>JAIVEN010000014.1:27240000-29740000 GCA_026686845.1 Adenanthera pavonina
CTCATTTTGGTCGACATATGCACTTAAGAAAAAGAGAGAAAGAGGTCAGAAATAGAAACAAGAAAGGAGAGGAAGAACCCAACATTTCAAAGACAAGAAGAGGAAGCAAGAAGGCAAGGATCAAGACACAATAGCAAGGGTAAGTTCCTATGGTCTCTAACTTGTGTTTGCAAGTATTTAAAAGTAGTTTAATGGAGTTATCCTCTTGCTCCATGAGTTCATCCATGACAAACCCTAGAGAGAGAAAGTGAGCTATGCCAAAATAAAATCATGGAAAAGCTTAGAATAGATGAAATATGTATGTAAGTACAAGTGGTTTTGAAGTTTTATTGAGTAAATCTTTTTCTATAATTTCATGTTCTATTAATTTGGGGTTTGAAATAGAAAGAGAATTTCATGATTTTGACCCCAAAAATGGATTTCTTGGGTCTAAAATAGGTTAGAATAATTATGTTGTATAAGAAAATGCAAAAGGAAAGCAAAGTGAAAAATTAGAGTTAAAGTGAGCTCTTTATGAAGGATGTCATATAATCAATGACTTAAGACCTTGTTTTATGATGTAATAGGGTTCCAAGAAGTGTTTTAAGATCAATGGAAGTGTCCATGAAGTTTGGAGATCATTGGAAAGTAAGAAGGTTGTTATTTTCCCTATTATGCTTAATGTTGTCATACTTTGTTTCCATGATAATATGACTATGCCATGTAATTGTTTGAATGCTTTATGTGTACTCTCATTATTGGCTAAATGTTTGAAGGGTTTTATGACCCTAAGATGTCCATTTTACAAAGTGTTACTATGCCAAAACTTTTGTGGAATTGTATGGCATAATATAAAGTTATGATTTTCATTGATGATTTTATGAAATGATATGATGATATAAATGCATAATTGGATATAACTACTGAGATTTTTTGAATCTCATTCCTTTCCAAATATTAACTATGTTAGGGCAATGACATGGAAGTATTCAAACAAATGCAAGGGAAATGAAGAAGATGATGGAGAATTACTTGATTTTGCAAGTTATAATGTTAAGAAAATATGTATCATGTATGTATGAGATAAAATTCTATAATTATACATGATTATGTTTCTTAAAGTCCTCTTATGATGTTATGTGTAGATTTGGAACAATAAATGTTGATGCATAAGGTTTATGAAGTTTATTATATGAGTTATGGCATAATTATGAATAAGATGACTAGTAGAAGTTGGGATAAGGGAACTGTACCAAAATAGAGCATTACTTTTAAGGGTTATACATGCTCTGAAAGTAGACTCAATAAGCTTTCCAAAGAGATAAGGATCACTTAAATTGGTCAAGTGTATGATTTATAATGTAATTTTGAAGTTAGGATTCAAAACTGGACAGTATTGGAAAAATTGGAACTTATACTGTGAACACTGGATTTTTCAAAAGGTATTATAAAATTGTGTATAGCTCAAAAAATTTATTGATTTGTATTTATGGAAAGCTCCAAGTCTTAGGAAATGAATGCCACCAGTTTGAAACCATTTGGAGCTATAAAGAAGGAGTTATGTAATTTCTCCTAAAACTGTTTTAGTAGAGGTAGTACTTTGACCCATAATAGTTAAATTAATGTCATGCTCTATACAAGTTGAATAATTATACAATAAAAATATTTCTAGAAAGTAGACTCATAGAGATTTCATACGACATAAAGAATGTATGATTTGTCTTAGGATATAATGAGATATGAATTTTTAAATACAAAGCCAAAATCCTGGGAAAGAGAAAATGACCAAATATATAGTAAATATTTGAGAAATAAACTTTATGAATTGGTCAGTATAATTCCATATTTCATATTTTTTCCATTTAGATAAGGTTTGGATCTATTGTTAGAGACTTGAATCGCTACGAAATAATTTTTTTAGAATTAGTTATGAATTTTCAAAATTCATCGGATAAAATGAAAATGACACAATGAACAGTACCCGAAATAAAGAAAAATTTGTTTAGATATTTTTATGCAATCAAGTATCTAATCATGTAATAATAGATATAATTGGAGTCTAATACATGGAAAATAAATGTAATTTTAAGGTATTACATTAAATATGAGTAGTTTTAAAAAATATTGTAATTTTTGAAAAAATTAAGATAGTTAACTAATTTTAATTTTAATTTTTAATTTGTGTGATTCAGTTAAAATGAGTTTTATATCAAGAATAGAATATTAAGTATTGGATAGAGCATATACACACATAATCACAGTAACCAAAAATATTTCTCCCATAATAGAGAGAGAGAGTGCCACATCAACATTTTTCTAAACAAAAAAAGAAACACTCAATCTAACAATTTTGTCGAGCCAAGTAGGTTCTCAAGATAAATAGATATTTGTAGTAAAAATATCAAATAACAGCATTTTTGAATTTCCACCCATAATTTTGAATATATATTTATTGCTTCAATTTACATTTAAAATAATACTTAACATGATTACTAATTTTCATTTATTATATTAGTTAAAAAATGATATGATATCAATCATGCATTAATATCATATTAAATATTTGTTTATTTTTTTTGGAAATGTTAGATAAACATTTGATAATTGATAGATTTAGCCTATTGTATTGCCATCCATTGCATTTGTTAACAAATACTTTGAGTCTTTCTGTCCATGTCTCACATTGAATAGAAATTTAGTGGTTGGACTCATTGATTTAGATCCTTAGGGAGCTTCTTCATTTACAACTACACAAACTAGAAGCTTATATGTCCCTTATATGTAAATGTCATCAATTGTACAATCCCTTATACAGGAGTGGTTATAGGATTTGATGCTATGATATATTTAGTTAAATCATCACAAATAATTTTTAAATTAAAATAAAAAAATATAATAGTCTGAATAATTAAAGCAAATATTATAGTTTGGATAATATCTTATTATAAATTTTTTCAATTTAAAAAATAATTTGAATTTGAATATGTTATAAATTATTGTTAGAAAAATGTTATAAATTACAAAAAATACGCATTGAAAATTTTTAATTTGGGTGTAATGAATTAAAAAAAGTATTGAATTTCCGATTTGAGTAAGTATATCTTGATTTTCATTTTACTTTATTTTTGTTCAATTTTAAAATTAAATTTAAGCCATCATTAACAATTACATAAAAAAATTTAAACATAATTTTAGAATTTCAAACAAGAGCATATTTATATAGTATTAATATTAATACTTAATCTTAATTCTTCTTTAATAATTAATAAGTGACTTAATCAATTTCCAGCTAAACAAAAAATATGTATCAAATAAATGTATCAAATAAAAATTGTAGTTGTAATAAAAAGAAGTATAGTAGGTTTGGTTAAGTTATAAAGGTTTGAAATAGAATCGAATCAAATTGAGTTGATTCCATAATTGCGAAGGCTGGATAGTCCTTATTTCAGTTCATTTTTTTTTGTTTGGTTTAGTTTAATTTGTTTGCATTAGTTTTAAACACCCTTAGTTGGAAAGTACGATGAGCACAATTTTTTTAAAAAATTATTATAATATTTTTAAAAAAATAATTTTATAACCTAAAAACGTTATTAGATAAAAAATTATGTATAATGGTAAATTTTTTTTTCAAAAACCATATATTTAATATATTAAACCTTAAAAATTACAATAAATATAAAAGGTTGGGCATTTTTAATATATGTTTATTATATATCCTTGGTCACAAGAAAAGAAATAAGATGGCAAAAGAGACAACGATGGAAGGTGATAGGAAGGAATGAGAGTGCTGAAGTGGAATCTGTCCTCCCTAGTGTAGGAATGAGTCTTATATAAAAGACTCTTCCACTTTCATTTCATTACATTTCATCTTCATTTTTATTACATTTACTGTATTCCTACTTTAAGGACAATTCTTTTGCCTAGATTTCTTCTGCTTTAATTCCTGCTATCATGAGTGATATAACATCCTAAAATTTTCAAAACCAAGACATAGCCTCCCACACCAAAGCACACCAGTACGGAACAAGAAGTGAGGGAATATACTGCTGAAAGACAAGTGACAAGTGTAAGGTTTAGTATAATATAAGTTTTAATGATGATAAATATAAAATAATAAGGAACAAATGCATCATATGTATCTGACATATATAATGTTCCTTAAAGAAGTAAAAGATGCATTAGCATGTATTTAATTCTGGTTATAACGTATATATATCATGCTATGTACAAATATATCCACTGTACTTTTACAATGAATAATATAAGTTGGATATATAAACTGGACTAATTACTTAGTTTGTAAGTGTAATATATTAAATGTAGGTTGGTCCAAGTAAGAAGAGTAAGCATTGGAATACAAAAATGGAAATCAATATCATGTCTTACTCAAGAAAGAAGAAAAGAAAGGATGCTCCAAAAATGGAAGATCAAGGGAGCATGCCACTAGTACAAAATACCTTGTCTACATCGTCATTTTAGATTGGTTAAAATAGAACCGATTTAGAAAATGTGACCGGTGGCATTTTTGCAATTAAATTGCTTAATTTTGGACTATTTAGATCATATGTATAATTCACAGATTTAAAAAGTATTTTCTAAATCGGTGGAATTTTTGCCTTATCTAAAAAATTAAACGGAAATTTAAAAAAAAAAGTAAATTTAAGATTTCATTGAAGGCAAAAACCCATGAGTCTCCCTTTCAAACTCGTTGCCAACCCTGGCAGAGAGAGCGGCATTTGAAAACACACCAAGGTACTCTGCAAGGTCATTGTTGCCGTCAATGTCCTCAGGAGTTCTCCCTCATTGTTACTGTCTTCACCATTCACCATCATCATTTTAAGGTCATTGTTGCTAAACTCACTTGTCCTTCCTCACTCTACTTGCCGTTTCTCTATTGTAAGGAGTCCCTAGTCTTCACCATCGATTCCAACAACATAAGGCCATTGTCACTGTAATCTCCTCGGCCGTTTCTCATTAGGTAGGTAACACCTTCTCCACCGCATTCGAGGTCTTTGCTTTTGATCTGATGTGACTCGAGCTTTTGGTTAGGTTTTGTAATTGGAAGATACAGAAAAGCCCTAGGTCATCTTCAAGATATGTTGTGCACTTTAGTTCTTTCCTCACAAGTTCCTTTATTTAGTCATCTTCACTTTTTTTTTTATTTATGAGATTTTGCTTTTATTTTTGCATGTTTATATTCCTGGAGCTATATCTATGTGTTTCTTCAATCGAAATGTTTTAGTCTCTCTATATCAGTCTCATTTTTTTCAAATCGATGTATCCTCTGTTCTCCTATCTCCAATGTACCTATAAACAAATTGCAATTTTCTTAGACGTTGGGTGTTTTGATTTGACCAAACAATTAACACATAAGGTAATTAATTCTACATGTGAATGAGTCTTCATCTTTTCTTTTGAACTTGTATTTCCTCTGTTTTTCTCTAACAATTAAGGATTGACAATATTTATTAATTTTTTTTATTGTAGTAGTCTATCAAGAGGGCTTGAGTTAGAAAAGTTAGAATGAAGCCTTGCGGCAGAGCAAGATAAAACAAAAGTAGCCAAAGGTGCAAGTCAAAAAGAGGTATTGTCATTTTCCCTCCTTTGTAATTTATGTGTCATGAAACATTTTTCAATCTTATTTTCCATACTCAATCTGCATTACTTTTTGTCTGTTTTGAGCTTACTTCTAATTGTAAGTATTTTAGTGGCTTGGTAATAAATTTAAGGGAATTTTTTTATTATCAATTTAGTTTATGTGATGATTAACTCTGGACTTATAACAAATGATTCTCACGTTTTCTTTTGAAGGTTCAAGTTTTGGCTTTGATATATATATAAACTGCTCAACTTTTGGAAACATGTTAAGTGAGCAATTTTTAGTTTTTTTGGTTGATATTTCAATTTTATTCTAGTAATTTCTTGGCCAAAACCTTCATTGTAGACATCTTTTCTCATTCATGCACGTCCTGGTCTCCTTTTACTAAAAGTTGGTTATCTTTTGTAGTCCTTTTACAATGGTCCTCCTATCAGTGGTGCTATTAGAACTTTTTGTGGTTATCGTGGTGAAGTTGCTATTTAATTGGCTTCATGAAGTTAATCTCAAGACTGATATTGATGTAATTAACTTGGAGCTCGTTTTCTCAGACTTGGTTTAGGTTAGCTGATTACTTTTCATTCTATGCTATTTTTACTTCCTTTCTATTCACTTGGGATCCACTTTTAACATCCAAAATTATGGTAGTGGGATAACTTCAATCATATTTATCTTGATTGTATGTGTATTATGCATCTTCCATTTTTTTTAGGACATTCATTTGTCTTTCCTTATTTATCTTGATAGCAAAAGCATAAAATAATTTTTTTAATTTTATCTTTTAGCATTACCCTCTTCTTTCTCCAAGCCTTTTATGGCAGAGTTCATATCCAAGTCATTCAATCAACATCATACAATCATACTAATCCCATTTACTGTGATTACTTTTAAACATACTGATAGAATTCCTTTTGTAGTTGGTTTCCTCTAAGATCTAATAAGAATGTTATCACACTTGAAAATGCGATGCGGATGGCGCGGGAAATGAAAGAAAAAGGAAGAAATCGGCCCGCCCGACGGAAGGCCGATTTCGGAGGGAGTCGCCACCAAAATTTTAAGGGAAATTTTGGAAAACCGGAAAACAAAAACAAAAAGGGACAAGGATGGTCTGCGAATAAGAGTTGGGTTTGGGAGTACGATTGTGAGTGGGGAAGGTGTTAGGCACCCCCACAACACCCGTTCCAAAGAACGGTTACCTTAGGTTGATTATGCAATTTTTATGGCTTTTTACAAATTTATTTTCATTGCCCTTTTACCATTCACATGCAAAAATAAATAAATATAAAAATAAGGAAAATGTAAAATGAAAATAAAGAATAAAATGAAAATATGAAAAGTTAGAAAAAATAAATTAAGGAATATATTATTTATTTACAAAAGTGGACTTGAAAAAATAAATTGGTAAATATTTACTGAATTAAGAGAAAAAACACCAAATAAATCAGAAAATATTTATTTATTTACAAATGTGGACTTGACCCTGAATTAGACTCTGGGGCCTACGTACCCTACGATAGGGATCAAAGTCGATGTAGTTCGGACTAGAAATGCGTGTTACTGGGTTGGTATTTTTTAATTTATATATTGTTTGAAAAGAGATGTAAATAGAAAATAATTTTGTCTTTCCACAAAGAAAATAATTTTCAGAATTGGTTGGTATAGTTTTAATTTGTAAAAGACAGATTAATTTCCATTATTTGCTCTTTTCATTTTTATTATCTTTTTTTTGTTTAATCAATTTCTAAAAGAGATAGTTTGTTTTTACTCAATTTAGAAAATATGATTAAAATTATATGCAATTTTAAATATTTTATTTTGATTGGAAAAGGAAATATTTGGAAATAAATTTATTTTTACATGATAAAATCAATTGGCTTAAGTGGCGACTTTATCACTCACAATACACCGATTGATACCTAAATGTCCACGGTGATGTCACTCGAGACAAAAAGGCATAAAAAATCGAAAGAAGACAATTTATTAATTTTTTTGTACAAATTATTTTTTCCTTTTATTATAAAAATTATTTTAACACCTATTTATTTATTAAAAAAATGAAATTAAAAAATGTGATCATTACGTGTTGAAAAATAATAATCAGCATATGTGGTGACTTTATCACTCACAAATTACTGATTTACATTTACATGCTCATGGTGTTATCACTAGGAGTAGAAAATACCAGAAGAAAAATTTTAAATGAAAATCAAATAGCATATATGGTGACTTGATCACTCATAATTTGCCAATTTACGCTTATTTGCTCACGGTGATGCCACTCGTGGCGGAAGGCAAAAAAAAGACTTAAATGATAAAATTGAAAAAAATGAAATCATTTTATACATAAAAATAAATATGATAATGCTTATTTTATAAAAAGAAAGGTGATAAAAGCAATTTAAGAATATGATTTTTATGTATACATTCATAGATTATTTATTTTTATTTGTTTATTTATTTTATTTTATTTTATTTATCCTTTTTTTAGAAAAAGAGTTAATTAGGATCTGTGGTGACTTTATCACTCACAGCTCACTAATTAACACCTAAATGCCCACGGTGTTACCACTCGGAACATAAAGGCTAAAATAAAAATTTGAAATAAAGAGCTGTCATTGAATTATTTATTTTTACATTTAATAAATAATAAATAAAAAACTATTGGTGCTCATAAATAAAATAAAAAACAGATTTAGCCAACCTTTATATCATGGCAACTCCTCACTCATGGTACAATTGACTGACACTTTATAGGTACACGGGGAGTTGGTCCCTCGTGGCCGACTCGAAAGGCAAAAAGAATAAAAATCCATGATCAAATAAAAACCAAGATCAGAAACAAAAATCAAACATAATTTATCAAGGTGTTTGTATTAAATATGCAAATTCGAATAATAGTTTTATTCCACTACTATGAAAACTATATGAAGATAAGAAAGAAGATCAAACTCTCTTGCCCTCTTCCCATCTCTTGCTTTGGTGCTCCTCCTTTGCCTTGATGAAGAAAATCCACTCTTTCCAAGCTTGAACTCACACTCCCATATTGCTCACAAAAAACATAAGCACCAGTATTTATTAGATATTTGGGGACAATTTTGATATATAGGCAAGAGGCTTCGGCTGGACTGAAAACAGGTTTTGAAATATTAAATATCGAAAACATCAGCAATAGATTTAAAAAATAGTAAGAGTAGATTTTGATCAGAGCCATAAAAGTTATATTACAACTTTCCAACATAGTAAATCCAAACCGAAGTCAATGAGCTTGTGACACTAAATAGAGGTTTAAAACATCAAAGCTCGGAGTGATGGGCATGACTTGGAACGTGATTCTAATGACTCAAATTCGGTATTCAATCAAACTCCTCTAAGCACATGCCCTAGCCTAGTCAAGCTACATAAATCAAAGCATAAAAAAGCCTTAGAATGTGATTATGGACTAGATTTTTCACACATAACATGTCAATCCTACAGTCGAATCCACTCTAAATTACAGCACTTCATTCACAATAGACAAACAAGTTCCAAATGCATGCAATATAACATCAACTTTCGGATAGAAAGCAATCAATAAACTTTACCAAAATATGTATAGAGGAAGAGCAATTCCTTGTCTTTCTCTATGTCAGCTAAAGGCAGAGACATCATCATTTTCCCAATAAACTATAACCAAATAAAGGAAAACAAATGTGATCCCGATAGGAGATCAAGTTCTCTCACGCAATGAGCTAATAATACAATTGAATTAACACAACCTAGTAATCAATTTCGGTCAACTAACCATGAACACTGCACACTGACCATGAACACTGCACACGAGTAAAACCTCAGGATGACTACTGGTAATAAAATAGTGAATTCATCACATCTCAGATGCAGCAACCAGAAACAGGGCACCCATAAGGGCATACCAGAAGAACACTTACACAAATGAGCCTTCTGGAGGCAGATCACTAATCAATGATAGTATAAGTAAGATGTAAGATCTAACCGACAACCGAACTGATTGAAATGAAACAGAGAACCAGCAAGAGAACAATAGACAAGCCAAATCTGCCTACGGATTCGTATGGAAAGGAATCTCAGAATCAAGAAATTACCTCCGAGGTTTCAAGATGCCTTTTTTCTTTAAACTCGACTCCCAGCTTCATCCTGCTCATCCTCTCCTTTATTTATACTCCCTCAACCTCGCAGCTGCCTCTCCCCTGGTTCACTCTGTTTCAGCTTCCTCACGGGCATCCACGGCTCCCTCTGTTTCTGATCTCAGCTTCTGAGCCTCGTCTACGGCTCACTCGGTGGCTCTGCCCGAGCTCGCGGCTCCTTCCCTCTTCTCCGTGCAGCACACTCCGTTTCTAGCTTCCTCTCTCTCCTCGGTTTTTCTTCGACGTCCTCTACCCTCGGCCTTTTCTTTTTCTGGTTCCCTGCTCTGTTTTCCTTTTTTTTTTTTCCCGGCCAGCTTAGCTCCCTCTCATCTCCGCGGCCATTCCCCTCTGTGCCTTCCTTATCCGAGTCTCCTGCTCTCGGCTCCCTTCCTTTATTTTTTTCTTCGCGGTTCTCCGCTTCCCCGTGCCTCGCGTCCTCAGCCCTAACTCCCTCTGTCCCGTGGTTCAGCCTCCACCGAGGCTCCCTCGGTCTCACACTCGCGGCCGGCTTCAGTTTCTCACTCGCAGCTCCCTCGGTGGCTCTGTCCGAGCTCGCGGCCAGCTCTCTTCCTTTCTTTCCTATCTCGCATGCTCCCTCTGTGTCTCATGCGGCCCACGGTGGTTCCCCCTGTTTCAGATCTCCAATGGTTCTCGGTCTCTCTCACTGCTCGAGTTCGTCACTCCCTCTCGTCCCAGCTTCCAGAGCCCTAAAGGCTCCCCCCTACCCGAGTTCGTCACTCCCTCTCCTCCTTTCTTTCTGCGGCCTCCTCCCCTCTTTTCTCTGCCTCCCCCCTCCTTTCTACGCATGATACGTGAGCCCTAAAGGGCTCAGGTCCACTTTTCAGCCCAAAGTAAAACAAAAAATCTTTTTTGTTTTGTTTTGTTTTTCTTTTTTTTTTCTTTTAATTTTTTTTCTTCTTTTTTTTTATGTTTCCAATTATTTATTTATTCATTTATTATTATATTTTTTTTTACTTTTATTTATTATTATTATCATTATATTTATATATATATATATATATATTTTTAAATTACCCGGACAAAATACGGTGTTCACAAATGTTATATATTCTTTCTATTCATTATGACTTCTCCTTTTTTGTATCTTCCTTCCCCTTCATTCTTGACTAGAAATCATAGCTTGCTTTGCAATTCTTTCATGGATGTGAGTGTATTATTGATTGTGCAAAAGGTGATTTTATTCTCTTTTCCTTTTTATTCTTTTGGTTGATTAATTGGAACCTTTGGGAGGATCTAGTAGATTACAAGTAAACTTTGAATGTAGATTTTTACACCATTTACTACACAAGGTGCTATGAAGCCTTTGCTTGATATTTGTCTTTTTATTAGTAGATTAAAAAAATTATCTACAACTGAAAATTACACTTCGGATTATAATAAGTTTACTATATTACAGACCATTCTAAAAATTCCAGGCTTCAATGACAATTTTATAACTCATTTGCTTACTGGTCTGGGGTCAAGATTCTTTGTTGTCTGCATTGGCTCCCATGTTGATGTGGTAACTCCTTGTTTCCCACATAACAATGTACATAGCTTATTCAACATCTATTTGCCTTAGCATACCGTATATATTTACACTTATGCCATAAATTCTGTGCTTCTTTTCTTTTGTTCTATTCAATAATAATAAACTAATAATCCAGTCTTGGTTGTTGAAATATGACTGAATTATTTATTTATGTAAAATTTTGCGACACATTATATGTTGTTCATATTGATGTATTTTTCTGTGGTGCATGCAGCACAAACTGAAGGAAGAAGGTCCTCAATTTAAATGCATCAGTGGTTTCTTTGCTTTGGATATTCCTTCTCCTCATCCTATTTGGTACATTCACTATGACTATGCCGTTTGTACATTTTGTTAATTTAAACAAAACAAAGATCTGTGTATTGCAACTTTTAGTCTGTCATTTTCTGTGTCAGCTTTCATTTTGTTGCTCAGAATATTGGTTTTGAATTTTGCTCTAAAATGGACTAGTGAATAGATAAAAGCCTCTAACTAGCCACTTAATCATACTAGAATAGATCCATCCAAGTTACACTTTCTGTACTAATGTTTGTCATGTGTGAATTGTGAAACACTTTACTTTTATAGTTTATATTGGTATTTATAAACCAGATTATATATAAGCAGTCTTAATCTATGAAGACTGCTTACTTGAGATCAAAGTGATAGGATTATTAGACTTGTCAATGCTTTGTGTAACAGTAAACTAGTGTTGATCAATTTATATCAATAAAGTATTGCTAATATGTTTTTCTCTTAACAGTTTAAAATGTTTATGATTCTCATTAGTTTTTCTCCAGGAGATAATAATTATTCACCTGAGTTGTTGATGTTTATTGTAAAAAACTTCATGATGAGCTACCAAGTTCTATTTGACCAAGAAAAACTAATATTGGATAGGAAGAAATTTGATTGTAAGTGTTATATTTCTTTTCTAGAGATATATAATTTGGAAAAAGAGATTTTTTATCATGAAACTAGTATTGATTATTGTCTCAGATCTCACTTTCTTGTGATATTAGCCTAAGGACCTTGTGACTTTACAGGTTGAGCACATGATGAGAGATTTGGCTACAAATGAGTTCATTGATGGACTCTTCTGTGAATTAGTTATGGCTAGACTTTCAATCATTGGAAAACAAAGGTGAAATCTCGGCAAAATCTTTCTTCTACTGTAAAACTGGAATATGAATTTTGATGCAAATCCTACTTATTTCAGGGAATGCCCTGTAGATCTAGGCTTTCAAATGATGCTTCTTCTTGTTGGGGACAGTTTGGAATAATTATCATGTATGTCATACTCCTTTCTAATGTCAGCCATATAAGTGCAGGTCTCATTTTGCACTTATTTATTATTGTATGACATACTTTGTTTCTTAATTTTGGGATCTCTGATTTTTGTGCTTTTAGTTCTCTTGTAGTCATCTACCATTGTTATGATTATTGAAGGCTGTTCTACTAATATGATTTGTTAAATATTAATCCTCCAAAAAAAATTTGCGCATGGTATTTTTCTCATCCTTCTTTAATTGTTGGGCTAAATATCCAATACATAACTATATATTTATTTTTGTTAGAAGTCTAATGGATGGGTTTTTGCTTTTTTGTTTTTCCTTGCTTTTTTACTTATTTTGGTAGAATGAACTAAAGAATTAGTTATCCTTTTAGGATGATGACATAATATAACATTTCCAGGGTCTTATGTCCTACTAACATGAAACTAAACTTACTTAGTATAGTTGGGCTTAACTGAAAGCTACAATGGGGGAGATATAATTGCTTTTATTGGAAGAGCATCTATGTATAATTATTAGGTTTGTCTTGGATTTTGATGTTAGAAATCATCATATTAGTTAAAAGGTATTAAGAATGTGTTAGTATATTAGAAAATGAATTGATATCTTTTTTTAGCCCAGGGCCGTGGAACTGAAATGTAATTGAATTGCTAGGTTATATATTTCTTATTGCAATATGTCTTTTCCTGTCAACAGGTTTAGTAGGGCAGTAGGATTTCATATATATATATATAGCTATTTTTTTTAATGAAAAAAAGGACTTTCTAGATTGGTTCCAAGTAAAAAACCGATCTAGAAAGCCTTTTCATATATATGTTTTTAACCACTTTCTAGATCGGTTATAAAATCGATCTAGAAAGTGATACTTTTTATATCGGCTACTTCTACATTTACTTCAGAACCGATCTAGAAAGTCTATTATAACCGATCTAAAAAGTGTTTAGTGTAGTAGTGTGCCAAGAAGGAAATGACCAAGTGGAAGTGGAACTCAATATTCAAAGACCTAGTCACTAGGTATATTTTGTTTCCACTTAGGTCTTGAGGTGGGATTAATCTTTGAAATTACTTAATCTTATTACCATATGTTTTAAATGAGTTAGATTAAGTAAATCTGGTGTTAGCATAGGTTAGATTTGAAAAACTCTGATTGACAGACAAATTTTGAGAAGTTAAAATTCTTATGCTTTGTGAAAATATGAAGTTTGTTGACTGAAATTTGAAGTTCCAGAGATATCACCTCTGATAGACAAATTTCAAGTGTTGAAATTTGAATTTTGAGTCAAGCATAGTTAGTAAAATGTGCAAAATTCGTCTGAAGTCATGACAAAGTTCGTCTGATAATTAAGCACTAAAAGGGTTTAAAAACATTCCCTCTGATTGACGAATTTTGGATTTCAAAATTTGAACTTTAGAATAAAACTCAATGATTTACAATTACATTTAATTAACTCAAGAAGTTTTGGATATCAAAGTAACATATCCTTACTTTTAAACATAGTGATATATGATTTTCAAGAATCTAGAGTTTGACTTTTGATTAGTATTTTTAATACATCTCTCAAAATACATATGGCTTCGATATAAAACTTATTTCATATGAAATTAGACTTAATAAGATTTTCAAAGAAGGTTATTTCACTCAAAATAAATGTCATATAAAAAAGCTATGGTCATTTAAATTTGAGTGGTGAGATATGAATTTTTAGTTTTGACCTCTTATCATTTTTTTGATTATATCTCACAAAATATGTTTGTTTTTGAAGCAAAACTTCTTTCATTTGAAAGTAGACATTGAGAGCTTTCCAAAAATAGGTCATTTGCTTAATTTGGAGTTAAAATGAGAGAGTTATAGCTTTTGCAAAACTGTCTACAATATAAAGTTTGAAGTTACGAACGTTTTGCCTCCGATAGATGAATTTCGAAGAGAACTTGTATTATGTTGAGCTTGCCACTGATAGATGAATTTTGGCTTCCAAAATTCAAACTTCAGGTAAAACAGATAAATTTTGGCTTTCAAAATTCGAATTTCGAAACTCCAGAATGTGAAAATACTTCTAGAATAGCCAATAGACGAATTTTCACATCTAAAATTCGAACTTCAAGTATAACAGACAAATTTTGGCTTTAAAAATTCAAATTTCGAATCTCTAAAATGTGGAAATACTTCTAGAACAGCCAACAGATGAATTTTTACATCCAAAATTTGAATTTTGAAAGGAAAAACTTGTGCCATATTAGTTGCTCACCAACAGATGAACTTTAAGAATCAAAATTTGAACTTCGAAGGTATTGTAGCAATATGGAACAACTATTCACACTTACCAGAAGAACTCTAAACTTGAAAATTCGTTTGTTCCGACATAGAAACATTTGTCAAGATGAAAATTTGAATTTCAGATTTGAACAGACGAACTTTGAAGTTCAACGCTAAAGACTTTAACTTATGGTCTCTTCAAAATTCGTCTATTGACATCCAAAATTTGAATTTCACAATGTCAGAAATATTAAATGTGGTTGGCAAATAACTAGTTTTGCAGAGTAACCATTGGGTAACGTCTTTAATGGCTAGATATTGTATCTAACATCTAGTTACACCACAAATCTATAAATAAAACATCATTTGAATTTATGGGTAACAATCTTAAGAGAGTTTATGCGAACATGCTATAACAATTTGTAAAATCTTTCTATCTCAGCGTTGGCTGAAAAACCCACCTTAATAGAGTGAACTTTCAATGTGTTATCTACTCTTCAAGAGAGTTCTCATGTTGTAAATATTTCTTTCTACATATTCTGGGTAGAATCTTAGTGTGGAGAAATACTAAGGGATTTACACATCTTGTAAGGGTGTGAAGAGAGTGGCTTCACAAGTGCCTTCTGAAGCTTGTGGGAATGTATTGAGGCTTCACAGGTGCCCGGATCAAACCTGTGGGATACAGTGGAAAATCCCAAGTGGTGGCTTGGGGACTGGATATAGGCCAAGTGGTTAGGCTAAACCAGTATAAATTGTTATGTATTGTTCTTCATTTTCTCTATTCAGTTGCTACACACAACTCTCTATGTTTATCCCTATTTTGTTGCACTCTTAGTGAAATCGGGTTGTGATTCAAAAAGAGTGAAAATCTTGCATTACCCAATTCACTCCTCCTCTTGGGTGACCAGCCAACCTAACAACGAGCTTGCCGTTTTGTTCCGCTCATACCATTTGAAAATAAATTAGGTGTAAAAGACAAGTGTATAATAAATTAGGTGTAAAAGACAAGTGTATAATGATGACTGCAACCTAAGTCGTGTCTCTCCAGGAGAAACAAGTAAATTGAATGATATATAAATATGTAATCTTAACCTAAAATGATGCACCTAAATAATTTAAAAAAATGCAAATATTAAAAATTAGAACTAAGTGGAAATGCAATAATAAAAAAATGCAAAAATTCTAAAAGAGCAAAACTAATTCCTAAACAAAATGAAATGCAAAACCAAACTACCTAAATGCAATTAATCTAATCAAATAACTAAATGCAACCTAAAGTGCAATTGACTACTAATTAACTAAATAAAATGCTAAAAATAAAAACTAATGCAAATGCAACTATATATATTTCTTTATCAAATGAGATGCAATGCAAACTACTTCTATATGCAAATATCAATTACAACTATGATTTTGGAGAGGGGATTTTGCTTTGCAAACAATTAAAGTGGGTCATTTGTAGGCTTGACATATTACTTGAGTATATCCTAGTTTGAATTCAACTAAATTAATAATTGGGATATGATTAATTAAGTTAATTAAATAGTCAAAACACTTAACTACCATAAGCTTAATTTAAATAACTAATTAAACCTAGAAACCTTTAGTCATTAATTAAGCACTTTAAACTCATCTTGTTCAATTAATTAGCTTGATTTTAATGTTAATTTGGCTTCTAAATAAACCTGGAAAAGAATTGGGTAAAATTATCTAATTATACCAATTTAGACAATTAACTTCTTAATTAAGCATGATTACACTTAGCATTGACTAAATTACTTCATAAACTAATGAATTAATCAAAGTAACATCAATATTGGGTAAAATACTCAATTTTCCAGATCTTAAATTAATGCAACCCAAGCTCAAAATTAACATAAACCCATCCAAAATAATAGATACAATCCAATCTAGTCAATCTAGTCTCTAAACATCAATGTCAATACAAAATTTAATCAATTTCAACTCTAAAACCTAAAGCTAAAATCAATAAAAATTATGAAATTAACAGGGTGTGAATAGAAAGAAAACATCCCATTTTTTTTTGAAGTTTATCCAAGTTCCTGACTCAAACTTGATGTGTTGCTCCACAAATGAACCACGCAAGAGCTCTACGCTTGCATAGGAATGACAATCACACCACAAGCAACAAGAGGAGGTTTGGCCATGACAAATGAATGGTGGAAGTGATGGCACAGCACCATGGTCAAACTCTTCTTATAGTTTCAAGAATGTGCTCTTCTCGGCCTAGACAAGGAGATGGAAGGAGGTTATAGAATTGGATGAAATAAGTTTGAAAGAAGGTGGGTACGGTGGAGGAAGAATGGAAATAATGTGGATGTGTGGAAGGAATTTGCTGGAATTTGGAGGAGGATAGTGGAGAGAAAGGAAAAAAATGATGAGAATGGACGAAAGGAATGGAGGGGCGACAGAAAGCGCAATCGACAAGGAAGAGCACGAGGAAAAATGTTGCAGGAGAGGAAGGAAAATGGTGTGAAACTGATGGGAGATGACTGAAAAATTGAGGAACTTGAGAGGAAGTTGGAAGAGACAATGGAAGGTGAGAGAAATCAAGAGAAAAGAGGGGGCTGCCAGTGTTTGAATGAGAGGATAAAGGGAGCTGTGTAAAAAGAGAAAAATGACCCTAGGCCATGTTTGATTGTGGGAATTTAAGGGTAAGGGAGGTGAATTTAATCAATGAAAATAGACGTAAATATAAAAGGATAAACAACAATGAGGAAAAATGAAAAAGTTGGGAAAAAATTTCATAAAATTCCTCCTATCTGATGAACAAAGTGCTCATTCAACATTTTAATCTTCATGGATCATGACATGTATAAAAATGTTACATTAAATATATTATATTCCCAATTAAGTAAATGAAGACTAAATTTTAGTTCAAGAAAATTAAATTAATTATGAAATAAAGTTTACTTTCAATTTGGAGGAAAATTATAAGTTAGAATAATAAAGAAAAAGAAATAAAATACTAAAAATATATTTCCAACATTCTTTGACAATTTTGCCCCTAAATGAGTAAATTTTGAATCATTTCTTTAATTATAATTAAATTATAAATGACCTATAATTGAAAATTATAAAATAAAATAAAATGGAAGAATTAAATTCTTGGAATAATTTGAAAAGTAAAAATAATCAAAAATAAAGCTTAATTTCTAAAAATTATCCTAAAATTATGATTTATTACAAATTATGGCTAATTACCTAAATATCATCTAAATTACATAAAATTAGCCAAAATTTAATATTAAAAATGCTTAAATAAAGGAAATAAAAAAGAAAAATTCATGATTATTAACAAGGCTAGTTGTGAAGAGCATAGAAGGCATTGTAGCTAGCAATACTAATACATATTAGACTTTTTTCTAATTTTTGACCTAATTTCCAACACAGACCTCCGATTTATGTGACTCCAAAGCCTACAAGTACATTAAAAATTCTCTAACTATTTGTGCAAATCACATATCAAAATTCTTTCATATGAAGATTTTAGACACTCAAGACCGATTTGGTTACTTGAAACCCAAAACTCCCTTCAAACGCTTCCCAACTCCATACCACCAACCATTTAACCATCAAACATGGCCACCAGTGGATGGAAATAGGTTAGGCTAGTGTAATACCTTAACTATGGATCACATTACCCATGTATTGAACCTTATTATGGTCCATAGAATATGTTTAGAAACTTGAATCACATGGTAGATTAAAATATAAAGTTTTTCTTTCCCTGGATCACTATTTATTTGGTAAACCATTTTTCTTGAGCAAAATTTGAAAATTCATAATTAATTCTAAAAAAATCGTATCAAGCTAATTCACATATCTAAAAATAAATTAAAATATCATCTACATGGAAAAAAATATGAAACAACATTTTAGTCGTGCCAATTAGCACAGTTTATTACACGAAATCTACTGTTCAAATGGTCACGTTTAACTTCTCCAGGATTTTTGCCATAACTTTAAAAAGTTCATATCTCATTCTATACTAAGCCAAATCATGCATTATATATGCCTTTGGAAAGCTCTATTTGTCTACTTATAGCCATAATTTTCTTATACATTTATTTAACTTGTGTAGGGCATGATTCTAACTGAAATCACTAAGGGTCAAAACATCACTTTTACTAAATAGTTCTAGTAAAACATGCATAACTCTCACTATGTAGCTCCAATTACTCTCAACCAATGGCATATTAAACTTAAAACATAGGTATTTTATACATGTAAACCACTAAATTTTTGGAACTTTGTACAATTTTATGCTACTTTTTAAATAAGCAGAGCTTATGAATAAAATATGTTGTTTTCCAACTATGTCTAGGTTTTAACCCTAATTTCAAAAATTCATGACAATTCATACAATGATCCAAATCAAGTGCTCTTTGACTTGTTGGAAAGCCCTTATTATGTAGTTTTCAGAAATATGTGACACTCATAGGTTACATCACATTTTGAATGGACAGCAAATGCATACCCATTGGATGTTCAGATTAGCCAGAATATGTTATGACATTGCAAGGAGCTTACATATATCACACATAATTCAAACTTGTCTCAAATCATACCTAGTTTTCTTCCTCTTGCTAAATCTCATGCTTAATCATCATTTTTGGGTTTAAAACACCTTCTCTCTCTTAAACAAGCTTAAACCAAAATTGTACAATGGGTGGAGAAGGAAGACATTCAAGGAAATAATCTCAAACAACCAAGAAACTAATCTAGAAGTCATCAAGATCATAAATTAGCAACCTATCGATTTTTCCTTGATTTTTCTTCTTCCTTTTCTCTCTTCTTCTTTCTCTCACGTTGCTTCCTTTCTTTCTTACTAAGCATCAGCTTCTCCCTCTATTTTCCTAGTGTTTGGATGTGCAAGACAAGAGGGAGTATCTATAAACAACTAATCATGCTTACTTTTTGCTAATTAGGTTGATTAAGCAAGCTTAGCCATTGAGTTTGGTTAATTGGACACTTAACCATTAAGTTTCCAATTTCATCACATGTGGGCTGACATGTGACACCATTGAGAGAGGAAATATCTCCAAAATACTGCATATTTTTTTCAGTCCAATAATACCCTGTGTTGGTTACTTTACACTTGAACCAGTAAAGTTACTTTTTGCAGTATAAAATCACTTAATGAGTACAAGATTAAAGTAAATTTGTATCTAGTATTACTTTATTATCCTGCCTACTTGAAGATACTTTTGTGGTGCCCATCTACTTTACTATATCCTTTTTTGCCTTTTGCAGATATAAAAGTAACTTTATATCGATAAAGTTACTTTTTTAAATTTCAGCACTAATTAGTTCTTTATTTTTATTCATTAACCCTCAGTGTTATATACCACTGGACTCGTCTTGTCAAGAGCTTTGTTTTGACAGTAATTTTGTATATTAACAAAATTACCCTTGACCCGAGACAAAATTATAATTTCAGATTCTTTCAGGTTATTAGCTGTATTTTTCCTTATGACTTGTATACTTTCTTCCTCACTTAAAATTTTTTTATGCTTGTGACACAAATGTAATTTCTATAATTCATAGGGGCGATAATGTAATTTCTCATTTTTCATCCAATTGGAAAAAATAACCTCTTTGCCCTATTTCACACAAACCGATATCTGCCTGTTTTTACAAATTTTCTATGTATTTTTAGATATTTTGACTTTTAGGGATGTTACAGTTAGGCTAAACTAGGTTATGCTTTAGTTAAATAGGTCAGGCTTACATTGTAAATCTAAATCTTGAGCCTGGCTCATAGGTCTATATAGGGCTTATTTTTATGCTCAAGTTTAAGCATTCTAAAAGCCTAACCTGTCTTGAACCCCATTTAAATGCCTATTAAAAAGCAAAGCCAAAAAACAAAATCAGCTTTAATTAAAAGAAAACTTCAAAATTTAAACTTCTAGTCACCAAATACATAGTCTAAATATATTTATCTTATGACTCATTTTTAGCAACCCATAATGAAAAAGGAGTTAGCCTCCTTGCTTTTTTTGACACCACCCACATTTCTTCTCTTATAAAACAGTTGATGTGGGACTTATCAAATATTAACATATATTAAATATTAATTTAAATAGGCCTAGCCTAATAGGCTTTAGGCTAGGTTTTAATTAAATAAGCCAATTTAAGTAAATAGACTTGCTAGTAAGTTTGAGCTTGGCCTATTTAACTAAATAGACTAGACTAGGTGAGGTCTTATATAAGCTAGGCCGTAGGCCCTTGATAGGGGCCTTGCTTTTTTCCACTCTTACTGTCCAACAAGTTTCATTTGACCCAAAGACTTTACCTTAGGGAGTTACACAATGATCAAACCTTTCCTCGAAGATTTGAACCATTTAAGCCCATTATCCACCAATCCCCAAAATTATAATCTAACCACATGAATAAGTCTTACCCATAAAGATGCATGTAGGACAATCATCATGACTTGGCCAAACATGATATCATGAAATATGTACTTACTTTCTAGATTACCCAACTAAGACAACCAACAAACATAGCAAATGGGCAAGGAAGTCATAAAGCTCTCAAATAGCCATGCATTCACAACAAATACACATATTACTCATGTCCCACAAAACATCATTGCATCAACATGACCTAAAAGTCACAAAGTAGCTCATAGTCATACATAGAAATGCTAAATCCTACGAATAACACAAGTCAAACACAAGCATAACAATGGCATAAGAAAGATGTCCTTATAATATCTAACATACAAAGTTCCCAAATATCCTTGGAATCACTAAAGGAGAACTAATTCTCCTTGCTAGAGTTGGAACCCTCTCCTAAAAATATTAACCAAAAGGAGGAGTGAGATAGATATCCCAGTAACTAGAGAAGCAATAGTAAAAACAACAAGCAGTAGTTCAATATATATAAATTTATATGTATATAGTACATGGTGCAAGGTATGATGCTTATGATATGTGATAGAAATCCCAACAATCACAGCTAGAACCATAGGTTAGTTACCATTATAGAGCAATCCCAACAGGTGGCTTCCTTCTAACAACTCATGAAGGCTGATTCCGAGGTAATCACTAAGCTCTCCTTCCACTAGTCATGACCCACCAAAGATTAATGTACTAATGGTTGAATCATGGTGCTCTCCTTCTCCTGGACTACCCAAATTGGTGACTATTTAGAGAAGGTGCATCCCTAATCTACAACCACTTGAGTCTCTTGACCAAAGGATGACTATTTAGTGATAGGAATATCATAAGCCTTACCACCTGTGCACAAAGCCTTGTGTCTAATTTAGTGGATTAGCATAACATGTTGTATTCTCTGACATTGTCACCCAACAAAATCATGCCCAATCATGTATCACAACTATTGATAATGCCAATATGTCATGCTAGCATGCCATCACATCATATGCATTATCATGCTAGCATTATACTATAATACAAAATATAAACATGGGGATGCACAAGTATTCATGTCTCATTTTCACTATTTACAAGTTTTATCTCAAATATATACATATATAGCCATTTACAAAATATTTCTCATAGGCACGAAAGAGAGAAGAAAATATGAGAAACTTACTTGTCATGCCATAGTAGGTGCATATCATGATATAAAAAGTTAAAACACTACAAAAAAATGTTCATTTAGCTATGAATTTTAGAGACAGATTATAATCCATCGCTATTAGAGATGGAAACAGAGACAAATAACGATTTTTTTGGCCAACTAACAATCTTTTATTTTTTAAAAATAAGAAAAAAATAATAGAGACCAATTTAAACACCGAACTAAGTTGTCTTAAATGAATCCGTCTCTATATCCATATCTAAAAGTATAATAGAAATGAATCCAACAACAGCATCTTTTTAAATCACTAATGCTAAATAACTTTTTCTCCAAATCTGTAGATGAAGTTATCCAAATTTTTTCAAATTTCTTTTAAATATTTAGAGACGAATTTCGCAACAACATTTTTAATATGTAGTACTAGACAACATTTTTCAATATTATTTGTCACCTAACACATCTCCACTTTTTTTTTATTTGAAATGGACTTGAGATAAATCATCTAACTATTGGAGACACAAATAGTGACGTCTCTAAAACCTTCTCTATTATGATTTAGAGATAGATGTAGAGACGAATTTGTATCAATTGTAGAGATAGAAATGAAGTTATCTCTATTAAGGTCTTTATTAATATATTAGAAATGGCTTTAGAGACGTGCTCAGTAATGTTGGAGATGACAAATATGTTGCTCCTAAAATTGTCTCTAGCATTGTTTTAGAGATGGATTTAGGTTTGATTTATTTTTTATTTTAGATACAGAATATTAGCTATCTCAGAGATCATCTCTATTATTTTTTTAGATACAGATTTAGGGACGAATTGTTTTATTGGTTTGCAGTGGATATAGACTGCATCTCTAAGGTTGTCTTTTTTTCGAGTCAAGGATGGATTTAGAGAGGGAATTTTTTTTTTCTTAAATTATCAATTCTTTCTCAATCATTAAGTAGCATGTTCAATCATTTAAAGAAGAAGATTGAGATGAAAATTGGAGATATAGAGTGAGAGGAGAAAATGAAGGACGGAAGAGGGAGGAGATTGAGAATGTGAAAATAAAGGGTACAGAGGTTTGTTGAGTATGAAAATAGGAGGAAAGAGCTTTACTTGAAAGGGAGAATATGAGTAAGTAGACAACATAGATGAAGGAGATAATACGCTAGTTGAAATTACAAGAAGTGAAAAAATTTCAGGATTTGAAAAAGCATATACACAAATAAGATTGAAGTAGCTAGTCTACACTTCACTATCTTCATCTAACTCTATATAGTATTCACCATAGCAGCATGTTTCTTTCATTTAAAGGTATATCTAGAATGCCTTTGATTGTGATATAAGTATATATAAATATATAAAAATATATAAGTATATAAGTATATTATATACTTATATATTATATATATATTGTATATATCAATATATTAATACATTTAAATATATTTTATATTTAGGAATATATATTTATAAATTTATAAATATATTTAAAAATGTGCTCTTTTGGGTGTCTAAGTTATGTTTATATATTTATAAACTTTTATATACATATTTTATTTATTAATTATTAATGTTATTACTAATTTTATTACGAATTTATTAATTGTAAAATTCTAAAAACACTACACCAATAAAAGAAATAGTTGGCATTTATTTTTTTACCTCTATTGGCATTTCAAAGACACTAACTATTCCAGCGTTGATAAAAAAAGAGACTTGGCATTTATAAAACGTCAACTAAAATGGACTTTACTTGACATTTGTGCTACAAACGCTAACTAATTGGGGTACTTTAGTTAGCATTCATGCTAAAAACGCAAACTAAAGGGTTACTTTAGTTGGCGTTTGTATCACAAATGCCAATTTTTTTTTTAAAAGCTTTTGTTGGCAAAAGCCAATATTTTTTCAAAAACAAATATACATAAAAAATATATTACATTAAAAATTATAAATTCTAGCAATGAAATAAAAATTTAATCAACAAAAAAAATTTACAATTCAATTTCTAAAATAAAAATTTACATTTTATTCCAGGGTGTCTGTTTCCAAATCAAAAAGAGAAATGTACATTTTATCTGGATCTATCTTATTGAATCAAGTGTTTTTTATGATTCCAAACAACTGTAGCTTGGAAGGAAGATATCAAAGGAGTACAAGAGAACTAAAGTGAAGAAATCAAGGAAGAAATGAGTACAAGATTAGTTTGTAGAATTTCTTATAGTGTTCACAGAGTAAACGCCTTTGATCTTGCACCCATTGGTTTTAAATAAATGTTTTTCAATAATCTTATGTTAACTTATGATAAATTTGAAAAAAAACTCACTAAGAGACAAATTTTGAACTGTTAAACTTCATATGTTTATTTGAAAATTCAAACTTGCCTTTGACAGATGAATTTCAGCCTGTTGAAATTCGAATTTTGTGTCAAGCATAATTTGTGAAAAATGAAAAATTCGCCTGAAGCTATGTCAAAGTTCATATGAAATTAAAGTGCAAAAAGAGTTCAAAGTCAGTCTCTTTGACATACAAACTTTGGTTTTGAAAATTCAAACTTTGGAATGAAAATGTATCAGTCTGATTAGATGTCTCTCTGACAGACAAACTTTGGTTTTGAAAATTTGAACTTTGGAATGAAAACGTATAAGTCTGATAAGAGGTCCTTGTGACAGAAGAACTTTGAAGGCTCAAACTTCAAATTTCGAAAAGAAGAACTTTTATACCATATTAAATTGCTTACTTATAGACCAATTTTGAATCCCTAAAATTCAAATTTTGAGTGTACTGTAGCAATATGGAATAACTATTCACATTTATCAAAAGCACTTTAAGCTTGAAAATTCGTATGTTCTAACTTAAGAAATATTTGTCAATATCAAAATTTGAATTTCACCTTTGAACAGACGAACTTTGAAATTCAACATTAAAGTCTTTAACTTATGGTCTCTGCGAAATTCGTCTATTGACACCCCAAAATTCAAACTTTGGATGTCAGATGCATTAAATATGGTTAGTAAATGGCTAGTTTTACAGATTAACCATTGCAAAATATTTCTAATGGCTAGATCTTGTCTCTAATGTATAGTTAAGACATAAATCTATAAATAGAATTTCCTTTGAAGTTGTAAGATACAATTTTATGTTATATATACTAAAACTTTGTCAAAATCATTAGACAAAGCCTTCTACTTTTTCACACTTCATTTATTGCACTTCAACTGTCAAACATATTCTATATTAGAGGGTTTCTCTTGTTGTAAATAATCTTATCTTCATTTGGAAGAAAGATTTTTTTGTGAGGAGATTTTACAAGGAATTTGGGAAGCACTTAACTAGAGTGCAAAGTAAGAATCTATAAGCTCTTAGAACAGAGCACAAGGTTGTATTATGACATTGCAAGGAGTCTACTGAATTCTTGCAAGATAGTGAAAAATCTTAAGTGGTAGTTTAAGGACTGGACATAGGTTGAGAGGAAGAGACCAAACCAGGATAAATCTTTGTCTTTCTTTCCTCTACCTTTCTTACTACTCTATTACATTCAGTACTATATTTTTTTTGCAACTTTTGCTTTCACTGCTCTTTTGTAATTTTGCAAAAAATTTGAAACTTCACAATTCATCCCCTTCTTGGGAAGTCCACAGACCTAACAAGTGGTATCATAGCCCAGACTCCCAAGTAAAGGATCTGACAATTCGGAAGAATCAATGGCTAGCTTAGGAAAAAGTATTCTTCCTGAAGGAAACAACACAAATAGATCTCATGGCTTCAATGGAGAGCATTATGGATACTGGAAGATGAGAATGCAAATCTATCTCCAGTCCATTGACTTAGACATCTGGTCAGTCATCCAGAAGGGGGATTTTGTCCCAATGAAGCTGCAGGATGATGATAAATATAAAGAAAAGCTAGAAGAGGAGTGGAATGAGAAAGATAAGAGAAGAGTCATGCTCAACTTCAAGGCAAAGCACTGCCTAGTCAGTGCACTCAACCAGGATGAATTCTATAGAGTATCACAATGTACCACAACTAAGGGTATGTGGGACACTCTAGAAATCTCTAACGAAGGAACCATTGGAGTAAGGGAGAACAAAATAAACTCCTGCATTGGTGAGTATGAAAGTTTCAGAATGGTGGAAGGTAAGAGTATCAAAGAGCTCCAAAAGAGATTCACCCTCATTGTGAATCAATTGAAGAGTTTTGGCAAGGAGTACACTCAGCCAGGGAAAGTCAAAAAAATTCTTAGAGCTCTTCCTCTGGAATGGCAACCAAAATTGACAGATATAGAAGAAGCCAGAGGAGAGTCAATGACTTCTGTCACAGCTCTCTTCAGTAGTCTTGAAGAGTATGAGGGTAAGATGAAAGCCCTCAAGGAAGCTGGTCAAGATAAGAAGAAAAAGAGGCTTGCATTGAAAGCTACAAAAGAAAAAGAGGAAGAATTTGATGATGAAGAAGAATTGGATGAAGAGACTCTGGCTATGTTAGTCAGAAAATTTGGAAGGTTCTATAATAAGAAGAGAAAAAAAGATTCTTCAAGAAAGGAGCAGCTGTAGATAACAAGAAAGAAGGCATAAAGCCTGTCACCTGTTATAAATGCAAGAAGCAAGGACTCATTAAATGGGATTGTCCACAACTACTGAAGAAGCAAAAAAAAAAAAAAAAGAAAAGAAAGCTGCTGACAAAGGCAAAAAGAAAAATGCATACATCTCATCCATCTGGTACAACAACTCAGATGAATAAAATGAAGATGAGGAAGAAATTGCCAACATCTACATGATAGCACTTGCATATGAAGAAACTCTAAACTCATCTAATAGTGATCATGAAGATGATTCTGAATCTTCCTATTCTGAATTGCTTGATGCATTTCATGATCTGCATGATAAGTTCATTAAAGCTGCAAAAGAATTAAAACTGGCTAAGAAAAAGATTAGCATGTTAGAATTTGCTTACAAAATATCTGACACTGTATCTTTGCATAGAACTGAATCTGTTTGGTGTACATCATGCACTAACTGAAGAAGAACAATGAATATCTTTTGAAAAGCATGGCTAAACTCACTAAAGGTAAAGATATGTTGTTTGCTTTATTAAGAAGTCAGAGAATTGCATAAGGAAAAACTGTACTTGGCTATGATCCTTTTGCCATCAAAGAAAAAAATGAAAAGAAGAATCAAAATTTATATATTAGACATTTTCTGCATGCTGATGGACATAAGAAGAAAAGTTACAACTCAAAATCCATTAAATCTTATGTCCAACCAAAATATGTAAAACAAAAATATTATCTACATTGCTTTCTTTTTGAATCACAATTTAGCAGTCCCTTTATCACTTGCCACTTCTGTAACAAGAAGGGACATGTTTCCAGTTCAATTTTGTGAAAGAAAAATGGACTTGGCAGGAAGGTAGAATGGGTTCTCAAAGGTACATCTATAACTAGGGAAAATGCCACTGACAAAAAATGACCCAAGTAGATTTAGGTACCCAAAAAGAAAAACTGAACATTGTTTTGTGGGTTTGTCTTAAAGCTAGCAAAAGCAACAAATGGTATATGGACAATGCTTGCTCAAGACATATGATTGGTGATAAGGAGAAGTTCATCACCCTTAGAGACAAGAAAGGAGGAAAGGTGACATTTGGAGAAGACCAATATCGTAGAATAGTTGGCATTGGTATTGTGAGCAAGAATCTTGAAACATCCATAGAAGAGGTGTTGTTCGTAGTTAGCCTCAACCACAACCTGGTAAGTGTGAGTCAGACATGTGACAAAGGAAGTTGGGTATTGTTTGACTCAAAATTCTGCCTAGTCATCCAAAAATGTGATCGCAAAGTAATTCTCAAAGGTTAAAAAGATGGTAACTGCTATACTATTGATCTTGATAAACTTCCCACTTTAGACTCAATATGTTTTATTAAAGATAATGACAGTCAGTTGTGGAATAGAAGACTAACACATGTTAACATGAACCAACTAATAAAATTGATTAAGAATGATTTAGTCACTGGTTTACTAAAAATCACTTTTGAAAAGGATAAAGAATGTGATGCATGCCTCAAAGGGAAGCAAAGTAAATCATCATTCAAACTTGAAAAAATGTAATCACCACATTTAGGCAATTGCAGTTATTGCATATGAATTTGATAGGTCTATCTAGAGTAAAAAATATTGGTGGAAACTTGTATGCGCTTGTGATTGTAGATGATTACTCTATATTTACCTGGACTTTGTTCCTTTCTTCTAAGAATAAAACATTTGATGTATTTGTAACCTTAGCTAAGAAAGTGCAAAATAAGAAAGGTATTTCCATTGTATCTATTAGGTCTGATCATTGAGGAGAATTTGAAAACTCAAGCTTTCTAGAGTACTGTGAGGAGCATAGAATTGATCATAACTTCTCAGCACCAAGGACTCCTTAGCAAAATAGAGTGGTGGAAAGGAAGAATAGAACAATTAGAGAAATGACTAGAGCAATGCTGAACAAAAACGAACTTCCTCAAGTTTTCTGGGCTGATGCAGTAAACATAGCAAGCTACATCATTAATCAAGCCTACATCAGACCAATTCTAGGGAAGACATCTTATGAGCTATACAAAAGAAAAAAGCCAAACCTCTCACACTTGCATATGTTTAGATGCAAATGCTTCATCCACAACAATGGAAAAGAGAATCTAGGTAAGTTTGATGCCAAATCAGATGAAGGTATATTCCATGACTACTCTAGTAGAAGTAAAGCATATAGGGTTTTTAATAGAAAGACTAGAGCTAGAGAAGAATCTGTGCATATTTTCTTTATTGAAAATGAAACTGTTTTCAAGCATGTCATTGATGAAGATAATCTTATTTCTATCTTTAAGAACTTGAATTTTTCTGGAGAAGATAAAATTGAACCTCCAAAAATATCTAAATCTGCTCATGTAGAGGAAGATATTTAGGATAAAGATATTAAATATGAAAACAATAAAGAAATTTCTCAAGAACTCCCTAGAGCTTGGAGATATCAAAGGAGTCATCTAGTTGATCAAGTGATTGGGGGTGTTTAAGAGAATGTTAAAACTAGAAGACAACTTAGGGATCAAATAAACAATTGTGCATTTATTTCTCAAATTGAATCTAAGTGTGCTAAAGAAGCCTTAACTGATGAATATTGGATACTAGCTATGCAGGATGAACTTAATCAGTTTGAAAGAAATCAAGTTTGAGATTCAGTACATAGACCCAAAGATCAGCCAATTATTGGGAGTAAATGGGTATTTAGAAATAAACTTGATGAATTAGGAACAATTATCAGAAACAAAGCTAGATTAGTGGCCAAAGGATATAATCGGGAAGAAGGCATAGATTATAAGAAAACTTTGGCACCAGTTGCAAGATTGGAAGCAATAAGATTCCTCTTAGCCTATGCATGCATGAAAGACATAATGCTATATCAAATGGATGTAAAGAGTGCTTTTTTAAATGGATATATCATGGAAGAATTTTATGTTGATCAACCTCTAGGTTTTGAGGACTCAACAAAGGCAAACCATGTTTATAAACTAAAGAAAGCTCTTTATGGCTTAAAATAAGCTCCTAGAGCATGGTATGAAAGACTAAGTAATTTTCTGATTGAAAAGGGATTTAATAGAGAAAAAGTAGATATAACATTGTTTACTTAGAAAGAGAATAAAGACTTACTTATTGTTCAAATTTATATTGATGATATTATATTTGGTGCTACTAATGAATCTCTTTGCAAGAATTTCTCTAAGCTAATGCAAAGTGAATTTGAAATGTCAATGATGGGTAAGCTCAACTTCTTCCTTGAACTGTAAAGTAAATAATATGATGATAACATCTTCCTCAATCAATCAAAATATTCAAGGAGCTATAGAAAAGGTTTGGAATGGAAAACATAAAATCAATGGGGACTGCTATGGTTACTGTAACAAAACTTGACATGAATGAGGGAGGAAAACCCTTTGACATAACTTAGTATAGGAGAATGATTGACTCCCTGTTATACCTAATAGCTAGTAGACCTGACATTATGTTCAGTGTTTGTATGTGTGCAAGGTTTCAATCATGTCCCAAAGAGTCCCATGTAATAGCTGTGAAAAGAATTTTTAGATACCTAATTGGAACATTACAGATGAGAATTTGATATCCAAAAGGCAATGGAAAAGAGCTCACGAAATACATTAATGCTAATTTTGCTGGATCCAAAACTGATAGAAAAAGCACAAGTGGAACATGTCAGTTTCTTGGAGGATCCTTGGTTTCATGGTTTAGTAAGAAGTAGAACAATGTGGCTTTCTCCACAGCAGAAGTTGAATATGTTGCAACAAGCAGCTGTTGTGCTCAAGTCTGTTGGATAAGGTAGCAACTTGAAGATCTTGAGATTGAGATGAAAGAGATATCAATAAAATATGATAATCAAAGTTCTATTAACATCACAAAGAATCTAGTCATGCATTCAAGAATAAAACACATTGAAGTAAGAGATCACTTTATAAGGGATCATGTTTTGAATGGAGACATCAAATTGTAATACATCCCTACTAAACATCAAATTGTAGACATTCTGACTAAGCCACTTGCAGAAGATAGACACTGCAAAATCAGAAGAGAGTTGGAAATGATAAATCCAAATGAATTGTAAATAGGCCTATAACTAAATCTATTTAAAGTTTCTGACATTAAATCAATACTAACTTTAGCATCAGAGTGTGTTTAAGATATTTTGCAGGTACTCCACATGAGTCTAGATGATAGCAAATCAGTTTATTGGAGTTAATTAGATCTGTACAATCAAAAGATGTTGAAGGAAAGATAAAAATTTGAACTTTCAGGCCATATCTGTAAGTTCAGAGATCAGAAATTCACATTTTAGATGTTATTAGACAAATTTTCATGTTAAAATGTGTTTTTGAATGAACCGGTATGCTCAACATTCAAACTTAGGTGCTTATTAGATGAATTTTAGTAGCTTCTACGTTGATACAATACTTTCATATCCTTCAAAATTTGTCTGTTGACTGCTGGAAATTCGAATTTCAGAAATACAATGTGAATGTTGACTTTGCTCAAAATTCTCTCTGTGTGAATTTGCATATCTCAAAATATGCATTTTAGAGACTCTTTACAAAACTTTAAAATTTGAATTTTTGAATCACTGAATTCATTTGTTAAAGCATGCTTTCATGTCAAGTCTCTGTAAAACAAACTTTCATAAATGAATTTTGTCTGTTGCTTGTTTCATTCTCTAATTGCTTAATGTGTGATTCCTCAAAATTTGAACTGTGATTATTCAAAGTTCATCTGTTGCTATTTGTTTCTTGAACTTAGCTTCTGTCAGATGAATTTTTTATAAAGAAAATTCGTCTGTCAGAAAGCCTCATTGTGTTGGTTAACTAGTAACTACTCAAAATTTGAATGTTGACCCCTTAAAATTCGTTTGTTAAATGGGTACAAAAATTAAAATGAAGGCTCTCGCTCTAAACAGACGCAACCCTTTTCATGTCTCTCCCAAGTCTATTCACCTCATATCTTAATTTCTCATTAATTCCGTTCACGAATCTTCATTTTCCACTATTTAAACTTCATTTCACACCTTATAAACTCATTCTTTGCATCTTTTTGTATCAATGATTCATGAGAATGGCAAGGTTTAAGAATCTTAATGTGGGTAAAGGAGAGTCTAGACCAAAGAGAGTGGTTAAGTCTTAATATGCCTCCAAGGGAGGTTAGATCCAGAAAAGAAAAGGTGAATCCAACAAAGGAACTCCATCCAAAAAGCAGAAAACTACTTCTAAAGTGGATTCAAAGAAACCTGTACCTACTGCCCCTGTTGCTCCTGCTACTTCTTCTTCTTCCAGTATTGAGTCAGAGGAATACCAGTTAACTATGAAGCCATTGTGGAGCAATGCTCATATCCTGGAAGAGCATACCTCCAAGTTCATCAACAAGAAGGTAATCAAACCTCACTGCACAAATATGGAAGAATTCCTTAGTTCCAACAATTTTGATGCTGGGCTGTGGATGATAAGATATAAGAACTTGTTGGAAATTAAGGAGAGATATAATGATGAGGTTGTCAAAACATGGTATACTGCTTTGATATACAACAGCAAAAAGGGGAAATAGGAGGTAAATTTGAGGTCCAGAACTATTTGGCTATCTGATGAAACCTTCAATGAAGTATTAGAAATCCCTGGGCAAGATGGCATGAAGATTGACATCATCACCTCAAGGTACATGGATGAGGATGAAACCGCAGATAAGGAAGGTGGTCATTTCTTGAATTACAAAGAAAGTACAGTATTGAATACCTTATTCAGAAGGCATGAGAATAAGCCTCCTCTGAGCTTGCTAAAACCCTTTGATCTTAGTGCTTAAGTCAGGATCCTACACTATATTGTGTCTAGGATCATATGCAGCAAAGGCGGAAGATTTAATTTGATCACAAGGGTTGAAACACATGTGATGACTGCACTCATGCTTGGTAAGCTGATTAATATGGGCCATATCATCCTTTAACGCATGATCAAATCAAGAGATCAGAGGAGAGATTTCACTTTGCCCTTTGCCTATATCATCTCTAAAATACTTCAGTATGCCAAAATTCAACACCGGGAGAAAGGGAAAGGCAAGCCTACTGAGGTCTTCAAAGAGAAAGAATTGCAAAGGATGGGAATTGAGAGAAAATATGGTAGGTGGATTGGAAAAGGAGCTGGGAAGTTAGAAGACTTGCTCTTTTAGGAAGGTCACTCACAACAGCAAGCTGGAACCTCTGAGGCTGCTCCACTCTCACAACCCTCACCACAGTCTTCTCAGCTTGTTTCTTTTCCATCTCAGCCCACTAAGACACCTCAGCCATCCTCTCCCTCCACCTAGGCAAAGCCTGTTAATTCAGAGGTTTTGATGATTCTAAAACAAATATGTTTGGAAATCCAAAATCAAAGGAACACAAGTAAAATGAAGGACAAAGTTGAAGTTTCTTGAAGATTGAAGAACTGTGTTACTTGTTTTAGGAAATTATCTATAAAAGAAGGTAGTTGAGCTTTGAATTTCAATTAACCTAATAATTAAATGAGAAAATTAATTAAATGATTAATGATTAGCTCATGATTTTAAAAAGGTTTTCATGAAAAGAGCTATCCTATGAGGATAAAGCTTCCATTTCAACATGATTCTAAGTTTTCACTTTGTATTTATAAAAATGTTTTAGCTTATGGGGATAAGGTCTTAACTTCAAAGATGTTTCTAAGCGTTCCTTGTTTTCATGAAAATATTTTACCTTATGTACAATGTTGAATCAAGTGTTTTGGATGATTCTAAACCAATTGGAGCTTGGAAGGAAAATATCAAAGGTGTACAAGATATCTCAAGTGAAGAAATCTAGGAATCCAAGAAGAATTGAGAACAAAATTAGTTTGTAGGGTCTTTCACTATATTCACTTGAGTAAAAGGCTTTGATTGTTCATCCAAATGTTCTTAAAATGTGTTTTTCAACAAATCCTATGTTAACTTATGACATATTTGAAAAATACTCATTAACAGACGAATTTTGAAGTGTTAAACTTGATATATTACTTTGAAAATTCTAATTTTTATAACTGAAATTTGAACTTTAGATTGAAAATATGTAAGTCTGGAAAGAGGTTCTTCTAACAGACGAATTTCAGTCTTTGAAAATTCAAATTTCGGGTAAAACACAAACTATGAAAAATGAAAAATTCATATGAAGATATGTCAAAGTTCATCTGAAAGTGAAATTTAAAAAGAGTTCCAAGTCAGTCCTCTGACAGACGAACTTTGATTTTGAAAGTTTGAACTTTGGAAGATAGTTTGTAAGTCTGTTCATATGCTCTTCTGGGAGACAAACTTTAGTCTTAAAAAATTCAAACTTTAAATTAAGTCTGATAAGAGATCTCTCTGACAGACAAATTTTGGTATTTGAAAATTTGAATTTTGAAAAGAACTTTTGTGCCATATTAAGTTGCTCATTGACAGACGAATTTTAGGCACCAAAATTCAAATTTTGGAGGCATTGTATAAATATGGAATAACTATTCACACTTATAAGAACTTTAACCTTGAAAATTCGTATGTTACAACATGGAAATACTTGTCAAAGATGAAAATTCAAATTTTGCTTTAGAACAGACGAACTTCAAAGTTTGACGTTAAAGTCTTTAACTTATAGTCTATGCAAAATTCATCTGTTGACACTCCAAAGTTCGAACTTGGGATGTCAGAGGCATTAAATGCAGTTGGTGAATGGAAAGTTTTACAGAGTAACCATTGGGTAACATCTCTAATGGCTAGATCTTATCTCTAACATATAGTTAAGACATAAATCTATAAATAGAACTTCATTTGAAGATGTAGGTAATGATTTTACATTGTATATACTGAAACTCTGTCAAAATCTTCTATCAAAGCCTTCTATTCTTTCCCACTTCATAAACTGCACTTCACCTATCATATTCACTCTAAATTAGAGAGTTCATTTGTTGTAATCAATCTTATCTTCATCTAGATGAAATATTTTCTTGTGAGGGGACTTAATTAGGGATTAAGGAAGTACTTAGTTAGAGTGTAGAGAGTGAGATTGTAAGCTTTTGGAATATAGCATTAAACTGTACTGTGGCATTGTAAGGAGCCCACCGAATTTTTGTAAGATAGTAGAAAATCTCAAGTGGTAGCTTCAGGACTAGAAGAGGTCAAGAGATAGAGACTAAACCAAGATAAATTCTTGTGTTCTTCTTCTCAAATTTTACTTATTATCTTACTACTTCTTGCACTCTATTTTTCTGCATATTTTGCTTACACTGCTTTCTTGTAACTTTGCAGAAAATTTTCAAACTTTTCAATTCAACCCCTCTTGGGAAGCCAACAGAACTAACAAGGGTTTAGGCAAGCAACCATCTCAAGTGGTAGTTAATCCCAATGTTGTGATCCAACAACATCTTAATCCAAGTTAGAGTGGTGTAAATGCAATCTCTCTTAGAAGTGGGAAGATAGTTACATGTGCAGATGCCATTGCCACTGATGTTTCCAAGGGTAAGGAAATTATTGATGATGATTCTCTTTCCACCTCTAAATCACAGGATAAGTTCATTTTTCCAAAAACACAAGTGGCACCAGAAGGAAAGCAAAAGAAACAAGAGGAAGAAGTAAGTATATAGGTTTTACCCTTTCCTACTATGGTAGCTAAGACTGAAAGAAAGAAAAAGAAGTAATGATGTTTAAGGAGATCTATAACATATTCGGGAAGGTAGTTAGTAATATCCCATTGGTTGATCTAGTTAAGCAAGTGCCAAAGTATACTAAGTTTTTGAAGGAGTTATGCATTACAAAGAGAAGACTCAAACATGATGGCTAAGATAACTTGGGGGCTGGACATAGGTCAAGTGGAATAGACTAAACCAGGATAAACTACTGAGTCTTCTTTTCTTTACTTTTTATTTCTTATACTCTGTTTTTAGTAATCTTTTGGTATCACTATTATATTTCATCTTTGCAGAAAAATTTAAATCTTCCCAATTCACCCCCCTTTTGGGAAGCCAGCTGAACTAACAAAGCCAACCAAGATCACTGAGTTGTATGACAATCTGTCTACACTCATGCTGAGCATCAAAATGCTAAGTTTGCTCACCTCCGACATTAGATATTTCAATTGGCCAAGAACATAAAAGTGGTTGCTGATGCATATGAGGACATCAGAAGTGTTATTCCCTTTATATCAACCTCACCTCAGCTAGGACCCTTTGAGCCTACCAAATCTCCCACTCTTGAACCTCCAAGCCCATTTGACATTTCCTCTCCTGAGCCTACTCCTGTTGAACACGCTGCTATTGAGGATGGTGGAACTTTGGCCACCCTACAGGCCTCCAGCAATGAGATAGTTCCTGGTCCTCCCTTGGACTATGGCATGGAGGAAGAGGCTCCTTTAGAAGCAAGTTCCCATAAGCCTGTTGTAGAAGATTCTTAGGAGTCTATTCTGTCACTTGAAGAATTTGAGCAAATAAAGAAGCTTGTAGCAACTATCACCTCTGCACCAATCATTTAAGCTTCTCTGAATAAGGAAAGAAGCCTTGTACCTTACAGGGATATTGCAGCTGTTACACGTGATGCCATTTGTTCAAGCTCAAAAACTAAGGCTTGATGAGATATTTCCTCCTCTTATTCCTCAACCTTTACCCCTTTCATCATATGGTCTCATGGAGGAGAGATGGGCTTAACTGGCTCTTTCTAGAAGGGAAATGAAAGGGCTTCTTGATGTCTCTGATGATGAAGAAGGGAGCTTTGAAACCTCTGTACCTTTTCCTCATATTAATCTTGATTTTCCTTTTGTCCTTGTTCCTCTTCATGCAATTCTAGTGTCATAGATACCTCCTGTTGCTATGCACGCTCAAGTCCCTGATGATGCCAAAAAGGGGGAAAAGAAATCTGGGCAAACAGGAAAAACTTCTGAAGGATATTCTGGTAAGATCTACAGCAATAAATCCAAGCCCAAGAAGAAATGATTAGATCTTAGGATCACTTGGTTTTAGTTATACTGATTGTTTATGTTTGCTATATCTCTTGTAATGAAATGACATTCTTACTTTGAAATACTGTGTTTGCAATGCCATGTTATTATACTAAACTTTTGATGAATAAATGCAATGAGATTCCCTATCTTCCTTCTGATCTTCTATATATGTTGCACTTATCTTTGAACTTTAATGCATATGTTGAGGGGGAGCTCTTAGAAGCAAACCCAAGTACTAATTCAGTTGCAAATTGTTTTGTCATCATCAAAAAGGGGGAGAATGTTGAATCAAGTGTTTTTGATGATTCCAAATAACTGGAGCTTGGAAGGAAGATATCAAAGGAGTACAAGAGAACTTAAATGAAGAAATCCAGGAAGAAATGAGTACAAGATTAGTTTGTAGGATTTCTCACAGTATTCATAGAGTAAAAGGCTTTGATCTTGCACCCACTAGTTTTAAATAAGTGTTTTTCAACAATCCTATGTTAACTTATGATGAATTTGAAAAATACTCACTAACAAACAACATTTGAACTGTTAAACTTCATATGTTTCTTTAAAAATTTGAACTTTGATAGCTAAAATTTGAAGTTACAGAGATGTTGCCTCTGATAGATGAATTTCAGCCTGTTGAAATTCGAATTTTGGGTCAAGTATAATTTGTGAAAAATGAAAAATTTTTCTGAAGTTATGTCAAAGTTCATATGAAAATAAAGTGCAAAAAGAGTTCAAAGGCAGTCTCTCTGATAGACGAATTTTGGTTTTGAAAATTCAAACTTTGGAATGAAAATATATAAGTCTAATTAGATGTCCCTCTGATAGATGAACTTTGGTTTTGAAAATTTGAACTTTGGAATGAAAATGTATAAGTCTGATAAGAGGTCTTTGTGATAGACAAACTTTGAAGGATCAAAATTCAAATTTTGAAAAGAAGAACTTTTGTGCCATATCAAGTTGCCTACTGACAGATGAACTTTGGATCCCTAAAATTCAAATTTTAAGTGCACTGTAGCAATATGGAACAACTGTTCACACTTATTAGAAGCACTTTAAACTTAAAAATTGGTATGTTGTAACTTGAGAAATATTTTTCAATATCAAAATTTGAATTTCACCTTTGAATAGACTAACTTGGAAGTTCAACATTAAAGTTTTTAACTTATGGTCTCTGCGAAATTCGTCAGTTGAGACCCCAAAATTCAAACTTTGGATGTCAGACACATTAAATATAGTTGGTGAATGGCTAGTTTTGTAGAGTAACCATTGTGTAATATCTTCTAACAGCTAGATCTTGTCTCTAACGTATAGTTAAGACATAAATTTATGTTGTGGGCTTTGTTTAATGATTTTGGCAGAGTTTCAACATATACAACATAAAATTGTTTCCCACAACTTCAAATGAAGTTCCATTTATTGCACTTCAACTGTCAAACATACTCTATATTAGAGAGTTTCTCTTGTTGTAAACAATTTTATCTTCATCTGGAAGAAAGATTTTCTTGTGAGGGGATTTCACAAGGGATTTTTAAAGCACTTAGCTAGAGTGCAGAGTGAGAATCTTTAAGCTCTTGGAATAGAGCACAAGGTTGTATTGTGGCTTTGCAAGAAGCCCACTGAATTCTTGCAAGATAGTAGAAAATTTCAAGTGGTAGCTTAGGGATTGGACATAGGTCAAGAGGAAGAGACCGAACCAGGGTAAATCTTTGTGTCTTTTTTTCCTCTACCTTGCTTACTGCTATATTATATTTAATACTTTGTTTTTTCTGCAATGTTTGCTTTCACTGCTCTTTTGTAATTTTGTAGAAAATTTGAAACTTTCTAATTCACCTCCCTCTTGGGAAGTCAGCAGACCTAACATATCTAACATGACAAAAATGAACATACTCTCCCAATCCTATTTTCCATTGTCATGCTCCCTAGAATTACCTCTCCCTCACATATGGTCAACACATCTTCTAGGTGAAGCACTGTTTCCTTCCAATGCATGGCAAGCAATCTTGTCCCTATATAAACAATCTATGGCACATATTAACCAATGAAACTAATCATCAAAATTAAATGATAAGTGCTTGCTAATTCTCAAAACATGTAAGACCTATCAGTCCTATCGTACACAAGTTTTTAGGAATTTTTCATTGAGGTATGTTTCAAATGAGAGAAAATAGAACACACATTACAATTTAAGTCCCCCCAAACCAAAAGAACAAAAACTAAAAATAAATCAAGATATCTTAGCAAATGAAGACATAAACCTATATGGAAACCCATCAATTTATGATAGTTAGTAAATGATACATCAAAATATGCTACAAGAGCATGAATATAATCATCATGCTCAACTACAAGCTTAAAAGAAGCTATGAATGACACATCTCCAGGTACCATCTTAGAGGTATCCATCGTCAAAACCTTACACATTATTCCAAACTGCCATTAAAAAAGAAAATGTGATATAATTTAAATAAAATGCAAGTTAAATTACGGATATAATTGCATAGTAAAATTTCTTGCATAGAACATGACATTTAAGGTTCAATGGTCCCACATGAAACACTGATTTTCTACTTCATTGCAAACATGCTGTGCCATTTGGAACAAAATCACTATTACACACATGAATGTCTCAAAAAATTAAAGAAGAGACTAAATTTGTCAAATGTTCCAACAATTAGGAAGGTTTTAACCCATTAACTTGTAAAATAAGATATACCATGACATATAAAAAGAAGAGACTAAATTTGTCAAATGTTTCAACAATTAGAAAGGTTTTAACTTGTATAAAAAGAAAAGACTAAATTTGTCAAATGTTCTAGCAATCAGAAAGGTTTTAACCCATTAACTTGTAAAATAAGATATACTTTGACATATAAAAAGATCAAATAAGAGTGTAAGAATGCTGATTGGAAGAAGCAACAATAAAGGATAGATCTAAAAAGATATAGACTCAGCTTGAAAGTTGTTTGCTTGAAGTAAGTTACAATGACAGAAAAGAAACTGACTTCAAGATTGCTAAAATAGGGACCAAATAATAAGTTAAGGATAGCAAGGCGGATTGATTGTTCAAGGTATGCTAACAACAATCAAAACTCCAGAGAGGAATGGGTTAAGAATATTCATGGTTAAGAATACAAGCCTGTTAGCCTGGTATAGTTTTTAGTTGATATTAGAAACGAAAGAGAAGAGAAAGAGAAAAAGTTTATTTAGGCACTGTAACAAGGACAACTTTTTATTGCTTTTCTACTGCCTACTACCCAGAAAGTTGGCAATACTTCCATATGCATCATCAACCCACTTTAGGTTTTTTTTTTCACATACCAACTTAGCCATAAACTTAAAAAATACATAAATTCACTTGGAAAAACTTAACACAATGAAAATGTGAGCCAGTCAACCATGGTATTAGAGATATATTATAAATGACTATATATATAATCAAACATCCAAGAATACAACAAACTTGCTGAATAAAACAATAAACTAATCAATACTTTAAAGAAAGGCATTAATATTAAAAGAGAAGGATAGCCAGCAACCTCCAGCAAATGGTAAAAAGCTTTATTAATATGGAAAGGGAAATTCTAGCCAAGGAACATTAGTACCTAGAAATACATTTAAATTAGTTTATGGAGAACTAGAATGTCCAAAACATTAAAAAAAGGAGGGAAAGAAGAAGTAAAAGAAGGCATATTGTAAGCCTAAAATTAAGCTACAACTCCTTATTACAGTCACGTACATTCATAATTCCAAAAGGAATTTCATAATTGACTCTACTCAAACAAATTTTGTCAACCAATTACACCTTTTTCTTTCTATAGAAATCAAGTTAACATTAGTTCAACAAGAATGAAAAGAAAATATTCAATCTCGTGTTCATTAAAAAAATGCATCTTATTCGATCTTAAAAAAGTAAATAGAAAAAAAATTATCACTACGTTAAAAAAATAGTAGATGAACCTTGAATCTCCATAATAAAATAGGTGAAGGCATTATTGCAAAAGCACTTATAGTCATTGGTATTGTGACACCCCTCAAATCATTCAACTCTAACGAGTCCAATAAACCTTCATCAATACCATTTCTACTCTACTTTCATCTGGGAATTACACAGGTATAAGATGTACAGAGAGAATATGTATATAGGGAAAAAATAAATAGTAACATAGCTTATCACTCATGGATAAATAAGCTAAGTTACGAAGATTAGAGACAACAGTTCTGCTTCTAGACTTTCGTAAATGCGGACTATTAGTAGGAACCACAAGACCTCCAACCATAGATGAAAATAGAAAACAAAGTGTTGAATCAAGAAGTTTTGATGATTCCAAACTAACTTTCAAGAGCTTGGAATAAAGATATCAAAGGTGCACAAAAGGTTCAAGTGAAGAAATCCTGGAGAAATCTATGAAAAGTTTGATGTAGGATGTTTAGTTATGTTTTAATTTGAGTAAAAGAGTTTGATTTGGTGGAAAGAAGTTTTAAAACCTTGATTCTGTGTTAAATCATGGAATATTTGAAAAACACCCACCAACAGACGAAGTTTAAGAGGTTAATATCAATCTGTCATAGTGAAAGTTCAAACTTTGACTTTGGAAATTTGAATTTCGTACTAAAACTAAACAAGTCTAAAGAGATGTCTCTCTGACAGACGAATTTTGACGTGATGAAATTCGAATTTCGATAAGTGTCTGAAAGGAACTTTAAGCAACAGATGAACTTTGGGTTTTGAACTTTCGAATTTCAGACAAAATGAAACTTATAAAAACTAAAGAAATTCGTCTGAAACTATGTCAAAGTTCATCTGAAACCAAGTTTAGAATGAATTTCAAAATTACTCACTGACAGACGAACTTTGAGCATGAAAATTCAAATTTCAGAAATTGAGCTTGTTAGTCTGAAAAGAGGTCTCTCTGACATGTTGACATACGAATGACAGTATTTATAAATTCGAATTTTGATGTTAGTCTGAAAAGAGGTCTCTTTGACAGACGAATTTTGACATTTGAAAATTTGAACTTTGAATCACATGAACTACTATGCCTTACAAACTAGCTATGGACAGACAAATTTTGGGGTTCCAAAATTCAAATTTCGAAGGCACTGTAGCAAATTGAAAATACTGTTTACACTTAACAGAAAAACTTTCTACTTGAAAATTCGTATGTCTCAACATAGAAACATTTTCAAAATATCAAAATTCGAATTTCACTTCATGACAGACGAACTTCGGACTTTCAACGTTGAAGCTGTTAACCTTCGGTCTCTGCAAAATTTGTCTGTTGACCAACCAAAATTTGAATTTCAGTATATTAGAAGCATTAAATGTGGTTAGTTAACAGATAGTTTTTTAGAGTAACCATTAGATAACTTCTCCAATGGATAGATTTTGTCTCTAACAGACATTTGAGACCTAAATCTATAAATACAACATCATTTGAAGTTGTGGGTAACGATTTTAACATTGTATATACTGAAACTCTGCCAAATCATCTACTCAAAGTTTCTTACTCTCTCACTTCAATATTTTGTACTTCAAATTTCATATTCACTCTATTTAAGAGAGTTTAATCTTTGTAAATAATCTAATCTTCATTTGGAAGATAGATTTTCTTGTGAGGGGATATCATAAGGGATTGGAAAGCACTTTGTCAAAGTGCAGAGAGTGAATGAGTGAGCTCTAGAAAACAGAGCACAAACTTTGTACTGTGGCATTTGCAAGAAGCCCACTGAATTCTTGCAGAATGGTAGAAAATCTCAAGTGGTGACTTGAGGACTGGACATAGGTCAAGTGGAGAGACCGAACCGGGATAAATTACTGAGTCTTCTTCCCTTTACTGCCACCTTTATAGTTATTTGTCTATCCTCTATTTTACCATCATATATTGCTTTCTTCACCTTCTTGATATTTTGGAGAAAATTTTTAACCTTCCCAATTCACCTCTCTCTTGGAAAGCCAGCTAATCTAACAAGTGGTACCAGAGCCCGGATTCCCAATCAAAGGATCTTACAGTCCGGGAATTAAAATGACTGGCTTTAGAGAAAGTATATTACCAGAAGGCAACAACACAAATAGACCGCTTGGCTTTAGTGGAGAACACTATGGGTACTGGAAGATGAGGAAGCAAATCTATCTCCAGTCAATTAATCTGAACATTTGGTCAGTCATTCAAAAGGGAGATGATGGAAAATACAGAGAGAAGCCAGAAGCTGAATGGTATGAGGAAGATAGAAGAAAAGTCCTGCTGAATTTCAAGGTAAAACACTATCTGGTCAGTGCCTTGAATCAAGATGAATTCTACAGAGTCTCTCTATGCTCCACTTCCAAGGAAATGTGGGACAGCCTATAAGTTACTCGTGAAGGAACAACTAGAGTCAGGGAAAACAAACTAATACATGCATAGGAGAATATGAAAGCTTCAGAATGGCTGAAGAAGAGAGTGTTAAAGAGCTACAGAAAAGATTCACCCTCATTGTGAATCAACTAAAGAGCCTGGGATAGGAGTACACTCAAACAGAGAAAGTCAGAAAGATCCTCAGAGCTCTCCTTCTGGAATTGCAACCTAAAGTAACAGCAATAGAGGAAGCCAGAGGAGAATCAATAGTCTCTGTCACAGCTCTCTTTGGCAGCCTCGAGGAGTATTAAGGAAAACTGAAAGCTCTCAAGGAAGCTAGATAAGACAGAAAGAAGAAAGGCCTTGCTCTCAAAGTTGCTGAAGAAAAGAAGGAAGAATTTAGCAATGGAGAGGAACTTGATAAAGAAACTTTGGCTATGATGGTCAGAAAATTTGGAAGATTCCACAGCAAAAAGAGAAACAAGAAAATCTTCAAGAAAGGAGCAGCTGGAGACAGCAAGAGGGAAGCAAAAGAGCCTATCACTTGCTATGAGTGTAAAAAGCAAGGACATATCAAATGAGATTGTCCTCAATTTCTCAATAAGCAAGAGAAGAAAAAGAGTGCTGCAGACAAAGGCAAGAAGAAAAGGGCTTATATCTCATCAATATGGGGCAACAGCTCAGATGAAGAAGAAGAAGATGAAGATGAAATTGCCAACATCTGTCTCATGGCACTCGCCTCTGAAGAAGCTGAAATCCCTTGCAGTAGTGACCAAGAAGGTGAGGTATATGAATCTAAACCTTCCTATTCCAAATTACTGGATACATTTCATGAGCTGCATGATGAGTTTGTTAAAGTTGCTAAAGAATTGAAGCAAGCTAAGAAAAAGATTAACAAACTAGAATCTCAACACAATATTTCTGAAACTATTTCACTACCTATTACTGAATCTGTTTACTGTAAATCATGCATTGAACTAAAGCAAACCAATGAATATCTAGTGAAAATCATGTCTAGGCTTACTAGAGGTAAAGACATGTTTGCTTTAATGGGAAGTCAGAGAATATCAAAGGAATCATCCTAGAGCTTGGAGATATCAAAGGAATAATCCTGTTGATCAAGTGATAGGGAATGTCCAAGAGAGAGTTAGAACCAGAAAACAGTTAAGGGATCAAATGATTAACTGTGCTTTCTTCTCACAAATTGAACCTAAATGTACTGAGGAAGCCTTAACTGATGAGTACTGGATTTTGGCTATGCAGGATGAATTAAATCAGTTTGAAAGAAATCAAGTCTGGGATTTAGTACCTAGACCCAAAAATCATCCTGTCAATGGTACCAAATGGGTTTCTAGAAATGGACTTGATGAATCAGGATCAATCAGCAAAAATAAAGCTAGACTGGTTGCTAAAGGATATAATCAAGAGGAAGGCATTGATTTTGAAGAAACCTTTGCTCCAGTAGCTAGATTAGAAGCAATTAGAATTCTATTAGCATATGCATGCATGAAAAATATTTTGTTATATCAAATGGATGTAAAGAGTGCTTTTCTAAATGGATATATCATGGAAGAGGTTTATGTAGACCAACCTCCAGGTTTTGAGGACACTATAAAACCAAACCATGTTTATAAACTGAAGAAAGCTCTTTACGGTCTAAAACAAGCCCATAGAGCATGGTACGAAAGATTGAGTAATTTTCTAACTGAAAATGGGTTCAACAGAGGAAAAGTAGATACAACTTTATTTACTAAGAAAGAAAATAAAGATTTACTTTTTGTTCAAATCTATGTTAATGATATTATATTTGGTGCTACTAATGAATCTCTTTGTAAGAATTTTTCTAAGTTAATGCAGGGGGAGTTTGAAATGTCCATGATGGGTGAACTGACCTTCTTCCTTGGATTGCAAATCAGGCAGTGCAATGATGGTATTTTTCTTAATCAATCCAAGTATCTGAAAGAACTGCTTAAGAAGTTTGGAATGGAAAATGCCAAGCCTATGGGAACACCTATGGCTACTACAACTAAGATGGATATGGATGAAAATGGGAAAATGTTTGACATAACTCAGTATAGAAGAATGATTGGATCCCTGCTGTACCTAACTGCCAGCAGACCTGACATAATGTTTAGTGTCTATATGTGTGCAAGATTCCAATCATGTCCCAAGGAAACCCATACAACTGCTGTGAAGCGTATTTTCAGATATCTTATTAGAACATCACAAATGGAATTTGGTATGCAAAGGGCAATGGAGAAGATCTCAAAGGATACACTGATACTAACTTTGCAGGATCCAAAACTGACATAAAGAGCACGAGTGGAACATGTCAGTTTCTTAGAGGATCCTTGGTTTCATGGTTTAGCAAGAAGCAAAACAGTGTGGCCTTATCCACAGCAAAGGCTGAGTATGTTGCAGTTGGAAGCTGTTGTGCCCAAATCATTTGGATGAAATAGCAGCTTGAAGATCTTGAGGTTGACATGAAGGGAATACCAATCATGTGTGACAATAAAAGTGCCATTAATATAACAAAGAATCATGTCATGCATTCAAGGACAAAACATATTGAAGTCAGGCACCACTTCATAAAGGGATCATGTTTTGAAAGGAGAAATCAGACTAGAGTACATCCCAACTGAGGATCAAGTTGCAGATATCTTGACAAAACCTCTATCAGAAGATAGACATTGCAAAATCAGAAGAGAATTAGGTATGGTAAATCCCAATGAACTGTAAGTAAATCCATCTGCAATTCTATTTTTAGATTTTCCAACATTTAACTAATTCTAACTTTAGCATCGGAGTGTATTTAATTTAAGTTGCAGGAGCTCCTCATGAGATTCAATGGGAATAAATATGAAAAATGGAGCACATGAGAATAGAATAATCAAAAAGTGAAGAAAATGGCAGAAATTCTGAGTTTCTGGATCCATTTTGTAAGTTTTTAAAGTTGAAATTATTATATTAATTGTGTGTTAGATGAATTTCCATGAAAAACTATGTTTCTGAGGAAGTCAGGATGGTCAACATTTGAATTTGGATGCCCAACAGATGAACTTCAACCTGATATAAGTTGGAACAGTTCTCGGTGATGCCTCGAAATTTGTCTGTTGGACCTTTGAAGTTCGAATTTTCAAGAACAAAAATTTCAAAGTTATGATTGTCCAACATGATGATTATACAAATGATTATTTCTTAACATGCGAATGTTGGAAAACTTTTACAATGTCAAGAAATTTGAATTTCTGATTTGAAAATTGATCTGTTGAAACATGCTCCTCAATGTTGAATCTTTGAAAGATGAAGTTTCATATGCTAATTCATCTGTTGTTTGGTGATTTGATTGTTGTTTGATGTTTACACTTCAAAATTTGAACTTTGTTGGAACAAAGTTCGTCTGTTCATCTTGTGATTGCTTGAACCAAGCCTCTGTCAGACAAAATTTTAGAAGAAAATTTGTCTGTCAGTAAGCTTTGCTGAACGGTTTAACTTTCAACTGCTCGAAGTTCAAATTGTGACCCCTCAAAATTTGTCTTTCAGCGGTTACTTACGTTAAAATCGACGGTTTTCAACTAAATAGACACAACCCTACTCTCTTCCTCTCTGAGTCTGTTCAAATCCTCTCATCAATGCTCTTAAATTCTGACCGAAAATCTTCATTTCCCACCATTTAAACTGATTTTTGCACCCTATAAACCCAATCTCGACTTCAATCATTCATCCACGAAAATGGCAAGAGTAAAGAATCTTGAAGCTGGAAAAGGAGAGGCTCTTCCAAAGAGATCGGTCAAATCACAATATGCTTCAAAGGAAGGAGAAAAACCAAAGAGAAAGGCCAAATCAAGCAAGGGAACTCCTTTCAAATGTCAGAAAACTACATTAAAGGGTGAATCAAAGAAAGCTGGACCCTTTTCCTCGAAGAAAGCAGAGCCTTCAGTTCCTGTTCCTGCTGTTGCTGAGACTGTTGCTTCTACTTCCTCCTCAAGTACAGAATTTGGAGAATATCAACTTACTACAATGCCATTATGGAGTACTCCACAGATTCAGGAAGAATACTCCACCAAGTTTGCCAATAAAAAGGTAATCAAGCCTCATTGTGTGAACTTGGAAGATTTATTGGTCTCTAATAGTTTTGATGCTGGAATATGGATGTTGAGATATTAGAATCTGTTGGAGATATTGGAGAGATATGATGATGAAGTAGTAAAGACATGGTATGCCTCCTTGAAATGCAACAGCAAGAAGAAAAAGTGGGAGGTCAATCTAAGATCAAGGACCATCTGGCTCACAAATGAGACTCTTAATGAAGTGCTGGAAATCCCAAGGCAAGATGGCCTCAAGATTGACATCACTGCCTCTAGATACATGGATGAGGTAGAGACTGCTGATGAAAAAGGTAGCCCCTTTCTGAACTACAAGAAAAGCACAATTCTGAGCATATTATTCAGAAGAAAGGAAAACTGGCCAACCATAAACCTACTGAAGCTCACAGACCTCAGTGCCCAAGTGAGGATCCTATACTACATAGTGTCTAGGATCATATTCAACAAAGGAGGCAGCTTCAATCTGATCACAAGGGCAGAGGCACATATCATGGTAGCAATCATGCATGGAAAGCTGATCAACATGGGACATATCATACTTCAACGCATGATCAAAGAAAGAGATTAGAGGAAGGACTCCACACTCCCCTATGCAGCTATTATTTCCAGAATTCTGCAATATGCTAGAATTCAGCATCTTGAGAAGGGGAAAGGGAAACCCACTGAGATCTTCAAGGAGGAAGAACTTCAAAGGATGTGAGTTGAAAGAAGTGAAGGAAGATGGATTGGGAAGGAAGCAGGAAAATCTGAAGATCTTTTCTTTATTGAAGGTACCTCCCAACAGCAAGAAGGTACTTCTGAGGCTCCTGCTAGACTTACACCACAGCCTTCTCTGCTTATCCCATCTCCATCCAAGCCTACTCACATTCCATCTACTCCCTCCTATCGTGCCAAGCCAACCAAGATCACTGAGTTATATGACAGCTTGTCTACACTCATACTTAGCATTAGGGATAAGCAAAATACCAAATTTGCTCATATGCAAGATCAAATTCATCAGTTGGCAAAGAACATGAAAGTAGTTGCTGATGCCTATGAAGAAATTTAGAGTGCAATTCCTGCCACATCAGCTCCACCTCAGCCAGGGTTCTCTGTGCCTATTCAGTCTCCAACTCCTGAGCCTCCAAGCCCGTTCGAGCTAGCCTCTTTTGAGCATGATGATGATGTAAATGGTACTGAGCCTGCTAGTACAATTAGGACACCAAGTCCTGGTCCACCCTTGGACTATGGATTGGAAGAAGAAGGACCTCAAGAAACAGGCCCTCATGAGCCCATTCCAGAAGATGCTCAGGATTCAATTCTTTCCACCCAAGAATCTGAGCAAGTTGAAAGACTAGTGGCAGCCATTTCCACTTCATCAATGTTAGAGGTTGCCAGCAATAAAGAGAGAAGCATTGTGCCTATTGTTGATTTTGAAGCTATTACATGCAATGCTCTCTTGCAAGCTCAGAGAAGAAGGCTTGAGGGAATGTACCATTCTGATGACCCTGCTCCTTCTTCTCTCACTACATATGGTCTCTCAAAAGAACAAAGGGCTCAATTAGCTCTTTCCAGACAAGAGATGCAAGAGTTGCTTGAGGTCTCTGATGATGAGAATTCTGAGCCTCATCTGCCTTTTAGTCCTGTGCCCCTCCAAGCTAATCCAGTTTCTCAGATCCCTCCTCCGGCTGATTTTGTTCACCTTCCTGATGATGCCAAAAAAGGGGAGAAGAGTAAGCAAACTGGCAAGTCTGCTGCTGAGCCATCTAGAAAGACATACAACAAGAAGACCAAGCCAAAGAAGAAGTAATTAGAATTTAGGCTTGAGTCCTCTTTTAGTGTTGTTTTGAGTTTCTTATAGTACTATTTTGAACTTCAAATGTTTGATATGTTGTTTGTATTTGATTTGCATATTTCGAAGAACCTTGCTTAAATTTGTCTTTGTAAAGCAACCGTTGATTAAATGAAAGAATTTTTCTTGGTTGCAATGATTTGTTCTTTGAATCTTTCACATGATTTACTATATATGATATCTTTTGAAATATAATATGTTGAGGGGGAGCTTGTTAAAGCAAACCCAAGTACTGTTCCAGTTTGTAAGTTATTTTGTCATCATCAAAAAGGGGGAGAATATTGAATCAAGAAGTTTTGATGATTCCAAACCAACCTTCAAGAGCTTGGAATAAAGATATCAAAGGTAAACAAAAGGTTCAAGTGAAGAAATCCTGGAGAAATCTGTGAAAAGTTTGATGTAGGATGTTTAGTTATGTTTTAATTTGAGTAAAAGAGTTTGATTTGGTGGAAAGAAGTTTTAAAATCTTGATTCTGTGTTAAATCATGGAATATTTGAAAAATACCCACCAACAGACGAAGTTTAAGAGGTTAATATCAATCTGTCATAGTGAAAGTTCGAACTTTGACTTTGGAAATTTGAATTTCGTACTAAAACTAAACAAGTCTAAAGAGATGTCTCTCTGACAGACGAATTTTGACGTGATGAAATTCAAATTTTGATAAGTGTCTGAAAGGAACTTTAAGCAACAGATGAACTTTGGGTTTTGAACTTTCGAATTTCAGACAAAATGAAACTTATAAAAACTAAAGAAATTCGTCTGAAACTATGTCAAAGTTCATCTGAAACCAAGTTTAGAATGAATTTCGAAATTACTCACTGACAGACGAACTTTGAGCATGAAAATTCAAATTTTAGAAACTGAGCTTGTGAGTCTGTTAAAGTGATATGTTGACATACGAGTGACAATATTTATAAATTCAAATTTCGAAGTTAGTCTGAAAAGAGGTCTCTCTGACAGACAAATTTTGACATTTGAAAATTTGAACTTTGAAGCACATGAACTACTATGCCTTACAAACTAGCTACGGACAGACAAATTTTGGGATTCCAAAATTCAAATTTCGGAGGCACTGTAGGAAATTGAAAATACTATTTACACTTAACAGAAAAACTTTCTACTTAAAAATTAGTATGTCTCAACATAGAAACATTTTCAAAATATCAAAATTCGAATTTTACTTCATGACAGACGAACTTCGGACTTTCAACGTTGAAGCTGTTAACCTTCGGTCTCTGCAAAATTTGTCTGTTGACCAACCAAAATTTGAATTTTAGTATATTAGAAGCATTAAATGTGGTTAGTTAACAGATAGTTTTTTAGAGTAACCATTAGATAACTTCTCCAATGGATATATTTTATCTCTAACAGACATTTGAGACCTAAATCTATAAATACAACATCATTTGAAGTTGTGGGTAACGGATTTAACATTGTATATACTGAAACTCTGCCAAATCATCTACTCAAAGTTTCTTACTCTCTCACTTCAATATTTTGTACTTCAACTTTCATATTCACTCTATTTAAGAGAGTTTAATCTTTGTAAATAATCTAATCTTCATCTGGAAGATAGATTTTCTTGTGAGGGGATATCATAAGGGATTGGAAAGCACTTTGTCAAAGTGCAGAGAGTGAATGAGTGAGCTCTAGAAAACAGAGCACAAACTTTGTACTGTGGCATTTGCAAGAAGCCCACTGAATTCTTGCAGAATGGTAGAAAATCTCAAGTGGTTACTTAGGGACTGGACGTAGGTCAAGTGGAGAGATCGAACCAGGATAAATTACTGAGTCTTCTTCCCTTTACTGCCACCATTACAGTTTTTTATCTATACTCTGTTTTACCATTATATATTTCTTTCTTCACCTTCTTGATATTTTGCAGAAAATTTTTAATCTTCCCAATTCACCCCCCCTCTTGGGAAGCCAGCTAATCTAACACAAAGATGCAGTTGCGGTGGTAGCATCTTTTAGATGAGTACAGGACATGACTGATGACTTATCTTCATCTGTTAATTGCTTTTGTGACTACTTTTATGAAAACTACTAATTTTTTTACTAACTTATTTTCAATATGTGAAAAAAAAATCCAATGGTGAAAATTTAATAAACCATAGAACAAAATTATTTCAAGAAACTAAAAGCCAACTAAATACCATTTTTATTTTTCCTTGAAGAAACATCCAAGTAAATATAATTTGCTAAAAAAAATCCAGCCTTGACCATGAAAAAAATTGAAGAAGGGAGAAAGTATATGGATTCTAATGGAATTACTAATGTTGTGCTATATATATGCTGCTGTATAGCTGTATCATATTCTTAAATTCATAGACATAAGGAACATATGCATATACATGAATAAAATATCCAAATTTTGGAAGCCCATGTCAGAATCAAGAAGCAAGGTTTAACATAAATTATAAACATCCAACATTGAAAATATGGTTCTAGAAATTTGTTAGCTGTGCACTAAGTTACAATCTGATGTGCAAGTGCTGCATTCAATGAGCTGCTTATAATTACAAGTGCAAATCTGATTGCTTTGAATGATAAACCATTTATTTAAGGAACAATTAGAGGTAGCAATTAAGTCCGGAATTGAGATTATCACTAGCCAGAAAAGTGGAAGCATAACATTGACCATCATCATAGAGAGATACATCAAACACCAAAATTAGCAAATTAGGTTATCATATAAATTCCTTAAGAAATCCCAGAAACACAATCAGCTTCCTTTCAACTACACCCCAATTCCTAATAACTAACTTTATCAATCAAATATTCCTAAATTGACAAAATTATCTTCTTACCTCGTCTTCCTCAAAAGCATATGGTGTGAAGAGAAAGAGAGGGCCATGGCTATAAAGATTAAAAAATCAAACAAAAGAAAGGTGTGGAAAGAGTCAAGCTCCTAATGGCTTCCTTGAGAATGGAGGTTTGGTGAAGGCAGTGAGAGTCAGCCACAGTTTTGAAGAACTAGCTGATATGAGATCCAATCTTAAATGTATCACCATAGAACAAATCCATGGTAGTAACGGGAGATTGGAAAAGGACGAGGTGAACCAAATCTGAAAAGAGAGGCTAAAGCAGACATTTAGTTGTGAGGCAAAGAGTGAAGAGGGAGGCAAGAGGGGATCATTCGATTGCAGTGAGGTAGAGAGTGAAGAGGGAGGTGAGAGTCAGAGTCCCGAGGCAGAGAATAAAAAAGAAGATGTAGATAAGAGAAGAAATAGAAAACTAAGGAGCAAAAACTAGTAGTCGGATCATTTTTAATCAATGGTTTAAATTGTTTGATCCGTGACTTGTGAAAATTTTTTTTGGCATTTATTGAAGAAATTCCAACTAAGGTGTTACCTTTAGTTGGTGTTTGTTTTATAAACGCCAACTAAAGTATGACATTTAGTTTAAAGTCATTTTTTTATTAGCGTTTATTTTATAAACGCTAACTAAAGAATTTTTTATTGGCATTTTCTTAACAAACGCAAACTTTTGAGCACTAATAAAGCATTTTTTGTGTGTAGTGAAACCCAAAATAATTCTGAAGTCTGAACCCGCGAAATGAAATCCTAAAGCCCTTAAAGTGTTTGTGCCAAAAATCCCTAGTTAGCCTCTACCCTTTCAGTCTCAAATCACTCACCTTATTTGTTCAATTGCTCGCCCTTGTCTTGTCTTTAGTTTGCATGGTCTACTTGCTCACCCCTTCCATCTCTTTGGTTTGCGTGGTCTGGTCAGTCACCTTCATCTTCTCTTTTGTTCTTTTGGTTTGTTTCAGAAGTCTCCTTGCACTAATATGCATCTTCTTCTTTCATCCTTGCAGGAACTTCAGTCACTAATATGCTAGTATCTTTCTATTTGTCAATAGCTTGCTTCTTTGCCATAGGAGTTGTGCATAAACGAGGTAAATTTTGTCTTATTTTTTTCAATTGCAATCCCTAATTTCTAGCCACATTCTTTTTTTGTCCTATTTGATTATTTTAATTGTGGCCTGCTAATTGTATTGTCTGCTTGTGTATTGTGGTCCCCTTTTCATCTTATATAAATGTGTGTATATATATATGTTGATTCACTGATATGTCAACATATATGGGATTATGCATTGTGGGTCTGTTCTCTTTTGCTATGTTGACATATATTGTATCATTGGGTTGTCATTGGAGTCCTTGGCTTGCTTATGCATTGTGGGTCCCTCTTTATCATGTGTGCCCCTATTTTTCTTTGTTATAGACTTTTTTCTGCTTATTTTTCAATTATGTTTTGCAAAATGATTGTAGAGGTCTGTCAAATTATTCAGAATATGCTCCATAAAAGTTTTAAATTTTTAGCCAATCAGAACAGATGAAAGGAGTAATTTTCAGTATTGATGGAAGGAAGCATTCTTATACTAATATATTCATAAATGTACAATGTAGCCTGAGAATTAAAAAAAGGGATAAAGAATTTAAAAAAATATATTTTTCTCTCATGTCAAGTATATTAATAACATATGGCAAGAAAAAAAAACATAAGATTATGTGTCAAGTAAAACATGTGATAAAAGAAGATCATAACTTGGATCAAAGAGCATATATATATCACATTTATTGTTTAAAGAGGGAAGAAATCAAAACTTGGTAGTTTGATAGAGACTAATGGTGGGTCAAATATAATATTAATAGGAGTTATAACATGCTTGAGGGTTGCTTCAATCATATGGTAGAAATGATTAGTAAAGCAATGCTAATTGGTAATAAGGTTATCATGAAAAAAAATCAGCAAAAAATTGGGCTTAAGTTGTATCAAGATTGATTGTTGTTCCAATGGAAGCATGTTATATTACAAAGATGATGAGAATGCTAGAAATTGTAAATTTTGCTAGATGAACACTATAAACAAACCACTCGAAGGGGTAAGGTCAAAGAAACCCCTTTGAAGAAGATATGGTATTTTTCAATAATTCCATGGCTACAAAGACTTTATTCTTCCTTGGCTACCACCAATCATTTGAGATGGCATCATGAGAACCCAAGAGAGCTTGGTATTTTATCTCACCCATCAGATGGAGCAGTGTGGAAGTATATTGTTGAAATATATCTTGAGTATGCAAAAGACCCAAGGAATGTTAGATTAGGATTATGTGCTGATGGCTTAGCTCCATTTGGGTTATCTAGAAAGTCTTATTCATGTTGCCCTATCATTCTTACTCCTTACAACCTTTCTCCTTGGTTGTGCATGAAAAGAGAGGTTATGTTTTGAACCATCATTATTCTCGGTCCATTTAATCCGAAAGGTAAAATTGATGCTTATTTGCAACCGCTAAGAGATGACCTAAAATTGTTGTGGAATGAAGGTGTCCAGACTTATGATGTATCATTGCAACAAAACTTTATGATGAGGGCTATCTTAATGTGGACCATTAATGACTTTCTTGCATATAGAATGTTATCTAGATGGATGACTGCTGGAAAACTCTCTTGCCCTTATTGTATGGAGAGGTCTAAGCATGCTCCCTTTTGATCTTCAATTTCTTAGAGCATTCTTTCTCTTCTTCTTTTTTGAGTGAGACATGATATTGATTCTAGTTCTTTATTCCAATGCTCACTCTTTTTATTTGGGCGATCCTACACTTGATGTATTATACTTACAAACTTAGTAGTTAGTTCAATTTATATATCCAACTTATATTATAAACCACAAAAGCATAGTAGATATAATAGTGCATAACATAATATATGCATTATTAGATACATGACAATGCACATTTTACTTCTTTAAGAAACAATATATATTAGTTAAGTATGATGCATTTGTTCCTTATTACTCTATATTTGTCATCATCAAAACTTATATTATATTAATCCTAACAATCTCCCCTTTTTTGATAATGACAAATCACTAGTGAAAAATATGCTTAATGAATGATTAACACATATAATGTAGTTCAATTCATATAATTCTAGATTAAGCACATGCATATTTTTCACACAACTCCTCTCTCTATTTGACATCAACAAAAAGGTTTGAAGAAAATTTTTTTCATAATTCTTCTTTCCCTATTTATGAGGTTTTACCAATACGTATAGATGTCTAAGGCTGTTTCAAGCACATGCTAAAGCACAAATTGAAATCCAAATCATCATCAAAACTTATTATGCACTGCATGTTCAGATTAGGCTAATTTTTACTAATATCAAAATTAATACCAATTGTTAGCGATATTAAAGCTGATATCAATTGTTGCTTGAAAACATTATGATACCGTATGTTATGATGCTTCTTGTTAAGATGATCATGATATGCACATATCACAAGAGATATCTCAAAGTTGAAAATTTATTACCTTCTTCCCTTACAATCAATGAGAGATGTTGAAATATCAATGCTCCCTTTAGCAAGTTAAGACCAAGCAACAAAACTCTTCACAATAAAATTAGGTGAGATAAAGTATAAATAAGTTGATTTCAAACAATGCTCCCCCTCAACCTATGCATTTCATATGACAAAACTAAGAAGGCACAATGCGACAAATAAGCATGTTCATACAAAACTGCATGATTGAGATTTTACTTTCAAATCAAAAAGAGCTTTCAAAAACATTTACATGCAAAGTTATATGCTCCCCCTAAGTATAAATATCTATTCAGACATGTATGCTTTTCATATTATCAAGCAGTAAGCAAGGGAAATTATAAAAAGAAAACAAGTTTGGTTATATAAATAAAGAGATGAACTTGTGCAAATATTGAACTTCACAGTAAGAAACAATAGGTTTAGATAGTTCATTATTTAAACAAGGACTATATTTTAATAACCTCAGATAATAGCATCAATTAAGCATATATGAAAACAAGTTAAACACTTACAAACCGGCTTGATTAGTAGCTAATTTCTTCCCTTTTCAGTATGATTCCAATTAAGCACATCAGATACTCTTTCTTTGTGATGCTTTCATTTAGTTCAAGGAGTATCTGCAAAAGCAAAAGGAGTATTCTTTGGTACCCTTTCTGACTTGGGTCCACTAATTGTCATTTTGAACATTTTAAAGTACATATAGGACTAAAGTTCAATCTTACTCAAATATATATTTAATGCAATAGTCGAATAAGGTAAGGGTCAGAGGTTACCAAAGATTATTTCCTTGTTATTTTTGGCTTGTATGCAGTGTAGTATTGCTCATGTCTCCCTTTTGCATATAAACTATTTCATCTTGAGCTTTTGCTTTCTCTTCTCAAGGTAAGTAATTTGGTTTCCATTTGAGCTGTTTTCTTTAGATGAGTGAGAGAATTGCTTCTAGTACTTCTCCTTGTGATTTGCAACTGTTACTTTAGAGTTTTGAGAAGCTTTTTTTTTTTGTGACTTCTTCCTTGCACTAACATGTTCTTTCTTCTTAGAGTTATTTTGCACACATGAGATACTAGAAGAACTTTTTGGTACCTGCTTGTTTTGGGTCCAAGAAAGTTAGTGGTATTCTTTGGAACCTATTTCATGCCTTTGCTTAAACCATTTCTCCCAATATTGCACAGATGAGCTATATGCCCATTTTTACCATAATATGTGCATGATAGTAAGTTAGGCATTACAGTAGGCATAAAGAATTTCAAACAGCTTTTATTTTTCTCCTTAGACTCATTCTTATAGCCAGCACCCAACTTGTCAACCACACAATTCTATTTGCTAAGTGAAACATTTAACTTATCTCTGTCTTATGTGAAATTGGCTATTACCTTAGTTAACTCCTCTTTTTCTTTAACTAATTTATCATATGAATCACAAGATGAAGTTTGTGTGTGTGTGTGGGTTTCACAAGTATTTTCTAAATTATTTATTTTCTGTTTGAGTGATTCCTTTTCATTCTTTTCAAATTCTAATTCATTTTCCATGGGAATCATTTTATTCTTACTATGCATAAGTGCTTTTGCTAATCTAATTAGTTCATCATGCATTTCATTATAAGCATCTTGCAATTCATCAAAAGAATTATTAGAATTTGATTTAGAGTCCGAATTTGATACCTCATTATTAGTCTTAGCCAATAAACATGGATAGGTATCCTCATTATCTTCATTTGAATTGTTGCCCTAGATTGCAGAGGTGTATGCTACTTTAGCTTTCTCATTTTTCTTCTTACATATCTTCTTTCTTGCCTCTTTAAATAGTGCTTCAGCTTATTTACATGGCAGATGTGCTTTTGTTTATTTAGCTCTTTCTTTTTTATGTTAGGGAATTTACCAAATTTGATGGTCAACTATTTCAGCTCGTCCTCCTGATCATCACTCTATCATCACTTTCATTATCATTATCATCATCTTCTAAGCTCTATGATGCAGTAGCTTTGAACATCTGCATTTTTCCTTTATTGTACTGCTCTCACAAAAGGTCTAGTATTCCTTCATGTTCAGCAAGGCTACCAAATAGTGTAGTGATAGACTAATATGATTATCCTATTGTTTCTTCAATAGGTGTTACTTTCGGTTGCCATTCTTTAGGTAGAGCTCTGAGTATTTTGAAAACTTGTTCTCTTTGTATATATCTTTTTTCCCAAAGCTGCTAGATAATTAACAATGTGAGTAAACTGAATTTGCATTTCCTTAATAAGCTTACCATTGTTCATCTTGAAGGCTTCATATTCAGCTATAAGAGAGCTAAGCCTGTTTTCCTTTACTCCCTTAGCTTCATCATGGGCAACCTCTAGAGCATCCCATATTTCCTTTGCTGTGTTGCAATTTGACACTCTGAAAAATTCATCTTGTGAAAGAGCACTGACCAAAGAGTGTTTTGTCTTGAAGTTCAGTAGGATTTTTTACTTACCTTCATCATCCCATTCTTCTTCTAACTTCTCTCTGTATGTATCAACATTTTGCATATTCTTTGGCAAAAAATCTCCTTTCTTGATGATAGACCAGATTTCTAGGTTTATATATTAAAGAAACATTTTCATCCTCATCTTCCAGTATCTATAATGTTCACCATTGAAGCCTAGAAGTCTGTTGACATTGTTCCCCTGTTGCAATGTACTCTCTCCAAAGCCAACCATCTTGCTCCCTGATGATTAGATTCTTTGCTGGGTGTCCGAGCTTTAATACCACTTGTTAGGTTTGGCTGGTCACCCAAGAGAGGGGTGAATTGGTTGATACAAGATTTTCACCCTTTTTGGATAACACTTCAATTTCACCAAGGAATGCAGGACAACAAGGATGAACAGAGGGTATTAAAGTGAATTGAAGAACTGAGGAGATGAAGAATGAGACACTAGAATTTATACTAGTTCGGCCCTAACCACTTGGCCTATATCCAGTCTCTGAGCCACCACTTGAGATTTTCTACTATATCCAACAAGTTTGATTCGGGCACTTGTGAAGCCTCAATACATTCTATAAGTTGTGAAGCCATTCTCTCCATACTCTTACAAGATGTGTAAAATCCCTTAGTATTTTCTCACACTAAGATTCTACCTAGAAAATAGTAGAAAAGAATGATTATAGAAATGAAAGTCTCTTCAAGAGTAGATAATACATTGAAGCTCACTTTATTTCAAAGAATGCTAGCACAAAAAGATTTTATCTTTTGGAACAGCATTTTGGCTTAAAGTCTTTTAAAATTATTTCCCATAAATTCAAATGAGGTTCTATTTATAGATTTGTGGCGTAACTAGATATTAGACACAAGATCTATCCATTAGATATAAGTTCTAGCCATTACTCTGCAAAAAGAGCAGTTCACCAATTTATATAGTGATTAGTCCAATTTATATATTTAATTTGTATTATAAATCATGAAAGTATAGTGGATATACTAGTGCATAGCATAATATATGCATTATTAGATACGTGCTAGTACATATTTTACTTCTTTAAAGAACAATATATGTATTAGATAATTATGAAGCATTTGTTCCTTATTACTCTATATTTGTTATCATAAAAACTTATATTATAATAATCCTAAGAAACCATTTTTTATTGGGGGAATCACATTTTGGGACCAAGATCTCCAATTAATTATAAAGGAGGATTTTTAACTAAAATTCAGTGGTAAAAATGGGAGGTTGAGTTGTAGAATTGGAAGAACAAGTAGTAAAAAAATTTGTTTTGTAATTAATTTGAGATCTTGGTCCCAAAATGTGATTCCCCCTTTTTTATTTACTTCCTTCTGACCCTACAAAATTTCGATAATGCCCTTCTATTAATCCCAAATATGTATCTATAACATTTAATCAGGGTTGTTATAAGTGGATTTTTCTCCTACTCCTATTTTTTCCTCATGCTAAATTCTTCTTTCTTTTTCTTTACCTTCTTTCTCTCTCTCTCTCTCTCTCAATATTTCTTTTCTTTTGTTTTCCTCTCTATTTTCTTTTCTTTCTTTTCACACAATCTTTTCACTTTTTCTACTTTACTTTTTCTTTTACAACTATCTTTCTCTCTCCTTTCCCCCACTTTTGAAATTTTTGTATATGCACATGTGAGGGGGTCAAAGTTGGAAATCATCATAGTATGCTTTAAAAGAATCATTGTCTCCTATCTCTAAAGTAGATGATTGACTGTCCATGTCTTAGGGATCTCAATTTAATACTAAGTTAAACTAACATGTAGTATAGTAGCCTGACCTTGGTCATATTTGCTTTGGATGTTACAGTTGATTATGATTAACTAAGAAGGAGTAATGCCTAATGCAACTAAATGAAGAAATTAAATTAAACAATCTAAATGATAATGATCAAAATCTAGGATAGAAGTGGAAGAAGTTTTTCTACATAAAAGAATGAATAAATGTGTAAGAAATTAGGTGTACGAATGACTGTGCAAATGAAATGGTAAATAAATGGTAATACACTCTAGATGTAGGTCAAATATCAACTAACTATGATGCACAACTAAGACTAACTAGAATGTAAAATAAAAATAATGAATATTTTTATTCTATTTTTTTAATTCATATTTAGTTTGAATGCAATGAATACTTAAGATGAATGGATGAAAAGAGAATGAAACCTAAGCTAAATGAGTAACTAAATGCAAGGATGCAACTAACCTAAGTGACTTAAACTAGGAATGCAAACTATCAAAGATGATTAATGGAATAAATGGATGTTTAATGATATGGAAGTGTATATTCCATGGGAATATGTGTGAATGAATGATGAAATGCCCACTAAGATGAATGTCAATGCAATGCACACTAACCTATACAAGTGGTTGAAACTATAGCTAACTAAGAGGAAGAGGATTTTAATGCTTAAAGACACCAAGAAAGGATGCAATGCAAAGGACCTATGAACTAGGCTAAAATGACTAAGTGTATGAACTAATTGAGATCTAAAAAAAGATCAAGAAAACCATGGAGAATATGTGGAATAAATGTAATAAATGTGGCTTCACTCCAGTTGGAAAGTGGACAAGAGATGTATCACAAGACTAAATGCAATATCTCTAAGGGAATGATGCAAATGGTAGCATGAATTGATGACAAAGTACCGCGTAATCAATAACCTAAATGAGGCATTTGAATATGTGCAAATGATATTTAAATGTCACCCAAGCATTTATACAAACACCTTAAAGGCATAACATCATTTCTATCTATCAAGTGAACTTTGAATTATTAATGTGTCCTTAGGCAATTAACAACACGATCAGCCCAATAATCATTCAAATTCATCTCAAAGAGCATGCTAAACATCTTGATTCAACATTCAAAACATTTAATCAATGATGACCAAGAAGTTAAATCAAGAGGAATTAAACAATACTCTTAGTCGAAATGGAAAATCAACTTGCCATTAACAAAAATTTATATTTAAAGTTGCATAATTCACTCTCTTATGACAGGTCCAGCCATTACAACCATTAATCAAGATAGTTCCAGACCTAAAACCCTTCCTAATTAACCTAATTGTAGGGTCCTACAAACCATTCAATCAAGCTAACTTAGAAGTAAGCATAAGAGAGTAGAATAGAGAGATCTTTCCCTTGAGAATCCAGGTGCCTTTGTATCTTCAACATCTCCTTCCATATCCTTCTTGAATCAGCCACAAGGAACTCACTCCTCCATGAAATTAGTTATGGATACTACTACAGAAAAGGGCTTTCTAGTCAGTTATTTTTAGCTTTTCTTGGTGATTATGAACCGCCTACTATTGGAGCGCCATAAAAAGGGGGCAACTTTTGTTGTGGTTATTAACCACCTACAAAAGTCCCCTTTTGTAGGCCATTATATACATAACCACCTACAAAGGATATCCATTTAAAAAAAAATATTTTGATATTGGATTATTCCAGCTGGAAAGTATTAAAACAAGGAATCTAAAGCTCTTCTTCATGAAGTCCATGACCAGAATGCAATATAGGAAGCCAATCCTCAAAACTTAATTATAGCCCCAATATTTTTTCACCAAAAAAAGTCCCAATATTTGTGCAAACTTTAATTTGATATATACTGCTACCAATTTGATATATATACTTTAGGTATCTTGTCAGCAAAATTTAAAAAAAGAAGCCCCTCTAAATATAATAATAAAAAAGAACTTTGTTAGCAAATATTTAGTATTATAAGATGGAATAAAATAGGCTATAATTATGACCCTATATATATATATTTATATATATATATCCATTTGCCTTACCCTTCAACTTGATCATATATGTATAAATATATAAATATTGGATGCATGCATCTCCAATATGTTCAATATAACACTCCTTATCCTTTTCCAACACACTATCAGTTCTTAATTGTCACATAGTAGAATGGAAATGCAGAAAAAATAATGAAATGACCCAAAAAAGAAAAATAATCTCGATAATGTTACACCTATATATCAATTCCATCATTATATATATGTGTGTGTGTGTATGGTGCCATTTAACCCATACAACTATCAGTCTATTAGCATTATATTTTATCTATAAGGTATTTGCCTAGGAAATGATGTTCCATACCCACTCACTTGCCTATTTAAGATATGTATGAGACTATATATATGTATATATCTGATTGCAGCAAAGTGGAGGGTAAGAAAATAAACAATAAGTAGCCATGTGGACAATATATTACCTTATTGTCAAAGTCTACTGCAAAGATGCCTTGCCTATTAGAAAACAAAGTTAAACTCTATAATTCATAAAGTTTCATTTCAAGTGCAAGTGAGACTAGTACACATTTTGTGACAATAAGATATCTATAACAATAAAAAAAAATAATAGGTCAGCTACAAACTTAGATAATATCTTGCTTTGTTTGCTTGATACATTGATTAAGCTTACTTCTCTGGCTTATTTGGGATGTCATTGAGAGTATAGTTAGTGATGCAAATAAGACCCAGGTTCTGAATATCTCCTAAGAGGACCATAGAATTTTAGGTTATGGGTAAAATTGCTCTTAAATTCAATTCCCATCGTTGTATCACACATACTCATCATTCCCTACTTTGCTACCTGTGCAAGAAAAGGCTGCTCAGAAATTTCATAATCATAGAAAATTCTCAACCAAATACTTACCTCTAAATTCATGCTCTCACAATCACATTATCAAAATCTTTTAGAAAAATATTTTAGTAGCATAAGATTGTACTCCCAATGAATTGTTGGATGATAAGAAAATTGTGATAGTTGGGTTTAAGCTTTTGTGATTTCTCTTGGCTCCAATCATATATTGAAATATATAATTTTAAGAAGCAATATATGATATCATGACTCTAGTAACGATTTGTTCCTAGTTCCTGCACATGCTTAATCTGATAGTAACATTGATTTTATGCTTATCATATTGACAACTAGATTAGAAGAGAGATTAAGCCAGACATTCATGAAGCATGGAGAGTATTCTTAGTAAAAACAAGCTGTCACCTATTTTTGATACCAAAATCATAACCCCTCTCCCACACACACAGATAAGTTGAGAGATGGAATGTGCTTATCCAAATAATTGGAGGCTAAAAGGTCTTGCAGTGATTGCATCACATGCATGCATTTAAGCATTGAAGAATAAATTTTAAATTCAATAGATCCCCTTAAAAGCACATCATTATTGAGCATGTAGTTTGCCAACTACTAAGTACAGGATATCCCATCCTATACCTTGTGCTGAAGGATAATAATAATAAGAGGAGCAGTTAAGGTTCAAATGGTTAATAATGCCCTAAAACAAGAATGATCAGTCTAGCCTAGAGTGAAGCTATTGTATAAGGACCCCTAGAATAGCTTTTAGTCTCCTGGTAATTGTCATATACATTAAGGTAAAAAAGGAGGTCACAGCTGTATATTGGTGAAAAGATGAACACATGACCTTTCTAGAACCATGCCCAGGATCACTAATACAGCAGCCATAGAATCATAATGAGGGAGTGATTCCCCCAGTTGAAGGAGGCAGGTAGTCAGACAATGCATCTATGTTTATTCATGGGAGAAGGACTATTCTCTACAATATCTTAATAGAACAGAAATAATATAAATGATAAAGAAGCAATGTTCCTACACACAACAAAAGGAAACAGCTATTACATCTTCCTATCAGATACTTTCTATCAAAATTTGTATGGTAGTAAACGCATAAGACAGCTATACAGGCCTAGAAGATTTTTATTTAAAGGAATGACAACAAAATGAAGTTATTACACTTATTAACCATATTACATAAAAGACAAAGATCTAGCAGTCATTAAAAATGATCAGAAATAATCATTCACTATAGAAGGCCATAACAAACAACAAGGATAGCTTGATGCACCCACCTACAAGCAACTAATAATTTTATCTACACAAGGCCTCAAAGAACAGAAATTTTGTAGTAGTCATGTCAATGTACATTTAGCAAAAATGACAAATTTCATTTCATATAAACTTATTCAGGCATATTCATTAGAAGAAAATAACAGATAACTTATATGGTAAACCTATAATACAATAGACAAACTACAAAGTTCAAACATCATTTACAGGAAAAATAGTAAATGGTCATGGCATAAGGTGATCATTTCTTAAATCCTACTTGTCATATATATATATCCCATGTTGAAAGGAATAAATAATTTATAAAAGTCTTTGTGATATGTGTTGAATGTTCATGTTTCGCATTAGAAGCTTGGGAGTAGGTGGAACTTATGGTGCAGTGGAAGAGGTCTCCAAAATTGCACCTTCACAAGATCTTCAAATGGAGTAAGAATCAAGACTTGGCAGGCAACAAACAAACACACAGAGAGAATAAAATACACAATAGAATAACTTTTAACTGCAATTGCAAAACAAATTATGATTTAGTATTAAAAGATACAAAAATTAAAATCTAAACTTTCCAGATTACCTTAGATTGTCTTTATGCTCTCTTTCATAAATAACTAGATCTCAAGTTCTATGTGTTGCACATAGCCCAAAGTTGAAAACCACATTATTCATAAAACATCTTCATGACTTCCAATAGCATACATATACATATATAGATTAAGATAAAAAAAAAGTTTACAATTTGAACTTTCAAAAATAAACCCAAAACACTTACATTAACCCATAGATGTGAATCGATTGTGTGTTTTAGTTTGGAAGTTCTAATGAAAAATTACTTTAAAGAGAAGCTCAAAAATGAACTTACAAAGAAGCTCACTTGACCATGTTCAAAACTAACTATAAAAACATTTAGAAATCTACAATATGCTGGACAAAAAAGGAAAGAATGGAAATCTACAAACCACTAGAAAAAATATTCACACAAATAATAATAAGAAGAAAGACACATAATCGTTTGAATTCTATTTGTAATTAGATTTCTCTCGTTTTTCCTCTGTGCTTATATTCTTTAAATCCCAAAATATATACCCACATTTTTACATTATTATTGATTGTTAATATGCTCATTCAATCATGTTTTGACCAAATACAAATACAATGTATTGTTCATAAACCAGGGAGGATTTGGTATGTCAGAAAGGTCACATATGAGAACATAATACTAAATGATGTTCAGAACCCAATGCTCATTGACCAGTACTATAGTTCTTTCTTTACAATGGACAACACAAAAGCAATACAAATAAGTGACATTACCTATAGGAATTTCCAAGGAACCTCAGCTTTTTAGGAAGTAGTGAAATTGATTTGTGATGCAGTTATAGGATGCACTAACCATGCGTTAGATGAACTCGACATCACTTCGCCTGATTCTAAAATGTAGACCACCGCAATCAGCTTGAATGCTCATGGCACCAATTCTTCGTCCAACATTCCTCAAGTTTTATGCCTTTTAAAGTGACCCTTTTCCTAGCTCAGTTTGAACCTAAATCTGTTTATAATTAACAATGAGACATGAAGCACTATAACCCATGAAAACAGTGTTTTAAGCATTACAATTGATGAATAGACCCAAATATATTTTTGATAGATGCAAATTGTAAATCTGGATTAAAAAAAAAGTAAGGGCATTAACAGATCTATCCCAAAGCAGCTGCCAATGACCACCAAGAGTGTGATTCCAAAATTCCAAACTTAATCCAAATTCCTCAAATCGATAAAGAAGAGAAGAGAGCAGACAAAAGATGAGAAGATAGACGATCTGAGGGAAGATGAGCATACTCACAAGGGATGATAAAGAACAATGACGATGATAATGAAGAACATAGTAGGGGCAGATGGCGTAGGACTCGAAGACTTGAGGCTTGACAATAAGCAAAGCCTAAGCTGAGATTTGACGAGAGGGAAAGAGGTTCTTGGTCAAAGACGAGGAGGAGGAAGGAGAGGCTATACAGACGCCGAGACAATGAGACGGATGTGAGATGATGTACAAAGCTGTGAGCTAGAGGCGAGAGCTGTGAAGGAGGTAGAGAGCTTACAGTGAAACATGACGGGGGAGAAGAACACACTAGCAACAAAAATGGTAGAGAGAGATTTAACGTAAGGGAAGGAGATTGAGAGTAGTTTAGACAAATGGGGTTGAACACAATAAAGCTAGAGAGAGCTTATGTTCGAAAACCTACGTATTTAGCCCTAAAAGGAATAGTGTGTTATTCAAAAAAAAGAACATTAGAAGGCGGTTTCTATTTAGAACCACCTACTAAAGTTTGTTACGTTAATATTAAAAGGCGGTTTTAGATTAAACCGCTCACTAAAGTCTTATAAAAATTAATTTAATTTTTAATTTTTAATTCACATAATATGTTTAAGCATTTGTTTAAATAACCACCTACTTGTAGGCGCCTACAAAGCCCAAATTTGGTATAGTCGATCCAACAAGTTGAGGGAAGAAATTTGCAGCCATAAGCACAAGTAGAAGAAAAGAAGAAATTGATGACTAATATGCTTCCAAATATCAATTCTTCAACTTGGATTCAATTAGGTTCAACTCTGGAATAGCAAGGAAGAGATAAGTTCAGGTGTAATTGATGGAGGAGAGAGGACAAATTGGTGAAACATGGAAAGGATTTAGTGAGAAAGTGTGAGAAATTGATGGAAAATGGACACTACTACATAAATGAGTTTTCCAAGTGGTTATTTTTTGTCTTTTTTGGTGGTTATGAACTGCCTACTATTTGACCACTAAGAAAAGGGGGTGACTTTTATAGACAATTATAATGTCTTCTTTTGTGGGCCGTTATATACATAACCGCCTACAAAAATCTATTTTTATACAACCATGTACAAAAGAAACCCATTATTTAAAAAAAATTGATACTCAATGAATCCATTATCAAAATATATGCACTCTACTAAACCTATTGACAAAAAATAAAATTGATTACATTAAAAAGTACTTACAAATTAGTATGGACTTATGTATCACAAATAAACAATAATTTGACACTACAAAATGTTTAAATAAGGAAAAAAATTCCTAAACAATGCCTCAAACACTATAAATAATCTATAATCAATATGTTAACAAATATTGTGCATGGTCAATCTTCCTCGAACCTTGTATTGACATAACCAATTTTCTCTTCATGACCTTCAATGTTAAAGGGCATTCAATCAGTGAACTCAACTGATTACATAAAAAATAGTTAAAAGTTAATGGCACATACCTGTAAATATGATTGCTCAACTATCAAGATGAATAGAATCCAATGAATAAGGGGCTCCTCTAATTTGCGTTAACGGAGTGCATGCAAACAATCTACTACAAATTAATAGTACAAACATTTTCATATGAAACATTCCCTTGAAAACAAAAAGCTTAGTGTAGTGTGAAGGTATACTACCTTACTCCTTCAAGAGCACAAATTAGCAATAGTGACTTCAATAGTTATGCAAATGACATAAGTTTAAAAAGAATCCTTAGAAGAATAAAGGATATGCTAGAAATCCTTCAGCACGTGCACATGTCTATACATTGGAAACCAAAAGGTAAAAGAAAAAGAAATCTCAATAGATAGCCTACTAAATATGACTAAAAATACCCAATTGTTTCATACTCGAAAAAATTCTGGTTAGATCTAAAATAGATAACAAATATATGAGTGTTCAAACTATAACACTTAAAAAATGATTAGGAAGCATGCCAGATGCATAAGAAGATACCTTAGGGACACATGACATTGACAAAGACTGCATCACATCATTTTGCAAACTTCTATTGGCTATCGACACATTCATTGCCTAATCTCAATTTTTAACATAAATAATCTTTAGATATGGAAAGGAAACTAAATGTAAAGAATCAGTTTATCTCAAAACAACCAAAATGCGAAGTATCCTTCCCCATGAGAAGAGATGTACTATGTAAGTAGTGTATCCTATTGAACGTTTAACAGATGAGGGTATTTTATAGCTAGTAAACTATGATTTAATAGATAAGTCTTTTTTTATCTTTGGTGGTAGAAATAATTCATTTTATTATGAACTACCATAATTGCAATCTATAACTATATATATTGTCTTTAAAGGTAAAGTAAAAACATTAAAAGAGAAAAATCGTTAAGAATTTTGTGGTTGTATATATATAATCACTCTTCCAATTCCATCAATTGCAACTTCATAACAATAGAATAATCATAAAGAAGAAGCACAATCAAAAGGCATTGATATTATGTAATTTGTGATAAAGAAGAAGCACAGTGAAAAAGAACACTCTTGAATTTGTTTTGCAGGTAATTTGAGCAAAAGACTAAAGGAAACCTAGAAAAGCAGTAGCACAATCATGATTATCATTTCAAGTGATCCTAAAACTATGAGTTGATCTTTGAAAGTAAACAAAACAAGTTTGGCATAAGATAGTGCACATAGGAATTTATACTCTCTAGTGAAATTCGTAACATTTTACAATGTCAACAAAGGAAGAAGCATATATATAAGTTTTAATTCAGTTTCAATTATTATATGAATTAACATTTGAAAATAAACAAAACAAGTTTCCCAAACAAAGGCCAAACAAACCTCATAATTTTGCAATATGAGAGGGATATCAAACATTATCATAGAATCAAGTGTTACAAAAAAGAAAGCAAAATCTCATTCTAGCGATTGCATAAGGAGGAAGCCAAATCATTCCTCTACCCTTGATCAACATGTGCTTTCTTTCTTGTTCTAAGAATTAGTGCCAACACATGTTCTCTTTCTTGAATTAGGCTTATGTATATAAGCATATATAAGGTTAATAAGCTTATATATATGAAAGCTTATACGGCATATAAATAAGCTTATGCTCCAAGTTATATATAACTTTTATCTATGCTTATATATATAATTTTTTTCTTGAATTAAAACTATTTCAAATGACCATATAAAAACTTCATTACTAGTTTCTTTTATCGATTAAAAAGTCCTATAAAATGAATTTATTAGGATTGCTAAGCCATAAAGTCATCTCATTCAATTCTTTGAACCGTTTCATCAAGCCATGTTCAACAAGAACAAGATTAGGATTACATCAACTTCCAATATACCCTCTCTAAGTTACTCCAACACCCCTTAATCATATCAATATCAAATATATCAAAAGGCCATTAGCATCCAATTTGATATTGCACGACTTTAATACAATTATTTTAATAGCAATTATAGAACCATTTAGCAAATGAACTTTATTTTAGTACTACACAATAAAAATTGTAGTTTCTTAACACTTACAAAATTTTGATTCTCTATAATTTTGCAGGTCCTCCAATGATTTCAATGCTACATACTATCGAAGAATGTTGGTTAAAATTGAAAATTAAACTACTAACTTCACCAAGTGACTAAAGATTCAATAGTGATAAATATTTGATATCAATTAAAGATGATTGTGCATGGAAAATCAAATATGCATCTTCAAAAAGTTGATGGCTTTCCATCATACACCTCCTTAATATTCCAAAAACATATTGTTATGGTAAAAAGTGGGTTCAAGCCTTCAAGGGGATTTAAAGATATAAAATTGTTAGGAATCCTAACCAATAATGAGGACTTGGATTTAGGAAGAACATAGTAGTTACAAGCAATTTTTTAGGTAAGAAAAGTAAATTGTTGTTGTATATACCATAAATTATATCTACAGGAGGTAGGACTCTTACACCCATAAATGAAGCAACTATGCTATTAGTTCCTTTATGGCTACTAGCTAGGAATAACTCTTAAGTGTGATAAGCAACAATGTCTAATGAGGGTAATGAAGAGGGAGAATCTCAAGAAGATATTGGGTAGAGTAACAACACTTTCAGTATAAGAAATTTGATTAATCTCTATGAGGTCATGTGGAACTATTTATAGTGGAGAGAATAAAGATTAACATTTAACAATGGAGAATCATGCTGAAGGGGTTTTGAATGGTTAAGGTAGCATGCTAACTTGGTATGTTTTGAAAAACTGCTTAAAGCGTGTTCATAAGATAATTTGGAGCCACAAAAAGGTAACTCAGGATTAAAAGGGGGGTAGGAATAGCTGTAATATGGGCAACACTGGTGGCAAGTGGTAAAATTTTGTATTAGGACTTAAATGTATGAGTATGATAGCTTATAGCAAAAAATTATCTTAGCTAATAAGGAGCTTATTTTAAAAATTAAACAATCATAACAACTTAGTTCAAGTGATCTTAGAGTAGGGGCCTAACATAAAGGAAGTCCAAAAACTCAAATTTCTATTGGACATCATTTAATCATTTAATAGCAAGTAAGAAAATAAATAAATAAATAGAACACATCATCCTTCACTTCAAGAAACAGGCATATATTGTTAATAAACATGGAAAGAGCAGGGAAATATGTAATATCCCTATTTTTATGATATGCAATAAAATGTATGAAAAGACGAGAAATGAAGAAAGATGGTAAGTTTATATGCTTGGTGCTTAGATGGAATTAGTTTTCCATATAATTTTTGGAAGAAACTATGCATGGTCCTTAATCACAATTAATTTTTCATAAGGTTCTTAGTAAAAATTAATTTCAGAACATACCTTGGAAGGTATACAATATACCACTTGAATGGAAACTCATCCCAAACTGAGTGCAATGATATAAGTATCGTGTAGCCGGGAGGTCTAGATTGATAGATAGATCAATTTGAAAGTTAATGTGAATAGTGAAAAAAAAATGATAAAAAATATTGGTCTTTGGGAAAAATTACAAGAAAATACTCAGTAGAATTAGTAATTATGTTTTTGACCCGGCTCATGGGCAAAAAGGTCATTTCCCAGGTTAGGGAATAAAATATGAAAATTTCATTTAAGCCCCAAAGAAAAAATGTTGATATCATAAAATGTATAAGGAAACAGCAAAAAGAAAAAGACAAAAGGAAATGGAAAAGGGCAAAACAATCATTTTTACAGGATAGACTGAAAAATGAGAAAATGGTAATTTTTCCGCAAGAAATGAAAATACTTTGCAATTTTGCCCACAAAGGAATTAACGTGGAGGATGAAAGAAGTTGCAAAAATTACAGTTAATGATCTAAAAGTTCTAACAATTATAAATTTGCCCTAAGTCTAGGGTATTTTTATAAATATGAAAAATTATAGTCAAAATGAAGCTCTTGATGAGCAAAACCCAATTGATTGTGATTGGCATTTAATAAAGTCAATATAAATTTATTATGGGCAATTGGAATAAAAGTTACAATTTTATACGATAAAGGTTATTTTAGATCACAGAAAAAGCAGTACGGGTCAAAGACAGTAAATGGACCTTACCCAAATATAGTTTGGGACAAGATAATGATTTTAATCTAAAAGTAATTTTTGGATAATTCTGTACCAATTTAGTAATAATTACAACAAAAATATTTAATTGGTATAAGTAAAAGTGATCAGTAAAGGGTATTTTGGTCCATTAAAAATTAGAAAGCAATTTGTAGACAATAATTTCCTCTATATTCATGACTTCCAGCAGCAAGGAAATGGAGGGAATTTGTTAAATTGCTTTAATAAAGTAATGCATAAAGTTAACACCAGTTGGCTAATTAAAATAAACATGATTAGTCAAGTTAATTAAGCAAGTTAATCTTACAATCTCCTCTCATTTTGACGTTGCTGCAGCTACCCATGTGAGGGAATTCAATTTTTTATTAATTTATGAAACTACTTCTCAAAGAAGTAGTCAAGGAAATAACTAAAGACAAGCCAAATTTATCATATGAGTTGTTATGCCTACTCTTTCTCTCTCTTTGGTTGACACTTACAGCTGTTAAGGCAAGAAAGAGAGGCCTAAAAATAGAAAAGAAAAGGGAGAGAGACATGCATGAGAGGAAGAGAAGAAAAGGAGAAGAGGAAGAGAAAACTAAAGATCAAAGCTTGAAGACTTGAGTTGTTGGTAAGTTTCTAAGCATTTTGCTTTGTGTTTTCAAGTGTTTAATAGTGGTCTCATTGAGTTGTCTTCTCCTACCTTCCACCATGAAATTTTGGCCAAGCTTAGTGTAGGAAGAAGATGAGTTTTCGTTAGTTAAACATATGGAAAAGCTTGGAAAAGTCATTTAAAGTAAATTTCCATGAATGATTTGGAGCATAGCATGCTAAATATTTTCCCTCCATTTTATGCCTGATTTTGGTCAAATTAAAGTTAGAAATAGAGAAGAAATTTCATGATTTTGACCTCAAAAATGGGTTTCTTGGGTTCAAAATAGGTAAACACAAGATTGTTGTACAAGAGAAACCTAGAAAAATGCAAACTAGAATTTTAAGGGTTTTTGTGCATATTTTTTCTTGGACATCATTAAAATAGTGGATAATGACCTTGTATTATGATACATGAGGATTCAAGGAAGTTGTCAAAAGCTAAATAAAGAAAGTACAAAGTATGAAAAGCAAGGGAAACTTCTAAGGTAGCAAGCTTCCTATTTATACTTTATGTTTTCATAATTGATTTTCAAGAAGTTATTGTTATGCCATGTGTTTATAATGATGTCTTGTGATGAATTGTGATGATCGATTGAGGTGTTTGATGAGGTTTAAGGCCTCTGGATGTTCATTTTATAAAATGAAACTATGCCGAAATTTTTATGAAATATTATGGCATTGATTGTTTCAAGTATTTGATGAATAATCTTATTATCTTTCAATGTTTTGTATGATAATATGATTGTATGAATAGATAGCTACAACTGAGATTCTTTGAATCTCGCCCCTTAAAATTGCCAACATGCCTAAGGACAAGATATGACAATGGTGCAAAGGAGATCAAAGCAAGGAGAAGAATGGTGAAGGCTAGAGATTATGATGCTATGTTTTTTTTAATAGTTTTGTGTAAAGTGATATATGGATGTATGAGGCTTATAATATTCATTAGTATGTCTTTCAAGTCCTCTTATCATATTATGTATGGATTTGATACCATGAATGATGATGAAAATGCATTATGAAGTTGATTATGTTTGTTATAGCATAAATTGGTTCAAGATGATCAAAAGTTACTAGAACAAGGGCACTCTGCTCAAATCAGAGTATCTAGGGAAAGTATTATGTATGCCCTAAAAGCTATGGAACAAGATTTAATATGGTCCAAAGATCACCTCATTTAGATGTGTGTTCAAATTGTTATGAAGTTTAGAATTTAGGGTGCAGAACTGGACAATGTAGAGAAAAACTGAAACTTTTGCCATGAAAATTGGAAAATTCAAAAATGCAATAGAAAATCATACAAAACTCCAAAAATTCAATGGTTTGTATTTCTAGAAACCTCTAACTCTTAGGAAACAAATTCCATTAGTTTGATAGTATTTGGAGCTATAAAAAAAGAGTTATGTAATTTCTCTTAAAACTGTTCTAGTAGAAGTAGTATTCTGACCCTTAAAAATTTAAGTCAATTATGCCCTATACAAGGTGAATAAATGTACAAAAATAATATCTCTAGAAAGTAGATATACAAGGCTTTCCAATGACATAAAGAATGCATGAATTGGCTCAGGGTAGAGTTAGATATGAATTTTTAAAATTAAGGCCAAAATCTTGAGAAAGAGAAATTGACCAAATCTATTGTGATTTTTGGAAGAATAAAATATACAAATTGGCCTAATAAATGTTATATGGCTTTTTTTTCCCATATAGAGAATGTTTCAGCTATTTTTAGAGACTTCAATTACTCTAATAAGATTTTTGTAGAATTAGTTATGAATTTTTAAAATTTGTCGGGTAAAATAGAAATGATAATATGAATAGGACCTAATAAATAGGAAAATTCTGTTTTTTATATTTATGTGATTCAAGCTTCTAATCATGCCTAATTGGACTTAGAAGAACTCTAAAATATGGGAAATGAACCTAAGTATGAGGAGTTTCAAAATGCCTAGCCAAATTGGGGTCAACTCCTAGTATAAAGATAGTAGGTAACTCCAGACAATTTAAATAATCTAGGAAGGCTGCATCAACTTTGAATTTAGCAACGCCAATGTGACCTGCAAATACTAGTGAACTGTTCAATATCTATTCAGCATCTTTAAAGGAATAGACTCTTAGGAGTAACTATGAGATGTGTTCTAGATAATCTTGCACATGCTGGGACTAGAAAACCGGGTCGAGTATTTACTTACCCAAGATTATAAAAACTTAACAAAATTATTTTCTATTCAAAGGAACACGCCATATAGGCATTTTAGCAAACACCTGGTGTAATACTTGGACCTTAAGCTCAATTCTGATGTATTAGATCATATTTATGTCCATTTATGTCTAATTGAAAACTTGAATCACAAAGGAAGCTAAAACAGAATTTTTAAGAACGTAGGGTACTATTTATTTGGCACTTTTCATTTTACCAGGCTAAATTCAGAAATTCATAACTAATTCTACAAAAAGTGTATACAAGTGATTCCTATCTCTAAAAATAGCTAAGAACATTGTCTATATATAAAAATATGAAACAAAGCATTGATTAGGCCAATTGATACATTACATTTTGAAAAATCTTACTGTTTATTTGGTCATTTTTTGGAATCTTAGTTTTTGGGCCTAACTTTGAAAAATAATATAAAATCACACAAACATCCAAATTGAGTGCTTTTTAGACCATATTGAAGCTTATTTAGTCTGGTTTTCATCTATAATATTTATATATTAAACATAAAAACATCCAGGAAGTGTTGGGTTTACCATACATTCGTAAGGTGTAATTACATCTTACATTCTTGCAAAGTAAAGGCCATAAAGAATATAATTGGCCATAACTTGTTCTCATAGCATGCCACACATTACATAGGACCTAAAGGGACATGATAGCTTGAAGATACATATTTAACATCATGTACACATATTTACATAAATTGTCCACAAGTATGATCTTTGAAAGCAAACACATCTTAATTAACAAATTCTTTCTCCTTTCCTTTCCTTGGGACATGATAGCTTTGCCATAATGTGTTCCTAGACATGGTTAGCATATGGACGGGTGAGATTCATTGAATTTCAATAGCAATTACCCATACATGCAATCATATTATCACATTTAGCATGGAAACATCGAAGAATCAAGAATCAAATACATTGGCACATTTAAGTCATGATTTTGCAAAAATTTTGACAGAGTTTTATTTGTAAAATGGACATCCTGGGGACTCTATACCCCTCATTCAACTCAACCAATGACATAAAACATCAAACAAGAGCATTACATTCATATGACAAAGTATCAAACATTTAGTAAGCAAATATGATAACATTATGCAAGTAAAGGGAATTAACTACCTTATGAGTTCCCTTGCTCTTCACACTTTGTACTTCCTTTCTTTAGCTTTCCACAGCCTTCTTGAAGCCTAATTATAAGCTACTAGTTCTTGGTTCAACCTCACCAAGTACACTCTTAAACTTGAAAATTTTACTTCACTTTTCTTTTGGATTTCTTTTGAACCAACACTTGCATATACCTAATTCGTACCCAAGGAATCCATTTTTGGAGTCAAAATTTTGAAATTCCTTTTCTATAGTAAATTCTAGTTTGGCCGAAAAAAAGGAAAAATTGGGAGAAAATGATTTGCTTCTCAGAACTTGCATCAGCTTGTGGTTTCATGCTTTTTACACCTAGTCTATGCTTTTTCCTAGGTTTGTTAGACAAAAACTCAACTCTCTCTCTCTAACTCACCATGGCTGAAACTTATGGTAGATGAGACGAGACGAAAGACTCCATGGAAGCTTAGCTAAACATTTGGAAACACAAGGTAGAGACCACGAAAACTCACCTTGCAATTTGAGCTTTCAACCTTTGCCTTCTTACTTCTCTATGCTCCCTCTTTTCTTCATGTTTTTCATGCTCTCATTCTCCCTCTTGCTTCTGTTTTGGCTGATCAAATGAGGAAGAAATGTGTGGAAAGAGATCAAATAGGTGAATAGTAAATTGAGTTTAATTAACTAACTTGATTAATTTTACTGCAATAATTCCTTAAATCAAATAATTAAATTCCCTTGGTGTCTTAGTTGCTACATAACACGCCGTAGTGAAGGTATTTTTGTTAAAAAATGCTCCATAATTTTTAACAATCTAAAATAACTTTTATTGATAAATTTTACCTGTACAGATTAAATACTTTTATTGTAGTTGTCATTTAATTGGTACATGATTATTGTAAATTTGATTTTAGAGTAAGTTTATTTTCTTGTTCCAAAACATATTTATGTGGGCCCCACATCCTGTTCTTGTGTCTATACTGCACTTTGTAGGGACTTGATTCTTTTTCAATATTATATTTACTTTTTGACTTCCAATTCTAATTATAAATTCATACAGACTCAATTAGCCGCTAAGCAATATTCCATTAAGTTTAGCTCATCATAAGCTTCGCTTTGATAGAAATTTTAAAAATTACGTAATTGCACTGGACCCGGGGTTAAATTATAATTTTCAATTTTCTCATGTCCTTTCTCGTAATTTTTTCCTAAGGACTATAATGCATGATATTTTTCATTTTAGGGACTAACTTGTATAGAATTCTTATTTCTTGAGGCCAAATATAATTTGCTCATGTTCCTGTCTAACCTGGAAAAATGATATTTTTGCCTTTTTCCGCTTTTAATTGTTTCTTCATTTTTTGTAATTCTATACATTTTCTGTTATCCATTACTATTTCTCCATATGTTATATGATATCCAATAAAATAGGAATATTACACCTGGAAGGCACACCTCAAATCATGAGTACGGGCAGGGGATAAAAGGAGAAATTTGTGGGAATAAGAAAAGTGGATGTGGGGTGCCAACCAGCAGGAATTAAAATGGGGAGCTAGAGTTGGGTTACATGGTACCTTAAGATAGAGGCTGAAAACTACAAGCATGAACTTGAACTTGGACAAACCACAAACACAGTGAGTGTGCAAGCCATAGAACTCAGACATCGACACAGACATGAACATGAACACAAAGATGGAGGCTAAAGACCGTAAGCATGAACATGAACTGGGTCAAGCCATCAACACAATGAGCAAGTAAGCGATAGAACCTAAAGATGGAGTTCAAGGAGAAAGCATGAATGTGGACATGAAATTAGACAAACCATAGAACACTAGCAAGCCACAAAACTCAAACATGAACTCATACAAGCGACAAAATGCCACAAGGAGAGAGCTTGGAAGGAGTCAATGATAACTCCTAGATTTTCATTATTTTTATCCCTAGTACTTAGTGGTTTTAATAATTAATTTTGGCTAATTTTGGATTTTTAGATTATTTTCATGATTATAGCCTAATTTTGGATTCATGAGAATTTTGGGATAATTTGTTAACTTAATCTTTAAACCATTCTCCTTCATGCATTTTAGTCATTATTCAACAACACAAACACATTGCAATCCTTGTTTAAATAAAACACAAGCCTTAGCCACACAACCATACCTTGGCTGTGAATTAAGGACCTTGGAGGAGGAAGAGAAATGCCTCAAACCCTAACTCAATCTAAGCTAGATGAAAGGGAAAATAAAGCTAGAAAAGATTGGAAGAGGAACCTATACCTTGAGACCTTGCTCTTTGCCCCTCCTTCCTTCCTTCCTTCCTTCCTTCTCTTCCTTTCTTTCTCTCCTTCTGTCTTCATGCCACTCCCTTTCTTTCTAACCCTCCCAAGGGTTTGTAAAAATAAGCAAAGTGGAAGGGGGCTTGGGGTTCTATTTATTGGGCCAATCATGAATATTGACCCTTGGATTCAATTTGAATCAAATGGCCTACCATTATACATTAATTGTTTAAGTTATTTTCCCCCTTGCCCCTAGATATTTTTCCTATAGTGAGAGGGGGAGGGAAGGGCAATTTTGTCCTTAAATTCCCTCCAAAATTTCAGTCGCATCAAGAAGACAGAGAGAAATTACTATCTCGCTATTTTACAGATCCAATTTGGCTCTAAGTTGTATAATTTTACACGGGTTTTCTATTATATCTTGTGTTCTTTCTACATACTTTATCTATGAGGCCCATTAATTTTTTCTTTTTACTTTTTTATGTGAAGTCCACTTGTTTGCATACTTTTTACTATTCATTTTAAGTGGTCAGCAATTACTATTTATGTAGAACTCGCCTGCTATTGTACTTGTACTTTTCTTTCTCTGAGCTCACATATCTAGTATAACTTGTACTTTCACCCTACACCAGAGTATTATAATATTATTTTCTCTCTCTACTTTTGTAAAATAACCATTTTACCTTTATTTTCTAGTAAAATGATTATTTCTTGGCATCTCTAATAATCAAATATCACACCAGTGCAAATTTCACATTATTTCATATCATCATCTAACCATTCATATACATGCAGAAATATGGGGATGTTCCATATAAATCTATAGACATCTATAAATCTATACACATATATGCAATATACTAGGAGCCCAAGTTTATGTCTGTCCCTATAAAATGTTTATTAACTTGAAGAGAACAAATATTATTTGTAAACTAATATTTTGATAATATTAGTGTAGAGGTAACATTCTCTAAAATTTTTACGGTTAAGAAAAAACTTTTTTTTATTTGTTTATTAGTTTTTATTCGAATTCAACCATTTTATATTTCTTTCTGTTTTATATAAATATCAAAAGTTATAAGAGCTTACAATATGTTACCTCCTAATCTAGCAATACCATGTTGACAAATATGTTACTTGTAGAAGCTGAAGCAGATGTTGACAGCCAGATAATTCTGACCAGGATATGCCATTTTTTTTTTGGGTGCACTACTACAGAAATTGGCTTTTGGTATGCTTTTTTTCGGTATTTTGGTACGTTTTTGAAGCGTACCCTATGTGACCGCTCCAAAAGTCTATTCATGCGCTTCAATAAGCGTACCTAAACACAATCATTGGGCTGAATAAGACGTGCTATTTCGGTACGCTATGATTGGCCTTCAGACACGCTTTTTGTTGATGAGCGCACCCAAAGCTCCTTCAATTTTTTTTTTTGAAATACACGTTTTTGTAATCTTTCCTTTTTAACCTGGTACATATAAATTTATAATATATCATTTTCATCCATTCAGCGATTTTCACAATACAGGATCAATTACAAAAATATTGTTGGCTAAAAATTAGTACAAATTAAACATCACAACATTTTTAACACATACAAAACAAGCCAAAAAATCTCCTGGTAATGTCTGAAACAACCCAAAGTCCTAGCTTTGTATCTCCATAACAAGCCAAAAAATCTTTGAACAATGTCTCAAGATTATAAATACCAGCAACCTACATAATATGTTCTAACACATATCTTGACCACTCTTCTTGAAGTTCTTTTATCTCGTCTTTGGTGTAGGAATCACAATACGAGTCCGAGAAGTACTATAAAATGAAACATCACAACAAAATTAGTGAAATGAATATGATAAAATTTAATTAATTAAAAACTTACATAATATATACAAGATCTGAAGAACATACTTTCTCCGGAATGGTAGATTGGTCATGTAATATGATATCCTTCATAAACTTTAACACATAATATCCACAATCAATAGTATTTTGCTGCTGAGGGCACTATAAAAACAGTAAAAAATCATATATCAATTTCTGCATGTGATGTATTAATTCATAATAACTTCTTCACTCTAATTCTATCAATGCTAGTACCTGTATTAAAGTCCATTTGTATTATGTGGGTTTTGATTTTGTTGGAAACCATAAGCCACGGCTCCCACGAAAAGTAGTCAAGGAGCTAACAAGATTAAAAAAAATTAATATATGAATATCACACAAATATATAGATGTATGAAGAAAATAAACATATATGCTTACTGATTAAAGAGCTTCATTATCATATCAGGAGCTGGGCGCAAGTTAGCATTCATGGAATCCAAATAATATATTTCTGGAGTTAAAGGATTAATGACGATCAACACCCAATGTTCCCTAAAAATTTGAAATGAAGTGTACGCAAATTGTAAGTATTTCACATTGAAAGAATTCAAAATTAGAAATTCTTTAATAATTGAGTCACCCCAAATTATAAGGTGCCAGAAACAACATATCCTCCACTGCTCTTGCTCCAAATAAATCAGACAAAGATCGTGATTGCTCATATATCTTGCTTCCTCCATGTGATGATATTGTATGGGGGTTGACGAAAGAGAATTTACTCGTCAACCCATTAGGGACCAAAAAACTATGGTATAGATACCTTAAATAAAAATACACAAATTGATTAATATTGTTCACATCAAATGACAAATAAAAAAGCCAAAACTGATTTCAACCATGAGCTATCATGCAAGTACCTGAGATATACATTGATGACTGTGGCACCTATCCATTCATGATCAAGCATTTCATTTATTTGCTCAATAGCAAGATGATCAACTACTTGCATGTTGTAAATGCCATAATGAAAATTTATTTCATGTGTTTTACCATTTGCTAAATCCCTTTTTGCTAGGATCCTTAGAGCAATACCATTTGGCCCACATGTGTTATTAGTAACTTCAGGGATGGGCTTTTTCATCACTGGTTTGGCAATTGATTCCTTTGATTGTTGAAGTTTACCTTTGACTTGTTTCTTCACTGGTGTAGCAATAGATTCCTTTGACTTTTGGCTTGTCCCTTTGATTTGTTTTTTGCTCTTTTTGGGCTGTGCAATTTGAACAAAACAAGAAATCAATTCAGTTAGTTAGGGATCAACAATGAATACAAGTGCAATGCATTGTAAGGATATGCCAATTTCCTTACCATTTGTACTACCTCAATGAGGTTGCTTGGCCATGCTACAAAATAACCTATTGCATCACCAACTTTTGTCACTCCATCATCAGTAGGTATTGGCAAATTAGCTCCTTCCTCATCTACTTTGTCAATTAGAACTTTCAAGAAGCCATCGGGTAGTGGTACATTATGTAGAATTGCACCAGGAGTGTTAAACACGCTACCCTTTGCAACCACATGACGTGTTGGGGTCTCCAACCATAATTTGCACTTTGATTCACCCTATACCAATCATAAAGTAATAAATGACGAATTAATGAAAAAAAAACTATAATGTACTTAGTAGGGAAGAAATACCTCAGGAAGTTGAGATACAAGTGTGAAACTATCTTTCATGCTGGGGCTACCTTCTGCCGCCAACTTCCCTGCCCCTAGCATGAGTTTCATATTTTTAAACATCTCATCATATTCATTAAAGCGCATGGATTGTTGGTATAATTGATGCTCTAGGGTGGACACTTTTTCTTCCAAATATGCAACTTTCTTTTCAGCTTGAGAGTTTGAATGTTTTCGAGTCCCGAAGTAGCTTGTTTGAGTGACCCCAAAACCAACACCTCTAACACGACCAGGGACTTCAGGGACTTGTAACACCCTAGCAAGTATATCGTTACGACCAAAGTTCTCAATCTCATCTTCTCTTGATTGGGATAGAAACTCCTATCATTCAAATTATTAAGTAAATGTTAAGACTTATATTTAATAGAATAATGATATATTCATATATTTAATACTTACACATTCATCCCAAACCCTCTGAACACATTCATCATCAATATTACCCTCCTTGTTTTCTCTTCCTTTCTTCCATAGCACATGACGAGAAATTGTGGATGCTTCTGATCCTGTCTCTTGGATCTAATTTTTAAAAACATAAAAATACAACAAATAAAAACATTAAAAAAATAAAAACATTTAAACCAAACGATAAAAAACACATAATAATCACTCATAAAAAAACAATATATGAGAAACACATATTATATGTACTTACCATTTGTTGCTCAATTCTTGAATATGGTGTACGACCTTTTCGATAAGGATACAGTGAATTGGATGCCCTTTCTTGATTTTCCTCACTTACTTTCTATTTAAAATGAAAAGTATTAATAGAAAAAAATATGAAAATAATAGGAACAGCTATATTGGTAAAACATGATATTACCAAAAAGGACGGATCTTGACGTGAAAGAGCAAAAGCATCCCACTGTTCTTGAGAGATGATATTAGACTGTGTTTCAGGAGGATGTTGATTGATATTTCCACTAGCATCCCTTAAACTTAGCTTTGTAAGATGCGAACGAAATCTTCTAAAACGCACAGCAGCTGCTTTAAGTACAAATTTCCTTCGCTTCTCATCAATATTAAAGGTTCCCTGTAAGTAATATAATTAAAATGTGAGAAAGTATGTGTAAATAATAAGCAACATAATTAAAACAAGTAGAGTAATTAGTGTATTACCGCTATCTCATCCCAAATGGCATCCTTAATTGGATATGGGACATCTTTCCATTTGTTATAAATAATTGGCACTGTTCTTCGTGTGACAACCCCAATCCAACTCGAAAACTTCTGTTCATTGGGGTCAATAGGTTGACCCCACCTATTCCATCCAAGATCTAATTTACGACCAGTACTTCTTATTCGAGTCAACTCTTTCATCATAGACCTCCCCCGCTTAGCTTTCTTCTCTTTAGCACTACCTGAGGGAACATTGCTATCATGTGGTGGAGAAGCCATTTATCTACAAAATCATCATTGCACAATAAGAAAATTAAAACATACAAGTAGCAAAGTATTAATTTAAAAGCAGAAAAATTTTACATGTTTAAGGCAATCTTTTTCTTTTTCTTCTCAGTTGTATACTTGTGCTTCCTTTTCTAGTCCGAATTAATGGATTGACCCAAATCCCTTCTTTATGATCATCTCTCAAATATAATGCATCATCATTAGTGAAATCATTGCCAAGTGATAGTGATGTCCTAGAAAAAGGATCATCCTCAAAATCAATATCATGACTATTAGGATCAACATCTTTCTCATCATTTATTTTGTTAGTCAAAAGAACAACAGACCACTTTTTATTAGCAGGATCAGTGACGAAAAATACTTGTTGAGCTTGTGATGCTAAAATAAAGGGCTCATCTTTATAGCCCACTTTATTAAGATCCACTTGGATAACTCCTGTCTCATCAATTCTAAGGCCACTGTTGTTGTCAACCCACCTACAACCAAAGACTGGCACACGAAACATGATGTAATCTAACTCCCATATGTGCTCAATGACCCCAAAATATGACATATTCGCATAGATGGGGTTCTTATCTTTGACACTGGATATATGCATAGATTGAGCTACAAGTGTTAACCCACTATTTTGCATTGCACTTAGATCGTCTTGCTCTTTTGTGTAGAATGTGTAGCCATTGATCATATAACCCGTGTAAGAGAAGACATCCATAGTTGGACCCTTTGCCAACCATCTCAATCTTTCTGAAACTGAGATAAGACTATCACTGGTGTTTGACAAAATGTGATTCCTTAGCCAATCAATAAAGAGTCGATTGTGTTCTTTCATTATCCAACTTTCATTCCTAGTGGGGTTCAAGCTCCTTAGTATGTCCTTGTGTTTTTCAACATATGGCTCAACTTCATCTGTGTTGTGTAGGACATATAGGTGTGCTTGCTCCCATTGTACCCTTGGTATGCTTACTATTGCATTTCCACTAATTCCTTCCCCTATTGTTCTTCCCATATGATGAGACTTTGGAAGCCCTATGTTTTCAACATTAGAGAGATATTCAGTACATAACTCAACTGCTTCTTCCACTATGTATCGTTCAACAATACAACCCTCTAGCCGACTCCGATTTTTCACATACCCTTTTAATATCTTCATATAACGCTCAAGTGGGTACATCCACCTCAAATAAGCAGGTCCACATAGTTGAATCTCTCGAACCAAGTGGACAGTTAAGTGAACCATTATGTCAAAGAATGAAGGTGGGAAATACATTGCTCGCCTTCAAGTTGTACAATTTTAAAACTGCAGACAACTTTGTGAATTTAGTACAACCAGTATATAATGGTTTCTCCGCATCACTTTTCAACCTTTCAAACATTTTTGGACAATCTCGAAGATCCTCCTCAACCAAATTTACAATCTCCTCAAGATGGTCGGCCTCATATATCCTTGTATCAGAATCATTTGATGCACAACTCGCACTATAACCCCAAACATTAGACGCATCCTTGGTCTCACCATGTTTAGTCCAGCATTTGTAGCTTTGATCAATTCCATAACGCACTAAATGACCTTCCAACTCAATTGCACTAATTCGCCTTTCATAGCAACAGTCCAAACAAGGGCATATAATTCTAGAAGGATTTTCTGCATGCTCAACTGCAAAATTGATGAACTCTCTTACTCCATCTATATATTCCTTTGACAATCGATTGGCAGACATCCATTTCCAATCCATACCCATAAGTTGTGAAAAAAATTCGGCAGAGTCTCCCCTATAACTTGGACCTCCAGATAATTCTACAATACCAAGAGATAAATTGTTTTCAGACATTGAAAGATATTATACAACAGCCAGAATCACAATAGCATTTAGTCCAATCCAATCACTATTCTTAAAAAAAATTCAACCCTTAATAGAAAGTCTTAACTTAGCAACCCAACTATGTCATAAGCAACTAAATATAATATATGTGAATGTAAGATTAACATACCTAGGGAGAGATTGTTGTACCCAATGTCACTTGCAATTCCCTTCCAAGTCAATGACTTTATTTTCTGCCTCAAATCTTCTCAAATCTATACATAGATTTTAACTCCAACCACACAAAAATATTAGAAAGCCAATGAAAACAATATCAATGCATCTAAAGAAATAGATTTTATTCAATTTAAGCAACATTTTATCATATCATGTGCCCTTGAAACATCATCATCATCATCCAACCAACAAAAATATTAGAAAGCCAATGAGAATAATATAAATGCATCTAAAGAAATAGATGGAATTCAATTTAAGCAATGTTTTATCATTTTATGTGCAATTATTATTATTATTATTATTATTATTATTATTATTTGACTTTATTATTATTATTTGACATTATCTTTTGTCTCTTTTTTTCCAATCCTTCCTTGCAAAAAAAAAACAAACAAACAAACTAGTACTAGTCAAAGAGTTGGAGATGTGCAATCCAAATCAAACGGAAATGGAACAAAGTAGTAAGGAGAGAGAAAATAAATTAAAAAAGGAGCAGATATTATTTTGAGAATATATTTACTATTTTTTTGGGGCATGAAGTTTTGTTATCATATTTATGAACACTATCATAGAACCGGAGGGAAACTTGCAAGAAATTGTATATTTTCTTTCTAAATAAAATTATTGAATTAAATTCATATGGCTTAAATTGAATATTTTATAACATTAATTATTATCAAAGTATTAAATTATAAAAATAAATAAATAAATCTAAACAGTTCAAAACTACAATTTATGCATGCGTTTCACTTTTATGAAACATTTGTATGTATTTTCATTCATGTTTTTAATAAAAAATTATTTAAATTAAATAAATTAATGAACTCTTATTCTTTTTTATCTATATACATTTTCTATTCATTAAAATATTTCTTTTTTGGATGACCTTTTCTTTTCCTTTTGAAAAGCAAAAGTAAATGGATTTAGCGTGAAGCATACAAAAGCAAGCTAAGTGCAGACATTGAATGTTGATGTACCTTTATAAAGAACACTACGAATAGAAATATAATTACTACCACAATTTGTTGTTTTGCCCATTGATATGCAAGCATTAGTTAATCCCTATGGCTTTTATATATTGATTGCTATATAAAATGTTAATTGGTCCAAGTAACTTCATATTCCATCATGTTTTTCTTGGGCTTGCTAAAAATAGAAAAGTGATACAAATAAATTAGTGGTGATTTGGAGTTATGAAAGTAACCTACTTTCATTTAACCAAGTCAATTTGAACATCAATCTTCTTAACAATCTGTTGCCACCAAATAATGTTGGATTAATATATTATACAACAAAAAGGAATACATGCATGCTGAAAGTTCTGATTAAACCAGAAAAGACAAATACAGCTTCATTGCGCGCTTAAGTCTATTGCTTTTGGTAGAATTTAATATACACACACACAAAGAAGACACATCAGCAAAACTTTATATATTGGGTTTCAGACCTTTTCTTTTCACATCCATGTTCAACTTGAACCCTCACCTACATATATTCAACCTCCAGATTCACAAATTTTCCAAAACTTTTCCTCATGGTGCTAGAAAGACAGATTATAGAAGATAAGTGCAAACAGAGGGAAGAAAGCTATAACATGACAGCAGTGGTCTGTTAAATTTACTAAGTAATTCAGCAAGTGTAAGAAAGAAATAACTCAGGGGGTGCAATAAGAGTCAACTTTCAGAAACTATTAGATATCATATATCATAGTATACTCATTGCATTCAGCACCAGGGAACTTGAAACTTTTCATAAGAGTTATTTCAGCAATATTAATTTTTAATTGGCATGTTTTAGTTGCAGTTACATGGCTTCTAGACATTATTGAACAATATACATATATATATGTATACATATATATATGTGTATCTTAACAGACACTATAATAAAGCAACATGACAAATAGAAATGGGAAGCAGAATTCGAAAGAGACCTCACATAAGGTTGTTCACTTTCTCCGCTTGGAAGCTGTTTGGTAGAAGAAACGAAAGTTCCTATCAAACACAGAATTGTTGTTAGGCCAAATTAGAACCACCCAATCTTCCCAAAGTGATAGAATCACATAATGTAATCATCAACAATTCATGAGATGACGTCCTCACTAATAATTATTGTTATTGTTATCCACATGCATATGAATGGGACCCAATCAAACATCATCATGCAGGTGTGTCTCTTTGTATACACACACTCACACACACACACACACACACACACACATATATATATATATATATATAAGCATTTCAGCAGAATCATTTGCTCTGCCTAAAGTAGAACTCTCATAAAGTTGGAAAATGAGATCACAATAACAAAGCAGCAACCACACCGCCCCGTTTTATTTTTTTCTGCAATCAATCTATTCTCCAATACCTTTCCTCTCAGTTACTGTCTCACTGATTCGCCAATTTCTCTTTCCATACTGTACATACATTACATCCTCTCAAATGAAAAATCTATTCAGTATCTTCAAAATTTAAAAAACAAAAAATAACATGATAAATAAATGCACATATAATCCACTTTCTTTATTTCCAATTATTGGCTTTTTTTCCCAACTCACTGTTGTCACTTAAAAAAAATTACGTAGTTTTCATTTCAGGTATCCAAATTCATATAATTAACCCCCTTATATTACGCTTGGGTGTAATTTTGTTCACAAAGCCCACAAAAGTGAACGATATGTACGACCTAATACCATACTATAGTAGTTACCAGTTATATCAACTTTAGATTAAATTGGTATTAATGACAACCTTTCTATTTTTTTTCTTTTTTACCCCACTGGTTTTTATGGTTTTATGTGCTTGGTAATCTTACCATGATGTAGTATTGCAGAATCCTTCATGGTCCCAAGCTTCGCACTCGGAAAAGTTGTTAGCCGATGGTACATAAGATTTGCTTTTTTAAAATTTCAAGATTGTGGTCTCTGTCATGAAAGAATAATATCATTATTCAAAACAATAATAAAACAAGAAATAAAGGAAGACAATGTGGTACAGTTCAGGCATCCTATCCCAAAAAATATGAATCGCGTAATAACCTTGCCATCTATCCCAGACCACGATTCAATCTCCACTGAAATTTACATTAAAATTTTTTCCTACAGTATGTTCTTAAGAGCATCAAACGGATGAAGAAGAAACAAACTCACAAACCTTCGATGTGCAAGGATCCATTTGCAGAAACCCACAAGGCACCAGTTTCGCAATCTTAGGGTGCTGAAGCTACAGTGTGCAGAAACCCAGAGAAGACTCACAAAGACCAGCGAATCTTTACAAACCAGAGAAGACCGGTAAAGCTACAGTGTGCAGAAACCCAGAACCACGAGTTTCACACTTGCCACCGTGACTCATTTGCAGAAACCCATGATAGCCCGTGAAGCTCCGAAGACCGGTGAAGACAGGCGAAGCTCTGCTAATCCAGTGGAGGCAAGACACAGTTCAATGAAGAGCAATGGAGCTCTAAAAACCCACGAGGAGCGATGCAGCAGCAAATCTGAAAAGAGGATAGCTTCGATAGTCCAATGAAGCTCTAGAAACCCATGTGAGAGAAGAACCTTCGCATTTTAGAGCAGAGCACGCGACCGGCCACGAAGAGCGATAGAGGGCTGAATCTGTGAGAGGAGGAGCTTCACGTGAGGCAACAAAAATGTGCAGCAAGGACTGGGCAAATGGCAGAAATGGTGAGTTTGGCGCCAGAACATAGAAGAGCGCGGGAGTGGTTTTAGGCAAGAGGAAATAATTAAGCAGAGTATATTTCTGGAGTTTAAGTTGCGTAGTGAGTAAATGTACTGTTGCTTTTTTTAATTGAGTTTTGGTATGCTTGAGAAAATAGAGTACCGAAATTTCCTATTATTTTGGTATGCTTTTGTATAAAATGCACCTATATCTTCTTGAGTGTACATATTTTGGTATGCTTTTTAAAGGAAGCATGCCAAAAAATAACTATTTGGGTATATTTTTTTATATAAGCATACCCAAAGGTGATTTTTGGTATGCTTCTTGAAAAAGCGTACCCACAGGTGCGTACCAAAATAACAAATCTGTAGTAGTGGTGGAATCCAAGTCTTTGATGAGTGAAATTTTTCTTGGAGGCATTTGCCTGTCTATGAGCAGACTGTAGACATAAGGGAAAAAAGGAGGTGAAGTGGATTAGAAGATCTACCGCTGTGATGGAAGTGTGACAAGAAGTTTTTGTCAAGAGTTCTAAGATGGTGAAAGAACGCAACATTAAAAGTACACTTCATGTTTCTGCACATTACTTCTAGATAAAAAATAAAAATCATAGAAAAAAATGGATTTTTTTTGTTGTATTTTTTTTCAAAGAAATATTTTTACTGTGTTTTTATTAGTCTATTGTAGTTAAATAATTTTGATACAAATTATAAATAATTAAATAATTCTGTATGCAGCTCGTCAGTAATGTAATCTCTACTAAAAATATTTTAAGTCTATAAAATATGCATAATAGAAAGAAATGAAAGATAACTTTAATTGTTTGCAATTAATATTAACTTTTAATATAATGTTTTTGCAAACAGGAAGAAATGAAACATAGATGTTGTTCTTGTTGGATTCTAACTGCGGATCTAACCATTTCTGAGAAAAAAAGCGGGTTTGTAATTTGTCTTTTTTTATAGAACTGAAGGCTTTTGCAGCAAGTTGTCTTTTCATGCAAGACTACAGGTTTTTGTAATAGATCAACAGTAATGATTCCCTGACGGGGAGGCACATTATCATTTAGTTATTTCTAAACGTATGGACTTGATTAGAAAAACATTTTGGGTTTCTATTTTTTCCTTCTCTTCATATTCTATAGGTGTTTCCCCAACCACCTCTTCCATTAATTTGCATTGGGTGCTCATCCATGTGTGATGGGCACCCCATGCTCATCATCAAAATAAAATCTAGACTGTTTAATTTTAATCTAACCAGTACAAATTAAAAGTTTTTATTTTAATTTTTTAATGATAATTTTTTAAAAAAAGTTACAGTTCTAAAATTATTTTTATTTTACCTTCTATATCTAGTAAAATAAAAGTGTATTAAATATAATACTAAAATAAAATTAAGTTTGAACCTTCCAGTTTTAATTTGGACAGCTCAAATATATGATGAACATTCGGTGCTCATCAGATTAATGAGTACCAAATGTGGATTCCTCTTCCATCCAGCATATAATTGTAGCGGGACCCACGATATATAATTATATTTGCCAATTTTTATTTTGTCATTATATTCCCTACTTCGTTTCAAATCTTCAAAATTTGAAAATTGAATATCAAATTTTTTATTATGCATTAAAATTGAATATTTAGATTAATTGAATTCATATTTTTTAAATCTTTTAAAATGCTTTGAAATTGAATGTCAATAGTTTTTTAAAATCTTTTAATATGTCTTGAAATTGTATATTATATTAATTCTTCATAGTAGTGGTTTAAGAACGTTGTGTTTCGAGCTTTGAATGAACTCCGCTATTATGTTACAGTTAATAAATGGATAAAAAAATAGGGATGCAGAGTGTAATAGGCTATGATATTTTAGGGTATGATAGTATCTATTTAAGCTTTAAATGTAATATTTTATACTCAGTATTGAAAATAAAAAATAGGTATATGTGCAGAGTTGATTGTTGTAGAAGGGACTTGTGTAAAAACACATAAATATAAATTAATAAAATTCTTTACGTGGATAACATGTTTTCTTTTTTAATTTATAATGTAAAGGATTAAAATTAATTTGAATTATTGATAATTACTAAGCATGGATTAATGTCTTTGACAATAATGGAAAAAAGTAAAAGTAAATTTAATTACTAATAATTAGCAAGGCTAAAAATAAATATAGTAGTTGTAAACATTATATATCTTGAAATATTTTTAGTAGAGATATAAAAAAATAATATATTTACAATTGTTGTTGGTAACATTTGGTTGCTTTAAACTAGAGTTGTGTAGCACGCACCATCCCATGCTAATGAAAAACAATCAGTTTAACATGTGGAATTAGTGTTGGTGAGTAGCATTTTTTTTTTTGGTTTTTTCATTCTTAATAAGAGTTAAAGTTAACAAATGGTAAAAGTTATTCAATAGGTTTTGAGTTGAGTGCACACATTTTTAACTAGAAAACACTTTAATTTTTTCAGACTGAATGAAAAGGTGAGATAATATCGTGGCTTTCATTTGAAGTGTTTGTTCCTTCACCTTTCAACATTGAACCTTTAAGAGGAGATAATGGAGGTAATTAAAAGGATCTTCACATCAAATTGTGCTCATCAAAGCAGTTTTGACCGAAATACTGCTTTGTCTCCTTGTGAAAACCTTAAGTCAGTTCAAGTTGGTATGTTAAGAATGGTTAGCTTTTATGTCAAATTAAAATTTTTGTCGTTTACATGCATGTTGTTTTTTATCTCCTGTTGGTGTAACTTCTATAACACTTTACTTTTAACTTCATTTTCCATGTATTAGACTTTAATAAAGTCTATTTATACACATTTAGTAGCTTGAATCACAAACAATATAAAAATAGATTTTTTTATAAATTTGGTACTGTTCATTTGGTAATTTCCATTTTACCTACCAAACTTTGAAAATTCATAACTAATTCTATAAAATCACATGTTAGTGATTCAAGTCTCTAAAAGTAGTCTAAAACATTGTCTAAATTGAGAAAGATAAGAAACAATATTGGTTGGGCCAATCATTACAGCTTAAACCACAAAATTTACTATAGACTTAGTCATTTTTCAGTTTTCTTGATTTCTGGTACTAACTTTGAAAAATAATAATAAATTGTACACATATCCAAACTGAGTGCTCTTTCATTCTTTGAAAAGCTCTTTCTGTCTGCTTTTTAAACATATATAATCTTTATCGGTCCTTCCACAAAACAACAAATAGTGACTGATTCCCTAACAGGAGGTCAAATTGACTATTTACATCCATATACATCACAAAATAGAAGACATATAATATCTATATGGCCATAACTTATTCTCATACCATAACGTACATTGTATAAGACTAAAGGAACATAATTACTTGAAGATACAGATTTATCATCATATCCAAAAATTTACTTAAAGTCCCAAAACACAAAACCATTGCAAGCATTAACATCTTAAGTATCAAGTTCTTTCTCCTTTCCTTTCTCTTCCTTGGTGGTCTTGCCATAATTGATTCCTAAATATGGTTAGCATTTAGAAGGTTGAGATTCATTGAATCTCCATAGTATTACTAATTGCAGACATATATCATTACATAGTTCGTGAAAAACTTTTAACAAGCACATTGAAAATACTATGCCATGACATTTTATGAAAATTTTGGTAGAGTTCTTTTTTTACAATTTGGACATCCCAAGGTCACAATCCCCTTCAAACAACTCAGCCAACATTCAAGGAATATCACAAAACATCAAATATGGCATCATACAAAAACGCTACCTTCTCGAATTCCTTTGCCTTCCACACTTAGGATACCTTTTCCTAGGTCTTTCACAACTCTTTTGAACCTAAATACAATATCAATCAAGGTCATAAGCCACTGTTTTATGGTCTCACATTACAAAGTACTCACTAAACCCTAAAATTTGAATCTTTCTATCCTTTTGGTTTTTTTTTTAACAAATACTTGTTCTTAGCTAATTTAGACCTAAAGATTCCATTTTTGACATCAAAATAATGAAATTCCAACTCTAAACATCACCCCTATTTTGGCTGAAACCTAGTAGGAAATGGACAAGTTTGATTTTTCATTCGATTGCTTCCAATCCTTTGTAAAGCTTATTTTCTTAATTAGATTATGGTTTCTATCATATTTATGGCATGAAAACTCAAATTCTTCACTAACCTATGCTTGGCCAAAAATCCATGGAGGGAAGAAGAACAAGAAGACCCATTTACACATCTCGAACACTTGAAACAACAAGCTAGGAAGTAAAAGAACTTACTCTTGGGCTTGTTTCTTCATGCTTTGTTCTCTAGCGTTCACTTTCTCTCCTCTTTTCTTTCTTCTTTCTCCATGACATTGGCCTCTTGGTCATGCAAATTTCAAACCTCCATTCACTTAAAACACCTTAACCATGCACTTGGAGGAGAGATATCTAATGTATGAATAGTAATCTTGGTTTACTTAACTTCTTTTTTGGTATAATAATCACCTTTTAACTTTGGGCACTAATTATAAATTCATATTAATACAGTTAACCTCTAAACAGCATTCCATTGGATCCAAAAATTTTAAATAATACAAAAATGCCCTTGACTTGGTTTTACAGATTATCTTGCATAGAATTTTTCTATCATGGGACAAAAATATAATTTTCTTATTTTTCATTATGACGTAGAAAAATGACCTTATTGTCCTTTTCCACATTTAACTATATCTCTTAGTTTTCTCTAATTCTCTATGCATTTTATGATATTCTATAAAATTAGGAACATTACACTTTTTGCGCTTATTCTTAGATCAATCGGTGTGTCAACTATTGAATTTGAACGTGTTCCTTTAGACGGACATGATTGGGTTTTTCCTTTTGTCAAAATTCCATGGTTGGATTATCTAGGTGTTTCACATATTCAAGTCATGCAATCTTGTAACAGATTGTTTCTCAATTACTTGACACACTCAGATTTTGATCTGTCTGAATATGTTGTTGGTTTAGACTACTTGATATTTAATACAATGACAACTTAATTCATGACTGTTATTTTTCCCAGTTTAGAATACAAGAGGAAGATAGCCAATTTAATATCTTCTTCTTACAAACTTATCTGTATTAGAATGTTGGATACAAATAACACAGAGAATTTTGTATTAGATGTTTATTCATTGGAATGAAGGGCGTGAGTTGACTCACATGTGTCTTTTGTCCATCTATTTGGGTTGGTTCTATGTGATACTACATATTTCAATAGAGCACTTCATCGGTACTCTCAAGAGGACTATTCTATGTACTTTGAAGTTAATACTTGTAGTTTGAAGAATTGGCCCATGCCATCATAAGTGAAAGAAGAGATTGTTGTTTATTTTGGTGAGTGTGGTGGGAAATGTTTAATGGTGTTGAAAAAGAATTTGAGTAGCTTGAACTTTAGAGTTTTAAACCTAGCTAGTGATTATGATGGATGGCATGTTATGCATCATGTTGATTTAACCTTAGTCGAAACTAACATGCGATATGTATTACATGACTAGGAAGGTGAAATGCATCCATTTTCTATATTGGGCATTGTTGAATGTGGAGAGCAACGGTCAAGAAAGATGGTCCTATTTATGAACCGTTTAATTGCATATTTCTACTTGAGGAAGGATGTGCGTATAAATATGTCTTTATTCGACCCTTATTTTATATTTGGTAAAGTTGGGATGTATTATTATGGTTGTCAAACCTTTAAATATTATGAGATCTTTATCAGTGTGGAACCATTTTGAGTGTTGGGTGTTTAGTTGTGTTCCATGCCCTTAGGGATGTCTTGAACTATCTTTGTCTACTAGTTGTTGTTACTATATTGCAACTTCCTGTTCGTTGTTGTTTTCTTTATGTATTGCATGATATATTGGACTGAACATCAGTGTCTATAATTTAAGTTCATGTGTGTTATTGTTTCTGGCTGATATATTTTCTCCAAGTTGTGAAATATATGGTGATTTATATCTTTTGAGATGATGTTTAGGTTAAGCTTTTGATAATCTTTATTGTTTTAAGATTTTTATTTATAAGATGAATTCACATAAATATGTGAGAAATAGAAAATTTAACTGATGATGAATCTACATATATATATAATCAGCAACCCAAGGCACATATACTGTAATATTGTGAAGCCACCTAGGATGCTTCAATTCTGAGCCTCCATGTAGGTCCGAATTTAATGCATCTATTGCCATGTGGTTTAATGACTCATGATAGGCTTTTTTGCTAGATCATTTAATGTCTGATCATACAAAAACATTGTAATATATACATATATTAGCATTGAATAATTATTTATTTGTTTGTTGTAATTTTATTTTTTTCACATCCTATTTCTCCTTTGTTGTCAAAGGTGTTAAGTTTTGATTCAACATTTTTTTTAAAAAAAAATATCATCAATAAATATGGCGTTAAACTCAGTCAACTAATGAAGGTGCTACCAAATCTTTATGTTTGAAATAATGCGATTGATGTGCATATCAATTAATAAATACAAACCATAATATATAAAAATATAACTATAAGATAAAGGCAACTTTTTTCTTACATATATTTTTTGGCCTGATTTTTTGCTATGTGTATTTAAAAAAATGCAAGGATTACTATTGGTTATGATTTAAGTATTTAAAATGATTGCATTTGGTTATGGCATTAAAATCCGGAAATGTTATTATTTATAACCCATTGATTTAATTTCGGAAAACCAATCAAATTTAAAGATATAATATGAATAAGCACGTTCTATCCATATCATTCCCACTATCTTCATATTATGTTGGGGTAAATCATAATGCAGTAACTTATCATGGTGCCATTTCAGAAAGTTGTGTATAATCTTAATTGAAATGCATGGAACCTAGCTTACAGCATAGGTAGCATCCATAATTGTGATTCATGCAATAATAGGTCAGATATTCCTTCATCAGATGAATGGGATTAACGCATGTATAAATTACATGCTTTTGTGCTTAATCACTATCATCCAGTAGGTGCTTTACAGTTCAATTGCCTATTCTGTAATCTTCTCTCTACCAAGGTTTGTAAATGATACTTATGTATTTTACATGGCTATTTGATCGACCCTAGCTTCTATTGTCCATTCTATACTTTTTTCTTGTTTGCTTCCTGAGCATTTCATATTCACTAATAACGTTTTGTTTCTTTAATTCTATCACACATTAACCTTTAATCATATTTATCATATAATATGACTTATTTAAAGTCCATTTAAAGTATTTAGACAATAACAATGATAAAAGGGACTAGGTAAAAAAATAAAAATTTTTCCAAGATATTATTTATATAGTATCCCATTTTTCTGGATTAAATTTGACAATTTATAACTAATTCTAAAAAAATCATATGAAAGTGATTAAAGTCTCTAAAATTATCTTAAAATATTCTTTATATGAAAAAAATATGTAACTAGAATTTTAAGGCCGCAATTTGTACAGAAAATCCCACAAAATTTACTATTCATTTGGTCAATTTTAGTTTTACTAAGTTTTCTGTCATAACTTTGAAAATTCATAGTAAGCCGTACACTTGTCCAAATTAAGTGTTCTTTGACTTTTTAGAAAGCTTGTACTGTCTATTTTCCATACATGTGTAGCATTTAGCCATTCTACCCTATTTCATCCATACAATGTATGGTTTACTAACTGATACCTAGATTGGACAATTTCATGCATAATTTTGCAAAACAACTTATATAACATGTTCACACACTCCGAACTTGTCCAAACTATGTTCTAAACACCTCAACATACTTAGAGGCACATAATAACATCAAATTTTAGTCTCATATATTCATATATAATTTTATATAAATTAGCAATGAAACATAAAACAATTGGAAACATTAAACTAAACATCAAGACTCTTCTCCTTACTTCTTGCCTCTCTTAGATCCTTGTCATAACTTGGGCCTATCCAATTAATATTTGAGTGATGAGATTTTGGAAATCCCAGGCGCAAAACTATTTCATGTATTTATGCCATTATCTATGCCATAAAACATCACATAAAGACATAAAGGCATAAAAAATACCATATTGTCTTTATTAAGATTGTGATAGTATAACAACTTAGAAAATGGATATTTTGGGGTAAAACCCTTATATAAAATTCAGCCAAATAGCCACCAATAATCAAACAAACAACAATAGAGCAATTCATATCAAGTCATAAACATGGGAAAATAACATAAAGCAAGAAATAGAAAGTTGCTACATTTATAAAATTTTTAGCCTTTCCACTTGATTTGAATCATTTCACAAGTTTTCTTGAACCTTTTCAAATCAATATACATCACCAAATACCAACTAAATGAACTAGAACCATGGGTTACTCTATAAAGTACCTTAAAAACCCTCAAAAACCATTTACTTAATTTTTGAGTTTTTCTTGAAGCCAACACTTGTTCTTTACTAATTAGGACCCAAGGATTCCATTTTTCCCATCAAAACCATGAAAATACAACTCCTTCCTACTCTAGTGAACTAGCTGGAATAGGACATAGAGGAGAGAATTGGTTTTTCAATTACTTGCTTCAAAACACACTTAGACTTGTTTCTTTTGCATTATCTTTTGTTTTCTCTTAGATTTATGGCTTGAAAAACACTTTCCCTCTCTTTCTTCATGCTTTCCCAAAAATTAAAGCTTAGGAGAAGAAGATAAAAATTTATCCAAACCCTCTTAAACTATCCAAAACTTATACTAGTAAACTTGAAAGCTTCAAAGAAAAATCTTACCTTTTCTTGGAATTTTTCTTCTCTTTTCTTCTTCCTTCTTCTCGAAGTGCTCATCACTTTCTCTTGGTATATGCAGCTACTCCTCTCTTCTTTTCTTATGCACCAAGTTGGGTAGAGTAAGGGGAGTATATATTAAAATGCAAACCAATCATTTTCCTCCAAGTTTCATTCTTGAACCTTCAAGAAAATATGAGAAAATAATAAAATAACATGATTCCTTCATGTGCTATTTGGACGCCACATATATATAGAGAGAGAGAGAGCAAAATACTACATATTTTTCTTTATCCAGATATAGCATGTATTGGTTTGTTCTATACCTGAATAATTAAAGTTACTTTAGTAGTATTTTATTGCTTTATAGATACATGATATAATTATATTTGGATATGTATTTATTTTAATATTTTATCCCAAACAATTTGAATGTAGAGTCCACATACTTTTCTTCTTATTTTATCTGCTCTTTGTGAGGCGCATAGTGCCTTTTTCTTTGCAGTGTGCATTTTGTGATATTTGGCCATTAATTTTTCTTCACATTGATTCCATTAATCTCAATGAATTATTCCATTGGGTCTGACATGTCATAAGTTTCGTTTTGATATAAATTTTGTATATTTATGAAATTACCCTTAGAGGGGCAAAATACGATTTTTGTTTCTTTTGAGTCTTTTTTTGTTATTGTCCCTAAGGACTAAAATACAAATAATTTTTTAAGGGACCAAAATGTAAATTTTCATATTTTATCTCATTGACCTGGGAATTGATCTTCTTACCATTTTCCATATCAATTTTGTATCTCATATTTTATCATTTTTTTATACATATGATACTATCAAAGAATTTATGATATTACAAATTCCCAGCTGGCATGACTACCAAATACAATGTTGATTTGTGCTTATTTACCTTTTTTTTTTTACATTATTTTAGTATATATAAATTATTGCCTTTTGTTTATTTTTCCCCAATGATTGCCCTTGGTGTTGACAGCCTAATTTTTTTCTAGTAGAAGTGGCATAAGAATTCTTTATATAGTATATTAATACACATCATTACATACTTTTCTAAATATTTTTGTTGTAATGTGTACAAATTTTTAAATATCAACACACATGAATTTTTTTTAGCATTTTTTCCTAATTATTTTTAAAGATGAAAATAGCACTACTACAAAATAACCATTAATTATTATGTTTTAAGCAGTCTGCTTGCTCCTCTTCTTCACATTCTCTTTCTTTCTCCCTCTCCTTCTTCTCTTCCTTCGGGGCCATTCCCTCCTCCTGGTATCAGAGCCTGAAGGTGAAGAAGAGATTATTAATTAAATCTGGATCTATCTTTATGGCTTCAAGGTTTTTGTTAACATATTAAATGAGTTTGAGAAACTAAGCTCGATAGCATATGGACTTCAGTCCTTCTGTATATGATTCTTGTGTATCATGCATGAGTCCTTTTGGGAATGGTAAGGCTGTAAGTCCCATAGGAGAGGCAAGCAATTGGTTCCTACCCTGTATTGTATGATATATAAGATATTATGTACTACTTTGGCTAGAGTAAGTTTCAAAACAATCCTACTAATGTCTTAACAAATTATTTTGATCTATAAAGTTAGGTAAAAGTTTAATTTTTATACCCCTATGGATCCAGATGGTGAAGATATCATGGAATGGGAGAATTAACATATATCTTCTTCTTTCGTGTTTATTTTCCCACTCTTTAATTATTTAACTCCTGCACTTTCTATCCTTTACTATTCTGCTATTCTGTCCTTTAAATTCTGCAATTTAAATTATGTCTTCTTTATTACGTTCTTTATCTTTTTCTTCTCGTCATTCTTCTTCTTCTTCTTCTTCAAACGTTGCTAACGATGAGAATATAAAATCATCAACAAGCAAAAAGATTTTCAAACAAGAAATATCCTTTTCAAACTTGAATCAAACCTTTGATAATTGGACTTTACCAACTATCATTCCAAACGCTCTTTATGAAATAACTGAAAAAGATAAGAAGTGGTTCTTCAAAACTGATTATATAGTTAGAATAGTTGAAGAGTCAATTCCTATCAAACCAGAAAATGGAGATTTCTTCCTTCTTTCGAGAAAATCAATTGAAAGACATAAAAAGGAATACAACTATTTACATATATGATGTGTTCAAGTAGCTATTAAACCTCTCATTCGAAAAGGGTTAAATGTATCATGTTTAGTGTATCTCAAGATACTAGACATTATACATATACTGATTCGCTTTTAGCAGCTGCAGAAATGGGTCTAAATGATGTACCTGTTTACTTCAACTGTTTCCGGAATCGAACCCTAGATTTAAACGATGAACATATCTTAGAAGCTCTTAAACTTAGGATTCAATTCCACGGTTTAAACATGAAACCAGGATCCATACTAGCTACCCTAATTTACCGAATAAACTATAAAGTTTTAAATTCAAATGCCACCAATGCTCAAATCCTTCGAGATAACAGCCAAACTACAATTTTCTTAATCGACTGCAACAATGTCAATGTCTCTATTCCAAAAACAATTATGTGGGAAGAAGTACAACTACCAGATGAATGGATCATGGAAAAGGCTACTCAGTCAATTCCCAAAATGACACCACAAATTAGTAGAGTTACACAAACCCAAGATGGGACTGTTAAATTATCATTTGATAGACTCAAAAGGTCCATGTCTTACAAATCTCAACCCTCTATATATGAAGATTGAAGGTCCATGGTAAGTGAGTCAGCAAGATTTTCTTCCTCCTCATTACCACAACCTCCAACAATCATATATATGCCTACACCAAACAATCCTGAACCCAAACCATCAAACACTTCCATTGCAGGAATAAATAACTCTTTAAACATTCCTCATGTTAATTATGAAATTCAAGATGATTTGAAATCTATAGAATCTCCTGACTACTCTACATTAGGAGAGCCTAAAGATATAAATGCTTACAAAAGGATTTCCAAATTGACAAAATCTCTTTGCAAAAAGAATTTTATTTAGAAAATAATACTTCCAAACGAAATTGGTTTTTTGAAAACTTCCAAGGAACCAAAAGGAAAACAATTCAAGAAAAATTTTACAAATTTCTTGAACTTATCCAAACTAATATTCCATTTTTTTATTGGTTTGAAGCTTATGCTGAAGATAAAAAATTAGAATACCCCTACTTTAAACAAGTTGATGTTGTAAAAAGAGATTGGAAAACTTCTGGTCAAACAATATCCTCAAAATTTCCTCCCCTCGAACTGTCCAAATCCCTGGAAAAGTAGATGATAAGGAACAACCCATTTGGGCTTCTCCTTTCAAATTCAAACACACTTCACAGGATATCAACCCTAATGACATAAAAGGAATTGTTGAACAAAACAATTATACCAATCTTTATCTCCAAAAGATAGGTGAATGTTTAATTCAACAATTAGATTTACAATCTAAAATTGTTCAGTTCAAAATAGAACCTGAAAATAAACGATCCAGCATTCAAACACCTTTATTCAAACCCTTCGAATATACCTTACAACAAAAGTTTGATGTACAAGCTAAAGCTAAATCTAAAATAATAGATCAAATTAAAGAAAAAATGGCGCAAATTCAAATAACCCAAACAATCATCCCTGAAACACCATCCTCTCAAACCTCCAAAACTAAAACTGTACAAGTCCTTCACAAAGATTCTTCACAAGAACCTGAAGAGGAATCCAGCCAAAGTCAATCCTTCCAAATAAATCAACTACATTGGAAAAAACTCTCAAAGCTTTATTATCATAGAGCTACTCCTCCAGATGTTCTTATAGAAGAAAGAACAAATCAAAATTTTAAATCCTTCAATGTTGACAATGTCTATGAATGGAATATAGATGGTTAAAATGAAACAAATATCCTTCAAACTCTTCAACATATGACGATGGTCTCCAATGCTTATCAAACACAAAATAATTATAAAGATGACCAGATAACTGATCTTTTAGTTTCTGAAGATAAAGATACTATCTATTCTTCTATTAAAACTCAAACAAATGGAACACCCATTACCCATAATGGCCAACCCATCCCAGATTCAACAAACCATTTTATCTTTACAATAATTCAACATTTTATAGGTGATCCCTCTTTATGGCAAGATAGATTAGCTGAACTTCTTGCAAACCTCAAATGCAGAACACTATCTGACTCTAGATGGTATAAAGATATTTTCTTTAGTCGAGTTCTCATGAGAGAAGATTCAAACAAGCCATTTTGGAAAGAAAAGTTCTTAGCCGGATTACCAGTTTCACTTGGTATTAAGGTTAGGGATAAATTACGAAATATTTACGATGGCAAAATCCCTTATGAGAATTTAATATATGGTCAGATAGTATCATATGTTCAAAAAACTGCTCTTAAGATTTGCCAAGATGATAAATTGCAAAATCAACTTGCCAAAGAAAAGGCATATGATAAAAGAGAATTGGGAACTTTTTCTGAACAATTCGGTTTTCCTCCTTGCAAACAAAAGAAACAACATAAAAAACATTAGCAAAAGAAATCTAAAACCTTTTACAAAAAATGACAAAATCCTCCTCAATTCTACAATAAGCCCAAAAATGGTTTCAAACAAAAGAAAAACATTACTTGTTTTAAATGTGGTAAGCCAGGTCACATTTCAAAATATTGTAGAATTACTCGAGAACTAAAAAATATTAAAAATATTGAAGAAAATATTTTAGAACAAATAAATAATCTTTTAATAGAAACTTCTGATTTAGAATTTGAATCAGAACAGAATTCTTCTGAAAATCTTGATCAAACTCAAAATGATGATTTACAAGAAAACTCCTCCTCTGAAATTAATGTTATTACTAAGGAACAAGATTTCCTTATTGATATCATTAGTAAACTTCTAGATTCAGAAAAGGGAGAATATCTTTTAAAATTTAAAGATCTTCTTCGAGAAACATCTAGTTCTACAAACGCTGAAACTTTAATAAGATCAAATAAATATGATCTTACTCAAACTCTCACAAAATTTAAACAAATTCCCAAACAAACTACTCTTTCTGACCTTCAACACGAAATACAAAATCTTGAAACAGAAATTCATTTTATCAAGATACAACAACAAACTCATGCTGAAACAATATCTCAAATACAAGATATTCAATTAGCGAACTCTTTTATTCAAAATGATCAAATTTTAGAAGACCAAACAAACCAACACTTTGAAAAACACGAAACCAATGATTTAGCAGAACCCTTTTTAAATCTCATTTCAAAAGTATTAACACAAAAATTTTATATTAGAGCAAAAATCATTATAAACAATGAATTTGTTTTGGAACAAGATGTCTTATTTGACACAGAAGCTGATGCTAACTGTTTTGGAGAAGGTATCATTCCAACAAAATATTTTGAGAAAACAACTAAACGATTTAGAGGTGTTGAAAAATCTCCTCTTCAAGTTCAATACAAAATTTCAAACATTATCATTGAAAACCAAGGTTTAAAAATTAAAACCCCATTTGTTTTAGTCACAGTAATGGGATCCGAGATTATTCTTGGAGCACCTTTATCCCATTTACTAAAACCATATTTAACAGACGAAAATGGAATTTCAAAACAACATTTGGGAAAAACAATTTTATTTCCTTTTACCCAAAATCCCAAGGTAAAAGAATTAAATCTTCTTTCTGCCAAACAATGACAAATCAATTTTCTTAAACAAGAAATTTCTTTTAAGAGACTTGAAGATCAATTAAAATCAAGATTGACTCAAAATCAAATTCAAATTCCAACAAAAGCTAGACCCATTCAGATGAGTCTAGAACTTCTTCAAACTTGTCATAAAGAGATAAAAGATCTTTTAAATAAAAGGCTAATTCGAAAATCAAGAAGCCCATGGTCTTGTGTGGCATTTTATGTCAATAACAGTGCAAAACAAGAACGTGGTGTTCCGCGATTAGTTATAAATTACAAACCCTTAAACAAGGCTTTACAATGGATTAGATATCCAATTCCAAACAAATCTAATTTATTAAAAAGATTGTATTCTGCAAAGGTATTTTCCAAATTTGACATGAAATCCGGATTTTGGCAAATACAAATTTCAGAAAAGGATAGGTATAAAACTGCTTTTACTATCCCATTTGGACAATATGAGTGGAATGTTATGCCTTTCAGTTTAAAAAATGCTCATTCTGAATTTCAAAGGATCATGAACGAAATCTTCAATGATAATAGTCAATTCATTATCGTTTACATCGATGATGTTTAAGTCTATTCAAATTCCATTGAAGAGCATTTCAAACATATTTATAAATTCATTAGAATTTATTGAACTAAATAGTTTAGCAGTTTCTAAACCAAAAATCAGTCTTTTTCAAACCAAAATTAGATTCCTTGGACATTGGATTTCACAAGGATCCATAACTCCAATAGAAAGATCAATTGAATTTGCAAACAGATTTCCTGATCAAATCATTGATAAAACACAACTTCAACGATTTTTAGGATGTTTAAATTATGTTGCTGACTTTATTCCTCATCTTAGCAACTTTATTAAACCTCTTCATCCAAGGCTTAAGATAAATCTTACTCCCTGGACAGATGTTCATACAAACATAGTAAAGCAAATTAAATCTCAGGTTAAGCAGCTTCCTTGTCTTAGCCTTTCAAATCCTTCTGCTTTCAAAATTGTTGAAACTGATGCCTCTGACATAGGTTATGGTGGCATTCTTAAACAAAGAATTGATGGTAATGAAAGAATCATTACTTTCACTTCTAAACATTGGAATACTACTCAACAGAACTATTCCACAATCAAAAAAGAAATCTTGGTGATTGTTTTATGCATTTCGAAATTTCAATCTGATTTATTAAACAAAAAATTTTTAGTACGCATCGATTGGAAATCTGTAAAAGATGTTTTACAAAAAGATGTTAAAAACCTTGCCTCTAAGCATATTTTTGCCAGATGGCAAGCAATATTAAGTATTTTTGATTTTGAAATCGAATTCATTAAAGGAACTTCAAACTCCCTACCAGACTTTCTTAATTGTGAGTTTCTATAGGGAAAAAACACCTGAGTAAAAGACCTGAGAAAGAAAAACCCCAATGCCACTGAAAAAGAAGAAAGAACCAAATGAAGACAAACAAAAGAGCATTGTGCAAGATGCTCAAACTCCAATCTCTAGTAATGAACTAGAAACAATTATGAAAAACCTTTTGCAACAATATTGGTCCTAAACTCAAGGATCCCAAACACAAACTGGGCTTTTGGCCCAAGAGGAGTCATTTACTCCAAAAGGATCTCAACAAACCCAAACTGGGCCTATGGCCCTACAAGCCAAACCCTCTTTCTAAAAAGACCCTTGCCAGTTATGCACAATCCTATGCCAACAAACAATTACCCAATAACACTTGGCAACAGATTGTTAGTAACCAAGCTATTATCTCAAAACAAGAGTATGATAGTTTGTCTCAACAACCAACTGTGTCGAGAAACAATCCACAAAAACAAATAATTGCTTCTTCTTCCAAAGCAATCATACTTCCCACTCAGTCAAACTTAACCACTCCTTACTACCATAAAGAAAATTAAGTAAGGAATCTGGTTCAAATAGAACCCGAGTTTTATCTTCAAAATCCAAATCAAGTTGCTCTTAATGTCTTCCCTTAATGATTTCATTATAGACCAACTAATTTAAGAAAAACTTGAGAGTACTATGAGTTAATATTGGTTCATTATGAGTCGATTAACATCAAACAGAAAACTGATAAAAGAAGTGGGTCAATGATAACCCATAGCACCCTTCAAATTTTGAAAGTTCTCACCCCTTCCCAGTAGGGACAATCTTTGGAAAAAATCAGAAATTTTGGGATACCATATGATCTAGAAGGATACAATTACTGGGATTACATAGATGCATGGTATCATGTGTTCTACTTTCAAAATGAGTCATGGTCCCATACATGGTTCATATATTAAAAAAAAAAACCCAGTATGACTTTCCTCAGTGGTTTATTCAATGGTGGAATTTCTTTGGACCTGTTCCTCAGATTATGCCTCCAAAAGTTGAACAAGCCTATGAGTTATTTAAACAAAAATTCAATCATGATGGAGATCCCTTCCCTATTGATCTTCATTATTTTTCAAAATTATCAGTGTCCTAGATTTTCTCCTGGAAATACAGGTTCTCATCAACATCTCCAGGATCAAACATCCTACTTATACTTCAGAGGATACCCTCAGTAAGGTGGTGGGCTAAATTTGACATTAAAAAATTGATGACAAAGCTGTAGAAAGATGGTTCAAAGAGAATCCCAAATACCTTTGTGTAACTGAACAAAGTAAATTTCTAAACCAAAGGACACGGATTCAATCTATGTTGGCTTCAACTACAGAGAAATTCAGCTTGATTAACCAACTCAATTCCATCTTGTTACTGCTCCAAACTCAAGATCAAGCATCTTCCTCAAATGAGCAAATTTCTTCATCAACTTCTGAAAGTCAAGATGAAAATGATGAAGACATTATAGATTTAGGAGAAGATTAAAATTGATTACTAGTCACTAAAATTATTGTGGTGTCAGTAATCCATTAGTTAGAAGGACATCGTATTTGCAAGTCACTAAAGTCACTGTAGTGTCAGTAAATACTGTACAAAAGTACTACCAGAACTATTCAAATAGTACCAGTTTCCCAGTCTAACAAGGTAGCTCCCTCTGCCTATATAAACCCAAGATAGCTTCATTCTAAGGCATCGAGAGTTTTACCCATCTCTAGAATCCCTAAGAAAGCTTCTTCAAAGGCTGAGAGCTTCCTTCTCCTTTCATCCTTTCTCCCCTTTATCTTCTTTAAGTTCTCCTTTAGTTTCAATAAATATTTCTTTTAAGTTTCTTTTGCATCATATCCTTACCTTGTTCAGATGAACTAAGTTGGCTAGTTCTACCGCCTTCAGTTCTTCTTGAACCATCCCCTTCTTGCATATTTAATTATGTACTTTATTATGTTCTAAGCAGTCCGCCTGCTCCTCTTCTTCACATTCTCTTTCTTTCTCCCTCTCCTTCTTCTCTTCCTTCGAGGCCACTCCCTCCTCCTTGTTGAAATAAAAACAGACATAAAAAGTTGACTGGTGGCAATTTTGTAAATATGTGGGTAATATTTAGACTTCCTACGACTATTTTTAAAAAGCAGCCATATATAGAAATCTTTTTACGACTATTTTTTGAAAAATAGCCATAGAAAGTTCACTCATTTTAAGTAAAAAAATATCTAAAGCTATCTAAGGCTGTTTTTGGAAAAACATCCATAAAAATGTTACTCATTTTAATTTAAAGATTTCTGTGGTTATTTTTCATAAAAGTAGTAATAAAAAAATATTTTTATTTTTATTTATTTTTTGATATTTGAAGGAGAGCTTTCTATCTTTCTATGGTTGTTTTTCCAAAAACAGCCGTAGAAAGGTTAGTACAAAATTCAATATTTTAAATTAGAAAATATTGTGTATTTATTTTCTTTTTTAAAAATAAAAAAGAACGTTTTTAAAAAAATAGTTGTAATCAATGAAGTATTTTGTGGTTATTTGTTAAATAATAATGATAAAAAAGATCATATTTATTTTCCTTTTAAATAAAACTAGTATTTTTATAAAATAAAATAAAGTCAAAGTTTTTAATTAAAAATTATTTTAAATTAAAAAAATAAGATGTTTTAGATTAAAAATGATGTTTATTTATTTTCTTTTTTAATTTGAAAAAGAATGTTTTATTTTTTAAAATTAAAAAATTTTAAGGTTTTCATGATTATTTTTCATAAAAGTAGCTATTGAAAATTTTTCAATTAAGAAGAATGTTGTTTTTTTTGGTATGATTTATGTGTTTTTTAAAGAGGCAACTTATCAAGCTTTTTATGGTTATCTTTTATAAAATAGCTATAAGAATATTATAAATTTAGAATTATATATTTATTTGCTATTTTTTGAAAAAAATATTTTTATTTTTTAAATAAAAATTTTTTTCTTTCTACGGCTATTTTTCACAAAATAGCCGTAGAAAACCATCTAAATCCAATGTCCCGCGATCATAAACATTAGGCGTGTTTGCACTTTTCTTTTTTCGAGTTCCTCATTTTTTTTTGCTCAACTACTCAAATGCTCCATTGAAATCCTTTTGAAATGTGGTGCTTATGTAGTTAATTGGCCCGAAAGCCCTTATCCCTTCTCCAAACTTTAGTCTTTGTCAGTTTCATTCCTCCTTCAGCCTCCACTTCCACCATGGTCTTCATCTTCATATTCCTCCTTCGATTTGTTTGCTTTACCACTAGCTAGCTATTTACTCCACCGAAATCCCTCCCCAAATCCGGCGCTACCTTAAGCCTTAAAACCTACCTTCGTTGCCTTCGTTTCCACCCGTGTGTTCGAAGCTGTCCCCTGGTTTGCTTCACTTCTATCCATGCCTTCATTTCCACTTGCTGCATTTTCTCTTGGGTTTGCTTCACTTCAGTTCTGTTTGCTTGGTTAAGCTAATGTGCTCCATTTTGGGCATTTTTGTTTCTGTTTCAGAGTGAACGAGGAAGGCAAGGTTTTCCTTTTGAACCCATTAAAGATTCTCTCTTCTCTAGAATCTTGGTCTCAAGCCTAATAAGGGGGTTCTTCCTTCAGTTGCAAAAGACGTTCTGATATACATGGTTTCACAATTCAGACATTGCAAGAAGAGGTGATGAAACTGAAGGCAGAGCAGAGAGGTTCAACTTTAGAGGAATGAGGACTCTAGGAGCCGAGTCACCTAATGAAGCGAGGTAATGAGCTTAAGTCTGGATCTGTAAAGCAAATGCATGGTAGGATTTAGGCAAAACATGGATGTGTACAGAGTAGTACGTAGGTGTTAATCATGTCTTTGAACAAAACTCTTTCAATTCCCAAATGGAAAAGACAATTTTTTGTTCTATAGGTAAATAAATCATCTGAAAACTGAGAAAAGAGACTGCCTTGCAAGAATATGAAGCTATCATCTGCATTTGACTCCCTGCTCTAATTAAATGCTTATATTTTCTGTGCTTTTTCCCCAAGCTGAATGCATGGCTTTTAATTAGGATTGCTGGATTTTTAATTACGTGTTTGCTTACATGCATAACAAAATTATGATGTATGGATAGAATGGCACAACACAATAAAAAAATTATATCCAAGATGAACATGTCTTTTAATTTGGTCATCTTTCTCTTTAATTTGTAGTAGTCCACTAATGGTAGGCAGAAAAGGAGCACTATATCAGGCCATTCATGTCAAGAAATTCAATTACTCTATCATGAGGTTACCACAGAAGTATACTGTCTTTATTTTTAACAGCAAGCAACCACAATTTATACACTTGAAATGATTTTAGGACAAAGGCTTCTAAGCAAAACAATGGAAACCAAAGATGTTGCAAAACTAATATCCAGCACCATTTTTATAAATATATAAAGCTTGGAAGACTGACGTAGCTAGCCCTTATAACAGTAGTCAACGAGGTATCATTATTAAAAGACAACTAGAGAAGTTTGAATCAGGGGTTGTAAAAGACAAAGCTTGAATTCATAGCACACTACATTTGAATCAGGGGCTATATTTTTCTTGACAAAAAATAAAAGACAACTTAAAATAAATAAGTAGATATAGATGGTATCATTGGTAAGTTCCTTGATTGTTCTAAATTGTAATTGCATTTGATTGTCTATAAAGACATTTTTCTCTAAAAGTGTGTAGTCATATGATAGTCCCTCCCCATTAGAAAATTATAAGTCCAAAGATCATGGTCAACTACCTGCTACAACCAGTTGTGCATATAATAATAAACCCATTTTTCTATTATTATAAATTCTAAAAGTCAAATGTGAAGCATATATGAGACAAGCAAGCAACACGAATAATTTGACTCATGGGTCCTTCCAGAGAGATATTTTATTTATTTATTTATTTTTGCACTACATGGGACAGGGGAAGACTTAGACAACATCTGAATTAAATTGTTGGACAAAATTAAGGTGTGTATGGTTAATTAGAGATAGAGATGATTTTAACTGCTGCCTTTGAAAATCAGGAAGCAAACAAGAAATCCCCACGTCATGGGATTGATTTATTTGGCCTAAAACAAGATTCCCCATGTGCACATTCCACACACATCTAGTGAATCTATGAATGACAAGCCAAAATTTACAAGTCTAGTACCTTCAGATTCAATTGTTTCGAGACAACCTAGAAGCTTGCACTTGTTTTCCTTCTCTAGTTTTTATAATCACATTGCTTTCTCCTTAATCATTTTTTGATTTTCATCACTACCAATCATTCAATCATGCTCCACCTAGCTAAATTCTGCAAAAAAATGTCAATATATGTATTAATTGTCTCTAAGCCATAGCCTTATTACATCAATAATTATTTAGTCATGTATTTGAATCTTCTGCTTAAGATAAGAAGAAATAAGTAGGAAAAATTGTATTAGGATCTCATTGTAAAGTGTAAGACTAGTGCTAAATTGGAAATTTGAAATTTTGAAATGAAGTGTTCATAAATCTTGGAGTATAGTTGTTCCAAGACTTCATATCAGATTGAGAATGAGGTTTAGCATTTGATCCTCAAGAGTATGATTATTTTCCCAATTTTACTATTCTTTTAATTAGATTGTCGTAAATACGTAATTGCATCTATATTTAAAAAAGTTAAATAAATTGATAATAATTATATATATTATTCAACTTTATGATGATAATTGGAGAAAATCAATATATTTTATAAATATGTAAGAAAGTGCATCATTTTCAAGTTGGGAAGTGCCATTATAAAACCTGACGTTGTGTGTTTCATCATTTCATCATCACATTTTACTGTTGATCATTACATAATCTTTGTTTGTTTTAGTCCTAAATGATTGGCTTAACGAGAGGAATACCTAATTTGATATATGTGAAATTGATATAATTCCACATGATATGATTGGATCATATTAATAAATTCAGAAGTGCTATAGGATTAAATTAACTAGGATAATATATATTTATATCTCTTTGTTGGTATTATTAATTCTTAATTATTTACACAATTTATTTGTATTAAAAACATATATATATATATATATTCATACATCAACAAGGTCTTAAACTATATATATATATATTCTTGGTGCTATTAAAAACACACACACACATATACCACTTAATTTGAAGTGTTTCCTGTTTTCTGCTTGTCATCCTATATATATACACACACATAAGATTGACAACAAAAATAATGATGGGTATGATAATATCTTCCACTCCTCTGACCCATGTCTGATACCTTATTCTATATATATTGTTAGGTCATAAACTAGTTTATAACAACCTAATGTAAACTGTAATGGAAGGAAGAAGAAGAAGATCAGCTGGAGACAAATTGAAACAAGGTGTGTTTAGCTTGAAGGTCTTTGGACATCATTTTCTCTTTAAAGTTTTGTGATTATGTAATACCAACCAGTTTTGTTATATTTCATTTGCCATTTCTCTTCTATTATAGCATAATAGGTACTATGAGTACTTGAAGTTGAGCCATATATATTAGAATATCCCCAAAGGACTCAAAAGGTACATTCCTCTTCTAGCTTGAAAATACTTCTCATATATATGTAAAAAAAAGTTAAGATTAATAATTTATAAATAATATTAAAGTAGACTGCAATATATTATAGGGTCTAATTCAATAACCAAATTATCTTCCTTCATTACTTGGATTGTTGACTAGTCTTACATAATTGAGATTGCGGGCTGTGAGAATCTGGTTCTTTCTCCCCTATCTTGAATGAAAATCAGGCCTTTGAAAAACATGATTGTGAGGAAAATTTCTAAAATAAAAATGAACCTGTTTATTGCTCAATTAAGTATTTATATTGATTGGAGATTTGGTTATCCATTTGCCTTATACAATTGGTTATATATGCATTTGGATTATTTACACTTCAAATTTGATTTGTTCGTTCGTGGATGTTTAGTTAGGTAATGATGGATCGTAGTTGGATAAACGCCTGAAGGACTAGTGATGAATATGAGAATAGGGTTGAGCAGTTTCTAGAATTTGCTAAAAGAAATGTTCTTGATAATAACAGGAAGTTTTACTATCCTTGTGTAAAATGTTTTCAATGGGAAGGGATTGAGAATTACAAAAATAAGAGACCATCTAATTTGTTTCGGGTTCAATAAAAACTATATACAATGGCTATGGCATGGAGAAACAGAACTGCCAAATGTGTTTAAAAAGGAGGAAGTTGATTTTGATTTGAATGATCGAATAGAGGACATGATCCGCGATGTAGGAGTAGAGTATTTTGAGCGAGCACATGCATATGATAACTTGTGCAATGCTGCAGAGAAACATTTATACCTGGGGTGCAGTAAATATACATAGATGTCAGCGGTGTTGAGATTGGTCAACTTGAAAACGAGAAATGCGTGGAGCGATAATAGTTTCACTAGTTTGCTTGAGTTGTTGAAAGATATGCTTCCAGAAGGTAATGAACTTCCGAACCATAACTATAAGGCAAGAAAAATCCTTTGCCTAATGGGTATGAAGTATAAAAGGATACATGCTTGCCCTAATGATTGCATATTATATAGAAATGAATATGAAAAGCTACATGTGTGTCCAAAATGTGGGTCATCTCGCTATAAAGTCAAACAATGTCCTTCAAAGATGTTATGGTATCTTCCAATAATACCAAGGTTCAAGCACTTGTTTGCTAATGCAAAGAACTTGATATGGCATGTAGATGAGAGGAAATCTGACGGAATGCTTTGACATCCAGCTAATTTTTCTTAATGGAAAACAATTAATAAACTGTTTCCAGATTTTGGCTGTGAACCAAGAAATTTGAGGCTTGGACTCTGTATAGATGGAATGAATCCTTATGGCAACCTTAGTAGTATACATAGCTCATGGCCCGTTCTTCTAGTGGTTTACAACCTACCTCCTTAATTGTGTATGAAACGTAAGTATATGATATTGTCTATGATGATTTCAGGCCCAAAATAGCCAAGAAACGACATAGATGTCTACTTGGGACCTTTGATTGAGGACTTAAAGGTGTTATGGGAGGAAGGTGTGGATGTGTTTGATGTTTATCACAAGGATTCCTTTAAGCTTTATGCCATGATCTTTTGCACAATAAATGACTTCCTTGCATATGGAAGCTTATCTGGATATAGTGTTAAAGGCCACAAAGCATGCCCTATTTGTGAACATGGCACATGCCATAAACAAGAACATGGAAAGGAAATTGTCTACCTTAGTCATCGAAGATTTCTCAAAAGGCACCACCCTTATCATAGATTAAAAAAATATTTCAATGGCCTACAAGAGTATGAAAATGCTCCAAAGGCAATAACTGCAAAGTAAGTTTATCAACAAGTGAAAGACATCAATGTGATCTTTGGTAAGAGCCAAAAGCTTCCAATAGAGAAGAATTTATGGAAAAAGAGGTCTATCTTCTTTGACCTTCCATATTGGTGGAGTCTTGAGGTGAGACACAGTCTTGATGTGATATATGTTGAGAAAAATGTGTGTGATAGTCTTATCGGAACACTTTTAAACATAAAGGGGAAGAGTAAGGATGGTGTGAATGCAAGAAAAGACTTAGTTGAAATGGGAATACGAGAAAAGTTAGCTCCACAACTAATGGGAGAGAGGACTTATTTGCCTCCATCTTGTTATACATTGTCCAAAAAAGAGAGAAAAAGTTTTTGTTAGTGTTTACATGGCATCAAAGTACCACAAGGGTATTCTTCAAATATCAAGAGTCTCGTTGCAATGAATGATTTGAAACTAATGGGCTTGAAGTCTCATGATTGCCATGTCTTGATGCAGCAGTTGTTACCAATAGCTATTCGGGACATATTACCAAAAAAAGTGAGACACACTATAACCAGATTGTGTTTCTTCTTCAATGCCATATGTTGCAAGGTGATTGACCCCCATAAATTGGATGAATTGGAAAATGATGTTATTACCATGTGCCAACTTGAAATGTACTTTCCACCATCATTTTTTGACATTATGGTTCATTTAATTATTCATTTGGTAAGAAAGATAAGGCTTTGTGGTCTTGTTTATTTGAGGTGGATGTACCCATTTAAGTGATATGCGAAAATCTTGAAAGGATATGTGAAAAATCCATATCTGCCTGAAGCATCTATTGTTGAAAGATACATTACTGAAGAGGCAATTGAGTTTTGTAGTGAATACTTGTAAAAAACAAAAGCCATTGGACTTTCGAATTCCTGCCATGAAGGAAGAGGTATAGGTAAGGGTACACAAGGGCTAAAAGTGAAGAGCATGGGTCGTAAAGAAGTGCTACAAGCACATCTATACATCTTAAATAACACTGATGAAATTCAGCCTTACTTAGCCAAGCATAAAAACATTATCACAGAAAAAAACCCTCAAAAGAGCAATAAATGGCTAGTAAATGAACACAATAGGACTTTCAAATTGTGGTTCAAAGAACAGGTTATGAATGATGATAACGTTTCTGATACAATAAAATGGTTAGCTAATGGGCCACGCTTTAAGGTCATATGTTGGAGTGGTTATGACATCAATGGGTATTCATTCTATATAAAAGCCCAGGATGACAATAGCACTATGCATAACAGTGATGTTATGGTCGTAGAAGCAATGCATTTTTCTAGTGCAAAAGATAAAAATCTTATTTTGGCAGCCACATCATATTTTGGGGTTATTGAAGAGATATGGGAGGTTGACTACATAAGATTTAGAGTTCCTGTTTTCAAATGTAAGTAGGTTGATAGTAACACTGGTGTCTGAATAGATGAGTAAGGATTTACCTTGATGGATCTTGATAGGGTAGGTTACAAGGAGGAGCCTTTTATCCTAGCAAACGAAGTGAAACAAATTTTTTATGTCACTGATCCGGCTAATAAAAAGTGGTCTGCTGTTCTCCAAGGAAAAAGGTAGACTATTAATGCTGAGAATGATGAATCAACTTATGATATTGATGAGACCTCTCCTTTCGCTACAAGGCTACCTCAGTTGAATGAAGAAGATGAAGTAGATGATGTGCATGCTGGCAGACATGATCATCATGAAGGGATTTGGGAATATATCACTACATAAGGTTTTTTTGGCCACACACACACATGCAAAGTATAATTTCATTTATTATTTTTGTTTTGAATTCATTTCAATTTACTTACATTATTTTGTTTATTGTCTAGATCAGCACATGGATACCTCTAGCGATTCCTCTAACAATTTCTCCAGTGATTCTGAGTGGCCTACCATGATTGCTAGCAAGAGTACAACTAGTGGAGGGACCAAAACAATAGGTACCACGAGGATGAGTTCCTTGACCAAAGCTCGAGTTAGTGGACAGAATTACATGTTGACCTTACTGAGTTAGATTATGAAGGGCGTCATGGAAGGAGTCAATTTGCAAGTTTTTTAGGTGATTTGGCTAGTAGTAAAGTCAACATCTTGTTCCCCGATTGGAAAAAAGTACCAAAAGATGTCACAAAGCAGATTTGGAATGCTATCTTGGTATAATACTTTATATTGATATATTTCTATTCCAATTTTATTATAATATCAGTCATTTTCATTGTATCAGTGTGCTACCATGTAAATCACTTATGACATTCCTGTTACAAAGAAGGTAAGGAAGAAATTATTAAAGAGATTATTGAAGCAATGGAAGGACTTTAAATCAAACCTTACTAGCAGATACATATATGGTGCATTGAAACATAATAATCCATGCACCACGTATGAGTACCTAGATGAAGAGACATGGAAGAAGTTTGTTGAGAGTCGGCTAACGCCTCAGTCTAAGGTAATTCAATTAGTAATTTTTAGTATTTAAATTGCATTATTGAGTATTAATTGACAATATATTGGTTTCAATTGTACTAGAAACAAAGAGCAGCTGCTCAAGTGAAGCAAAAGCTAAATGTCTATCCTCACAACTTGTCTCGTGGAGGATATGAGTTACTGGAGCATAATATGATGCAGGAGAACTTGATGGAAAGGCAAGAAGCTGCAATTTCAAACCCATCTATTCTTACTTCTCCTCCATCTCCTTTAACTTAAGCTCAGAAATGGAAGAGGGCGAGAAGAAATAAGCATGGACAATATTTCACCCCTGAGGCTCAAGTAGTTGGCGAAAAGATTATAAGTATATTATAATCAAAATAATTATGAAACTTTAATAGTGAGATTGCTAATTATATATCTGCTACTTGTATGGTTCAGGAATCTCTTGAGGAGCAGGCCCCTCAAGGAATATTCACTCCAAGTGGGAGGCAAGATATCTTGGCAGCTGCTTTAGGTAAGGATGAGCACCCAGGTTGTGTTAGGGGCATAAGATGAGGGGTAGACATAAAGGAGTATTTTGGGTCTAGGAAGCAAGTTGTATCCAAGTATAAGTTAAAGCAAATGTTGGATAAGAATATGAAGGAAATAGAAGCTCAAATGCATCAAATAATGGATTCAAAGATAGAAGCCATTAGACAGGAGATATTGTCCATGTTCTCTACTGTTGGTTTGCAACCACCTTTGCAGGAACTGCTTGTCGAGATGACACCTTCTCCTGTGGTCCATAGCACAAAAGATAGTTCTAATGAGGGAGTAGCATGTGATCTATTTTTAGATGTTCCCACAAGGCGCATTGTAGCTCAAGGTTGAGTTTATACCACAATGTCAACCTTCCACCACCAGCAAATACCAAAGGATCAAGTGAAGGTGTCGATTGAAAATGTCATTGAGCCTCATGAACATGTGCCATTTCCTATTGATGAGGTTATGACAGTAGCCCAAGTTCCAAGAAATTTCATTTTGTGGCCTAAAAGGCTTGTTACAATAACCATGCCTCAGGTATCAAAAACCTTATAATTCTCTTGTATTTAATTATATAGATTTGATTATATAGATATAGTTTAAGATTAAAATTCATTGTTATTTACTTAATCAGGGAAGGAGCAAGGGAAAGGATTTGTCAGATTCAATGCCTCAATCACAATCCCAGGACTCACATGCTGTCATAGAAATAGGATCATTAACATGATTAAAATCAGAAATTTCACAATTTTAGTGATGATGTTCCTATTCAAATTGAAATGACTCCTGGAATTGTGGGATCTATTGCATATACCATCTATTCAAATGGATTCCTTTGTCCATATCGTATCCAAAGTGTCGGGCTTAGAGAGGGTGATAGGGGAAACTACATTGGAAATACAATTGTAGAGAGCCCTAAGCCATGTTGGTTGGCGCTAGTCCATTATAGGTAACAAGTCTGAAATCATATAAAAATAAGTAGTTGTGTTTATACTTTCTGTAATTGGTATGATATTAACATTAATTAATATATTATAGTAATCATTGGACATTGTGGGTGTTATGCCCCGAGCGGTGCACTGCCTATTGGTTTGATTCTTATAGAGACAAGGAAGATGACTCCCAGAAAAAGAAGAAAAATAACTCCAGTAAAAAGGATGGAAAAGCGCCCAAAGTAAAGAATGGTGGAAAAGCACCTAAAGAAAAGGATGGAAAATCACCCAAAGATTTTCATGATGTAGTTCATTTGTAAGTATATATTTGTGTAAAACTTTGGTTTGTGATCACATGTAACATATCAAATAGATTTTAGTCTATAATTTACTTTCTTCCATGTATTTGAGTATAGGGCTATGAAGACATACCAAATAAGGGGTGGGAAACACACACAAGAGGCCAAAAAAATAGAATGGAAATACCCAAATGTACGTATGTAATTTTATCCTGATCTTAAAGGAAATTAATTCAAGTATTTTGATTTTGTTCATTTTCTTTGTTGATTTTTAGTCTCGCCGCCAACCAAGGGGAATAGAGTGTGGCTACTATGTTATGAGAGAAATGTATGACATAATTACTGGCAATGTTGTTAACTCATTGGATAAGGTAATTATATTATGTACGGCTTAGTTTTTTTTTCCTTATGACTTCTTACTATATGAGTTGTGTTGATATAAGTTTTAAACTTGCAGCACTTCAATGATGATCGTCCTTATCTCCAGCAAGAAATTGACCACATTCAGAACATGTGGTTAGAATTTCTTTTTCGATCTATTTGAATATATTTTGTTATCTCATAGATTAGTTTTGATTGATTGGAATAGTTTAGAAGTTAGATGTTGTATATAGCTATTATGATGTAAAAAAACTAGTTACTTTTTTTGCTATAAAAATTGCTTTGTTATTTTGTATATTTTGATATGGATAGTTAGAAAGCATTAATATAAAAAAAAGGTTTCAATTTATGGCTATTTTTTAAAAAGCAGCCATAGAAAGTCGCACTTTGGCAAACTTTTTATGGCTGAAAGGTAACCTTTCTACAGCTGTTATTTATTTAACAGTCGTAGAAAGTTGACCTTTCTATGGCTGTTAGGCCTTTCTATGGCTATTATTTAATTAATATTGAAATATAGAAAGTTCAACTTTCTATGTCTGTAAAAAAAAAAAATAGTTGTAAAAAAGCATACTTTTAATGACTGTTTTCTAACAGACGTAAAATGCTATACTTTTTATGTCTATAGCTTCTACATCACTTCAAGAACAGCAATAAAAGACCCAAAATAACATATGTAAAATAGTGTTTTCTGTAGTAGTGTAGTTTTACATTTTAAGTGTTGTGGCACATTATATTTACCTTTTTTGTGTTACAAGTGTTTGGCAAATAATTCATTTCTTATCAATAAATATATTTATAAAAAAATAAATATTGAAATAATTCACTCATTGGCATACCTCTCTCCCTCCCTATATATAGTTGTCTTACATCAGAATTTATAAGACAAATCAGAATTTTTCTAAAAAGGAATGTGAAAAAAATTATTTCACTATTTTTTTTCCAACATTAATTTATTACATTTGAAAAGGATTGCCTTTTTTTGACGTTTCCAAGTTTAAAAAGAATACATTTTCATGCCACAATTTCTGGTTACGTTACTTTTTTAATTTAATTTCCAGCAAATAATTTAATTACTTGTCCATTGTTGTAAATTTAAATCACTAACGTGATGTGACATGTTTTAAATCATGATCTACTCATTTTAATTCAAATAATGTAAAAGGAAAAATTCAATTTAATTTCAAATCAAGAGGATCTAAACTGTTTCGTGCTTATTATCTTCTAACAAATACGTCCATTATTGTTTGCTGAGTATTGAACTGACGTTATATTATCTTATAAATAATGTCCTCGCACATATTAGGACAATTGGAGGATGGTATTCTGACCATTATGCGGTTTCACTATCTATTGCAATTTATTCTTTGATATTGTTATGTAATATTGTCCTGAAATTTTACTTTTAATTATAAAGTAAGCCATATACTCATGCATACTTTTATATGTGACATCGGGATGATATGGCTTTCCAATATGATTCTGTTCAAGCTGTCAATGTCGACTTCCGGAGAATTGGAGAATATAGGTCAACGTGGTTCATTTGCGGACAATACCCGGCTATAAATTTTTCAATCCCTTCGAAATTGTACATATATTTATCTATTTTCTATGCTTTTGTGAATCATCATTGAATAGCTCCATTGCATGTAATTCCTTCCAAACTGTTAGTCCTAAGCTTTTTATTTAATACTAGCGATTCTTTTGTAACTGTACAGCTTAAATGGCTGCCAAATATGATGCTATAGTGCCACTAATGCACTCCATTTGACTCAATAAGAGTCAGTGTGGTTCAGCATTGGAAAGTGAAAGGTTTTAATATGCCGAATAAGAATCAATAAAAAGATGGGTTTGCAAGACGTGGACGTTAGTTTTGTGATTATTAATATATTTTCTACAAATTATTAGGATAGCATATATTTGAATTGAAATATATAATATTTATATCAATATGCATAATATTTATATCAATATGCATATCATATGCTATTTTTAAGAATATATATATAATCAGTTGCCAAAAGCAACTCCCTTTATATGTCAACAGGATAAGCATTAAATAATTAATGAAAAAAAAAACAAGATACACATTATATAGTAGCAATCAAATCAAAAAGCAAACATTATACTAATACATGTAACAATAGACTCAGGAAAAAAGGTTGAGTACAGTATTAAAACATTTCATGTTTTTATTCTCTTCTTAGGATCTTGTTTGGTGTGGGAGATGAGAAGTTGGGGATATCCCTATTGACATTGAATGTGATCTGAGTACAGTGTTATATAGTGGGACAGATCTTGCTTTGCGTTTTTTTAGTAATTATCTGCTTTTTAGTCATATTCTCATAATCCTCTTGCTAAAGAAAAACAACTATGATTATCTGATGTTATTTGATCACCCATAAAATGTTATTAACTAAATTTATGCACCTTTAAGGGTGAGGGTAAAATGATGCAATGAGTAATCAACGTTCTAGTATTTTGTTATAGTCAGGCTTGCCAGTGCTCCAGGAATGTTTAGTTTATTGCTCATTAGTCTCATTACCATTTTTTGTCCCTCAAGTTTCTCTACCTGTTGAGGAAATGAGTGTGGATATCTACTTTGATTTTCTTGTTGCACAAATTAAAATATTATCAGAAATATACACTACTTAACATTAACCAAATGATATATGCACTACTGAAGTTGCCTAATCAAATTGGATTACAGTCTATCAAACATGAAGCTGACAAGCATTTGTAGTTAATTACCTGAGCTATCTCCTATAACAATTTGGTAGCAAATTTTCCAACTAGTTGTCTGATATGGCCATCATAGAAAATAACAGAAGTTTTTTCTAGTGTGATTAGAAACTTCATAATGTACTTTGAATCTGTAGATATACAATTTTAGATAAACAAATCGTTAGCAGATAAATTTTTTTACATGTGAATAAGGTAGTTTGTTAGTCAAACTTACCTGGGTTCTAAGTTGTGTACATTTCTTTTGCAACATAGACAATACTTCTGACCATGTCTATCTCTTAGTTTAAAACCACATGTTTTGTGTAACACCTTACCTTTGGATACTTTCCATGAATATTGTCTTATTCAAAAGTAAAAAGAAGGTCATTGAGAACTTGAACCAACTAAAAACCTTAAAATCGTAAAATTTCATTTTCATGCACTATTCATCCTATTGTGCAATGAATTTTAAAAAATCATAACTAAATGTACAAAAATTATTTCACATAATTCAAGTCTCTTAAAATTTTGAACATCTTGAATTTCATGGAAAAAATATCAAATTGGAATTTGGACGCTCCAATTTGTATAGTTTATTGTTCATTTTCAACTTCCAGTTTTTGTCCAGATTCTGACTCATAACTTTAATAATTCATTTCTTATAATTCATAAGGTTGTTTCATGCTTTTTTTTCAGTCATTTAAAAGCTCTTCATGTTTACTTTCCAGACATATTTATTTTGTATATTTATTCAACTTGTACAAAGCAGAATACTAATATAAACCTTTAAGGGTCAGAATAATTATTTACTGAAATAGTTTTGGGAAAATATGCATATCTCTTATTTTATAGCTCCAAATATAATCAAACTAGTGACATATTGATTTTAAGACATAGATCTATCCGTTAAAAACCACTAAATTTTTTGAGTACTATACAATTTTATACATCCTTCCAAAGTAAACAGTTTTTACTGTAAAATTACAATTTTCCAATAACTATCTAGCTTTGTTACTTAACTTTTTTTGAGCCATAACTTATGTCATGCTTAACTAATCCATACAAAATATGTTTCATCATAACACATATCATATCTTCTAACTAGAGTAATTGCATTATGGCTCATTTCCTTTACCATTGCATACTTAAAATTTTATAACTTCCCAGTCAAATGAAATTTACATAACTTTTTCATAACTTAATTTCATTTCATTATTCAACTTTACTTAGCATTCTTTACTTACTTCACATAAAATCATCGTAGATTGTTTATACATACTCATATCATATTATACAAAGCATGCTTCATCATCAATCATCATTAATTTGCTACTTGCTTATAACATCTTGCTCCTTTATCTTTTACTTTCTCTTGAGCCTTCTTTCATTGTATTTTCTTTACCTAGCATGGTTAATACTTGAGATGATGAGATTAAGCATCTCAGTAGTAAACTTGCACAATATCATAAAGCATGTAAAATACTATGTTGGTTATAAAAATTTTGGCAGTAAATTGGCTTAAAAACAGGACATCCTAGACAAAGTCTCATCAAATAAACAACCAGCTAGTCATAAAAACTATCATAGCAACAACATGACAACATAATCATTTCATAAAACATGCATAAACATTGTGTAATAACATAAAAGCAAGGTAAAAATACTGTATTAAGATCTTTGACCCTTCCTCTTTAACCTTGAATCCACTTGCTTGGATCATTTCCCAATCACTTGCTTGCATCTTCCCAAGCCTAGAGACAACCATAAAACCATGCTAAATCATTTGATCCTTCATGGCTCTCATATAGTTCATTCTTGAATCCTAAAAACTCATTTCTTATATTTGGTTTTCTTTTGAAAACCTTACGTGTTCTTTACTAATTTTAACCCAAGGAACTCATCTCTATCATTGAATTCATGAAATTCTCACTCCTTCTCCACCTTTTCTCTTGGCTAAAAATGACCCAAGGTGAGCAATGCTAGATATGCTGGCTTCCCAAGAGGGGGTAAATTAGGAAGATTAAAATTTTATGCAAAAGTTAAAAGATTGATAAAAGCAAAGGTGACAATAAAAATAGAGTATAAAAGAATAACAAAGTGAAAATAGTATAAGGGAAGAGAAGACACAGGTGTTTATCCTGGTTCAGTCTCTTTATCTTAACCTATGTCCAGTTCTCAAGCTACCACTTGAGATTTTCCACTATCTTGCAAGAATTCAGTGGGCTTCTTGCAATTGTCTCAGTACAATTTGATGCTCTGTTCCAAGAGCTTACAATTTCACTCTTTACACTCTAGCTAAGTGCTTCCAAAATCCCTTGTGAAATCCCCTCACAAGAAAATCTTTCTTCCAGATGAAGATAAGATTGATTACAGTGATTGAACTGTCTAATTTAGAGTGTATATGAAAGTTGAAGATCAGAATATGAAGTATGTGAGAGTAGAAGACTTTGACTCAAGAATTTAGCAGAGTTTCTATATATACAATGTAAAATCATTACCCACATCTTCAAATGAAGTTCTATTTATAGATTTATGTCTTAATTATACGTTAGAGACAAGATCTAGCCGTTAGAGACGTTACCCAACAGTTACTCTGAAAAAACTATCCATTCACCAACCGCATTTAATGTGTCTGACACTCAAAGTTCTAATTTTGGTGTGTCAACAGACGAATTTCACAGAGACAGATAACCAAAGACTTTAACGTTGAACTTCAAAGTTTGTCTGTTATAAAGCAAAGTTCAAATTTTTATCTTTAGAAAATGTTTCTATGTTGGAACATATGAATTTTCAAGTTTAAAGTACTTCTGGTAAATGTGAACAGTTGTTCCATATTGTTACAATGCCTTCGAAATTTGAATTTTGATGTCCAAAATTCGTTTGTTAGTGGGCATCTCAATAAGGTACAAAAGTTCTTTTCAAAATTCAAATTTTCAAAAGTCAAAATTCGTCTGTTAGAGAGAGCTCTTATCAGACTTAAGTTAAAGTTTGAATTTCTGAATACTAAAATTCGTATGTTAAAAGATTATCATAATAGACTTGCAAGCTGTATTTCCTAAGTTTAAATTTCCAAAATCAAAGTTCATCTGTCAGAGGAGTAACTTAGAACTCTTTTTAAACTTTACTTTCAAATGAACTTTGCCATTTTCTCAGATGAATTTTTCATTTTTCATAATTTGTGTTTTACCCGAAATTCAAATTTTCAAAAGCCAAAGCTTGTCTGTGAAAGAAACCTCTTTTCTAACTAACATATTTTCACTCCGAAGTTCGAATGTCAGATGCCAAAGTTCAAATTTCCAAAGCAGCAAATCAATTTTAACACTTCAAATTTCATCTGTTAGTGGGTATTTTTCAAATATTTCATGAATTAATGTAAAATCACATTTTTAAAATATTCTTTTGCGAGTTCAAAGTCTTTTACTCAATTTAAACACAGTAAGAAATCCTACATCTAATCTTATGCTGGTTTTTCTTAGATTTCTCCACCTGAGATCTTTTGTACACCTTTTGTTAGATATGCTGACTTCCCAAGATGAGGGTGAATTGGGAAGATTAAAATTTTCTGTAAAAGTCAGAAGAGTGATGAAGGCAGAAATGACAGTAAAACATAGTATAAAGGTGCATTAAGGTTAAAGCAGTAAAAGAAAAGGGAAGGCACAGATGTTTATCCTAGTTTAGTCTCTTTATCTTGACCTACATCCAGTCCCTAAGCAACTACTTGAGATTATCCACTATCTTGCAAAAATTCAGTGGGCTTCTTGCAATCGCCTCAGTACAACTTTAATGCTCTGTTCTTAGAGCTTACAACCTCTCTTTTTGCACTCGAGCCAAGTGCTTTCCAAATCCCTTGTGATATTTCCTCACAAGAAAATCTTTCTTCCAGATGAAGATAAGATTGATTACAAAGAATGAACTCTCCAATTTAGAATGTATATAAAAGTTGAAGTGCAGGAGTATGAAGTATGAGAGTAAAAGACTTTAAGTTGAGAATTTGACAGAGTTTCAATATATACAATGTAAAATTTGTTACCCACAACTTCAAATGAAGCTCTATTTATAGATTTAAGTCTTAACTATATGTTAGAGATAAAATGTATCCGTTAGAGATGTTTCCCAATGATTACTCTGAAAAACTATCCATTCACCAACCACATTTAATGCTTTTAACACTTAAAGTTCAAATTTTGGTTAGTCAGTAGACAAATTCCGTAGATACTGAAAGTTAAAGACTTTAACATTGAACTTCAAAGTTCCTCTATTTATGAAACAAAGTTTGAATTTTCATCTTTGAAGAATATTTCTACATTGGAACATACGAATTTTCAAGTTAAAATTCATCTGATAAGTGTGAACAGTTGTCCCATATTGCTATAGTGCCTTCAAAGTTCAAATTTTGGTGCCCAAAATTCGTCTGTTAGTGGGCAGCTCAATAAGGCACAATAGTTCATCTTTTCAAAATTCAAACTTTCAAGGTTCAAAGTTCATCTATCAGAAAGACATCCTATCAGACTTAGTTCAAAGTTCAAATTTCTGAATACCAACATTCGTATGTCAATAGATGATCATAATAAACTTGCAAGCTTTGTTTCTAAAGTTCGAATTTTCAAAATCAAAGTTCGTCTGTCAGTGAGCTAATTTTAGATTCTTTTTAATCTTCACTTTCAGATGAGCTTTGAAATATCCTTAGACGAATTTTCAATTTTTATAAATTGTAGTTTATTAGAAATTCAAATTTTCAAAACTTAAAGTTCGCCTGTCAGAGAAGGCTCTCATTAGACTCATGTCAAAGTTCGAATTTCTGCATTCAAAGTTCATCTATTAGAGAGATCTCTTTTCTGACTAACTTATTTTTAGTTCAAAATTCGAATTTCAAAAATCAAAGTTCAAATTTTCCAAGCAATAGTTCAGTTTTAACACTTTAAAGTTTATCTGTTAGTAGGTATTTTTCAAGTATTCCATGAATTAACATGGAATCAGATTTCTAAAAACATTCTATTGTCAATTCAAAGTCTTTTACTTAACTTAAACACAATAATAAATCCTATATCTATTTTTGTGCTGATTTTACTTGGATTTCTCCATTTGGGATCTTCCATGTACCTTTGATATCTTCTTTCCAAGCTCTAGAAGGTTGGTTTGGAATCATCAAAACACTTGATTCAACATTCTCCCCCTTTTTTATGATGACAAAACAACTTGCAAACTGCATTAGTACTTGGGTTTGCTTTAACAAGCTCCCCATCAACATATACATCATAAATCAGAAGATAAGATATCATGCAAAGTAGATCAACCAAAGAAAACCATTCATTCGTTTAAGTTTTTATTACAAGGACAGATCATGGCAATCATAAAATTTAGAATAGAGTCCAAAACAAAGAATTATATCATTCATAAAATAATACAACAAGAAAGACCAAGCAATCCTAAGTTCTAATCACTTCTTCTTGGACTTAGACTTCTTCTTGCTATAGGTCCTGCTAGAAGGCTTTGCTACAGTCTTTCCAGTTTGCTCGGACTTCTCCCCCTTTTGGTATCATCATGAAGGTGAAAAAAGTCAGCAGGAGGAGGGATTTGAGAGACTAGAATTGCCTGAAGAGGCACAAAAACAAAGGGCAGATCTGGATTAAGCCTTGGCAAAGACTCAAACGCTTCAGAATTATAGTCCTCATCATCATTAGAGAGTTCAAGAAGTTCTTGCACTTCTTGTCTAGTGATAGCCAATTGAGCTCTTTGTGCCTTCAAGAGACCAAAAGTGGAAATAGGTGAGGGAGCAGGAGGATGAAACATTTCTTCAAGCCTTAATTTTTAAGCTTGTAAGAGAGCATTATGAGCAATAGCCTCCAGATCAACATAAGACACAATGCTTCTCTCTTCATTCAGGGCAGCTTGCATGAATGGTTAAGTAGTGATGGCTGCCATCAGTTTCTCAACTTGCTTAGATTCCTAGGATGAGAGAATTAAATCCTGAGAAACTTCAGGAATGGACTCGTGGAAGCTTAGTTCCAGAGGTGTCTCTTCCTCCATGCCATAGTCTAAGGAAAGACCAGGACTTGCCTCATCACTGGAGGAATGTGGTGTTATCAATGTGCCAATAGCTCCAGTATTATGCACTGCATCATTAGGTTCAGGAGAGGCCAGCACTAAAGGACTTGGAGGCTCAGGTGTTGGAGACATGACAGGCTCAAAAAATCTTGGGTGAGGTAGAGCTGATGTGGAGGGAATGCCACTCATTATTTCTTCATATGCATCAACAACCACTTTCATATTCTTTGCCAATTGATGTATCTAGTCTTGTAGATGAGCAAACTTGGCATTTTGCTCATATCTGATGCTAAGCATGAGTGCAGATAAACTGTCATACAACTCAGTGATCTTTATTGGTTTTACTCTAATAGATGGAGTTGATGGTACTTGAGATTGAGTGAGCTGAGATGGAGATAGGATAGGCTGAGAAGTCTGAGGTATAGATTTTACAGTAGCCTCAGATGTTCCTTCTTGCTATTGGGAGGCTTCCTTATCAAAGAAAAGGTCTTCAGTCTTTCCAGCTCCCTTTCCAATCCATCTTCCATTTTTCTTCTCTATTCCCATCCTTTGCAGTTCTTCTTCTTTGAAGATTTCAGTAGGCTTCCCTTGTCCTTTCTCAAGATGTTGGATTCGAGCATATTGAAGTATCTTGTAAATGATTGCTGCATAGGGAAAGGTGGAATTTTTCCTTTGATCTCTTGCCTTAATCATGCGTTGGAGAATGGTGTGTCCCATGTTAATGAGCTTCCCACGCATAATAGCTGCCATCACATGTGTTTCAGCCCTTGTGATCAAATTGAAACTGCCTCCTTTGTTGAAGATAATCCTAGACACAATATAGTGCATGATTCTGACTTGAGCATTGAGGTCAGTAGGCTTTAGCAAGCTTAGAGGTGGCCTGTTCTCTTTTCTGAAAAGAGTGTTCAGGATTGTGCTTTCTTTATAGTTCATAAATGGTCTTCCTTCTTCATCAATGGTTTCAGCCTCATCCATATACTTTGAGACTGTAATGTCAATCTTCAACCTTCTTGCCATGGAATTTCTAAAACCTCATTAAAGGTTTCATCTATTAACCAGATGGTCCTTGATCTCAGATTCACCTCCACTTCTTCTTCTTGCTATTAAATTTTTTAGAGGCATACCAGGTCTTTAGTACCTCATCATCATATCTTTCTAGTATTTCTAACAGATTTTTGTATCTTATCATCCATAGCCTAGCATTAAAATTGTTAGAAACCAGGAATTCTTCCAAATTTACGCAATGAGGCTTGATTACCTTTTTGCTGACGAATTTGGAAGTATATTTTCCAAGAATATGATCATTGCTCCACAGTGGTAGTGAGGTTAGTTGATATTCTCCAGATTCGGTGCTGGAGGAGGAAAAAGGTGCAGTAGTGATAGGAGTAGTAGGAAGAGTGGGCTTTGCTTTCTTTGAAGGAAAGGGTGCAAATTTCTTCAAATCTGCCTTTGGAGTAGTTTTCTGCCTTTTGGAGGGAGTAGCTTTGCTAGATTAACCTTTTATTTTCTGTGTTTCACTTTCCTTTGAGGCATATTGAGATTTTACAAATCTCTTTGGCCATGACTCTTCTTTCCTAACTTTTAGATTTTTGACTCTAGCCATTCTCGGTGAGGGATGATTTAGAAAAATGCAAAGAGTGGGTTTATAAGGTGTGAAAAGAAGCTTAATCGGTGAGAAATGAAAGTTCATGAATGAAGTTAATGGGAATTAAGGAGAGAATCTAAATAGACTCGAGAGAGAGACGAATAGGGTTACGTCTGTTCAGAGGATGACCTTCAGTTTTAACGTAAGTAACTGCTGAACAGATGAATTTTGAGAGGTCAAAATTCAAACTTTGAGCAGTCACAAGTTAATCCATTCAGCAAGGCTTACTGACAGACAAATGTTCAATTGGAAATTTGTCTGTTAGAGACTTAGTTCTGAAAACAATACATGAACAGACAAACTTTGCTTCAACAAAGTTCGCATTTTGAAAGAATTAGGCAATAAGCAATTATGAACAACACAAGCAACAGACAAACTTTACTTATAAAAATTTGTCTTTCAGAGAACCAATAAAGTGAACATGTTACCACAGACGAATTTTTAGTCAAAAATTTGAATTTTAACATTTTGTAAAGGATTTTCAACATGCGTATTTTCAAAAATAGAGATTCGTACAACACTTATGTTGAACAGAGACTATATTTGTATTTCATTTTTGGAAATTTTAATTTCTCGTGTTCAACAAACGAATTTCAAAGGATAGAAGAGTACTGTTACAGTGCGCAGCCAACTGAAATTCGTGTGATAGCCATCCAAAGTCAAATGTTAAGAATGCTAACTTTATAGAAACACAGTTTAATCAAGGAAATTCATCTAATAAACATCTGAAACGCAAATTTTAACTTTCTGAACTTACAAAACAAATTCAGATGCTCAGATTTCTGGCTTTCTTTTTCATCTTTTGATTGTGTCATCCAGATCAGCTCCATTATATGGTTTTGTTATCATTTGAACTTGTGAAAAGCACCTACAACTTATATTAAACACACTCCGATGCTAAAGTTAGGATTGATTCAATGTCAGAAACTTTAATTAAGATAAGTATAAGGACATACTTATAGTTCATTAGGATTTACCATACCAAATTCTCTTATGATTTTACAATGTCTATTCTCTGGAAGGGGCTTTGTAAGAATGTCAGCAACTTGATCCTCGGTAGGGATGTATTCTAATTAGATTTCTCCTTTCAAAACATGATCCCTTATAAAGTGATGCCTACAATATGCTTTGTCCTTGAATGCATGACAGGATTCTTTGTGATGTTAATAGCACTTTGGTTGTCACACATTATTGGTATTTCTTTCATCTCAAACTCAAGATCCTCAAGCTGCTGCTTTATCCAAATAACTTGGGCACAATAGCTACCAGCTGTAACATATTCAGCTTCTACAGTGGATAGAGCCACACTGTTTTGCTGCTTGTTGAGCCATGACACCAAGGATCCTCCAAGAAACTGACATGTTGCACTTGTGCTTTTTTTTGTCAGTTTTGGATACAGCAAAGTCAGCATTAGTATATCCAATGAGATCTTCTCCATTACCCTTTGGGTACGAAAGTCCCATTTATGATGTTCCAATTAAATATCTAAAGATGTGTTTTATAGCAGTTGCATGAGTTTCTTTGGGACACGATTGTAATCTTGCACACATACAGACACTGAACATGATGTCAGGTCTGCTAACTATTAGGTATAGCAAAGATCTAATCATTTTTCTGTATTGGGTTATGTCAAAAGTTTTTCGTCCTTCATCCACATCAAGCTTAGTTGCAATAGCTATAGGAGTTCCCATTGACTTGCCCTTTTCCATGCCAAACTTTTTCAGCAGTTCTTTCAGATATTATGATTGGTTGAGGAAGATACCATCAACACATTGCTTAATTTGCAATTCAAGGAAGAAGTTAAGCTCACCTATCATTGACATTTCGAACTCACCCTGCATTAGCTTAGAGAAATTCTTGCAAAGAGTTTCATTAGTAGCACCAAATATGATATCATCAACATAAATTTGAATAATAAGTAAATCTTTATTTTCTTTCTTAGTGAACAAAGTAGTATCTACTTCCCATCTATTTAATCCCTTTTCAGTTAGAAAGTTGCTTAACCTTTCATACCATCCTCTAGGAGCTTGTTTTAAACCGTAAAGAGCTTTCTTTAGTTTATAAACATGGTTTGGTTTTGTAGAGTCCTCAAAGCCTGGAGGTTGATCTACATAAACTTCTTCCATGATATATCCATTTAGAAAAACACTTTTCACATCCATTTGATATAACATTATATTTTTCATGCATGTATATGCCAATAGGATTCTAATTGCTTCTAATCTTGCAACTGGGGCAAAGGTCTCCTCAAAGTCAATTCATTCTTCTTGATTATATCCTTTAGCAACCAGTCCTGCTTTATTTCTTATAATTGTTCTGAATTCATCAAGTTTATTTCTAAAGACCCATTTAGTGCCAATGATAAGGTGATATCTAGGTCTAGGCACTAAATCCCAAACTTGATTTCTTTCAAATTGATTTAATTCTTCTTGCATTGCTAGAATCCAATATAAATCAGTTAAGGCTTCTTCAACACACTTAGGTTCAATTTGAGAAATGAAAGCATAGTTGATCATTTGATCCCTTAGCTGCTTCCTAGTTTTAACTTTCTCCTGAACATCCCTAATCACTTGATCAACAGGATGATTCCTTTAATATCTCCAAGCTCTGGGAAGTTCTTGAGATACATCTACATTATTTTCATCCTCAAAGTCTTTCTCCTGAATATCTTCGTCTATGTTAATAGATTCAGATATTTTTGAAGATTCAGTTTTACCTTCTTTAGAAATATCCAAGTTCTTAAAATTCAAAATAAGATCATCCTTATCAAAGGTTTGACTTTCTTCCTTTGTACAGCTCATAAGGAGTCTTCCCCAGAATTGGTCTGATGTAGTCTCTGTTAATAATGTAACTTGCTGTGTTTACTGCATCAGCCCAGAATACTTGAGAGAGTTCATTTTCATTCAGCATTGCTCTTGCCATTTCTCCAATTGTTCTGTTCTTCCTTTCCACCATTCTATTCTACTAAGGAGTTCTTTGGAGCTGAGAAATTGTGATCAATTCCATATTCATCATAGTACTCCAGAAAGTAGGAATTTTCAAATTCTCCTTGTAATATCCCTATTTTTATGGGATATTATAAAATGAATAAAAGATGAGTAACGAAGCGAGATGAAAAGGCTATATATAATTAAGCTTTAGAAGGAATTAGTTTCTCATCTAATTTTCTGAAGAAGTTATGTTTGGTCCTTAATTGAAATTAATTTTCCATAAGGTCCTTAGTAGAAATTAATTCCAGAACTTACCCCGAAAAATATGGAATATATCACTTGAATGAAAGTCCGCTCCAAGCTGAGCGTAATAGTATAAGTATTGCGTTTCCAGGAGGTTTAGGTTGAGAGATAGACCAATTTGAAAGTTATTGTGAATAGTAAAAAGGAAAGAATAAAAAATTGGTCATTGGGTGAAATTACAAGAAGTACCCGGAAGAATGGATAATTTATTTTTTGACCTGGCTTAAGGGCAAAATAGTCATTTCTCAAATTAGAAGAAAAATGTGAATAATGAATTGAAGCCCAAAAAATGAAAAAGTTGACATTGTAAAAGGCAAAAGAAATTGGGAAAAATGGAGATACTATTATGTGTGAAGAAGAGTAAATAGGTCATTTTTCCTGATTAAACGAAAAAATGAGAAAATTATATTTGGGCCTCAAGAATTAAGAATCTTTACAATTTATCCCCTTAAGAATTTTTTCAACGTGGAATGGGAGGAGAAAGAAGTTTGGGGAAAATTACGAAAAAGGACCTGAAAGTTTCAAGAATTGTAATTTAGCCTAGGTCAAGAGCATTTTTGTAAATATGAAAAATTTAGTTAAATGAAGCTTTTAATGAGTTAAGTCCAATGGAATATAGCAAGGAATCTATTAAGATCAAAATAATATTTATTGGGTAATTATAGTCTATTATTAATATTTTACCCGATAAAGGTCAATTTAGACAGGAGGAAAAAGCAGTATTAATTCAAGGACAATGATTGGAACTTGTTAAAATATATTTTGGACCAAGATAAATATTTTAGTCCAAAAGTTATTTTTGGATAATCCTGTACCAATACAATGACAATTTCGGCAAGAATACTTAATCGGTACGGGTAAATTTAATTGGTAAAGGGTATTTTGGTCCATAAAAATTATTTCAGCAATTTTTGGACAAAAAAGAAGGTGAGCCACGTATGAATGAGCAGATGTGATACAAATGGAATTATGTGAAAAGCTTTTTAAAAGAAAAAGTAAATAAAAGTATATAGAAAAGTTAAGTAATTAATTATATGACATAATCATCATTTGAAACATAACACTTCATCTCCCTCTCGTCTCAACACGCTGAACCAGTGAAGAAAAGAAAGAAGAAGGCATAGGACAAGAAGTGAAAGAGAAGACTAAGCTAGAGGACTTGATTGGACCTAAAACTCTCAAGGTAGATTTCTATGGTTATCCTCTTGTACATACTTGAGTATTATGATGTTTCATGGATTATTTCTCTCCATTTTCCCTCTGAAATTTTCTTCCTAGAGAGAGAGTAGAGGGAGAAAATGAAGCCGTGAAGAAATTAAACCATGAAAAGTGATGCATTGGCTTCAAGGATTAAGGATATACCATTGGATTGCAAATTAATCGGGTCATTATTTTTCTACAAATTTCTCAAATTTTCTACCTATTTAGGGTTTGAAAAGGGAAGGGAATTTCATGATTTTGACCCCAAAAATGGATTCCTTCAGTCCAAAATAGTTAGATACAAGTATGTTGTACAAGAACAACTCAAAGAAAGTAAAGTAAAAATTTTAGTCCAAGTATGCATACTTTGTGAATGAGGTTGTGTCATTGGTGGCTAAAGGCCTTATTTTGTGATACTATAGGACACAAATAAGTGTTATAAGTTCAAAGGAAAGGTGTGCAAAGTTTGGAAAGGATTGAAAAGCTAAAAGGAAGTTTACTAACCTAATCTTGCATTATATAGTTATATAGTTGCAATGGTTTTAATGTTATATCAAATGTTTACAATGATGTTATGTGATGTTTTGTTAATATTGGTTGAGTTATTTGAGGGGTTTTGTGACCCCGGGATGTCCAAAATATAAGGGGAAACTTTGTCCAATTTTCTATAAAATGTTTAAGTGTAAATGATTCTAAACGTTTGAATGATGACTTGATGAAATGTGCTTGCATTATATGATTATATATTTGTTTGATTAGTAGTAACTACTGAGATTCTTTGAATTTCATCGCTTCCAAATGTTTACCATGTTTAGGGACAATCAATGCAAATAATCCAAGAAGAGCTAAAGGAAAAAGGGGAAGAGAATGATGAATGATATTATTATGCAAGTCTTAATGTTATGTTTTGGGAATTTGTATAAGTTTGTATGAAAGGGGTAAATCCTGTATGATTCCCTAAATGTATTCTTTTAAGTCCTCTATGATATTATCCATGAAATTCAAGCAATAAATGTCAATATAAATGTGTTGTGAAGCTTATTATGTAAACTATGGCATAAGTTTATTTGAGATGACCTATATTGATTTAAGTAGGGGAACTCTATTTGAAATAGAGCATCCTATATAAGTGTTATACATGATCTTAAACTAGATAGAACAATATTTTTATAGAGCTAAATAACACTTAAATTGGATAAATGTATGAATTATAGTGATTTTTCAAAGTTAGGGTTCAGAACAGAGAAAGATTGGGAAAACTAGAAACTGAAAGTTAGGTACTGAAAAATTAAAAAGATGATATAAAACATGAAGAGCTCTAAAAATTCAGTGGTTTGTATTTATGGAAATTTCTATGTTTTAAGTTTCATATGCCACTGATTTGGAGGTAATTGGAGCTATATGATAGGAGATATGGAGGTTTTCCCAAAACTGTTCCAGCAAAAGAGGAATTCTGACCCTTTATGATTTAAGTTAATATTATGCCCTGTACAAGTTGAAGAAATGTACAAGAAAAATATTTATGGAAATTATACTCACAGGGATTTCATAAGACATAAGGAATGCATAAATTAGATCAGGGTAGAGTGAGATATGAATTTTTAAATAGAAGGCTAAAATCCTGGGGAAGAGAAAATGACCAAATGTACAGTAAATATTTAAGGAATAAACTGTATAAATTGGTCAAGAGAATGATATGTTTCATATTTTCCCCATGAAAATAAGGTTTTAATCTATTTTAGAGACTTGAATTACTATGAAATGAGTTTTATAGAATTAGTTATGAATTTTCAAAATTCAGTTGGCAAATGAACAGTAACCAAAAATTTTGGAAATTCTAATTTTCATTCTTATGTGATTCAAGCTTAGGATCAAGTATAATTAGACTTAAAAGGAGTCTAATTTATGGAAAAATGCGTCTAAAAATTAAGGTGTTACACTTCTTCATGGTCAGACCTGATAGACACAATAGAAATACCCTTCTCATTTTACACTTTCTTAGCTAAGGTCACAAATGCATCAAATGTTTCACTTTTGGAAGAAAGAAACAAGGTCCAAGTAAATCTAGAGTAATCATCCATAATCACAAGAACATACAAATTTCCACCAATGTTTTTTACTCTTGATGGACCAATCAGATCCATATGCAATAGTTGCAGTGGTCTAGATATGGTGACTATATTTTTAGATTTAAAAGATGATTTGGTTTGTTTTGCTTTAAGGCATGCATCACATTCTTTGTCCTTTTCAAAAGAGATTTTTGGTAAACTAGTGACTAACTCATTCTTAACTAGTTTTGACAATTGGTTCATATTAACATGTACTAATCTTCTATGCCACAACTAACTATCATTATCTCGACTAAACAAACAGACAGAATCTACGGAAGAAAGTTCATCATGATCAATAGTATAGCAGTTACCATCCCTTTGAGCCTTAAGGATTACTTTGTGATTACTTTTTTGGATGACCAAGCAAAATTTTGAGTCAAACAGTACCCAGTTACCTTTGTCACATGTTTGACTCACACTTAGCAGATTGTGATTGAGGCCAATTACAAATAGCACCTCTTCAATAGATTTTTCTAGGTTCTTGCCCACAATGTCAATTCCAACTATTTTGCCATATTTATCACCTCCAAAGGTCACCTTTCCTCCCTTTTTGTCTCTAAGGGTGATGAACTTCTCCTTATCACCAGTCATGTGACTTGAGTAGGCACTATTCATATACCATTTGTTGCTCTTTCTTGCTTTAAGACAGATCTGCAAGACAAAGTTCAGAGTTTCTTTTTAAGTACCCAAATTTGCTTGGGTCCTTTTCTATCAGTGGCATTTTCCCTAGATACAAGTTTTGGGAACCCATTTTACCTTCCTATCAAGTCCATTTTTCTTCAATGCACATGAACTAGAAATCTGTCCCTTCTTGTTACAGAAGTGACAGGTGGTAAAGGGACTGCTGGATTGTGATGCAGGAAGAAAATAATGTAGATAATACTTTTTTTTCACATATTTTTGTTGATCATAGGATTCGATGCTATTTGAAATATGATCTTTCTTTTTATGCCCATTAGCATGCACAAAATGCCTCATATATAGATTTTGATTTTTCTTTTTAATCCTTTCTTTTACTGCACAAGGGTCATAGCCAAGTTTAGCCTTTCCTTGTGTGATTCTCTGACTTCTCATTAAAGCAAACAACATATCTTTACCCTTTGTAAGTCTAGCCATTCCTTTCAGTAGATAGTCATTAGTTTGCTTTAATTCAATACATGATGTACAACAAGCAGATTCAGATTCATGCAGAGATGTAATGTCATAACTACTGCACTGAGATTCTAGCTTATTAATCTTTTTCTTAGCCTATCTCAGTTCATTAGCTATCTTAATAAATTCATCATGTAGTTCATGAAATGCTTCAAGTAATTCAGAATAGGAAGGTTCAGATTCATATACCTCATCCTCATGATTATTGATGGATGGATTTTGAGTTTTTTCATATGTAAGTGCCATCAAGCAGATATTGGCAATTTCATCTTCATCATCTTCTTCATCTAAGCTATTGCCCCAGATTGATGAGATGTATGTCTTCTTCTTCTTGCTCTTGTCAGCAGCTTTCTTTTCCTTCTCTTGCTTCTTTAGGAATTGTGGACAATTCCATTTGATGTGCCCTTGTTTTTTGCATTTGTAGCAGGTGACAGGTTCTTTTCCTTCCTTTTTGTTATCTGCTACTGCTCCTTTCTTGAAGAATCTTTTGTTTTTTTTCTTGTTGTAAAATCTTCTGAATTTTCTAACCATCATAGCCAGAGTTTCTTCATCTGATTCATCTCCATCATCAGATTCTTCTTCTTTCTCTTTAGCAGCTTTCAGAGCAAGACCTTTCTTTTTCCTGTCTTGTCCTGCTTCCTTGAGAGCCTTTATCTTTTCCACATATTCTTCAAGGCTACCAAAGGGGGCTGTGACTGAGGCCATTGATTCTTTTCTAGCTTGATTCTTCTCTAGCTTCCTCTATTGCTATTACTTTGGGTTGCCATTCCAGAGGAAAAGGTCTAAGGATTTTTCTCACCTTCTCGAATTGGGTATACTCCTTACCAAGACTCTTCAATTGATTCACAATGAGGGTGAATCTCTTTTGTAGCTCTTTGATGCTCTCTCCTTCCACCACTCTGAAGCTTTCATATTCACCAATGCAGGAGTTCATTTGTTTTCTCTTACTCCATTGGTTCCTTCATGAGCGATTTCTAAAGTGTCCCACAAACCCTTGGCTGTGGAACATTATGACACTCTGTAGAATTCATCTTGGTTTAATGCACTGACCAGATAGTGTTTTGCCTTAAATTTCAGCAAGACTCTTCTCTTATCTTCCTTATTCCACTCGTCCTCTGGCTTCTCCTTGTATTTTCCATCATCCTGTAGTTTCATTGGGACAAAGTCTCCCTTTTTGATGGCGGACCAGATGTCCAGATCAATGGATTGGAGATAGATCTGCATTCTTATCTTCCAGTATCCATAGTATTCTCCATTAAAGCTAGGTGGTCTGTTTGTGTTATTTCCCTCAGGTAGTATACTTCCTCCAAAGCTAGCCATTGAATTTTCCAGACTATTAGATCCTTTGTTTGGGAATCCAGGCTCTAATACCACTTGTTAGATATGCTGACTTCCTAAGAGGGGGATCAATTGGGAAGATTAAAATTTTCTATAAAAGTCATAAGAGTGATGAAGGAAGAAATGATAGTAAAATAGAATATAAAGGTACAGTAAGGTAAAAGCAGTAAAAGAGAAGGAAAGACACAGATGTTTATCCTGGTTCAATCTCTTTATCTTGACCTACGTCCAGTCCCCAAGCAACCACTTGAGATTATCTACTATCTTGCAAGAATTCAGTGGGTTTCTTGCAATTGCCTTAGTACAGCTTTGATGTTCTGTTCTTAGAGCTTACAACCTCTCTTTTTGCACTCTAGCCAAGTACTTCCAAATCCCTTGTGATATTCCCTCACAAGAAAATCTTTCTTCCAGATGAAGATAAGATTAATTACAAAGAATGAACTATCCAATTTAGAGTGTATATAAAAGTTGAAGTGCAGGAGTATGAAGTGTGAGAGTAAAAGACTTTGAGTTGAGAATTTGATAGAGTTTCAGTATATACAATGTAAAATTCGTTACCCATAACTTCAAATAAAGTTCTATTTATAGATTTAGGTCTTAACTATATGTTAGAGATAAAATCTATCTGTTAGAGATGTTACCCAATGGCTACTCTGAAAAACTATTCATTCACCAACCGCATTTAATGCTTCTGACACTCAAAGTTTGAATTTTGGTTAGTCAATAGATGAATTTCGCAGATACCGAAAGTTAAAGACTTTAACAATAAACTTTAAAGTTCATCTGTTTATGCAAAACAGTTCAAATTTTCATCTTTGAAGAATATTTCTATGTTGGAACATATGAATTTTCAAGTTAAAGTTCATCTTATAAGTGTGAACAGTTGTTCCATATTGCTACAGTGCCTTCAAAATTCGAATTTTCGTGCCCAAAATTCATTTGTCAGTGTGCAGCTTAATAAGACACAATAGTTCATCTTTTCGAAATTCAAACTTTCAGGGTTCAAAGTTCATCTGTCAGAGAGACCTCCCATCAGACTTAATACAAAGTTCAAATTTCTGAATACCAACATTCGTATGTCAACAGATTATTATAATAGACTTGCAAGCTTTGTTTCTAAAGTTTGAATTTTCAAAATCAAAGTTCGTCTATCAGTGAACAAATTTTAGATTCTTTTTAATCTTCACTTTCAGATGAGCTTTGAAATATCCTCAGACGAATTTTCAATTTTTATGATTGTAGTTTATTAGAAATTCGAATTTTCAAAACTCAAAGTTTGCCTGTCAGAGAAGGCTCTCATCAGACTCATGTCAAAGTTTGAATTTCTGCATTCAAAGTCCGTCTGTCAGACAGATATATTTTCTAACTAACTTATTTTTTGTTTGAAATTCGAATTTCAAAAGCCAAAGTTCAAATTTTCAAAACAATAGTTCAGTTTTAACACTTTAAAGTTCATCTATTAGTGGATATTTTTCAAGTATTCCATGAATTAACATGGAATCATATTTCTAAAAATATTCATTTGCCAATTCAAAGTCTTTTACTCAACTTAAACACAATATTAAATCATATATCTACTCTTGTGCTGATTTTACTTAGATTTCTCCATTTGGGATCTTTCATGCACCTTTGATATCTTCTTTTCAAGCTCTAGAAGGTTAGTTTGGAATCATCAAAACATTTGATTCAACATTCTCCCCCTTTTTTATGATGACAAAATAACTTGCAAACTGCATTAGTACTTGGGTTTGCTTTAACAAGCTCCCCATCAACATATATATTATAATTCAGAAGATAAGATATCATGCAAAGTAGATCAACCAAAGAAAACCATTCATTCATTTAAGTTTTTATTACAAGGACAGATCATGGCAATCATAAAATTTAGAATAGAGTTCAAAACAAAGAATTATATCATTCATAAAACAATACAACAAGAAAGACCAAGTAATCCTAAGTTCTAATCACTTCTTCTTGGACTTGGACTTCTTCTTGCTATTGGTCTTGCCAGAAGGCTCTACTGCAGTCTTTCCAGTTTGCTCGATCTTCTCCCCTTTTTTGGCATCATCAGGAGGGTGAACAAAGTTAGCAGAAGGAGGGATATGATAGATTGGAATGGCCTGAAGAGGCACAGAAACAACGGCAGATCTAGATTAAGCCTTAGAAAAGACTCAGACGCTTCAAAATTAGAGTCCTCATCACATTAGAGAGTTCAAGAAGTTCTTGCACTTCTTGTCTAGTGATAGCCAATTGAGCTCTTTGTGCCTCCGAGAGACCAAAAGTGGAAATAAGTGAGGGAGCAGGAGGATGAAACATTTCTTCAAGCCTTAATTTTTAAGCTTGTAAGAGAGCATTATGAGCAATAGCCTCCAGATCAACATAAGGCACAATGCTTCTCTCTTCATTCAGGGTAACTTGCATGAATGGTTAAGTAGTGATGGCTGCCATCAGTGTCTCAACTTGCTTAGATATCTATGATGAGAGAATTGAATCCTGAGAAACTTCAGGAATGGACTCATGGGAGCTTGGTTCCAGAGGTGTCTCTTCCTCCATGCCATAGTCTAAGGGAGGACCAGGACTTGCCTCATCATTGGAGGCCTGTGGTGTTATCAATGTGTTAATAGCCCCAGTATTATGCACTGCATCATCAGGTTTAGGGGAGGCCAGCACTAAAGGACTTGGAGGCTCAGGTGTTGGAGACATGACAGGCTCAAAAAATCTTGGGTGAGGTGGAGCTGATGTGGAGGAAATGCTACTCCTTATGTCTTCATATGCATTAGCAACCACTTTCTTATTCTTTGTCAACTGATGTATCTAGTCTTGTAGATGAGCAAACTTGGCATTTTGCTAATATCTGATGCTAAGCATGAGTGCAGACAGACTATCATACAACTCAGTGATCTTTGTTGGTTTTGCTCAAATAGATGGTACTTAAGCTTGAGTGGGCTGAGATGGAGATGGGACAGGCTGAAAAGTTTGAGGTATGGATTTTGCAGCAGCCTCAGATGTTCCTTCTTACTGTTGGGAGCCTTCCTCATCAAAGAAAAGGTCTTCAGTCTTTCCAGCTCCCTTTCCAATCCATCTTCCATCTTTCTTCTCTATTCCCATCCTTTGCAGTTCTTCTTCTTTGAAGATTTCAGTAGGCTTCCCTTTTTCTTTCTCAAGATGTTGGATTCGGGCATACTGAAGTATCCTGGAGATGATTACTGTATAAGGAAGGGTGGAATCTTTCCTTTTATCTCTTGCCTTGATCATGCGTTGGAGGATGATGTGACCCATGTTGATTAACTTGCCATGCATGATTGTTGCCATCACATGTACTTTAGCCCTTGTGATCAGATTCAAACTGCTTCCTTTATTGAAAACAATCCTAGACATAATATAGTGGAGGATTCTTACTTGGGCACTGAGGTTAGTAGGCTTCAACAAACTCAAAGGTGGCATGTTTTCTTTTCTTCTGAACAAAGTGTTCAGAATTATGTTTTCTTTGTAATTCAGAAAAGACCCTCCTTCTTCCTCTGCAGTTTCAACTTTGTTAGTTAGGCTGACTTCCCAAGAGGGAGGTAAATTGAAAAGATTAAAATTTTCTGCACAAAGTGAAAATAATGAAGAAAGCAAGATATGACAGAAAAATAGAGTATAAAGCAGTAAGGTAAAAGAGTAGTGATAGAGAGAAGAAAAGCTCTGATATTTATGGGTAAAAGACAATGTTGGTTCGATCTCTCCTCTTGACCTACGTCCAGTTCCCAAGACAACATTGAATCAAGAAGTTTTGATGATTCCAAACCAACATTGAAGAGCTTGGATTGTTGTAAGATCTTTTGGTATGGGTAAAAGACTTTGATTTAGTGGAAAAACGTTTTAAAACCTTGATTTTATGAAATATTTGAAAAATACCCACCAACAGACGAAGTTTGAAAAGTTTACATTGAACTGTCATGTTGGAAATTCGAACTTTGGCTTTGGAAATTCGAATTTCGAGCTAAAACCGAATAAGTCTAAAGAGATGTCTCTCTGACAGAGGAATTTTGATTATTCAAAATTTGAATTTTCATAAGTGTCTGAAAGAAGCAGTTGAGCAACATACGAACTTTGAGTTTTGAACATTCAAATTTCAGACAAATTGAAACTCATGAAAACTGAAGAAATTAGTCTGAAACAATGTTAAAGTTCATCTGAAATCAAGATTATATTGAGTTTCAAAATTACTCACTGACAGACGAACTTTGAACATGGACATTCGAATTTCAGAAGCTAAAGCTGTGAGTCTGTTGAAATGACATGATGACATACGAAGGACAGTGTTTACAAATTCAAATGTTGAAGTAAGTCTGAAAAGAGGTCTTTCTGACAGACGAACTTCACTCTTTGAAAATTCGAATTTCGAAGCAAAAGAACTACTGTGTTGTTTTGAACCTACTACGGACAAACGAATTTTTGGTGTTCCAAAATTTGAATTTCGAGGGCACTGTAGCAAATTGAAAACACTGTTCATACTTAACAGAAAAACTTTTCACTTGAAAATTCGTATGTCATAACATGGAAACATTCTTTAAGGTTCAAAATTTGAATTTCACTTTATGAATAGAAGAACTTTAGTATTTCAACGTTGGAAGCTTTAAGCTTCGGTTCCTTCAAAATTCGTCTGTTGACTAACCAAAATTGGAATTTCAGTATGTCAGAAGCATTAAATGCGGTTGGTTAACGGATAGTTTTTCAAAGTAACCGTTGGATAACTTCTCCAACGGATAGATTTTGTCTCTAACGGACATTTGAGACCTAAATCTATAAATACAACATCATTTGAAGTTGTGGGTAACGAATCAAACTTTGTATATACTAAAATTCTGTCAAATTTTCTACTCAAAGACTTTTAGCCTCTTACTTCAATACTTGTACTTCAACTTTCATATTCACTCTATTTAACAGAGTTTCATCTTTCTAAACAATCTAATCTTCATCTGGAAGATAGATTTACTTGTGAGGAGATATCACAAGGGATTGTAAAGCACATAGTGAAAGTGCTAAGAGTGATTGAGTGAGCTCTAAAAAACAGAGCATACATGTTGTACTATGGCATTTGCAAGAAGCCCTTGAATTCTTGCAGTATAGTGGAAAATCTCAAGTGGTGACTTAGGGACTGGACGTAGGTCAAGTCGAGAGACCGAACCCGAATAAATATCTGAGTTTTTCTTCTCCCTATCTCTTCTCTTTTAAGCTTATTGCTTTATACTCTGTTTTTCATTATACCTTGCTTTCTTCATCATTTTCACTTTGTGCAGAAAATTTCTAATCTTCCCAATTCACCCCCCTCTTGGGAAGTCAGCCTAACTAACAAGTGGTATCAGAGCCCGGATTCCCAATCAAAGGATCTCACAGTCCGGGAATTAAGATGGCTGGCTTTGGAGAAAGCATATTACCAGAAGAGAACAACACAAATAGACCACCTGGCTTCAGTGGAGAACATTATGGGTATTGGAAGATGAGGATGCAGATCTATCTCCAATCAATTGATCTTGACATCTGGTCTGTCATTGAGAAAGGAGATTTTGTCCCAATGGCTTTAACAGATGATGGAAAATACAAAGAGAAGCCAGAAGCTGAATGGAATGAAGAAGATAGAATGAGAGTCTTGCTAAACTTCAAGGCAAAGCATTGTTTAGTCAGTGCCCTGAACCAAGACGAATTCTACAGAGTCTCATAATGTCAGGTCTGCTGGCAGTTAAGTACAGTAGGGATCCAATCATTCTTTTGTACTAGGTTATGTCAAATATTTTCCCTTTTTCATCCATATCCAGTTTGGTCGTGATAGCCATAGGTGTTCCCATTGGCTTGGCATTTTCCATTCCTTCAGATACTTGGATTGATTAAGAAAAATACCATCATCGCACTGCCTAATTTGCAATCCAAGGAAGAAGTTGAGTTCACCCATCATGGACATTTCTAATTCCCCCTGCATTAACTTAGAAAATTCTTGCTAAGAGATTCATTAGTAGTACCAAATATAATATCATCAACATAGATTTGAACAATAAGTAAATCTTTATTCTCTTTCTTAGTGAATAAAGTTGTATCTACTTTTCCTCTGTTGAACCCCTTTTCAGTTAGAAAATTACTTAATCTTTCATACCATGCTCTAGGGGCTTGCTTCAAACCGTAAAGGGCTTTATTCAGTTTATACACATGGTTTGGTTTTGTAGAATCCTCAAAACCTGGAGGTTGATCTACATAAACCTCTTTCATGATATATCCATTTAGAAAAGCATTCTTCACATCCATTTGATATAACAAAATATTTTTCATGCACGCATATGCTAACAGAATTCTAATTGCTTCTAATCTAGCTACTGGAGCAAAGGTTTCCTCAAAATCAATACCTTCTTCTTGATTATATCCTTTAGCAACCAGTCTTGCTTTATTTCTAATTATTGATCCTGATTCATCAAGTTTATTTCTAAAAACCCATTTGGTACCAATGACAGGATGATTTTTGGGTCTAGGCGCTAAATCCTAAACTTGATTCTTGCATAGCCAGAATCCAATATTCATCAGTTAAGGCTTCTTCAGTACATTTAGGTTCAATTTGTGAGATGAAAGCACAATTAATCATTTGATCCCTTAACTATTTTCTGGTTCTAACTCTGTCTTGAACATTCCCTATCACTTGATTAACAAGATGATTCCTTTGATATCTCCAAGCTCTAGGGAGTTCTTGAGACATTTCTTCATTATTTTCTTCTTCAAAATCTCTCTCCTGAATATCTTTCTCTATGTTAATAGATTCAGATATTTTTGGAGGTTCAATTTTACCTTCATCAGAGATATCTAACTTTTCAAAGTTTGAGACAAGATCATCCTCATCAGTAGCATGTTTCAAAGCAGTTCATTTTCAATAAATACTACATGCACATATTCTTCTACCAATTTAGACCTTTTATTAAAGACTCTATATGTCTTACTTCTACTAGAATAGCTTAGAAATATACTTTCATCAGATTTGGCATCAAACTTACCCAGATTCTCCTTTTCATTATTGTGAATGAAGAATTTGCAGCCGAACACATGGAGATGTGACAGATTTGGCTTTCTTCCCTTATACAGCTCATAAGGAGTCTTCCCAAGGATTGGTCTAATGTAGGCTCTATTTATGATATAGCTTGCTATAATCACTGCATCTGCCCAAAATACTTGAGAAAGTTCCTTTTCATTTAGCATAGCTCTAGCCATCTCTCCAATTGTTCTGTTCTTCCTTTCTACTACTCCATTTTGTTATGGAGTTCTTGGGGCTGAGAAGTTGTGGTTAATTCCATGCTCATTGCAATACTCCAAAAAGTATGAGTTCTCAAATTCTCCTCCATGATCTGACCTAATAGACACAATGAAAATACCTTTCTCATTTTGCACTTTCTTGGCTAAGGTTACAAATGCATCAAAGGTATCACTTTTAGAGGAAAGAAATAATGTCCATGTAAATCTAGAGTAATCATCCACAATTACAAGCACATATAGATTTCCACCAATGCTTTTTACCCTAGATGGACCAATTAAATCCATATGCAGTAGTTCTAGTGGTCTAGTTGTGTTGACTACGTTTTTGGGTTTAAAAGAAGATTTAGTTTGTTTTCCTCTTAGGCATGCATCACATTCTTTGTCTTTTTCAAAAGTAATTTTTGGCAGGCTAGTGACTAACTCGTTTTTAACCAGTTTTGAAAGCTGATTCATGTTAACATGAGCTAATCTTCTATGCCATACCAGTTTTGTTTTGACTTACAATTTGGTTTCCTAGTAATACTTTCAACATGTCCTCACCTCTACTGAGTTTGGTCAGATTCCTATGGAGATAATTATTCTTGTCTCTCAACTCAATGCATGAGACACAAATAGAGGTGGGGGAAGAAGAAAACTGTGAAGCAGTGCAAGATGTATGATACTCACTTTCATGCTTGTGTATTTTCCTTTTAGCTTGACTCAGTTGTTTGGATACTTTGACAAATTCAGTCATTAGTTCATTAAATGCATCATGTAGTTTTTTGTAAGAAGGCTTAGAGTCATTTACCTCAAAATCACTGTCATTGTCTCGATTGTGATTCATCTCATTCTCTGCAACCTCTTGAGCCATCAGACATAAGTTAGCAATTTCATCATCTCTTGCTGATTCCTTTTCATTTGAACTATTTGCTCAGATGGAAGATATGAAAGCTTTCTTTGTTTTCTCTTTGTCAGCCTTTTTGTCCTTCCCTTGTTTCTTGCTTAGCATAGGATATTCCCATTTGATATGTCTAGGTTTCTTGCATTCATAGCATATGATGAAGTCTTTGTTTTCTTTCTTGCTGCTGGTGGAACCATCTTTCTTTGTAAATCTTCTGAATTTCTTCTTTCCATACATTTTGCCAAATTTCCTCACCACCATGGCCATTGTTTCTTCATCTAGCTTAGCATCCTCCTCTGAATCATCATCATCATCTTATTCTACTTTGAGAGCCAAACTCTTCTTCTTCTTGTCAAATGAAGTAGATTCCTTCAGAGCCTTCAGCTTCCCTTTATATTCCTCAAGACTCCCAAAGGGAGCTGTCACATATGTCATAGATTCCCCCTAGCTTCCTCTATAGTAGTCACCTTCAGTTGCCACTAAATGAGCAAAGCTCTAAGAATCTTTCTGACTTTCTCAAACTGGGTGTACTCCTTTCCAAGGCTCTTCAGCTAATTCATAATGAGGGTAAATATCTTCTGCAGATCCTTGATATTCTCACCCTCTTTCATCTTAAAGCTTTTATATTCTCTAATGCACGTATTCAGCTTATTTTCTCTCACGCTGGTTTTCCCTTCATGTGATATCTCCAAAGTGTCCCACATGCCTTTGGCTGTTGTACATTGAGACACTCTGTAGAACTCATCTTGATTGAGAGCACTGACCAAACAATGATTAGCTTTAAAGTTAAGAAGGACCCTTCTCCTATCCTCCTCATTCCATTCCTCTTCAGGTTTCTCTCTGTATTTCCCTTCATCTTGTAGTTTCATTGGAACAAAATCTCCCTTCTGGATGACCGACCAAATATCCAAATTAATAGATTGAAGGTATATCTGCATCCTTATCTTTCAATACCTATAATGTTCTCCACTGAAACAAGGAGGCCTGTTGGTGTTGTTTCCTTCCGGAAGGATGCCTTTACCAAAGCCAGCCATGTTTTCTCCCAGATTGTTAGATCCTTTAACTGGGAGTCCGGTCTCTAATACCACTTGTTAGCTCAAATGGCTTCCCAGGAGAGGGGTAAATTGGGAAGATTGAAATTTTATTGTAAAGACAAAATACAATAGTGATACTAAAAGATAACTAAAAATAGAGTATAAGAAATAAAGAGCAAAAGAAAGAGAACTCAGTAGTTTATCCTGGTTCGGTCTATTCCATTTGACCTACGTCTAGTCCCCAAGCCACCACTGTGAATTTTTCCACTATTTCTTGCAAGATTTGAATGGGTTCTTGCAATGACTGCAGTACAACACTAGCCCAAACTCTAGAGTGAAACAAGTTCTCTCACTCTTACTCAAGAGTAAGACTATCTCGTAGCCCAAACTCTAGAGTGAAACAAGTTCTCTCACTCTTACTCAAGAGTAAGACTATCTCGTGTAATCTCACACTAAGTACTCTCTACAAGTGTGTAGATGTTTATAGAATGAAAACTCTCTCAAAAGAGTAGATATGAAAGTTGAGATATAATGAATGAGCAAAATAGAGGGTAAGTAAGCTTTGAATCAATAAATGAATTAGCAGAGTTTTGGCATGTTTATTGTTTTTTTCATTACCCAATAACTTAAATGGGGTCCTATTTATAGTCTTGAGGCAGTACTATCCATTGGAAACAAAGATTAGCCATTACACTTGATAAAATAACTGTTCACCTACCGCATTAAATGCATCAGACAGAGGATATGCGGATAACCTTCTCAGGTTATGCGAATAATGGGTAACTACTTGCCTTTGTTCTCAATGTAAAGCTTTTCATTATGCGGATAACCTAGTTTTATTCTGGGCAGTACATTATCCGCATAACCTAGCTAGGTTATACGGATAACATACTACCTAGAATGACTAAGTTTTATCTCAAAATCATTTTCATGAAAATCACTCAATTATTAGGATAATGTTAAGTTTTTTTTTAAACTGATTTTTATGAAACTTAGGTTATCAGGATAACTTCTCAAAGTTATGCGGATAACCTCTTTTGCTGAAGAAAAGCTATTACTTTTGTAACATAGGTTATGCGGATAATCTACTTACCCAAGAGAAGTTCAAGTATTCTGAAATATAGGTTATGTGGATAACTTCCCTAAAATATAGATAACCTTTTAACAGAGAAGAGTCCAAGTGCTCTGTAACACACATTATGCGGACAACCTCCCTAGGTTATGCGAATAACGGTCTGTACAGTATCACTTACCTTTACTATTCACTTCCTTATGTGGATAAGATGCCTACCATATCAGGATAACCCCTTAGACAGACTTGAGAACTTGATCTCCAAGCTGTGTTATGCGAATAACTTCAATTTCTTTTCATAAATTTGAATAATGGACTTTGGAAAAGCTTTGAGATTGAGTTTTTATCCCCATAACCTTTAATGGTTATGCATATAAGGTAAAATATTTTCTTGAAAATAGGATAGATACTTAGAAACATCTTTGAAATTGAGACCTTATCCCTATAAACTAAAACATGCTCATAAAAACTAATTTGAACACTTAGAGTCATTTTGATATTGAAACTTTATCCTCATAAGATAGCTCTTTTCTTGAAAACCATTTTGAAATCATAAGCTATGTATTAATCATTCAATTAGTTATTTCATTTAATATTGGACTAATTGAAATTCAAAGCTCAACTACATTTTTTTACAAATACTTTCTTAAAACATATGAAACAGCTCTTCATTCTTTAGAAAACTCCAATTTTATTCTTTATTTCTTGTGTTCTTTTGATATTGAATCTTCAAGCTCATTTATTTTAGAATCATCAAAACATCTGAATTAACATATTTACCTTCATAAAAAAAAATAGAGGTACATCTATTGGTTTGTTTTTCTAAAGTTGATTTACATTTTAAAATTTTTTAAAGGTAAATTTTTTAATATTAATATAACTTATCTAGTCATCTATGTGTATTTTTTTTTTCAATTTTTGTCTTGTTCTTTAAACATTATGTAGTGTATGAAATTGCATGTTTTTTTTTTCAATAGAAAAAATTTAATACTCTATTTATCTTACTTGTGTTAGTCTTCTAGAACTATGGAAATATATAAATAAAGCATTAAAAGTTTATTTTTTTCCACCCTGAAATTTAAAAAATTTTAAAAATAAGGCATGATATTATCTAAATGCCAATTTAAGTAAAATAAATTATAAATTGTAATATTATTTTATAAATTTAGTATAATCATTATTTGAAGTTGTAATATTACTCGAATGCAATTTAGTACTCTATTTAATATACTAGCCTACACATCTAAGTTGTAATATTACTTGACTTGATGTTCAATCAAAAATAAAATAAGTTACACACCTAAGTTATACTTACAAATCTAAGTTAAAATTTTAAAAATATACTTGATGTTTAATCTAAAATTTTGTAAATTTCTGTATCTTCTATATCGTAAATGTTATAAAAACAATAATTTTGTAGTTTTGTCTATTTTTTTTTTCTTATGTTTCTTAGTGGTTAGATAGAACAGCATGTAAATAAATTGAAGCTATGTGAAAACACCTGTAGATCAGTAAGGTGGGACACAACTCTTTTAGATGAAGCTGCATAATTTAAACTATTTTAAATACCATTGAACAGGTCCAAGCATTTGCAAATGTTCTCTATTTTTTAATTTTTTAAAGGTGAGTTTCTGAATCATTATTTGTTATTTTTTCTGTATTTTTTAGTTTTTGATCTATGTTTTAAATACTTTGTAGAGTAATTTAATACCTTGATTATTTTATTTGAGTCAATTTTTAAGAGCTATCAAAACATACAAATAAACAGAATAAAACATTAAAGTCACAAGAATTACTTATTTTAATTCCTGAAAAATAAAAAAACTACGTAGTTGGAGTCTGATTTAAGGTTGCATTTAGTTTAGATATTTTTGCATTTTGTTGACATCATTTTTGCATCCGATTCACATCTTATAATAGTTTAACGTCATTAGCTAATATTAAAAATTTATTTTAGCTTTACTTAAAAAGGGAAAAAAGCTATTTCTTCTAGGTATAGCCACCGGTCTTGAGGATTTATAACAAGATGGTGACTACCCCTATAGGACAAGTGCTGTGCCTGTCTTAAGGATTAAAAATTTTTGAATATTTTTTAAAAGTGACTGCCCTTATAATAAAAAAAATAACAAAATGAATAAAACATTAAATTTGTATGATTCTATATTTGGTCTGATATAACTTTATATTATTAGGGTCTAGGGTTAACATAAATTACCAGCAATGAGTTATCGTGACATTTATTAAAATTGATTCTATACGATATTAGTCATTAAAATATAAATGAAAACAAAAATAAGGGAAATCAAAATATGTATATCCTGTTAAAAAAAACTATAGGAATAAAAACTTGAAAAGTAAAGAAGGATTAAACATAGACAGTAGAAAATGAACATCAAACATACAAAATAAGGATATTTGAAAAGTAAAAGTAAACTGCAAACACACACAATAAAGGATTTTTAAGTTGGACCAAACAAAAGTTAGATAGTGGAGATTACAAGTTAAAGCAAACAGCCTTCTCACAAAACACAGAAACCAAATACCGAGGGTAATAAACTACCAAGCATGTCTAGACAAAAACTACACATTCACCATGCAACATATCTAAGCAAACAGTCGAAGAAAAAGTTCAACCAAAAGTTACATATTCAACATATCACATATACAAACACATGAGCCATAAGCAAGTTGAGCGTTCCTAGGTTGATGAGGTTGTAATCACCTTGGTCACATTCCCATACTTCCTCAACATTATACATGTTATAAATTTTGGAAATAATGTAATATCAGTGCATATTTTCTGCATGAAAGTCACATAACTTGGTAAAAATATCTCTAAATCTTACCATTCACTTGGATAACCTTTACATGCAATAAAGAAGCACAGGGAGTTGATTATGATGCCAATGGATGAGGCCATTGAGTTAAAGCCCTCATTGCAATGTCTCCTTGTAGCACCCAAGGAATTTGTATTCCACTGTAAGACTACAAACTGTAGAAAGTGATAAAAAAACCTGGTGATGCTTGACTACCTATAGCCTCTTACAATGTCCTATGGTTAGAAATTAAGGGATAAAAAAAAAAGCTGGTCCTTGTGAATTACTCTACCTCATGTTTGAATTCTGCCACATCATTATAGTACTACTTAGGAATGCAATACCCTTTGCAAGTTTAATATCCCCAATTTTATTGGATATCATAAAATACACAAATAATTAAAGAAACCTATGAGACACCGTTAAATATAAAGAAGGGTAATAAGGTCATTTTTCTAGTTAGAATGAAAAATGTAAAATTATATTTTTGCCCCCGAGTAGAAAATTTCTATGCAATATAGTCCCACAAAAGGAAGAATTTCATGCATTTTAGTCCCTGGGAAAAATTATGAGAAAGAACCTGAAAGAATTAAAAACTATAATTTTACCTTGGGTCAAGTGCAATTTCGTAATTTTATTCCCATGGTCTTATTATAAAATCTAAGTAGCATGATTATTATTCCTTGGATCCTTACTTGTAAAATCAAATGCTCTATGTCCATTAAAAGTTGTTATTTTTTTTCTTTTGTACCAGTCCTTGTTGTGAAGCTACAGATAAGAAACCTAAGCTCTCTACCAAAGATTCTATAGTAATTTTAGAGGACTCAAATTTTAGTCTAGCAGCAGCATCTCCAAGTATTCTGTCAGATATGGAAATGTTGGCTGTTGATTACAAAACATTCTCATTATCCTCACACGCATTGTCATTGGTTCGGGAGAGGAATACAAAGAAGATAGCGGCACAACATCGTTACCATCCAATGGTAAGCAACTTTAACTGGTAGTATAAATAAGGTTTTACTCAACAAGAAAGTTATTGTCTGAGGATAGAAAATTCTAAAGTAGCTTTATGTAGAAGGGTCAACATTTTCTTAAAAAAGGAGTAGTTTAAAGATGAGAGAAGCTTCATTTACTTTGAGATTTGGAAGTTTCTCCAATTGTATTAGACAAAATAATGTAGAATTTGGAGATGCGCAAAAACAACCTGATGACATGTGACTAACTATAGCCTCTTACAATGTCTTATCATTAGAAAGGGATGAAAAAAAGCTGGTCATTATGAATTTCTCTCCTTCATGTTTGAATTTTGTCACGTCATTGTAGTGCTGCTTAGGAATGCAATTGCCTATGTAAGTGTAATATCTGCAATTTTATTGCATATCATAAAATGCATAGGGAATTAGAGAAAATTAAGAGATATAGTTAAATGTAAATAAGGGTAATTGTAACACCTTACTTTTATACTCATTTCCCATGTATTGGACTCCTTTTAAGTCTAATTATACTTGATCCTAAGCTTGAATCACATAGGAATGAAAATCAGAATTTCCAAAATTTTCAATTACTGTTCATATGGTAGTTTCCACTTTGCCGACTAAACTTTGAAACTTCATAACTAATTCTAAAAAAATCATTTCATATTGATTCAATCTCTAACAATAGATCAAAAACTTATATACATGGGGAAAATATGAAACTAAGCATTTACTTGACAAATTTATAAAGTTTATTTCTCAAATATTTACTGTACATTTGGTCATTTTCTCTTCCCCAGGATTTTGGCCTTATGTTTAAAAATTCATATCTCACTCTATCATGAGCCAATTTATGCATTTTCTATGTCATTGGAAATCCCTGTATGTCCTATTTCTAGATCATAGCAACATTCTCAAAGCATCACAATTGATCATAGCAAACAATAGCAAGTCATCAAACTCATTAAAAATCACATGACAATATAAGGCAAGAATAGGTAAATTGCTACTTTCATGCTCTCTCTTACTCTTCAACTTGATACCAATGCTCCCCCTAGCTTCCTTGGGCTTCTTCAAGTCCTAATGCATCATCAAACAACCACTCAAGTTAATAGTTCCATGGCTTTCTTTTAAAAAAAATGTCCATGAAACCCAAATTCACCAAAAATTCACCAAAAATTCATTCCTAACTCAAAAGTGATGAATTATACCTCTATTCCATGTAATTTTTCATGAGAAATCCAAATATGGCCTTAGAATTACCAAATTCCATTTCTAACTTGGTTACTGTTCATTCCGAATTAAACTTCAAAAACCTAAAAATTTCACTTTCTTAATCTTAAGCTTTTTCATAAAATCATCACTTGTTCCTAAGGTTTTGGACCATGAGGAACTCATTTTTGGCATCAAATCCATGAAATTCCAACTCTAACAATGAACAGTAACTCAAAAAAATCAAGGAAATTCAAGAAAAATTACTACACTTATACAATAAACTACTTATATATTCAAGCTTTAAATGTGTAGTCTAACATTTCCCCCATGTTCTATGGTTTGTAAACTCTTTTCCTTGCTAAATCATGTTTGGATGAAACCCTAAGAGGAAGAGGAAGAATTTCTACTCCATGAATCATGCTCTAAACACCATGGATAGAAAGCTTAGGGTGATAGAAGACAAACTTACCAACTTGAGCTCTTGATTTGGCCTTAAGCTTTCTCTTCTTCCTTCTCTCTTTTCTCTCTTCTTTCTTGTGTTTTCCCTTCTGTTTTTGCTGCTGCAACTCTCGTGAAAATGAGGTGGAGAGAAGGTAATTAATTGGTTAGTTACATGCTTAATTAGGTAATTAATCATGGTTAATGACCATGGTTAATTTTTGACCAAAAATCAACTCCTTCTTAAGCAAGTTTTGGGGCAAAAATTAGCTGACCAAACTGCCCCATCTTCACGCAGAGAGTAAGTTATTTGAGTGTCTAAGATTGCTCAATTTTTCTTAGTCCAGATATATCTTGAACCTGGTAATTTTTATCCACACCGATAAAACTACTTTTTATAGTAATTTAGCATTTTTTAGCTACAAGACTATTCTAATTTTATTTTTATATTTTTATAATTATCCTGTCCCAAATGGTATCTGTGTATGGCCCATACCTTGACCCGGTTTTTTTTAACCATTAGTAGAGCCCATAATTACTTTATCAGTTTACTATTACTTTTAGACACTCAGCACTGATTATTTCTTTATCCTTGAACATTAACCCTCAGTGCCATATACCATTGGACTTCTTTCATCGAGGGCTTCATTCTGATAGTAATTTTACATATTTACAAAACTACCCCTAACCCGGGTTAAATTATAATTTCTGAAACTTTCGGGTCATTAGGTGTAATTTTTCCCAAGACATTTCTAATACTCATTCCACATAATTTTTATGACTTTAAGGACATGGGTGTCCTTTTCATAATTCTTTGGGGGTAAATATATAATTTCTCATTTTTCCATCAAATTGGAAAAAATGACATCTTTACTTTTCTTCACGCTTAACAGTGTCTCTCCGTTTTTTTCAATTTCTCATGCATTTTATGATATCAATATTTATTCCTTAGGGTTTAAATGCAATATTCATATTTTTCTTCTAATATGGAAAATAACCATTTTGCCCTTAAGCTTGGTCAAAAATATAATTATCCATTCGTTCGGGCACTTTCTTGTAATTTCACCCAAAGAACAATTGTTTTGTTATTTCTCTCACTATTCACACTATAAATTGGTCTATCTCTTAACATGGACCTCCCGACTACGCAATACTTATACTGTTGTGCTTAACTTGGAGTGGGTTTTCATTTAAGTGGTATATTGCATATTTTGTGGGGTAAGTTCTGGAATTAATTTCTGTTAAGGACCTTATGAAAAATTAATTCCAATTAAGGGCCAAACATAACTTCTTCAAAAAATTAGATGAGAAATTAATTCTTCTAAAGCCTGATTATATACAGCATTTTCATCTCGTTTCATTTATCATCTTTTATTCATTTTATAACATAAAAAAAAGGGATACTACAGTAATAAGGTAATTTGTCCAGTTAAAACCAAAAATGAGAAAATTATATTTTTGTCAATGAGTAGAAAAATTCTATGCAATATAGTCCTTAAAAGAGGAAGAATTTAATGCATTACAATCCTTGGGGAAAATGACAAGAAAGAACCTGAAAGAATTAAAATTTATTATTTTACCTCGGGTCACGGGCACTTTCGTAATTTTATTCCCATGGTCTTATTATAAAATCTAAATAGCATGATTATTATTCCTTCAGTCCTTACTTGTAAAATAAAATGCTCAACATACATTTAAAGCCATTATATTTTTTTTCTTTTTTACCACTCCTTGTTGTGAAGCTACAGATAAACAACATTACCATCCATTGGTAAGGAACTTTAACTGGTAGCATAAATAATGTTTTCGTCCACAAGAATGTTGTTGTCTTAGCATAGAAATTTCTATAGTACCCTTCTATAGAAGGTCAATAGTTTCTTAAAAAAGGAGTAGTTTAAACATGAGAGAAACTACCTTTGCTTTGAGATTTGGAAGGTTCTCCAATTGTATTAGACAAAATAATGTAGAATTTGGAGATGTGCAAAAACAACCTAGTGACGCATGGCTAACTATAGCCTCTTACAATGTCTTATCGTTAGAAATGGATGAAAAAAAAAAACTGGTCATTGGGAATTTCTCTCCCTCACGTTTGAATTTTGTCACGTTATTATAGTATTGCTTTGGAATGCAATAGCCTGTGCAAGTATAATACCCCCAATTTTTATTGAATATCATGAAATGTACAAGGAATTAAAAAAACTAAGAGACTCAGTTAAATGTAAAGAAAGGTGATAAGGTCATTTTTACAATAAAAAATGAGAAAGTTATATTTATCCCTAAGTAAAAAAGTTCTATGTAATATAATCCCTAAAAAAGAAGAATTTTATGCATTATAGTCCCTAGCACAAATGACGAGAAAGAACTTGAAAGAATTTAAAATTATAATTTTACCTTAGGTCAAGTACAATTTCGTAATTTTATTACCATTTTCTATCAAAACGGAGCTTGCAATGAGTCGAACCCAAATGAATACTGCTTAGAGGTTAACTGAGTCAGTATGAATTTATAATTAGTGCCAAAATTCAAAAAGCAATTATTATACTAAAAAAGGTTGTGGGCCCCACAAAAGTCGGTTGGTGAAGGGATTAGTCTGTGGATCTTTTACAATATATTTTGGGACAAGTTTATGAGTCTAGTCCAAAATTAAATTTAGAATAATCTTGTATTATTTAAGTGATAAAATACAACAAAGGTACTTTATCGATACGATTCAAATTTTTCGATACATGCTATACTGGACATAAAATTTTGGAGTATTTTGGGCAAAAATTCCCTCAAGAATGGCGTGCTAGCTGCTGCAAGGGATAAGGAGGAAATTTATTTAATTGATTTTTTGTGAATATTTCATAATTAGTAACCAAAGTTGAGTAAGTAAACTAATGTTTCTATTTAGTCATTTGATATCTCTCCTCCAAGCCTTGAGTTAAGTGAATCAATCCCACTCTTCACAATTGGGATGCCATTCTTGCTACAGTAAAGAGAGAGAGAGACCTCCAGAATTTTCAAAGAAAAGAAGAGAGGAAAAGAGAGAGCAAGCTTGAGAAAGTCCAAGTGTTGAATTCAAGAGAAACCAAAAGGAAAGCAAGATGAAATTTAGGGTTTTACAGCACACACTTTGTTGATTGAACATGAAGAACCAATGACTTATGACCCTATATTGTGATGTATTTAGGTTCGCAAAAGTTGTGGAAGGCTTAGTAAAAGGTATATCAAGTGTGGAAGGCAAAGGATTTCAAGAAGGTAGTATTTTTACCATTATATGCATTATATTTTCTTATGAATTTCTATTAACTTTATGACTTGAATGATGTCATATGTTGTGTGTTATGATGTTCCTTGAATGTTAGTTGAGTTATTTGAAGGGGTTTGAGACCCCTAGATGCCCAAATTGTAAACAAAAATTCCGCCAAAATTTTTATAAAATGTTATGGCATAATATGTTCAATGTGCTTGTTAAATGATTTTCATGAACTATGTGATGATACATGTGTGTAATTGATAATTCTATTTAGATTCAATGAATCCCACCCCTACAAATGCTGACACTATTTAGGAACCAATTAGGCAAGCCACCAAGGAAGAGAAAGGAAAGGAGAAAGAGCTTGATGCTTAAGATGTTAATGCTTACAATGGTTTTGTGTTTAGAGACTTTATGTAAATTCTTGGATATGACGATAAATATGTATCTTCAAGTAATTATGCTCCTTTAGGTCTTATACAATGTATGTTATGGTATGAGAACAAGTTATAGCCATGTAGATATTATATGGCTTTCATTTTGCAATGTATATGGATGATGTAAATGGTCAATTTGACCTCCTATTGGTAAACTAGCCATTGTTTGGATGAAATGTTGATGAATATATGCATGTTATATATTGTTGGAAACTAGATAGATAAATATTTAAAATGACTCAAAGATCACTCAATTTTGATGTTTATGTGAATTATTATTATTTTTCAAATTTGGTGCCAAAAATAAGGAAAACTGGAAAATGACCAAATCTACAGTAAATTTTGTGGATTAAACTATACTAATTGGCCTAACCAATAATCTGTTTCTTATTTTTAAAATGTAGATAATGTTTTAAGATATTTTTAGAGACTTGAATTACTTGCATAAAATTTTTGTAAAATTAGTTATGAATTTTCAAAATATAGTCAGTAAAGTGGAAATTACCAAATTAGCAGTGAATTTATGAAAAATTCTGTTTTTAATATTTATGTGATTCAAGCTTCTAATCATACATAAATGGACTATATTGAGGCCTAATACATGAGAAATGAAACTAAAGGTAAGGTGTTACATTTTTTTTACAGAATTGAAAGTTTAGGCTTTTAGAGTACTGATTTTATATTGTGATAATTTATGTTTTGACAAAGGAATATAGTATTTGCAACTATTCCTTTAAAATAGTCTACTAACTAGTCGTTATTGTGAGATAGGACAAATATCTGCATCCACGAACAACTCAGTTTTGGACTTATACTGAGCTCGAGGTGGTGCCAAAAGGATTTAATAGAGAAGAAAGTATAGGTTCAAGTGAGATGTCATTAGGTTGCTTGGTTGAGATACCATATAAGATCGGATCTTCTTATCAGAAGCCTATAGCATTGGAGCTGGTGTAGGCTGATCTTGTCATGGAAGAGCCTCCACATGAGAAAGGGATAGAAGTGTATGAAGATGTGGATTATATAGTAGGATTCATGATGGACCTTGATAAGACCCCAGATGATAGACCAGCAGATGCTAAGTACATCATATTCTGGATTATACACCATTATTCTAAGGAGAATAGGGCTTACTTTGAGGGTTAGATCGAGTGATAGCATTTATGAATAGGGTGTCATAGGTTCAATAGTTTCTAGAAACCAAAGGGACACGTTATCTTAAGCCAATTTGAATTGATACTTTGGTCAATGAGTTACCAAATGATGAATTCTGGGCTCCAATCAAAGCAAAGCTAGAAGGAAGAGAATTTTAAGATTTAGCTGAGTGTATCAAAGTTTATTTCATTGAAGGAAATGCTAAAAAGACAAAGTAGGAAAAGAAGAAGAAAGATAAAGGAAAACAACCAGCTTTAGAAAGCTCTAAAATTCCAAGTAATGATGCTTTTGATTACCAGATTATACATAGAAAGCGACCGAAGCTATTAGGATTCCCTAATAATCACTTTCCTAGATGCAATGAGAGATGCAAAAGATTTTGTAGAATCTCAAGGTTGTCATTTCTTTGAAGCTGCCTAGATTGATGCAGTTATCATTATACTGCTTGATGACTATGATTACTGAAGGCCGGTAAAGGAAGAGCTTAGATGCGAATGGCTTGAGAACCTGTACAAATGCATCTGGGAGCTAGTGCATCATGAATGATTGAGGCCAAAGTTGTAAATGTAACTCCCTGCCTCCTGACACCACTAGAATTGACCAAAACTCTCGAAAACCAACAAAGCACAACCTAAACAACTCAAAACAACACCCCAAACCTTCAAAGTAGTGGAAAAACAACACAAAGCACCAAAAAGTGGGCTGGGGATGCGGCTGCTACAGTACCACCTTGGCTCCAGACCTCCCTTATTTTTCCTTGCTTTGGCCTCCACTGGCACCGCGGTGCTCCTTGCTAGTTTCCACACCAACAACTTTCATACTCTGGGGTGAACTTCCGACGTGCATAACCTTATGTTCTGACCTCCGATTGACTTGATTCCAACTCCTACAAGTCAATCTAGTCCTAATCTATCCATACACACCACTTTCACCTTAATCCAACTCTATATGGGGATTCTGGATCCTTAACACCATTTTGGCCACTTATTGACCAAAACTCACCACTAGCCACCTCCAATTGCCACCCAAGGCAAATGGTCACTCGAAGACCATCCATATAGGTCCAAAATCCCTGAACTAACTTGTCCAAAGAGGTTTCACCCCAAAAGAACTGCTCTTCTGAGATTTGATCCCTTGGAACTCAAACCTGACAAAACGGGCTACCGGCCCAAAAACACACTAATCAAGCCCAAAACCAACTTCCATCATACATAACACATACACACCACAAAAAACACCTTTTCCACATATAACCATACATATAACATCCATAACAATACTTATCAATATCTTACACTCATTACAAACCATTCTATCTTACTTAGTACAAGATACAATATCCAAATACACATAAACTACATAGACCTAGTATTCCCACGTCCGTTGCTACTCCTTTAGCTTCTCAAGACTAGTGCTAGAACTGTCACCTGAAAGGTTAGTTCATGGGAGAGGGGTGTAAGACAATGTCTCAATAACCGGAAACAACCACACACATACAAATATATATATCTTACACAATTCATGAATGCAATATGAAATGAGTGAAATGCATGTTGCCCTCGCAGGGACTCCCATCCTTATCCTCCATAACACATATAATCCGTCCTTATCCTCCCTAACATATATATATATATATAATCCATCCTTATCCTCCCTAACATATATATATCATCATACATCATATTGTCATCACATCATCACCACTCCATCCTCCATAAATCACAGTCTCACAATGTCATGTGGTGATGCTCGTGTATCATCATATCATCATCATCATAATCATCATGTTATGTATGCATCATGTCATATCATATAAATGTCATCATCACGTATCTCATCAACATAGTCATAATCAACATCTAATTGTGTACATACCACGATATATAAAAATAGTACACACAAATACATCAATATTGTGGTATGAAAGAAACATGCATATATACCTGAATATACGTACTATCATACAATATAAACGATAATATAAACAAACACCCGGTTACCTCAGGTTGTCAATACCACACACATAAATTCCACGAACTTCTCGAATGCCCAACAAACTTTAACTCTTCTCGGTTAACCAAACAACCTTAATAATAACATAATTCTTCAATTAACACGATATACCAAATATCCAAATTCCACAATTTAACTACTTTAGGCCTAACTCAAGGTTTCAACACCCCTTTCATATAGCAATGAGCTTTTAGAGACCATTCAAACACTACTCAATCACATACACTTCGGATTTCCAAGAGCTCTAACCGAAAACACTTAGGGTTAAGCTCAAATCATACATAAGCCCTTTAAAACTCACATTCAAGCAACAAGAACACTAAAACACACATCCTTAACCCCTTTTCATCCATTTCAATTGGTGGATTTTGTCCCAAACCAAAAATCCCGACATATAACCAAAAAATTCCAAATTTCAACCGAAGAAAATGGAGAGGGAGGAGTAGAGAATGCTTACCAACTTGAATACAAGCTCTTGAGGTCTAAAAATCACTTCCAATGGCCAGAAAACACGAACCCTAGCAGAGCTCCTCGACGCTCCCTCTGTTTCTTTCTTTCCGATTGTCCAAAATTATCCAGATTTAAACAAAAATCCCGAATCTCACAGCGGCTCGACCAGTTTCAGCTGAAACAAAGCTACTGGAATGGTTCTCGCCACGGCAGCTGTAATATCCCTATTTTTATGAGATGTTATAAAATGAATAAAAGATAAGAAACAAAGCGAAGCGAAAAGGTTATATATAATTGGGTTTTAGATGGAATTAATTTCTCATCTAATTTTTCAGAAAATTTATGTTTGGTCCTTAATTAAAATTAATTTTTCATAAAATTCTTAGTAGAAATTAATTCCAGAACTTACCCCAAAGAATATGCAATATACCACTTGAATGAAAGCCCACTCCAAACTGAGCACAAAGATATAAGTATTGCATAGCCGGGACATCTAGGTTAAGAGATAGACCAATTTGAAGTTATTGTGAATAGTGTAAAAGAGAAATAATAAAAAAATTAGTCTTGGGGTAAAATTACAGAAAGTGCCCAAAAGAATGAATAATTACATTTTTGACTTGATTCAAGGGCAAAACAATCATTTTCCAGATTAGAAGAAAAATATGAATATTATATTTAAACCCCAAGAAAAAAAATATTGATATCACAAAATGCATAAGTAATTGGGAAAAACTGAGAGATACCGTTAAGTGTGAAGAGGGCAAAGAGATCATTTTTTCATATTAAATAAAAAATAAGAAAATTATATTTTAGCCCTAAGAATCAAGAATCTTTACAATTTAGTCCCTGATGGGAGAAATTCACGCCAAGATGAAATGAAAATAAGTTTGGGGAAAGTTACAGCTAATGACCTGAAAGTGTAAAAAATTATAAATTTGCCTCGGGCGTTTTGGAAATATGAAAAATTATAGTCAAAATGAAGCTTTCAATGAGCTAAGCCCAATGGAATATAGCAAGGAATCTATGAAGATCAAAATAATATTTATTGGGTGATCAGGGTTTAATATTAATATTTTACCCGATAAAGGTTATTTTAGACTGCAGCAAAAGGTAGTACATATTCAAGGACAATGATTGGATCTTACTAAAATATATTTTGGGTCAAGATAATGATTTTGGACTAAAAGTCATTTTTGGATAATCTTGTACCAATATAATGATAATTTTAGCAAAAATACTTAATTGGTACAGGTAAATTTAATCGGTAAAGAGTATTTTGGTTCATTAAAGTTTATGATGCAATGTTTGGCCAAAAAAGGAGGTTAGCCACGTATGAATGAGCAGATGGGACACAAATGAAATTGGTTAAAAAGCTTTATTACATAAAGTAGCTTTGGTTAATATAATTAACCATGATTAATTGGCCATTAGATATCTCTCTTCTAACACCTTGGTTAAGCCATTGTGACCACTTCATCTTCTCCATCTGGGATGTGAGACAGCAACAAGAAATAGAAAAGAAGAGATCTAGGTACGAAGAAGGAAGGAAGCACTTGAAGGCATGAGATTAAGATATATGTTGCAAGGTAAGCTTTTATGGTGTTCTCAAGTGTTTGTGATAGTTTTCATGGAGTATTTCTCTCTATTTTCCCTTTGAAATTTTCTGTCTAGAGAGAGTAGAGAGAGAAAATGAAGCCATGAAGAAATTACTTCATGAAAAGTAATATATAGGCTTCAAGGATTAAGATTATGCCATTAGATTGCAAATTAATCAGGTAGATATTTTTCTACATTTTTTTGAAAATTTCTTCCTATTTAGGGTTTGAAAAGGAAAGGGAATTTCATGATTTTGACCCCAAAAATGGATTCCTTGGATCTAAAATAGGTAGATACAAGTATGTTGTACATGAAAAGCTCAAGGAAAAACAAAATGAAATTTTTAGATCAAGTACGCCACTTTATGATTGAGCTTAATGAATCAGTGGCTCATGGTATTATTTCATGATGCTATAGGGTTTCAAGAAGTGTTTTAAGATCAATGGAAGTGTCCACAAAGTTTGGAGATCATTGGAAAGCAAGAAGGTAGTTATTTTCCTTGTTATGCTTAATGTTGTCATATTTTGTTTCCATGATAATATGACTATGCCATATAATTGTTTGAATGCTTTATGATGTATTTTCATTGTTGGCTGAATGTTTTAAGGGTTTTATGACTCTAAGATGTCCATTTTATAAAGTGTTACCATGCCAAAATTTTTATGGAATTGTATGGCATAATATGAAGTTATGATTTTCATTGATGATTTTATGAAATGATATGATGATGTGAATGTGTGATTGGATATACCTACTGAGATTCTTTGAATCTCACCCTTCCAAATGATCATCATGTCTAGGCCCAAGCTATGGTAGCAAGGGGTCAAGAGTGCCAAGGAGAAAGAAGAAAGAGGATGAAGCATAATGTTGTTTGCAAGTTATAATGCTAAGTTGAGAAAATATGTATCATGTATGTATGAGATGAAATTCTGTAATTATACATGATTATGTTCCTTTAAGTCCTCTTATGATGATATGTGTGGATTTGGAACAATAAATGTTGATGCATGAGGTTTATGAAGTTTAGTATATGAGTTATGGCATAATTATGAACAAGATGACCAATATTGCTTTGAGCAAGATAATTCTATTCAAAACAGAGTGTTCTATATAAGTGTTATACATGCTCTTAAATTTGATAGAACAAGCTTTTCATAGAACTAAATAACACCTAAATGCAATAAATATATGAATTATAATGAATTTTTTAATTTAGGATTCAAAACTAGACAGTATTGGAAAAACTGGAACTTATATTGTGAACACTGGATTTTTCAAAAGGCACTATAAAATTGTGTATAGCTCTAAAAATTCAGTGATTTGAATTTATGGAAAGCTCCAAGTCTTAGGAAATAAATGTCATTGGTTTGAAACCATTTGGAGCTATAAATAAGGAGTTATGTAATTTCTCCTAAAACTGTTCTAGTAGAGATAGTGTTTTGACCCATAATAGTTAAGTTAATGTCATGCCCTGTATAAGTTGAATAAATATACAAGAAAAATATTTCTAGAAAGTAGACTCACAAGGCTTTCCAATGACATAAGTAATGCATAAATTGGCTTAGGTTAGAGTGAGATATGAATTTTAAATATAAGGCTAAAATCTTGGGAAAGAGAAAATGACTAAATATACAGTAAAGGTTTGAGAAATAAATTGTATGAATTGGTCAATGGAATGATCTTTTTCATATTTTTTCCATGTATAGAAAGTTTTTATATATATTTAGAGACTTGAATCATTATGAAATGATTTTTCTAGAATTATTTATGAATTTTCAAAATTCAGTTGCAAAGTGGAAACTACCATATGAACAATAACCAAAAATTTTGGAAATTCTGATTTTCATTTTTATGTGATTCAAGCTTAGGATTAAGTATAATCAGTCGCAAAAGGAGTTTAATTCATGGGAAATGAGTCTAAAAGTAAGATGTTATAGCTGCCCTGTTTCTCGCTGCTGCATGAAGCTCTTCCTAACTCCACTTGAGCCTTCCTCTATCCTGTTTCCTCTGGTCATAAACACAATGCCAAGAAAGATAACATGAGGGGTGTTATAGTAAGATACAAAGAGGACTGATTCTAACCATGTGGAATTGTAGCCACATGAGTATCCAATAAAGGAAGATCAGGAGGTAGACCCAAAGGACGATCCTGTAGCTACTTACTTTCTAGATAGTCCTAGTTCCTCCTAAATGTTCGTCGGGATGTAAATACTTGTGAATATGTATATATGTAGTGAACACTAACTGACTACAAATTTTTGAGTTATAATATACATACAGTCATAGATAGTATAACTAGTAGAAAGAAAGAACTGATGTAGAAATGATTGTGAATAAAGCATGTATAAAGTTAAGCTATATGAATAAAATGTTTTGTATATATATATATATTCTCTGAGTACCATTGCTATATGTTCATGATTTCAATTATTGTTTAGATATAAATGTCTCACACTAGAAGACAAACAAGAGTAGCTACTCTTCAATAGGAAAAAGTACAATAAGTTAATCCATTACAAGCTATCATGGACAGATTGGATCAACAGCAAAGAACTACTGAAGATACAAAGAAATATAGGTACTTAGAGAGAACACTCTGAGGTTAGCATTGAAGTGCCACCTCCAAGGCAACCTTAACATCAGGAACCCCAAACTGCACCAGTGAATTAGGCAGTAGGTATAGCAGTTGATTTTGCTCATCAGTAAAATATAATAGCTTAGTTTAGGAAACAAGCTATGGCCACTTAGATATTATATGACTTTTATTTTGTGATGTATATTGATGTTAAAGGTCAATTTGACTTCCTGTTAGTGAACTAGCCACTTTTGGACTAAATGTAGATGAATATATGCATGTTATATATGGTTGAAAACTAGACAGATAGAGCTTTAAAATAGTTTAAAGAGCATTTAATTTGGATGCGTGTATGAATTATTATAAGTTTTCAAATTAAGTGCCAGAAATTAGGAAAACTGGAAAATGACCAAATCTTGGGCTAACCAATGATCTATTTCTTTTTTTCCATGTAAATAATGTTTTAAACATTTTAAGAGAATTGAATTACTTGCATATGATTTTTGTAGGATTAGTTATAAATTTTCAAAATCCGGTCGATAAAGTGGAAATTACCAAATGAATAGTACCAAATTTATGAAAAATTATGTTTTCAATATTTATGTAATTCAAGCTTCTAATCATGCATAAATGGACTATATTAAGGCCTAATACGTGAGAAATGAAGCTAAAGATATGGTGTTACAACAAGTTTATAGAAGATAGTATCTAGAGGTGTATTAGTTTTGATACATTTTGTACCTTTGGTAGACGGTCTTGATCAAAGGAAGATTGAACAAATTATGACTTGAACATGAAAGTTTCCTCAGAATACCAGGCAATAAGAAATTGAAACAAACTCTTTGGCTTCTAAATCAAATGGAATAGGAAAGTTTTGTTAGAGTAGCTGGCTTTCCAAGAGGGGGTAAATTAGAAAGTTCAAAATTTTTCTGCGAAAACGTAAGTTCATAGTGAAAGAAAAGGTTTGTAGAAAAACAAAGTGTAGTGCAAATGAGTGTAAATGCAAGATAAGAGAAGAAAGGACTCAAAAATTACAATTGTCTCATGTTTTCACAATGCACTCCAAATTCAAATTTCAGAAGTTGAAATTTGTTTGTTAGAGATTTGTTCCGCATGGCATAAAAGTTTTCCTTTGTGAAATTTGAATGTTGAACTATCAAGTTCATCTATTAAAGAGGTAACTCTGAACTCTCTTTTGAACTTCACCAATATTCAAATTTTAACTAAGCTTCATATGAATTTTGCACACATTCATTAACAATACTTAGCCCGAAATTTAAATTTCATAATTGAAATTCATCTGTCAAATATGAAACCTATGTATATTTAAATTTCACCAAGCAAAGTTTGAATTTTGCTCAAAATACACATGAGTTAACACCAAAATTCATCTGTTAGTCAATATTTTTTCAAATTTAATATATGTTGACATAGGATAACTGTGAAATTACTTGTTTAAGTGTTGTGGCAACATCAATGAGTGAAAATCAAGCTTTTTACCAAATATATATAGTGAGAAATCCTAATAACTAATTCTTCAGACGTTTTTCATTGAATTTCTTCACTTTGTCATCTAGTACTCCTTTAATGTTCTCCTTTCCATGCTCTTGTTATTTGGAATTATCAAAACTTCGAGTCAACAAGTTTGGTTTTACATTGATTCCTGGGTCAAACAATCTTATTCTCCTTAATAAGTATTTATAATTTTTTTTGCGTGATTGGCCTTTCTTTTGTTTAATTTTTTTTTACTCAATCATATCATTGAATTGCAATTTCAAACTTGCAAATTTTATGCTTAAGCGATATAAATATAAAATATTAGTATTTACACATATTATTTTTATAATATCAAATGTAGTATATATTTTAAAGTTAATTTTTGAAATTTGTATGGATAACATTTTTTCTTTAAATTTAAAATATTTTTAACATAACAATAACAATTTTAGTTATATATTAATGTATTATATAAAATACCTTTGACTATACGTTAATATTTTATAAAAAATGATTGATTCAGTAACGTTACAAATTAAAAATTATACTACTTCTTATATTTTGGTTATTAAAATTGTAAAATAAAATTTAATAAATATAATATCCCAAATTTTACTGGATATCATATAATGTATAAAAAAAATAGTAAAGGATAACATAAAAAGTAAAGGGAATTATAGAAAACGGAGAGATACGGTTAAAAGCAGAAAAGGGTAAAAATGTCATTTTCTATATTAGACAAGAAATGAGAAAATTATATTTTTCCTAAAAAATAAGAATTTTGTGCATGGTAGTCTCTAAAAGGAAGAATTTAGTACAATTTAGTCCTTGGGAATAATTTCGAGAAAGGACCTGAAAGAATTAAAAATTATAATTTAACCTTGAGTCAAAGGTAATTTCATAATTTTTAAAAGTTTAGCAGAACAGTGCTCATGATGAGCCAGACTCAATGGAATATTGTTTATAGGCCAATTGAGTATGCATAAATTTATAATTAGAATCAAAAATCAGAAAGTAAATATTATATAGAAAAAGGAATTTGGGACCTTATAAAATGCAATGAGGACATAGGAGTAGTGTGTTAACCCACACAAATATATTTTAGGACAAGAAAATAAACTTAGTCCAAAATTAAATCTAGAATAATTCTGTACCAATTAAATGACAATCACGGCAAAAGTATTTAATCGGTATGGGTAAAATTTATTGATAGAAATTATTTTAAACTAATAAAATTTATGGTGCAATTTTTGACCAAAATACCCTATAAGTGGCATGACAAAGGCTGACTAGGGACAAGGAGTGAATTGTTTTATTTGATTTAAGACATTATTGCATAAATATTAATCAAGTTAGTTAATTAAACTCAAGGTATTATTCATGTTGTTGGGCTAAGCTTCTTAAAACACTCTTCATCTTCATTTTGGGCATGCAAAATAGAAGAAAGAGAGTGAGAGAGAGAACAAAAATAACAAGGACAAAGAAGAAGCAAGAAGCAAAAGTTCAAGACTCAAGTTACAAGGTATGATTCTATGGCCATTAACTTGTGTCTTCAAGTGTTTAGTGAAGATTTCATGGAGTTTGCCTTTCCCTCTTCCACCCTTTAAGTTTCGACCATGGAGGTTTTAGAGAGAGAAAGTTGAGTTTCATGAAATAAACATAGGAAAAGCTTAGATAAGTTTCAAGAAGCAAGAAATCACAAGTTATTGCAACTAGTTTGAAGTAAATATTTTTCCTTCAATTTTTCTTCATTTTTGGTCAAATTAGGGTTAGAGTTAGGGAAGGAATTTCAAAATTTTGACCCCAAAAATGGATTCCTTGGGTTTAAAATAGGTAGATATAAATGTGTTGTATAAGAAAATCCGAGAGGAAAACAAAGTGAAATTTGAAGTTCAAGTGTGCATTTTGTGAGAAAGGTCATGGAATTAGTAGTTAATGGCCTTATTTTATTATGCATTAGGGTTTAAGAAGCTTGAGGAAGATCAAAGGAAAGGCTTACAAGGATTGGAAAGTAATGGAATAGCATAAGGTAGTTTAATTACCTTACATTGTATTATCATAATTGTTTTCTATGTGTTTGATGCTTTGTCATATAGTGTAATGTTGCTTTGTGATGTTTTTATGTTATTGGCTGAGTTGATTGAGGGGTCTTGGAACCCTGGAGTATCCATTTTTCAAAAAGAAACTTTGTCAAAATTTTTGTAAAATCATGACTTAAATATGCAAATGTGTTTGCTTGATTTTTTTTGAGGATTTCATGTAAAATGTGATAATATGAATGCATGTATGGGTATTAGCTACTGAGATTTTTTGAACCTCATTCCTTTGAAATGCTAACTTTGTTTAGGACCAAGTCATGGCAAGGAGAGAAAGATTGATGATTAAGTGATTGTTGCTCCAAGTTGTCCTTTATTACGAGATGTTACATAAAATCATATGGTTGGCCTTAAATCTATACCTTCATGTAAATATGTTCTATTAGGTCTTAAGTAATGTATTGTATGATATGGTGACAAGTTGTGGTATGCATGTACTTTATGACCTTTATTTTACTAAGTTGAGGGATGTAAATGATACTTTAGACCCCTCTATGGTAAACCAAACACTATTTAGGTATTTTTGTGTTGAATCTATGAGTATTATATATGGATGAAAAATAGACAGAGAGGGCTTTAAAATAGTCCAAAGAGCACTCAATTTGAATGTCATTGCAATTTTATATGATTTTTCAAATTTAGTTTAGAAAATAAGAAATTTTGAAAATGACCACATGAACAGTAATAATTTTTTAGATTCACTATATCAATTGGCCCAATGAATGCTCTATTTCATATAATTTTTGTAGAATTAGTTATGAATTTTCAAATTTTGCTTGGCAAAATAGAATTTATCAAATGAATAGTGTCCAATTTTTGGAAAAATTTATTATAGCATTATGTTGTGATTCAATCTTCTAAATGGATATAAATGGACATAAATATGATCAAATACATGAGAATTAAGCCTACAATCCAGGTGTTACAATAAATATATAATTTTCTACTAATTCTAAACCACAAAACTAAATTGGTCAAAAAAAAAATGGCAACAGTAGAACTCCTTTTGGGCTTGAGGACATTGTATTTGTATTTTCATAGTCTATTGTTTTGGTCGAAGTCTTGGATCTAAACTAAAAATGCAAGCATGTGAAGAGACTAAGAGTCTAAAAGTTTCCTAGGCTTTAAAGTTGGACAATCTTGAAGATTAACTTTTATATACAGAGGCCTTGATTGACCAAAGAAAAAAAACTTACATATCACTACACCAAAAAAAGGGCTTCCTTCACAGCTAAAAGTGCTAATCGTTTATAGTTTCAAAACGCAAAGGATTTGAATGGCGAAGAAAATTCCTTTGCTATTATTAACCGCAAAGGAAAGAACTTTCCTTTGGACATTGATTGAATAATCAATACCATAAATATATATAAACTAATCAACAATAATACATAAAAAATTAGGGTTATCTAACTTTTGTAGGTTAAGTAATAACAGAGGAACAATACTAGGATACAAAAGATATATTGCCATGTATTGAAGTAAAAAAGTTGCAACAAATTACAAAAATAGCATTGAAGTAGAAACAGATCATATTGTCCTCAAAATGATTATGCAATGCCAAAATATATTAAAAAAGTCAAAGCTAGCAAGAAACAAAAGTTTCAAACATTCAACTTCTAGAAACTAGTATCTCTGAGTTCATGCACTTCATCAACATCGAGATCAATGAACAACTTTGTCATTAATAAATTATTGGTTAGCTTACAATTAAAATTTGATGAAATACACAAATGAAAACTAATTAGAAATATACTAAAAGTTATTCTAAACTTAATGCAACAAACCCTTAATGATATACATAGATTTATCAACTTATTGAATTTCCAAGTTTAGTCTAGTACTCATGCAAACAAATTAATCCATGGTAATAAACTTAATAATCATTGGAATCTTACTAACAGATTTAACAAATGCACTTACTGAATTTTAAAACTTATGTTCAGATCTCAAGAGCAATCAAATAATATATATATACCATCATCAACTCCAATAGAAGTATGGTGAATTCTAACTATTGAAACACCTTTTATTGTAGTTTTTAGGGTGTTAGCCACTTTCAGAGTAACATTATCAAAGTACTTGCACTTTAGAATTCTCCTCCTAAAAATTTCATAGAGACATTTCAACTATACTATATTGGATAGAAAAAATGTGTTAACATAGAAAAAAATAACCATGTTACCTAGAATCTGTGATGTCAAATTTTATATGCACACTAAAAAGAGGACAGCAAGGGCAAGGCATCAGTCAATTGATGTTCATTATGAAACCATAAGCATCTAAATGATTTACAAAGCAATGAAAAATTATATTAGATTATGATGAAAAGATAATGATAACACACATTATTATATAATTTAAAATAAATTCTACTTCATTGCTTACCTACAATGTCTTCTTCCTTTGCATGTAATTCCCAAATATGTTTTATGGTGCAAAAATCAAAGGAATATGGATGAAGTTCTTTGAAGTAGGGCTCAACTTTGATCTCCCTATCAAAGTAAATTCTAATTGGAAGTTCTTTCCTACTATGAGGGAACAAGCTTGGTCTCACAGTGAAATTCTTTATCAAATAACATTTTCCTCCTTCCAAAAGTTCATTGACGTAGTTCACTTCTTCCTCACACATAGTAACACCTTGTGCCTTCATGCCCTATTTATCAAATAATAGAAAACATTAGATAGAAAAAGTGAAACTTTGAGAAGTAATCACATTGAAACTAAATCAATGAAAGAATATCACATCTATAATATACCTTCTCATTGATAAGAATCATATCACAAAATATACCCTTGGGATGACTTAGCCAAGTTGGTCTTCTCCAGAAAATGTGCATGACTTGAACACATATACTCTACTTTCTACTAACTTAATTCAACTCAAAGATCAATTGATACTGTCTATCTTCCATTTTGAAATGATTAGCAGAAAATAGAAGAAGAAAGAAGAAGGCAAACAAATTAAGAAGAAGGGAAGTAGTGTAATTAAATACCATAGCCATGAAATCCTTTTGACGCGGCATTTGCAACCACCACAATAAAAACATCCACCATTTAATTAATACATTCTCTTGCCTTTTTAACATGAAAAGATGTCTGCACAAGAACATGAAACTAAGAGTGTCACAAGTGTGTCTTTTCTAAATCAAGTATGTTACTTGCACAACATGTGATATATCCTCAGTGTGTCTTTTCTATACAAATAAAACTAAGCAAAATAGAAAAAAAAATCAGTCTAGATCAAGAACATTATTTATTCATAGTTATTATTTTTTCATAAACATGACTTCAATATATACGCATTAAATTATCCCAATAAGAAATCATTGATTTTTTTATCAATATGTTGGAAGTGGGAAACACATGCTATCTAGCTCTTATAAACTATGCTGAGAAAGATATAAATAAATGGTAAAATTTGAAAGTTAAGTTAAAAAAGGCATAAAATAACTCTTCCATAAAATTGGGTTTCTGAATAAATGTTTTTTTTCTTAAGCAAAATCAAAAGCTGGATTCCAAGTTAATTATGGCATTGATTAGATTTTGTCTTGATTAAGAGAGGGTAGGATGATATCACCCAAAAAAAAAAATAACCAAAAAGCTGTTTGAAATGAGAAAGTTTTTTTCAGTATAATTTCTACAAAATTACAGACAAAAAATGCAACCTAATGTTATAACTAAATCAGCAAAATCCATTTAGCAGTAGTTGTTTTCAAGTGATGAAATATCCAAGTTTATATCCTAACTAAATTTAAAATCATGTTAATGATTGGAAAAATAAGAATCGTATTTAAATCATAACTAGAGCCAAATTAGTCAAAAAAAAAAAGCTTGTCAAATTGCTCCTAGCCAACCAAAACTAAACTCTTGATTGTTTGGAAGCAAAATAATTTTGTTTCACAAGAGGACTCTTTTATGTACATGAAGATTGCAACACCTAAACATGAATGAGAGTCAAACTAATACAGCTATTAGAGGAACAAAATGGTAACATGACTAAGTGGATAAAATAAGGTAGAAGAATGTTTTGAAACAATAAATTGACTTTGTACCTTTTATTTAAAACAAATTCCTTTGCAAATACCGCTAAATGATTACCTACAAAAAGAGAAAATAAACATTGCTAACTTCAATTATAAATGATGTGTCTTCAATCATAAGTCAATTAGAAAAATAAATTTCAAAAGGAACCTGAATTAATTCTGTACCTCCTAGTTAGAAGATTGTTAAAAATTTCTTCAAAAACAACATTAGTAGTTTGTTAATAAATCTTGTTGACTTGAGTCATGAATCAAAATATTTTAACCATCTCTTTGTTTCACTCTTGATAATGTAACATACAATTGACCATGAGTAAATACACCATTAGGAAGATATAAACCCACTTTTGTTAAAGATTGGTCTTGACCTTTGTTAATTGTCATTACAAATGAAACAATAAGTGGAAACTATCATCTTTTAAACTTGAATGACCACTAAGTTTCTGTAGGATTCATATCTATATAATGATCAAAGGCATCTTCACCTGCAGAAGATTCATTCATGATTTGGCTTGAATAACATTTTTCCTGAGATGAGATATCAATAGTCTAGTACCATTACATAATCCTGAAGAGTAGTCAATGTTTCATGTCAACATGACAGGCATACCAACTTTCAAATAAAGTTTATGAGGTGGAAGGCTAGAACACTCAATACTATTTGGAAATTATGTTGTATTCAATTCATCAAATGAATCAGATTGGCTTGACAATACACATATAGAATTAGAACTAAAATATTCAACATTATTACCTAGAAAGAGTGTAGACATATGAGTATTAATTCTATTAACCACATCAACAGTTGGAGCCAATATTGCTCTAGTATTAAAGAATTCAACATTGCAATAATTGCTATGCAAGTCTAGGTATGTTGCTTGAATGATTTCTTCTATCAGGTTATTAAAAGTTGAAAGTAAAAGATTCACTGGAATTTCAATGTTAGCATACCCATCATGAGGTTTTCCCAAATCACCATTTTCCAACATCTAGGATCCAATCAGCAAATTCTTGTTATTTATTATCAGTACTTAAAGTGATTGCTTGAAGCCTCATATTCTTTTTCAATTGAAATACTTTACAATGATTCCATAAGTATGAGCGATTAGTAGATACATCAACTATATTGGCTCTTGACCCTTTAGGTATTACAAGTAAAATTTGTTTGAAGTCAGCCCCCATAACAACACATTTTCCACCAGAAGGATAGGCATGACTATTCTTATAATTCTTTTGCAAAATATATCAAAATGTTCTATCAACAGCTTCAATACAGAAATGACTAATCATTGGCACTGTATCCCAAATAATAATCTTTGCTTGTCTCATTAACATTGCAATAGCTAACAATTGTTTGATGTTACATGTTGAATTTTCAATAATTGATATTAGGATACAAAAGATAGAATGTGTTGTCCTTCCATTAGGTAATCACATTGCAGCAATCCCACTTGAAATGACAATTGAAACAATTTCACCTCTGGACTGTAATGCACATGTTAGGGCATCCTACAAAAATATTTTACCTATACCTCAATAACCATATACAAAAAGGAAATTATCACATTGTCTTGTTGTTGCATCCATAATATAACTAAAAATTTCTTTCTTTTTAACTGTCATCATGTTTAACATTCTATTAGCTTCTAACTTTGATTGATCAACATTGAAATTCAAGTATTGATTCTCTGAGTAATTGAGCGGATCATAATCAGTGCCATCAAGCAAAGCAGGCAACTCAGGGAAATCAACTAAGCTCTTGCCATTTTTTGGAGTAATTTATTTATTTCTTTCAAAGCTAGTATCTCTTTCTCTCTACTTGAAAACTGAATACCTAATATAAATCATAAAACAAATCCATTATTAAAATATGAAAAAGCTTCTCTACACATCAAAATAGGTTACAAAGCTAAGGAAAAAAATTAAAAGAGAGTATTAAGAAATCAAAGATTCTCAAACAATAATCATTTAAAAAACCTAAATAGTCAAACAAAAATAGCATTATAGGGAAAGAATAATATCTAGCTCAATTATTCTAAGGAAAAAAGTACAGAATGCCATACTTGATAATTGTTCACTACTATATGGAACAAATAATAAATCCTTAGATAAAATTCCACTTGTTTGTCTTCACACATATCAAGTCTTGACATCAAATGTGATAGCAGCAATTGCACAAACAATCATCTAAGGTAATGACTAGATCCCCACCATGCCACCTCCTTGATTGCATCAATTAATAAACTCTTGATGATGATCAAGCAAGCTTAACACATAGCAAGTTGATCTAAAAGATGGATAAACAACATTATTCACTATTCTTATTTTTCCTAAAAAGAAGTTCCTCCTTTTACCTTAGTTAACAAAGTATGCAAATAATATAATTCACCTGAGCTCAGAGGCAGGGGTGAACCGGGATATAATGATGGGAGGGGCTAAGAAAGCATATATGATAATTGAAGAAAATATTTGGCACTTAAAGTATAAAACAAATTATGATATATAAATATTTCAACATATTCATAGTCAAATTTTTAAATATATAATCAAAGCAAACATGTGTCATTCAAAAGAAAAAAATATATCTTCATTTCTTAAGTTATGCACGTCGATGTTTCATGGCATAAAAATCTTCAACTATCATATATGTAGTAAATTGTTCAACAATCTCCTTCTCAATATAAATAGTTATATAATTAGTGAGAAAATCATCTTTCATCTTATTGTAAAGCCTTGTTTTAACAATTTTCATAGCTAAAAAAGATCACTTAGTCGTTGCTATTGATATTGGAAGTGTAATATCCTTATTTTTATAGGATGTTATAAAATGAATATAAAATGAGAAATGAAGCGAGATGAAAAGGTAATATACTCAGACTAATTTCTTATCTGATTTTCAGAAGAAGTTATGTTTGGTCTTTAATTGGAATTAAGGTTCTTAGCAGAAATTAATTCTAGAACTTATCCAGAAAGGTATACAATATACTACTTTAATGGAAGTCCGTCCCAAACTGAGTGTAATGATATAATTATTGTGTAGCTGAGAGGTCTAGGTAGAGTGATAGACTAATTTGAAAATTAATGTGAATAGTTAAAAATAAATAATAAAAAAATAGTCTTTGGGTAAAATTACAAGAAAGTGCCACGGAGAATGGATAATTACTTTTTAACCCCGATTCAGTGGCAAAACGATCATTTTCCAAATTGAAAGTAAAATGTGAATATTATATTTAAGTCTTAAGGAATAAAATGTTAATATCATAAAATGCATAAAAAGCTGAAAAATTTGAGAGACAATGTTAAATGTGAAGAAGAGCAAAGAGGTCTTTTTCCCGATTAAACAAAGAAATGAGAAAATTATATTTTTATCCTAAGAAATAATATATTTTTGCAACTTAGTCTCTCAAGTAGAAAAAATTCATTGGAAGTCAAATAAGTCTTGGGGGAAATTTATAGTTAATGACACGAAAGTTTTAAAAATTATAAATTTATCTAGGTTAAGGGTATTTTTGGAAATATGAAAAATTACTGTTAGAATGAAGCTCTTGACAAGCCAAGCCTAATGAAATATTGTTTAGAAGTTAGTTAGATCAAGATGATTTTATATTGGGTGATAAAGTTTAAAAATTAATATTATACCAAATAAATATTATTTTCGACAACATAAAAATTAGTGTAGTGTCAAGAAAAGTAAATGGACCTCACCTAGATATATTTTGGATAAAAAAATGATTTAAATCTAAAAGTAGTTTTTTGGATAATCCTATACCAATTTAATGACAATTTTGTTAAAAGTATTTAATCAATACAGGTAAAAGTTATCGGTAAAGAGTATTTTGATCCATTAAAATTTATGAAGCATTTTTGGATAATTTTTCCCTCAATATGATGTAACCAAGGCTGCAAGGGATATGGAAGAAATTTATTTAATTGATTTTGTCCAATACTTCTCAGAGAAGGTAAAGCTTTTTGAAAAAAAAAGTAAAAGAAAAAAAAGGTAGTCATTATTAACAAGGTAATTAGCCAAGTTAATTACCCAAAATCCCTCTCTTTTTGACGTCACTTTTTAGCAGCCCATGTGTTGAAATTATATGTTTTAAATTTTTTAACAAACTTCTTCAAGAAGGTTTTTTGAAGCCTTGTGAACACTTGGACAAAAATGGTTGGCTTGGAGTTTTTATAACATCTCTCTCTACTCTCTCATTTTGGCTAACTCTTACATAGAAAAAGGAAGGCAGTGAGTTCTGAAAACACCAAAGAAAAGAGGAGAGAGCACGTGAAAGAAGGAGAAGAGAAGGGAAGAGAGGAAGCAAGCCACTTGAGGTAAGTTCTATCCTTGGGGTTCTATGGCTGCTTGCTTAGGCTTTTGAGTAGTGTGCATGGTTCCTTTTTTTTTTGTTTCTCCTCTCTTTTGGGGCTGTGATTTTCTTTTTAAGAAAGAGGGAGGAGAGGTAAAGTATTTTCATGTATGAAACTGAAGAGAAAGCATGGGAAATTGTAAAGGAAACAAGTTTAAGAGAGTTTTGAAGTAAGTGCATGAAAAATTCATACTTTCTCTCTAAACCCTGATTTTTGGTCAGTGTAGAAGTCCATGTGGGAGTGAGAATTTCTTAAATTTGGTGTCAAAAATGGATTCCCCATAGTCCAAAACCTTAAAAATAAGTGTGTTGTATAAAGAAAGATCAAAGGATAGTAAAATGAATTTTTAGGTTAAATGTATCTACTTTGTGAATGAAGTCTCAAAATCAGTGGCTCATGGCATTATTTTATGATGCTATAGGGTTCCAACAAATGTTAGGAGATCAATGGAAGTGTGCACAAAAATTGGAAAGGATTGGAAAGCTCATAGGTAGTTATAACCTCATTTATGCCTATTCTTATCAACTTGAGTTATTATATTTCTTTGATTATGCCATGCTTTGAATTGAATGATTTATCTTGGAAATGTGTTGTTGGTTGATTGTATGAAGGGCTTTATGACCCTTGGATGTCCAATTTTCAAAATGTTACCATGCCAAAATTTTTATGAAATAGTATGGCATATTATGATTTCAAGGTTTCCAATGACAGTTTATGAAATGTTATTATGATATAAGTGCATGAATGGTTGTAACTACTAAGATGTTGAATCAAGTGTTTTGATGATTCCAAACTAACTTTCAAGAGCTTGGAATAAAGATATCAAAGGTGCACAAAAGGTTCAAGTGGAGAAATCCTGGAGAAATCAGTGCAAAGATTCATGTAGGATGTTTAGAAATGTTTTGAGTTGAGTAAAAGACTTTGATTTGATGAAAAGATGTTTTAAAACCTTGATTCTATGTTAAAACATGGAATAATTGAAAAACACCCACCAACATACGAAGTTTGAAAGGTTTATACTGATTTGTCATAGTAGAAATTCGAACTTTAGCTTTGGAAATTCAAATTTCGTATTGAAACCAAACAAGTATGAAGAGAAGCTTCTCTGACAGACAAATTTTGACTTGAGAAAATTTGAATTTTGATAAGTGTCTGAAATGAGCTTTCAGTAATAGACAAACTCTGGGTTTTGAAAATTCAAATTTCAGACAAAATGAAACTTATGAAAACTAAAGAAATTCGTCTGAAATTATGTCAAAGTTCATCTAAAACCAAGTTTGGATTGGATTTCAAAATTGCTCACTAACAGACGAACTTTGAACATAAAAATTCAAATTTCAGAAACTAAGCTTGGGAGTCTGTTGCAATGATATGTTGACATACGAATAACAGTATTTATAAATTCGAATTTTGAAGTTAGTCTGAAAAGAGGTCTCTCTGATAGACGAACTTTGCACTTTGAAAATTCAAATTTTGAATTATATGAACTACTGTGCCTTATAAACCAGCTACGGACAGATGAATTTTGGGGTTCCAAAATTTGAATTTCGAAGGCACTGTAGCAATTGAAAATACTGTTCATACTTAACAGAAAAATTTCTACTTGAAAATTCGTATGTCACAATGAAGAAACATTTTCCAAATATCAAAATTCGAATTTCACTTCATGACAGATGAACTTCGGGCATTCAACGTTGAAGCTATTAACCTTCGGTTTCTGCGAAATTCGTCTGTTAACCAACTAAAATTCGAATTTCAGAGTGTCAGAAGCATTAAATGTGGTTGGTTAACGGATAGTTTTTCATGGTAACCATTGGATAACTTCTCCAACGGATAGATTTTTTCTCTAACGTATAGTTGAGACCTAAATCTATAAATATAACATCATTTGAAGTTATGGGTAACGATTTTAACTTTGTATATACTGAAACTCTGCCAAATCATCTACTCAAAGTCTCTTACTCTCTCACTTCAATATTTGTACTCCAACTTTCATATTCACTCTATTTAAGAGAGTTTAATCATTGTAAACAATCTTATCTTCATTTGGAAGAAAGATTTTCTTGTGAGGGGATATCACAAGGGATTGTGAAGCACTTTGTAAGAGTGCATAGAGTGAATGAGTGAGCTCTAGAAACAAAGCATCATCTTTGTACTGAGGCATTTGCAAGAAGCCCATTGAATTCTTACAGTGAAAATCTCAAGTGATGACTTGGGGACTGGACGTAAGTTAAGTGGAGAGACCGAATCAGGATAAAGATATGAGTTTTCTTCTCTTTACTGCAACTTTTACAACTTGTTCACTTATACTCTGTTTTACCTTCTATACTTTGCTTTCTTCACTTTCTTGACATTTTGCAAAAAATTTCAAGCTTCCCAATTCACCCTCCCTCTTGGGAAGCCAGCCTATCTAACAAGTGGTATCAGAGCCTAAATTCCCAATCAAAGGATTTCACAGTCTGGGAATTAAAATGGCTGGTTTTGGAGAAAGCATTCTACCAGAAAGAAACAACACAAATAGACCACCTAGCTTCAGTGGAGAATACTATGGTTACTGGAATATGAGGATGCAAATCTATCTCCAATCAATTGATCTGGACATCTGGTCAGTCATTCAGAAGGGAGATTTTGTCCCAATGGCTTTGGAAGATGATGGGAAGTACAGAGAGAAGCCAGAAGTTGAATGGAATGAGGAAGATAGATGAAGAGTCTTGCAGAACTTCAAGGAAAAACACTGTTTGGTCAGTGCTTTGAATCAAGACAAATTCTATAAGGTCTCCCAATGCTCCACGGCTAAGGAAATGTAGGACACCCTGCAAATTGCTCACGAAGAAACAACTAGAGTTAGGAAAAATAAACTAAATACATGCATAGGAGAATATGAAAGCTTCAGAATGGTTGAAGGAGAGAATGTAAAAGAGCTACATAACAGATTCACCCTCATTGTGAATTAACTAAAGAGCCTGGGAAAGGAGTACATTCAAATAGAAAAAGTGAGAAAGATCCTCAGAGCTCTCCCTTTGGAATGATAACTCAAAGTAACAGCAATAGAAGAAGCCAGAGGAAAATCAATGGCCTCTGTCACAGCTCTTTTTGGCAGCCTCGAGGAGTATGAAGGAAAAATGAAGGCTCTCAAGGAGGCTAGACAAGACAGAAAGAAGAAAGGTCTTGCTCTAAAAGCTGCTGAAAACAAAGAAGAATAATCTAACAGTAGAGATGAGCTAGATGAAGAAACTATGGCTATGATGGTCAAAAAATTTGGAAGATTCTACAGCAAAAAGAAAAATAAGAAAATCTTCAAGAAAGGAGCAGCTGGAGATAGCAAGAGGGAAGCAAAAGAGCCTATCACTTGCTATGAGTGAAAAAAGTAGGGACATATCAAATGGGGTTGTCCACAATTCCTCAAGAAGCAAGAAAAAGAAAAGAAAGCTGCAGAAAAAGGCAAGAAGAAAAGAGCTTACATCTCATCAATATGGGGCAACAGCTCAGATGAAGAAGAAGATATTGAAGATGAAATTGCCAATATCTGTCTTATGGCCCTTGCCTCTGAAGAAGTTGAAATCCCATGCAGCAGTGATCAAGAAGATGAGGTATATGAATTTGAACCTTCCTATTATGAATTATTGGATGCATTTCATGAGCTGCATGATGAGTTTGTTACGGTTGCTAAAGAATTGAAGCAAGCTAAGAAAAAGATTAACAAACTAGAATCTCAATGCAACATCTCTGAAATTGCTTCTCTGCCTATTGTTGAATCTGCTTGCTGTAAATCATGCATTGAACTAAAGCAAACCAATGAATATCTAGTGAAAAGCATGTCTAGGCTTACTAGAGGTAAAGATATGTTGTTTGCTTTAATGGGAAGCCAAAGAATATCACAAGGAAAGGTTGCACTTGGCTATGATCCTTGTGCTGTAAGAGAAAAGATTAGGAAGAAAAATCAGAATATATACATGAGACATTTTGTGCATGCTAATAGCAATAGAAAGAAAGATCTTATGTCACATCACATTGAACATATAATCAACCAAGGCATACAAAACAAAAATATTATCTGCATTATTTTCTTCCTGCTTCTCAATCCAGCAGTCTCTTTACCACCTGTCACTTCTGTAACAAGAAGGGACATATTTCCAATTCATGTGCTTTAAAGAAAAATGGACTTGACAGGAAGGCTAAATGGATTCCCAAAGGTACATCTGTATCTAGGGAAAAGACTACTAACAGAAAAGGACCCAAGCAAATTTGGGTACCTAAAAAGAAAATATGAACTTTGTTTTGCAGGTATGTCTCAAAGCTAGAAAGAGTAATAAATGGTATATGGACAGTGCCTGCTCAAGTCACATGACCGGTGACAAGGAGAAGTTCATCACCCTTAGAGACAAGAAAGGAGGAAAGGTGACCTTTGGAGGTTATCAATATGGTAGAATAGTTGGCATTGGCATTGTGGGCAAGAATCCTGAGACATCCATTGAAAATATGCTGTTTGTGATTGGCCTCAACCACAATCTACTAAATGTGAGCCAGACATGTGACAAAGGAAACTGGGTACTGTTTGACTTAAAATTCTGCCTGGTCATTAGAAAAAGTGATCATAAAGTAATCCTCAAAGCTCAAAGGGATGGTAACTGCTATACTATTGATCTTGATGAACTTCCTCCCTTAGATTCTGTTTGCTTGATTAGTCAGGACAATGATAGTTGGTTGTGGCATAGAAGATTAGCTCATGTTAATATGAATCAGCTTTCAAAACTGGTTAAAAATGAGTAAGTCATTGACCTGCCAAAAATTGCTTTTGAAAAAGACAAAGAATGTGATGTATGCCTAAGAGGAAAACAAACTAAATCTTCTTTTAAATCCAAAAACGTAGTCACCACAACTAGACCACTAGAACTACTGCATATGGATTTAATTGGTCCATCTAGGGTAAAAAGCATTGGTGGAAATCTATATTTCTTGTAATTGTGGATGATTACTCTAGATTTACATGGACATTATTTCTTTCCTCTAAAAGTGATACCTTTGATGCATTTGTAACTTTAGCCAAGAAAGTGTAAAATAAGAAGGGTATTTCCATTGTGTCTATCAGGTCAGATTATGGAGGAGAGTTTGAGAACTCATACTTTCTGGAGTATTGTAATGAGCATGGAATTGATCACAACTTCTCCGCTCCAAGACCTCCTCAACATAATGGTGTAGTAGAAAGGAAGAACAGAACAATTGAAGAGATGGCTAGAGTTATGCTGAATGAAAAGGAACTCTCACAAGTATTTTGGGCTGATACAATGAACACAGCAAGCTACATCATAAATAGAGCCTACATCAAACCAATCCTTGGGAAGACTCCTTATGAGCTGTACAAAGGAAGAAAGCCAAATCTCTCACATCTCCATGTGTTCGGCTGCAAGTGCTTCATTCACAACAATGCTAAGGAGAATCTGGGTAAGTTTGATGCCAAATCTGATGAAGGTATATTTTCTGGGCTATTCTAGTAGAACTAAGACATATAGAGTTTTTAATAAAAAGTCTAAATTGGTAGAAGAATCTGTGCATGCAGTATTTATTGAAAATGAAATTGCTTCCAAACATGCTACTGATGAGGATAATCTTGTCTTAAACTTTAAAAAGTTAGATATCTTTGATGAAGGTAAAATTGAACCTCCAAAAATATCTGAATTTATTAACATAGAGGAAGATATTCAGGAGAGAGATTTTAAAGAAGAAAATAATGAAGAAATGTCTTAAGAACTCCCTGGAGCTTGGAGATATCAAAGGAATCATCTTATTGATCAGGTGATAGGGAATGTTCAAGAGAGAGTTAGAACCAGAAAACAGATAAAGGATCAAATGATTAGTTGTGCTTTCATCTCACAAATTGAATCTAAATGTACTGAAGAAGCCTTAACTGATGAATACTGGATTTTGGCTATGCAAGATGAATTAAATCAGTTTGAAAGAAATCAAGTATGGGATTTAGTGCCTAGACCCAAAAATCATCTTGTCATTGGTACCAAATGGGTTTTAGAAATAAACTTGATGAATCAGGATTAATAATCTGAAATAAAACTAGATTGGTTGCTAAAGGATATAATCAAGAAGAAGGTATTGATTTTGAAGAAACCTTTGCTCCAGTGGCTAGATTAGAAGCAATCAGAATTCTGTTAGCATATGCATGCATGAAAAATATTTTGTTATATCAAATGGATATGAAGAGTGATTTTCTAAATGGATATATCATGGAAGAGGTTTATGTAGACCAACCTCCAAGTTTTGAGGACTCTGCAAAACCAAACCATGTTTATAAACTGAAGAAAGCCCTTTACGGTTTAAAACAAGCCCCTAGAGCATGGTATGAAAGATTAAGTAATTTTCTAACTAAAAAGGGGTTCAACAGAGGAAAAGTAGATACAACTTTATTCACTAAGAAAGAAAAAAAAATTTTCTTATTGTTCAAATCTATGTTGATGATATTATATTTGGTGCTACTAATGAATCTCTTTCCAAGAATTTTTCTAAGTTAATGCAGGGAGAATTCAAAATATCCATGATGGGAGAACTCAACTTCTTCCTTGGATTGCAAATCAAGCAGTGCGATGATGGTAATTCTCTCAATCAATCCAAGTATCTGAAAGAACTATTAGAGAAGTTTAGAATGGAAAATGCCAAGCTAATGGGAACACCTATGGCTACTACAATCAAACTAGATATGGATGAAAAAGGGAAAATGTTTGACATAACCTAGTATGGAAGAATGATTGGATCCCTACTATACCTAACTTCCAGTAGACCTGACATCATGTTCAATGTCTATATGTGTGCAAGGTTCCAGTCATGTCCCAAGGAAACCCATGCAACTGCTGTGAAACGTATCTTCAAATATCTCATTGGAACATCACAGATGGGTTTTTGGTATCCAAAGGGGAATGGAGAATATCTCAAAGGATACACTAATGCTGACTTTGCAGGATCCAAAACTGACAGAAAAAGCACAAGTGGAACATGTTAGTTTCTTGGAGGATCCTTGGTTTCATGGTTTAGCAAGAAGCAAAACAGTGTGGCTTTATCTACAGTAGAGGCTAAATATATTGCAGCTAGAAGCTATTGTGCCCAAATCATCTGGATGAAACAGCAACTTGAAGATTTTGAGGTTGAGATGAAGGAAATACCAATCATGTGTGACAACCAAAATGCCATTAATATCACAAAGAATCCGGTCATGCATTCAAGGAAAAAACATATTGAAGTTAAGCACTACTTCATAAGGGATCATGTTTTGAAAGCAGAATTAGACTGGAACACATCCCAACAGAGGATCAAGTTGTTAATATCTTGACAAAGCCTCTATCAGAAGATAGACATTGCAAAATCAGAAGAGAATTGGGTATGGTAAATCCTAATGAACTGTAAGTAAATCCATGTGCAATTCTGTTTTTAGATTTTCCAACATTAAATTAATTCTAACTTTAGCATCGGAGTGAATTTAATTTAAGTTGTAGGTGCTCCTCATGAGATTCAATGGCAATAAATCTGAAAAATGGAGCACACCAAAATGGAACAGTCAAAAAGTGAAGAAAATGGCAAAAATTCTGAGTTTCTGGATCCATTCTGTAAGTTTTTAAAGTTGAAATTCATATCTTAGTTGTGTGTTAGATGAATTTTCTTGATAAATTGTGTTTCTGAACAAGTCAGCATGGTCAAAATTCATCTATCAAGCAGTTACTTACGTTAAAACTAACATTTTCCACTGAATAGATGCAACCCTACTCTTTTCTTCTCTAAGTCTGTTCAAATTCTCTCTTCAATGCTCTTCAATTCTGACCATAAATCTTCATTTTCCACCATTTAAACTGATTTTTGCACCCTATAAAACCCAATCTTAGCTTCATTCTGAAACATTCATCCATGAAAATGGCAAGAGTAAAGAATCCTGAAGCTGGAAAAGGAGAGGCACAACCAAAGAGGATGGTCAAATCCTAATATGCTTCAAAGGAGGGTGAAAAACTGAAGAGAAAAGCCGATTCAACAATTGGTATCAACTCCCTCCAAACGATTCAAGCAAGGCAACTCCCTCCAAACGACAAAAGACAACCCCAAAGGTAGAATCAAAGAAAATTGGTCCCTCTTCTTCGAAGAAAGCAGAGTCTTCGATCTCTGTTCCTACTGCTACTGATACTATTGCTTCCACTTCCTCTTTCAGTACTGAATCTAGAGAATATCAACTCACTACACTGCCATTATGGAGTACTCCTCAAATTCAGGAGGAATACTCGACCAAGTTTGCCAATAAAAAGGTAATCAAGCCTTATTGTGTGAACTTGGAAGATTTCTTAGTCTCTAACAAATTTGATACTGGAATATGGATGTTGAGATATAAGAATCTGTTAGCGATACTGGAGAGGTATGATAATGAAGTGGTAAAAGCATGGTATGCCTCCCTAAAGTACAACAGCAAGAAGAAGAAGTGGGAGGTCAATCTGAGATTAAGGACCATCTGGCTCACAGATGAGACTTTTAATGAAGTGTTGGAAATGCCAGGGCAAGATGGCCTCAAGATTGACATCACTGCCTCTGGTTATATGGATGAGGCAGAGGCTGCTGATGAAGAAGGTGGCCCCTTTCTGAACTACAAGAAGAGCACAATTTTGAACACTTTGTTCAGAAGAAAGGAAAATAGGCCAACCATAAATCTGCTAAAGCCCACAGACCTCAGTGCTCAAGTGAGGATCCTACAATACATAGTGTATAGGATCATCTTCAACAAAAGGAGGTAGGTTCAATCTGATCACAAGGGCAGAGGCACATGTGATGGCAGCAATCATGCGTGGAAAACTTATCAACATAGGACATATAATACTCCAACGCATGATCAAGGCAAGGGATCAGAGAAAAGATTCCACACTCCCCTATACAGCAATCATTTCCAGAATTCTACAATATGCTAGAATTCAGCATCTTGAGAAGGGGAAAGGGAAGCCCACTGAGATTTTCAAGGAAGAGGAACTTCAAAGAATGAGAATTGAAAGAAATGAATGAAGATGGATTAGGAAGGGAGTAGGAAAATCTGAAGATCTCTTCTTTGTTGAAGATGCCTCCCTACAGCAAGAAGGTACCTCTGAGGCTTCTACAAGACCTACACCTTAGCCTTCTCTGCCTGTCCCATCTCCATCCAAACCTACTCACATTCTATCTACTCCCTCCTCTCGTGCCAGGCCAACCAAGATCACTGAGTTGTATGACAGCCTGTCTACACTCATACTTAGCATCAGAGATGAGCAAAATGCTAAATTTGCTCATCTGCAAGATCAGATTCACCAGTTGGCCAAGAACATGAAAGTGGTTGCTGATGCCTATGAAGATATTCAGAGTGCAATTCCTGCCACATCAGCTCCATCTCATCCAGGATTCTCTGAGCCTGTTCAGTCTCCAACTCCTGAGCCTCCAAGCCCCTTTGAGCTAGCCTCATGTGAGCATGCTGATGCTGTAGAAGATACTGAGGATGCTGGTACAATGAGCACACCAAGTCCTGGCCCTCCCTTGGACTATGGTATGGAAGAAGAAGGACCTCGGGATTCAAGCTTTCATGAGCCTATTACTGCAGATACTCAAGAGTCAATCTTATCCTAGCAAGAATTTGAGCAAGTAGAAAGACTAGTGGCAACCATTTCTACTTCATCAATCATGGAGGTTGCCAGAAATGAAGAAAAGAGTATTGTGCCTTTTGTTGATTTGGAAGCTATTGCTCGCAATAATCTCTTGCAAGCTCAGAGAAGAAGGCTTGAAGAATGTTTCCTTCTGATGACCCTGCTCTTTCATCTCTCACTGCACATGGTCTTTTAGAAGAACAAAGAGCTCAATTGGCTCTTTCCAGACAAAAGATGCAAGAGCTGCTTGAGGTCTCTAATGATGAGGATCCAAGCCCTGAGCCTTCTAAGCCTCATCTGCTTTTTGCTCCTGTGCCCCTCAAAGCTATTCCAGTTTCTCAAATCCCTCCTCCGGTTGATTATGTTCACCTTCCTGATGATGCCAAAAAGGGGGAGAAGAGTAAGCAAACTGGTAAGTCTGCTGCTAAACCATCTGGAAAGACTTACAGCAAGAAGACCAAGTCAAAGAAGAAGTGATTAGAACTTAGGCTTGAGTCCTCTTATAGTGTTTTGCTATGATTCTGATGTTTGAGTTTTGTGAACTGGCAAGTCTGCTGCTGAGTCATCTGGAAAGACTTATAGCAAGAAGACCAAGTCAAAGAATAAATGATTAGAACTTAGGCTTGAGTCCTCTTGTAGTGTTTTGCTATGATTCTGATGTTTGTGTTTTGTGCTTATATTTTTGGAACTATTTTGCATCTGTAAAGTAATGTTTGATGAAATGAAACAATTCCTTGGCTACAATGATTTGCTTCTAGTAATCTTTGAATCTTTTTACTTGATCTACTATATATGATATCTTTTTGAAATATAATGCATATGTTGAGGGGGAGCTTGTTTAAGCAAACCCAAGTACTAATCTAGTTTGTAAGTTGTTTTGTTATCATCAAAAAGGGGGAGATTGTTGAATCAAGTGTTTTGATGATTCCAAACCAACATTCAAGAGCTTGGAATAAAGATATTAAAGGTGCACAAAAGGTTCAAGTGGAGAAATCCTGGAGAAATCAGTGTAAAGATTCATGTAGGATGTTTAGAAATGTTTTGAGTTAAGTAAAAGACTTTGATTTGATGAAAAGATGTTTTAAAACCTTGATTCTATGTTAAAACATGGAATAATTGAAAAACACCCACCAACAGATGAAGTTTGAAAGGTTAATACTGATCTGTCATAGTGGAAATTCAAACTTTGGCTTTGAAAATTAAAATTTTCGTATTGAAACTAAAAAAGTATGAAGAGAAACTTCTCTGATAGATGGATTTTGACTTGAGAAAATTTGAATTTTGATAAGTGTCTGAAAGGAGCTTTCAGTAACAGATAAACTTTGGGTTTTGAAAATTCGAATTTTAGACAAAATGAAACTTATGAAAACTAAAGAAATTCGTCTGAAATTATGTCAAAGTTCATCTGAAACCAAGTTTGGATTGGATTTCAAAATTGCTCACTGACAGATGAACTTTGAACATGAAAATTTGAATTTCAGAAACTCAGCTTGTGAGTCTGTTGCAATGATATGTTGACATACGAATGACAGTATTTATAAATTCGAATTTTGAAGTTAGTCTGAAAAGAAGTCTCTCTGACAGACGAACTTTGCATTTTGAAAATTCAAATTTTGAATTATATGAACTACTGTGCCTTATAAACCAGCTATGGACAAACAAATTTTGGGATTCCAAAATTCGAATTTCGAAGGCATTGTAGCAAATTGAAAATACTGTTCACACTTAATAGAAAAAACTTTCTAATTGAAAATTCGTATGTCACAACATAGAAACACTTTCCAAATATCAAAATTTGAATTTCACTTCATGATAGACGAACTTCGGGCATTCAACGTCGAAGCTATTAACCTTCAGTTTCTGTGAAATTCGTCTGTTGATCAACTAAAATTCGAATTTTAGAGTGTCAGAAGCTTTAAATGCGGTTTGTTAGTAGATAGTTTTTCAGAGTAACCATTGGATAACTTCTCCAACGAATAGATTTTGTCTCTAACGTATAATGAAGACCTAAATCTGTAAATATAACATCATTTGAAGTTATAGGTAACGATTTTAACTTTGTATATACTGAAACTCTGCCAAATCATCTACTCAAAGTCTCTTACTCTCTCACTTTAATAATTGTACTCCAACTTTCATATTCACTTTGTTTAAGAGAGTTTAATCATTGTAAACAATCTTATCTTCATCAGGAAGAAAGATTTTCTTGTGAGGGGATATCACAAGGGATTGTGAAGCACTTTATAAGAGTGCATAGAGTGAATGAGTGAGCTCTAGAAACAAAGCATCATCTTTGTACTGAGGCATTTGCAAGAAGCCCGTTGAATTCTTGCAGAATAGTGGAAATTCTTAAGTGGTGACTTGGGGACTAGACGTAGGTCAAGTGGAGAGACCGAATCAGGATAAATATTTGAGTTTTCTTCTCTTTACTGCAACTTTTACAACTTGTTTACTTATACTCTATTTTACCATCTATACTTTACTTTCTTCACTTTCTTGACATTTTGCAGAAAATTTTTAAGCTTCCCAATTCACCCCCTCTTGGGAAGCCAGCCTATCTAACATAAAATTCTTTGAATCTCACTTCCTCTAAATCGCTAACCATGTTAGGGAAAAACCATGAAAAATGGCTAAGGAAGGAGCTAGATGTGTTAAGAAGATAATGAGTGGTTGATTATGCAAGTTATTATGTTATGATGTGAACATTTGTATCCATATATATATAGATGAGTGATGCTGTCATTATTTGTTATCATCTATTTCTTTGTTTCTCATTATGTTATGTATGTATGTAGTACTATGAATGATGATGTAATTATGATACATAGCTCATTTTGCCAACATATGAATGAAAATGCTTAATCTGAATATCCTGATAGAAACGTAGCTGCTGTTCAGTGAAACAGGGCAATTAGTTTAAGTAATTTATATGCTCTAAAAGTAGATGGAATAGGATTTCCATAGAGCAAAGGAATACCTAAATTGGATAAGTGTACAATTTATGGTGAATTTTCAAAATTAAGGTTTAGAACAGGGCAAAATTGGGAAAACTAGAAACTGAAAGTTAGGTACTGAAAAATTCAAAAGATAATATAAAATTATATATAGCCCCAAAAACTTAGTGGCTTATATGTATAGAAAGATCTATGTTTTAAGTTTCATATGACATTGATTTGGAGGTAACTAGAGTTATATAATAGAAGATATGGAGGTTTTCCCAAATCTATTGTAGTAAAAGTTGAATTATGACCCTTCACAATTTAAGTTAATGTCATGCCTTATGCAAGTAGAATAAATGTAGAATAAAAATATTTATATCAAGTAGACAAACAGGGATTTCAAATGACATACAGTGAGCATTATTTGGTTCAAAATAGAAGGAGATATGAATTTTTAAATTTAAGGCCAAAATCTTATGAAGATATAAAATGACCAAATGTGTAGTAATATTAAAGGAATAAACTGTGCAAATTGGCATAGTGAGTGTTGAAATTATTATTTTTCCATGCACATAATCTTTTTAGCTATTTTTAGAGTCTTCAATCACTTCAATATAATTTTTGTAAAATTAGTTATGAATTTTCTAATTTCATCGGAAAAATGGAAACATGAACAGTACTGCAAAAAATGAAAATTGTTTTAAATTTTTATGTGATTCAAGATTCTAATCAAGCATATTTGGACTCTAATGAGGCCTAATTCATGGGAAAATGGGCCAAGGCTGCAAGGGATATGGAGGGAATTTATTTAATTGATTTTGTCCAATACTTCTCAAAGATGGTAAAGCTTTTTAAAAAAAGTAAAAAAAAGTAGTCATTATTAGCAAGGCAATTAGCAAAGTTAGTTCTTTTGGACATCACTTTTTAGTAGCCCATGTGCTGAAATTATATGTTTTAATATTTTTAACAAAACTTTGCAAAGCCTTGTTAACACTTGGACATTAATGGTTGGCTTGGAGTTTTTATAACATCTCTCCCATTTTGGCTTACTCTTACATGGAAAAAGGAAGTCAGTGAGTTCTGAAAACACCAAAGAAAAGAGGAGTGAGCACCTGAAAGAAGGAGGAGAGCAGGGAAGAGAGGAAGCAAGCCACTTGAGGTAAGTTCTATTCTTTGGGTTCTATGTCTTCTTGCTTAGGCTTTTGTGTAGTTGAGCATGAAATTGGTCTATCACTTAACCTAAACCTCCTAGCTATGCAATACTTATATAGTTGCACTCAACTCAAGACGGTCTTCCATTCAAGTAGTATATTGTATACCTTCTGGGGTAAGTTCTAGAATTAATTTTTGATAAGAACCTTATGAAAAATTAATTCCAATTAAGGACCAAACATAACTTCTTTTAAAAATTAGATGAGAAATTAATTCCTTCTAAAACCTGAGTATATAATTTTTTCATCTCACTTTGTTTCTCATCTTTTATTTATTTTATAACATCCTATGAAAATAGGGATATTATAGGAAGAGTCAACACAAGCCATAGTAATCTATCAATCAAAGGATAAAAACTAGATTTTTCATTCTCTACAAACTTTTGACATAATTAACTTTCACTCTACTAGTAAAACTGTTGAACTCAATGAATATTGATTGTAATATCTCTGTATTTCAGGTCACGACAAGTGAAGGTGATAAAAGTATTTGGATAACTAGCCCATATGCATATAGTCATAGCATTTTGATAATTGTTTATTAGATATCTTGCTCCACCAGTAAGAGAAGATGGCAACACAATTCTCTTACTAGTATTTATTGCTTTAGTTTCTCCACTAAGAATAGCATTAGATAATCCTTTATACATGTCCACTCTAAGTTTAGATTGATTTTCTCTAGTAAATTTCAACCTTTGTGCTTCAATCATTGTATATGCATTAACAATAAATTGTTGATGAAGTCTACCCGAGTGAAGCAAAATAGATTCATCATCCCTTCTCCTCATTAATCTATAGCCAATATACTCATGAAGAATGATGGTGTTTCTTTTAGAGCCAACACTGTCTAATACATAATTATGCAACATTCCACTTTGATATCCCCCATCACCAAATGGGAATAAGATAGGGTACTATAAAGAGATATAGGCAAAATGTATTTCATTATTTCTTTTAAACTTTCTAGATTGCTTTTGTATGATAATCTCTTCCCATATAAGACTGATCAAAATCACCAAAAATAAGTGCAACAACATCTGATAATGATGGTAAATTATAACATCTACCATATTGGCCACTCAGGTTAATCAAATCAATTTTTATATCTATACTTGAGTTATCTCTTTTTACTTCAACTGTTATTCTATATTTCTTCACATATGGAATATCATTCAACACATTCATTATATTCTCCATAATTTCTAGATGAAGAACTAATTTTATATCCTGTGGACTAAAAAAGAAAAAGAAAAAAATTAATATATGAAGTCAAAGATATAAAAAAGAAGGAATTTCTAATGAAGACAAAAAAACAAACCTATTCAAATAATGCAAGGACTACTCTAAATCTAAATATTTTTATGAAGTATAGCACAAAGCTGCAACTTATTTTTATCTGAATGCTAATTTAAATAAAAATAAATTATCATATAAACTTACATCTAGCAAATTCCAAATCTAAAACAAAACTCAAATACCAATTTGTTTTCACCAAATTTTTTTTACCCAAAATCTATTTCCACCAATATATGTAATACTGCTTCAATAGATTTTTCTTATAACCAAACTTCATTCACTATTTTCATTTCATTACCTAGCCTTAATTATGAATGAGCCTTCTACACAAACAAAAGTTGAAAAGGAAAAGAAAAGTAAAGACAAGAGAAAAAATGGCAAAAGGAAAAGATTGTATGAAAAAAGAGAAAAAGAAAAAGGAAAAAAGGAAAAGAGAAAATGACAAAAGAAAAAGAAAGAATCTTTAATCATGAGGAAGACATGTTTGAGACAAAAGGAATCAAATCTAAAAAAGCAAAAGAGCTCAGAGATAATTGTTCATAACATATGCTATACCTATAGTGAATGACACGAAAATGAAAATGAAATGCAAAAAGGAGCCCTCTATAAAAAGCTCACTCTTGCACCAAGATAGACACAATTAACTTTCACTCCACTACACCTCTTCTATTCTCTTCCTTATCTTCCGAATTCCCTGTACTTCTCCCATTTTCTAGCCATCTCATCTATTTTGTAAGTTTTTAATTTGGAAATAATATTTTGTATTATAGTCATTTTCCTTGTGTTCATATTTTTTATTATAGTCAACTATGATAGAAATATTAAATAGATTTGATGATGCACAACCGCAAGTAGGAGTAAAAGGGTTACAACAAGAAATAAAAAATATTAAGGAAGAGATTAGGATACCAAAGGAAGGAATTAAATAAATAAATAAAGAATTAAAAATTTTAGAAATAAAGGCAAAATTAGAAAATAAAGAAAATCCAGTAAAAAATGAAGAAGAAAATGATGCCCTAAAAGAAGTATCCAATGAAATAAATCAAGAGAAATTTCTAATGAGAATAGCTCAAGTTACCTTTATAAAAAGGTACTGTCAAATAAAAATTGTTATAAATAAAGAATACTCTAAAAATATAATAGCTTTAGTAGACTCAGGAGAAAATTTAAATTGTACTCAAGAACGGTTAATACCCGCAAAGGATTATGAAAAAATATTAGAAAGTTTATCTACAGATAACAATAATAAACTAAATATAAAATATAAACTAACTAATACTCATATTTGTAATGAAGGAATATGTTTTTAAAATGCTTTTATTTTAGTAAAAGATTTAAGTGAACTTGGTATGTTAGAGGCACCATTTTTACAACAAATAATACCCTTTGAAATGACCTATTCGAGGATAATGACTAAAGTAGGAGGAAAAAGAGTAATATTTAAATGGATAAAACCCCCAATAATAAAAGAAATAATTATGTTAAACGAAGACTCTATTTTCAAAATTAATGTAATCAAGAGAAAACAAAATCAAATAATTTTTTTACAAAAGAATAGAAGAACAAATGAAGAATCAAAATATAAAAAATAGGATAGAAGAAATGAAGAAATAATTCGAAAAAGAAATATGCTCAAAACATTCAAATGCATTCTGGGGTAGAAAGAAGCATGTAGTAAGTTTACCTTACGAAAAAAAATTTAATGAAAAAGACATACCTAATAAAGCTAGACCTATACAAATGAATCAAGAATTATTAGAATATTGTAAAAAAAGAAAAGAAAAATATGAACTTTTAGATAAAAAAATTAACAAGACCTAGTAAATCACCTTAGAGTTCTTCGGCACTCTATGTACAAAATCATGCAAAAATAAAAAGAGGAGGCCCAAGATTAATTATAAATTATAAAACTCCGAATAAAGTGCTAAGATAGATAAGGTACCCTATACCCAACAAAAAAGACTTAATATGAAGATTGTCGAATGCATCAATATTTTCAAAGTTGGACTTAAAGTTAGGATATTATCAGATACAAATAGAAGAAAAAGACAAATATAAAATAGCATTTATTGTGCCTTTTAGCCATTATGAATGGAATGTAATGCCTTTTGGCTTAAAAAATGCTCTATCTAAATTTCAACAAATACTAAAAGATATATTTTATTCCTATAGCAAATTTGTCATAGTCTATATTAATGATGATTTAGTGTTTTCAAATTCTATTGAATACCATTTTAAACATTTTCAAGAATTTTATGAAATAATAAAGAAAAATGGTTTAATAGTTTCTACCAAAAAGATGAAATTATTTCAAGTAAAAGTTAAATTTTTAGGATTAGAAATATATCAAATGCCAATTACTCCTACTAGTAGAGTCATAGAATTTGCAGATAAATTTCTACAAGAAATAAAAGATAAAACCCAATTACGAGATTTTTAGGATGTCTTAATTATGTTTCATATTTCCTACCCAATTTAAGAATTAAAATAATGCCTTTATTTTCAAGACTTAAGAAAAATTCACCTGAATGGAATATTAAAATGACTCAAATAGTAAAAGACATAAAAAGACAAGTCAAGAGTCTTCCCTATTTAGGAATAGCAAACTCAAAGGTTAAAAAGATAGTAGAAACAAAGGTTTTAGAAATAGGTTATGAAGGCATATTAAAACAAACCTTAGGAGAAAAAGAACAAGTAGTAAGATATTATTTAGGATCATGGACAAAAACCCAACAAAGGTACTCCACCATAAAGAAAGAAGTTTTATCCATAGTATTATGTATTTCAAATTTTCAAGATAATTTAATAAATCAAGAATTTTTGTTGCGAATTGATTGCAAGGCAGGCAAAAATGTTTTACAAAAAGATGTTAAAAATCTTGTTTCTAAACATATTTTTGCAAGATGGCAAGCTATTTTATCATGTTTTGATCTTGAAATAGAATTTATAAAAGGAGGAAATAATTCTTTATCAAATTTTTTGACAAGAAAATTCCTATAGGAAAAAGATGTTCAGCTATCATTAGTTCAGTACAAGGTAATCCTCAAGATAAATGCAAAGGGGTAACTTCCCCATTAACTCTAGCAAAAGTTACAGCCAAACTAGTACAACCACAAGACTATGCCACTAGTTCTAAACCTATAGTTAACCATCCTAGATATACCAATAGAATTTAACCCAGTAGTCTATAGACAATGAAGAATTGCAATATGTACCCAAGAAATATATTTTAACAGTATGTCCCTTGGAAGAAGAATATTACAAAAATAACATTGTCGACACCATTAAGGCTTTGTTTCCATCCCATGAGACAGAAGAAATGTGGAATTTCTTACCCACAAATTTCAAAAAAGATAGAAGATATTATGAGTTAATTTTGATAGATTCTAAATAAGCCATAATAACTCATACAGATGAAGAAGCAGGGACAAAATACAACAAAATTGTCATACCTTACTTTCTTATATTATTTCTCATGTATAATAGCATATATAATGCTAAAATGAGCTAATATAGAAGCTTAAATCATTTGAAAACCAAATTAGAAAAATTCAAAATTTTAAAACACTTTATTTAGTAACCCAATTTTTCTAGCTAAAATTTGAAAAATCATAACTAATTTCAAAAAAATTGTATGAGTATGATTCAAATATCTAAAAGTAACTAAAAATATTTTATACATAGGAAAAATATGAAACTTGAACTTTAATGAGCCAATTTGTACAGTAAATTTGTTAAATTTCTATTGTTCATTTGGTCAAAATTATTTTCCCAAGTTTTCTTACCCATATTCAAAAATTCATAACTTCTATCATACACATCCAAATTTGGTGATCTTTAGATTGTTTGAAATCTATATGTCTCTAGTTTCCAAGCATATATAACACTTACACAGAAAAACTAAATCTTAAATGAACAATAATCATATAACCATCCAGTGTTCACATTGGACAATTTTGCATTCCAAATTTCAAAATAATATCATAACATTCATACAGAGCCCAAACTAGTCCAAACTAGATTCAAAACATCATAAGAGACTCACGAGATCATAAGGACAGTAACATATAGTCTCATGGGTTAACATAATATTTTATACAAAACACAAGTTAATATATCACAAATTCAGCTAAAACTTTAGTCTTGACTATGTTTCTCCTTACTTCTTGTCTTCTTAGAGACTTTGCAATCACTTGGACCTATCATGTTAGTGGTTGAAGAGCAAGATTTGGGAAAATCCTAGTAGCTAGCTCATTCAATGCAATTATGTCATTCAAAATTCACAAAATTCTCATGTAATCACATAAAATCATCAAAGAACCATATTGTCAAATTAAATTTTGGCAGAGTTTCCCCTTAGAAAATGGACATCTCGGGAACTAACCGCTTCATTTTACTGCTAAAATCAGTCATAAGCCAACACAAGAACAATATGATATCAACATATAATCATAGAAACAATTTAGAAAAACATAAAGCAATAAAATGAACATAGCTACCTTTTAGTGAAACTTTGAACTTGTTCCCTTGAATTAAAGATTCCACAAGCTTTCCTGAATTCCCACAGTTCTGAAATATCATTAAGCATTGATTTAACCCACTGATTCAAGGAGCTATCTTACAAAGTGCCTAACATGTTAGATATGCTAGCTTCCCAAGAGGGGGGTGAATTGGGAAGATTAAAATTTTCTACAAAAGTCAAGAGAGTGATGAAAGCAAAAGTGATAGTAAAACCAGAGCATAAAGGAATACCAAGGTAATAGTAGTAAAAGAGAAGGGAAGACATAGATATTTATCCCGATTCAGTTTCTCTATCTTGACCTATATCCAGTCCCCAAGCCACCACTTGAGATTTTTTCCATTGCCCTTTGGGTACCAAAGTCCCATCTGTGATGTTCCAATTAGATCTCTGAAGATGCGTTTTACAGCAGTTGTATGGGTTTCTTTAGGACATGTTCCAATTCTCTTCTGATTTTACAATGTCTATCTTATGGAGGGGGCCTTGTCAGAATATCAGCAACTTGATCCTCGGTAGGGATGTATTCTAATCTGATTTCTCCTTCCAGAACATTATCCTTTATAAAGTAATGCCTAACTTCAATATGATTTGTCCTTGAATGCATGACAGGATTCTTTGTGATGTTAATAGCACTTTGGTTATCACACATTATTGATATTTCCTTCATCTCAATCTCAAGATCTTCAAGCTGCTGCTTCATCCAAATGACTTGAGCACAACAGCTGCTAGCAGTAATATATTCAGCTTCTATAGTAGATAGAGCCATACTATTTTACTTTTTGCTGAACCATGAAACCAAGGATCCTCCAAGGAACTGACATGTTCCACTTGTGCTTTTTCTGTCAATTTTGGAACCAGCAAAGTCAGCATCAGTGTATCTAATGAGATCTTCTCCATTGCCCTTTAGGTACCAAAGTCTCATCTGTGATGTTCCAATTAGATATCTGAAGATGCGTTTCACAGCAGCTGCATGGGTTTCTTTGGGACATGATCCAATTCTCTTTTGATTTTACAATGTCTATTTTCTGGAAGAGGCTTTGTCAGAATGTTAGCAACTTGATCATTGGTAGGGATGTATTCTAATCTAATTTCTGCTTTCAGAACATGATCCCTTATAAAGTAATGCCTAACTTCAATATGCTTTGTCCTTGAATGCATGACATGATTCTTTGTGATGTTAACAGCACTTTGATTATCACACATTATTGGTATTTCCTTCATCACAATCTCATGATCTTCAAGATGCTACTTCATCCAAATGACTTGAGCACAACAGCTGCCAGCAGCAATATATTCAGCTTCTGTAGTGGATAGAGCCATACTGTTTTGTTTCTTGTTGAAACATGAAACCAAGGATCCTCCAAGGAACTGGCATGTTCCACTTGTACTTTTTCTGTCAGTTTTAGATCTAGTAATGGTAGCATTAGTGTATCTAATGAGATCTTCTCTATTTCCCTTTAGGTACCAAAGTCCCATATGTGATGTTCCAATTAGATATCTGAAGATGCATTTCACAGCAGCTGCATGGGTTTCTTTGAGACATGATTAGAACCTTGCACACATACAAACACTGAACATGATGTCAGGTCTGTTAGCTGTTAGGTATAGCAGAGATCCAATCATTCTTCTATATTGAGTTATGTCAAATGTTTTTCCTCCTTCATCCATATCAAGCTTTGTTGCAGTAGCCATAGGAGTTCCCATTGGCTTGGCTTTTTCCATGCCAAAATTTTTCAGCAACTCTTTCAAATATTTTGATTGATTGAGGAAGAGACCATCCCTACATTGCTTAATTTGTAGTCCAAGGAAGAAGTTAAGCTCACTCATCATTGACATTTCGAATTTACCCTGCATTAGCTTAGAAAAGTTTTTATAAAGAGATTCATTAGTAGCACCAAATATAATATCATCAACATATATTTGAACAATAAGTAAGTCTTTATTTTCTTTCTTCGTAAACAAAGTAGTATCTACTTTTCCTCTATTGAATCCCTTTTCAGTTAGAAAATTACTTAGCCTTTCATACCATGCTCTAGGAGCTTATTTTAAGCCGTAAAGAGCTTTCTTCAGTTTATAAACATGATTTGGTTTTGTTGAGTTCTTAAAGCCTAGAGGTTAATCTACATAAACCTTCTCCATGATATATCCATTCAGAAAAGCACTTTTCACATCCATTTGATATAACATTATGTTTTTCATGCATGCATAGGCCAATAGGATTCTAATTGCTTCCAATTTTGCAACTGGAGCAAAAGTTTTCTCAAAATCAATAGCTTCTTCTTAATTATATCTTTTGGTAACTAATCTTGCTTATTTGTAATAATTGTTCCTGATTCATCAAGTTTATTTCCAAAGACCCATTTTGTGCCAATGATAGGGTGATTTCTAGGTCTAAGCACTAAATTCCAAACTTGATTTCTTTCAAACTGATTCATTTCATCTTGCATAGCTAGAATCCAGTACTCATCAGTTAAGGCTTCTTCAGCATACTTAGGTTCAATTTGGGAAATAAAAGCACAATTGATCATCTGATCCCTGAGTTATTTTCTGGTTTTAACTTTCTCCTGAACATCCTAATCACTTGATCAACAGGATGATTCCTTTGATATCTCCAAGCTCCAGGGAGTTCTTGAGATATTTCTTCATTATTTTTATCCTCAAAGTCTTTCTCCTGAATATCTTCCCCTATATTAATAGATTCAGATTTTTTTGAGGCTCAATTTTACCTTCTTCAGAAAGATCTAAGTTCTTAAAGTTAGAAATAAGATCATCTTCATCAATGACATGCTTGGAGACTGTTTCATTTTCAATAAACACAACATGCACAGATTCTTCTACTGATCTAGTCTTTTTATTAAAAACTCTATATGGTTTACTCCTACTAGAATACCCAAGAAATATACCTTCATCAAATTTAGCATCAAACTTACCCATATTCTCCTTTCCATTGTTGTGGATAAAACACTTACAGCTGAATACATGCAGAAGTGAAAGGTTTGGCTTCCTTCCTTTGTACAACTCAGAAGAAGTCTTCCCCAGAATTGGTCTGATGTAGGCTCTGTTAATGATATAACTTGTTATATTTACTGCATCAGTCCAGAATACTTGAGAGAGTTCCTTTTCATTCAGCATTGCGCTAGTCATTTCTCTAATTATTTTGTTCTTCCTTTCTACCACTCCATTTTGCTAAGGAGTTCTTGGAGCTAAGAAGTTGTGATCAATTCCATGTTTATCACAGTACTCCAGAAAGTATGAATTTTCAAATTCTCCTCCATGATCAAACCTGATAGACACAATAGAAATACCTTTCTCATTTTGCACTTTATTAGCTAAACGTTTCACTTTTGGAAGAAAGAAACAAGGTCCAGGTAAATCTAGAATAATCATCCACAATCACAAGAACATATAGATTTCCACCAATTATTTTTACTCTAGATGGACCTATCAGATCTATATGCAATAGTTGTAGTGGTCTAGATGTGGTGACTATATTTTTAGATTTAAAAGATGGTTTAGTTTGTTTTCCTTTGAGGCATGCATCACATTCTATCTTTTTCAAAACAGATATTTGGTAAGCCAGTGACTAATTTTTAATCAGTTTTGACAACTGGTTCATGTTAACATGTGCCAATCTTTTATAACACAACCAACTATCATTATCCTGACTAATTAAAGAGATAGAATCTAAGGAAGGAAGTTCATCAAGATCGATAGTATAACAGTTACCATCCCTTTGAGCCCTGAGGATTACTTTATGATCACTTTTTCGGATGACAAAGCAGAACTTTGAGTCAAACAATACCCAATTCCCTTTGTCACATGTCTGACTTACACTTAACAGATTGTGGTTGAGGCCAATTACAAATAGCACCTCTTCAATAGATGTTTCAGGATTCTTACCCACAATGCCAATACCAATTATTTTACCATATTGGTCACCTTCAAAGGTCACCTTTCTTCCTTTCTTGTCTCTAAGGGTGATGAACTTCTCCTTATCACCAGTCATATGATTTGAGCAGGCACTATCCATATACTATTTGTTTCTCTTTCTTGCTTTAAGACAAATCTCATCTTCATGATCACTGTTGGATGATATTTGAGTTTCTTCATATGCAAGTGGCATCAAGCAAATATTGGCAATTTCATCTTCATCATCTTCTTCTTCATCTGAGATATTGCCCCAGATTGATGAGATCTATGCCTTCTTCTTCTTGCCTTTGTCAGCAGCTTTCTTTTCTTTCTCTTGCTTCTTTAGGAATTATGGACAATCCCATTTGATGTGCCTTTGCTTCTTGTATTTGTAGCAAATGAGAGGGTCTTTTCCTTCTTTCTTGTTGTCTCTAGCTGCTCCTTTCTTGAAGAATCTTTTATTTCTTTTCTTGTTGTAAAACCTTCTGAATTTTCTAACCTTTTTTGGTTGAGTATACTCCTTGCCAAGAATTTTCAATTGATTCACAATGAGGGTGAATCTCTTTTGTAGCTCTTTGATGCTCTTACCTTCCACCATTCTGAAGCTTTCATATTCACTAATGGAGGAGTTCAATTTGTTCTCTCTTACTCCAGTGGTTCCTTCATGAGTGACTTTTAAAGTATTCCACATACCTTTGGCTGTGGAATATTATGATACTCTATAGAATTCATCTTGGTTTAAATTGACCAGGCAATGTTTTGCCTTAAAATTTACCAAAACTCTTCTCTTATCTTCCTCATTCAACTTGTCTTCTAGCTTCTCCTTGTATTTCCCATCATGCTATAGTTTCATTTGGACAAAATCTCCCTTCTAGATGATAGACTAGATATCCAGATCAGTGGACTGGAGATAGATTTGCATTCACATCTTCCAGTATCTCTAGTGTTCTCCACTGAAGCTAGGTGGTCTATTTATGTTGTTTCCCTCAGGTAGAATACTTTCTCCAAAGCCAGCCATTAAATTTCCTGGATAGTTAGATCCTTTGTTTGGGAAACCGGGCTCTGATACTACTTATTAGATATGCTGGCTTCCCAAGAGGGGGGTGAATTGAAAAGATTAAAATTTTTTGCAAAAGTTAAAAAGAGTGATGAAAGCAAAAGTGACAGTAAAAACAGAGCATAAAGGAATAACAAGGTAATAGCAGTAAAAGAGAAGGGAAGACACAAATGTTTATCCTAGTTTGGTCTCTCTATCTTGACATACATTCAGTTCCCAAGTCACCACTTGATATTTTCTACTATCTTGTAAGAATTCAGTGGACTTCTTGTAATTGCCTCAGTACAACTTGATGCTCTGTTCTTAGAGCTTACAATCTCACTATTTGCAATCTACCGAAGTGCTTCCCAAATCCCTTGTGATATCCCCTCACAAGAAAATTTTTCTTCCAGATGAAGATAAGATTGATTACAATAGTTGAACTCTCTAATTTAGAGTGTATATGAAAGATGAAGTACAGAGAATAAAGTTTGTAAGAGTAAGAGACTTTGACTTAAGAATTTTGGTAGAGTTTCTGTATATACAATGTAAAATTGTTACCCATATCTTCAAATGAAGTTCTATTTATAGATTTATATTTTAACTATACGTTAGAGATAAGATCTAGCCATTAGAGACGTTACCCAATGGTTACTCTGAAAAACTATCCATTCACCAACCATATTTAATGCGTCTGACACTCAAAGTTCAAATTTTGCAGAGATCGAAAGCTAAAGACTTTAATGTTGAACTTCGAAGTTCGTCTGTTATGAAGCGAAGTTCAAATTTTCATCTTTGAAAAATGTTTGTATGTTGGAACATATGAATTTCAAGTTTAAAGTTCTTCTGATAAGTGTGAACAGTTGTTCCATATTGCTACAGTGCTTTCGAAGGTCGAATTTTGGTGCCCAAAATTCATCTGTCAGTGGGCAGCTCAATAAGGCACAATAGTTCAACTTTTCAAAATTCAAATTTTCAAAAGCCAAAGTTCATCTGTTAGAGAGAGCTCTTATCATACTTAGTTCAAAGTTCAAATTTCTGAATACTAAAATTCATATGTCAACAGATTATCATAGCAGACTTGCAAGCTTTGTTTCCAAAATACAAATTTTCAAAATCAAAGTTCATCTGTCAGTGAGCTACCTTGGAACTCTTTTTAAACTTTACCTTCAGATGAACTTTGACATATCTTTAGATGAATTTTTCATTTTTCATGAATTGTGTTTTATCATAAATTCAAATTTTCAAAAGCCAAAGCTTATCTATTAGAGAAAACTTTTATCAGACTTAATCCAAAGTTTGAATTTTTGTACTCAAAGTTTGTGTGTCAGAAGAATCTCTTTTATGACTAACATATTTTCAATTCAAAATTCAAATTTCAGAAGCCAAAGTTCAAATTTTCAAAGCAATAGATCAATTTTAACACTTTAAAGTTCGTCTGTTAGTGGGTATTTTTCAAATACTCCATGAATTATCACAGAATCATATTTTTAAAATATTTTTTTTCAAGTTCAAAGTCTTTTACTCAATTTAAACATAGTAAGAAATCCTATATCTAATCTTGTGCTAGTTTTTCTTGGATTTCTCCACCTGAGATCTTTTGTTCACCTTTGGCATCTTCTTTTCAAGCTCTAGAAGGTTGGTTTGGAATCATCAAAATACTTAATTCAACATAACAAACCCTAAAAACTCACTTAATTTATCTTAAGCTTTTTCTTGAATCCAACACTTGTTCTTAGCTAATGTGGACTCAAAAATCCATTTTTAACATCAAATCATTGAAAATCCAACTCCTTCCCACCTATATCTACTGACTGAAATAGGGGTTTAAGGAGTAAAAGTGGAAATTTTCAAAACTTGCTTCAAATCATGCTAATACTTATTCCTTTCACTAAATCTCATACTTTCTCTAAAATTTATGGCATGAAACCACTTTCTTTCTTAAATCTATGTCAAGGCCAAAATTTAGACAGTATGGGAAGAAGAAGAGAACTTAACAAAACCCCGCCAAACTACTCAAAACTTGAAGGAAATCACTAAAGATCAAGGAAGAGAATTTTTACCAATTTTTTTTCTTGAATTTTCTTCTTCCCTTTTTCTTTATTGGTTTTTCACGGCTTCCTCTTCTTTTCTTGTTTCCAGCAGCTGCTCCCTATCTCTCCCAAGTGATTTGTGCATCCAACTTGAGGGAGTATTTATAAAGGAAGTGAGCCAATCATATTTTGACATTTAATGTTCAAAAAGCTTCTTGAAAATTCATGAAAATTATTAAATAATGTAATTTCCCCATGTGCAGCTTGGTTTGCATGAAATTAAGGGCATTTTGGTCCAAAAATATTATCCTTTTATTTTTCCAAATATATCCTAGACTGGTTTGAATAAATACAGCTACTTTAACAGTATATTTTACTATTATTAAGACACAGTTTTAACTATATTGAAATATAAAATTACCATAATATCTTATCCCAATTGGTCCAAATGTGGGGACCAAATACATTTTTCTTATTTTATTAGCCTTTATGGGGTCCATGGTGCCCTTTTTCCGCTCATTTTATGCTTTTTGACATTCGACATAAAATTTTTCTTCACATAAATTACATTAACCCCAATGCATTATATCATTGGATTCAGCTCATCATGAGCTTCATTTTGACATAAAATTTGCATAATTTCAAAATTACCCTTAAGTGGGGCAAAAATGTAATTTTCAAAATTTGTCTAACTGTAATTTTCGCCAGGGACTAACATACAATAAATTCTTTCTCTAGGGGCTAAAATGTAATTTTAATATTTTATTTTCTTCACCCAAAATTTAACATTTTTGCCCTTTTTCACACATATTCATGTACATCAGTTTTTCTTATATCTCTTTACATTTTATGCTATTAAAATTTATAAATATTACATAGATCAAAGTCAACAAAGTCATAACTCTCTGAGAATGGGTCCAATCTCCGTATACAACAAAAAGATTCTCAATTGATTATCATGGGCTTCCTTATAATTATCTAGTTTATAAGGAAGCATGGTATAATGTATTTTATTACAAAAATTATGATCACTCGTGGTTTGTGTGGATTAGCAGGGACTGTCCCAAAGCAATTTCCAAGATAGTTCACGGAGTGGTTTCAAATTTTTGGTCTAGTACAAAAATATTGTAGCTAGCTATAGAAGAAAGATATCAAGCATTTAAAGCTATAGTGAATCATCTTGAAAAGGAAAAGCCATTTTATTTCTTTTATCATTTGAGAGTACCATGACTTATGAGCTGGTGCTTCTCAATACTTATAGAAAGACCACCTAGTCCTACTTTACAATACTTAGTAAGAAGATTCAGAGTAACATAATGGAAGAAATATAATCAGCGCTTTGCTAAGAAAGAGCAAGTTAATCGATGGATAAAATCCAACACTGCAAAAATCAAAGTAGAAACTCATGCACCCTTTTTATTGGAGAAAGGCAAATTAATGATGGAGTTCGCAGTAGCAGAGACAAAAGAAGAATGGGTAAATAAAATTCATGAAATAGCATCCAAGATAATCAGAAACAGCATCCTCAACTCAACTTGGCGATGGCAATTTTTTTGGGGTAGATAAATTCTAGCTAGTAACCTAACCCATTCACATGCATATCCATTTCTAAAGTGGGGGGAGAGAGAGGGGAAAAAAGCATTGTTATAGTGAAAAACATTATCATTATCAACAAAGAAAAGTTGAAAAGGAAAAGAAATGTAAAGACAAGAGAAAAAATGGCAAAAGCAAAAGTTTGTCTAAAAAATAGGGAAAAAAAGAAAAAAAGGAAAAAAGGAAAGGAGAAAATGACAAAACAAAAAGATAAAGAAAAGCCAAAGAAAAAGAAAGAATCTTTAATCACGAGAAAGACATGTTTGAGACAAAAGAAATATAGTTTGAAAAGCAAAAGAGCTCAAAGATAATTGTTCGTAACGCTATTTATACCTACAGTAAATGACATGAAAATGAAAATGAAATGCAAAGAGGAGCCTTCTATAAAATGCTTACTCCTACATCAAGATAGACACAATTCACTTTCACTTCACAATACTTCTTCTATTATCTTCCTTATCTTCATAATTCCATGTACTTCTCCCATTTTCTAGCCATCTAATCTATTTTGTAAGTTTTTAATTTGGAAATAATATTTTGTATTATAGTCATTTTCCTTGTGTTCATATTTTTATAAGCTCTCTCACTTAATTTGGAAATACGAACAATTATCTCTGAGCTCTTTCGCTTTTCAAACTAGATTCCTTTTGTCTCAGACATGTCTTCTTCATTATTAACGATTCTCTCTTTTTCTTTGGCTTTTCTTTCTCTTTTTCTTTTGTCATTTTCTCTTTTCCTTTTTCCTTATTTATTTTTATTTTTCTCTTTTTTATACAATATTTTTCTTTTGCCATTTTTACTCTTGTCTTTACTTTACTCTTCCTTTTCAACTTTTCTTTGTTGATAATGATAATGATTTTTACTATAATAATAAAACTTATATTTCTGCATTCAATAATCTTCCTCTTAAGTTTTTTTTGTTGGGTAAAGGATACCTTATCCATCTTAGTACTTTATTCAGAGGTTTAAAATCTATAATTAATCTTGGTGCTTCTCTTTCAATTTCTTTTTATCTAAAAGTTCTTGTATTTCTTTTTTACAATATTCTAATAATTCTTTATTCATTTGTCTAGGTCTAACTTTAATAGGTATGTCTTTTTCATTAAATTCTTTTTCATAAGTAAAGTTACTACATGCTACTTTTTTATCCCAATATGCATTTGAATGTTCTGGGCATATATCTTTTTTGACTTGTTTCTTTATTTCTTCTTTCCTATTTTGTATATTCTGATTCTTTATTTGTTCTTCTATTCTTTTGCAATTCATTTCCTTTTGCAAAAAAATTCTTCAAATATGGGTTAATATCATTCAATACATGCATTATATTCTTTATAATTTCTAGATGAAGATCTAATTCTTTATCCTATGGACTGGATTGACAAAGAAGAAGAAAAATCTATATCCATAATCCATATCTATATCTATAATATATATATATCTATATCTATAATCTATCTAAAAGCTAAAGGGTTAACTATTATTTATTTTACTGTTCATTACCCCTTTACAAGTAGGTTGGGTGAGTGACTCGGATGATTGTGCTTTCTAGCATCTTCTATGCTGTCTATTTCTCATTTTCTCCTCACCTTTCTTTTTTCTAAATTTTCTTCTTGACATGTGCCTTTTGTGAGAGTTCTCTCTTGTCTTTGCTATTTCTTTCATCTTATTTGTTTTGAATATTTAATTTCTTGCCCTTTCATTTTCTTTTTTTGCATACTAAGGCACATCTGTGCTCCCTTCCAAACTGTTATTTTAGTGAGACATGGATTTTGAGAGCTTTGCATGTTGGGGTTTTGATGTGTGGTATGGGATTCTGATATTGGTTTGGAGTTTTTTTTTTAATTTCTTTGTTCTAGATTTTTGTGGAAAGCTCTATTTCTTGCCATGTTTACATTCTAATATAGCTAATGGTAGAAAGGTGATTGACACGCCTTTTTCCCATATCTATTTTCCTTTTTATTGTTCGTTCCATGAATCGTCTTCTCTTTCATTTTTTGTTCAATTTTCACTCTCTTCCTTCAACTTCTTCTACAATGTTCATTGGAAAAGAAGTTCAACATTGTTTGTAAACCTTATTATTTTTCTTCTTTGTATCGGTGGCCTTCTGATTTGACAGAAATTAGATTATATTTTTATTGTCTTACTTCTTTGTTGATCCATCTTTTAGGGTCCAGATCAATGCAGAGAGCTGAGTTGTGGCTGGAGAAATTTTCTTCCTTTTTCTCAAATCAATTGCTTCACCTCTAATCGATTATCACTGCCACAACTCTCAACCTCTTCAGTTTGTTTCTGGGATAAGATTCAGGTCTGCTCTGTTAGGAAACATGTCTGGTATCAGACCGGAGGTTACCTCTACAGGACTCTTCTTTGATTTCGGGTGCAACAACAACAATCAAAGTTGATGGAGTTGTGGGAGATCAGCCTATCGGGTTTTTTAAAATTATCCAATTATATCGTGTAAATTAGTCGTGAAGAATCTAAATTTGTTAATTGAACATTAATAGAATTGTTACAACATCTTTACAATCCAGGAGAATTTGATCTGATGATCCTTTGTCACCTACAATATTCATTATTTTAGAATCTAAGAGCTAAGTGAAAAATACAAAAGCAAAAGGCAAAAGACTTTAAAAAGGCAGGGGCATTGGTTTGTATTTTGTAACAACCCTCATTACATTGTCCCTAACTTAGTCTCTAGCTAACTAAGTATAATTAGTGTTGTGTGCAAAACCAGAAGGCTAGGATGGAGGAAAGAATTAAAGTAGAGATAAATGAACTTTGTGCCACGATGAGAAATAGGGCCGCAGTGGCGAGAGAGCTGTATTTTATCTCAAAATTTACAGGCCGAGAAGCTCCACACCGCGGCAAGTGGGGAAAATCTAGTATAAACCAGAAGCATTTTGGATGAACAGATAGAAGGAAAATGGAAGGAGAAAGAAGCTTTGCTAGGGTTCATGTAATTTGACCTTTGGGAGTGATTTTCGGCCTCCTAGAGCTTGGATTCTTGTTGGTAAATGATATCTACTCCTCTCTCTCAATTTTTCTTTGGTTTTGAGTTGGATTTTTAGGGTGTATAGTTGGGTTTCTGGTTTTGGCCAAAATCCACTGATTAAAATGGATAAAAAGGGATCAAAGAGGTATGATTTGATGTTTATGATGCTTGGCTATGTGTTTTGGAAGGAGTATGCCTGATTTAAGCTTAACCCTAGGTTATTTTCAGCTGAAGCATTTGGGAATCCAAAGTATATATGGTTGAGTAGAGTTTGAATAGTCTTTAGGAGCTTAATGATGCATGGAAAGGGTATCAGAACCTTGGGTTAGGCCTATATAGTCAAATTGTGATGTTTGGTTAAGTGGTATTATATGTTAATTAAGGTATGATGGTATTGTAGAGGTATTTGGTTGACCAAAAGGTGTACCAGTGGTGTTGAACAATCCAAGGAGCTCGTGGAATCACATGTGTGTGGAATTGACAACTAGAGGTAATCGGGTGTTTGTATTGTTTATATTGTATGTTATGATATATGTGTGTGTGTATGCATGTTTCCGTTCATACCACAATATTGATAGGTGTGTGTGGATGGTTTGTCTATATATCATGATATACACACAGCTAAACACATAGTGGATGATGAATATGATAAGGATGATTGTTATATACGATGATGATGATGTGACATGACATGATGCATGCATAAATTGAGATACATGATGATGATGATTATGTGATGATATAGTATGAACATCACCACATGACATTGTGAGGTATATGGTGATCAGGTGGTGATGATGATATGATATATAATGATAAATGATAAAGGAGGATAAGAATGGGATTCTTATGGCTAAATAGCCTCCTATGGCCAGGAGGGAAAGGTGCGCAGTAGACTGCACCTTCCCTAAATCGCTACCAATTCATGGTGGGATAGGGGAAGGAGAACCACGATCCAAACATTAGTGTTCCCTTTGACTAGGTTCACTAGTAGGACGTGAGCCCGGTGATGTCCCATAATCAGTCTTCACCAACTGTTGGAAGGGAATTACCTACATGAAATATCTTGTTATGATGACAACTGGTGGTTCTAGCTGTGTGTGAGGGAGATATGCATTCCATTTCATATTGCATTCATGAGATTGTGTGAGTTATGTATGTGTATATGTGTGTGGTTGTCCCCGGTTACTGAGACATTGTCTCATACCCCTTTCCTATGAACTAACATTTCAGGTGAAGATTCTAGCACTAATCCGAAGAAGGCAAGGGAGTAGCAAACTGGACATGGGAATACCAACTCTATGTAGTATATATGTGAAATATCTATGTATGTTGTACTAAGTAGGATAGTGTTTGTACCTGACATGAGAATTGGGATGATTGTAATATGGATGTGGATTGATGTTGTATGTGATGCATTGTGATGTATGTATGGATTGGGATATTGAAGAGTTAGTATGGTAGTGCATGTAAGCCCAAAGGTGGTTTTGGGCCTTTTTGGTGTGTTTAAGGGCACATAGTCCACTCTGTCAATTGGAGGTTCAAGGGGGTCAAATCTCAGAAGAGTGGTTTCTTTGAGGTGAAAGTTCTTTGGACAAGTTGGTTGAGTCGAATACGACTTGTGTGAATACTACCTTTCTATGGCTATTTTTCCAAAAACAGCCGTAGAAAGGTTAGTACAAAATTCAATATTTTAAATTAGAAAATATTGTGTATTTATTTTCTTTTTTAAAAATAAAAAAGAAAGTTTTTTGAAAAAATAGTTGTAATCAGTGAAGTATTTTGTGGTTATTTGTTAAATAATAAAGATAAAAAAGATCATATTTATTTTCTTTTTAAATAAAAATAGTATTTTTATAAAATAAAATAAAGTCAATGTTTTTAATTAAAAATTATTTTAAATTAAAAAAATAAGATGTTTTAGATGAAAAATGATGTTTATTCATTTTCTTTTTTAATTTGAAAAAGAATGTTTTATTTTTTAAAATTAAAAAATTTGAAGGTTTTGATGGTTATTTTTCATAAAAGTAGCTATTGAAAATTTTTCAATTAAGAAGAATGTTTTTTTTTATGTGATTTGTGGTTTTTAAAGAGGCAACTTATCAAGCTTTATATGGTTATCTTTTATAAAATAGCTACAAGACTATTGTAAATTTAGAATTATATATTTATTTGCTATTTTTTGAAAAAAATATTTTTATTTTTTAAATAAAAAAATTTTGCTTTCTACGGCTGTTTTATGAAAAATAGCTGTAGAAAACCATCTGAATCCAATTTCCTATGATCAAAAACATTAGGCACGTTTGCACTTTTCATTTTCAGGTTCCTCACTTTTTTTTTTGCTCAACTACTCAAATGCTCCATTGAAATCCTTCTGAAATGTGGTGCTTATGTAGTTAACTGGCTCAAAAGCCCTTATTCCTTCTCCAAACTTTAGTCTTTGTCAGTGTCATTCCTCCTTTGGCCTCCACTTCATCTTCATATTCCTCCTTCGACTTGTTTGCTTTACCACTAGCTAGCTATTTGTTGCACCGAAATCCCTCCCCAAATATGGCGCTACCTCAAGCCCTAAAACCACCTTCGTTGCCTTCGTCTTCACCCACGTGTTCGAAGCTGTCCCCTGGTTTGCTTCACTTCTATCCATGCCTTCATTTCCACTTGCTGCATTTTCTCTTGGGTTTGCTTCACTTCAGTTCTGTTTGCTTCGTTCAGCTAATGTGCTCCATTTTGGGCATTTTTGTTTCTATTTCAGAGTGAATGAGGAAGGCAAGGTTTTGCTCTTGAACCCATTAAAGATTCTCTCTTCTGTAGAATCTTTGTCTTAAGCCTAATGAGGGGGTTCTTCCTTCAATTGCGAAAGACGTCCTGATATATGTGGTTGCACCATTCAAATGTTGTAAAAGAGTTGATGAAGCTGAAGGCAAAGCAGAGAGGTTCAACTTCAGAGGAATAAGGACTCTAGGTGCCGAGTAACCTAATGAAGCGAGGTAATGAGCCTAAGTCTAGATCTGTAAAGCAAATGCATGGTAGGATTTAAACAAAACATGGATGTGTACAGAGTAGTACGTAGGTGTTAATCATGTCTTTGAACAGAACTCTTTCAATTCCCAAATGGAAAAGACAATTTTTTGTTCTATAGGTAAATAAATCATCTGAAAATTGAGAAAACAGAGTGCTTGCAAGTCATAGCTATCATCTGCATTTGACTCCCTGCTCTAATTAAATGCTTATATTTTCTGTGCTCTTTCCCCAAGCTAAATGCATGGCTTTTAATTACGATTGCTAGATTTTTAATTACATGTTTGCTTACATGTTTAACAAAATTATGATATATGGATAGAATGGCACAACACAATAAAAAAATTATATCCAAGATGAACATGTCTTTTAATTTGGTCATCTTTCTCTTTAATTTGTAGTAGTCCACTAATGGTAGGCAGAAAAGGAGCACTATATCAGGCCATTCATGTCAAGAAATTCAATTACTCTATCATGAGGTTACCCCAGAAGTATATTGTCTTTATTTTTAACAGCAAGCAACCACAATTTATACACTTGAAATGATTTTAGGACAAAGGCTTCTAAGCAAAACAATGGAAACCAAAGATGTTGCAAAACTAATATCCAGCACCATTTTTATAAATATATAAAGCTTGGAAGACTGACGTAGCTAGCCCTTATAACAGTAGTCAACGAGGTATCATTATTAAAAGACAACTAGAGAAGTTTGAATCAGGGGTTGTAAAAGACAAAGCTTGAATTCATAGCACACTACATTTGAATCAGGGGCTATATTTTTCTTGACAAAAAATAAAAGACAACTTAAAATAAATAAGTAGATATAGATGGTATCATTGGTAAGTTCCTTGATTGTTCTAAATTGTAATTGCATTTGATTGTCTATAAAGACATTTTTCTCTAAAAGTGTGCAGTCATATGATAGTCCCTCCCCATTAGAAAATTATAAGTCCAAAGATCATGGTCAACTACCTGCTACAACTAGTTGTGCATATAATAATAAACCCATTTTTCTATTATTATAAATTCTAAAAGTCAAATGTGAAGCATATATGAGACAAGCAAGTAACACTAATAATTTGACTCACGGTTCCTTCCAGAGAGATTTATTTATTTACTTTTGCACTACATGGGACAGGGGAAGACTTAGACAATATCTGAATTAAATTGTTGGACAAAATTAAGGTGTGTATGGTTAATTAGAGATAGAGATGATTTTAACTGCTACCTTAGAAAATTAGGAAGCAAACAAGAAATTCCCATGTCATGGAATTGATTTATTTGGCATAAAACAAGGTTCCCCATGTGTACATTCCACACACATCTAGTGAATCTATGAATGACAAGCCAAAATTTACAAGTCTAGCACCTTCAGATTCAATTGTTTTGAGATAACCTAGAAGCTTGCACTTGTTTTCTTCTCTGGTTTTTATAATCACATTGCTTTCTCCTTAATCATTTTTCAATTTTCATCACTACCAATCATTCAATCATGCTCCACCTAGCTAAATTCTGCAAAAAAAATGGCAACATATGTATTAATTGTCTCTAAGCCATAGCCTTATTACATCAATAATTATTTAGTCATGTATTTGAATCTTCTGCTTAAGATAAGAGGAAATAAGTAGCAAAACTTGCATTAGGATTTCATTGTAAAGTGTAAGAATGGTCCTAAATTGGACATTTGAAATTTTGCAATGAAGTGTTCATAAATCTTGGAGTATAGTTGTTCCAAGACTTCATATCAGATTGAGAATAAGGTTTAGCATTTGATCCTCAAGAGTATGATTCTTTTCCCAATTTTACTATTCTTTCAATTAGATTGTCGTAATTCGTAATTGCATCTATATTTAGAAAAAAATTAATTAAATTGATAATAATTACATATATTATTAAACTTTATGATGATAATGGCAGAAAATCAATTTATTTTATAAATATGTAAGAAAGTGCATCATTTTCAAGTTGGGAAGTGCCATTATAAAACCTGATGTTGTGTGTTTCATCATTTCATCATCACATTTTACTGTTGATCATTACATAATCTTTGTTTGTTTTAGTCCTAAATGATTGCCTTAACGAGAGGAATATCTAATTTGATATATGTGAAATTGATATAATTCCACATGATATTATTGGATCAAATTAATAAATTCACAAGCGCTACAGGATTAAATTAATTAGAATAACATATATTTACATATCTTTGTTGGTATTATTAATTCTTAATTATTTACACAATTTATTTGTATTAAAAACATATATATATTCATACATCAACAAGGTCTTAAACTATATATATATATATTCTTGGTGCTATTAAAACACACACACACACACACACATATACCATTTAATTTGAAGTGTTTCTTATTTTCTACTTGTCGTCCTACATATATATACACACACATAAGACTGACAACAAAAACAATGATGGGTATGATAATATCATCCACTCCTTTGATCCATGTCTGATACCTTATTCTATATATGTTGTCAGGTCTTAAACTAGTTTATAACAACCTAATGTAAACTGTAATGGAAGGAAGAAGACGAAGATCAGCTGGAGACAAATTGGAAAAAGGTGTGTTTAGCATAAAGGTCTTTGGATATCATTTTCTCTTTAAAGTTTTGTGATTATGTAATACCAACCAGTTTTGTTATATTTCATTTGCCATTTCTCTTCTATTGTAGCATAATAGGTACTATGAGTACTTGAAGTTGAAAGCCGTATATATTCGAATATCCCCAAAGGACTCCAAAGATACATTCCTCTTCTAGCTTGAAAATACTTCTATAGGTTACATTAGTAATTGTATTCTCATATATATGTCAAAAAAGTTAAGATTAATAATTTATAAATAATATCAACAGTAGACTACAATATATTATAGGGTCTAATTCAATAACCAAATTATCTTCCTTCATTACTTGGATTGTTGACTGGTCTTACATAATTGAGATTGCGCACTGTGAGAATTTGGTTCTTTCTCCCTTATCTTGAATGAAAATTAGGCCTTTGAAAAACATGATGTGAGCAAAATTTCTAAAACAGAAATGAATCTATTTACTGCTCGATTAAGTATTTATATTGACTGGAGATTTGGTTATCCATTTTCCTTATACAATTGGTTATATATGCATTTGCATTATTTACAATTCAAATTTGATTTGTACGTTCATGGATGTTTAGTTAGGTAATGATGGATCATAGTTACATAAACGCCAGAAGGACTAGTGATGAATATGAGAATGGGGTTGAGCAGTTTCCAGAATTTGCTAAAAGAAATGTTCCTGTTAATAATGGGAGGTTTTACTGTCCTTGTGTAAAATGTTTGAATGGGAAGGGATTGAGTATTGGAAAAATAAGAGACCATCTAATTTGTTTCGGGTTCAATAACAACTATACACAATGGTTATGGCATGGAGAAACAGAACTGCCAAATGTGTTTGAAAAGGAGGAAGTTGATGTTGAATTGAATGATCGAATAAAGGACATAATCAGTGATGTAGGAGTAGAGCATTTTGAGCGAGCATATGCATATGATAACTTGTGCAATGCTACAGAGAAGCTTTTATACCTGGGGTGCAGTAAATATACATAGATGTCAGCGATGCTGAGATTGGTCAACTTGAAAGCGAGAAATGGGTGGAGCAATAATAGTTTCACTAGTTTGCTTGAGTTGTTAAAAGATATGCTTCCAGAAGGTAATGAACTTCTGAACCATAACTATAAGGAAAGAAAAATCCTTTGCCCAATGGGTATGAAGTATAAAAGGATACATGCTTGCCCTAATGATTGCATATTATATAGAAATGAATATGAAGAGCTACATGTGTGTTCAAAATGAGGGTCATCTCGCTATGAAGTCAAGCAATGTCCTTCAAAGATGTTATGGCATGTTCCAATAATACCAAGGTTCAAGTGCTTGTTTACTAATGCAAAGGATGCAAAGAACTTGATATGGCATGCAGATGAGAGGAAATCTGACGGAATGCTTCGACATCTAGCTGATTCTTCTTAATGGAAAACAATTGATAAACTGTTTCCAGATTTTGACTGTGAACCAAGAAATTTGAGGCTTGGACTCTGTACAGATGGAATAAATCCTTATGGCAACCTTAGCAGTATACATAGCTCATGGCCTGTTCTTCTAGTGGTTTACAACCTACCTACTTAGTTGTGTATGAAACATAAGTATATGATATTGTCTGTGATGATTTCAGGCCCAAAACAGCCAAGAAACGACATAAATGTCTACTTGTTACCTTTGATTGAGGACGTGTTATGGGAGGAAGGTATGGATGTGTTTGATGCATATCACAAGGATTCCTTTAAGCTTCATGCCATGATCTTTTGCATGATAAATGACTTCCTTGCATATGGAAGCTTATCTGGATATAGTGTTAAAGGCCACAAAGCATGCCCTATTTGTGAATATGGCACATGCCAAAAACAACTTGAACATGGAAAGAAAATTGTCTACCTTGGTCATCGAAGATTTCTCAAAAGGCACCACCCTTATCATAGATTAGAAATTGAACATGGAAAGAAAATTGTCTACCTTGGTCATCGAAGATTTCTCAAAAGGCACCACCCTTATCATAGATTAGAAAAATCTTTCAATGGCCTACAAGAGTATGAAAATACTCTAAAGGCAATAACTGCAGAGCAAGTTTATCAACGAGTGAAAGACATCAATGTGATCTTCGGTAAGAACCAAAATGTAACATCCTACCTCCTGACACCTCCTGACTTGACCAAAATCTTCAAAATTCAACCAATCACAACCCAAACAACTTCTCACAGCCTCAGAACAGTGGAAACGGACCCCAAAATACCAAAAACTGAGCTGGGGCCTTGGCCACTACAGTACCACCGCAGATCCGACCTCCCTTATTTCTCCGTTACTTCTGGCTTCACCTTCACCACGGCTTGGACTCTGGAGCCACGGTGCCCCATGCTGATCTTCCATATTAGTAACTTTCATACTCTAGGATGAACTTTTGATGCTCATAACTTTATGCTCTGACCTCCGATTGACTTGGTTCCAACCCCTATAAGTCAATCTAGTCTCAAACTAACCATCGAAACCAATCTCATCTCAATCCAACTCCGTATGGATATTCTAGATCCCTGATATAGTTTTGGCTACTTATTGAACAAAACTCATCACTAACCACCTCCAATTGCCACCAAAGGCAACTGGGCATTCAAAGACCATTCAAACAGGTCCAAAACCCCCAAACCAACTTGTCCAAAGAGGTTTCACCTCAAATGAACCACTTCTTTGAGATTTGACCCCCTTGAATCCCAACTCAACAAAACGGGCTACATGCCTTTAAACATACCAATCAAGCCCAATACCAAACTTCAACGCACATAGCACATACACAACATACGTACCACAAATAACCTTATTTCCACATACATAACTATATACTCATCCATTCATACAATCCACAACCACATCATACATTCATTACAAAATCTACTATCCTACTTGGTACATGATATATTATCCTATATACAAACACTACATAGACTATTCTCACATACGTAGCTACTCCCGTGCCTTTTCCGGATTAGTGCCAGAACCGTCACCTGAAAGGTTAGTTCATGGGAGAGGGGTGTGACACAATGTCTCAGTAATCAGGGACAACAACACACACACACATATATATATCATGCAACTCATGATTGGACAAAAGTACCAAGAGATGTCACAAAGCAGATTTGGAATGCTATCTTGGTATAATACTTTATATTGATATATTTTTATTCCAATTTTATTATAATATCAGTCATTTTCATTGTATGAGTGTGCTACCATGTAGATCACTTATGACATTCCTGTTACAAAGGAGATGAGGAAGAAATTATTAAAGAGAGTAGGGAAGTAATGGAAGGACTTTAAATCAAACCTTACTAGCAGATACATTTATCGTGCATTGAAGCACAACAATCCATACACCATGCATGAGTACCTAGATGAAGAGACCTGGAAGAAGTTTGTTGAGAGTCGGCTAACACTTGAGTCTGAGGTAATTCAATTAGTAATTTTTAGTATTTAAATTGCATTATTGAGTCGTAATTAACAATATATTGGTTTTAATTGTACCAGAAATGAAGAGTAGCTACTTAAACGAAGCAAAAGTTAAATGTCTATCCTCACAACTTGTCTCATGGAGGATATGAGTTACTAGAGCATAATATGATGCAGGAGAACTCGATGGAAAGGCAAGAAGCTGCAATTTCAGACCCATCTATTCTTATTTCTCCTCCATCTCCTGTAACTCGAGCTCAGAAATGGAAGAGGGCGAGAAGAAATAAGCATGGACAATATTTCACTCCTGAGGCTCAAGTGGTTAGCGAAAAGATTGTAAGTATACTATAATCAAAATAATTATGTAACTTCAATGGTGAGATTGCTAATTATATATATGCTACTTGTATGGTTCAGGATTCTTTTGAGGAGCAAGCCTCTCAAGGAATATTCACTCCAAGTGGGAGGCAAGATATATTGGCAGCTGCTTTAGGTAAGGATGAGCACCCAGGTAGTGTTAGGGGCGTAGGATGAGGGGTAGGCATAAAGGAGTATTTTGGGTCTAGGAAGCAAATTGAATCCAAGCATAAGTTAAATCAAATGTTGGATACGAATATGGAGGAGACAGAAGCTCGAATGTATCAAATAATGGATTCAAAGATAGAAGCCATCAGACATGAGATATTGTCCATGTTCTCTACTATTGGTTTGCAACCACCTTTGCAGGAACCGCTTGTCAAGATGACACCTTCTCCTGTGGTCCATAGCATGAAAGATAGTTCTAATGAGGGAGTAGCATGTGATCTATTTTTAGATGTTCCCACAAGGCGCAATGTAGCTCAAGGCCGAGTTTATACCACAACGTCAACTTCCACCACCAGCAAATACCAAAGGATCAAGTGAAGGTGTCAATTGAAAATGTCACTGAGCCTCATTCAGATGTGCCATTTCCCATTGATGAGGTTATGACAGTAACCCAAGTTTTAGGAAATTTTATTTTGTGGCCTAAAAGGCTTGTTACAATAACCATGCCTCAGGTATCAAAAACTTTATAATTCTCTTGTATTTAATTATATAGATTTGATTATATAGATATAGTTTGAGATTAAAATTCATTGTTATTTACTTAATCAGGGAAGGAGCAAAGGGAAGGATTTGTCAGATTCAAAGCCTCAATCACAATCCCAGGACTCCCATGTTGTCATAGAAATGATTAAAATAAGAAATTTCACAATTTAGTGATGATGTTCCTATTCAAATTGAAATGACTCCTAGAATTGTGGGATCTATTGCATATACCATCTATTTTGAAAAGAATGATGTCTTAGATTTCCTAAACATGAAGTACCTGGATATATCCATTTTTTCTCTTTGGATCATGTAAGTTTATTCTCACTACTAATGCATCTCTCCACTTATGCATTTATAAGCAGTTACATTTCTATGCATTTATTTTTATTTTTTTTCTTCGATAGGGTTCTTGACCAGTACTGCACCCAATTGAGAAGAAATGAGAAATATGGATTCCTTTGTCCATATCGTATCCAAAATGTCAGGCTTGGAGAGGGTGACAAGGGAAACTACATTGGAAATACAATTGTAGAGAGCCCTAAGCCATGTTGGTTGGCACCAGTCCATTATGGGTAACAAGCCTGAAATCATATACAAATAAGTAGTTGTGTTTAGACTTTCTGTAATAGATATGATATTAACGTTAATTAATATATTATAGTAATCATTGGACGTTGTGGGTGTTATGCCCCGAGCGGTGCACTGCCTACTGGTTTGATTCTTATAGAGACAAGGAAGATGACTCCCAGAAAAATAAGAAAAAAAACTCTAGTAAAAAGGATGGAAAAGCGCCCAAAGTAAAGAATGGTGAAAAAGCACCCAAAGATTTTCGTGATGTTGTTCATTTGTAACTATATATTTGTGTAAAACTTTGGTTTGTGATCACATGTAACATATCAAATAGAGTTTAGTCTATAATTTACTTTCTTCCATGTATTTGAGTATAGGGCTATGAAGATATACCAAATAAGGGGTGGGAAACACACACAAGAGGCCAAAAAAAACAGAATGTAAATACCCAAATGTACGTATGTAGTTTTATCCTAACCTTAAAGGAAATCAATTCAAGTATTTTGATTTTGCTCATTTTCTTTGTTGATTTTTAGTCTCTCCGCCAACCTAGGGGAACAAAGTGTGGCTACTATGTTATGAGAGAAATGTATGACATAATTACTGGTAATGTTGTTGACTCATTAGATAAGGTAATTATATTATCTATAGCTTAGTTTTTTTCCCTTATGACTTCTTACTATATGAGTCGTGTTGATATAAGTTTTAAACTTACAGCACTTCAATGATGATCATCCCTATCTCCAGTAAGAAATTGACCACATTCGGAACATGTGGTCAGAATTTCTTTTTTGATTTATTTGAATATATTTTGTTATCTCATAGATTAGTTTTGATTGATTGGAATAGTTTAGAAGTTAGATGTTGTATATAGCTATTATGATGCAAAAAAACTAGTTACTTTTTTTGCTATAAAAATTGCTTTGTTTTTTTGTACATTTTGGCTGTAAATATAGGTTTGGGTATGGATAGTTAGAAAGCATTAATATAAAAAAAAGGTTTCAATTTATGGCTATTTTTTAAAAAGCAGCCATAGAAAGTCGCACTTCGGCAAACTTTTTATGACTATTTTTTTAAAAATAGCAGTAGAAAGGTAACCATTCTATGGCTGTTAAATAAATAACAGCCATAGAAAGGTTACTTTTCTATGGCTGTTAATTAAATAACAATCATAGAAATGTCACCTTTATAGGCCTTTCTACGTCTCTTAACAAAAAAATAGTCGTAAAAAAGCATACTTTTAATGACTGTTTTCAAACAGATATAAAATGCTATACTTTTTATGTCTATAACTTCTACGTCACTTCAAGAACAACCATAAATTGCCCAAAATAACAAATGTAAAATGGTGTTTTCTGTAGTAGTGCCAATTTTTTAAAACTTTTAATGGATATTATAGTGCTAGTACAAGTAACATTATCAGGATCACATAAAGGCTCAAAGAAAGAAGTTGAAATTGCCACACAAAGGCAAGAAATTATGCCATGTTTCCTATGTGATTAGCAGCAATCCCCTGAAGAGGCTTAAGTTATTGTTTCATGTGTTACCAAAGATTTTGAGCTGTTGCTTTGTAATTCTAATACAAGATGCTCATACCATCTTCATATTTGCAATAAATTGTTAACTATACACAAGAAATTCATGTCAACTTGTAAAGTGTTGCTTAGGACATTGCATGAATATCTAAAATTTAAATTGGTGATAAATATTTTATAAGAATGGGAATTAAGAAGCTGGTGCACAACTTGAACAAAATTGATCTAAAACATTAAAAATGAAAACATCCTAGCTTCATAAATGATCTTTGCATCATTAAGTTTTTTGCTTTGTGTTGTTGGTTAGTCTCCCTTTTAATTTTCACTATGATGAAATGATAAATAGTGTATACATTTGCTCTATATATTAATAAACAGGGCAAAATATGTTGCTATGAATATTTACTATAATCATATTGCTTCTTTTCTTATAAGTTCTGAGATTTAAAAAAGATTAGAGGAGTTTTATTCATGTCCATTTTTTTAAAAATTTGGATTTTTCAAATCAATATATACCAATTACGTTCAACATGTCACAATTTTTCACTTTTTCTTCTAAAATTCTTGTATTATCCTAATGAATTAAATTAAATCTTGAGTAATTAAAAATTTTTTACAAAAAAGAATTCTCCACCAAAGGAATAAACACAATTAAAAAGAAAACACTTTCAACCCATGAGTTAGCACAGGTTTGAAACTCTAGTTAATATATGAAGTCAAAGATATAAAAAAGAAAGAATTTCTATCGAAGACAAAAAACAAACCCATTTAAATAATGCAAGGACTACTCTAAATCTAAATATTTTTATGATGTACAGCACAAAGCTGCAACTTATTTTTACTTGAATGCTAATTGAAGTAAAAATAAATTATCATATAAACTTACATCTAGCATAATTTGAAATCTAAAACAAAACTTGAATACCAATTTATTTTCACCAATTTGTTTTTGTGCGCTAAATCTATTTCCAGCAATCCAGATAATACTACTTCAATAGATTTTGCTTATAACCGAACTTCATTCACTATTTTCGTTTCATTACCCAACTAACTTAATTATGAATGAGCCTTCTACACAAAAACAACATAATCACAAATGCATATCCAAAATTACTTAGTTATCAATATTATTAGATGTCTTCTCTTAAACTCATTACTCTATTTGTCTTTTCTGTATAACACAAAGTAACTAAAACACTTTTAAAGTAAGCTAAAAGGTAATTTAATTTAGAATACTTGATTATAGATATATGATTTGAAATCTTATGCTCTAGATAAAAAACATATAATTAAGAGTACACTAGAAATGATCCATTAGTTGGCAACAAACTTCCAATTTGATGGCAATTCTGCCCTAACATAACAAAAGAATATGGTCCAAACTTGAATGAACTTTGATTTTATCACCCATTGAATAAAACAAAACATACTATTGTAAGCTCGAATGTTCTTCATGAAATTTTTGGAATCAAAAGAAGATTTATCAAAGTACAAGTGACAAAAATACGTTGGAGGACTTTTCAATGGTATTACCATAATCTTTCCTTGACAACAACATAGGGAAAATACCAATTCATCCAAATTTGAAAACTGCTTAACTCTTCCATTATACCACATTAATGCACGACAATTTCTACACGTATAGAAAGGATCTCCTTCATCAACATAATCTACATCGAAAAACAAATACCAATATTATATTATCCTCAATTAAATTAACTTTATATAAGATAGAAGATATAATAGATATAAATATATACATGGATTTCAATTCAGAATTTTAAAGAAGATTTTAGAGTTATCAAAATCTATTGAATCTATCAAAAATGTTTATATTATCCTCAATTAAATTAACTAAATCCAATGCTAACGAAAAGTTTAGAAAAATAGTGATGACACTTTGGAAGCACAGTAACAAAAAAAAAGCAAGAAGAAATAAATATCAAAGTAAAATAGTAAGATAATCTTAAAATAGATAATTCTTTTAGTAGGAGAAAATAGATATGGTTGTATCTTGTGGTGACAAATTAAAGTTAAGAAATTCAGAAAATGTCATATACAGTCATAATATAGTTGGATTTTTGTTTGTTGAGTCATTGATCTGGCCTATTCAAATTAATAACCAAGAGACAATGCAAGGGAAACAAAGAAATAAACTCAAAGAATGTTAAAATTCAATATGTTGATATTTTTATTAAGCTATACAATATTGAAGATTTTGGAATATAAAGAACAAGAAGAAAATATAAACTTAGATCCAATAAAACTTGCTATGGAAAGAAATTATTTTTTTTGGTGCAGACTAATATATATGGTTGGTAAGAAAAACAAATACAAAGAAGCCAAGGACATCATTAATATTTGGCTTACATTCATGTTCTATTTAAGTTACTTCAAGTTCAAATATATTCAAATTTAAAGGGAAAAGAACTAGATACTTAAACTTGTATTTAGCATACTTATTTGCTACCAAATATCCACAATATTTTTATATAGACTAATGATAACTTATCAGTTCACAAATGAAAAAGCTCAGAGTAATATTTTTTACTTTTTTATCCATAAAAGTATAGAGTAAATATAGATGGTTGTTTAAGAGCGTTTATTTCTATGTCAAATGTTGTGGTTATACTTTATTTTCTTCTTTTGTTTTGCTAGAAATGATATGGTTATATTAACTTAGATCCTATAACACTTTATATTAGGACCCATTTCCCATGTATTAGATCATTTTAGATGTCTTTCATCATGGTTCAGAGACTAGAATCATAATATAATAAAAACAAAATTTTTCAAAATTCGGGGTACTGTTCATTTGGCAATTTCTATTTTATTTGACGAATTTTAAAAAATCATAATTAAATTTAGCAAAATCATATTGATATCTTCAAGTTTCTAAAAAATTTTTAAATTCAAATCTACATGGAAAAAATATAAAACAGTAACTTCATTAGGCCAATTCATATTGTAAATTTTGTGGACTTTTACTGTTCATTTGGTCATTTTTTCACCTTCTAGTTTTCTAATCTCAATTTTGAAAAATCATATTTCATTCTATTCATGACCAAATCATGAATACTCTGTCATTTTAAAGCTATATATGTCTACTTATATACATATTTTTTTTATATATTTATTTCATTTACACAAGGCATAACATTAACTTAAATTGTGAAAGGTCAGAATTCAACTTTTACTGGAGCAGTTTTTGGGTAAACCTCCATATCTTCTATCATATAGCTCCAATTACCTCCAAATTAGTGTCATATGAAACTTAAAACATAGAAATTTCTATATTTATAACCACAAAATTTTTGCAACTTTGTACGATTTTATATTATCTTTTGAATTTTCCAGTGCCTAATTTTCAGTTTCCAGTTTTCCCAATCTTGCCTTGTTTTGAACCATAATTTTGAAAATTCACCATAAATTGTACACTTATCCAATTTAGGTGTTATTTAGCTCTATGGAAAGCTTATTCCATCTAATTTTAGAGAATATAAATTAATTAAGCTAATTGACCTGTCTTACATGAACAATTCCTACGTACTCTTAGACTGCTTAAGATGAGCCTTTCCATTCCTAATTTATCAAAATAAGCTCCATAACCTTTTCACATCATCATCAATTGCATCAATTCCATACATAACATATCATAGCACATTAAGAATCATAATAGCATAGAGATACGAACCACATGGTATATACATGTTTTTTTCGTAATATCCCTAAATACAATGTCATAGCTTGAATTATCAATTCAAGCATTGATTCCCTTTTTCTTGCTCCATAGCTCCCTTGTCTTTAATGCCATTGCTTGTACCCAATGCAGTTTTCATTTTGGAAGGGAGATATTCATTGAATCTCAGTAGCAATCACCATTCATGCAATCATATTATCACATTAGGCATATAATCATCATAAAACATCAAGTGAATACTTTTAAACATTTATCCCATAATATTTTACAAAAATCTCGGCAGAGTTTTATTTTTGTATTTTGGAGATTCTAGGGTCTCAAAACTCCTCAATTAACTCAGTCAACATTCTCAAAGTATTACAAATAATCATATCAAACAATAGGCAAGTAATCAAATTCATTGAAAATCACATGACAATATAAAGCAAGAATAGGTAGATTGCTACCTTCATGCTTTCTCTTACTCCTCCACTTGATATCAATGCTCCCAATAGCTTCCTTGGGCTTCTTCAAGTCCTAATGCATTATCAAATAACTACTCAAGCTAATGGTTCCATGACTTTCTTCAAAAAGTATTTATGAAACCCTGATTCACCAAAAATTCATTCCTAGCTCAAAAATGATGAATTATACCTCTATTCCATGTAGTTTTTCATGAAGAATCCAAATATGGCCTCAGAATTACCAAATTCTTTCGCTAAGTAAGAACAGTAGCTGGCCAAAATTCATAGGAAATTAAGAAAAATTGCTATGTTCCTTAATACTTCAAACTACTTCATATTCATGCTTAAGTGACTAATCTAGCCTTTCCCCTAAGTTTAATGGTTGAACAACTCATTTTCTTGCTAAATCAAGGTTTGGCCAAAACCCTAAGAGTGTGAAGAAGAAAAATTACTCCATGAATCATGCTCCAAATACTACCAACAACAAGTCTAAGGTGGTAGATTAACTTACCATGGTTTGTGCCTTTGATTTCCCTTGGGCTTTCCTCTTCTTCTCTCTCTCTTTCTCTCTTCCTTTCTTGTGTGTTTCCTTCTGGTTTTGCTGCTGAGAATAAAGTGCTGAATGGTGGAGGAAAGAGAGTAATTAAAGAGTTAATGACTTGGCTAATTAGGGTTAGTTAACTAATCTAACCAAGGTTACTTTTTGTGCCAAAAATCCATGACTTCTAGGAGAAGTTTTTGACAAAAATTGGCTGCCCCTTCTGCCCAATTCCAGACACCAACAAGAGAGGTTTGAGTGTCCAAAATTGCTCAATTTTTCCTGATCTAGATATATCCTGAACCAAGTAATTTTTAACCATACCGATAAAATTACTTTTTATGGTAAATTAGCATTTTTGGGCTTCATGACTATTCTAATTTTATTTTTATATTTTCATAATTATCTTGTGTCAAATGATATCTATATATGACTTATATCATGTCCCAATTACCTTTTAAATATCCGTAGGGCACACAGTTTACTTTATCGGTTTACTATTATTTTTGGACACTCGGTACTAATTATTTTCTTATTCTTGAACATTAAACCTCAGTGCCATATACAATTGGACTTCTCTCATCGAGAGCTTCGTTTTGGTAGTAATTTTACATATTTACAAAATTACCCCTAAATTGGGATTAAATTATAATTTCTGAAACTTTCAAGTCATCAGGTGTAATTTTCTCGAAGGGCTTTTCTATTTCTTGACATAATTTTTATGAATTTAGGGACATGGATGTCATTTTTAAATTTCTTTACTGACAAAATATAATTTTCTCATTTTTCGTCCAATTGGAAAAAATGATCTTTTAATCTTTTTTCATACAAAACAGTGTCTATCTGTTTTCACTAATTTTCTGTACATTTCATATTATCCTTCATTTTTTACTCTTTCATTACTTAGTACTCAGCAAAATTTTGGGATATTATATTTCTACCCCTTTAAAATAAATTTTATCCTCAAAATTTAGTTACATACTTGTATTTCTTACTTCCTTCCTTTTATTTCCCAATCTCCATACCATTATCAATAGAGGAGCATTTCATATCTTAATTGTCTAACTTAGAAGTCAACTTTTTCACTTTGGTCTTATTTCTCCATCTATAACATCTGAAAGATCTGGCTATTGCTTTTCATGTTGGGAAATGTTGAGGATATCATAATCTTATTTTACCTTAAGGGTATCAAAAATTCCATGCAACATACCCATTCTTAATCCTCATCCTTATTTTCGTAAATCTCTTTTCTTATTTATACCATAGTCTCTTCATTAGCATCTAACATCATTCCTTTTCTTTACTTTTCATAACTTTATGCTATTTACATAAGTAATCTTTCTACTAGGCATAAGCTGACTATATTAGCTTTACTTGTATGGCACTTATTAAGTCATCTTTTTCTTCTTCTTTTTTGTTCATTTCCTCAAGTCCACTTATCCTTTATTTCATTATCACTCGAGATTCTGGGTGTTCTCATAATACTTCTATGGTAAAACCATAGAGATTATAACTCACTTTAACTTATCACACTCCGTATCTTGAAAGCATTACTTACTGCTGCTATTTGTGAGAATATATTTTTCGTAAAAATTTATTATATAAAATATAGGCTACTATCCTCAACTTAACCCTATTTGATTACTCATATCCTGATCCGCGCTTTCTTTCATTATTAAAGACCCCAAGGATCATTATTGGATTAGATTTAATTATCACAAGGGAGGAGATTTAGCCTTTTTCAACTAATTTCTTACTTCTTTTCCCACAACTTTTCTTCTAATCAAGTGGTAAGACAATCTGAGAAAATTTTTTTCATAATAAAATTTTGTATAACATTGTACTAAACTTAGTAAATTTCTCATCTTATTTCGATTTTCGGTTTCTCCCACTCATAACTTTACTTGCATTATTAGGATCTACTTCGATCCTTGGGAGGTTCTATAACCTACTAATCGTATTTCATGAGCTACATTCACTGAGTTTAGTAAGTCAATAATTTTATTTAAAATATTTCAAAAATTCTCAGTCATCTTTCATGTTCATTATAGATTTGGAGTACCTTTACACATTATTCTTGAAAACTATCATTATACTACTGATACTTTTATTCATGTAGTCTTAGCAGGTGCAATAGTAAGACTATTTAGCTTCATCATAACTTCATAGTGCCCTTATTTAATAATCAGCACATCTTTTCTTTCTTACTCTTTACATTTTTCCTCATCTTTCAGTACTTCTTAGTAGGTCACCCTCCTAGTACTTTCCTCACTTGAGCTTATTTAACTATAGAATGTTTAGGTGTTCTCCTTATACTCATGCCAAAATTTGTCTTGTAGAATACTGGCAATGGCTTCTTTTCAAGTCATAACTTATCTGCGTAACTTCTAAATACTTTACTGCTTTAATTTTTTTAAGCCTTCAACCACTACTTTTGTCTTTCTTCTATTAATTTGTTTGATATCCAATAATGGCGTCTTATCACCATTTTCATTTTCATTCATTGCTTATACTAACTCTGCATCTTTGTTCTTTACTCCAGTTTTTTGTTAACTTAGAGTCTCAACTTACCACTCTGCCTTTATGTATAAATATATTCCCAAACCTAATACTTTTCATTTCTTGGCATAGCCTTAGGAGCTCTGCGCTTTTATGGGTTGGAGTCGTAATGATATTAAGGCAGCGGTCATGAACACTTTACTCTTTATCACTTCTTATATTTTTATCATTTTCATGCATAACTTCCTTAGCTACTTGGTCAAGGTTAATTAGTGGTTTAACAACTTAAGAGAGATTTCTCAACCCTTCAACAGTCTCTTGCTAACTCAGTTAGAATCTAACCTTCAGCCTATCACCATTTTTGGCTCATTTAGGCATCACCTCAAGAGCTACCTACTCAGTTAGAATCTAACCTTCGGCCTCTCACTATTTTTGGCTCATTTGGGCATCACCCCAAGAGCTACCTTTCATCTACCTCGCCTCAATGGCCTTTATTATATGGAGGATTTCATCTTTTTGGCTCAATTGGGCTTCTTCCCAAGAGCTACTATCTTAGCTCAATTGGGTTTTTCCCCAAGAGCTAACTCCCTTTTCCCACCTTAGCAGCTAATGAAAGAATTTATTTATTGTGAGATTTTCCGACCAAGAACATTTCTTTTTATAGTTAGATTTCATACCAATACTAGCAATCTACCATCACAAGGTTTCTTAATTCCCTAAATTGCCTACCACTATTTCCTTCTTTCTTGCTTCATAATTTATACCTTGAACATTATACATACATATTCTTCCTTTAACTTACATCTACATTTGCATTACTCTATACTTGCATCATCCTTTGTTATACTGAACTTATGGGGTTTCAGTACTAATGGCAAACTTGTTGAATCAAGAAGTTTTAATGATTTCAAACCAACCTTCAAGAGCTTGGAATAAAGATATCAAAGGTGCCCAAAAGGTTTCAAGTGAAGAAATTCTGGATAAATCTGTGCAAAGATAGATGTAGGATATTTAGTAGTGTTTTATTTAAGTAAAAGACTTTGATTTGGTGAAAAGATGTTTTAAAACCTTGATTCTATGTTAAATCATGGAATATTTGAAAAACACCCACCAACAGACGAAGTTTGAAAGGTTAATACTGATCTGTCATCTTGGAAATTCGAACTTTGTCTTTGGAAATTCGAATTTCGTATTGAAACTAAACAAGTCTGAAGAGAAGCCTCTCTGACAGACGAATTTTGACTTGAGAAAATTCAAATTTTTATAAGTGTCTGAAAGGAGCTTTCACTAATAGACGAACTTTGGATTTTGAAAATTCAAATTTCAAACAAAATGAAACTTATGAAAACTAAAGAAATTCATTTGAAATTATGTCAAAGTTCATTTGAAACCAAGTTTAGAGTGGATTTCAAAATTGCTCACTGACAAATGAACTTTGAACATGAAAATTCAAATTTCAGAAACTAAGCTTATGAGTCTGTTAGAATGATATGTTGACATATGAATGACAGTATTTATAAATTCGAATTTTGAAGTTAGTCTGAAAAGAGGTTTCTCTGATAGACAAACTTTGCCCTTTGAAAATTCAAATTTTAAATCATATGAACTACTGTGCCTTATAAACTAGCTACGGACAGACGAATTTTGGGGTTCCAAAATTTGAATTTTGAAGGTACTGTAGTAAATTGAAAATACTGTTCACACTTAACAGAAAAACTTTCTACTTGAAAATTCATATGTTACAACGAAGAAACATTTTCCAAATATCAAAATTCGAAATTCACTTCATGACAGACAAACTTCGGGCATCCAAAGTTGAAGTTGTTAACCTTCGATTTCTGCAAAATTCGTCTGTTGACCAACTGAAATTCGAAATTCAGAGTTTCAAAAGCATTAAATGCAATTGGTTAACGGATAGTTTTTTAGAGTAACTGTTGGATAACTTCTCCAACGGATAGATTTTGTCTCTAACGGATAGTTGAGACCTAAATCTATAAATATAACATCATTTGAAGTTGTGGGTACTGATTTTAACATTGTATATACTGAAACTTTGCCAAATCATCTACTCAAAGTCTCTTACTCTCTCACTTCAATATTTTTTACTCCAACTTTCATATTCGCTCTGTTTCAGAGAGTTTAATCATTGTAAATAATCTTATCTTCATCTGGAAGATAGATTTTCTTGTGAGGGGATATCACAAGGGATTGGGAAGCACTTTGTAAGAGTATATAGAGTGATTGAGTGAGCTCTAAAAATAGAGCATCATCTTTATACTGAGGCATTTGCAAGAAGCCCACTGAATTCTTGCAGAATAGTGGAAAATCTTAAGTGGTGACTTGGGGACAGGACATAAGTCAAGTGGAGAGACCAAACCAGGATAAATATCAGCGTTTTCTTCTCTTTACAACAACTTTTACAATTTATTCTCCTATACTCTATTTTACTATCTATACTTTGCTTTCTTTACTTTCTTGATATTTTGCAGAAAATTTTCAAGCTTCCCAATTCACCCCCCTCTTGGGAAGCCAGCTTATCTAACAAAACTTATTATTGTCATCTATTATCTCCATGGGATCTCCTTCTGGATCCTTCTCTAATTCTTTTTTTTTTGGACTTTTAACGCTTCAACTTCTTCTTTTTACAATAACATACTACCTAGGATATTTAGGCAATGAGACAGACAATTGCCCAAAATATGGTACACTTAATTCTGAACAATTCTTGATACAATTCTAGAGTATGTAATCTGGTTATCGCATCAAGTATTTACTCAACCCATTAACTCTTAGGGAGCCTATGGTCATGATGCCCATCTAGAAATTTCTTTGCTTCCAATCTAATACTTAGGGAATTCAAAACTGAAACATATCCTCCAAATCTCACCCAACATTCTATTAAGTTTAATGTAATATAAGTTTTGATAATGACAAATATAGAGAAATAAAGAACAAAAGTATCATATGTGTCTAACATATATAATGTTCCTTATAGAAGTAAAATATGCATTAGCATGTATTTAATTATGTGTTATAATGCATATATATCATGCTATATGCAAGTATATCCACTGTACTTTTACAATAGATAATATAAATAATTAATATAGAGAAATAAGGAACTAAAGTATCACATGTATCTAAAATATATAATGTTCCTTATAGAAGTAAAATGTGCATTAGCATATTCAATTATGGTTATAATGCATATATCATGCTATGTACTAATATATTCAATATGCTCTTATATTGTATAATACAAGATGGATATATGAATTAGACTAACTACTTGGATTGTAAGTGTAATACATTTAATGTGGGATTGTCCAAGAAAGAAGAGTGAGCATTAGAATAAAGAAAAGAAAATTAACATCATGACTCACTCAAAGAAGAAGAAGGAAAAGGATGCTCTAAGATGTGAAGAATTCAAGTGTCAAAGAATTAAAGATCAGAAGGGAGCATGCCAAGAAGGAAATAACCAAGTGGAAGTGGAACTCATCATTTGAAGACCTAGTCACTAGGTATATTTTATTTTCACTTAGATCTTGAGGTGGAATTAATTTTTGAAAATTTACTTAATCTTGTTACATATGTTTTAAATGAGTTAGATTAAATAAATATGATGTTAGTATATGTTAGAATTAAGAAATAATGGCTAACAAATGTATTTGGTGATTAGTGCATGATTTCGAAATGGTTTTCATGAAAAGAGCTATCTTATGAAGATAAAGCTTCAATTTCAAAATGATTATAAGTGTTCAATTGGTTTTCATGAACATGTTTTGGCTTATGGGGATAAGGTCTCAGTTTCAAATATATTTATAAGTGTTTACCTTGTTTTCAAGATAATATTTTACCTTATACACATAACTATTTAAGGTTATGGGCATAAAGACTCAATCTCAAAGCTTTTCCAAAGTCCATTCTTCAATTTCATGAGAAGAGATTGATGTTATCCGTATAAAACAGCTTAGAGATCAAGTTCTCAAGTCTGTCCAGGAGGTTATCCTGATAAGATGGCTACCTTATTAGCATAAGGGATTGAACAGTGAAGGTCTCTTGCGCTGTGCAATTTGATTTCAGCATAACCTTTAGGGAGGTTATCCTGATAACCTACGTTTTTCATAAACTTATAAATTCATTATCAGCATAACCTAGGGAGGTTATCCTTATAACCTGCGTTTTTCAAAAACTTATAAATTCATTATCAGCATAACCTTAGGAGGTTATCTTGATAACCTACATTTTTCAAAAACTTATAAAATTCGTTATCATCATAACCTTGGGAGGTTATCCGCATAACCTATGTTACAGTACTTTTAGACCTTCTTTAGTTAAATTCGTTATCAGCATAACCTTGGGAGGTTATCCTGATAACCTATGTTTTACAAAAACTTAGTTTGTGTGATTGTTTTTCAGAAACTTAGTTTGTACTAATTAAATGTTAACTAAGTAAGGAATAACATCCTAAGAGGTTATTCTAATAATCCTCAAAGGTATCCAAGTTTGTGAGATAATTATCTGAACAACTAAGTAGGTTTTCATGAAAATGTTTTTGAGCTAAAACTTAGCCATTTTGGAATGAACGTTATCCGCATAACTTAGCTAGGTTATCCACATAACGAAAGTCTAATATTGAAACTAAGAGCCAATGGTCACCCATTATTCACATAACCTGAGGAGGTTATCCATATAACCCTTGTCAAATGCATTTAAAGAAGTAGTTGAACGGCTCTTTTTGCAGAGTAATGGCTAAAACTTGTCTCTAATAGATAGATCTTATGTCTAACATCTAGTTACACCATAAATCTATAAATAGAACATTATTTAAACTTATGGGTAACAATCTTAAGGGAGATTATGCAAAAATGTTGTTCATATACATAAAATCTTTTTGTATCAGCATCATCTGAAAAGTCCACCTCAATAGAGTGAGCTTTCGATGTATCATTTACTCTGAGAGAGTTTTCATTCTGTATTTATTCTTTTCTACAAACTTCTAGGTAGAATCTTAGTGTGGGGAAACACTAAAGGTATTACACATTATTATAAGCGTGTGGGGAGAGTGGCTTCACAAGTGCCTACTGAAACTTGTGGGATGTACTGAGGCTTCACAGATACCCGAATCAAACCAGTGGGATATATTAGAAAATCCCAAGTGGTGGCTTGGGGATTGGATGTAGGCCAAGTGGTTGAGTTGAACCAATATAAATTACTGTGTACTACTTTTCATCTTCTCTATTCAATTATCATACTTAACTCTCTTTGTTCATCCCCATTTTATTGCACATCTGGTGAACTTGGATTGTAATCCAAATAGGGTGAAAATCTTGCATTCCCCAATTCATCCCCCCTCTTTGGTGACCACCCAATCTAACACATTCATCGTAGATACCTCTAATATCTATTTGGAGTTGGAGTCCTTGGTTTAGTTGAAAGAAGGTACCATCCTCTTTAAAGAATTCATCTAGCCTAAACTCATTGAAATTATCATAGTTCATGGGCTGATTAACCTTTTTCCTTGATCATATATTTGTTTTTCTCATTTCCTTTCTCATGATTACTTCTTTTTCTAACGTATCTTCTTTAATACATTAGTTTCTCCCCACTGTTTCTTTCATAACTATTTTTCTTTATTTCTATCATTCATTCCTTATTGGCCTCTTTCATTTGTTATTGAAGGCATCTCGCCACTAAACTTATTTATAGGTGGTGTACTTACTTCTTACATTCATTTTAATCACCTACCATCACATTTCTTTGCTACTTTCTAGTTCGTAGCTTGGTATTAGAGAAAAGTCTTATGTAAGTTGTTGATTAATGAGGTTCTGTATCCTTTAATATCATCATAGGTCATTCTCTTTTAGAGAACTATCAAAACATTAAGGCTCATCAATCTTTCTCATCATCTCATTTTCTTTAGAGGTCTACTACAACCTCGCAATTGGTCTACTGCAACCATGAGATTTACTATGATTTTAGAGCCCTACTAGGATCCTTTATGACCCTATATCATTACTCAACTAATAGGGTCCATCAAGATCTAACTCTGAAAGGTTTCATGACCTGTGAAACATTCTCACTTAATCTCGCAATTACTGTCCTCAAAACTTATTCTCTTATGTTACTAAAATATTCCTAGGCCAGATTTTCATAAAACAATACATTATATCAATAAGGGAAAACTATCATCGAAATGAGTATCTTTCTTTCCTGCTACTATTACTTCATCACTTTATTCTCTTTCTGCTTTTCTCACTTTTGTCAGCAGCAGCTTCTCTAACATTTACTAGGTAACAGACATAAAACTCTGATAATTCAATTTACTTCTTGTCATTCTATTAGCCTCTACCGGCATATTAAATCGCCTACTTCATACTGGGACTTTCCTTTTCTTGTTGGCTGCCTTTAAATCTCTTCCTAGCTTTTCTGCCTTTCACTTCTAGTCATCATACTATTATAACTAGGAGAAGTTCTGTACTAACTGTATGAATGTGGTTTAATGCTTACTTACTGACTAATCCTCTACTTATTGGAACATAATAATCCTATCGTCTTTCTCATCCCTAACAGACTGCAAGAAATATTTATCATAAAATATCACAAAATAGTTTCTACACCCAGGGTATGTTCCAGGCTTGTAGGATTACCTCAATATTAAGCCACCAACTAACAACTTCTTCCTTGAACATACAGGTAGCCAACTGGGTTCTCACTTCGGAGGAATAGCTCATTAACCTGGTAATCTTTTCTAAACTCAATACCCAATCCTCTACCATTTGTACATCAACTCTTTCATTAAATAAGGGAGGACATTATTGTCAAAACTGAGCTATTACATGATGTGATTTAGCATGATCAATTCTTGTCTCCACTACTTAGTTTATGAATACAACATGTGGTACCTGCTACTGATATTGCCTCAGAGATGAAATTTCAACTCTGATTTCCTGAGGCTGTCTTTAAGTGTCTAAGGTTCACTGTAACTTTTCAATAATCCTTTGCTGCTAATCTCATCTATTCATAATAACTTGTAAAGGATCAACCAGTGGTGTCTTTCCTTATTCAGGAGTCTTTACTCTTATTCGTCTCCTGATGTGAACCACATTAAATTCATTATAATCTATTCATAAATATTTAATAACTATACTTAGAGAACACACACACACACATATATATAAACATAATACTTTTTCATAAACAAACTTTGTACATAAGCCCTTATAGTCTCATTACATTATCATTTCTTTCTACTCATGACTGCTTATAATACACTCAAAATTTGTAGTCATCATTGTTCTTCACCTTTATACATTTATATATATTTACACATGATCTCTTTCATCATTTCATTCCAGAGGGACCAAAGCTACTTTCACCTCCAATAAAAGCTTCACTGAAATTCACTTCTGGATTCTCTTCCAAGTTCTCCTTGGAATCTTCTTTTTCTATGTCTATAATAGGATCCTCTTGTTCCAGTCGGATTGCCTCCAAATATGCTAGTTCTTTAATACAATCTTGAAAAGTTTCTAGCATTTCTTCTTGGAGTCTGACTTTATGTGTAACATCCTACCTTTATATACCTCCACTAAACATCCACAACTCTCGCAATTCCACCAATCACTACTCAAACAATTCAGAACGACACCTCAATACACCAAAATAGCGGAAACGAACCCAAATACACAAAATTTTGGGCTGGGGCCGTGGCCGCTACAGGACCGCCGCAGCTCTGGCCTGCTCTGTTTCTCCCTCGCTACTGCCATCACTGGCGCCGTGGCCTGGATACTGGGGCCGCGAAGCTCCCCTTGCTGATATCCCATATCAGCACTTCAACATTTTGGGGCGCACTTCCGACGCGCATAACTTTATGCTCCGACCTCCGATTGACTAGATTCCAATTCCTACAAGTCAGTCTAGTCCCAATCTAACCACAGACACCACTTTTGACTTAATCCAACTCCGTATGGAGATTCTGGACCCCTGACACTGTTTTGACCACTTATTGATCCAAACTCTACAAACCAACATATTCAAGGAGGTTGCACCTCAAAGGAACTACTCCTTTGAGTTCTGACCCCTTTGAACCCCAACATGACAAAACGGGCGATAGGCCCTAAAACACAACCATCAGGCCCAAAGCACTCTGGGCTCACAAATACTACCATACCAATTTCCAAATACATGATGCTCTCAAAACACCAACATAACACATTCCACATAAACATAACCAAGCATACATTCATCCATAACAATCCTGTCAATCTCATACATTCAATACATAACTTTCTACCCTATTTGGCACATAATACATTATCCAAAAATACAAACACTACATAGACTTCCCACGTACACAACTATTCCTTAGGCTTCACCGGACTAGAGCCAGAACCTTCACCTGAAAAGGTTAGTCATGGGAGAGGGTGGGGTGAGACAATGTCTCAGTAACTGGGATCAACAACACATAAACATATATATACAAATATGGATCATATAACACGTGAATGCAATGTAAAATGCATGATATGCATGTTGTCCTCTCAGGGACTTCCATCCTTATCCTCCCTAACACATATATACATATATTCCATCCTTATCCTCCCTAACACACATATACAAATAACCCATCCTTATCCTCGCTAACACACATATACAAATAACCCTTCCTTATCCTCCCTAACACACATATACAAATAACCCATCCTTATCCTCCCTAACACATACAATCCACCCTTATCCTCCCTAACATATACAATATCACATACTCCAACCTTATTCTCTCTAACAAATGTTGAATCAAGAGTTTTGATTATTCCAAACCAACACTCAAGAGCTCGGATTGAAGATATCAAAGGAGATCAGAGTTGTTTCAAGTGAAGATTTGTTGAGTATTTGCTGTTAGATCTTTTGTAGGATCTTTAGTTTTAGTTGTGATTGGGTAAAAGATTTTGATTTGAGAAAAAAGATGTTTTCAAATCTTGATATTGTATTAAATCTAGACTTATTTGAAAAACACCCACAAACAGACGAAGTTTGAAAGTTTAAACTTAACTGTCAAGTTGGAAATTCGAACTTTGCTTTAGGAAATTCGAATTTCGAGCTAAAACTGAATAAGTCTGAAGAGATGGCTCTCTGTCAGATGAATTTTGGTTGTTCAAAATTTGAATTTTCATACAAATCTGAAAGAAGTCTTTTTGGTAACAGACGAACTTCACACTTTCAAAAGTCAAATTTCAAGTAAAATGAAGTTTGTGAAAACAAAAGAAATTCGTCTGAAACTATGATAAAGTGCATCTGAAATCAAAAGAAATTGAGTTTGATAAATGCTCTCTGACAGACGAATTTTGGCTTCCCAACATTCGAACTTTCATCTAAGTCTAAAAGAAGTTTCCTTGAAACAGAAGAACTTTGGATCTTCAAAATTTGAATTTCAGACAAAACAAAACTTGAGAAAATAGAAGAAATTCATCTAAAACTATGTTAAAGTTCATCTGAGATCAAGAATGATTTAAGTTTCAAAACTGCTCTCTGACAGACGAACTTTGAACATTGAAGTCCGAATTTTAGAAGCTAAGTTCTTGAGTCTGTTGAAGTGAAACATTGACATACGAATGATAAGAACTTGCAACATTCGAATGATAAAGTTAGTCTGAAAAGAGTCTCTCTGACAGACGAACTTCACTCTTCAACATTTAAATTTCGAAGAAAGTGAACTACTGTGCCTCCTTTTCACGTACTGGGAACAGAAGAATTTTGGGCTTCCAAAATTCGAATTTCGAGGGCGCTGTAGCAAATTGAAAACACTGTTCACACTTAACCGAAAAACTTTCTTCTTGAAAATTCGTATGTCACATTGTGAAAATGTTCTGTAAGTTTCAAAATTCGAATTTCACTTCATGGACAGACGAACTTCAGTATTTCAACGTTGGAAGCTTTAACCTTCGGTTCCTTCGAAATTCGTCTGTTGACCAACCAAAATTCTAATTTCAGTATGTCAAAAGCATTAAATGCGGTTGGTTAACGGATAGTTTTTCAGAGTAACCATTGGATAACTTCTCCAACGGATAGATTAAGTCTCTAACGGACATTTGAGACCTAAATCTATAAATACAATAACATTTGAAGTTGTGGGAAACGAATCTAACTTGTATATACCGAATTTCTGTCAAAACTTCTTCTCAAGAGCTTTTACCCTCTAGCTTCAATATCTGTACTTTAATCTTCATATCTACTCTATTCAAGAGAGTTATATCATTGTAAACAATCTACTCTTCATCTGGAAGATAGATTTACTTGTGAGGGGAAATCACAAGGGGATTGGGAAGCACATTGTATAAGTGCTTAGAGAGAGTGAGAAAGCTCCAGAAAACAGAGCATACTCATTGTACTGTGGCATTAGCAAGAAGCCCGTTGAATTCTTGCTGTATAGTGAAAAATCTCAAGAGTGGTATTGGGGACTGGACGTAGGTCAAGTGGTCAGACCGAACCAGGATAAATTACTGAGTCTTCTATTCCCTATCTTTACTTTTCAGCTTACTCTGTTTTATACGTTGCTTCCTTTAAACTGTGCTACCTTCACTTATCTCACTTTGTGCAGAAAAATTGCAATCTTCCCAATTCACCCCCCCTCTTGGGAAGTCAGCCTTGCGAACAACAAATACGTATATCATCATACATCATACATCATCACACCATCACCACTTCATCTGACATATATCTCAATGTGACAATAACATGTGGTCATGTTAATATATCATCATCATCATCATAATAACTATACATCATAACATATCACATTAATGCCATCATCACCTATCTCATCAGAACAATCATAAACGTCATCTAAATATACGCATACCACGATATATATATAAAAACTACATGCATACACATCGATATCGTGGTATGAAAAAAGCATGCATATATACACAACTATACATACTATCATATAAAACCACATAAACAAATACCCGGTTACCTCAGGTTGTCAATACCACGCTCAGGCAAGTTCCACACGCTTTCTTGAACACCAACACGCTTGAGCCCCACACGGTTAACCAATTAACCTATATAACACATAATTCTCCCATTAACACAATATATCCATAATCACAATATCATAATTTACCCACTTTAGGCCTAACCCAAGGCTCCAACACCCCAAACATACATCAATAAGCTCCCAGGGATCGTTTAAACACTACTCAAACACATACTCTTTGGATTCCCAAGAGCCCTAACCGGAAGCAACCTAGGGTTAAGCTCAAATCGCACATAAATCCTTCCAAACACACATCCAAACAACAAGAATACCAAAACACACTCCATTAACCTCAAATCATCCATTTCAATCGGTGGACTTCACCCCAAACCGGACACCCAACCTAAAAACCGAAAAATCCATATTTCTACCGGTTAAAAAAATGAAGAGAGAGGTGTAGAAGTAACTTACCAACTTAAATTCAAGCTCCCTCAATCTGAAATCACCCTTGGACGCCAGAGATTCAAACCCTAGTTCAGCTCTCTCACGATCTCCCTCGGTTTCCTTTTGTTTCTTTTCTGTCTGAGCGTCCGAAATGATCCGGTTTTAAGCAAAAATCTCGACTATCGCCGTGGCAGCTCTGCTCCTTGCCACGGTACGGAGCTTTTTCTGGTTCCTCTTGAACCTATCTCTGTCTTGCTTCCTCTGGTCCTGAACACAAAACTAATAAAAATATCGTGAGGGGCATTACATTATGCGGCATCCAATACTCGTCATCTGGTATTACATTTATCATTGTATTGATCCAGGGTACCTCTTTATAAAAATAATTCAAGGATTCCTGGGATTGCTTAGCATTCCTAACTTTATCCAGGAAGGTTAAAATTATGGATTCTACAAAATACTCTTGGCTTTCCCAATGTAGTTGCGTAACAACCTCTCTAGTTTCATAAATATTATCGAGAGGAAGTATGAGGCTAAAGTCTTCTCGAGCCATTACCCAATCATTAGCTCTAACTGGCTGGTGATTTATCTTATCTTCAATATTAACTGGACCATTAAAACCTAAATTGTATCAATCTTGTTGAAACTCAGCCCTATAGTCCCTGCCTTCTGCAGCTACCTTTCCCGGTTTCTGGACTCGAACAAGAAGAGCTAGAACAACTTGCAATGGGACTTCATTATCAGGTTCAAATCCAGTTGTCTGAGGTCCAGCATTAACCTTAAGCTTGTCTAACTTCCTATCGATAACTTGTTTGAGCTAATATTTTCTTCATTTTCTACCGTCTTTGGCCCAGGGATCATCCATCTATCATGGTTAGGATCCCAACTATTGTTTCAGAAAAACATGTTATCTATTTCAATACACAATAGCAATCCTTGTCAATAAGCTGATTTAAAGAAATATTAATATTTAATATATTCCATTCTCTAAACTTAAATATTTTGGCCAAAATATAATGTTCTGAGAGCCTAAACCTTCAGCTCTAACACCAAAAAGTGAAACACCTTATATTAGGGCCCATTTTTTATGTATTAGATCATTTTAGATGTCTTTCATCATGGTTTAGAGACTAGAATTATAATATAATAAAAACAGAATTTTTCAAAATTCAGGGTACTGTTCATTTGACAATTTCCATTTTACCCGATGAACATTTAAAAATTCACAAGTAAATCTAGAAAAATCATCTTGATATGATTCAAGTCTCTAAAATTTTACTAAAGTCAGATATACATGGAAAAAATATGAAACAGTAACTTCATTGGGCCAATTTATATAGAAAATCTTCTGGACTTTTACTGTTCATTTAGCCATTTTTCTACCTTCTAATTTTTTAATCTCAATTTAGAAAAATCATATTTCATTCTATTCATGACCAAATCATAAATACTCTATGCCATTTTAAAGCTATATATCTCTACTTATAGACAAATTTTTCTCATACATTTATTTCACTAACATCAAGAATAACATTAACTTAAATTATAACGGGTCAGAATTCAACTTTTACTTTAGCAATTTTGGGAAAACCTTTATATCTTCTATCATATAGCTCTAATTACTCCAAATCAATGGCATATGAAATGTAAATATAGACCTTTCTATATATATAACTACAAAATTTTTGGAGCTTTGTACAATTTTATATTATCTTTTGAATTTTCCAGTGCCTAATTTTCAGTTTCCAGTTTTCCCAATCTTGCCTTGTTTTGAACCCTAATTTTGAAAATTCACCATAAATTGTACACTTATCCAATTTAGGTGTTATTTAGCTATATGGAAAGCTTATCCCATCTAATTTTAGAGAATATAAATTACTTAAGCTAATTGACCTGTCTTACATGAACAATTCCTATGTACTCTTAAACTGCTTAAGATGAGCCTTTCCATTCCTAATTTATCAAAATAAGCTCCATAAACTTTTCACATCATCATCAATTGCATCAATTCCATACATAACATATCATAGCACATTAAGAATCATAATAGCATAGAGATATGGACCACATGGCATATACATGTTTTTTCGTAATATCCCTAAATACAATGTCATAGCTTGAATTATCAATTTAAGCATTGATTCCCTTTTTCTTGCTCCATAGCTCCCTTGTCTTTAACGCCATTACTTGTACCCAATGTAGTTTTCATTTTGGAAGGGTGAGATTCATTGAATCTCAGTAGCAATCACCATTCATGTAATCATATTATCACATTAGGCATATAATCATCATAATACATCAAGTGAATACTTTTAAACATTTATCCCATAATATTTTACAAAAATCTCGGCAAAGTTTTATTTTTGTATTTTGGAGATCCTAGGGTCTCAAAACCCCTTAATTAACTCAGTCAACATTCTCAAAGTATCACAAATAATCATATCAAACAATAGGCAAGTCATCAAATTCATTGAAAATCACATGACAATATAAAGCAAGAATAGGTAGATTGCTACCTTCATGCTTTCTCTTACTCCTCCACTTGATACCAATGCTCCCAATAGCTTCCTTGGGCTTCTTCAAGTCCTAATGCATCATCAAACAACTACTCAAGCTAATGGTTTCATGACTTTCTTCAAAAAATATTTATGAAACCCTAATTCTTCAAAAATTCACCAAAAATTCATTCCTAGCTCAAAAATGATGAATCCAAATATGGCCTAAGAATTATCAAATTCCATCTCTAAGTATGAACAATAGCTGGCTGAAATTCAGAGGAAACTAAGAAAAATTGCTATGTTCCATAATACTTCAAACTACTTCCATATTCAAGCTTTAAGTGACTAATCTAGCATTTCCCCTAAGTTTAATGGTTAAACAACTCATTTTCTTGCTAAATCAAGGTTTGGCCGAAACCTTAAGAGAGTGAAGAAGAAAAACTACTCCATGAATCATGCTCCAAATAATACCAACAATAAGTCTAAGGTGGTAGATTAACTTACCAAAGTTTGTGCCTTTGATTTCTCTTGAGCTTTCCTCTTCTTCTTTCTCTCTTTCTCTCTTCCTTTCTTGTGTTTTTCCTTTTGGTTTTGCTGTAAAAAATAAAGTGCTGAATCGTGAAGGAAAGAGAGTAATTAAGGACTTAATGACTTGGCTAATTAGGGTTAGTTAACTAATCTAACCAAGGTTACTTTTTGTGCCAAATATCCATGACTTCTAGGAGAAGTTTTTGCCAAAAATTGGCTTCCCCTTCTGCCTAATTCCAAACGCCAATAAGAGAGGTTTGAGTGTCCAAAATTGCTCAATTTTTCCTGGTCTAGATATATCTTGAACTGGATAATTTTAAGCGTACCAATAAAACTATTTTTTATGGTAAATTAGCATTTTTGGCTACCTGACTATTCTAATTTTATTTTTATATTTTCATAATTATCTTGTGCCAAATGATATCTATGTATGACTCATATCCTGTTTTGGTTACCTTTTAATGATCCGTAGGGCCCACAATTTACTTTATCGGTTTACTATTACTTTTGGATACTCACCACTAATTATTTTCTTATTTTTGAACATTAACCCTCTGTGCCATATACCATTGAACTCTTCTCATCGAGGGCTTCTTTTTTATAGTAATTTTACATATTTACAAAATTACCCCAGAATTGAGGATAAATTATAATTTCTGAAACTTTTGGGTCTTTTTATGTAATTTTTTCTATAACACCCTATATCCTAACACCTCCAGACTTGACCAAAATCTTCAAAATTTAACCAATCACAACCCAAACAACACAAAATAACTTCTCACATCCTCAGAACAGTGGAAACGGATCCTAAAATACCAAAAACTGGGCTGGGGCCACAGCTGCTACAATACCGCCGCATCTCCGGCCTCCCCTGTTCTTCACTCACTTCTAGCCTCATTGGCGCCGCGACCTGGACACTGGAGCTGCGACACCCCATGCTGATATCCCATATCAGCAACTTCCATACTTGAGAGCGAACTTTCAATGCGCATAACTTTATGCTCCGATCTCCAATTGACTTTATTCCAACTCGTACAAGTCAATCTAGTCTCAATCTAACCATAGACTCTACTTTCACCTCAATTCAACTTCGTATGGAGATTTTGGGCCCCTAATACCATTTTGACCACTTTTTGAGCAAAACTCACCATCAACCACCTCCAATTGCCACCAAAGGCAACTGGTCACTTAGAGACCATTCACACAGGTCCAAAACCCCCAAACCAACTTGTCCAAAGAGGTTTCACCTCAAAGGAACCACTCCTCTAAGATTTGACCCCTTGGAACCCCAACTCAACAAAAAAGCTACAGGCCCTAGAATACACCAAACAAGCCCAAATCCAACTCTTCTCATGCATAACACTTACACACAACATACATAACCACAATCAACCTCTTTTCCACATATAACTATACATACATCCATACAATCCATATCCATATCTATTCATTACAAAACCTCCTATCCTACTTGGTACAAGATACAGTATCCAATATACAAACACTACATAGACTATTCCCATGTACACAGCTACTCCCGCGTCTTCTCCGGGCTAGTGCCAGAACCGTCACCTGAAAGGTTAGATCATGGGAGAGGGGTGTGAGACAATATCTCAGTAACTGGGGACAACCACACACACATACACATATATATTATGCAACTCATGAATGCAATGTAAATGAATAGTATGCATGTCTCCCTCACATACAGCTAGAACCACAGGCTATCGTCACAACAAGACATTTCATATAGGTAATTCCCTTCCAACTGTCGATAAAAATCAATTTTCGGACCTTATCAAGGTCACCTTACACTAATGCAACCCGACCAAAGGTTACACTAGTACTCAGACCGTGGCTCTCCTTACCCTGAATCACCTCGAATTGGTGGAGGTTTAGGGAAGGTGCAATCCACTGCCGCCTAGCTCCCCTAGCCATAAGGGAGGATTTAGCGACAGGGTTCCCAACCTTATCCTCCCTAATCATATGTCATATCATCATATTTTATATCATCATGTATCATATCATCATCACCACCCAATCCACCATATATCACAATCTCACAATGTCATGTGGTGATGCTCATGTATCATCATATAGTCATCATCATCATATCTCAATGTCATATATGCATTATGTCATGCCATGCCAATATCATCATCATAATCATCAAAATCATCGTCTAGCTGTGTGCATACCACAATATATAGAAAATAACACACATACACATATCAATATGGTGGTATAAAAGAAACATGCATATATATACAAATATATATACTCCCATACAGTACAATACATACAAACAAATAAACACCCAGTTACCTCAGGTTGTCAATACCATACACATGAGTTCCATAAACTTCTTGAATAGCCCAATACGCGTGAGCCCCTCTCGGTTAACCAAACAACCTTCATAATAACACAATTCTTCAATTAATACAATATACCAAATATCCAAATTCCACAATTCCACTATTTTAGGCCTAACCCAAGGTTTCAACACCCCTTTCATACATCATTAAGCTCTTAAGGACCATTTAAACATTAACCAATTCTAAACAACTTAGATTCCCCAAGAGCCCAAACTGAAAACAACCTAGGCTTAGCTCTAAACTCATATAATCCCTTCAAAACTCACACACAAGCAACAAGAATACTAAAACACACTTCATTAGCCCCATTTTATCCATTTCAATTGGTGGATTTTGGCCAAAACTGAAGATCTAACCTCAAAACCAAAAATCACAAATTTCCAATCAAAGAAAATGGAGAGGGAGGAGTAAAGAACACTTACCAACTTGAATCCAAGCTCTTGAGATATGAAAATCACTCCCAAAAGCCGGAAATATTGAACCCTAGCACAGCTCCTTGGTTCCTCCTCCATTTCTTTCTTTTCAATCATCTGAAATGATCCAGATTTAAACAAAAATCCTGAATCTTGCCGTGGCCTTAGCATACCTCACCACGGCTCTACTGTATTCAACTAAAACCACGCTACTGGAAGGATTCTTACTGCGGTGACGCTGCTTCATGTCGCAGTGGCCCTACTTCATGCCGCAGCATGGGGCTCTTCTAGGCTCCACTTGAGCCTTCCTTCATCTTGTTTCCTTTGGTCTTGAACACAAAACCAAGAAAGATATCATAAGTGGTGTTACACTATCCCCTCCTTAAAAAAATTTCATTCTCGAAATTTCAACTCTTACCTCAAGCAAAGATCTCTAGATACTTCCTTCGCATGGATTCTTCAGTCTCCTATGTGACGTCATTGGATGTCAAGTCACTCCACAGGACCTTTAACAACTTTATGGACTTATTTCTCAATCGCTTCTCTTTAACATCAAGAATTTACAATGGCATGACCTCAAAAGTCAGATCCTCTCATACTTGAATTACCTCATCATCAATTATATGAGATAGATCTAGATGATACTTCTTGAGTTGAGACATGTGGAAAACATCATGCAATCCAGCAAGATTAGGTGGTAGCACCACTCGATACGCTATTGGCCCTACTCGCTCCAGAATTTGGTATGGACCCATATACCGTGGAGTGAGCTTCTTGGCTCGAATCGATCTTCCAATACTAGCAGTAAGAGTGACCTTCAAAAACACATGATCTCCCACATCAAACTCTAATGGTCCCCTCCTCCTATCCACATAACTCTTTTACCAACTCTGAGTAGTATAGAGCTTCTGACAACTACTCTCTATTTGTCGAGAGGTTTGATCCACAATATTCGGGCCCAAAAGACTCCTTTCACCAAGTTCAACCCAACACAATAGCGACCGACACTTCCTGCCATACAACGCTTCATATGGAGCCATTTACAAACTTGAGTGGAAACTGTTGTTGTAGGCAAATTCAACCAATGGCAGCAACTGATCCCAATTGCCTCTGTTCTCCAGAACACATGCCCGCAGCATGTCTTCCAGAGTCTGGATAGTCCTTTTAGTCTGCCCATCAGGTTGAGGGTGATAAGTGGTACTGAAACTCAACTTCGTACCCATGGCCTTTTGAAGAGATTTCCAAAACCTAGATGTAAACCTAGGATCTCTGTCTGACACAATATTCATCGGGACTTCATGCAACCTCATAATCTCTTTCATCTACAATTGAGTCAACTTCTCCATCGAAATAGTCTCCCAAATTGGAAGAAAATGGGCCGACTTCGTCAATCTATCCACAATGACCCATATTCTATTGTGTCCTAAAAAGGTCCTCAGTAATCCCATCACAAAATCCATGGAAACACTATCGATTTCCACTCCGGGATCTCCAATGGTTGCAATATTCCAGCAGGTAATTGGTGTTCAATCTTTACCTTCTGACAAATCAGACATCTGGCAACATACTCTGCAATGTCCTTTTTTATACCTAGCCACCAATAACCATGCTTCAAATCTTAGTACATCTTGGTGGTACCTGGATGAATAGTATACCTGCTCTTATGAGCTTCCTCCAAAATAATTTCTTGCAACCCCGCAACATTTGGCACACAAATCTGACCACGGTACCGGATGATACCATCCTCTAGAATATCAAAGTCCTGGGTCTCCGCCATTTCAATTTGTTCTCGCATACCCAAAAGATAGTTATCCTCCATCTGAGCATAGCAAATGTTCCTCAATAAATCACTTGATACACTGATGGAACTCATTATTAGTACTCCAGGATGGACATTAGTAGACAACTTTATATCTCTCAGGCTTTCCAGTAACTATTGCTCCCTTATCATCATCGTGGCCATATGGATTGATTTCTTGCTCAATGCATCCACCACAATGTTGGCTTTCCCAGAATGATGCGTCAAAGCAAACTCATAGTCCATAAGGAACTCAATCCACCGCCTTTGCCTCATGTTCAGCTCTTTCTGGTCAAACAAATACTTCAAACTCTTGTGATCACTGAACACCTCAAACTGAGCACCATAAAGATAATGCCTCCACAATTTCAAGGCAAACACTATAACCGCTAGCTCAAGGTCGTGAGTATGATAGTGTTCCTATGAGGCCTTAACTGCCTCGAAGCATACGCCACAACTCTGTCTTACTGCATCAAAACACACCCTAGACCCTTCTTAGAGGCGTCCATACAAACAGTGAATGGCTCTGATAGGTTAAGGATAATGACCACTTGGGTGGATGTCAGACAAACCTTTAGCTCTTGAAATGCTCTCTCACACTTGTCATCCTAAATGAAAGATCGATCCTTTCGGGTGAGTCTAGTCAATGGCATAACAAGCTGAGAAAATCCCTTAATGAACCTTTGGTAGTATCCAGTCAATCCTAGAAAACTCCAAATTTCAGTCACCGATCGCAGTCTCTCCCAATTCAACACTGCTTCAACTTTACTAGGGTCTACTGCTACTCCTTCCGTAGAAATCACATGACCCAGAAATTTCACCTCCCGTAGCCAAAACTCACACTTACTGAGCTTAGCATACCGTTGGTGATCCCGCAATAATTGCAACACAATCCGAAGATGGAGTGCATGCTTTTCCTCACTCTTAGAGTAAATCAAGATGCCATCAATAAACACTACCACAAATTTATCCAAATACAGCCGAAATACCCTGTTCATATAATCCATGAAGATTACCAGGGCATTGTTTAACCCGAATAGCATCACGAGAAACTCATAATGACCATATCGAGTCCGAAATGCCATTTTAGGCACATCCTTAGCACGCACTCACAGTTAATGGTATCCCGGCCTTAAATCGATTTTTGAGAATATGGAGGCACCTACCAACTGATCAATCAAGTCTTCAATCCTAGGAAAAGGATATTTATTCTTGATCATCACTCAGTTCAGCTGCCTATAATCAATGCACAATTTGAGGCTACCATCCTTCTTCTTGACAAATAATACTAGAGCTCCCCAAGGTGAGACACTAGGTTTGATGAAACCTCTTTTCAATAATTCCTCAATCTGCTTCTTGAGCTCTTTCAACTCAGACGGTGCCATTTGATATGGAGCCTTCGAAATAGGACTTGTCCCAGGCACCAAATCAATGGAAAACTCCAGTTCTCATGGTGGTGGCAAACCGGTGATCTCCTCTGGAAACACATCAAGGAATTCATTCACAACCAGATATCTTTCGACACCACCTTCCATATCCACGTTCACAGAGAAGAAAACCAAAAACCCTTGACATCCTTTCCTCAGATACCTGTCAACTTGGGCAAAGGACAAACAAACATTCTCATCCCCTTCAACACTAGGGATATTCAAAGGCAAAGACACTGTCTTCCGAGCACAGTCAAGAATAGCATTATTCACCTCTAACCAATCCATTCCAATCATCATGTCAATCTCTTGCAACGGCAAACAATTTAGATCTAGGGTAGTGCGTCGGTGATCAAAATGAACCACACAATTCAGACAAGCTTGAGCAGTTCTTATTGAAACACCCATAGGTATGGACACCGACAACTCAAAAGGCAACCCCATAGCCATAATACCCAATCTCCGAGTACAATCAAAAGAAATGAAGGAATGTGAAGCACCTGAATCAAATAAAGCATGAATAGAGTAACCATTGAATTTAAGTTTACCTCTAATCAAGTTAGGCGCTGCATCTGCTTCTAGTCGGGTGATGACAAAAACTCGTCTGCACATCGTGGGCCGCATCATCACATCTTCACACCTTGGCACATGACAACTTCATGCAATATGTCCAGGTCTCCCACAATTAAAACAAATCAAACACGGACAATCACCATGGCTAAACCTACATTTTGTGCATGGATTTGATGCACTACCTGAACTGTACTGAGATGGAGTAGAGTCCCTTCTTGCATATTCACTCTGACTGGAACTCTCCAGTTCAAAGCCTCCTCGATAAAAGGGTCCTCTGCAAAACCGACCTCTATTAGATTGATCCCGACCAAACCTGCCTCTTTCTCTACTGTAGCGGCCTCCATTATGGCAACCTTTTCCTCCATTAGAACATACACTGCCACTACTGCTACCACTACCTAAACTACTTTCTTTACTGATTTCTCCTGTAGGTCCTAGGTGAGAGAAAGCACGAATCATGGAATTCCTTCTATGCTCCTCAGCCTCCTTCATCCATCTGTATAGGGCACGAATCTTCACACACAAGTCCTCAAAGGACACAAACTCCACCATTGATAATCACTCCTTAATCTCTAGATGGGCTCCCTTAAACAGCCTCTGAGCCATCCATCTATCATCAGGGTAATTATCTAGATAAGTGGAATATTTTGCCAAGTCTTAAAACTGATCAATATAGTGGTTCGTCGACAAATTCCCTTATTGAAAAGTTAGGAACTCGGCCTCATTCTACATCATTAAGGCTAGAGGGACATAGTGTGCAAAGAATCATTCCTTAAATTGATCCTAATTTATAGGAGGACTCATCGCTTCAATACTTGGGAGAACACTCCTCCACCATCTCTTAGCCTTCTTTTCGAGCTTAAATGCCATCAATTGCACCCTTTACTCTGAGGTACAATCCATCACACTAAAAATATTCTCCAACTGTTCTATCCAATCTTCAACCTATGAAACATCCATGGTACCTTCGAAAGCCAGGGAACTAAACTTTAGAAAATCCTTTAACTGTGAAGAGATACCCCTTCTTCCAACCCTTGGGGCTCTCTTAGGCTCCACCACATTTTCATCCTCTCCTATATTCAGATCCACAAACATGCCAGCCTCTTCATTCACTTCACCTTGCTCTTGTCCATCTATCCGCTCTTGTAACCTGTTCGACGTCTCCCCCTGAGTATTCACCTGATTATTGAGGCTAGCCAGCATCTCATACATCTGCCTCATGAGATCACTGTTACTCATCTTCCTCTTTGAGATATTCTTCCTACACAAAAGCAACAATACATTCAATTATATGGTTCTGGACTAGCATTACAGTGGGAATATAGACTATGTATTTAAAATTATGCCAAGTAGTACTTCAAGCAGAAACAATGGCCCAAAACCATTGCCCTGATACTAAAATGTAACATCCTACCTCTTGACACCTCCTGACTTGACCAAAATCTTCAAAATTCAATCAATCACAACCCAAACAACACAAAACAATTTCTCACAACCTCATAACAGCCGAAACGAATCCTAAAATACCAAAAACTGGACTTAGGCCGTGACCGCTACAGTACTGCCGTGGCTTTGGCCTTCGCTGTTCCTTACTCACTTCTGGCCTCATTGGCGCCGTGACCTAGACTCTGGAGCCGCGGCACCCCATGCTGATATCCCATATCAGCAACTTCCATACTTGAGAGCGAATTGTCAATGCGCATAACTTTATGCTCTGATCTCCAATTGACTTTATTCCAACTCCTACAAGTCAATCTAGTCCCAATCTAATCATAGACACTACTTTCACCTCAATTCAACTTCATATGGAGATCTTGATCCCCTAATACCATTTTGACCACTTTTTGAGCAAAACTCACCATCAACCACCTCCAATTGCCACCAAAGGCAACTAGTCACTTAGAGACCATTCACACAGGTCCAAAACCCCCAAACCAACTTGTTCAAAGATGTTTCACCTCAAAGGAATTACTCCTCTAAGATTTGACCCCTTGAAACCCCAACTCAACAAAAAAACTACAGGCCCTAGAATACACCAAACAAGCCCAAATCCAACTCTTCTCATGCATAACACTTACACACAACATACATAACCACAATCAACCTCTTTTCCACATATAACTATACATACATCCATACAATCTATATCCATATCTATTCATTACAAAACCTCCTATCCTACTTGGTACAAGATACACTATCCAATATACAAACACTACATAGACTATTCCCATGTACACAGCTACTCCCGCGTCTTCTCCGGGCTAGTGCCAGAACCGTCACCTGAAAGATTAGTTCATGGGAGAAGGGTGTGAGACAATGTCTCAATAATTAGGGACAACCACACATACACACACACACACACACACACACATATATCTATATCATACAACTCATGAATGCAATATGAATGAATAGTATGCATGTCTCCCTCGCACATAGCTAGAACCATAGGCTATTGTCGTAATAGGACATTTCATATAGGTAATTCCCTTCCAACTATCAGCAAAGACCGATTCTTGGATATTACCAAGCTCACCTTACACTAATGTAACCCGGCCAAAGGTTATACTAGTGCTCGGACCGTGACTCTCCTTCCCCTAGACCACCTCGAATTAGTGGTGATTTAGAGAAGGTGCAGTCCATTGCCACCTGGCTCTCCTAGCCATAGGGGAGGATTTAGCGACAGGGATTCCAACCTTATCCTCCCTAATCATATGTCATATCATCATGTATCATATCATCATCACCACTTAATCCACCATATATCACAATCTCACAATGTCATGTGGTGATGCTCATGTATCATCATATAGTCATCATCATCATATCTCAATGTCATGTATGCATTATGTCATGCCATGCCATTATCATCATCATAATTATCATCATAATCATCAAAATCATCGTCTAACTGTGTGCATACCACGATATATAGAAAACAGTACACATACACATATCAATATAATGGTATGAAAGAAACATGCATATATATATACAAATATACATACTACCATACAGTACAATACAAACAAACACCCGGTTACCTCAAGTTGTTAATACCACACACGTGAGTTCCACGAACTTCTTGAAAAGCCCAACACGCATGGGCCCCTCTCGGTTAACCAAACAACCTTCATAATAACACAATTCTTTGATTAATACAATATACCAAACATCCAAATTCCACAATTCCACTACTTTAGTCCTAACCCAAGGTTCCAACATTCCTTTCATGCATTATTAAGCTCTTAAGGACCATTCAAGCATTAACCAATTCCATACAACTCAGATTCCCCAAGAGCCCAAACCGAAAACAACCTAGGGTTAAGTTTTAAACTCATATAATCCCTTCAAAACTCACACCCAAGCAACAAGAATACCAAAACACACTTCATTAACCCCATTTCATCCGTTTCAATTGGTGGATTTCAGCTAAAATCTAAGATCCAACCTCAAAACTGAAAATCTCAAATTTCTAATCAAAGAAAATAGAGAGGGAGGAGTAGATAACACTTACCAACTTGAATCCAAGCTCTTGAGATCCGAAAATCACTCCCAAAAGCCGAAAATATTGAATCCTAGCATAGCTCCTCGGTTCCTCCTCCATTTCTTTCTTTCCGATCATCAGAAATGATCCGGATTTAAACAAAAATCATGAATCTCACCTGATCTCAGCATACCTCGCCATGGCTCCACCGTATTAGCTGAAACCACGCTACTGGAAGGATTCTCACCTCAGCGGCCCTGCTTCTCGCCATGGCATGGAGCTCTTCCACACTCCACTTGAGCCTTCCTCTGTCCTGTTTCCTTTGGTTTTGAACACAAAAACAAGAAAGATATGATGAGGGGTGTTACATTTTCCAAGAGCTTTTCTATTCCTTATCCACATAATTTTTATGAATTTATGGACATGGATGTCATTTTTGAATTTCTTTACTGGCAAAAATATAATTTTCTCATTTTTTGTCCAATCGGGGAAAATGGTCTTTTTACCCTTTTTTACACAAAATGGTGTCTATCTGTTTTCACGAATTTCCTGTACATCTCATGTTATCCTTCATTTCTTACTCTTTCATTACTTAGTATTCAGCGAAATTTTGGGATATTACAGGTCCAATATGGTTATTGGCTTCATCTTCCTTGTGGACCATGTCCTTGGAAAACTAAGTGTAGCTTATTGTTTTCTTATACTAATAGTATGAGGTTAAATGAAATCTACATATATTTTCTAAGCTTATATATCATGTACTAATGTCTAATAATTTCTATTGCCTTACAATGTCAATGCTTACCTATTATGTTGGTTAAGATACTTTGTAATTTGAGTTGAGCTAAAAATTAGTCAGCACATAGAGACTCTTATTTAGCTTTCTCTCTTTCATCTCAAACCTAGGTTTTGACAAAAACATCAAAAAAATTACTTATGCATTTTGAGACTAAAACTTAGGTATCAAGTGATCCATTGCCACCCCAAACATACATTTAGTTTGTTGCAATATACATCTGTGATATGCAATATGCAAAGATACACAATATCCACTATAACAATGTGCATCATCAAAGGTGATTCAAAGTGTCTCAATAAACTATAGTAAAATATTTATCTACATATGCAATGAATGTATACTATCTAATATGTTTTGTTATCATTATTTTTTTCCTTAAAATTAATATATTAGATGATATATGTGGTTTCGCTTTGTATTTTTTTTAGTTTTTTAAATATTATATAATTATGCATGATTACTTATCTGATGCTCATTTTTTAAGTAATAAAATTATTTTTAAAAAATAATCATGATAAATATTAAAAAATAATTAATAATATATTTGAATTAATATTTAAAACTTGGCTTCCTCAGACTTTGAGTGTCAGTTCTGTACTCGGCCTGGACTTACTTATGCACCATGTGTATGTTGGGCTACTTATGTTTGAAAATTAAGAGGTATAGTCCTATTTTTTTAATTATAAAAAAACAAAAACAAAAACAAAAGATGACGAGACGCTTCGTTTCGAAAACAAAATGAAGAGTAATCAATGCAGAAGAGATGCTTCATTTCCCATGATAACTTTATGATGACGGAAGTTATTACAAGAGTTGTAAGTGTCTTTTCAGTTCAGATGACATTGATAGGTACACCAATGTATTTAGGGTTGATTGATATCTTTCCTGTGGGTTATTCTTTGCTCCATCTCTCAGTGAGAGATAGTGTTTTCAAATGGTAAAAAGATTTTACAACACACTGAGTGAATTGGGAACAAATGTAAGCTGACACGTTATTTGTATTCGAGTCATGCATGTGTACTGATATCCTCTCCCTAGGGTGGAATTACATTACAAAGTTCATGTTTGCTTTGTTTTTATTGATGAGGAGGTAATATTGTTCTCTTCATGTTTTTTAAATCTTTCTCTTTATTTGTTCGTTGGTGTAATAATATATTTGTAGGGAGTAAAGCTTGGAACACTGCTGTTGCGAGCAAGATGAGTTCTCAATTAATAGAGGACCACTTGTTATACATCACAAATTTCAGCATCAGCAATAGTTTTACCACCACGTGTGGAATGGAATTGACACAAAAAATTTCTCTTGATAAATCTACTGATGTTATTCGTATTGAAGAACATGAGTTGCCAGTACCCTTCTATTCCTTCCAGTTGCTGTCAGTTAACCAGGTTCTTAATTTGGGTGATTATAGAGGAAAAGTTGTAGGTGAGAATTAATTACCGAAACAGACTTCTGTATTAATGTCCCTCTTTGTAGTTTTTTTAACATCTCATTTGTTTAGTTTAATCTGTCATATATCTATGGCTCAGTTCATGTAACACCTCTATCTAGAATTGTTTTCCATGTATTAGACCTTATCAGAGGTCAACTATACTTAACTAAAAGCTTGAATCACAATAAAATATTATAATAAATTTAATCAATTTAAAGGGTACTATTCATTTAATCTCATTTTTTGGCAAACTTCTGAAAATCATATCTAATTCAATAAAAATCATATGAGAGTGATTCAAATCTCTATGGATAGCTTAAAACATTATCTACATGGAAAAAATATCAATCAGAGCAATTACTTGGCTAATTTACACAGTAAATTTTGTGAATGTCTACTATTCATATGGTAAATTCCTAAAATTACAGTTTTCTGGGCTACTTTTGAAAAATCACCATAATTCATATACACATCCAAATTGAGTGATCTTTCAATCATTTTAAAGCCTTGTTTGTCTAGTTTTCAACCATATATAACATTCATACTTTATACATCAAAATTCTAAAGAGTAGCACATTCACTCTGCATAGGTCAGGATGACCATTTATATCTTACTACTTTACCAAACAAAAGCTATAAAGTATTTACATGGCCATACATCATCTTCATATGATACCATACATTCCTTAAGACTTAAAGGGACATGAAATCTTGAAGAAACATATCCAACATTATCTCTACAAATTTACATAAAAGTTCCAAATTCAAGGCCCATGCAAGCATCACTAGCTTAAATATTGAGCTCTTTCTCCTTTCGTTTCACTTCATGGGTGGTCTTGCCATAATTGTTCCCTATTCATGTTTAATATTTGGGAGGGTGAGATTTAAGAATCTTAGTAGCTAACATCCAACATGCCATCATATCATCACATTAAGCATGAATATATGAAGATAACACATTTTGAATACATTAACACATTTACTTCATATGAATTCATAAAATTTTCGACAGAGTTTCATTTTGAAAAATGGAAATCTTGGGGTCTCCATGCCCTCAATCAACTCAGCCAATATACATAAATTATCTTAAAATATCATTACAATCATATGATAAGGTATAAAGCACATTTAAAACAAATATGATAACATAATACAAGTATGGAAAATTAACTACCTTATAGCACTCCCTTGCTTTCCACACTTGGTATGCCACTTCTTGGGCCTCCTAACACTTCTTTGAACCTAACCATATCATTATTTAATCAATTTAGCCACTAATTTTTGGAATTACACAATACTATGCTCACAAAATCCTAACTTTTCACGTAGTTTTCCTTTGATCTTTCTTTGTACAACACACTTATTCTTAAGGTTTTGGACCATAGGGAATCCAATTTTTAAGTCAAAATCATGAAATTCCAACTCTAAATACTCCCCCTATTCAGACCAAAAATGACATAAAATGGAAGAAAAATTATTTTCTTCAAAACACATCAAACTAGCCATGGATTCTTGCTTCTAGTGGTTAATCTAAGCTTTTCCCTAAGTGTAATAATTTATTAACCCATTTCCTTGATTAATCATGCCATGGCTGAGACCCTACGAGGATGGAGAAGAAAAACTAAACCATAAACCATCCTCCAAACCTTGCAAACATCAAGCTAGAAGTAGTAGAAGTAACTTACCAAAACTTAGCTTTCAATCTTGCCTCAAGCTTTCTCTTCTCCTTCTCTCTTTTCTCCTCTTCCTCTTTGCGTTTTTTCCTTTCTATTTACTACTGGAATTGGTCGTGTAGATGAAGAGGAAAGAGAGTACTTAATGACTTAATTAGGTGGCTTAACATTATACTTAATCATGGTTAATCACTTAATTAACCTAAGTTACTTTTTGGCCAAAAAAAAGTGACAACTTCTTGGATAAGTTTTGCCAAAAATTCAAGCTGCCCCAATTTCACGTCCAATGAGAGGGCTTTGAGTGTCCAATCTGCTCAAATTTTCCTGGTCCAGATATATCTTCAACCGGGTAATTTTTAACCGTACCGATAAAACTGCTTTTTACAGTAATTTAGCATTTTTTGGCTACAGGACTATTTTAATTTTATTTTTATATTTCCATAATATTTTATGCTAAATGATATCTATGTATGGCTCATATCCTTTCCCAGTTATCTTTTAACTATCGGTAAGGCTCACGGTTTACTTTATCAGTTTACTGTTACTTTGGGATACTTGGCACTGATTATTTCTTTATTCTTAAACATTAACCCTCAGTTTCATATATCATAAGACTTCTCTCGTCGAGGGCTTCGTTTTGATAGTAATTTTGTATATTTACAAAATTACCTCTGATTTTGGGGTTAAATTATAATTTTTAAAACTTTCAGGTTATTAGGTTTAATTTTCTCTAAAAATTTTACCCTTTGACTACACGTAACTTTTATGAATTTAAGGATTTAGGAGTAAAAATATAATTTCTCATTTTTTTATCTAACAGGGAAAAATGATCTCTTTACCCTTTTTTACGTAAAATGATATATGTTCATTTTCATGAATTTTATGTACATTTTATGTTATTATTTATTTCTTTCTCTTTTATTGCTTTATATCTAATAAAATTTTGGATATTACAGTCCGTGATAGATTGGAGTTTTTGTCATACATTGGAAATCACAGGCATAATTTTTATATCACATTTCAACTAATTGACAAACGATAATCTCACAATGAATTTTACAATTTTTCTTAGTTCATTTGATTCTTTTGGAATCTATTTTTTATGTAGTGCTCTTCTATTTCTAATAAAATAGATAAGATATTTCTATTTATTTTAAATAGTATATGTCCGTTGTATTTTAAATAAAAATAAATAAAAAATATTTGCAAATAAACAGATTTTGATCAACTTTTGGAATTAATATAGTTGAGAATTTAACAAAACTTCTGCTTAAAAAACAAACAAAATTATAGTAAAAACTAATGAAGGTTTCAACATGAGGAGGAAAAATGATTATGTTCATTTAAATTATATATATTGGCTAGTATTAGTAAATTATAGTTTATTCTGATGATGGTCTAGGTGACAGTCTGCTTGCTGTATTTATGATAACGTTGCCACAAGAATGTTTCTCCAATTGGAAGAAGCGAAGGAAATGAATACTTCCACAGCTTGTGTGATCTACTGTGCCAATGAAGAATTAGTGACAGGTGAGTATATTTTCTACTTGAAGGTACAATTTTCACCAAACTTGTGACAAACTTTTCATTCTTACTGGTTCTAAAGGTTCCAAAAAAAAAAGGCTGTTTAATTACACAGGGAAAACAAAGCTCTTTATCAACCTTGATGTACTTGAACTTCATGGTTTGCATGGTGCAAAATATTAATTAGTTAGCTAAACTTTTTTTTTTATGTTTGATTTCTGAAGGTACCTCTAATGCACTATTTTTTTTTGGTTGGTGCATAATGTATTTCGGTTTTTTACATAATGGTACATAAAATCTATAATTACTCATGATGCATATATAAAATTGCCTTCTATGTCGTGATAAAATAGTGTCATTAGGTAGAATTTAATTAAAAATAGAAAAATAATCCTGGTGGTGAAAAATATGTAGCTGCATTCTATTAAATTGAATTAACTAATATAAAAGTTGCTTGCTCCCTAAAATATATATAAGTTCGTCACTGTACAAATTTTCAACATGTACGTGTGCACGTGACTTTACCGATGTAGTAGCATATTTATAAGAACCTGGAATTTATTTAGTGATTGAACTATTATTTCCTTGCATTAAACTTACTTTCTGTTCTTATTTAGTTGCAATAGGTCCTCTCAGACACCCTTTCCATAATTCCAACTGAGAACTAATCTTCATTTACTTTAAATGTCTAAAGCAATGAAATTTTTTTTAGAATAAAAAAACAAAGATTATATAAACTCTGTACTGAAACACATAAAATTCCTAACTAAATTTTTTTGGTATCTAATTGAATAAATAATATCATATTAATAATGAAAAAATTTGATACAGATATAGTGTCTACCTAAACAAATATTCGGTGCAACGACTTGTATTTTCTTGCAAAAGTAGCAATGTCCGGCATAAAACAGTGATATGATGTCTTGTACGAAGGGACATGACTTTTTTTTTATTTTTTTTAGTTAAAATAACCCTAAGCAAAATGCTCTGTTCTTTTATTTTTATATAAGTTTGTTTAATTAGCGTAGCTTGTCTAAATAGTTCACAAGACTCTTGAATCATGCATACTCATATAGAAGCATATGATGAGCCTCAGAAAAAAAAAAGTTTGACCATAGATGGGGTTCATTATTATGCAGCAATATTAAGTATGTGAAAATAGAGTTTATGTCTTAGTAATTCTCTTGAATGAAAAAGAGGGCAGAACTTTAAAAAATTGTGAGATTGAAGGAATTGGCGGGCAAAACTATGTAAATATGTTGGCAAAAATTACTTATAAAAGCACATGTTTTATTGCCAAAATGAGTGTGAATATTTTATTGCATTATATTCCACACTACAAACTAATGAATTTCTTAGTAATAAAAATCGACTCATGCAATGTACAGATTGATACTTTGATAATGAAAAATATCACAATTTTCATTCAAACACTTCCCTATATACTACATTTGAAATCATATCTATTGCTCTCCCTTCATAATCAAGTATTAACATTTTAAGCCCATACCTACTTCGAACTCGAGATATAGCAACATATAGATGATCATGTGTGAATACAGGCTTGGGAAGGTATAAGTCAACATTGCATAGGCTTTGTCCCTATCTCTTATTAATAGTCATAGCAAAGGACAAGTATATTGGAAAGTGTCTCCGACACATGTTGAATGGGAGCTTTGAATCAGAAGGCATAATTGTGATATGAGAAATGAACACCTATAACTCATCACTAACCCTTGTTATCACTTTCACTTCAATGACATGATTGCTAGTGTGAGTAACAATCAAATGTGTTCTATTACACAAACCTGAAGACTTATCAATGTTCCTCATTAGTATGATAGAAGCATCAACTTTCAAATGCAATTTATGGTTAGGGAGATCAGACATAGAAATAGAGTTTAAGAACTCAATTGAATGAGGATCATCTAATGAATTGACATTGCCATTCTTAGTGCACAAATTATCAAAGCTTAAATAAACAACTTCCTCACCATGCAGCATAGATAGTATGTAATGATTAACTTCTTCCACATTGCATCCTAATAGTTTTGCATGGTATACCATGCACTACTAGTAAAAGATAAAGGTAGAATAGTTCTTTTTCCCATTGATGATTGATTAGTCTCACAGTGTAGTACGGCATCCGCAAGACCTAAATAAAGTTCTACTCTCAATCGTTTTTTATTGTTTCATACATAAGCAAGTCTGAAAGACTCCACCATAATATATCCATAAACCCAAAATTGTTGGAACAACTTGCCAAATCATTGAATTGCTGATGAATCATTGACTCTATCTTGAATTTTGTACACAAAATAGTCTCAAAGAGTCACTCGTGCCTTTTTTTTGGATCGGCATTTTTGTTTTCTGTGTGGAAGGTCATCTCTATATTCGTCTTCTCCTAATGGAAACAATAGTGGATATTGCATTGGAAGGTACAAAAGATGTGTCTCTGAAATCCGTTGAAGCAAAGCTTATTTGTATTGCACGATAATGTCCCTGTCATTTACAGTGTCTCCAATATCTCCAACAATTATTGCAGCAATCTCATTAGAACATGATGGTAGATTGTATCTTTTTCCATCAATGTCTCATTTATGCACAAGCCTAATCTTTGTTTCTTCTGTTTCATTTGATTGCACAATATTCCTTGCTATTGGAACACTTTCACAAGTAGCTTATAATGGTCTAGCATGTCTTTTAGAAGCTGTACAATCTCTCCATCATACTCAAACTCTTCCAAATTTCACCTGCAATGGAAATAATATCAATTGGTTAGAAATATGAAACAAAAGACAACTTGTAGGATGAATAAAAAAAGGCAACTATGTATAAAGGTATAGCTAAGTATGAGAACTACCCAATTGCGTTCATCTGGTTGGATACTTCATTTTGTGTACATAAATATAAAGTTGAGCAAATTTAGGAGTTGATCCACTAACGGGAAGTAAGCTGCCAATTAGGTTAACATTCTGATCGCTCATTCTGTATACATATGGACTATAATATCCATGTTTTATGGGGTGCTATAAAATGAATAAAAGATTAGAAACGAAGCGAGATGAAAAGATTATATATTTGGGCTTTAGAAAGAATCAATTTCTCAACAAATTTTCAGAAGAAGTTATGTTTGGTCCTTAGTAGAAATTAATTTTTCATAAGGTTCTTAACAAAAATTAATTCTAGAACTTATTTCGGAAGGTATACAATATACTACTTGAATGGAAGTCTATCCTGAACTGAACACACCAGTATAAGTATTGTGTAACCGGAAGGTCTAGGTTAAGTGATAGACCAATTTAAAAGTTAATGTGAATAATGAAAAAGAAATAACTAAAAATTGGTCTCTGAGTAAATTACAAGAAAGTGCCCAGAAGAATGGATAATTACTTTTCTACCTGGTTCAGGGGCAAAACGGTTATTTTCTAAATTAAAAGTAAAATAAAAATATTGCATTTAAGCTCCAAAAAAAATGTTGATATCATAAAATGCATAAGAAATTAGGAAAAAATGAAAAGACACTATTAAGGATAAAGAAGAGTAAAAAAATCATTTTTTCTGGTTAAATGAAAAAATAAGAAAATTATATTTTTTTCCCAAAAAAATTTTGCAACTTGGTCCCTGAAGATCAAGGAAGTTAAGTCAATTAAGCCTTGGTGAAATTACAGCTAATGACCTGAAAGTTCTAAAAATTATAAATTTATCCTGAGTTAAGGGTATTTTTGAAAATATAAAAAATTATAGTCAAAGTGAAGCTCTTGAGGAGTTAAGCCAAATGGTATATAGTATGAAATTTAATAAGATCAAAACAATGTTTATTGGGTAATTATATTTTAATATTAATATTGTACCTGATAAATGTTACTTTAGACTGCAGATAAAAGCAGTATCAATTCAAGGATAGTGATTAGACCTTGCTTAAATATATTTTGAACCAAGATAATGATTCTAGTTCAAAATTTATTTTTGGATAATCCTGTACCAATTTAATGTAAATTTCAGCAAAAATATTTAATCAATAGGGGTGAATTTAATCGGTAAAGGGTATTTTGACCGAAAATAAGGAAAAATGACATGCTGGATAGCTGAGAGGACACCAAAGGAAAGTATCATAAAAGCTTTTAAATAAAGTAACTTAAGGTTAATATAATTAATCATGATTTATCTTTTATTTGATATCTTTCTTCTAAGTCTTGAGTTAAGCCTTCACCAACACTTCATCTACTCCATTTAAATGACTAAAACAAAGGCAAGAGTGAGAGAGAGAGCATGAGAACCTTGGAGCAAAAAGGGAGAGCTTGAAGGTACAATAGAAGACTAGGTGTTTAAGGTAAACTTTCATTTTTCCTATCTTGTGATTCCAAGCACTTAGGATGAGTTTTGTGGCAATTTTTTTCTCTCCTCACCCTATGAAATTTTTTGGCTATGAGAGAGAGCAGAGAGAGAAAGTGGAGATATGAAGAAACCAATTCATAGAAAAGTTTAGAAATGGCTTAAAGAGCAAGGATGTACAAGTTATTTGATATTTAGAGAAGTAAATAATTTTATACAATTTTATGGAATTTTTTGCCTAGTTAGGGTTTGATTTAAAAAGGGAATTTCATTATTTTGACTCTAAAAATGGATTCTTTGGATTCAAAATAGGTTAAGATAAATATGTTGTACAATAAATTCCCAAAAAACAACTAATGGAATTTTAAGGTTCAAGATGCCACTTTGTGAATAAGGTCATGCAATCAATGATTTGTGACCTTGTTTTATAATGCTATAGGGTTCAAGGAAGTATTGAAAGACTAAAGGAAGTATCCACAAAGTTTGGAGATAATTGGAAAGTAAGAAGGTAATTATTTTTCCATTTATGCTCAACGTTGTCAAACTTGATTTACATTATTCTTAGTTAATGCCATGCATTTATTTGAATGTTTTATGATGTAAATGTATTGTTGACTGGTTGTATGAAGGGCTTTATGACCCTTGGATATCCAATTTTCAAAGTGTTACCATGCCAAAATTTTTATAAAATTGTATGGCATATTGTGATTATATGATTTCCAAAGATGATTTTATGAAATGTCATGAAAATATGTATGTATAAATGGGTATAACTACTGAGATTCTTTGAATCTTATTCCTTCCAAATAATTAATATGTTAGGGGCCATGACATGGAAGAGTCAAAGAGGAAGCAAGAGGAATGAAGAAGATTGTGATTAATAATTTGATCATGCAAATTAATATGCTTTATTATGAAAATGAGCATCAATATATGTATGGAAGGTAGATTATGTAATGATGTATATTCATATTTCTTCCGGTCATCTTATGATGTTATTTGTGGATTTGGAATAATAAATGTTGATGTATGAGTTTTATGAAGTTTATTTTATGAGTTATGATATAATTATGAACAAAATGACTAGTAGAAGTTTGGATAAAGAAACTCTATCCAAAACAGAGCATTCCTTTTAAAGGTTATACATGCTCTAAAAGTAGACTCAATAAGCTTTCCAAAGAGATAAAGATTACTTAAATTGGACAAGTGTATGATTTATAGTAAAATTTTGAAGTTAGAGTTGAAATCTAGATAGTAAGTAGAAATGCTGCAAATTTCACTATAAGTACTGGTAATTTCAAGGGCAATATAAAAAAGTATATAGCTCCAAAAATTCAATAGTTTATATGTGTGGAAAGCTCTGTGTCCTAGGATTAATATGTCACTGATTTGGAAATAATTGGAGTAATACCATAATAGATATGCATGTATTTCTAAAACTGCTCTAGTAAAAGTAAAGTTCTAACTCATAATAATTTAAGTTAATGCCCTGTTCTATTCCAGTAGAATAAATGAACAAGAAAAATATGGCTAAAAAGTAGAGATACATGACTTTTGAATGGTACAAAGAATGAATGATTTGGCTTAGGATATCATAAGATATGAATTTTTAAATATAAGGCTAAAACCTGGGAAGTTTCAAAATGACCAAATATACAGTAAATATTTAAGAAATAAGCTATACTAATTCATCCAGAAAATGCTTTATTTCATATTTTTCTCATGTATAAAATCTTCTTAGCTATTTTTGGAGACTTGAATAACTTTTAGATAATTTTTCCAGAATTAGTTATGAATTTTTGAAATTTATCTGGTAAAATGGACAATGCACAATACACAGTACTAGAAATAAAGAAAAATTTGTTTTGATATTTTTATGTAATCAAGTGTAACACCTTAATTTTAAACTCATTTCTCATGAATTAGACTCCTTTTAAGTCTGATTATACTTGATTCTAAGCTTGAATCACATAAGAATGAAAATCAGAATTTCCAAAATTTTTGGTTACTGTTCATATGGTAGTTTTCACTTTGCCGACTGAACTTTGAAAATTCATAACTAATTCTAGAAAAATCATTTCATAGTGATTCAAGTCCCTAACAATAGATAAATACATGGAAAAAATATAAAATAGATCATTCTATTAACCAATTTGTATAGTTTATTCCTCAAATATTTACTGTACATTTGGTCATTTTCTCTTCCCCAGGATTTTGACCTTATATTGAAAAATTCATATCTCATTATATCCTAAGCCAAATCATACATTCTTTATTTCATTGGAAATCTTGTGAGTCTACTTTCTAGAAATATTTTTTTTGTACATTTATTCAACTTGCACAGGGCATGGTGTTAACTTAAATCATAAATGGTCAGAATTCCACTTTTGCTGAAACAGTTTTGGGAAAACCTCCATATCTCCTATCATATAGCTCCAATTATCTCCAAATCAGTGGCATATGAAACTTAAAACATATAAATTTTCATAAATACAAACCACTAAATTTTTGGAGCTCTGCACAATTTATATTAGCTTTTGAATTTTCCCGTACTTACTTTTCAGTTTTCAGTTTTCCCATTCTTGCCCTATTCTGAACCCTGAATTAGAAAATTCACTATTAATTGTACACAACTGCAAATGGGGTGAATTAGGTGTCATATTAAAGGTTGAGATGCCCTCTATCTGGTATAAAAATACCATAAACCTAATCTCACATATAGTATAGAATAAGGGCGAATGAAGCAGATACGTCTGGAAAATACCCTGTTTCAGTCTATATTGCCATTTGCTTACCAAAACCCTTGTAAATGAACTCATTTTGGCATGAAACTTGGTAGAACATAACTCAACATCACAATATCCAGAACTGGAAATTATCATGTATTTTCCACTACATTAACATAATAATAACTATTTTACAATTTCATATAAAATAAGGCACAAATAATCATTCACATTATAACACAATGGCTTGCAACATCATTTCCTTCTTCATGCCTTTTGCTCCTTCCTTAGCTCTTTTGCATTGGTTCTCCCTAGCATGGTTAGTCATTAAAGGGGGGTGAGATTCAAAGAATCTCAGTAGCAATCACCATTCATGCAATCATATTATCACATTAAGCATATTATCATCATAAAACATCAAGTGAATGCTTTTAAACATTTATGCCATAATATTTTACAAAAATTTCGGTAGAGTTTTGTTTTGTATTTTGGACATCCTGGGGTCTCAAAACCCTCAATTAACTCAGCCAACATTCTCAAAGCACAATTTATCATAGCAAACAATAGGCAAGTCATCAAACTCATTGAAAATCACATGACAATATAAGGCAAGAATAGGTAAATTGCTACCTTCATTCTTTCTCTTACTCTTCAACTTGATACCAATGCTCCCACTAGCTTCCTTGGGCTTCTTCAAGTCCAAATGCATCATCAAACAACTATTCAAGCTAATGGTTCCATGACTTTCTTCAAAAAGTGTTCATGAAACCCTAATTCTTCAAAAATTTACTAAAAATCCATTCCTAACTCAAAAATGATGAATTATACCTCTATTCCATGTAATTTTTCATGAGGAATCCAAATATGGCCTCAGAAATGCCAAATTCCATCTCTAGCTTGGTTACTGTTCATTTCGAATTAAGCTTCAAAAAGCTAAAAATTTCACTTTCTTAATCTTAAGCTTTTTCTTGCACAACATACTTGTATCTACCTTTTGGACCCAAGGAATCCATTTTTGGGGTCAAAATCATGAAATTCTCTTTCTATTTCAAACCCCAAATCAGCAAAAAATTCCATGAAATCATAGAAAAAGATTTACTCAATGAAACTTCAAACCACTTGTACTTACATGCATATCTCATCTATTCTAAGCTTTTCCATGATTTTATTTTTCCATAGCTCACTTTCTCTCTCTAAGGTTTGCCATGGCTGAACTCATGGAAGCATGGAGGAAGAGGATAACTCCATTAAACTACCTTTAAATACTTGCAAACACAAGTTAGAGACCATAGGAACTTACCCTTGCTATTGTGTCTTGATCCTTGCCTTCTTACTTCCTCTTCTTGTCTTCGAAATATTGGCTCTTCCTTTCCTTTCTTGCTTCTGTTCCAGACCTCTTTCTCTCTCTTTCTCAAGTGCATAAGTCGACCAAAATGAGAAGAGAGTAAAGAATAATAGTTATAACACCAACCAATCACTTCTTGCCATTTTTCTTCAAATACTTCTTAAAGAAGTATTGACAAAGCAATTTGATAATGAAAATTCAACACGTGGGCAGCAGCTACTCATGCTGAAATGGAAGAGGAATTAGGTAATTAACTTAGCTAATTACTTGCTAAGATATTTATGTAATAAAATCACTTAATTAACTTTTCTCTTTGACTTTATTGCTTTTTCTTCTTAAAAAAAACTTTTGGAAAATTCCACTTGTGACCCTCAATTGATTCAGACGTGGCTCACCTTATTTCTTAGCCAAAAATTGCATCATAAACTTTAATGGACCAAAATACTCTTTACCGATTAAATTTACCTGTACCGATTAAGTATTTTTGCTAAAATTGTCACTATATTGGTACAGGATTATCCAAAAATTACTTTTGGTCCAAAATAATTATCTAGACCCAAAATATATTTTATTAAGGTCCAATCATTGTCCTTGAATCAGTACTGTCTTTTCCTGCAGTCTAAATGACCTTTATCGGGTAAAATATTAATATTAAACCCTAATTACCCAATAAATATTATTTTGACCTTAATAAATTTCATAATATATTTCATTGGATCTAACTCATTGAAATCTTCATTTTGACTAAAATTTTTCATATTTACAAAAATCCCCTTGACTCGGGCTAATTTATAATTTTTAGAACTTTCAGATCATTAGGTGTAACTTTTCCCAAGATATTTCTAATACTCATTCAATGTAATTTTTATAACTTTAAGGACATGGATGCCCTTTTCATTATTTCTTGGGGGTAAAAATATAATTTCTTATTCATTTGTTCAACCGGAAAAAATGACCTATTTGCCTTTCTTTATACTTAAGAATGTCTCTCTGTTTTTTCCAATTCCTCATACATTTTATGATATCAACATTTATTCCTTGGGGTTTAAATGCAATATTCATATTTTTCTTCTAATATGGGAAATGACTGTTTTGCCCTTAAGCCGGGTCAAAAACATAATTATCCATTCTTTTAGGCACTTTCCTGTAATTTCACCCAAAGACTAATTTTTTTATTATTTCTTTTTCACTATTCACACTAACTTCAAATTGGTCTATCTCTTAACCTGGACCTCCCAGCTACGCAATACATATACCGTTGCACTCATCTTTGAGCGGACTTTCATTCAAGTGGTATATTGCATATTTTTCATGGTAAGTTCTAAAATTAATTTCTGCTAAGGACCTTATGGAAAATTAATTCCAATTAAGGACCAAACATAACTTCTTCAGAAAATTAGATGATAAATTAATTCCTTCTAAAGCCCGATTGTATATAACATTTTTGTAATCATGCAAATAGACATAATTAGAGTCTAATATATAGAAAATGAGCTTAAGTTTAAGGTGTTATATAGAGCGTGTCCTTTGTTAATATATTTGTTATATTTGCCACCTATGGAAGTGAATGCAAACATCATGTTATAAGTTTTAATATCCGATCGAAAATGCTTGCTACAGTCATTTGCGCCATATAATAGCTTGTTCAATATGTTAGGAGGAGCATGAAATGGAGGAAGCTGAACTTTCTCTTGTAGACAACACATTCCAAATTTTAGATTCGCTGGCATTTCATGTTTCCTTAATCTCTCATCATACCACATTTTCGCCTTACAATACTGTTAGGAGGAGTCCAACACTGCATGTACAGACCACATCCAATCAATTGGATGCTGACCAATGGAGGTTCAAATATGATGGATGAAAATGTTGCTAAGGATAAGAAGGATTTGGTCAATTGTGAGAATTGCGCATGGGACTACAAAATTCATGCGTTATACAAAGTACTTCAACTAGAGTAACTTGACTCATGAAGTAGCATCATCTTTCTATTACTTATCATGAGTGCTACAACATATATCACCCTATGTGCTTAGCACCTAATAATACTTAATATAATATATCTACTTATGAATAAAGTTGTAGTTATCTCTTGATAGTAATAAAGATTATAAATATTATCTACCCCATGGATATGCATTTTTTTGGTTGATATCAATTAAAAAACTAAACAGTAATAAGATGGATCATTATTTATGCTTATGGGATTAAGAATTCCAAAGTCAACAATCACTAATAACAATCACATAAACGAAGAAGAATAAGAAGAAATGTTACTAGCATTCTTGGAGAGGATTTGTTGGTTCTAGGTGGATGAGATTGGATGTAATTGACGGTTGTGTGGAAACTTATATAGGGTGAGTTTTAAAATTTACAATAATTGAATTTAAAAGATTTACTACATGGTGCCATTTCAAATATAGATTATGTGGAGAAATTCAAATTTAAAAATGCATTAATGGTTGCAATATTCATAGCGGATTAATAGAAATAATGTGGTCTTAATTAATTGACATAAGAGTGAACTGTATGGTTTTGAAACTGAAAAAATGAAGAGAAAAAAGAATGATGTGTCAACTGAATAGAATGATTATTTACCAAAAAAAAAAAAGAAAAAAACTAAGACACATAAGCAAGCATTAAAATAGAATTACTGAAGAGTTAATGTCTTTCACTTCTAATTTTATGTATATAATATATTAACGGCTGTGAGGAGACTTATAATACACATGAGAGTTAATGCAGAGTTAATGTATATTGGTATGACCATAAGCAAGCGTTAAATAGAGTTAATCTTTTGATCTAGCTCAATTTATATCTTTTGATCTACTTAAAATAGGTACGACCATAATGCAGAGTTAATGTATGTTGGTACGATGTATATAGAAAAGGCAGCCACAAATGTGTATGTAAATAATACATTAAGTTATATCTATCTATTTATTGAAGGTCATACCAGAAAATTTAAAATAAATTTTAACGTGTTAATTGTATTTCATAATATATATGCTAAAACCTTAAACGATACATAAAAAGAAACGGAGGAGTACTTTCTCCATTTTAAAACAATTGACATTTTGAAATTGTACACTTAAATTAATAATGCTATTAAATAATCTAATAATCAGCAAGATGTGAATATATTTTAATACCCTTATTTACAAACACAAATCACTCACTAATAGTCATTATTAAGGTAGCAACAATTTTTTTAGCATTAAGAGCATCCTCTACCTGCCAAAGACTAATCCTTTTTTAAGGTATCGAGATAATTGAGATGAGTTTTATATGATGTGATTTTGTTTCAATAGTTTTATAGAGATAACCTGAAATGCTTTTTGAATGCGGATAAGTGGTTATGTATATTATTTGAAAGCCATAACCTAAAATGTTATTTAAAATTCAAATTAAAGTAATTAATTAAATTTACATATATATATATATATTTCCTTTTGAATTATTTTTATTTTTTATTTTTTGTATGTTATTTTTCCCATTTTTCTATTTTCTCCTCATTTTTTATCTTCTTTTTTTTAAATTATTCTTATAATAAGACTTTAACTCTGCCTATGTAGTGTCATAATTGATCCCAAGTCCGGGTAAAGGAGGAGGGTTGCGTTAGGCTCTCGACGTCTAACGTAAAAAGTTATTGAATCTTTTTGACGTGGATCAGAGACGTATATGTGCTAAAGCTAGGTTGTTGCCCAGAAGTAACGCACTGTATGACTCGAATGCAGTGTCAAAATGAGCTAGAACTGCTACATCAGCGCCCGGGTGTAGTGTTAAATGAGCAAGGGTTCTCACATCATTATGGATGGGTGTGAGTAAAAAAGTTAGCCTAGAAAAGTAAGATTAGATTTGGTTCTTGGAATATTGGAACGTTAACAGTTAAATCTATGGAGGTGGTGAATGCCATGATCCGAAGGAGAATTAATATCTTATGCCTTCAAGAAACTAAATGAGTAGGAGAAAAGGTTAAGAAGTTTGACACTATTGGTTTTAAACTTTGGTACGTAGGGAAGGTTAGAACATGGAATGGAGTTGGTATTATTGTGGATAAAGTTTGGAAAAAAAATGTGGTAGGAGTCAAAAGGATTAGAGATAGGATCTTATCCTTAAAATTGACTATTAGACACGATACTCTCAATGTTATTAGTGCTTATGCACCTCAAGTAGGGTTGGAAGCACAGATTAAGGAAAAGTTTTGGGAAGATTTGGAGGGTTTGGTTCGAGATGTCCCACAAGAGGAAAAGATCCTCATTGGGGAGGACCTTAATGATCATGTGGAAAAAGTGAAAGGGCAATATATGGGAACTCATGGTGGTTATGATTTTGGAGAAGTAAATGAGGAGGGACATTTCATTCTTGATTTTTCAATGGCTTATAACCTCATGATTGTAGACACCTGTTTCAAGAAGCGGGAGAAGCATTTAATGACATATAAGAGTGGAGTCCAAAGGTCACAAATTGACTTCTTTTTGGTAAGGAACTTAGATAGAAGAGCTTGTAAAGACTGCAATGTAATCCTTGGTGAGAGTTTGACTTCACAACATAGGGTCTTGATCCTTGATGTGCTAGTTAAAAATCGTAAACTAAAAAGTCGAAAAGCCTTAAATCCTAGGATTAAGTGGTAGCAACTAAAAGGTAAGAAACAAGTAACATTTATGACAAAAGTTACGGAGGAAGGTAATTGAGACTCGTAAGGAAATGCTAACATCTTGTAGGATGAGATGGCTAAAAGGATTAGGGATACCGGTAAAGCAATATTGGGTGAATCCAAAGATTTTGGACCTAAAGATAAAGAATCTTGGTGGTGGAATAAGAGTATGTAGGAGAAGGTCAAACACAAGAAAGAGTGTTTCAAAGCCTTGCATTTGTGTAATAACAATGAAAATTGGAAATGTTATCGATTGGCTAAAAAGGAGATTAAGAAAGCTGTGAGCAATGCTAGATCCAAAGCTTTTGAGAAATTCTACCAGGATTTAGGAATGAAGAATGGTGAACATAAGATTTACAAAATTGCCAAGAGAAGGGAAAGACAGTCAAGAGATTTGGACTAAGTAAGATGCATTAAAGATGAGGAAGGAGAAATTTTGGTTATAGATAATGATATCAAAGAAAGATGGGGAAGCTATTTTTATAAGTTTTTCAATGATAAATTGGGTATAACTATTGATATCGAAGGATTAACAACTCATGAAGATGATCTTAATTTGAACTTCTATCATATAATTCAGGTTGAAGAGGTAAAAGAAGCTCTTAAAAGAATAGATAATAGTAAAATTATTGGTCCCGATGATATTCCTATCGAAGTTTGAAGCTGCTTAGGAGAGAAGAGGATTTTGTGGCTTACTAAGCTATTTAACGAGATTTTAAGGTCAAAGAAAATGCTAGAGGAATGGAGAAAGAGCACTCTAGTTCCTATATACAAGAATAAGGGGGATATTTAGAATTGTGCTAATTATCCGGGAATAAAACTCATGAGTCACACTATAAAACTTTGGGAAAGAGTGATTGAGCATAGACTCAGGAAAGAGTCTTGTATTTCAAAAAATCAATTTAGATTTATGCTATAATAGTCTACAAAAGAGGCTATTTATTTATTAAGGGGTTTGATTGAAAATACCGAAGTAAAGATAGAGACCTGCATATGATTTTCATTGATTTGGAAAAAGCCTATGATAGAGTACCAAGAAATGTATTGTGGAAAGCAATGGAGAAGAAAGGTATTTGTGTGGCTTATATTCGAGTCATAAAGAATATGTATGAGGGGGTAACAACAAGTGTGAGAACCCCTAGAGATGTGACAAAGGATTTTCATATAACGATAGGCTTACATCAAGGATCTTCTTTGAGTCCATACCTGTTTGATATGATTTTGGATATTTTAACAGAACATATATAGGAAGAAATTCCAAAGTGTATACTCTTTGCAGATTATATAGTTTTAATTGATGACTCAAAAGAAGAGGTCAACTCTAAACTTGAGTTATGGAGACACACTTTGGAATCAAAAGGTTTCCATTTGAGTAGAAGTAAGATGGAATATATGCATTGCAATTTTAATAAGAGGCCAATTAGAAATAATTCAGAGGTAAAAATTGGAGAGCAAATCATTTCAGAAGTGTCAAAGTTTAGATATTTGAGGTCAATTTTATAACGTGATGGTAAAATTGATGGAGATATTATGTATAGGATACAAGCTGGGTGGTTAAAGTAGAAGAAAGTATCAGGAGTTATTTGTGACCGCAAGATACTTACTAAGCTTAAAGGAAGATTTTATCGAACAGCTAGCTATAAGGCCAGTGATGCTATATGATAATGAATGTTTGGTTTTGAAAGGACAACAAAAGCATAAGATGGGAGTAGTAGAGATGAGAATGTTGAGATGGATAGGTAGTCATACAAAATTAGATAAGATACGAAATGACTGTATATGAAGGAAAGTTGGAGTAGCACCTATCCACAAGAAAATAGTGGAAAATAGTTTAAGGTGGTTTGGGCATGTACAAAGAAGAGGATAAGAGGAGCTAGTGAGAAGAGTTAATCAAATGTTTTGGAACCCTATCAAAAGGTGTAGAGAAAAACTAAAAAGGACATTAAAGGAAATTATAATAATTGATCTTTTGAGAAATGATTTATCTGAGGAGATGGTGTTTGATAGAGCTCATTGGCGTCATATGATCCATGTAGCTAACCCCACATAGTGAAATAAGGCTAATATTGTTGTTGTTGTTATATTCTTATAATAAGACTTTATACAGTAATTTTTTCTTCCCTCGTATTGCCCATTATCAATATTTCTTCTATTGCTCATTGCTCAATTTCTATTCAAATAATGCATAACATTGATAGATGTTTATAATTAGCAATTCTACAATTCATGTTTGGCATGAATTAATGATGAAAAGTAAAAGTATAGCATTTCCATTCTCTACGTACAATGTGTTTTATGTCACAAAAGTATTATTTAACAATATCTTTTTGTTTAGAGAAAAAATCGATATCTTTTTGTTTACTTTTTTAAAAACAAGAATGTGAGGGATTTTTTTTGTTATCCTTGAAATTACTTGTTTTATTCTATTTCCTTCCATTTTATCTACCACAACTCCACTAGTAAGTTTAAAAGCCACCATACTATTTTTAGTTGGACCAAGAATTATCTTTGAAAATGAAAATAATGCAAAACTTTTTGTGGCCAACGAAGCAAAACTTTTCGAAATATTATTAGATGAAATAATTTGTTACTTACATTAGAATGATTTTAAATAAATTAATTTTCATTGCGCTTTGTAGATATATAGATATTAATCAAATTGATGAAATTAATTTTTAAATGCTTTATCAAATATTTTTTTCTTTTATAACGCTATCGAGTTATTCATGAAATCAATATGTGATGTTGATGTTAGTAATAATTAACTTTTGATACTTGTTATAAATCACATAAATGCTAAAAACATACTTCATCCGATCTCAAATATAAAAAAAATTTTGGAGGGTTATATTGGTTTAAAATATAAGAAAAAATGTAGATATTTAGTACAATAAATGAGATAATTTAATAATACCTCTCATTAATTTGAAAAAATTATCATGTTTTACTACAAATCAAATGGGGTTAATTAACTTCAATTGATAATATTAGTATGTATGAAGTATTTTTTACTTATATTTGAACTAAAAGGAGTATAATATTATGTTTTCTTTTGCTAGTGGAGATATAGAGTAGTTCTTGATATAAACTCTAATCCTTTTTATAGGAGTTATAAGTTATTTTACAATTTTTTTTATTCTTAATATAAAGTTATTTTGAAATTGTTTGAATCATTAAACTTTTTTGTCCAAAATACCCTTTGCTTGGTAGTCCGTAATTGCTATTTATATGGATAGTTATATCAATAATTAATGATATACTAAGTGTCATTCTTTTGAGGAGAAAAAATGTGCTATTAATGAACTTTATTAAATGTGAGTAATTTTTAAAAAATAATTGAATTTTAAACAAATTTATTGAAAAATTATCCATTTTTTAAATAAATTTCTGAAGGTGATTAAAAAATCTTTATAAAAAGGATTGGAAGAGTTTACATAAACACACACATGCTTGTATATGTGTACTTCCAAAACCCATAGTGAGTGTATGTAGCAAGACTATCAATTTCTGACGAGGGCAGGATTGAGTGATTTGGTGTGCCCTATGTGGTGAGAACGAGACAACCATTTGATAGGATTCATGCTTTTCATTACAAAAAGGGGAATGACACTTAAAAGATTAAATATCAAATAAAAAATATTACTACTTAACTTCCAAGCTTTATTTAGATATCTATTTTTTAAATAAATCACATAATTATTACAGTAGTTTGGTATAAATAGTAAAGACTCTCACTCTTAAGTAAGTAATTAGGGTTTTGATTCCCAACCTTTATATATTTAGTTATTGAATAAATTTTATTATATATATCAATATATTAAATACATTAAATATTAATTTTATATTTTTTGACATAATATTAATTTTATATTTTACTTTAAAGAAAACTATCTATACCGTGTGGCTCTGTGTAGTACGGGGGATTAAAGTTTTTTTCTTACTTTTTTAAAAATATAAGCTCATATTTTTTTATGAATAATATAAGCAGATATTTGAAAAGACATATAACACAATTTATTGAGTGCTAAAAAATTTTTATTTATTATTTGAAATTTACATGATAAATCATACAATTTACAATTTATAAATAACACGATTTGTTGAAAATTTCATTATATATAATAATATAATAAATATATTGAATATTTATTTTATATTTTAGTTTAAAATAATTTTATCATATATTAATGAAAAAAATATCTTCTACCATTTTCATATTAAATCCGATGAAAAGAATTCACTCATAATATTATAAATTCTTCTTAAATTAAAAAAACCAATTCAAATAAAATAGTAGGATATGAAATATTTAGTTTCATCCTTTTATCAACAATATAAAGTTATCCATAACTTACATAAGATAAATCAAACAAACACACAACTCCAATTCTCCTCAGATAAAGGAAGTTAGTTATTTAAGGCAGCCACAAATGTGTATGTAAATACTACAATGGATCTTGGTGATCATGTTGTTCTGGTCATAGATAAGGTGACATATAGAAAAGATACATAAGTAGGTATTAAAATAGAGTTAATACGGAGTTAATATCTTTCACTTCTTATTTTATATATATAATAAATTGACAGTTGTGAGGAGCTTTACATAGGGTGAGTTTTAAAATCTACAATTAATCGAATTTAAAAGATTTACTACATTGTGCCATTTCAAATACAGATCATGTGGAGAAATTCAAATTTAAAAATGTATTAGTGGTTACAATATTCATAGTGGATTAAAAAAACTTACATGGTCTAAATTAATTGACATAAGAGTGATATGGTTTTGGAACTAAAAAAATATGGAGAAAAAAAAATGATGTGTCAACTGAAATAGAATGATTATTTGACCAAAAAAAAAGAAGAAAACTAAGACATATAAGCAAGCTTTAAAACAAAGTTATATTCCACACTCAAAATTTGCATTATATTCCACACTGCAAACTAAATTCAGGAATAGTTTTCTAATTGCTCAGTAAACAAATTATATCCAAGTTCTCCATCTTCCCTTCCCCTTATTTTGAACATATACATTATAATATGCCTCGATTTTTTTTTATGAAAATGCCTTGATTAATTTATATTTTTTTTCTGGAACAGTATTTATAAGCATTTGAGAAACTAAGATGGAATTGGATAAAGATTGAGGCCACATGCAAGAATTACAAAAGAATGCTTAAGGTAAACATTGTAAGAAATTATGAGCAAAGTGTTTGCCGTCTCTAAATTTTTATCAAAACCTTTCTTAAAATGTATTTTTTATTCTTTTTTTACTTCTCAATCCAAACAATATTGACGAATCCATGGGAGGGAATTTCTTATAGTTTTTCCGCTGCGTGTGTGCTGAAATTCCCAAGATAGAGAATACTCACCGTTGAATGCTTCTTTTTTAATGCTTTCAATTATTTCTGTAGAAAATACTCACCATTAAATTATGTAGTTGTGCAGATATCTACAAAAATATAAGACTATCTACTTTATATGTCTTGACATTTCATTGACATGTAGATTTGGAAGGCTTACAAATCAAATAGAGAAAATGGTGACTGCAAGTTAATCTGGGTTTATAAACATGATCATAATTTTTTTAATAAAAAAGATGTTAATGAATTTAATCAAATTTGAAATTTATTATGAGTTATAATCAATTGATATTAAATATTTTCTAATTATAAACTATCCAATCAAAAAGACCATGAAGAATTATTAAATTTAAATTAATGATTTTTTAATTAAATTATGAACCTTCCTTAAATTGTTTAATCATTCTCAAATTTAAAGTTGGGGTCAAATTCAAGTAAATAATATTTATTATGTAACAAGTTTCTTGTTTAATATCTATAATGCGTTTTGTATTAAAATTTTTTTACAAACTTAAAATTTTTATGTAGGTGAAAAAATACAATTTTTAAGTGACCATCAAAAGATATCTCTCAATCGACAGTCAAAAACTAATCCTTTCGAGGCATAGAGATCATCGAAGTGGATTTTACTTCTCCCAACAAAGTATTTTCTATGTATACGGCCAGGAATCAAACTCATGACATCATACTTAAGAGACTCAACTATCCATCAACTATGTTAGGACCTTGTTGATGGAAAAAAAAATAGTTAATCAATGAAATTTTGGTGAAAAAATACAATTTAGTAATATAATCAACAAAATTTTCCTACAATTAATTTTTTAATGCTTAATTAATAAATTTTATGAAGAAATGATGGGGAAAGCTATATTGATATCAAGTATATCTAGTAATCTATTTAATTCAGATTTGATACTCATGTTTTGATTCACCATTGCGGCCAATTTTATATTCATATCAAATCACATTGAATAGTTTGCTTGCTCCCTAACAAACATTATATAACAACAAGCAAATACAAGTATATAATTTGATTATATAATAATAAACAATTAACAATATATAACAAGGAAAAGGAAAAATCTTCCTTTAAACACACGCATCAATTGTATAAATTATTTTAAATTTTTTTGATAAGTTATCAATTATTATTAGTTGCTATCAAATAATTGATGTTAATTAATGGGGAAGATATATTGATAACTAATTTTCAATCTAAATCTTTAATTAGTCAGGAATTTTAAACATCAAAATCTGAGTTATTATAACCAAAGAAATTGCCTAATTAGTTTGAATATAATGACTATAGAAATTGTAAAGATAAATTTTAAATTTAGTTACCTTTAAATCAATAAATACCTCTCACACTCTCAAATTATAACTTTATAGTCATTAATAGATATGAAATAATTAGTTTCTAAATAGGAACATTTTCATGAATACCTAATTCGATTTTACTAGGTAATCATAAAGAACTTTAGTGTCTATTTTATTGATGGTCGTACCTCATATATCAGTCATTAATATATATGAAATAATCAATTTTCAAATAGGAAAATTTTTATTAATATCTAATTTTCATAAAACACTTTATTGTCTATTTTATTGATGGTCAAAATTATCATTTATGATTTAATTGGGGAGTGTTTCTTAACTTAATTTCATGAGTTATAATTAATTACATCAATTCATTAGTTATTTTACCTTTATGCCTAATGTTATCATTAGATCATATTCTTCATGCCATTGAGTTAAGATCATATTCTTCATCTGAAAGAAAGATTTTCTTATGAGGGGATATCACAAGGGATTTGGGAAGCACTTAGTTAGAGTGCAAAGAGAGAGGTTGTAAGCTCTAAGAACAGAGCATCAAAGTTGTACTGAGACAATTGCAAGAAGCCCACTGAACTCTTGCGAGATAGTAGATAATCTCAAGTAATTGCTTGGGGACTAGATGTAGGTCAAGATAAAGAGACCGAACCATGAAAAACATCTGTGTCTTCCCTTCTTCTTTACTACTTTTACCTTACTATTTCTTTATACTCTGTTTTACTGTTACTCTTGCCTTCATCACTCTCTTGACCTTTGCAGAAAATTTTAATCTTCCCAATTCACTCCCCTCTTGGGAAGCCAGCATATCTAACAAATTATATTCAGATTGATGGAATGGGATGGATTATGTGTGTGGTACAAAGGGAACCTATTTTATGATAAAGAAGATTCAATAACAATCATCTATAGTCTCACTTAGAACTTATCATTTTTAATGGCTGGCAAAAGTTTGGCCAAAAAAAAAATGGCTGGGAAAAGCAAGAGATTGTTAGAAAGCTACAGGGTACATTAAGGAATTCATAGGTGAAGCAATCTAGAAGTGAAAATCACAACACCCATAAATCGTAAAACAAGCAAAGAGTAAAGGGAGAACATATGTCACACATCATGTAAACAAAAGGGAGACAGGGGGTAGAAGGGAATGAGAGTTGCTTTCATTTAATGGGCTTCAATGTTGAAACAAGCTGAAAGGCCCAAAATTCATAACGAGCTTTTTTTCCCCTTAGTTTTACTTTTTTATTATAAATTAAAAACCAATTTTTATCGGTTTGTTAATTGATTTCCGGTTTTTGACCGGTTTTATCGGTCTATGGAAGGTTCTTGCCTAGTCCAGTTACGGCTTAGTTTCGGATTGGACATGTGACCGGTTCCATGTTTAACCAGTTGAATAAGCTGGTCCGATCCGATTTTCATAACATTGAGTAATAAAGTAATGGCAAGAACAACAATATTGATCACATGCAATTGGCAGATGTATGTAGTGGTAATGATAATGCCATTGGCCGAAAACAATATGATCCACAACAACAACTCCAATGATAACGGCCATGTATGATTGACTTGTTATAGTGTTGGTTGTAATTATTAAGATATACAAAATTTAAATAATTTATTATTTATTAATGAGACATTATATTATATATTCCTTTTTGTCTCAAATATATAAAAGAGAGAGTGCAAATTGTATAAGATGCAAAAGAAAGAGCAAATTGAGTGAGCATGAAAGAGAGAAAAGAGAGATAAAATGCAAAAAAATGAGAGTGAGAAAAATAAGAGTGCAAGCTTGTTCATAGAGAAAAGTGAGATTAAGAGAGCTTTGATGACAAGACAAGAGTTGTATATCCTCATGTATAAGGATGTTTATCTTTCACTTGACACACATTTTCCTTCTAGTGTTTTGTCTCTTTTGCAGAGGTTTGGTGATCTATTTCCAGAAGAGATCCCCGATGGTTTGCCACCTTTAAGGGGAATTGAACATAAGATTGACTTAATACCCGAAGCATCACTTCCAACCTATCCTGCTTATAGAACAAATCCAGAAGTGGCAAAGGAGATCCAAAGGCAAGTTGAAGCATTAATGAAAAAGGGCTTTGTGCATGAAAGTCTTAGTCCTTATGTAATATCCCCAAAAAGCTAGAATTTCTATAAATATATAAGAAATTTGTAAAAACAGGCATACACCATTTTACATAAAATAGGGCAAAAAGATTATTTTTCTCAGTTAGGTGCAAAAATAGGAAATTATAGTTTTACCCCTAAAAAATGATAATTACATTTTTGTCCCCAACTAATAAAAAATATGTCATGGGTTAAAGTGAAAATAGTCATGGGGAAAATTATAGCTAATGAACCAAAAGAATTAAAAATTATAATTTTGTCCCGGTCAGGTGTAATGTTGTAAATATGTAAAATTATTGTCAAAATGAAGCTCTCAATAAGACAAGTCCAATAGTATATGGCACTAAGGGCTAATGTTTAAGGATAAAGAAATAATCAGTGCCGAAGATTAAAAAGTATTTTTTTACCAATAAAGTTGCTTTTTGATATGTAAAAGCTAAAATGTTAAGAAAAAAAACTATTAGACACTACAAAAGGAGCTTTTTAGAGATAAGATAATAAAGTAATGTGAGACATAAGTTTGCTTTACTCCTGTTTTAATAAAATGAAATTATACTGCAAAAGTAATTTTACTGGTCCAAGTATAAAGTAACCAATACAGATTATTACTAGATTGAGAAAAATACAGTATCTTAAATCACGGCACATCAGCTGCCATGTGCTGAAAATGAAAACTTGGTGGCTAAGTTTTGATTAGAATTAATCAAAGTAATTAGTAAAAGCAACCTTGATTAGCAAAAAGTAATATGATTAATGGCCATTATAAATACCCCTCCTAACCCATTTGGTTGACACTTTAGCAAGAGAAAGGAGAGAGAAGCTGCAGCCAAGAGCAAAAGGAAGGAAAGTAAAATGGAAGAGGAAGAAAAAATAGAAGAAAATAGGAAGAAAATAAAGGAAAATTGGTAAGCCACCTAACTTATGATCTTGATGAGTTCTAGCTTATTTTCTTAGTGGTTGGGTTAGTTTCCTTGCAATTTTCTCTTCTCCTCTCGCTGCCTAATTTTAGCATAAGCATGATTTAAGGGAGGGAATTTGTTTTTGAACCATAAAATGGTGATTAAGTATGATTTTTTTGCAAGGTGTGTTTTAGAGCAGTTTGTGAAAAACCTACTCTTCCACCTAGGGTTTAGATTTTGGCCAGATCAAAAGTGGTTCTTGCAGTGGGAATTTCATTATTTTGATGCCAAAAATGGATTTCTCATGGTCAAAAACCTTAGAAACAAGTATATGCTTCATGATATAAGTTAAGGTAACCAAAGTGGATTTTCAAGGGTTTGTTGGATTTTATATGAACTCTATGCCTCATGCTATGAAAGTAGTGGCTTGAGTCATTATTTATTGATGCCTAGGGACTTGAGGAAGCCTAAGGAAGTTAATAGAAGCATTGGATCCAAGAGGAAGAACCAAGAAATGCTTCAAGATAGCTAAGTTTTATTTTTACGCTTTACGTTCTATCATTATGTTTATATGATGAAATTATGTTACCATATTGTGATTATATTTTCTTTGATTGGTTTTGGCTGTATAATAAGGGATTTTATTCTCCAGGATATCTATTTTCTAAGCTGTTATGCTACCAAAATTTTTATGATCAATATAGCAATTTATTATTTAAATGTGATTGATGTGATTATATGTGATCAAATTTGAGTTTAATTGACATAATTGCATGGAATGTAACTTGCTATTGAGATTGTCCCAATCTCATCCCCTCAAGTATCAACATGCTAGGCCCAAGCCATGGAAAAGATATAAAAAAGATAAGAGGATAGAAGAGAAGCATGGTGATTGTGTAAATTGTGACAATTGTGAAGCATCATTTCGCCAATTTGTATTAAATCATGTAAAATGTTATGACTCTGTAATTTAGCATCGTTACTTTTCCTTGTGTCTTACATGATGTTTAGTATGGAATGGAAACATGTTTTGATGATATAGTAGGCATGTGTAATTAGTTTTGATAAAAGATGCTTATTACTATCCAAGATGATCAACCATGAAAAAAACAAGGTTAACCCATTTGAAACAAAGCATCCAGTATGATTGTTATATATTCTATAAAATTAGATAGAGTTAGCTTTTTATCAAGCTAAATAACACCTAAATTGGGCATGTGTACAATTTATAGTAAATTTTTGAAGATAAGTTTTAAAACTAGATAGTGTTGAGAAAACTATGATTTTTACCATCTATACTGTTTATTTTAAAAGGCCATAGAAATTCGTACAGAAATACAAAAAAATATCTGGTATGTATGCATAGAATATCTATGTTTTGAGTTTAATATGCCACTGGTTTGAGTTCAATTGGAGTTATGCAATGAGAGATATGCAAGTTTTCCCAAGACTGTTCCAGTAAAAATGATGTTCTGACCCTTAGTTATTCAAATTGACGTTGTGCTCTGTTTAGGGTAAATAAATGTACAAGAAAACTATAGCTACAAGTATACATACATAGTTTTCTAATGGTATACAGAATACATTATTTGGATCAATATAGAGTTAGATATGAATTTTTAAATATATGGCCAAAATCCTAAAAAAGAGAAAAATGACCATTTGAACAGTAAATTTGTACAATAAACTGTACTAATTGGCACAATTAACATACTAGTTCATATTTTTCCTTGTAGATGATATCTTAAACTATTTTTAGAGACTTAAATGACCTAAATAAAATTTTTCCATAATTAATTATGAATTTTCAAAGTTCATCCGAGAAAAAGGGTTTACTAAATGAATAGTAACCTAGGAAAGGAAAAATTTTCTATCTTAATCTATCATGTGATTCAAACTTTTAAATATGATCAATGGGTCATAGTAAAGTCTAATATATGGATAATATGGTCATAAGTTAAGGTGTTACACCTTGTGCTGTGCTAGTTATCCTTGTCCCCAAGAAAGATAGCACGTGGAGGATGAGCATGGATTGTGGAGCAATTAACAAGATAACAATAAAACATCACTATCTTGTCCCTAGGTTGGATCATATGCTTGATGAATTATATGGTGTTTGCTTGTTTTCTAAGATTGATTTGTGTAGAGGATGCCATCAAATAACGATGAAAGAAGGGGATGAATAGAAAACCGCATTCAAAACTAAGTTCGGATTATATGAATGGATGGCTATGCCTTTTGGATTGACAAATGCACCTAGTACTTTTATGTCTTTAATGAATCATGTTTTTCATACATTTATTTGAAAATTTGTTGTGGTTTACTTTAATGACATCTTAATTTATAGCGAGAGCCTTGATGAGTATGTCATTCGTGTTAGCAAGGCTGACTTCCCAAGAGGGGGGTGAATTAAGAAGTTTGAAATTTTTTCTGCACAAAGTGAAGTAAGTGAAGATATCATAGTATAATGAAAACAATGCGTAAAACCGAGCAAGGTGAAAAGTAGAGATAAGGAGAAGAGAACTCAGTGATTTATCCTGGTTCGGTCTATTCTCTTGACCTACACCCAGTCCCCAAGACACCCCTTGAGATTTATCCACTATACAGCAAGAATTTCAGTGGGCTTCTTGCTAAAGCCACAGTATATGAGTATGCTCTGTTTCTGAGCTCTCTCAAACTCTCCAAGCACTTTCACTATGTGCTTCCCAATCCCCTTGTGAATACCCCTCACAAGTAAATCTATCTCCCAGATGAAGAGTAGATTGATTACAATGAAATAACTCTCTTGAAAAGAGTAGATATGAAAATTTAAGTACAAGTATAGAAGTTGAGAGAGTAAAAGCTTTTGAGAAGAAGATTCAGCAGAAATTCAGTATATACAAGTTTTATATTCGTTACCCACAACTTCAAATGATGTTGTATTTATAGATTTAGGTCTCAAATATCCGTTAGAGACTAAATCTATCCGTTGGGGAAGTTATCCAATGGTTACTCTGAAAAACTATCCGTTTACCAACAGCATTTAATGTTTCTGACATACTGAAATTCGAATTTTGGTTGGTCAACAGACGAATTTCGAAGGAACCAAAGATTAAAGCTTCCAACGTTACAACACGAAGTTCGTCTGTTCATGAAGTGAAATTCAAATTTTGAAACTTACAAAATATTTTCACAATGTGACATATGAATTTTCAAGAAGAAAGTTTTTCGGTTAAGTGTGAACAGTGTTTTCAATTTTCTATAGTCCCCTCGAAATTCGAATTTTGGAAGCCCAAAATTCGTCTATTCCCAGTACGTGAAAAGGAGGCACAGTAGTTCATTTTCTTCGAAATTCGAATGTTGAAGAATAAAGTTCGTCTGTCAGAGAGACTCTTTTCAGACTAACTTCATCATTCGAATGTTGCAAGTTCACATCATTCGTATGTCAATGTTTCATTTCAACAGACTCAAGAACTTAGCTTCTGAAATTCGAATTTTAATGTTCAAAGTTCGTCTATCAGAGAGCAGTTTTGAAACTTAAATCATTCTTGATCTCAGATGAACTTTAACATAGTTTCAGACGAATTTCTTCTATTTTCTCAAGTTTTGTTTTGTTTGAAATTTGTATTTTGAAGACTTAAAGTTCGTCTGTTGCAAAGAAGCATCTTTCAGACTTATATGAAAATTCGAATGTTGGAAGTTCAAAATTCGTATGTCAGAGAGCATTTATCAAACTCAATTTCATTTTGATTTCAGATGCACTTTATCATAGTTTCAGACGAATTTCTTTGGTTTTTACAAACTTCATTTTACTTGAAATTCGAATTTTGAAAGTGTGAAGTTCGTCTGTTACTAAAAGACCTCTTTCAGACTAGATGAAAATTCGAATTTTGAACAACCAAAATTCATCTGACAAAGAGCCATCTCTTCAGACTTATTCAGTTTTGGCTCGAAATTCGAATTTCCAAAGGCAAAGTTTGAATTTCCAACTTGACAGTTTAGTTTAAACTTTCAACCTTCGTCTGTTTGTGGGTGTTTTTCAAATATTTAAAGATTTAACATAAAATCAAAGTTTGAAAACATCTTTTCTTCAAATCAAAATCTTTTACCCAATCATAACAAAAACTAAGACTCTACAAAAGATCTAATAGCAAATACTCATGAAATCTTCACTTGGAACAGTTTTGATCTCCTTTGATATCTTCAATCCAAGCTCTTGAATGTTAGTTTGGAATCATCAAAACTCTTGTTTCAACATTTCTCTTAAGAGAGGTTTTTGTCACTTTAAAGGATAATAGTTTTTATGCTAATCTTGAAAAGTGTACTTTTTGCATCGATTCTGTTGTGTTTCTTTGATTTGTTGTATGTAATGGAGGAATCCATGTAGAAGATGAGAAAGTGAAGACAATTCAAGATTGGCCTACCCCAAAGAATGCCAATGAAGTGCATAGCTTCCATGGGTTAGCAAGCTTCTATCAGAGGTTTGTGAAGGACTTTTTCTACCATTGCTACACCATTGAATGAACTTGTAAAGAAGCACATGACTTTTAAGTGGGGAAGAAGATCAAGAGAAGGTGTTTAACATCCTCAAGGAAAAACTAACCAATGCACCATTACTTGTATTACTTGATTTTTCTAAAGTTTTTTAGATTGAGTGTGATGCATCTGGTGTGGGAATTGGGGTTGTTTTAATGCAAGAAAATAGGCCAATAGTTTAGTTTAGTAAAAAATTTAGTGGGGCTAAATTGAATTATTCCACATATGATAAAGAGTTGTATGCATTAAAAAGGGCATTGGAAACATGACAACACTACTTGTTGCCCAAGGAATTCATCATACACTCGAATCATGAAAGCTTGAAGTGGTTGAAGTCCCAAAACAAGTCAAACAAAAGGCATGCTTGCTGGTTACAATCTATTGAGACCTTTCCATATGTGATCAAGCACAAGCAAGGTAAAGAGAATATTGTGGTTGATACTTTGTCAAGAAGGTATACTTTACTTACTTCCTTGCATGCTAGATTACGTGGATTTGATTTTTTGAAAGACTTGTATGCCAATGATAAAAAGACTTTGGTGAAATCTCGATTTTGTGTGAAAGCATAGATTTAAGGATTTCTATCATTTTGATGGGTTTCTCTTTAAGAGTGTAACACCTTATATTATGGCCCATTTTCCATGTATTAGATCATTTTAGATGACATTCATCATGGTTTAGAGACTAAAATCATAATATAATAAAATCAGAATTTTTCAAAATTTAGGATACTGTTCATTTGGCATTTTCCCTTTTACCCTATGAACTTTGAAAATTCATAACTAAATCTAGAAAAATCATCTTGAAGTGATTCAAGTCTATAAAATGTTCTTAAATTAATATATACATGGAAAAAATATAAAACAGTAACTTCATTTGGCCAATTTGTACAGTAATTTCATGGATATTTATTGTTCATTTGATTATTTTTCTATCTTCCAGCTTTCTAACCTCAACTTTGAAAAATCATATTTCATTCTACTCTATTCCAAATTATGCATACTCTATGTTTCTGGAAATCTATACATGTCTACTCCTAGACACATTTTTCTTATATGTTTATTTCAATTACACAGGGTATAAATTTAATTTAAATCATGAAGGGTCAGAATCCAACTCTTACTAGAACAAATTTGGGAAAACTTATATATCTTTTGTTCTATAACTCCAATCACTTCCAAATCAGTGGCATATGGATACATATATCTTTTTATACACATAAATCACTGAATTTTTAGAGTTCTATACAATTTTATGTTATCTTTTGAAATTTTCAGTACTTAACTCTCAGTTTACTATTTTTCCAATATTGTCTTATTCTGAATCTTAAATTTGAAAATTCACCATTTAATGTATAATACTCCAAATGGTGTGAATTAGGTGTCATATTAAAGCTTGAGATGCCTTTATCTAGTATAAAAATCCCATAAATCTAACCTCACATTAAGTATAGAAAAAGGGTGAATGAAACAGAAATGTCTGGAAAATGTCCTATTTCAGTCTACATTGTAATTTGCTTGCCAAAACCCTTGTAAATGAACTCATTTTGGATGAAACTTGGTAGAATATAACTTCATATCCGAACATCCAGAACTGGAAATTTTGATATATTTTCTACAACATTAACATATTATTCACTATTTTACAATTTCATGCAAAACAAGGCACAAATAACCATTCACATTATAACACAATGGCTTGCAACATTATTTCCTTCTTTATGGCTTTTGCTTCTTCCTTAACTCTTTTGCATTGGTTCTCCCTAGCATGGTTAGTCATTGAAGGGGGGTGAGATTCAAAGAATCTCAGTAGCAATCACTATTCATGCAATCATATTATCACATTAAGAATATAATCATCATAAAACATCAAGTGGATACTTTTAAAAATTCATGCCATAATATTTTACAAAAATTTTGGCAGAGTTTCATTTTGTATTTTGGACATCCCAGAGTCTCAAAACCCCTCAATTAACTCAGCCAACATTCTCAAAATATCACAATTGATCATATCAAACAATAAGCAAGTCATCAAACTCATTGAAAATCACATGACAATATAAGGCAAGAATAGATAAATTGCTACCTTCATACTTTCTCTTACTCCTTCACTTGATACCAATGCTCCCAATAGCTTCCTTGGGCTTCTTCAAGTCCTAATGCATCATTAAACAACTACTCAAACTAATGATTCCATGACTTTCTTTAAAAAGTATTCATGAAACCCTAATTCTTCAAAAATTCACCAAAAATTCATTTCTAACTCAAAATGATGAATTATACCTCTATTCCATGTAATTTTTCATGAGGAATCCAAATATGGTCTCAGAATTACCAAATTCCATTTCTAACTTGGTTACTGTTCATTCCGAATTAAACTTCAAAACCTAAACATTTTACTTTCTTAATCTTAAGCTTTTTCATGAAAGCATCACTTGTTCCTAAGGTTTTCCATCATAAGGAACTCATTTTTGGTATCAAAAACATGAAATTCCAACTCTAAGTGTGAATGGTAACTGGCCAAAAATCATAGAAAATAGGAGGAAATTGATATACTTCATGATACATCACACTATCGACATATTCAAGCTTTAAATGAGTATCCTAGCATTTCCCCCATGTTCTATGGTTTGTAAATTCATTTTCTTGCTAAATCATGTTTGGCTGAAACCCTAAGGGAGTGAGGAAGAAATTCTACTCCAGGAACCATGCTTCAAACCTTACAACTAACAAGCTTGAAATAGAGAAGTAACTTACCAATGGTTGAACTTTCAATTCCCTTGAGTTCCCTCTTCTTTGTTCTCTCTTTTCTCTTTTCTCCCTTGCATTTTTCTCTTCTATTTTGCTACTGGAAGTGAACGTGCAGAATGGGTGGAAAATGGGCGGTTAAGTGACTTAATCATATAACTTAATCATAATTAACACTTAACCAACTTAAGTTACTTTTTTGCCAAAAAAATTCAACTCTTTCTTGAGCAAGTTTTCTAACAAAACATGCTGCCCAAAGCTGACCCAATCACGCAGAGAATAAGTACTTTAAGTGTCCAAGATTGCACAATTTTTCCTGATCCAGATATATCTTGAACTGGATAATTTTTAACCGTACCGATAAAACTATTTTTTATGGTAAATTAGCATTTTTGGGTTACAGGACTAGTCTAATTTTATTTTTATTTTTCCATAATTATCTCATCTCAAATGGTATCTGTGTATACCCCATATCCTATCCCAATTTCTTTTTAACCATTGGTGGGGCCCATAGTTTCTTTTATCGGTTTACTATTACTTTTGGACACTCGACACTAATTATTTCTTTATCCTTGAACATTAACCCTCAGTGCCATATACCATTGGACTTCTCTCATCGAGGGTTTCGTTTTGACAGTAATTTTACATATTTACAAAATTGCCCTTGACCTAGGGTTAAATTATAATTTCTGAAAATTTCGGGTCCTTAGGTGTAATTTTCCCCAAGACATTTCTAATACTCATTCCATGTAATTTTCATGACTTTAGGGACATAGATGTTATTTTCATAATTTTTTGAGGGCAAAAATGTAATATCTCATTTTTCCATCTGACCGAAAAAAATAACCTCTTTACCCTTTTTCACGCAATACGGTGTTTGCTTATTTTTGTAAATCCCTATACATTTCTAGATATTTTAGTTTTTTTAAGATATTACAAAGAGATAGAGATTGTGTGTTCCTAGTTGTACAATTAGGGAATTGCTTGTTCTTGAATGTCATGGTAGTGGATTAATGGGGCATTTTGGCATTGACAAGACTTTAGACATCATGCATAAGCATTTTTATTGGTTGAATATGAAACATGACGTTATTTGTTGTGGTAAGTGTATTTCATGTAGGCAAGCTAAGTCTAAAGTAAAACCACATGGCTTGTATCCTCTCCTTTACCTGTGCTTGAACACCCTTCGATTGACATCTCTATAGATTTTGTTCTTGGTTTGCCACATTCTCCAAGTGGTAAAAATAACATCTTTGTGGTTGTTGACAGGTTTAGCAAAATGGCATATTTTATTCCTTGTTCTAAATCTCATGATGTTGTTCATATTGCTGATCTTTTCTTTAATGAAATTGTGAGATTGCATGCGTTATCTAGGACCATTGTGAGTGATAGGGATGTGAAGTGTTTGTTTCACTTTTGGCATAAACTTTGGAATAAATTAGGGATAAAATTGTTTTCCACTACTGCACATCCACAAAATGATGGCAAACAGAAGTAATTAATAGGACGCTTACTACTTTATTAAGGGCAATAATCCAAAAGAACCTTAAAAATTGGGAGAATGTTTACCACATATAGAATTTGCATACAATAGGGCTGTGCATTTTACTACTTCTTCTTCTCCTTTTGAGGTTGTTTATGGTTTTAATCCTTTAGCTCCTCTTGATATTTTGTCATTGCCTTGTAATGAGAAAGCTAACTTAGACGTCAAGAAGAAAGGTGAGTTTGTGCAGGAACTCCATGCAAAGGTGTCTGCAAGCATTGAAAGAAGGAATGAGCAATATGCCAAGGAAGCTAACAAAGGTTGATGAAGGGTGATCTTTGTACCAGGAGATTGGGTGTGGATACGCTTTAGGGCAGAAAGATTTCCTAATCAAAGGAAATCTAAACTTGCTTCTAGAGGTAATGGTCCTTTCCAAGTCCTTGAAAGGATTAATGATAATGCTTGTCAGATTGATCTCCCAGGGGACTATAATGTTAGTGCAACATTCAATGTTTCTGATTTATCTCCTTCTAATGCAGGTGGAGATTTGAGAACAAATCCTTTTGAGAAGGGAATGAATGATGAGAATCCAGGATCTAAGCAACCATGGAGAAGCAATGTAGCAAGAGATCCTTTACAAGACATTAGAGGTCTAATGACTAAAGCTCGAACCAAAGCCCTGAAGCAAGCCTTACAAGGATTAATCATGGAGTTGCTAAAGAAGCAGTCTTTCTACCTTGAAGATTATAAGGCGTCTTTGAAGCCTAATTCTTCCATGAAGATGGGATCATATTCTAGCCCAAGAAGCATGGTGATTGTGTTACTAGCCCAAGATCAAGAGAACCAAGCTTCAAGTGGCGTTATTCTTAGGGAACTCAATTAGTCCACCAAGGCATTATTTATATCCCATTGTTCTTAATGATTTATGTACTATTTGGGCTTAAATATGTTTGTTTAGTTTAGTTTAGTTTATGTGTTTATTTGGACAGACTTGATTTTAATTAAATAAAGCCCATTGTCAATCTTTAGTATTTTAATTATGATTTTTGATTCAATTTTTGTATATTTAATTAAGCCCAATATTTAGGTGTCTTAAGTGTTTATATGTTGGATTCCTAATTGTATTATCAAGGGCTCAAAGTATTTCCTTGAGTCTTATGTTCATTATGACTAGTTAAGTCCCAAGTAGCTCATAATTAGGCATGTTTTTAGTGTGTCAATCTTCCTATGCATTTTTTAGATTTAGTTTCTTAATTTATGTTGTGTCTTGTTATTCAAGAGCTTGCTAGAAGTTTCTACAACTCTCTTAAAGAATAATTAGTTTCCTAATTAGTAGTATTTAGGCACATGTCAAATTTAATCCTAGATTTATTTCCTTTTCCTTAGTCTTCTAAGAGGATCTAATGAGTCTTTAAATAACCCCTATTATAATGAGTTTTGGACAAGCAATAAAGAGTGAATTTTCTTACAAACTTGTGAGTTTGTATGCATCTTTGTGTTTTTCTAGGAATATAAGTTCTTGACGTATCCAAGGGAGCGATCAACCTTTGGTGGTGACTCAAGTTAGGGATCTTGTTGCAAGACATTAAGGATCCTAACTCCTTTGATCTCAACTTGGTTCTACTCGAGTCTTCCATTTCTGCTGTACGTATGGGTGCTTCAACCATTGACTCGTTATGTCTACATCAAACCCCTTTTGACTTGTAAAGTGATATATTTTCAATTAAAAATGAATAATGCCATTATAATAACCCTTGTATAGAGAATCGGGTCGAACCGACCAGTCTCACTGATTAACTAAAAAATCAAACATTAATCCAGTCTAGTTGGAACTCCCAAGTCCAAAGTCCAATTTACTGTTTCCACACTTCTGCATTGCGTAACATTTGGATTGGAATAATAAGAATATTCAATGTAAGCTTCTGCGTTATTTTTCTATTCATCTGACACGTTTGATTTTCGTTCAGCTTTTGGATTTAATTTTCGTTTTGCGTCTTGTGAGTTTTATATTTGAGTAAAGTGTGATGCGTTCAGATCTTCAAGATATAAGCTTATATGAGATACAATGAAATTCAAGTGTTATTCCTTTTACTAAAAAAGTAAAGATATTCTAAAGGCAAGAGAAACCAGGTCGTTGCCACGGCTCCAAACGTTCATACGTTTTGTGAGATGTAACGTAATGAAGCTTTATATGATCAATACGTTTTTTGTTTCTATTCTGGGGTGATACTTGCTTTGCATTTATTGGGTTCCTTGACATTAAATATTGATTAATGTACGATTATTTGTTTTATTGCTGAATATTAGTTCCAAACTGCTAGTCTTTTTCACATGTATATATATAAACGCAGCTGTTATTTCCAAATCAGAACTAAAATGTTTAGAACTATACATTTTTTGTTCTGAAGGAGCTAATTTAATGCCTAGAGAATTTTGTACCATCTAACCCATCTTATGTAGCTCATTGGTAAGAAAGATAAGACTATTGTTGTTATTCGTAAATGAAATAAACTAGAAATTTGGTAAACGTCAGAGTCAGTTGAGTTTCCTGACACTAAATTTATAAATATTATTGTTCATATGTCGAAAGAAGAACAAAATACTCCCAAGAATAATAGACAACCTCTGTTGAAAATATAACAATATAAAATGTATTTCCTGAACTTTTATTTCAATGTTGTTTTGTGTTGGAAAACATAATTCTTTTTTTAATTTATAAGTGAATATCTAATATTGATCATATATACTTAACATCCATGTTATTATGAAATGGATATTCAACTTGAAGAAGTCGAAGGATAGTGAATGTGACAGGATTCTAAGAAATGGGAAAGGAGACAAGAATCGGGGTATCGATGGGGGGAAACATTAGTCTCTGCAAACATTGTGGACTGTGGTGTTTTGCCAAAAACAAATAAGTAATGAAAATAATTATACTCTGGAATAGTACATCGTCTAAAGAAAAAAAATTTCTAATATTCAAGCAAAGCCTCAAAATTCTCCACCCTATGAATGGAAACCAATCGGTGTACATAAGAACAGTTTCACACAATTGGTTTATCAATCTTCATGCAAAGCCTTCATCAAATAGAGTCTGTTAAAGCTCTGCCCTGATACCCTGCGAAACATGCAACCAGAAAAGTAACTACGAAACCCTAATGACATATAGCATCAAAACAGCAAATGCATGCAAAGGTAGACATCTAGACGTTGCTTCTCAGACGGTAAAATGAAAAACGATGTTAGAATAGAAGATTTCATCATACCCATTAATTTGGTTGCAGTAGTTGGCAATTTGATTTGTTATGAGGAAGCTGTCCAATCGTGATGGCTCAGGTAGTGGCTTGAAAATGGGGTTTGATGGATCTTCCTCAGGCAATGGATCCTCTCCAGCTGCTTTACGTGCCATGTTCTCCGCCCTATAATCACAAACCAAACCAAGTGCTACAGTAACTTATTTGCATGAAACCAAGTACGCAACAAAATCGACATTCCAGTTGTTTATCTAAGCAAATTAGATATAGCATTTGCATCAGACCAGCAAAGCAGATTTTGGGATAATCCAAGTCATTGGATTAATGCACCAAGGTACTTTCAAGCTGTTCAAGGACCATGTTCTGGATAAATATCACAAATAAGTAATCTCGCCATTCATCTGCCAGACTCTTCAATTCCCCATTGAGTTTTCTGCACATCCTTGCAGAGAATTATAATGCAAACACTTTTATGTTCGGCCAGTTTTGTAGCCCATATATCAAGAATAGGTAAAGACATACCAGAATACCCCCAAATTTTACTCCAGTTGAAACAATCACAGGCTTGCAGCAAACGTGTAAAACATATCCTGTCTCAATCCTATCATCACTTGCACTACGTTGGTTGATTCACAATACACCCAGTTCATTCACTGAAACCTAACCAGATATAGACATCTTCAATCCCACCTTCATTTTCATTTATGGAACCAATACGTCAAATATACATATTATCAGTTACACCTTAATCCTCAATCTCAACTAAACTCAAAATGATCCTCACCTTTTACTTCAATGGTTCCCTTCTATTAATTGATTGATAAAACATATGGTATCTATTTATTAAATATGCATTTAGTCACGGGCACTGTATCTCAAATGAGTCTACCAGAGACCACTCTCATGTCAAACAATTATTTGAACTAACATATTACAAAAGTTCCAGCCCTCCCAAACCAAAAAAAAAAAAAAAGGCAGCCAATTATGACTACATCCTATACCACAATCATCTCTTGACAAAGGTTGAACTGATGAGTCTAATGCATTTATCCAGCCTCTTTTAAACAGTAGGGACCAGTGCAATGCGCAGCAGGAAATGGCCCAGTAGTAGTCGGGAAATTAAAAAAAAAATTCTAAAACAATTAAAACAACCACATGCAGAAAAATTATGAAATCTGCAAACCAGAATGTAATTATCTGTTAGCACTAAGTTTTTATACTAATATGCCGCATCATATCATTGAATCTCAGATGGTTGGCTGCCAAAGTGCAAACCTACAGAATTCACTATACAACAAAAGTAGAAAGCATCAACCAATTGGTTTAAGCACCCATTCAGAGGCATGCTAAAGAATACCTTCTCTTCTGAAGCCATGCTTGCTGCTGGGACTGCTGGCGGGACAAGCTCCGATAGTAAAATTGGAACTAAATTTAAGAAACTAAAGTCAAATATATTTCTAAAAGAAAAATCATATAGTCAATTACTAATTGAAAACTATAGGGAAATTATGTCAAAACCTTCTGCTGTTCTATTGACAAATCATCCATGCATTCAATCAAAAACTCCATATTCCTCTCCATTAATGAACTAGTCGACAGTTGGAGACGATCATAATCACACTAAAATGGAACAAGATAAGAATATTGCTTAATTTCAAGAAACGTGTCACAAAAACAAACAAGGAACTAAAACAATCCATGTTAAAGATCTTAGTTCACCTGGGTTACAGGTGTATCAGGTTCCAGCTCGGTCATAAAGGCACTGATAAGGGCAGAATTTGAAACTTTGATCTGAGAAATTTATAAGAGTTCAACAAACTCAGAATATTAATTAATAAATTAAATCATACACTTCCATTACAGTAAAAGACATACCATACAGAATTTTATCCTATTACCAGTCACATTAAAAGATCTTTCTGAATTGTTAAATTACCAACAGAATTAATCTGGTTTATTATTTCAATCTGAACCTCATTTTGAATTGAACAACCATTATTTATACTTAACCTACGTGTCCTTGTAAAATTTCCTTTAACTTAGAATGTTTTATTAAGGCAACGTTTTAAAGTTGACCAACTAGTTGAATAATCACTGTCATGATTCAGCCACAGATGGACCAATAAACCACAAATAACAACCCTTTCTTGTTCAAGTATGGGTCAATTATTCAGAACATTGATATTTTGCTTCTATTCATAGCCCGTTAGCAGTTTGTGTGGTTCTACCATAAGGTTTCAAAGGACTTAATATCTCAGACACCTTTCTCCTTTGACAAAATTACATTCACTAGAAATGAAGTGCAGAGAGCATATGACATACAAATGAAAAAAGGAGAGGTGGGGGAGCACCGCACAGTTAGATGAAACAATTTTTTGAAAGAAACATATTACATTTTCTAATGCAAGAAATACAAAACACTATTTATTCAAAGGTAGAAAAATTGAGTTTGGAAAGCTTACAGGTATCTCCTCGAAGATATCTACCCATGACAAGTTTTTCTCCCTCAGTCTATTCCACAGAAAAAGACAGAAATAAGAAATCAAAATTTTCAATTTTAGGTGATCATGATCTCTAAAAGGAAAATTCATACTTCTCCCCAGTAATATTATTGCTACGATAGAGTTCCATGAATGAGTCAGAGAGCTTCAAGGCCTTCAGAGCTAAGACACCTTGATCAGACCTCGATGGATCATATATTATGCAAACACAACGTCTTATGTTCTCCTGGAAAGTATTAGCAAATTTGAAAGAAATAAGCATGTACCTGATGAGACTGTTAAAGAAATAAACATGGAGGACTACATCTAAATTTCCAAATTTAAAGACGAGAAATCATCCCCAAGGTTTCGAACTTTATTGGGAAACATACTGAGTATTTCATCCTTGATCAGAGGTGCCAGATATTGGAACAGCTTATTGGATGAAATATTGCCTATACTCCAATTGATTGAGAATGTTATGTGTGCTAGATTTGCATTAGCCAATGTACATACTATTTGCCTTGAAGCAGCAAGTGCTAGAAAACGAGGGGAACATTGAGGAGGCTAAGCATTACGGTGGAAGAAAACCAAGTTGATCCATAACCAAATAATGAGGCTTTTTATACTGCATTCAGGATGTTGGTTTCCTTCCACCTGCTCCAAAGTTGGGGTTTAAAATATATTTATCTACCCACCATAATCACCTCCCATTGATTAACCTTATTTGAGAATGACTTTCAATGTTTGGAGGGAAGTAAAAAGGATTTCTTCACAACATTTACATTCAATAGCAATGCAATGAAAGCATTTAATTTTGACAATAACATAAATGTCAATTAGTACAAAATACCACAGCTTAATTAAAATATGAAAACAAAATTAGTTCCATTACCTGGTAATTCATGAAAGTTTCAATTAGCTCCACAGTCTGAAAGGAACCTAGCAATGTAGACTGATACCTAAGAAATTTTACGAGTTATCCCATGCATTGTACAAGATATTAAATTTAAAGTGATAAAATCATCAAACGTACCATCCGACAGTATTATTGTCAACGTTAACCTCCCTCAAGCATCTCATCATTTCGAGCTGGTAATTAGCACCATCAGCCTCAATTTCCTCATCCTCTTCCCTTATCTGTAATTTTAAGCAACAAAAATGCTAGTAAAAGAAGCAGCGAAAAGATATTGATAAAAGACAAGACAGTGAAGAAAGACATATATAATACCGGAAAGGGGAAGCAGTTAGTAACTTCAAGAACACTCCCAACATCAAGCCCAAGAAGTTGCCCGGTGACTAAAGTAGGTGAGTGATCCTTACAATGTTTAATTATCTTTAAGATAACCTGTACCAGAGAAATTCAATTGAGAAAAAACTTATGAAACCACAGCATCCAGAAGTGAGTATCTACATTACCGATTGAATACTCTAACAATTTGAAAATCTGCCAAAAAAAACACTTTGCAAACTTATATCTCCAGATATCAACCAAAAACAAAGGTACATAAAAGGATAAGATGAGAACTATAGTTGGTGCATGATATAAATGCTGCACCATGGGCACAAACTAATGTCAAAAAGTGCTCTAACGAGAGGATTAAAAAAGGAAGAGGGAGGGGGGGGGTGTGGTTGAAACAGCTTAGAACTTACTTAAATGAAGTAAATTTCTAAATCCTTCTATTTAGAAAACAAAGGGCTGTCAAACATGCACATGCGAGAAGTTAATTACGACAAGTAGAACCCTTTAAAACCACAAAAGGACATTTTAATGTTTTAGAGATAATTTTATTTCTCCCAAGTATTGCTGGACAAACTGTTCCTTTTACATCGTCCTCAGCAATTAAACTGCAGAGAAAAATTCAATCCAGAAGAAGACAACAATAAATTAAAAAAAAGTACCAGTCCTTCCATCTGGATCACTCGAAGAGGGGGAGCAGCCTCCTCAGTAGCCGCCACTTGCAGGAAGGACTTAGCCATGGCTGCACAATAAAAGGCAACAATAAGGAAGACTTAGTGACAGTATTATTTTGTACACGTGTGTAGAAGGGAAAAAGAGATCGCTCTGAGCGTACTGTTAGCCATGTTTGGGAGTGTTCCAGTATACTCGAAGGGGAAAACAGCGATGGCAGAGCAACTCGAAGGACAAGCGAGCAGAGCAACGGTAGCCTTACGACGTTGACGGCGACGTAGAACTCCTTCGAAGATCAGAGCAAGGACGCTGGACGGAGGAAAGGCGGAGATCAGAGGAAGATGTACGTATGTGCGCAGCGGAGTTGAAAGGCAGATGGGGGTTCTAGGGTTCGCTTTCTACTTTTTGTCCCCAACAAGTTACCAAACCACGTCGTTTCATTATTAATAAAAAAATAATTAAAAAAAAAAAGCATTATACCCCCAAGCCATGCCACCAATTGGTGTGCAAATCCAGCAATTACATGCATACTATACATATAAATCAATATCTCACCAGTCATCAATATCAATCAATATCATCAATATCAATATATACATATAAGAGTAAATATATAAGAGTAAAATCTAACAAAAGGCGGCACTATTTAGGACTGTGCACGAGCAGGGACGGGAACAGATTAACTTCTACCATATGTTCTGCTCGAAGAAGGGGTTAGGACTAATTTTTCAGCTTGTGGCCTATTTTTGGCCTAAAATGGCCCATAGCCCACACAAGATGGGTCAAAACAGGACTGGGTAGGGCTAGCTCAGTCCTAATAAAGTTTGCAAAAAAAACCTGTGAAAAATAAAGACACAACCAACCAACACCAAAGCTAATTTCAATGACAAAACAAGAAGGAAATACAAAACGTGGTTTATGTCCAGCCAAGAAAAAAATAAACCTGAAATTTTTGCTCTAAACTTTCTACAAATATTCACAAGTAAAACCTGATAAATAAAAAAATGAAAGATAACTTAATGCATAATTGAAAAGCTACTCAAGAAAGTGATGTGTGTGTGAACTTTGCTTTACTCTATCATTGCATGTTTCTTCTTTCTACTATCATCGGTCAATATGGGACATGGTACTCTATAATGGAGTGGGGTTCTGTTACCTCATTTTCCTAAAATATTTAGCAATAAACTCTTCAAAAGTTTGTGAGTATTTGGTCTTTATCAAGTTATCTAGGCATTTTTTATATTATTTCTGACCATCTTTTGAGATCATGTAGAAGCACCTGTTATCTTGAAAATTGCAAGGTTTACTAACTTGTCATAAGCCCCAACAGTATTTTGAGATGAAATCACTTTATTATGAGAGAAGAAAGAAACAACAGGGGATTAGTTATCTCCCTAGAATAGAAAATCTAGAACAAGGTTGCAAAATAAAATGCAATACATCATAAATTAAAAAGGAAGCAAATAATCTGTGTATATATTTTAATATCTCATATTCCTAGTTATCAAGTAAATAACCTCAAGATGAAATTATAATGCATAGCATACCTGTGATTTATATCCAGCCATATAAAATGTGGTTTGACAACTTTGATCGAAAACTTGTTTCCAACTCCATCTCTCCAATCTCTATCATCATAAAAAATATTAAAGTTCCAAACCAATGATAAAAATAAATTAACACAATGTCATAAATTAAAAAGGAAGTACAACATTACAACATACATATTACATAGTGTCATAGTATAATATCATAAAGTCATAAATATTAAAGATTCATAACAAGATAGTTCACACAACCATGAAATCAAGTTAACAACACAAACCATGACCTAAAGTTTCATTTATAAGTCTTAAAGACCCATAACAAGCTAACACAGCAATGAAGCCAAACTAAGAGAAAATAAACTTAATTAATCTTCATTGGTTCTTCTCCTTCATCTTCGTCTGAGATGGGTGAATTTGTAACTCTACCTCTTCTGCACAACAAAATAAAACAAGTCAAATATGCTGAGATTAACTAATTAACATACTATGAACAAACAAAAAAACACAAACAAACATATTGTAAATATGATGAGTTTACCACCAATTACATGGCTAATATCATCGTAATTATCAATGTCAAGTTCTTTCAATTTTGCAGTCAGTGCAGATGTCCAGTTTTGTGTGCAAATAATTGCTTCAGCCATCTTTGAGAAAGTAAACTCTTGAAAATTTTGCAACAGCCTTTCTACAACGATCTTGATTAAGCACATGATGAGTTAATGTTTTATTGGATCCCAGATGAGAGGATGAATATAGAGATTTTGTCTTCTTATTAGTTTTGTTAGGATTTTTTGAGGCACTTTGGCAAGTGTCGCCTAAGTGCTTTCATCCCATGCTTGGTTGGGTGACACGTATACGTAGCATTGCAATCCTTGCATTTCACCTTATGCAGTCCATTAGTTTCTTCTAAAGGTAACTTATCAAAATGCAACCAAATATCAAATTTTAGTGGAGGTTTCTTTCTCTTTCCACTTCCTTCTCCTAAGAGTGGTGATATTCTCAATTGGATCATGAGGAGATGATGCAGAAGTTTTGGTGTTAGGCTCTCCTTGTGTAGGTTTAATATTTTCTTCAGGTGTCTCAGCCATTTTCCTTCATAGGAGGATTTATAGCACAAATACATAAGCACAACCATTTTTCTAAGTTTATAGGAGGATTTATAATGATATATCCATCACTAAAGTAAAATAAATTGGGTTAGTGAAATTCCACATCCAAGTAAAACCATTGAAATTGCTCACTTATAATTGCATAAGGTTTGAAATATATCTCGTAGATACTCTTAATTCGTGTGTTAATATTTTCTCTTCTACTTTAAAAAATATTGTAATTTAAAAAAAATAGATTTAGATTGATACTTATGGTTACAAACTCTATAACCTCGTGAACTGCTTGACAGCTTGAAACCAAAGTTTTCTCTTTTGTACAAACACCAACAAGGATCATATGTACACAAAACCCAAATTGAAATTGAATGCTTCTATAAGTCTATACTCTAAATCAATATTATGTTTAGAAATTCTAGATTCTTTTTTTTTCAATTTGGGTGTTTCATTGGGTCAAAGGGAATGAAAAACTATTTTCTCTTCTACTTTAAAAAATTTAGATTTACATTGATACAAACTTTGTAATCTAGTGAACTGGAGCACAGATCTAGCATAAGGAAGGCAAAAGATAGAGAAGAACATACCATGGATGACAAAATTCAGACCAGAGTTCATTAAGCCAGATGGAGGCACTCAAGCTCGAGCTTATTGGCACAACAACGGATTCATGACACAAACTCGACGCGAAGAAGTAGACAACATGAACTCATAGCACCGGATGATGGCGATGTTGGGACAAGATGATGGTGAGCTTGGGAAGAAGCGATTGGAGTAGAAGTTGATGCCATGATTGTGACTTGTGAGATTGAAGAGTAAAGACTTAGGGTTCAAGCTTTATTTTCTTGTGTGGCCAAAACAGAGAAGTGTTAAAATTCAGATTTGATTCCAAGAAGACAACTCTTGTCTTCTTGTTTGAGTTAAAAATGGTGTAGTTTAAGCCTTTAAGGGACTCTCAATTATAAACAAAAAATAAAATGATTATGCAATGTGTATATGGGCCGAGACAAGGATGAGCATGTCCTTGCTCGTCGCCCATCTTGGCCCGATGCCCGTTAGCCCATGTTTCACCTATGTTTTGTTTCCCTCGTTTTTGGCCTGACCTAGTCTAAATCGAAATCACATGGTAGGACCGAGCACACTGAGCCTACGGGCACGTTGAACACCCCTAGAACTATTCATTCAAACTTTTTGTTCTATCATAATTTGTTTGTTGTTGCAGTTTCATTGGGTGGGTCCCACTTAGTTACAATCAATTAGTGTGCTTTTTCAAAAAAAAATTCATTATATACGGTACATTAAGTCATACTACTTTTTGCCTCTTCCCAAATTAGTGTGGCCCCCACTAAACATGAAATGTGTCTCTTTCTTTTACTATGAAAAAAGATGATATGCCTCTACTTTTTAGATATTCAAGAACATATGGATCTTATTTGTAAAAAATGTCACCTCTACTTGGACTCAAATAGTCCCTTTTTTCTTTTTTTTTTCTAGTTTGTGTTTTAATTTTGTTAGTAGCGTTACAAGCCTATAGATTTATTTTTTATTTAAGATTAAGATTTAATTATACTATGTCAACTAACTTTCCTTCTACTATATATGTACACACAATTCACTATTCATCCCAGTTTTTTACCATAACTGAGTCCTTTATTGTTCACCCTTAAAGCAAAAGATGATTTAGTAGAATTATAAGGCTATAGATTTTTTTTTAAATTTAAGATTTTAATTATAATGTTCCCATCCACACATACATACATGCAAACTAGCTTTCCTTCTACTGTATGTGTACACACAATTCACTATTCATCCCAACTTTTTTCCATACCTGAGTCCTTCACTATTTATTCTTTAAGCATAGGAGCTTAAGGGTGTTCAAAACCAATCCAAACCAAATAAACTGCATGAAACTGACATAAACTGATCAAAATCAAGCTGAAATAAGGTTTATTTCAGTTTTTGTTATTCTGGAACTGATTTGGTTTAATTTGATTCGATTTCATGCCTTAACCAAACCGAACCAAACCTTCTATACTATTTATCTTTTTAAAATTCAAATACTATATTTATTTAATGTATTTTCTTTTTATACTACTCATCAATACAAGTCTATTAAGTAAAAAAGCTCATAAACAAGATTACAAGACTTTTATTGGCTTGGGAGAAAGAATATAGATAAGTATATTGTTATAATTAATTATGTGAATCTATCAATAAATAAATAAATATGTAAAAAAAATAAAAACTTTACATAAAATATTCATAATTTAGTAAAATATTTAGATATAATTTGTATTCATAAAGTATCTATATAGAACTTATTTAATTTAATTTTTGAAGAAAATGATAATTTTTTAAAAAAAATCAATTTAACATGATCCAAACTAAATCGAATTGAACCAAATTTGAAACTGAACCAAATCGATTAAAAGCAAAATTGAAAAGGTCCCAAAAAGTGTTAAACCATTGGTTTGGTTCAGTTTAGTTTTTGCTTAAAACCAAACCAAATTGAGCTTTTGAACACCCTTAGTGAGCTCGGCTCTAAAAAAAGTATTAGATTAGCTGGCTTCTTAAGAGGGGTTGAATTGGGAAGATTAAAAATTTTCTGCAAAATATCAAGATGGTGAAGAAAGTGTTAGTTAGGCTGATTTCCTAATAGGGGAGTGAATTGGGAAGATTCAAAAATTTTCTGCACAAAGTGAAAATGATGAAGAAAGCAAGGTATAATGAAAAACAGAGAATAAAGCAATAAGCTAAAAGAGAAGAGATAGGGAGAAGAAAAACTCAGATATTTATCCTGGTTCGATCTCTCCACTTGACCTACGTCCAGTCCCCAAGTCATCACTTGAGATTTTCCACTATACTGCAAGAATTCACGGGCTTCTTGCAAATGTCACAGTACAACGTGTATGCTCTGTTTTCTAGAGCTCACTCAATCACTCTCAGCACTTTCACTATGTGCCTTACAGTCCCTTGTGATATCTCCTCACAAGTAAATCTATCTTCCAAATGAAGATTAGATTGTTTACAAGGATGAAACTCTCTTGAATAGAGTAAATATGAAAGTTGAAGTGCAAATATTGAAGTAAGAGGGTAAAAGTCTTTGAGTAAAAGATTTGGTAGAATTTCAGTATATACAAAGTTTGATTCGTTACCCATAACTTCAAATGAAGTTATATTTATAGATTTAGGCCTCAAATGTCCATTAGAGACAAAATCTATCCATTGGAGAAGTTATCCAACGGTTACTCTGAAAAACTATCCGTTAACCAACCGCATTTAATGCTTCTGACATACTGAAATTCAAATTTCGGTTGGTCAACAGGACGAATTTCGAAGGAACTGAAGGTTAAAGCTTCCAACGTTGAAATACTGAAGTTCGTTTGTTCATGAAGTGAAATTCGAATTTTGAATCTTAGAAAATGTTTCCATGTTGTGACATACGAATTTTCAAGAAAGTTTTTCTGTTAAGTGTGAACAGTGTTTTCAATTTGCTACAGTGCCCTCGAAATTCGTATTTTGGAACCCCAAAATTCGTTTGTCCGCAACAAGCTCAAAAGGCACAGTAGTTCATTTTCTTTGAAATTCAAATTTTCAAAGAGTGAAGTTCGTCTGTCAGAGAGACCTCTTTTCAGACTTGCTTCAACATTCGAATTTGTAAACACTGTCCTTCATATGTCATCATATCATTTCAACAGACTTACAACTTTAGCTTCTATAATTCGAATTTCAATGTTCAAAGTTCGTCTGTCAGTGATCAGTTTTGAAACTCAATATGATCTTGATTTCAGATGAACTTTAACATTGTTTCAGACGAATTTCTTCAGTTTTCATAAATTTCATTTTGTCTGAAATTCGAATGTTCAGAGTCCAAAGTTCGTCTGTTGCTTAACAACTTCTTTCAGACACTTATGAAAATTTGAATTTTGGAAAATCAAAATTCATCTGTCAGAGAGGCATCTCTTCAGACTTATTCAGTTTTAACTCAAAATTCGAATTTCCAAAGCCAAAGTTCAAATTTCTAACATGACAGTTCAATATAAACCTTTCAAACTTCGTCTGTTGGTGGGTATTTTTCAAAGATTTCATAATTTAACATGAAATCAAGATTTTAAAATGTTTTTTTACCAAATCAAAGTCTTTTACCCATATTTAAACACATCTATTAGTCCTACAACAAATTTTGCACAGATTACTCATAACTTCTTCACTTGAACCATTTTGAGCTCCTTTGATATCTTCATTTCAAGCTCTTGAGAGTTGATTTGGAATCATCAAAACTTCTTGATTCAACAGAAAGCAATATATGATGGCAAAATAGAGTATAAACAAATAATTGTAAAGGTGGCAGTAAAGGGAAGAAGACTCAGTAATTTATCCTCGTTTGGTCTCTCTACTTGACTTACGTCCAGTCCTCAAGTCACCACTTGAGATTTTCCACTATTCTGCAAGAATTTCGTGGGCTTCTTGCAAATGACACAATACAAAGTTTGTGCTCTGTTTTCTAGAGCTCACTCATTCACTCTCTACACTTTCACAAAGTGCTTCCCAATCCATTGTGATATCCCCTCAGAAGAAAATCTATCTTCCAGATAAAGATGAGATTGTTTACAAAGATTAAACTCTCTTAAATAGAGTGAATATGAAAGTTGAAGTACAAACTATTGAAGTGTGAGAGTATGAAGCTTTAAGTAAATGATTTGGTAGAGTTTCAGTATATACAAAGTTAAAATCGTTGCCCACATCTTCAAATGATGTTATATTTATAGATTTAGGTCTCAAATGTCCGTTAGAGACAAAATCTATCCGTTGGAGAAGTTATCCAACGGTTACTTTGAAAAACTATCCGTTAACCAACCGCATTTAATGCTTCTGACATACTGAAATTCGAATTTTGGTTGGTGAGCAGATGAATTTCCCAGAAACCGAAGGTTAACAGCTTCAACATTGAAAGACTGAAATTCGTCTGTCATGAAGTGAAATTCAAATTTTGATATTTTGAAAATGTTTCTATGTTGTGACATACGAATTTTCAAGTAGAAAGTTTTTCTGTTAAGTGTGAACAGTATTTTCAATTTGCTACAGTGCCTTCGAAATTTGAATTTTGGAACCCCAAAATTCGTCTGTCCGTAGCTGGTTTACAAGGCTCAGTAGTTCATGTAGTTCAAATGTTCAAATTGTCAAAGTTCGTCTGTTAGAGAGACCTCTTTTCAAACTAACTTCAAAATTCGAATTTATAAATACTGTCATTCGTATGTCAACATATTACTTTAACAGACTCACATGCTTAGTTTCTAAAATTTGAATTTTCATATTCAAAGTTCATCTGTCAGTGAGCAATTTTGAAATCCAATCTAAACTTGGTTTCAGATGAACTTTGACATAATTTCAGATAAATTTCTTTAGTTTTTATAAGTTTCATTTTGTTTGAAATTCAAATGTTCAAAACCCAAAGTTCGTCTGTTGCTCAAAGTTCCTTTCAGACACTTTATTAAAATTCAAATTTCATCATGTCAAAATTCATCTGTCAGAGAGGCATCTCTTCAGACTTGTTCAGTTTTAGTATGAAATTCGAATTTCCAAAGGCCAAAATTCGTCTTTCACTATGACAGATTGGTATCAACTTCTTAAACTTCGTCTGTTGGTGGGTGTTTTTCAAATATTCCATGATTTAACACAAAAACAAGGTTTTAAAACTTCTTTCCACCAAATCAAAGTCATTTACTCAAGTTAAAACATAACTAAAATATCCTACATCAAACTTTGCATATATTTCTCCAGGATTTCTTCACTTGAACTCTTTGTGCACCTTTGATATCTTTATTCCAAGCTCTTCAAGGTTGGTTTGGAATCATCAAAACTTCTTGATTCAACATTCTCCCCCTTTTTGATGATGACAAAATAACTTACAAACTGGATTAGTATTTGGGTTTGCTTTAACAAGCTCCCCCTTAACATATGCATTATATTTCAAAAGATATCATAGTAGATCATGTGAAGAGATTCAAAGAACAAAACATTGCAACCAAAACATTCTTTCATTTAATCAAATGTTGCTTTACAGAGATCAATTTAAGCCAAGTTCTTCTAAAAATACAAATCAAATACAAATCACAAACAATCAAAACAAACATCAAAGACATAACAAGAGGACTCAAGCCTAATTTCTAATCACTTCTTCTTTAGCTTGGTCTTCTTATTGTAAGTCTTCCCAGATGACTCAGCAGCAGACTTGCCAGCTTGCTTACTCTTCTCCCCCTTTTTGGCATCATCAGGCAGGTGAACAAAATCAGCTGGAGGAGGCATCTGAGAAACTGAAATAGCTTGGAGGGGCACAGGATTCAATGGCAGATGGGGCTCAGAAGGCTCAGAATCCACAACATCAAAGACCTCAAGCAGCTCTTGCATCTCTTGTCTAGAAAGAGCCAATCAAGCTCTCTGTTCTTCTGAGAGACCATATGCAAAGAGAGATGAAAGAGCAGGGTCATCAGAACGAAACATTTCCTCAAGCCTTCTTCTTTGAGCTTGGAAGAGAGCATTACGAGCAATAGCTTCAAAATCAACAATAGACATAATGCTTCTCTCTTTATTGCTGGCAACCTCCAACATAGATGAAGTGGAAATGGCTGCTACTAGCCTTTCAACTTGCTCAGATTCTTGGGTGGAAAGAATTGAATCCTGAGCATCTTCTGGTATGGGCTCATGAGGGTCTGTTCCCTGAGGTCCTTCTTCTTCCAAACCATAGTCCAAGGGTAGACCAGGACTTGGTGTCCTCATTGCACCAGCAGGATCAGCACTATCTACATCATCATGCTCAGAAGAGGCTAGCTCGAAGGGGCTTGGAGGCTCAAGAGTTAGAGACTGAATAGGCACAGAGAACCCAGACTGAGGTGGAGCTGATATGACAGGAATTGCATTGCGAATTTCTTCATAGGCATCAGTAACCACTTTCATATTCTTTGCCAATTGATGAATCTGATCTTGCAGATAAGCAAATTTGGCATTTTGCTCATCCCTGATGCTGAGTATGAGTGTAGACAGGCTGTCATACAACTCAGTGATCTTGATTGGCTTTGCATGAGAGGAGGGAGTGGATGGAATGTGAGTAGGCTTGGATAGAGATGGGATAGGCAGAGAAGGCTGTGGTGTAAGTCTAGCAGGAGCCTCAGAGGTACCTTCTTGCTGTTGGGAGGCACCTTTAACAAAGAAAAAATCTTCAGATTTTCCTGCTCCCTTCCCAATCCATCTTCCTTCACTTCTTTTAATCCCCATCCTTTGAAGTTCTTCCTCCTTGAAGATCTCAGTGGGTTTCCCTTTCCCCTTCTCAAGATGTTGAATTCTAGCATATTGCAGAATTCTAGAAATGATAGCTGCATAGGGGAGTGTGGAGTCTTTCCTCTGATCCATTGCCTTGATCATGTGTTGAAGTATGATATATCCCATGTTGATCAGCTTTCCACGCATGATTGCTGCCATGACATGAGCCTCTGCCCTTGTTATCATATTGAAGCTGCCTCCTTTGTTGAATATGATCCTAGACACTATATAGTGTAGGATCCTCACTTGAGCACTGAGGTCAGTGGGCTTCAGCAGGTTTATGGTTGGCCAATTTTCATTTCTTTTGAATAAAGTTCTCAGAATTATACTCTCCTTGTAATTCAGAAAGGGGCCACCTTCTTCATCAGCAGTCTCTGCCTCATCCATATATCCAGAGACAGTGATGTCAGTCTCGAGGCCATCCTGCCCTGGGATTTCCAGTACTTCATTAAAGGTCTCATCTGTGAGCCAGATGGTCCTTGATCTCAGATTGACCTCCCATTTCTTCTTCTTGCTGTTGTACTTCAAGGAGGTATACCATGTCTTTACTACTTCATCATCATATCTCTCAAATATCTCTAACAGATTCTTATATCTTAGTAGCCATATCCCAGCATCAAAACTATTAGAGACCAAGAAATCTTCCAAATTCACACAATATGGCTTGATTACCTTTTTGTTTACAAACTTGGTCGAATATTCATCCTGAATCTGTGGAGTACTCTATAATTGCAGTGTAGTAAGTTGATATTCTCCAGATTTAGTACTTGAGGAGGAAGTGGAAGCAACATTCTTAGTAGCAGCAGGAACAGGGACTGAAGATTTTGCTATCTTCGAGGAAGAGGGTCCAGCCTTCTTTGATTCACCCTTTGGAGTAGTTTTCTGACATTTGGAAGGAGTTCCCTTGCTTGATTCGGCCTTTCTCAGTTTTTCTTCCTCCTTTGAAGCATATTGTGATTTGACCGATCTCTTTGGGCGAGACTCTCCTTTGCCAGCTTCAGGATTCTTTACTCTTGTCATTTTCGTGGATGAATGATTCAGAATGAGGCCGAGATTGGGTTTATAGGGCGCAAAAATCAGTTTAAATGGTGGGAGATGAAGATTTTCAGTCAGAATTTAAGAGCATTGAAGAGAGGATTTGAACAGACTCAGAGAGGAAGAGAGTAGGGTTGCGTCTGTTCAGTTGAAAATCATCGGTTTTAACATAAGTAACCATCTAACAGACGAATTTTGAGGGTTCAAAATTTGAATTTTGGCAGTTAAAAGTTAAACTATTCAGCAAAGTTTACTGACAGACGAATTTTCTTCTAAAAGTTCATCTAACAGAGGCTTGGTTTAAGCAACACAAGATGAACAGACAAACTTTGTTAAAACAAAGTTCGAATTTCAAAGTGTAAACATCAAACAGCAATCAAATCATCAAACAACAGATGAATTATGCAAATGAAACTTCATCTTTCAAAGATTCAACATTGAGAAGCATGTTTCAACAGACGAATTCTAAGTCAGAAATTCGAATTTCTTTACTTTGTGAAAGTTTTCCAACATTTGTATGTTAAGAGATAAACATTAGTATGACCATCATGTTGGACAAACATAACTTTGAAATTTTTGTACTTGAAAATTTGAACTTTAAAGGTCTAACAGACGAATTTCGAGGCATCACCGAGAACTGTTCCAACTTATAACAGGCTGAAGTTCGTCTATTGGGCATCCAAATTCGAATGTTAACCATGCTGACTTCCTTAGAAACTTAGTTTTTCACAAAAATTCGTCTTACATACAATTAATATACGAATTTCAACTTTAAAAACTTATAGAATGGATCCAAAAACTCATAATTTCTGCCATTTTCTTCACTTTATGATTGTTCCATTCTCATGTGCTCCATTTTTTAGATTTATTCCCATCGAATCTCATGAGGAGCTCCTGCAACTTAAATTAAATACACTCCGATGCTAAAGTTAGAATTAATTTAATGTTGGAAAATTTAAAAAAAAATTGCTCACAGATTTACTTACAGTTCATTGGGATTTACCATACCCAATTCTCTTTTGATTTTGCAATGTCTATCTTCTGATAGAGGCTTTGTCAAGATATCTGCAACTTGATCCTCAGTTGGGATGTACTCTAGTCTGATCTCTCCTTTCAAAACATGATCCCTTATGAAGTGGTGCCTAACTTCAATATGTTTTGTCCTTGAATGCATGACAGGATTCTTTGTGATATTAATGGCACTTTGATTGTCACACATGATTGGTATTTCCTTCATCTCAACCTCGAGATCTTCAAGTTACTGTTTCATCCAGATGATTTGGGCACAACAGCTTCCAGCTGTAACATACTCAGCTTGTGTTGTGGATAAAGCCACACTGTTTTGCTTCTTGCTAAACCATGAAACCAAGGATCCTCCAAGAAACTGACATGTTCCACTTGTGCTTTTTTTGTCAGTTTTGGATCCTGCAAAGTCAGCATCAGTGTATCCTTTGAGATCTTCTCCATTGCCCTTTGGATACCACAGTCCCATCTATGAGGTTCCAATAAGATATCTGAAGATACGTTTCACAGCAGTTACATGGGTTTCCTTGGGACATGACTAGAATCTTGCACACATATAGACACTAAACATGATGTTAGGTCTGCTGGCAGTTAGGTACAGTAGGGATCCAATCATGCTTCTGTACTGAGTTATGTCAAAGTTTTCCCTTTTTCATCCATATCCAGTTTGGTTGTAGTAGCCATAGGTGTTCCCATTAGCTTGACATTTTCTATTCCAAACTTCTTTAGCAGTTCTTTTAGATACTTGGATTGGTTGAGGAAGATACCAACATCACACTGCCTGATTTGCAATCCAAAGAAGAAGTTGAGTTCACCCATCATGGACATTTCGAATTCTCCCTGCATTAACTTAGAAAAATTCTTGCAAAGAGATTCATTAGTAGCACCAAATATAATATTATCAACATATATTTGAACAATAAGTAAATCTTTATTTTCTTTCTTAGTAAATAAAGTTGTATGTACTTTTCCTCTGCTAAACCCTTTTTCAGTTAGAAAATTACTCAATCTTTCATACCATGCTCTAGGGGCTTGCTTCAAATTGTAAAGGGCTTTCTTCAGTTTATATACATGGTTTGGTTTTGTAGAGTCCTCAAAGCCTGGAGGTTGGTCTACATAAACCTCTTCCATGATATATCCATTTAGAAAAGCACTATTTACATCCATTTGATATAACAAAATATTTTCATGCATGCATATGCTAATAGAATTCTAATTGCTTCTACTCTAGCTACTGGAGCAAAAGTTTCCTCAAAATCAATGCTTTCTTCTTGATTATATCCTTTAGCAACCAGTCTAGCTTTATTTCTGATAATTGATCCTGATTCATCAAGTTTATTTCTAAAAATCCATTTAGTACCAATGACAGGATGATTTTTGGGTCTAGGCACTAAATCCCAGACATGGTTTCTTTTAAACTGATTTAATTCATCCTGCATAGCCAAAATCTAGTACTCATCAGTTAAGGCTTCCTCAGTACATTGAGGTTCAATTTGTGAGATGAAAGCACAGTTAATCATTTGATCCCTTAACTGTTTTCTGGTTCTAACTCTCTCTTGAACATTCCCTATCACTTGATCAACATGATGATTCCTTTGATATCTCTAAGCTCTAGGGAGTTCTTGAGACATTTCTTCATTATTTTCTTCTTCAAAATCTTTCTCTTGAATATCTTTCTCTATATTAATAGATTCAGATATCTTTGGAGATTCAATTTTACCTTCATCACAGATATCTAACCTTTTAAAGTTTGAAACAAGATCATCCTCATTAGTAACATGTTTAGAAGCAGTTTCATTTTTGATAAATACTACATGCATAGATTCTTCTACCAATTTAGACTTTTTATTGAAAACTCTAAATGCCTTACTTCTACTAGAATAGCCCAGAAATATACCTTCATCAAATTTGGCATTAAACCTACTTAGATTCTCCTTTCTATTGTTGTGAATGAAGCATTTGCAGCCAAACACATGGAGATGTGACAGATTTGGCTTTCTTCCCTTGTACAGCTCATAAGGAGTCTTCCCAAGGATTGGTCTGATGTAGGCTCTATTTATGATGTAGCTAGCTGTATTCACTGCATCAGCCCAAAATACTTGATAAAGTTCCTTTTCATTCAACATAGCTCTAGCCATATCCCTAATTGTTTTGTTCTTCCTTTCTACTACTCTATTCTGTTGTGGAGTTCTTGGGGCTGAGAAGTTGTGGTCAATTCTATGCTCATTGCAATATTCCAGAAAGTATGAGTTCTCAAATTCTCCTCCATGATCTGACCTGATAGATACAATGGAAATACCTTTCTCATTTTGCACTTTCTTGGCTAAGGTTACAAATGCATCAAAGGTATCACTTTTAGAGGAAAGAAACAATGTCCATGTAAATCTAGAGTAATCATCCACAATTACAAGTACATACAAATTTTCACCAATGCTTTTTACCCTAGATGGACCAATTAAATCCATATATAGTAGTTCTAGTGGTCTAGTTGTGGTGACTACGTTTTTGGGTTTAAAAGAAGATTTAGTTTGCTTTCCTCTTAGGCATACATCACATTCTTTGTCTTTTTCAAAAGCAATTTTTGGCAGGTCAGTGACTAACTCATTTTTAACCAGTTTTGAAAGCTGATTCATATTAACATGAGCTAATCTTCTATGCCACAACCAACTATCATTGTCCTGACTAATCAAGCAAACAGAATCTAAGGGAGAAAGTTCATCAAGATCAATAGTATAGCAGTTACCATCCCTTTGAGCTTTGAGGATTACTTTATGATCACTTTTTCTAATGACCAGGTAGAATTTTAAGTCAAATAGTACCCAGTTTCCTTTGTCACATGTCTGGCTCACATGTAGTAGATTGTGGTTGAGGCCAATCACAAACAGCACATGTTCAATGGATGTCTCAGGATTCTTGCCCACAATGCCAATGCCAACTATTCTACCATATTAATCATCTCCAAAGGTCACCTTTCCTCCTTTCTTGTCTCTAAGGGTGATGAACTTCTCCTTGTCACTGGTCATGTGACTTGAGCAGGCACTGTCCATATACCATTTATTACTCTTTCTAGCTTTGAGACATACCTGCAAAACAAAGTTCATATTTTCTTTTTAGGTACCCAAATTTGCTTGGGTCCTTTTCTGTTAGTAGTCTTTTCCCTAGATACAAGTGTACCTTTAGGAATCCATTTAGCCTTCCTGTCAAGTCCATTTTTCTTTAAAGCACATGAATTGGAAATATGTCCCTTCTTGTTACAGAAGTGACAAGTGGTAAAGGAACTGCTAGATTGAGAGGCAGGAAGAAAACAATGCAGATAGTATTTTTGTTTTGCATGCCTTGGTTGATTATATGATTTAATGTGATGTGACATATGATCTTTCTTTCTATTTCCATCAACATGCACAAAATGTCTCATGTATACATTCTGATTTTTCTTCCTAATCTTTTCTTTTGTTGCACAAGGATTATAGCCAAGTCCAGCTTTTTCCTGTGATATTCTTTGGCTTCCCATTAAAGCAAACAACATATGTTTACCTCTAGTAAGCCTATACATGCTTTTCACTAGATATTCATTGGTTTGCTTTATTTCAATGCATGATTTATAGCAAATAGATTTAGTAATAGGTAGAGAAGCAGTTTCAGAAATGATGTGTTGAGATTCTAGTTTGTTAATCTTTTTCTTAGCCTGCTTCAATTCTTTAGCAATTTTAACAAACTCATCATGCAACTCATGAAATGCATCCAGTAATTCAGAATAGGAAGGTTCAGATTCATATACCTCATCTTCTTGATCACTGCTGCATGGGATATCAGCTTCTTCAGAGGCAAGTGCCATGAGACAGATGTTGGCAATTTCATATTCATCATCTTCTTCTTCATCTGAGCTGTTACCTCATATTGATGAGATGTAAGCTCTCTTCTTCTTGCCTTTGTTTGCAGCTTGCTTTTCTTTCTCTTGCTTTTTGAGGAATTGTAGACAATCCCATTTGATATGTCCTTGCTTTTTACACTCATAGCAAGTCACAAGCTCTTTTGCTTCTCTCTTGCTATCTCCAGCAGCTCCTTTCTTAAAGATTTTCTTGTTTCTCTTCTTGCTGTAGAATCTTCCGAATTTTCTGACCATCATAGCCAGAGTTTCTTCATCTAGCTCATCTCCATCGTCAGATTCTTCTTCTTTTTCTTCAGCAACTTTAAGAGCAAGGCCTTTCTTCTTTCTGTCTTGTCCAGCTTCCTTGAGAGCTTTCATTTTTCCTTCATACTCTTCGAAGCTGCCAAAGAGAGCTGTGACAGAGGCCATTGATTCTCCTTTGACTTCCTCTATTACTGTTACTTTAGGTTGCCATTCCAGAGGGAGAGCTTTGAGAATCTTTCTGACTTTCTTTGTTTGAGTGTACTCCTTTCCCAGGCTCTTTAGTTGATTCACAATGAGGGTGAATCTCTTCTGTAGATCTTTTGCATTCTCTCCTTCAGCCATTCTGAAGCTTTCATATTCACCTATGCATGTGTTAAGTTTGTTTTCCCTGACTCTAGTTGTTCCTTCATGAGCAATTTGTAGGGTGTCCCACATTTCCTTGGCAGTGGAGCATTAGGAGACTCTGTAGAATTCGTCTTGATTCAAAGCACTGACCAGACAGTGTTTTTCCTTGAAATTCAGCAAGACTCTTCTTCTATCTTCCTCATTCCACTTAGCTTCTAGCTTCTCTCTGTATTTTTCATCATCTTCCAAAGCCATTGGGACAAAATCTCCCTTTTGAGTGACTGACCAGATGTCCAGATCTATTGACTGGAGATAGATTTGCATTCTCATCTTCCAGTACCCATAGTGTTCTCCACTGAAGCTAGGTGGTCTATTTGTGTTGTTGCCTTCTGGTAATATACTTTCTCTAAAGCCAGCCATTTTAATTCCCAGACTGTAAGATCCTTTGATTGGGAAACCGAGCTCTGATACCACTTGTTAGATTAGTTGGCTTCTCAAGAGGGGGGTGAATCGGAAATATCATATAGCATCCAAACAAAAATATGGCATATTCAATCAATCATAGAAACAAGTATGACAACATTAGGCATAAAGGTAAAATAACTACCTTGTGGCTTTTCCAATGTTCAACAAAGTTTGAGAACACTTCCTTTGCTCCTCAAATACTCCTTTGAGTCCTATAGCACAAAAAAAGGTCTTAAACCATTGATTACATGACCTTACTCACAAAGTGCCAAAGTTGAACCTTAAAATTCTATTTAGTTATTCTTTGGGAATTTCTTGTACAAGAGACTTGTTTCAAACTATTTTGAACCCAATGAATCCATTTTTGGGGTCAAAATCTTGAAATTGGCTGAAAATATCCAAAAAAAAATGGAGAAAATTTTTTCTTCATGAAAGATAAAATCACTTGCATATTCTTGCATCTTAAAGTATTTCCAACCTCTTTCATGGTTTAGTTTCATCATGGCTCAACTTTCTATCTCTACTCTCTCATAAGTGAAAATTACAGAGGAAAAAGAGGGGAAAATAACCCATAAAAACCCTTACAAACATCAAAGGACGCAAGATTATGGTTTTAGAATATTACCTTAACAACTTGAGTACCCAAATTTGCTCTTAGTCTTCTCCTTTTTCTCCTTCAATTTCATGAGCTCTCTTCCACTTTCTCTCACTGTTTTAATCATGTATGAGGCAAGAAGATGATGACCAAATGGCTTAACTAAGGTAATTAAGGAAAGAGATGTAATAAAATTAATCATGATAAATTTCTAAACTATTCTTCGTTACTTTTGTCTAAAAGCTTTTCAACTAATTCCCTCTGTGTGTTAGATTTGCCATGCTATTCACTCTCATTTTTGGCCAAAAATTGTTTCATAATTTTTAATGAACCATTATACCCTTTACTGAGAAATTTTACCCATACTGGTTAAATACATTTATCGAAATTGTCATTATATTGATACATGATTATCCAAAAATTACTTTTAAACTAAAATCATTATCTTGGTCCAAAATATATTTAGGTACGGGTCATTCATTGCCCTTGACTGAGTACTGCTTATTATGTAGTCTAAAATCTCTTTTATCTTGTAAAATATTAACTATAAAACTATAATACCACTATCAAATCATTTTGATCAAACTAACTTTTATACAATATTCCAATGGGCTAGGCTCATCAAAAGCTTCATTTTGACTATAATTTTTCATATTTACAAAAATTCCCTGGAGCCAAGACAAATTCATAATTTTTGAATCTTTTAGGGTATTAGCTGTACTTTTTCTCAAAGATTATTTACACTTCAGTTCCCATGTGACTTCTTTCTTTCAAGGGACTAAATTATAAAAAATTTTATTCCTAGATGTAAAATCTTATTAATCCATACTTTTTAGAGACCATTTTGAAAAACAAATTCTTCTTTCTTGGGGAAAAAATATAATTTTCTCCTTTTTAGTACTAATTTGGAAACCTATCCTTTTTTCCCTTTTCCATCTGTTCTTGTGTCTCTTTGTTTTCTTTAATTTCCTATGTATTTTCTATGATCATTTACTTTTTCTATCTACATTATATGAAATCTAGTAAAATTAGGACTATTATAGTAATAAGGATCCTCCTAACCTATACTTGTATAAAAGACATTATGTTCTATCAAATTGATGTGAAAAGTGTCTTTCTAAATGGTTATTTCATGGAAGAAATTTATGTTGACCAACCTCCAGCCTTCGAGGACTCAGCTAAATTGAATCATGTATATAAACTAAAGAAAGCTCTCTATGGTATAAAACAAACACCTAGAGCATGATACTAAAGATTAAGTAACTTCCTAATTGAAAAGGGATTTAATAGAGGCAAAGTTGATACAATTCTGTTTACTAAAAAGAAAAACAAAGATTTACTTATTGTCTAAATTTACATTGATGATATTATATTTGGTGCCACTAATAAATCTTTGGGTATGGATTTTTCTAAGTTAATGAAGAGTAAATTCGAGATGTCAATGATGGGAGAACTTAACTTTTTCCTCAGACTACAAATCAAATATTGTGATGATGACATCTTCTTGAATCAATCAAAATGTCTAAAAGAGTTGCTGAAAAAATTTGGGATGGAAAATGCTTAATCAATGGGAACTCTAATGGCCATTGCCACAAAGCTTGATATGGATGGAGGAGGGAAACCATTTTACATTACTCAGTACAGAAGAATGATTGGTTCCTTATAGTACCTAATGGCTAGTAGACCTGACATCATATTCAGTGTTTGTATGTGTGTAAGGTTCCAATCATGTCCCAAAGAGTTTCATGCAACAACTGTAAAATGAATATTTAGATATCTAACTGGAACATCACATATAAGACTTTGGTATTCCAAAGGGCAATGGAGAAGAGCTTGTTGGGTATATTGATGCTGACTTTGTTGGAAACAAGACCAACAGAAAAAGTACAAGTGGCATATGCCAATTTCTTGGAGGATCTCTAGTCTCATGGTTTAGCATAGTCTGGCTCTCTCCACAGCAGAAGCTGAATACATAGCTACTGTGCACAAATCCTTTGGATGAAGTAGTAACTAGAAGACCTTGAAATTGAGATAAAGGAAATGCCTGTGAGATGTGATAATCAAAGTGTCATCAACATCACAAAGAATCTAGTGATGTATTCAGGACAAAATACATTGAGGCTAGACATCATTTTATAAGGGATCATGTTCTGAAAAGAGACATTATATTGGAATTTATCCTTACAAAAGATTAACTTGCAGACATCTTGACCAAACCACTTCCAAAAGATAGATATTGTAAAATTAGAAGAGAATTAGGAATGGTAAATCCCAATAAACTGTAAGCAAGCTTCTTTCTAAATCTGTTTACTTTCTAAAGGTAATCTGTTAAATCATACTCTAACTTAAGCATTGGAGTATGCTTAAAATGTTTTGCAGGTACTCCTCATGAGCCTATGTAATGAAGAAATCAATATAATGGAGTATCTCATACTTACTCAACTAACATCTGCTAAAGAAATATGGAAATTTGAATGTTCAGTATCTGTTTGTAAGTTCAATACTGCAAAATTTGCATTCTGATTGTTAATAGTCGAATTTCCATGCTTATTAAATGACTTTGAATGGTTAAAATTCAAACTTTAAGCCTTAACAGTCGTATTTCAGTGCTTCACATGCTATACTAGTATTTTAGTCCACTCGAAATTCATATGTTGTCTAATTGAGATTCAAATTTTGAATATTGATATATGTTTTTGCTTTGTCTGTGTGGACAATATTTGAATTTTGATGATTCAACAATTGTATTTTAGAGATTTCTTCGTAAAGTCTCAAAATATGAACTTTGAACTTGTAATATCCTAAAATTTTTACTCGATATTCATGACTTAATATTTTAAAATCTATAAGAAATCTGTAAAAATGAGTACATACCGTTTTGAATGGAATAGGATAAAAAGGTTAATTATTTTAGTTGGGAGAAAAAAAGAAAAAATAATGATTTTAGCCCTAAAAAAAAAAAGAAAAAGGAAAGAAAAATCAGTGACGCGTCACGAGGGTGTAGAAAATTTATGAATTTTAGAAAAAATTACACCTAATGACCCATAAGTTTTAAAAATTATAAATTGTTACTAGGTTAAGGGCTTTTTGTAAATATAAAAAATTATAGTCAAAATGAAACTCTCAATGAGTTAAACCCAATGGAATGTAGTATGAAATTTATTAAGATTAAAATAATATTTATTAGGTAATTAGGATTTAATATTAATATTTTACCCGATAAAAATTAGTTTGCACTGCAGGAAGAGATAATATTAATCCAAGAAAAATTAGTGGGCTTTACTAAAATATATTTTGGGTTTAGATAATGATTTTATACTAAAATTAATTTTTGGATAATTATGTACCAATTTAATGATAATTTTGTTGAAAATACTCAATTGGTACTAATAAATTTAATCAGTAAAGGGTATTTTGGTCAATTAAAATTTGTGAAGCAATTTTTGGCCAAAAATGAAGAAAAAGGACATACTGCACAATTGAAGAGGAGAAGGAGGGAATTGTCACAAAAGATTTATTAAAGTTAACCCAATTTAGTTAAGTTAACCAATTCTACTATTCATCTATGTCATCTCTCTCCTTAAGTGCTTAAGTTAAGTCATCTTGGCCTTCATTTTACACTCTAAATATGTCTAGATAGAAGCAAAGAGTGAGAGGAAGAGAGCTTAAAACACCAAGAGAAGAGGAAAGACAAGAGGCAAAGTTTGAAAGTCTAGGGTTCAAGGTATATTCTAGTGTTTAAAGAGGATTTTATGGAGTTTTCTTCCTCCTTCCTTCTATGAAATTTTTAGCCATGAGAGAGAGTAGGAGAGAAAATTGAGCCATGGCCAAAAGAGAGTAGAAAAATGCAAGAATAGTTTCCAAGAAGCATGTATATGTGATTGGCTTGCAAATTGAAGGAGTAAATATTTTTCTTTATTTTTGGGTAATTTGCGGTTAGACTACAATTCAATATAGGAAAGGAATTTCATGATTTTGACCCCCCAAAAATGGATTCCTTGGGTCCAAAAATGGTAGAAACAAGTGTATTGTACATTAAAAACTAAAAGGAAATCAAAGTGAAAAAGTTAGGGTTTATTGCACATTTTGTGAATGTGGTCATGCAACCATTGGATTATGACCTTGTTTTATGATGTTATAGGATTCCAAGAAGTTTTGGGAGATTAAAGAAAGAGTGTACAAAGCTTGGAAAGGTTTAGAAAGCCCAAAGATAGTTAACTTACCTATGTATGACTATATATTGTTATTGATGTTACTTGGCTTGAATGGTGTTTAGTATTTAAAATGTTGTCTTGTGATGATTTGGAATTGTTGGTTTGATTGTTTGAAGGGTAATGTGACCCTGGATATGCCCAAATATAAGGGGAAGTGCTGCCCAAACTTTTATAAAATAGTTGTGCCAAAATAATTTGATTGCATGCTTGATGTGTTTTTAGATGAATACTTGCAATATATATGATAATAGGTATGCATGATGGTGGTTGCTACTGAGATTCTTTGAATTTCACCTCTTTCCAAATGTCTAATATTGTAGATCCAAGTTATGGCAAGGCTTCCCAAGAGGCAATAGGAAAGGAGAAAAAGGTTGCTCATGAAAATGAATTTGCTTTCCTTGGTGTTTTGTTTGGAATATCTTCCAAAAATTATGTGTATGATTTGAGGACTCTACTTGAATGTAGTTATGTTTATATAGATCTAACATAATGTAATGTGCAAAGTGGAGACATGAAATGGCCATGTATGTATATATTAAGATGTATTTTGCAAAATTAAATGATGTAAGTGGCCATTATGAGTATTGTTAGAAAATATGTGCACTATATGGATTTTTTTATGTATAATACATGAATTATTTATATGGATGTAAACTAGACATGAATATATTTCCATGGACAGAAAATCTCACCTAAATTGGAGTTATGTATGATTTATAGTGATTTTTCAAATTTATGGATAGAATCAAGGTTTTCTGAAATTGACCATATCTTTAGTACTTTTTAGAAAAAAATGAATTGTATGAATTGGCTAATTAGATACCCAGTTTCATATTTTTTCCATGTATAGAATCATTTAAGCTATGTTTAGAGACTTAAACCATATCAATATGATTTTTCTTGATTTAGTTATGAATTTTCAAAATTTGTTGGGTAAAATGAGATTAACCAAAGGAATAGTACCTGAAAATGAAAAAAAATGGTTTGAGTTATTTTATGTAATCAAGTCTCTAATTATGCATTAATAGACTTGAATGGAGTCTAATACATGAAAAATGAGTCTAAGTATGAGGTGTGACAGAACCCCAACATTCATCTATTGGATCACTTATGTTTGCATATCTTCGGTAGAAGGCCTAAAAATTCAAACTTTGAAGACACAAAGTTCGTCTGTTGAAAAATCTGTTGAAGATGCACCTCTGATAGTCAGATTTCAAGACTAACATTTGACTGTTGAAGATATCATTCATATTTAAGTCTTTGATAGATGAACTTTAAGGTTGAAAATTCATTTGTCAAGATAGTTTTACTATGTAACTGACCGAAATTTGAATTTTGACTAACAAAACTCGTCTGTCGAATGGTTACATAAGCAAATTCAAAGGGTCACTCTATAAATAGATGCAACCCTATTCGTCTTTCAACTGAAGCTATTCCTATCCTCTCACAACCATTCTCAAATTTCTTTCGTTAAACCTCTTTTTTCTACTGATTAAACTTCAACTTGAACTTCATAAATGTAATATCCCAAAATTTTATTGGATATCAAGTAATGAATGAGGAAATAATAAATGATAATATGAAATGTAGAAGGAATTTGCAAAAATGAATAAACACTATTTTGCGTGAAATAAGACAAAGAGGTCATTTTTCCTGATGGATGGAAAAATAAGAAATTATATTTTTTCCCCTAAAGAATTTTAAAAATAATGTCTATGTCCCTAAATTTACAAAAAAATATGGGGAATGAGATTAAAAAAGTCATTGGAAAAAATTATGCCTAATGATCTAAAAGTTTTAAAAATTATAATTTTACCCTCATCCAGGGCAATTTTGTGAATATGCAAAATCATTATCAAAACGAAGCTCTATATGAGAGAAGTCCAATAGTATATGGTACTGAGGGATAATGTTCAAGAATGAAGAAATAATTAGTGCCGAAAATTAAAAAGTAATTTTATACCAATAAAGTAGATTGTGAGCCTCACAGAAGATTAAAAGGTGACCGAGATAGGATATGAGCCTCACACAGATACCATTTGGGATAAAATAATTAAAAAAATATAAATATAAATTTGGAATAGTCATGTAGCCTATAAATGCTAATTTACTATAAAAAACAGTTTTATTAGTACAGTTAAAAATTACTCTGTTAGGATATATCTGGACCAGAAAAATTTGAGTAATTTTTGGACATTAAAACCTCTCTCCTAGGCATCAGATTTGGGCGGCTTGGGCAGAAAATTTTTGTCCAAAACATCTCTTAGAAGGCTTGAATTTTAGCACCAAAAAGTAACCTTAGTTAGGTTAAGTTACTAACCATGATTAACCATATAATTAAACACTTAATCCTTCTCTTTCCTCTCCATTCTACACGTTATTTACAGTGAAAAAAATGGAGGGTGAAAACACAAGAAAGAAAGGGAGAAAAGAGAGAAAGAAGAAGAAAAATCTTGAGGAAACTTCAAGGATCAAGTTTTAATAAGTTGATCTACCACCTCAAGCATGTTGTTTGTAGTATTTGGTGCATGATTCATGGTGTAGTTTCTCTCCCTCTCTCCCTTAGGGTTTTGGCCAAACCTTGATTCATGAAGGAAATGAGTTTTCCAACCACTAAACTTGGGGAAAATGCTAAACTAGCCACTTAAAGATTGAATATGGAAGTAGTTTGAGGTATTATGAAGTATATCAATTTCCCTTCATTTCTCCTTATTTTTGGCCAACTAAGGTTTAAATTTGGAGTTGGAATTTTATGTTTTTGACCTAAAAAATGAATTCCTTGGGTCCAAATTAGTCAAGTACAAGTGTTGATTTCAAGAAAATCTCAAAGGAAAGCAAAATGAGAATTTTAGGTTTTGTGTGTATTGTATAGTGTTACTCTTGAAACTAGTGTCTAAGATGCTTAAATGGTGATATGGCTAGGTTCAATGAAGTTGTGGAAGGATTGAAAAGGGGTGTACTAAGTGTGGGAAGCTAGGGAACACTCCAAGGTAGTTAAATTTCCTTACTTGCATCATATTGTCATAATTGTCTCTTTTATATTTGACACTATCGCATATGAATGAAATGTTATCTTGTGATGTTTCTATGTTGTTGGCTGATTTGTATGAGGGATTTTGAGCCCCAGGATGTCCATTTTTCAAAATGAAACTCTGCCAAAATTTTTGTAAAATTTATGTGTTAATGTGCCTACGTGATAGATTAAAGTTTATATGATGTTTCCATACAAATTGTGATGATATGGTTGCATGTTTGGAATTTATCTACTGAGATTTTTTGAACCTCACCCTCTCACATAATAATCATGTTTAGGAAGTAACTGTGGCAAGGCCACCAAGGAAGAGAAAGGAAAGGAGAAAGAATTTGGTAATTAATTTGATTTTGCTTACAATGGCCGTGAGTTTTGAACTATTGTGTAAATTTCTAAAAATGATGTTAAATTTGTTTCTTCAATCTTTTATGTTCCTCTAGGTCTTGTGTAATGTATGTTATGATATAAGGTTAAGTTATGGATATATGAGTAGGTTTTGATCTTTACTTTGTAACTAGAGGATGGATATGGTCACTTAGACCTTTTAATGGTGAATCTGCTACCATTTGGACATTTTGAAGTAGAAAGTATAAATGTTATATATTATTAGAAAGTAGATAGAAAGATATTTCAAATGGTCTAAAAATCATTTAATTTTGATGTGTGCCCGAATAATAGTGATTTTCTAAATTCGCTCCAGAAAACTAGATTTTCTAAAATTGACCATATAAATAGTAGAACTTTAGGAAACTTACTATATAAATTGGCCCAGTTATTGATCTGTTTTATATTTTTTCTATGTAGAAAATCTATTAAGCTATTCTTAGAGACTTGAATCACTGGTATGTGATTTTTATGAAATTAGTTATGCTTTTTTGAAATTCAATCGATAAAAGGATTTGGTCTGAATGAACAGTACTAGCAAATTTTGAAAAATTTTGTTTTAATATTTTCTTTAATTCATGCTTTTAGTAAATTATAAATGGACTCCATAATCATCTAATAAATGGGAAAAAGAGCTAAAATCAAGGTGTTACAATAAACATCTTCAAAGCATCTTTCAACATAAATCTCTCATGAAAATGGTTAGAGTGAAAAATTCCAATGTTGGAAAAGAGCATTCTAGGCCCAAACATTCCACCAAATCTCAGTATGCCTCAAACGAATGAGACATCCAGAAAAGGAAGGATGAATCCAACAAAGGGACACCATCAAAGAAATAGAAAACAACTCCAACAACTAAATCAAAGAAATCAATCCCTCTTATGCTGCTCAAGCACTAAGTCTGAGGAACTCCAGATGACCATAGAGCCTCTTTACAGCTCAGAACAAATCTTGAAGGAATTTACCATGAAGTTTGTTACAAAGAAGGTAACAACTCCTTACTACACTAATTTAGAGAAATTTCTGGTTTCAAACAACTTTAATGTTGGAATATGGATGGGCAAGTATAAAAATCTTTTGGAAATTAGAAAAAGATATGATGATGAGGTGATCAAAACTTGGTATGCTGCATTAAAATACAATGACAAGAAGAGGAAGAACCAAGTAAATTTTGGGTCAAGGAATCTATGGCTGTCAGATGAGAATATCAATGATGTTTTAGATATTATTGGGCAAAAAAGATTTAGGATTGATATTTCCACCTCCAAATACATGGATGAGAATGGTGATGCAGATGAGGAAGGTGGGGAATATCTAAACTATAAAGAAAGCACAATTATGGATGCTATCTTCAGAAGGTGTGTGAATAGGCCTCCTCTAAAAATTGTGAAGCTTTTTGACCAAAGTGTACAAGTGAGAGTCCTACATCATATAGTGTTAAGAGTTATTTTCAACAAGGGAGGAAGCTTCAATCTAATCACAAAGGCTGAGGCATGTTAATTCAGATGTTTTGATGATTTTAAAATAAATGAGCTTCGAAATCCAATGTCAAAGGAACACGAATGAAATGAAGGACAAAGTTGAAGTTTTCTGAAAATTGAAGAGCTATTTCATATGTTTTGGGAAACTATTTGTAAAAGAAGGTAGAAAAACTTTGAATTCCAATTAACCCAATATTAAATGAGATGACTAATAATTAGCTCATAATTTCAAATTGCTTTTTCAAGAAAAGAGCTATCTTATGAGGATAAAGCTTCAATTTCAAATTGATTCTAAGTGTTCAAAGATGTCTCTAAGTGTTTATTCTGTTATCAAGACAATATTTCACCTTATATGCATAACCATTGAAGATTATAGGGATAAAAACTAAATCTCAAAGCTTTTCCAAAGTCCACTTTTCAATTTCATGAAAAGGATTGAGGTTATTCACAAAACATAGCTTGAGGATCAAGTTCTCAAGTCTGACTAGATAGTTATCCTAACAAGGTAGGCACCTTGTTCGCATAAGGGAGTGAATAGTGATGGCAAGTGATACTGTACAGCCCATTATTCGCATAACCTAGGGAGGTTGTCCATATAATATTTATCACAGAGCAGTTGCACTCTTCTTTGCTAATAGGTTATCCGTATAACCTAGGGAAGTTATCCACATAATCTATATTTCAGAATACTTGAACTTTCCTAGGGTAAACAGGTTATCCGCATAACCTAGAGAGGTTATCCGTATAACCTATATTTAAGAATACTTGAACTTACCTCGAGTAGATAGGTTATTTGCATAACTTTGGAAGGTTATCCTAATAACCTAAGTTTTACAAAAACTCTGTTTGAGAAAAACTTAACGTTATCCTAATAACTGAGTGGGTTTTCATGAAAATAATTTTGAGCTAAAACTTAGTCATTTTGGGTTGCACGTTATCCGCATAACTGATAGAAAACCCGTGTAGAACTTGTCTCACGAACCTTCAATCGAATGGGAAATGTAAGGATCGTGCTAGGATCAAAGAGAAGCAAATAAAATACCAAGAACACGTTAAACAAATAGAAAAGATAAACAGAAGAATACACGAATAGGAAGGATAGAAGTTATTGGTCAAGAAGCAAGACCCCAAGAAAACTTATTTCTTGAAACCTTAGCTATAGACACCACAAAGAGAAGACCACTCTCTTTGATATGCCAAAGAGTCTCTCAAGCTCACCAAGAGAACAAGAAAACTCACAAAGTTTTTGTCAAAAAATGCACTATTCATTTATCTCTAATTTGCAGGTACAAAAGTAACGTTTTTAAAGGAAAAGAAAGTAAAAACCCTAGCCCTAATTTGCTAAAAATAGTTTAGATCCTAAATCTTTTAGAATGGCACCACCTTACACAAAAATAAGGCTAGATACATGCTGAATAAGTAGTGCCCAAAAATAGGAAACAAAAATCAAATCTGAAGAGATCCTTACAAATAAATTCAAAATAGGAAACTAATTGTCAAATCCTTATTTCTGAATTAAGTAATAAAAAAACGAAAATTGCTAATTTATTTAATAAAAGAGCACTGCTTAAATGGTCACAAGCTTGGCACATGCTCCTTTAAGTGAGTTCTTCTATTTGGGCCTTGTTTGTTGGGTTTGGATCAGTTTCTAGCATACTAGCCATGAAGAACACGCCTCTTAAAGCCTTTTGGGCTGAAAATTGAGCTAAGTAGATGGGCTCTTATTCAATTACTTCTTGGATCAATCCATTGAGAGCTTGCTTCATTGCCTTAGTCCTTGCTCTTGTCATAGGCCCACCCATTCCTTGCAAAGGAGTCACATGATCATGCCTTCCATGTCCACCAAGCTCTTGAAACTCCTCCCCTTTGATAAGCCTAGCTCGTGCTCTATCAACAACCTATTTAGGTTATCCATATAATGAAAGCTCTACGTTGAAAATAAAGGGAAATAGTTACCCATTTTTCGCATAACCTGAAGAGGTTATCCATATAACCTTTATCAGATACATTCAATGCGGTAGGTGAACAGCTATTTTCCTTAGAGTAATGGCTAATCCTTATTTCTAATGGATAGTTTTTCCCCAAAACTGTAAATAGGACCTCATTTAAGTTATTGGGTAATGAGAAAAACAATAAATATGCTAAAACTCTGATGATTAGATTTCTGATTCATTTAAAACTTATCAACCCTCTGTTGAGCTCATCCATTATATCTTAACTTTCATATCCACTCTTTTGAGAGATTTTTCATTCCGTATACATCTACACACTTGTAGATAGTACTTAATGTGAGTATACACTAAGGGAGATATTCTTACTCTTGAGTGAGAGAGTTTGTTTTGCTCAAGATTTAGGCTGGTGTTGTACTGCGGTGATTGCAAGAACCCATTCAAATCTTGCAGAAAAATTTTGATTTTTAATCTTCCCAATTTCACTACTATATTTCATTTTTACAGAAAAATTTCAATCTTCCCAATTCACCCCGCCCTCTTGGGAAGCCAGCTGAGCTAACAATGTAATGATAACCTTAATTCATAGAAAATAGCACAACCTTGGTTACTTAATCTTTCAGAGAATGATCAAGACAAGAGACCAGCAAAAAGACTTTACTTTGCCATACGCCTCCATCATCACCAAGCTCCACAAATTTACCAAGATATAGTATCTAGAGAAAGGCAAAGGGAGCCAACTAAGGAGTTTAAAGAAGAAAAGCTAATGAGAATAGGGATTGAAAGAAAAGAGGGCAAATGGATTGAGAATGAGGCTGGTAAATCTGAGGATCAATTCTATGATGGGAGAAAGTCACAACAGCATGAGGCTACATCTTAGGCTGCCCCAACTATACAATATGAACCACAGCCAACCCAACCTCAAGCTACCTAGAACCTAAACCTTCTATTCTAACCACTATGGCCACTCCTAATACCATACATGAACTCTTTGATTTCCTATTAGAGATTATGCTCAGTATTAGTGATAAACAAAATGCTAAGTTTGCAGGTGATTGCTGATGCCTATGAAGATATTCGAAACCCTCTTCTAACCACATTAGCACCTCCTCAGACTGGCACCTCAGAACCTCGTAAATCTATCTCTCATCAAGTCCTGAGTCCTTTTGATATAGGCTCTCCTGATGCTACTACTTTTGTTACTATTGATGCTGCTACTATTGCAACCCCTTAGGCTTTTAGTAATGAAACCAGTCCTAGTACATCTCTAGATTATTCTACGAAGGAAGAAGCCACTCAGGTAAAAGGCTCTCATAAGCCAATGATGGAGGATATTGCTCAAGAATTAATTTTGTCATTATAAGAGACTGAACAAATGGAGAAGCTTGTTGCAGATCTCATCAGTGGACTAATTATTCAAGTTGCTCTCAATGAGGAATAGGGCATCATGCCTTATATGGACTTTGCTGTTGGTTGCACATAATGCTATAGTGCAAGCACAAAAGCAAAGGTTAGATGAAATGTTTCCTCCACCTGCTCCTTAACATCCATCCTCTGGATATAGCCTCTCAGTGGAACAATGGGCTAGGCTAGCTAACATTTGAAGGGAAGTTCAGGAATTAACTTCAGAGGATGATCATGATCTTCCTTAGATACCTCCCACTGTGTCATTTATTCCAGTTCCTCTTCAAGCCATTCCTACATATCAAATACCTCCTTCCTTTAACACTACTCTTGCTCGTGATGATGCCAAAATGGGGGAGAAGAAAACTAGGCAAATTGGAGAAACTGCTACTGGGCAATCAGGAAAGACATGTGGCAAGAAGAAGATTAAGCTTAAGGCAAAGAAGGAATGACAAGTTATAGAATCTTAGAGCTGAGATCTTTTTAGGAGCTTAGATGTTTAGGACCTTTGCAAGATTTTGTGCTTCATTGTGATGCATTTCTTTTATTTTCTCAAAGTACTGGTTGATCTACTTGTTTCAAATTTGGTTGAAGTTAGTTGAATATCTGTTCTGAATTTATAAGTATCAATGAATCAATGCAACTTGTTTCCATACTTCCTTTTCTATTCTCCTACATTTTCAACTCTGATATATGTACTATATTTATATTCAAATTTTAATGCATATGTTGAGGGGGAGCTCTTCAAAGTAAACCCAAGTACTAATCCAGTTTATAAATTGTTTTGTCATCATAAAAAAGGGGGAGAATGTTGAATCAGAAGTTTTGATGATTCCAAATAACTAAAGCTTGGAATGGGGAATATCAATAGAGTATAAAATGATAAAGTGAAGAAATCCAATCAAGAACTTGTGAAGACTTAGTTGTTAGAATTTCTCACTATGTATAATTGGTAAAAAACTTTCATTCTTACTTATTCATGTTATCATAGCACTTAAATGAGAAATTTCATAGTTATCCTATGTTGGCATATGTTAAATTTGAAAAATACTGACTAACAGATAAATTTTGCTATTAACTTGTCATACCTTATTTTCTTATATTATTTTCCATGTATAATAGCATATATGATGCTAAATGAGCTATTTTTAGAAGCTTGGATCATTAGAAAATCCAATGAGAAAAATTCAAATTTTCAAAATACTATTCATTTGGTAATTTGATTTTTCTAGCTAAACTTTGAAAAATCATAACTAATTCTAGGAAAATCATATGAGGATGATTTAATCTCTAAACATAGATAAAAACATTTCCTACATGGGAAAAATATACAACTGGAATTTAATTGAGCCAAACCATTCAGAAAATTCATCCAATTATACTGTTCATTTGATCAAAACTACTTTTCCAGATTTTCTAAGTCATCTTCAAAAATTCATAACAATTTGTATACTTATCCAAATCAAGTGATCTTTGACTCTTTGGACATATATAGCACTCATATAGAAAATTGAATTTTGAATGAACAGTAACCATATACTAATCAATGCTCAGAACTAGACAGTTTTGCATACAACTTCCAAAGCTAAATATATACCATTCTTACATGATTCAAACTCTTACAAAATATGTTCATAGCATCACAAAATCTCTATAGGAACATTATAACAACAAAACACAGCTTCATGAAAACACATATGATTTCATGCACAATTAAAAGAGAACAAGCAACCAAGGTAGCTACAAGTTTAATCATCATTAATCTTCTCCTTGCCTCTTGTCTTATTGGGGGTCTTGCCATCACTTGAATCTATTATGTTAGTGCTTGGGGGTGAGATTTGGGAAAATCTTAGTAGCTAGTCTATCTCATGTAAATATATCATTTATGTTTCACAAACATTTCTCATATAATCACATAAATCATTAAAACATCATATTGTCAAGTAAAAATTTTGGCAAAGCTTTCCCTTAGAAAATGGACATTCCAGGGAACAAAACCCCTCATTTTACAGCCAAAACCAATTACAAAACAACACAAGTACAATATGGCAATAAGATATAATCATGGAAACAACAAAGAATAACATATTACAATAAAATAAACCAAGCTATCTTTTATATTTTCCTTTGCTTTTGCACTTGGAACCAAAACTTTCACGAGCTTTCTTGAACTCCAAAAAGTCCTAAAACATCATTCAATATCAACTTAATCAACTAGAAATAAGGGTTACCTTACAAAGTCTCACTAAAACCCTAAAAATCTAAATTCTTTATCTCTTGGTTTTCCTTGAATCCAATAGTTATTCTTAGCTAATTTGGACATAAGAAATCCATTTTTAACATCAAAACCTTGAAAATTTAACTCCTTGCCATTATAGTAACTAACCAAAAAAGAGATGTAAGAGGGAAGAAGGAAAATTTTCAAAACTTGCTTTAAATCATACCAAATCTTGTTCCTTTCACCTAATCTCATGATTTCTCTTTAATTTATGGCACAAACCACTTTCTTTCCTAACTCTTCTACCTTGGATGAAATTTATAGCAAGAGAAGAGGAAGATAACTCAATGAAACAACCTCAAACTACTTAAGAACTCAAAAAAAACCACAAGAGATTACAAGAGGATTTTCTTACCGATTTTCCTTGTTTTTCTTCTCCCTTCTTCTTCCTCTTGTTCCCCATGGTTTCTCCTTCTTTTCTCACTGTTTTTAGCTCCTCTCCCTTCCTTTCTTTGCTGCTTCACACATTCAAGAGGAGGGAGTACTTATAAAATTGCCATCCAATCATATTTTGCCATTTAATGTTCTTGATTCTTCTTGAAAATTCAAGTAAACGTGAGAAATTATTAAATAATATTATTTCATCACATGTTGCTTGTTATGCACAAAATTGAGGGCATTTTAGTCCAAAAATTTTAGACATTTACTTATCCATATATCTCCTGGACCGGTCTTAACAAATAAAGCTACTTTAGCAGTATATTTTATTATTATTGGAACAACAGTTAAACTATATTGGCATATGAAATCATCATGATATAATTATCCCAATTGATCCAAATATAAGATCCACATATTTTTTCTTAAATGAATACCACGTCTTCTTGCAGTCCAAACTGACTTTTATCGGAAAATATTAATATTAAATACTAATTACCTAATAAATATTATTTTAATCTTAATAAATTCCATATCAAATTCCATTGGTCTTAACTCATTGAGAGCTTCATTTTGACTATAATTTTTCATATTTACAAAAAAACCTTTAACTCGAGGTAAATTTATAACTTTTAAAACTTTTGGGCCATTAGGTGTAATTTTTCCCAAAATTTAAAAAATTTTCTTCATTCTTTCATCTTCCTTTCTTTTTTTTCTACCTTTTCCTTTTTTTTATTTATTTTTTTTTTTTTTTCAGGGGCAAAATTATTATTTTCTTCCAACCAAGATAATTGACCCCTTTACCTTATTTCTTGTCAAACGACGTATGCCCATTTTTACAAATTTCTTATAGATTTTAAGACATTGAGCCTTAAATATTTTTAAAAAAATTTCAGGATATTACATGACTCATGAGTATTTTGTGTAAAATTCAAACTTTGCTTGGTGAAATTCAAATATATAGAGGTTTCATCCCTGACAAACGAATTTCAGTTATGAAATTCAAATTTCGGGCCAAGCAATATTAGTGAATATATGTAAAATTCATATGACACTTGGTCAAAATTTGAATGCTAGTAAAGTTCAAAGAGAGTTTAGAGTCACCTCCTTTGATAGATAAACTTTAGACTTCAAAATTTGAATTTTGAAATACGAACTTGTAAGTCTTGTTAGAGCATGCCTATGACAGACAAACTTTGTAGTTCAACATTCAAAATTCATAAAGGAGAACTATTATGTCATGTTGAACAAATCTCTTACAGATGAATTTTAGCTTCTAAAATTCAAATTTTGAGTGCACCATAAAAATATAAGACAACTGTTCAAACTCAACAGATGCACTTCTAATATGAAAATTTATATGTTCTAATATGGGATGTCTTTGACAAACTCAAAATTTGAATGTCACACTTGCATAGATGAATGTTAAAGTTCAACGTTAAAATCTTAACCTTTGATCTGTTGAACCCAAAAATTTGAATTTTGGCATGTTAGACACATTAAATATAGTTAGTGAACGGCTATTTTGTAGAGTAACCATTGGTTAAAGTTTATAATGGCTAGATCTTGTGTCTAACGACTAGTTAAGTCACAAATCTATAAATAGAACTTTATTTAAAATTGTGAGAAAAGAAATTGAGCTTATCTTTACAAAAACTCTATTAAATTTCTCCATTAAAGCTTTTGACCCACATACAACATTTATTGCACCTTAACTTTTATATCCACCATATTCTAAAGAGTTTTTATTCTGTATAAAAATATTTTCTTCATCTTGAAGAAGGATTCTTTGTGAGGGGAATCACAAAGAGAATTGGGAAACACTTGTAAGAGTGTTGAGTGCATAAGTTGAGTGCTCTAAGAACTGAGCATGAGTCTGTACTAAGGTATTGTAAGGAATCTGTTGAATTCTTGATGATAGTGAAAATCTCAAGTGGTGGCTTAGGGATTGGAAGTAGGTCAAGTGGATTAGATCAAACCAGAATAAATTTTTGAGTCCTCTCTTCCTTTATCTTGCATTCACATTCATCTTCACCATACTATGTTTTTCTACAAACTTTTGCTTTCATTGTGAACTTACAATTTTGCAAAAAAATTTAAACTTCTCAATTCACTCCCCTCTTGAGAAACTAGCAATTCTTTTTAACATGACACAAAAAGACTTAATTAAAACCGAAGCAGTAGAAAAGCCATAGGACACAAAATCTGGATAGAAATTATCAAAACTTTTTAGACTCAAGATTTGGACATAAATGACATCTTTTAATGATTCAAAATGCAAGAACAATGATGGCAAGGAATGAACTTGAAGAACATGGATGAACAAGATAGATGAAGACAAAGGACTACAAACCTGGAAATTACATGAAGAAAACAAAAGAGATACACAAGAAGCAAGGAGGACACAAATCTGGAACAAATAAGGAGATAAGAAATGAAACTCAAAGAAAAGAATATGAGATGAATCACAACACCAACAATGAATCAATGAAATGGATGACTCATGAGGCTTTCACAACGTATAACATATGTGATGACTTAGAGAGACACAAGAAGCAACTTGAGGAAACAAAACACAATGATCAAAAGATGAAATGACAAAGAAGAATGAACAAGAGGAAGTAGATAAACATGAAATTAAATTAATTGATGTACTCACTTTGGACTTATAAGATGCTATCGACTCATATAACAAAGAAAATGAACTCCTATTACATAAATAAGAAACAATGAGAGATGGATAAAGATGATGTAGTGAATAATCAAGTGAAAGGTGAAGATAAGAAGAAAGTAGTTAGACACTGTCTTAAGCTCTCTTTCACTCAAATCATCTCTCAAACTCTCTTTTTCTTTCTTTCTTTTTTCTTTTCTCACTTTTGTTCTCACTCATTCTTTTTCCACTCTTAGCATATTTCTGGACCTTTTCTTTCTTATTTTGATCACTCTTGTTCTTCCATTGAAGCTTACTTTTCACATTTGTGAGATGAATACATGGTAATGATCCATGACCTTTATCCAATATAATAGAACAATTTGCAATAGATCCATCAAAGTTAACATCAATATTCCCAATTACCATGTCAATATGCTCAATTTCATCCTTGCAATCATGAGAACCAATTTCAAATGGAATCACATCATTAGCATTACTAGAAACTAGCATGCTGCTATCAACATAATCTTCTACCAACTTATTCACAACATGTAATTCATGATTTTCTTCTAATATTTGCACACAATTATGGTCAATCTCATAAGCATAATCATAAAATTCATTTTCCAATTGTGTTACATCGAGATTTTCAATTTGCAAATTAGAAACACAACTAGAATCAAAAGCACTAGCAATTTCTACATGCAAACAATCAATCTCTTCAACATAAGCACCATCATTCAACTCACTAGGACTAACATATGCTAGATCACAAGAGACATCACTACTAGAGGTTTGAGCATTAGGATTACCTATAGTTGATCCTCTTGTTTCATCATCACTTGTTGATGTTGTTGAATCAAGAGTTTTGATGATTCCAAACCAACACTTAAGAGCTAGGATTGAAGATATCAAAGGAGATCAAAGTTGTTCCAAGTGAAGATTTTCTGAGTATTTGTTGTTAGATCTTTTGTAGGATCTTTAGTTTTAGTTGTGATTGGGTAAAAGATTTTGATTTGAGAAAAAGATGTTTTCAAACCTTGATTTTGTGTTAAATCTTAAATTATTTGAAAAACACCCACAAACAGACGAAGTTTGAAAGTTTAAACTTAACTGTCAAGTTGGAAATTCGAACTTTGCTTTGGGAAATTCGAATTTCGAGCTAAAACTGAATAAGTTTGAAGAGATGGCTCTCTGTCAGATGAATTTTAGTTGTTCAAAATTCAAATTTTCATCTAAGTCTGAAAGAAGTTTCCTTAAAACAGACGAACTTTGGATCTTCAAAATTCAAATTTCAGACAAAACAAAACTTGAGAAAATAGAAGAAATTCGTCTGAAACTGTGTTAAAGTTCATCTGAGATCAAGAATGATTTAAGTTTCAAAACTGCTCTCTGACAGACGAACTTGGAACATCAAAATTCAAATTTTAGAAGCTAAGTTCTTGAGTCTATTGAAGTGAAACATTGACATACGAATGATGTGAACTTGCAATATTCGAATGATAAAGTTAGTCTGAAAAGAGTCTCTCTGACAGACAAACTTCACTCTTCAGCATTCGAATTTCGAAGAAAATGAACTACTGTGCCTCCTTTCACGTACTGGGAACAGACAAATTTTGGGCTTCCAAAATTCAAATTTCGAGGGCACTGTAGCAAATTGAAAACACTGTTCACACTTAACCGAAAAACTTTCTTCTTGAAAATTCGTATGTCACATTGTGAAAATGTTCTACAAGTTTCAAAATTCGAATTTCACTTCATGGACAGACAAACTTCAGTATTTCAACGTTGGAAGCTTTAACCTTCGATTCTTCAAAATTCGTCTGTTGACCAACCAAAATTCAAATTTCAGTATGTCAGAAGCATTAAATGCGGTTGGTTAACGGATAGTTTTTCAGTGTAACCGTTGGATAACTTCTCCAACAGATAGATTAAGTCTCTAACGGACATTTGAGACCAAAATCTATAAATCCAACAACATTTGAAGTTGTGAAAGAGGAATCTAACTTGTATATAACGAATTTCTGTCAAAACTTCTTTTCAAGAGCTTTTACCCTCTCAACTTCAATATTTGTACTTTAACCTTCAAATCTACTCTATTCAAGAGAGTTATTTCTTTGTAAACAATCTACTCTTCATCTGGGAGATAGATTTACTTGTGAGGGGAAATCACAAGGGGATTGGGAAGCACATTGTGAGAGTGCTTAGAGTGTTTGAGAGAGCTCCAGAAACAGAGCATACTCATGTACTGTGGCATTAGCAAGAAGCCCGTTGAATTCTTACTGTATAGTGGATAAATCTCAAGAGTTGTCTTGGGGACTGGAAGTAGGTCAAGTGGATAGACCGAACCAGGATAAATCACTGAGTCTTCTTCTCCTTATCTTAACTTTTCAGCTTGCTCTATTTTATACGTTGCTTTCCTTACACTGTGCTATCTTCACCCATTTCATTTTGTGCAGAAAAATTTCAATCTTCCCAATTCACCCCCCTCTTGGGAAGTCAGCCTTGCTAACAAGTGGTATTAGAGCCCGGATTTCCATTCAAAGGATTTTACAGTCCGGGAATAAAGATGGCTGGCTTTGGAGAGAGCATACTTCTTGAGGGGAACAACACTAACAGACCACCAGGCTTCAGTGGAGAGCATTATGGGTACTGGAAGATGAGGATGCAGATCTACCTCCAATCAATTGATCTTGACATCTGGTCAGTCATTGAAAGAGGAGATTTCGTCCCAATGGCTCTAACTGAAGATGGAAGGCACAAAGAGAAGCTGGAAGCAGAGTGGAATGATGAAGACAGAAGGAGAGTCCTACTGAATTTCAAAGCAAAGCATTGTTTAGTCAGTGCCCTGAACCAGGACAAATTCTACAGAGTCTTACAATGCTCCACTGCAAAAGGGATGTGGGACACTCTGCAGATTGCACATGAAGGAACAACTGGGGTCAGGGAAAACAGACTGAACACATGCATTGGAGAGTATGAAAGCTTCAGAATGACTGAAGGAGAAACTGTAAAGGAACTCTAAAAGAGATTCACTCTCATTGTGAATCAATTGAAGAGCCTGGGAAAGGAATACTCTCAGTCTGAAAAAGTGAGAAAGATACTCAGAGCTCTCCCTCTGGAATGGCAGCCTAAAGTGACAGCAATAGAGGAGGCCAGAGGAGAATCAATGGCCTCTGTCACAGCTCTCTTTGGCAGCCTTGAGGAGTATGAAGGAAAAATCAAAGCACTCAAGGAAGCTGGGCTGGACAGAAAGAAGAAAGGCCTTGCCCTCAAAGCTGCTAATGAAAAGGAAGAAGAATCTGATGAAGGAGAAGAGCTGGATGAGGAAACTCTGGCTATGATGGTCAGAAAATTTGGAAGATTCTACAACAAGAAGAAGAACAAGAGGTTCTTCAAAAAGGGAGTTGCTGGAGAAAGCAAAAAAGAGGCAAAAGAACCTGTGACCTGCTATGAGTGCAAGAAGCAGGGACACATTAAGTGGGACTGCCCCCAATTCATCAAGAAGCAAGAAAAAGAAAAGAAAGCTGCTGACAAAGGGAAGAAGAAGAAAGCCTACATCTCATCTATATGGGGCAACAGCTCAGATGAGGAAGATGAAGATGAAGATGAGATGGCCAACATTTGTCTGATGGCACTTGCCTCTGAAGAAGCTACACCCTCATGCAGCAGTGATCAGGAAGAAGAGGTATATGAATCTGAACCTTCCTATTCTGAATTACTAGATGCATTTCATGAGCTTCATGATGAATTCATTAAAGTTGCTAAAGAACTGAAATTGGCAAGGAAAAAGATAAATAAGCTGGAATCTCAAAGCACAGTTTCTGAAATTGCCTCTTTACCTACTACTGAATCTGTTTGTTGCACTTCATGTATTGAACTTAAGCAAACTAATGATTATTTAGTTAAAAGCATGTCTAGGCTCACTAGAGGTAAAGATATGTTGTTTGCCTTGATGGGGAGCCAAAGAATATCACAAGGAAAAGCTGGTCTTGGCTATGATCCATGTGCTGTCAAGGAAAAGACTAGGAAGAAAAACCAGAATGCATATGAGACATTTTGTACATGCTGAGAGCAACAGAAAGAAAGATCATATGTCATCTTGCATTGAAACATACAATCAACCAAAGCATGCAAGACAAAAGTATTATCTGCATTGTTTTCTTCCTGCCACTCAATCTACCAGTCCCTTTACCACCTGTCATTTCTGTAACAAAAAGGGGCATGTCTCCAGCTCTTGTGCTTTGAAGAAAAATGGACTTGGCAGGAAAGTTGAATGGGTTCCCAAAGTTGCATCTGCATCTAGGGAAAAATCTACTGACCAAAAAGGACCCAAGCAAATTTGGGTACCTAAAAGGAAAACATAAACTTTGTTTTGCAGGTCTGTCTCAAAGCTAAGAAAAGCAACAAATGGTATATGGACAGTGCCTGCTCAAGTCACATGACTGGTGATAAGGAGAAGTTCATCACCCTTAGAGACAAGAAAGGAGGAAAGGTGACCTTTGGAGGTGATCAATACGGCAAAGTTGTTGGTATTGGCATTGTGGGCAAAAATCCAGAAACATCCATTAAAGAGGTGTTGTTTGTAATTGGCCTCAACCACAATTTGCTGAGCGTGAGTTAGACTTGTGACAGAGGAAACTGGGTGCTGTTTGACTCAAAGTTTTGCCTGGTCATCAGAAAAAGTGATCACAAAGTAATCCTCAAAGCTCAAAGGGATGGTAACTGTTATACTATTGATCTTGATGAACTTCCTCCCTTGGATTCTGTATGTTTAATTAGTCAGGATAATGATAGTTGGTTATGGCATAGAAGATTAGCTCATGTTAATATGAATCAATTATCTAAACTGGTTAAAAATGAGCTGGTAACTGGACTGCCAAAGATATCTTTTGAGAAAGAGAAAGAATGTGACGCATGTATAAGAGGGAAACAAACTAAATCATCTTTTAAATCTAAAAATATAGTTACCACAACTAGACCACTTGAGTTGCTACATATGGACTTAATTGGACCTTCTAGGGTAAAGAGTCTAGGTGGTAATCTGTATGTGCTTGTACTTGTAGATGATTATTCTAGATTCACTTGGACATTATTTCTTTCCTCTAAGAGTGGGACCTTTGAAGCATTTGTAACCTTAGCTAAGAAAGTGCAAAATGAGAAAGGTATTTCCATTATGTTAATCAGGTCAGATCATGGAGGAGAATTAGAAAATGCATACTTCCTGGAGTACTGCAATGATCATGGGATTGACCACAACTTCTCAGCTCCAAGGACCCCTCAACAGAATGGGGTAGTAGAAAGAAAGAATAGAACTATTGGAGAGATGGCTAGAGCTATGCTGAATGAAAAAGAACTCTCTCAAGTGTTTTGGGCTGATGCAGTGAATACAACAAGCTACATCATAAACAGAGCCTACATCAGACCAATCCTTGGGAAGACTCCATACGAGCTGTACAAGGGAAGAAAACCAAATCTGTCCCATCTCCATGTGTTCGAATGCAAATACTTCATTCACAACAATGGGAAAGAAAATCTGGGTAAGTTTGATGCCAAATCCGATGAAGGTATATTTCTGGGCTATTCTAGTAGGAGTAAGGCATATAGAGTTTACAATAAAAGATCAAATGTGGTAGAAGAATCTGTGCATGTGATTTTCATTGAAAATGAAACTGTTTCAAAACATGTTACCAATGAGGATGATCTTGCCTTCAACTTTGAAAAACTGGGCATTTCTGATAAAAGTAAAACTGAACCTCCAAAAATACCTGAATCTGTTAACATAGAGGAAGATATTCAGGAGCAAGAGTTTGATAAAGAAAACAATGAAGAAACATCTCAAGAACTCCCTAGAGCTTGGAGATATCAAAGGAATCATCCTGTTGATCAAGTAATAGGGAATGTTCAAGAGAGAGTCAAAACCAGAAAACAGTTAAGGGATCAAATGCTCAACTGTGCTTTCATTTCTCAAATTGAACCCAAGTGTGCTGAAGAAGCCTTAACTGATGAATATTGGATTCTAGCTATGCAAGATGAACTAAATCAGTTTGAAAGAAATCAAGTTTGGGATTTAGTGCCTAGACCCAAAAATCATCCTGTTATTGGTACCAAATGGGTTTTCAGAAATAAACTGGATGAATCTGGAACAATAATCAGAAATAAAGCTAGATTGGTTGCTAAAGGGTATAATCAGGAAGAAGGTATTGATTTTGAAGAAACCTTTGCACCAGTAGCTAGACTAGAGGCTATAAGAATACTGCTGGTATATGCATGCATGAAAAACATTTTACTATATCAAATGGATGTAAAGAGTGCCTTTCTAAATGGATATATCATGGAAGAGGTTTATGTAGATCAACCTCTAGGTTTTGAGGATTCTACTAAACCAAACCATGTTTATAAACTAAAGAAGGCTTTTTATGGTTTAAAACAAGCACCTAGAGCATGGTATGAGAGACTGAGCAATTTCCTAACTGAAAAGGGATTCAATAAAGGCAAATTTGACACAACTTTATTCACTAAGAAAGAAAATAAAGATTTACTAATTGTTCAAATCTATGTTGATGATATCATTTTTAGTGCTACTAATGAAGCTCTTTGCAAGAAATTTTCTGAGTTAATGCAAGGAGAATTTGAGATGTCTATGATGGGAGAACTTAACTTCTTCCTTGGACTGCAAATCAGACAACTTCATGATAGTATCTTTCTCAGTCAATCCAAGTATCTAAAGGAGCTGCTAAAGAAGTTTGGAATGGAGAATGCCAAACTAATGGGAACACTTATGGCAACTGCAACCAAACTGGACATGGATGAGAATTAGAAGATGTTTGACATTACTCAGTATAAAAGAATGATTGGATCCTTGCTGTACCTAACTGCTAGCAGACCTGACATTATGTTCAGTGTCTGTATGTGTGCCAGGTTCCAATCATGCCCTAAAGAAACCCATGCAATAGCTGTGAAAAGAATATTCAGATATCTTATTGGAACATCATAAATGGGTCTCTGGTATCCAAAGGGCAATGGAGAAGATCTCAAAGGATACACTGACGTTGATTTTGCAGGATCCAAAATTGACAGAAAAAGTACAAGTGGAACTTGTCAGTTTCTTGGAGGATCCCTGGTTTCATGGTTCAGCAAAAAGAAAAACAGTGTGGCCTTATCCACTGCAGAAGCTGAGTATGTTGCAGCTGGAAGCTGTTGTGCCCAAGTCATCTGGATGAAGCAGCAGCTTGAAGATCTTGAGGTTAAATTGAAAGAGATACCAATCATGTGTGACAACCAAAGTGCCATAAATATCACCAAGAACCCTGTCATGCATTCAAGGACAAAACACATTGAAGTTAGGCACCACTTCATAAGGGATCACGTTCTGAAAAGAGAAGTCAGATTAGAATACATCCCAACAGAGAATCAAGTTGCTGACATACTCACAAAGCCTCTATCAGAAGATAGGCATTGCAAAATAAGAAGAGAACTGGGTATGGTAAATCCCAGTGAACTGTAAGTTATTCTCTTGCAATCCTGTTTTCAAAGGTTTCATCTTTAAAATAAATTCTAACTTTAGCATCGGAGAATGTTTAATTTAAGTTGCAGGTGCTTCCCACAAGATCTAATGGCAAGAAACTTGAAGATTGGAGCACACCAGAATGGAACAGCCAGAAAGTGAAGTAAATGATGAAAATTCTAAGTTCTGGATCCATTCTGTAAGTTTTTAAAGATGAAATTCGCATTTTAATGTGTGTTAGATGAATTTTGCTTCATAAACTGTGCTTTTGACATGGTCAATATGGTCAACATTCGAATTTTGGTTGACTAACAGACGAACTTTGGCCTGATATGCCTTGGAACAGTTCTCTGTGTTGCCTCGAAATTCGTCTGTTGGATCTTGAAAATTCAAATTTTCAGAAACAAAAATTTCATAATTATGATTGTCCATCACTGTTGTACTAATGTTCACTTCTTAACATACGAATGTTGGATAACCTTTACAAAAGTTGAAAAATTCAAATTTTCAGTTCAAAATTCGTCTGTTGAATCATGTTCTTCATGTTGAATGCTTGAAAGATGAAATTCTGCATGCTTAATTCATCTGTTGGTTGATGGTTTGATTGTTGCTTGCTATTTTCTTTTCAACATTTGAACTTTGGTGAAACAAAATTCGTCTGTTGTGCTTGTATTGCTTGTTTCAAGCCACTGTCAGATGAACTTTCAAGATGAAAATTCATCTGTCAGTAAGCTGTGCTGAACGGTTTAACTTGTAACTGCCCGAAGTTCAAATTTTGACCCCTCAAAATTCGTCTGTCAGACGGTTACGTACATTAAATGCAACGGTTTTCCAAAGAACAGACACAACCCTATTTGTAACCTCTCCAAGTCTGTTCTGATTCTCTCTTCAATCCTTTTAACTCCTATCCAAAAACTATCATTCTTCACAGTTTAAACTTCCATTCGCATCCTGTAAACCTATTCTTAGCCACATTCTGCATCATTCAACCGAGAAATGGCAAGAGTCAAAAATCCTGGAGCAGGAAAAGCTGTGGCCCGACCCAAGAGGAATGCTAAATCTCAATATGCTACCAAGGAAGGAGAGAAATCCAAGAGAAAGGCCAAATCCAGTAAGGACACTCCTTCCAAACGCCAAAAATCTTCATCCAAGGCAGGATCTCAGAAAGCTGGACCCTCCTCTTTAAAAAGTGCAGAACCTTCTGTCCCTGCTGTTGCTTCTTCTGCTTCTTCCAGTACTGAATCTGGAGAGTACGAAATGACTACACTGCCACTGTGGAGCGCCCCTGAGATTCAAGAAGAGTACACTACCAAGTTTTCCAATAAAAAGGTAATCAAGCTTCACTGTGTAAATGTGGAACAATTTCTGATATCCAACAACTTTGATGCTGCAATATGGTTGATAAGATATAAAAATCTGTTGGAAATTACTGAAAAATATGATGATGAGGTAGTAAAGACTTGGTATGCCTCTCTTCAATATAACAGCAAGAAAGTGAAATGGGAGGTCACCTTGAGATCAAGGACCATTTGGCTTGCTGATGAAACCTTCAATGAGGTGCTGGAAATCCCAGGACAAGATGGGCTGAAAGTAGACATCACAGCCTCTGGATATATGGATGAGGCAAGTACAGCTGATGAAGAAGGTGGACCCTTCCTAAACTACAAGGAGAGCACCATTTTGGACACCCTATTCAGGAGAAGGGAGAACAGGCCAACGATAAATCTGTTGAAGCCCACAGACCTAAGTGTTCAAGTAAGGATCCTGCACTACATAGTGTCCAGGATCATATTCAACAAGGGTGGCAGCTTTAATTTGATAACAAGGGCAGATGCTCATGTGATGACTGCTATCATACGTGGGAAGCTGATTAATCTGGGACATATCATCCTCCAGCGAATGATAAAGGCAAGGGATCAGAGGAAGGATTCCACACTCCCTTATGCAGCAATTATTTCAAGAATCCTGCAGCATGCTAGGATTCAACACATTGAAAAGGGAAAAGGGAAACTCACAGAGGCATTCAAAGAAGAGGAACTGCAAAGGATGGGTATTGAAAGAGATGAAGGCAGATGGGTTGGAAAGGGAGTAGGGAAATCTGAAGATCTATTCTTTGTTACTATTGCTTCCCTCCAACAAGAAGGCACTTCTGAGGCCCCTGGCAGATCTGTACCTCAGCCTTCTCAGCCAATTCCATCTCCCTCTAGGCCTACTCACCCTCCTTCCACTCCCTCATAACGAGCCAAACCTACAAAGATCATTGAGTTGTTTGACAGTCTGTCAACACTCATTCTCAGCATTAAGGATGAACAAAATGTCAAATTTTCTCATCTACAAGATCAGATCCATCAGTTGGCTGTGAATATGAGGGTGGTGGCTGATGCTTATGAAGAAGTAAGAAATGTAATTACTACCACTTCAGCTTCACCTCAGCCTGGTATCCCTGAGCCTACTCTGTCTCTAACTCCTGAGCCTCCAAGCCCCTTCGAGATTGCCTCCTCTGACCATGATGGTGATACAGATGGTGCTGGTGCAATGAGGACACCAAGTCCTGGTCCACCCCTGGACTATGGATTGGAAGAAGAAGGACTTCAAGAAACAAGCCCTCTTGAGCCTATGCAAGAAGATGCTCCGGATTCAATTCTGTCCATTCAAGAATCAGAGCAAGTTGAAAGACTGGTTGCAGCCATTTCAACCTCTTCTATGCCAGGAGGAGCAAGCAATGAGGAAAGGAGCATTGTACCTGTTGTTGATTATCTTGCCATTACTCACAATGCTCTGCTGCAAGCTCAAAAGAGAAGGCTGGAAGAAATGTTTCCTCCTGCTGAACCAGCTTCTCATTCTATTGCTGCTTATGGGCTTTCAGAGGAACAGAGAGCTCAACTAGCTCTTTCTAGGTAGGAAATGCAAGTGCTGCTTGAGGTCTCTAATGATGATGGTGATGAAGAGCCTAGCCCTGAGCCTGCTGAGCCTCCTGCACCAGTTCAGCCAGAGATTCCTTTTGCTCCTGTCCCTCTTCGTGCTGTTCCTCTCACTCAGATTCCTCCTCCAATGGACTTTGTTGGGCTTCCTGATGATGCCAAAAAGGGGGAGAAGATAAAGCAAACTGGGACTAAGCAAGCTGGAAAAGGAAAAGACATATAGCAAGAAGACTAAGCCAAAGAAGAAGTGATGATATTAGATCTTAGGCTGAATCTTCTTGTTGTATCTTGTTTTAGTTGTTTGATTGTATTTGTTTGATGTTTTGAGAACTGATCTTTAATTGGAATATGTATTGCAACAATTTGATTAAATGTATTATGTTCTTGGTTGCAATGTTTTGGGCTTTGAATCTGTTCACTTAATCTGTTGAAAATGATATCTTATGAACTGTAATGCATATGTTGAGGGGGACCTTGTGAAAGCAAACCCAAGTACTAACCCAGTGTGTGAGTTGTTTTGTCATCATCAAAAAGGGGGAGAATGTTGAATCAAGAGTTTTAATGATTCCAAACCAACACTCAAGAGCTCGGATTGAAGATATCAAAGGAGATCAAAGTTATTCTAAGTGAAGATTTTCTGAGTATTTGTTGTTAGATCTTTTGTAGGATCTTCAGTTTTAGTTGTGATTGGGTAAAAGATTTTGATTTGAGAAAAAGATGTTTTCAAACCTTGATTTTATGTTAAATCTTAAATTATTTGAAAAACACCCACAAACAGACGAAGTTTGAAAGTTTAAACTTAACTGTCAAGTTGGAAATTCGAACTTTGCTTTGGGAAATTCAAATTTCAAGCTAAAACTGAAAAAGTCTGAAGAGATGGCTCTCTGTCAGATGAATTTTAGCTGTTCAAAATTCGAATTTTCATCTAAGTTTGAAAGAAGTTTCCTTGAAACAGATGAACTTTGGATCTTCAAAATTCGAATTTCAGACAAAACAAAACTTGAGAAAATAGAAGAAATTCGTCTGAAACTGTGTTAAAGTTTATCTGAGATCAAGAATGATTTAAGTTTCAAAACTGCTCTCTGACAGACGAACTTTGAACATCAAAATTCGAATTTTAGAAGCTAAGTTCTTGAGTCTGTTGAAGTGAAACATTGACATACGAATGATGTGAACTTGCAATATTCGAATGATAAAGTTAGTCTGAAAAGAGTCTCTCTGACAGACGAACTTTACTCTTCAATATTTGAATTTTGAAGAAAATGAACTACTGGGAACAGACGAATTTTGGGCTTCCAAAATTCGAATTTCGAGGGCACTGTAGCAAATTGAAAACACTGTTCACACTTAACCGAAAAACTTTCTTCTTGAAAATTCGTATGTCACATTGTGAAAATGTTCTACAAGTTTCAAAATTCGAATTTCACTTCATGGACAGACGAACTTCAGTATTTCAACGTTGGAAGCTTTAACCTTCGGTTCTTCAAAATTCGTCTATTGACCAACCAAAATTCGAATTTTAGTATGTCAGAAGCATTAAATGCTGTTGGTTAACAGATAGTTTTTCAGAGTAACCGTTGGATAACTTCTCCAACAGATAGATTAAGTCTCTAACGGACATTTGAGACCAAAATCTATAAATCCAACAACATTTGAAGTTGTGAAAGAGGAATCTAACTTGTATATAACGAATTTCTGTCAAAACTTCTTTTCAAGAGCTTTTACCCTCTCAACTTCAATATTTGTACTTTAACCTTCAAATCTACTCTATTCAAGAGAGTTATTTCTTTGTAAACAATCTACTCTTCATCTGGGAGATAGATTTACTTGTGAGGGGAAATCACAAGGGGATTGGGAAGCACATTGTGAGAGTGCTTAGAGTGTTTGAGAGAGCTCCAGAAACAGAGCATACTCATGTACTGTGGCATTAGCAAGAAGCCCGTTGAATTCTTACTGTATAGTGGATAAATCTCAAGAGTTGTCTTGGGGACTGGAAGTAGGTCAAGTGGATAGACCGAACCAGGATAAATCACTGAGTCTTCTTCTCCTTATCTTAACTTTTCAGCTTGCTCTGTTTTATACGTTGCTTTCCTTACACTGTGCTATCTTCACCCATTTCATTTTGTGCAGAAAAATTTCAATCTTCCCAATTCACCCCCCCTCTTGGGAAGTCAGCCTTGCTAACAGATGTGGTAGCAACTTCATTATCTACTCAATCATCATTCTCCATGTGGGAATTATAAGCATTAGGAATTTGATTCTCTTCCACAGACATATGCATCTCTTTGGGGTGTTCATCTTTGCTCTTAAGCATAGATTGATGGTGATAAGAACCAAACTTTCTTCTCATAAGATCTTTTATTTCCTGCCAAGAAGTAATAGCTTCAAATCCATATTCAATCCATGTTTTGTAGAACCTTTCCCACCAGACTTCTGCATGGTCAGTAAAATTAATGATAACATAGTGAACTTTGTACTCAGTGATGTTGTAATGATCAAACATTTACTCAATTTGTCTTTCCATTTCTTAATAGAGATTAGGATCATCTTTGCCTTGAAAAGAAGGAATCTTTAACTTCAGCTTTCTCAAGTTTTGGTCACAATTGGAATCTTTTTTCAAAGACTTCTTGTGAGATGCAAAGCTTAGAAATCTCAACATGGTTAGTGGCCAACAAAAAGTATAAAGAAGAATGGACCTCACCACTCCCTCATGTGTTTCACTTAAATAATGCAAATGCACTCATGTTTCAAACTAAATCAAGGCTTTTTCAGGTATGATGCAATTTCTCGTTTACCTTTTTCCACACAAAGCTTGCTATTTTATGAGAGTGTTAAATTAAAACTACAACTTCAATCAAAAGAAAATTAGTTTTTAAAGAAGTGGCAATCACAAAAAATAAATTGTCTAAAATTAGAGTTCTCAAAGATCCTAATTTAATTAAGCAATGACCAACATAAAATGAGCACAAAGAAATTGAAATTTCCAACAAAAAGAATGAAATTTACAAAAAGAATGAAATTTAGGTGCAGGAAATCAAAGAAAAATAGTAGCAAATAAAATAAGGAAGCACAAAAATTAGGAAGGAATTGATAAGGAAAGAAATTTGAAGAAAAGATAAATTTAGGTGCTTGATTTAATGGGACTTACCAACAAAGTGTAAAGTCAATGGAAATAGATGTGACTTGGTGAATAAGGCTTCAAAAGATTCCAATCAGTAGCCAATAGCACCAGTTAATTGCAAATATCTCAAGAATAATCATAGAATGGGGTGCCTAATTCAATTTCAGGAAACTAATTTCTTGTTAGGAATTTTGGTACACACACAGCAGAAAACTCCATCAAAATCCCTCCTGCAGATCCATTAATATTGCTTAAATCGAGATGTAGAAGAAGAATTAAACACTTAAAAAATACTATTCCATATAATTTCATAAAATTTTTAGTAAAGTGTCCCTTTGTAAGTTGTATATCCTGGGGTCAAATACCCCTTCATTTAACTTGACCAATAGTTACAAAATATCAAAACATTCACATGGCAAGTCATCAAGTTCATAGAAATAACATAGGATAATATAATGCAAGGAAAGCAAAATGCTACCTTTGAGACTTTCCATGCTTTTCATCTTTGGTACACCACTTCCTAAGTCCTCCACAACTTTGTTGAACCTAAATATAACATTATACAAGCTCATAAGCCACTAATTCCATGGACTTCTTCACAAAGGTCTCATTAAACCCTACATTTTTTATATTGTTTTCATTTTGGTTTTTCTTGAAACTAACATTTCTTCTTAGCTAATTTGGACCCAAGGATTTCATTTTTAACCTTAAAATCATAAAATTTCAACTCTAAATGGAACCCCTATTTGTCCAAAAATAATGAGAAGAGGAGGGAAAAAGATTTGCTTTGAAATATGACCAACAACTCATGAAATCATGTTCTCTTGACTAGTTTATGGTTTCTCCTAAGTTTATTACATGAAAACTCATCTCTTTTGTAACATTCCAAGAATACTAAAATATCTAGAAATACATAGAAAATTTATGAAAATGGATAGACATCATTTTGCATGAAAAAAAAAAGCAAAGAGGTCATTGTTCCCGGTTGGACGAAAAAATAAAAAATTATATTTTTGCCCCTAAAGAATTATAAAATGATATCCATGTCCCTAGAGTCATTAAAAATAATGTGGGATGAGAATTAGAAATGACTTGAAAAAAATTACACCTAATGACCTGAAAGTTTCAGAAATTATAATTTCATCCCAGGTTAGGGGTAATTTTGCAAATATACAAAATTACTGTCTAAACGAAGCCCTTAATAAGAAAAGTCTAATGGTATATGGCACTGAGGGTTAATATTTAAGAATAAAGAAATAATCAGTGCCAAATATCCAAAAATAATTAAATATCGATAAAGTAAACTATGGACCCTACGGACGATTAAAAAGAAACCAGGATAGGATATGGGCCTCACACAAATATCATTTGGGATAGGATAATTATGAAAATATAAAAATAAATTTACAATAGACCTGCAGCCCAAAAATACTAAATTACTGTAAAAAATAGTTTTATCGGTATAGTTAAAAATTACCCAGTCCAGGATATATCTGGACCAGGAGAAATTGAGCAGACTAGACACTTAAAGACCTCTCATTGGGTGAGATTTTGGGGTAGCTTGGGCAGCAAAATTGTTTGGTAAAACTTCCTCAAGAAGTAGTTAGATTTTTGGCCAAAAAGTAACTTTAGTTAATTAAGTGATTACCCATGACTAAGTACATCATTAAGCCACATAATTAAGTCCTTAAGTACTCTATTTCCTTTGCCTATTCATGAGCATTCAGTAGCCAAAAATCAGTGGAGAAATCTCAAGAAAGAAAGGGAGAAAAGAGAGAAAGAACAAGAGAGAAAAAGAGGAAGGAAACTTGAAGGCTTGAAGACCAAAGTACAAGGTAAGTGTGCCATCCCTTCAAGCTAGTTTCTTAAGCTGCATGGTGTGGTTTCTTGGAGTTTTCCTCTTCCCATTTTCATGTTAAGATTTTGGCCATGGATAGGAAGTGAAGAAAGTGGAGTTTTCATGCAATAAACCTAGAAGAATCATGTGCTAGCAACTTGAAACAAGGATTTGGTAGTAGTTTGTTGAATTTCAAAGTAAATCATTTTTCCTTCTTTCTCCATGAATTTTGGTCATACTAGGGTTCCATTTAGGGTTGGAATTTCATAAACTGGACCTCAAAAATAGGTTCCCCATTGTCTAAAACCTTAAGAACAAGTAATGATTTCAAGTTAAAGCTTAAGGATAGTTAATTGGAAAATCAAGGGTTATATGAGATTTTGTGAATGAGCCCTATGAATTAGTGGCTTAAGTAGCTAATTGATGATGTATTTAGGTTTGAGGAAGCCTAAGAAGCTTATGAAAGTGGTAAAAAGAGGTGGAACCAAAGAAAAAGACAAGAGGATTCACAAAGGTAGCATTTTTCCATTATATGCATTATATTAGCTTATGAATTTTTATGAACTCTATGACTTGTTTGATACCATGATTAATATTTTGTGATGTCTATTGATTGTTGGTTGAGTTGTTTAAAGGGGCTTGAAGCTCTGGAATGCCCAATTTACAAAACAAAACTTTGCTAAAATTTTTTGAGTTGATGAGTTTGCTTGATGATCTCTGTGAAATATGATGATATATGTGTATGACTGGATAATGCTACTGACATTCTTTGAATCTCACCCCCCTTCAATGACTAACCATGCTAGGGAAAAACAATGGAAAAGATCTAAGAAAGGAGCGAGAGGCATGAAGAAGAAAATGATGAGTTGTTGATATGCAAGTTATCATGTTATAATATGAATTATTAATTGTGCCTTGTTTTATATGAAGTTGTAAAATAGTGAATATTATGTTAACATTGTAGAAAATGTATGAGAATTTACAGTTTTGGATATTGTGATATGAAGTTATATTCTACGAAGTTTCATGCCAAAGTGAGTTCTGCATAGGTTTTGGCAAGCAAATTGAAATAGGGCATTTTTCATGTGTCTGTTTAGTTCATCCTTCTTCTATACTTAATGTGAGGATAGGTTTTTGGGATTTTTACACCAAATAGAGGACATCTTAAGCTTTAAAGTGACAACTAAGTCATCCCATTTGGAGTTGTGTACAATTAATGGTGAATTTCCAAAATTAGGGTTCAAAATAAGGCAATATTGGGAAAACTAGAACTGAAAGTTAAGTACTGGAAATTTCAAAAAAATAACATAAAATCGTATTGAGCTCCAAAAATTTAGTGATTTACATGTATAAAAATTTATGTGTCTTAAGTTTCATATGTCATTCATTTGGAAGTAATTGAAACTATCGATAAGAGATATGTAAGTTTTCCCAAAACTGTCCCAGTAACAATAGTATTCTGACCATTCATAATTTAAGTTAATGTTATACCCTATGTATGAGAAAAATATGTCTATAAGTAGACATATATAGCTTTGAAATGATATAGAGTATGCACAATTTGGACATGAATAGAATGAAATATGATTTTTCAAAGTTGAGGTCAGAAAACTGGAAGATAGAAAAATGACCAAAGAAACAGTAAAAGTTCATGAAATTTACTGTATGAATTGACCAAAAGAAGTTATTGTTTTATATTTTTCTTATGTAGATCTGAATTTAAGAAAATTTTAGAGACTTCAATCACCTCAAGATGACTTTTCTAGATTTAGTTATGAATTTTCAAATTTCATCGGGAAAAATGGAAATTGCCAAATGAACAGCACTCTAAAGTTTGAAAAAATCTGTTTTTATTATATTATGATTCTAGTTTCTAAATTATGATGAAAGGTATTTAAAATGATATAATACATGGGAAATGAGCCCTAATATAAGGTGTTACATCTTTCTTCCTTTAGGGTTTGGCCGAAATTTACTCTTGATAAGAAGAAGGAGAAGGCTCTATGAAACTACTTCATACTACTTGAAAACAACAAGCATGATGACATAAAACTTACCTTTGCACTTGATTCTCCTAGCTTTAAACCTTGCCATCTTTTTTTTCTTCTATTTTTCTTCCTTCTCTCTTAGGTTTTCTTGAAGCTTTCTCTCTCTATTTACTACTGTAAAACACGCCTAAAATGAGAGGAGAGAGAGAACAACTCACTTAATTACTTGACTAACAATGGTTTGCTTTAACCTAATCTTGGTTGGCTAACTATGGTTACTTTTGGGATGAAAACAAAGCCTTCTTTGAGAAGTATTTTGGGCAAAAAATCTCATTCTTCACATGCCCAAAATTCACACTAATGAGGAGGGAGTTAGCATCAAAATACTACATATTTTTTCTGATGATATATGTTGTTAATTTTTACAAGAACTGATAAAGTTCCTTTTTGTAGTATTTTATTATTTTATGAATACAAGATTATTCTAAATTTGTATATATGTTCTTTTAATTATCCTATCCCAAAAAGTATATGTGTAGGGCTTACATACTTTTCCTCCCACCTTTTTTATTTTGGTGGGGCCCACAACCTCTTTTTCTATATAATGTTACTTTTTAATACACAATACTAAATTTTTCTTTATATTTAATTAGTTAACCTTCATATAGTATACCATTGGGTCTAGCTTGCTGTGAGCTTCAATTTGACAGTAACTTTTAATATTTACAAAATTTCTCTTGACTCAAGCAAAATTACAAATTTTAATTCTTTTTGGTCCTTTCTTGTAATTTCTCTCAAGGACTAATGCATAAAATTCTTCTTTTTTAAGGTCTATACTGCATAGAATTATTCCTTCTAAAGATAAAAATATAATTTTCTCATTTTTCTAATATGGGAAAATGACCTCTTTGTTGTTTATCATATCTATCTATATATCTCATATTTTTCTATGCATCTTCGATTTTTTTTTCCTCATTTTAGAAACCACAAAAATAGGCAATGGAAATACGTGAATAGTATTGCATAAACATGAATTTTATAGGCAGCAGTTACAACTTGTTACCTATTTAAAAATATAAGGCACAATGGGAAAATTGTTGCTTATTCATATAGGTAATGTAACACCTTATCTCTAGCCTTATCTCCCATGTATTGGACCATAATGGAGTCCATTTATCTATAATTAAAAGCTTGAATCTCATAAAATTAAAAACAGAATTTTCAAAAATTCAGTTGTTCATATGACAAAATCCTCTTTACTAACCAAACTTAAAAAATTTATAACTAATTCTACAAAAATTGTGTAGAAGTGATTTAAGTCTCTAAAAATACTTATAACTTTGTCTACAGGGGACAAATAATAACAGAGACAGGATTATGCCAATTAGTACAATAAATTGCATGAACATTGTTATTCCTTTGGTCATTTCTCAACTTTCCAGTTTTCTAGCACTAACTTTGAAAAATCATAATAAATCGCACATGCATCCAATTTTGGTTCTCTTTAGTTCTATGGAAAGCTTGTCCTATCTAGTTTCCAACATATATAACTCTCATATGTTCTATAATAATTCATTAGAACAATAGCTATGTCACTAATAGGAGGTAAAAATGACCTTTTACATTCAAGTATTTTGCAAAATAAAAGCCATAAAATATGTACATGGCCATAACTTGTTTTCATATCCTACCATATATTGCATAAGTTCTAAAGGAACATTTCACTTGGAGATACAGAATTAAAATTGTAAGGCTTGACTGGTCACTCAAGAGGGGGGTGAATTGGGTGATGCAAGATATTTATCATTTTTTAAGCACAATCCAATTTCACCAAGAGAAGAAGTAAAACAAAGATCAACAAAAGGTAATGAAGGATATAGATAAAATAATAAAATGGAAAATCAGACACAAGAATTTATCTTGGTTTGGCTCTCACTGTTAGATAAGCTGGCTTCCCAAGAGGATGGGTGAATTGGAAAGGTTGAAAATTTTTTGGAAAATATCAAGAAAGTAAAGAAAACAAAGTATAGATAGTAAAACAAAGTATATGAGAATAAGCTATAAAAATTGCAGTAAAGAGAAGAAAACTCTGATATTTATCCTGGTTCGGTCTCTCCACTTGACCTACATCTAATCCCCAAGTCACCACTTGAGATTATCCATTATTCTGCAAGAATTCAGGGGGCTTCTTGCAAATGCCTCAGTACAAAGATGATGCTCTGTTTCTAGAGCTCACTCAATCACTCTATGCACTCTTACAAAATGCTTCCCAATCCCTTGTGATGTCCCCTCACAAGAAAAACTATCTTCCAGATGAAGATAAGATTATTTACAAAGATTAAACTCTCTTAAATAGAGTGAATATGAAAGTTGGAGTACAAGATATTGAAATGAGAGAGTAAGAGACTTTAAGTGGATGATTTGGTAGAGTTTCAGTATATATAATGTTAAAATCATTACCCACAACTTCAAATGATGTTATATTTATAGATTTAGGTCTCAACTATCCGTTAGAGACAAAATCTATCTGTTGGAGAAGTTATCCAACAGTTACTCTAAAAAACTATCCGTTAACCAACCGCATTTAATGCTTCTGACACTCTGAAATTCGAATTTCAGTTGGTCAACAGACAAATTTCACAGAAATTGAATGTTAACAGCTTCAACATTGAATGTCCAAAGTTCGTCTGTCATGAAGTGAAATTCAAATTTTTATATTTAGAAAATTTTTCTTCGTTGTAACATACGAATTTTCATGTAGAAAGTTTTTTATTAAGTGTGAACAGTATTTTCAATTTGCTACAGTGCCTTCAAATTTTGAATTTTGGAACCCCAAAATTTGTCTGTCTGCAACTGGTTTATAAGGCACAGTAGTTCATATGATTCAAAATTCACATTTTCAAAGGGCAAAGTTCGTCTATCAGAGAGACATCTTTTCAGACTAACTTCAAAATTCAAATTTATAAATACCGTCATTCATATGTTAACATATCATTCTAATAGACTCACAAGCTTAGTTTATGAAATTTGAATTTTCATGTTCAAAGTTCGTCTGTCAGTGAGTAATTTTGAAATCCACTCTAAACTTGGTTTCTGATGAACTTTGACATAATTTCAGACGAATTTCTTTAGTCTTCATAAGTTTCATTTTGTCTAAAATTCGAATTTTCAAAACTTAAAGTTCTTCTGTTACTGAAAGCTCCTTTCAGACACTTATCAAAATTTGAATTTTATCAAGTCAAAATTCATCTGTCAGAGAGGCTTCTCTTCAGACTTGTTCAGTTTCAATACGAAATTCGAATTTCCAAAGCCAAAGTTTGAATTTTCAAGATGACAGATCAGTATTAACATTTCAAACTTCATCTGTTGGTGGGTGTTTTTCAAATATTCCATGATTTAATATACAATCAAGGTTTTAAAATATCTTTTCACTAAATCAAAGTCTTTTACTTAAATAAAACACTACTAAACATCCTACATCTATCTTTGCACAGATTTATCTAGAATTTCTTCACTTGAAACCTTTTAAGCACCTTTGATATCTTTATTTCAAGCTCTTGAAGGTTGATTTGGAATCATCAAAACTTCTTGATTCAACATTCTCCCCCTTTTTGATGATGACAAAACAACTTGCAAACTGGATTAGTACTTGGGTTTGCTTTAACAAGCTCCCCCTCAACATATGCATTATATTTCAAAAGATATCATATATAGTAGATCATGTGAAGAGATTCAAAGAATAATGAGAACAGATCATTACAACCAAGAAATTCTTTCATTTTACCCAATGTTGCTTTACAGAAACCAATTTATGCAAAGTACTTTGAAATACACAAATTAAACACAAAATTAAACACATAATACAAACAACACAGCAAACATCTGAAACTCAATAGAGCACTACAAGAGGACTCAAGCCTAAGTTCTAATTACTTCTTCTTTGGCTTCGTCTTCTTGCTGTAAGTCTTTCCAGATGGCTCAGCAGCAGTCTTGCCAGTTTTCCTACTCTTCTCCCCCTTTTGGCATCATCAGGAAGGTGAACAAAATCAGCCGGAGAAGGGATATGAGAAGCTGGAATAGCTTTGAGGGGCACAGGAGCAAAAGGCAAATGAGGCTCAGAAGGCTCAGGGCTTGGATCTTCATCATCAGAAACCTCAAGCAGCTCTTGCACCTTTTGTCTGGAAAGAGCCAATTGAGCCCTTTGTTCTTCTGAAAGACCATGTGCAGTGAGAGATGAAGGAGCAGGGTTATTAGAAGGAAACATTTCTTCAAGTCTCTTTCTCTGAGCTTACAAGAGAGCATTGCAAGTAATAGCTTCCAAATCAACAAAAGGCACAATACTCTTTTCTTCATTTTTGGCAATCTCCATGATTGATGAAGTAGAAATGGTTGCCACTAATCTCTCTGCTTGCTCAGATTCTTGCTGTGACAGGATTAACTCTTGAGCATCTATAGTAAAGGGATCATGAGAGCTTGAATCCTGAGGTCTTTCTTCTTCCAAACCATAGTCCAAGGGTGGACCAAGACTTGGTGTGCTCAGTGTACCAGCAGGCTCAGTACCATCTACATCATCATCATGCTCAGAAGAGGCTAGCTCAAAGGGGCTTAGAAGCTCAGGAGTTGGAGACTGAATAGGCATAGAGAGCCTTGGCTGAGGTGGAGTTGATGTGGCAGGAATTGTACTCCTAATATCTTCATAGGCATCAGCAACCACTTTTATATTCTTGGCCAACTGGTGAATCTGATCTTGTAGATGAGCAAATTTGGCATTTTGCTAATCCCTGATTCTAAGTATGAGTGTAGACAAGCTGTTATACAACTTAGTGATCTTAGTTGGCTTGGCACGAGAGGAGAGAGTAGATGGAATGTGAGTAGGCATGGATGGAGATGGGATAGGTAGAGAGGGCTGAGGTGTAGGTCTAGCAGGAGCCTCAGAGGTACCTTCTTGCTGTTGGGAGGCACCTTCAACAAAGAAGAGATCTTCAGATTTTCCTGCTCCCTTCCCAATTCATCTTCTTTCATTTCTCTCAATCCCTATTCTTTGAAGTTCCTCCTCCTTGAAAATCTCAGTGGGTTTCCCTTTCCCCCTCTTAAAGTGCTAAATTCTAGCATATTGCAGAATTCTAGAAATGATTGCATCATAGGAAAGTGTGGAGTCTTTCCTCTAATCCCTTGCCTTGATCATGTGTTGGAGTATTATATGTCCCATATTGATGAGCTTTCCACGCATAATTGCTGCCATGACATGTGCCTCTGCCCTTGTTATCAGATTGAAGTTGCCTCCTTTGTTGAAGATAATCCTAGACACTATGTAGTGTAGGATCCTTACCTGAGCACTGAGGTTTGTGGGCTTTAGCAGGTTTATGGTTGGCCTATTTTCCTTTCTTCTGAACAATGTGTTCAGAATTGTGCTCTCCTTGTAATTTAGAAAGGGGCTTCCTTCTTTATCAGCAGTCTTTGCCTCATCTATATAACCAGAGGTAGTGATGTCAATCTTGAGGCCATCTTGCCCTGGGATTTCCAACACTTCATTAAAAGTCTTATCTATGAGCCAGATGGTCCTTGATCTTAGATTGACCTCCCACTTCTTCTTCTCACTGTTGTACTTTAGGGAGGCATACCATGTTTTTACCACTTCATCATCATACCTCTCCAATATCTCTAACAGATTCTTATATCTCAACATCCATATTCCAGCATCAAAATTGTTTGAGACTAAGAAATCTTCCAAGTTCACACAATGAGGCTTGATTACCTTTTTATTGGCAAACTTGGTAAAGTATTCCTCCTGAATCTATGGAGGGCTCCATAATGGCAGTATAGTGAGTTGATATTCTCCATATTCAGTGCTGAAGGAGGAAGTGAAAGCAACAGTATCAGTAGCAGCAGGAACAGGGACCGAAGGTTCTGCTTTCTTCGAGGAAGAGGGTCCAGCTTTCTTTGATTCAGCCTTTGGTGTAGTTTTCTGACGTTTGGAGGGAGTTGCCTTGCTTGATTCGGCTTTTCTCTTCAGTTTTTTGCCCTCCTTTGAAGCATATTGTGATTTAATAGTCCTCTTTGGTCATGCCTCTCCTTTTCCAGCTTCAGGATTCTTTATTCTTGCCATTCTCATTGATTAATGTTTAGAATAAAGCCGAGATTGGGTTTATAGGGTGCGAAAATCAGTTTAAATGGTGGGAAATGAAGATTTATGGTCAGAATTGAAGAGCATTAATAAGAGGATTTGAACAGACTCAGAGAGGAAAAGAGTAGGGTTGCGTTTATTTAGTGGAAAACGTCAGTTTTAACGTAAGTAACCGCCTAACAGACGAATTTTGAGGGGTCAAAATTTGAACTTCGGGCAGTCAAAAGTTAAACTATTCGGCAAAGCTCACTGATAGATGAATTTTCTTTTGAAAGTTTGTCTGACAGAGGCTTGGTTCAAGCAACACAAGATGAATAGATAAACTTTGTTCCAACAAAGTTTGAATTTTGAAGAGTAAACATCAAGCAGCAATCAAATTAGCAAACAATAGATGAATTATGCATATGAAACTTCATCTTTCAAAGATTCAACATAAAGAGCACGCTTCAACAGACGAATTTTTAAATCAGAAATTCGAATTTCTTTGCTTTGTAAATGTTTTCCAACATTCGTATGTTAAGAAATAAACATTAGTATAATCATCATGTTGGACAATTATAACGTTGAAACTTTTGTTCTTGAAAATTCGAACTTTCAAGGTCTAACAGACGAATTTCGGGGCATCACTGAGAACTGTTCCAGCATATAATAAGCAGAAGTTCGTCTGTTGGGCATCCAAATTCAAATGTTGACCATGCTGACTTGTTTAGAGACTTAGTTTATCAAGGAAATTCGTCTAACACACAACTAAGATATGAATTTTAACTTTAAAAACTTACAGAATGGTCCAAAAAACTCAGAATTTTTGCCATTTTCTTCACTTTTTGATTGTTCCATTCTTGTGTGCTCTATTTTTTCAGATTTGTTGCCATTGAATCTCATGAGGAGCACCTGCAGCTTAAATTTAATTCACTTCGATGCTAAAGTTAGAATTAATTTAATGTTGGAAAATCTAAAAATAGAATTTGTACATGAATTTACTTACAATTCATTGGGATTTACCATACCCAATTGTCTCCTGATTTTGCAATGTCTATCCTTAGATAGAGGCTTTATCAAGATATCAGTAACTTGATCCTCAGTTGGGATGTATTCTAGTCTGATTTCTCCTTTCAAAACATGATCCCTTACGAAGTGGTGCCTAGCTTCAATATGTTTTGTCCTTGAATGCATGACAGGATTCTTTGTGATATTAATGGCACATTGGTTGTCACACTGATGAAGGCAAGTTAAGGGAAACAATGGGTCATGGACAAATTCAAGACCTACTTCAAGGCATTGGAGGACCAATGACCAGAGCTAGGACCAAAGCCATGAATGGGTTGATCCAAAATATGATTAACATGGAACCATTGTATTTGAATGATTTTGAGGCCCAAAACAAAGAAAGAGGCAAGCTGAAAATGTGGAGCCAAATTATAGTCAACAAGCCCAACTTGGAGAAGGCCCAATATGGAGAATTCACTTAAAATACATGTGCTTCTCATGTGGTCACTAAAAGTGACATTTTTAATAAGTTTTATTAGGATTATTTTAGTCAATTTGTTTCCTTTTCAATAAAAGGCAAATAATGATTTGATTTGCTTTACTTTATGCATTTAAGAGGAGCCAACCTTTTCAAATTCAAAATTAGAAATAAATGCTCCTTTTGGCTTAGGATTTCCTTTTTGTATTAATTAGCATTAATAACGTTAAGTTTGTGGGGTGAATTAGAGTTAGTTTGTGGGTTAATACTTGCCTATAAATAGGCACCTCTTGTACTCTTGCAAAGCACAATATGAATGAATGAATTTCTTTTAAGCAACTTTGTTGTTGTTCAGTGAGTTCTTTCTTGCTTATCCTTGAGTGCCAGAAAGAATGAGGACTTATCAAGGAGTGGTGATCCTTGTGGAGTCCCGGAGTTAGGATTGAAGAGACGGGTTCTCTTGGAGTCTACTTCCTTCGACCAACATTTTGTTCAGTCTTCTAATTTCATCGTGTCTATTTTCTTTAGTTTTTGTTCATTGTTGTTCTTCATTGTTCTTGTGTTCAATTTATCTTTCCTTGAGTTGCACGATCCTTATATCAAAGAAGGCTCTTAGGACAGGTTCCAAATGTGTCTCCCATCACACACATAATTGGTATTTCCTTCACCTCAACCTCAAGATCTTCAAGCTGCTATTTCATCCAGATGATTTGGGCACAACAGCTTCCAGTTGCAACATACTCAGCCTCTGTTGTGGATAAGGCCACACTGTTTTGCTTCTTGCTAAACCATGAGACCAAGGATCCTCCTGAAAACTGACACGTTCCACTTGTGCTTTTTTTGTCAGTTTTGGATCCTGTAAAGTCAGCATCAGTGTATCCTTTGAGATCTTCTCCATTGCCCTTTGGATACCAAAGTCCCATCTGTGATGTTCCAATGAGATATTTGAAGATATGTTTCACAGCAATTACATTGGTTTCCTTGGGACACGATTAGAATCTTGCACACATACAGACACTAAAGATGATGTCAGGTCTGCTGCCAGTTAGGTGCAATAGGGATCCAATCATTCTTCTATACTGGGTTTTGTCAAACATTTTCCCTTTTTCATCCATATCCAGTTTAGTTGTAGTAGCCATAGGTGTTTTCACTGGCTTCGCTTTTTCCATTCCAAACTTCTTTAGCAGTTCTTTCAGATACTTGGATTGATTAAGAAAAATACCATCATTGCACTGCTTGATTTGCAATCGAAGGAAAGAAGTTGAGTTCACCCATCATGGACATTTCGAATTCTCCCTGCATTACCTTAGAAAAATTCTTGCAAAGAGATTCATTAGTAGCACCAAATATAATATCATCAACATAGATTTGAACAATAAGTAAATCTTTATTTTCTTTCTTAGTAAATAAAGTTGTATCTACTTTTCCTTAGTTGAACCCCTTTTCAGTTAGAAAATTACTTAATCTTTCATACCATGCTCTAGGGGCTTGTTTTAAATCGTAAAGAGCTTTCTTCAGTTTATAAACATGGTTTGGTTTTATAGAGTCCTCAAAACTTGGAGGTTGATTTACATAAACCTCTTCCATGATATATCCATTTAAAAAAGCACTCTTCACATCCATTTGATATAACAAAATATTTTTCATGCATGCATATGCCAACAGAATTTTGATTGCTTCTAATCTGGCCACTGGAGCAAAGGTTTCTTCAAAATTAATACCTTCTTCTTGATTATATCCTTTAGCAACAGTCTAGCTTTATTTTTGATAATTGATCCTAATTCATCAAGTTTATTTCTAAAAACCCATTTGGTACCAATGACAGGATGATTTTTGGGTCTAGGCACTAAATCCTAGACTTGATTTCTATCAAACTGATTTAATTCATCTTGCATAGCCAAAATCCAGTATTTATCAATTAAGGCTTCCTTAGTGCATTTAGGTTCAATTTGTGAGATGAAAGCACAATTAATCATTTGATCCCTTAACTGTTTTTTGGTTCTAACTCTCTCTTGAACACTCCCTATCACCTGATCAACAAGATAATTCCTTTGATATCTCCAAGCTCTAGGGAGTTCTTGAGACAGTTCTTCATCATTTTCTTCTTCAAAATCTCTCTCCTGAATATCTTCCTCCATGTTAATAGATTCAGATATTTTTGGAGGTTCAATTTTACCTTCATCTGAGATATCTAACTTTTTAAAGTTTGAGACAAGATCATTCTCATCTGTGGCATGTTCGGAACTAGTTTCATTTTTAAAAAATACTACATGCACAGATTGTTCTACCAATTTAGACTTTTTATTAAAAACTCTATATGCCTTACTTCTACTAGAACAGCCTAAAAATATACTTTCATCAGATTTGGCATCAAACTTACCCTGATTCTCCTTTCCATTGTTGTGAATGAAGCATTTGCAGCCGAACACATGGAGATGTGAGAGATTTGGCTTTCTTCCTTTGTACAGCTCATAAAGAGACTTCCCAAGGATTGGTATGATGTAGGCTCTATTTATGATGTAGCTTGCTGCATTCACTGCATTAGCCCAAAATACTTGAGAGAGTTCCATTTCATTCAGCATAGCCTTAGCCATCTCTCTAATTGTTCTGTTCTTCCTTTCTACTGCTCCATTCTGTTGAGGAGTTCTTGGAGCTGAGAAGTTGTGGTCAATTCCATGCTCATTACAATACACCAGAAAGCATGGGTTCTCGAATTCTTCTCCATGATCTGACCTGATAGACATAATGGAAATACCTTTCTCATTTTGCACTTTCTTGGCTAAGGTTACAAATGCATCAAAGGTATCACTTTTAGAGGAAAGAAACAATGTCCATGTGAATCTAGAGTAATCATCCACAATTACAAGTACATACAGATTTCCACCAATACTTTTTACCCTAGATGGACCAATTTAATCCATATACAGTAGTTCTAGTGGTCTAGTTGTGGTGACTACATTTTTAGATTTAAAAGAAGATTTAGTTTGTTTTCCTCTTAGGCATGCATCACATTCTTTGTCTTTTTCACAAGCAATTTTTGGTAAGCCAGTGACTAACTCATTTTTAACCAATTTCAAAAGTTGATTCATGTCAACATGAGCTAATCTTCTATGCCACAACCAATTATCATTGTCCTGACTAATCAAGTAAACAAAATTTAAGGGAGGAAGTTCATCAAGATCAATAGTATAGCAGTTACCATCCCTTTGAGCTTTGAGGATTACTTTGTGATCACTTTTTCTGATAACCAGGCAGAATTTTGAGTCAAACAGTACCCAGTTTCCTTTGTCACATGTCTGGCTCACACTTAGCAGATTGTGGTTGAGGCCAATCACAAATAGCACCTCTTCAATGGATGTCTCAGGATTCTTCCCCACAATGCCACTGCCAACTATTCTACCATATTGATCACCTCCAAATGTCACCTTTCCTCCTTTCTTGTCTCTAAGGGTGATGAACTTCTCCTTGTTACCGGTCATTGACTTGAGCAGGCACTGTCCGTATACCATTTATTACTCCTTCTAGCTTTGAGACATACCTACAAAATAAAGTTCATATTTTCTTTTAGGTACCCAAATTTGCTTGGGTCCTTTTCTGTCAGTAGTCTTTTCCCTAGATACAGATGTACCTTTGGGAATCCATTTAGCCTTCCTGTCAAGTCCATTTTTCTTTAAAGCAAATGAACTGGAAATATGTCCCTTCTTGGTACAGAAGTGACAAGTGGTAAAAGGACTGCTGGATTGAGAAGCAGGAAGAAAATAATGCAGATAATACTTTTGTTTTGCATGCCTTGGTTGATTATATGATTTAATGTGATGTGACATATGATCTTTCTTTCTATTGCTATCAGCATGCACAAAATGTCTCATGTACACATTCTGATTTTTCTTCCTAATCTTTTCTTTTACAGCACAAGGATCATACTCAAGTCCAGCCTTTCCTTATGATATTCTTTGACTTCCCATTAAAGCAAACAACATATCTTTACCTCTAGTAAGCCTAGACATGCTTTTCAATAGACATTTTTTGTTAAGTGTGAACAGAATTTTCAATTTGCTACAGTGCCTTCAAAATTCAAATTTTGGAACCCCAAAATTCGTCTATCTGCCGCTAGTTTATAAGACACAATAGTTCATATGATTCAAAATTCAAATTTTCAAAGGGTAAAGTTCGTTTGTCAGAAAGACCTCTTTTCAGACTAACTTCAAAATTCAAATTTATAAATACTGTCATTCGTATGTTAACATATCATTCTAACAGGCTCACAAGCTTAGTTTCTGAAATTCAAATTTTCATGTTCAAAGTTCGTCTGTCAGTGAGCAATTTTGAAATCCACTCTAAACTTGGTTTCAGATGAACTTTGACATAATTTCAGACGAATTTCTTTAGTTTTCATAAGTTTCATTTTGTCTGAAATTCAAATTTTCAAAACCCAAAGTTTGTATGTTATTGAAAGCTCTTTTCAGACACTTATCAAATTTTGAATTTTATCAAGTCAAAATTCATCTGTCAGAGAGGCTTCTGTTCAGACTTGTTCAGTTTCAATACAAAATTCGAATTTCCAAAGCCAAAGTTCGAATTTTCAAGATGACAAATCAGTATTAACATTTCAAACTTCGTCTGTTGGTGGGTGTTTTTCAAATATTCCATGATTTAACATACAATCAAGCTTTTAAAACATCTTTTCACCAAATCAAAGTCTTTTACTTAAATAAAACACTACTAAACATCCTACATCTATCTTTACACATATTTATCCAGAATTTCTTCACTTGAAACCTTTTGGGCACCTTTGATATCTTTATTCCAAGCTCTTGAAGGTTGATTTGGAATCATCAAAACTTCTTGATTCAACACTCACCACTTGGCCTACATCCAATTCTTAAGTCATCATTTGATATTTTCACTATATTCCACAAGTTTGACTCAGAAACTTGTGAAGTCTCAATACATTCTACAAGTTTTAGTAGGCACTAGCGAAGCTATTCTCTCTACACCCTTACAAGATGTGTATATCCTTTAGTGTTATCCCTGTACTAAGATTCTATTCAGAAAATACTGGAAAGGGATGAATACAGAATTGAAACTCTCCTTCAGAGTGGATGATACATTGAAAGCTCACTCTATTGAGATGTTTTAATTACAAATGTTGACATAGAAATATTTTATATATTGAATCAGTATTTTGGCAAGTACTTGCTGAAAAATTATTACTCATAGGTGCAAATGAGGTTCAATTTATAGATTTGTGGTTTAATTAGACATTAGATGCAAGATTTTTCTGTTAGACACAAGTTCAAGCTGTTACTATGTAAAAAAGAGCTGTTTACTAACTGCATTAAATGCATTTGACATATCAAAATTTAAACTTTGGGACTTGTTAGATGAATTTCACAGAGTCAGTATAGTTATGTGTTTGATATTGAACTTAAAAAATTCATCTATCACATAGTGAAATATGAATTTTGAGTTTAACAAAGTTAATCCATGTTAGTTTATGCGAATTTTCATATTGGAAGTACGTCTGTTGAAGTTTAAACAGTTATCACAAGTTTTCACAGTGTACTTCAAAATTTGAATTTTAGAAGTTGAAATTCGTCTATCAAAGCTACATTCAAACATGATATAAGAGTTCTCTCTTCAAAATTTGGTTGTTGAAATGCAAAGTTCATCTGCAAGAGACATCCTCTAACGAGACTCACAAGTTCTTATTTTGAAATTCGCACTTTGAAGCCCAAAATATGTTTGTCAGAAGTAGTGATAGTAAACTCATTTTGAATTTCACCAATATTCAAAATTTGACTAAGTTTCTTGTGAATTTTGCACACTTTCTTTAACAGCGCTTAGACCAAAATTCAAATTTCAGAGCTGAAATTCATCTGTCAGAGATAAAACCTCTGTAACTTCAAATTTTACCAAGCAAAGTTCAAATTTTGCATAAAATAAGCATGAGTCAAACACAAAATTAGTCTGTTAGCCAATATTTCTCAATTGTAACATATGCTAACATCAAATTTACTTAATCTTGTTTAAAATATGGGGTAACAAGATTAAGTAAATTTTAAAGATTAAACCACCTCAAGACCTAAGTGAAAACAAAATATACCTAATAGTTAGGTCTTCAAAATTTGAACTCCACTTTCACTTGGTCGTTTCCATTCTTGGTATACTCCCTTCTAATCTTCCGTTATTGGAGCATCCTTTCTCTTCTTCTTCTTTTAGTGAGGCATGATGTTGAGTCTCAATTCTTTATTCTAATGCATACTCTTCTTATTTGGACAATCTTACACTTAATGTATTACACTTACAAACTAAGTAGTTAGTATAATTTATACATCCAACTTATATTATAAATTATAAGAGCACAGTGGATATATCAGTACATAACATGGTATGTCCATTATAAACATAGTTAAATACATGTAATGCACACTTTATTTCTTTAGGGGACAATATATATACTATACAAATATGATACATTTGTTCTTTATTACTCTACATTTATTATCATCAAAACTTATATTATATTAAACCTAACAATCTCCCCCTTTTTTATGATAACAAATCACTAGTGAAAAATATGCTGAATGATTAACACATAATGTAGTTCAATTTAGATAATTACAGATTTAGCATATGCATATTTTTCATACAACTTCTCCTCCTATTTGATATCAACAAAAAGGTTTGAAGAAAAATCCTCCCTTAATTCTTCTTTCTCTATTTGTAAGGTTGCACCAGTGAGCACATATATCCAACATTGTGTCAAGTAGACACTAAAGCATAAGTTAACATGTAACGCATCATCAAAACTTATTATGCACCTAAAGCATAAGCAATTTAATTTCAGAAACTGCTTCCCCTCAACATATGCATTAAGAGTTAAATTTAACATGTATAAGTGCAAGACATGTATCAGAGTAGAAAACAGAGAAGGAAATGTTGAAACAAATTTCATTAATGCAAATATGTTCATTACAAGGATTCAAAAAATTACATCACAAAGTCACATAATCCTACAGAGTTCTAAGAAATCCTAGAAAGTCCTAAAAAGATCTAAGCCCTGAGGTTCTGCAACTTGTCATTCCTTTTTGGCCTTGAGCTTAAACCCTTTAGCCATATGTCTTTCCTAATTTCCCAACAGTTTCAAATTGTCCAGTTTCAATTGATTTAGTTGCTGTTTCTCCAATTTGCCCAGTTTTCTTCTCCTCTATTTTGACACTATCAGGACCAAAAGTAGGTATATAGGAAGGAGGTATTTAATCTGTACGAATGGCTTGAAGATAGATTGGTATGAATGGCACTGAGGGAGGTATCTGAGGAAGGTCATCATCAACCTCTGAAGTTAATTCCTAAACTTCCCTTTGAATGTTGGCTGGCCTAGCCCATTGTTGCTATATTTATAGGACAAAGGTTAAAAAGTAGGTGTAAGAAACATTTCATCAAGCCTTTGCTTTTGTGCTTGAACTATAATATTATGTACAACAGCAACAAAGTCCATATAAGGCACGATGTCCCTTTCCCATTGAGAACATCTTGAATAATTAGTACAATGGTGAGATCTACAACAAGCTTCTCCATTTGCTCATTCTCTTTTGATGATAGGATTGAGTCTTGAGCAGCATCCTCCATTATCGGCTCATGAGATCCCTTTACTTGAGTGGCTTCTTACTCCATAGCATAGTCTAGAGAAGGACCGGGATTGGTTTCATTGCTAGAGGACTAAGGAATAGCAGCAGTAACAGCAGTTGTAGCATTAGGAGAGCCTATTTCAAAAAGACTTGGGATTTGATGAGAGATAGATTTGAGGGGTTATAAGGTACCAGTCTGAGGGAGTACAGAAGTGGTTGGAAAAGTTTCAGATATCTTCATAGGCATTAGTAATTACCTTGAGATTCTTGGCCAGGTCGATTATTTGAGCTTGCAAGTGTGCAAACTTGTCATTTTGTTCATCCTTAATACTCAACATCATCTCTGATAGGCTATCATACAGTTTAGGTACTATATTAGCGGTTGCTAAGGTAGATGGGATGGATGATTGAGGTGGCTGTGTAGGCTTAGGTTAAGTAGGTTCTAAATCAGGTTGAGTGGTTGAGCAGCCTGAGAGGTAGTTTCTAGTTATTATGGCTTTCCCCTATCATAGAATAGATACTCAAATTTTCCAGTTCCCTTTCCAATCCATCTGCCCTCTTTTCTTTTAATGCTCATTCTCATTAGCTTTTCTTCTTTAAACTCCTCATTTGGCTTTCCCTCACCTTTCCCTCATTTGGCTTTGATCTTTCCTTCATACTCCTCAAGGCTGCCGAAGAGAGCTGTGACAGAAGCCATTGATTCTCCTCTGGCTTCTTCTATTGCTGTCACCTTGGGCTGCCACTCCAGAGGTAGAGCTCTGAGTATTTTTCTCACTTTCTCAGACTGTGTGTATTCTTTTCCCAGGCTTTTTAGTTGATTCACAATGAGGATGAATTTCTTTTACAGCTCCTTTACAGTTTCCCCTTCACCCATTCTGAAGCTTTCATACTCCCCAATGCATGTGTTCAGCCTGTTCTCCCTGACTCCAGATGTTCCTTCATGTGCAATCTGCAGAGTATCCCACATTCCTTTTGCAGTGGTGCATTGTGAGACTCTGTAGAATTCGTCCTGGTTCAGGGCACTGACTAAACAATGCTTTGCTTTGAAATTCAGTAGGACTCTTCTTCTGTCCTCATCATTCCATTCTGCTTCCAGCTTCTCTTTGTGTCCTCCATCTTCAGTTACAGCCATTGGAATGAAATCTCCTTTTTCAATCACTGACCAGATGTCAAGATCAATTGATTGAAGGTAGATCTGCATCCTCATCTTCCAGTATCCATTATGCTCTCCACTGAAGCCTGGTGGTCTGTTAGTGTTGTTTCCTTCAGGAAGTATACTCTCTTGAAAGCCAGCCATCTTAATTCCCGGACTGTGAGTTCCTTTGAATGGGAATCCGGGCTCTGATACCACTTGTTAGCAAGGCTGACTTCCCAAGAGGGGCGGTGAATTGGGAAGATTGAATTTTTTTCTGCACAAAGTGAAGTAAGTGAAGATATCACAGTATAATGAAAACAATGAGTAAAACAGAGCAAGCAGAAAAGTAAAGATAGGGAGAAGAAAACTCAGTAATTTATCCTGGTTCGGTCTTTCCACTTGACCTACATCCAGTCCTCAAGACACCTCTTGAGATTTATCCACTATACAACAAGAATTTCAATGGGCTTCTTGCTAAGGCCACAGTACACGAGTATGCTCTGTTTCTGAGCTCTCTCAAACTCTCCAAGCACTTTCACTATGTGCTTCCCAATTCCCTTGTGAATACCCCTCACAAGTAAATCTATCTTCCAGATGAAGAGTAGATTGATTACAATAAAATAACTCTCTTGAAAAGAGTAGATATGAAAGTTTCAGTACAAGTATAGAAGTTGAGAGGGTAAAAGCTTTTGAGAAAAGATTTAGCAGAAATTCGGTACACACTTGTTTGATTTGTTACCCATAACTTCAAATGTTGTTGTATTTATAGATATAGGTCTCAAATATCCGTTAGAGACTTTAATCTATCCGTTGGAGAAGTTATCCAACGGTTACTCTGAAAAACTATCCGTTTACCAACCGCATTTAATGTTTCTGACATACTGAAATTCGAATTTTGGCTGGTCAACAGACGAATTTCGAAGGAACCGAAGGTTAAAGCTTCCAACGTTACAACACGAAGTTCGTCTGTTCATTAAGTGAAATTCGAATTTTGAAACTTATAAAACATTTTCACAATGTGACATACGAATTTTCAAGAAGAAAATTTTTCGGTTAAGTGTGAACAGTGTTTTCAATTTGCTACAGTGCCCTCGAAATTCGAATTTTGAAAGGGTGAAATTCGTCTGTCAGAGAGACTCTTTCCAGACTAATTTCATCATTCGAATGTTGATGTTTCACTTAAACAGACTTAAGATTTTTGCTTCTGAAATTCGAATTTCAATGTTCAAAGTTCATCTGTCAGAGAGCAGTTTTGAAACTTAAATCATTCTTGATCTCAGATGAACTTTAACATAGTATCAGACGTATTTCTGCTATTCTCTCAAATTTTGTTTTGTCTGAAATTCGAATTTTGGAGACTTAAAGTTTGTCTGTTACAAAGAAGCTTCTTTCAGACTTATATGAAAATTCGAATGTTGGTAGTTCAAAATTCGTCTGTCAGAGAGCATTTATCAAACTCAATTTCATTTTGATTTCAGATGCATTTTATCATAGTCTCAGACCAATTTCTTTGGTTTTCACAAACTTCATTTTTTCTTGAAATTCAAATTTTGAAAGTGTGAAGTTCGTTTGTTACTAGAAAGGCTTCTTTCAGACTAGATGAAAATTCAAATTTTGAGCAGCCAAAATTCGTCTGACAGAGAGCCATCTCTTCAGACTCATTCAGTTTCAGCTCGAAGTTCGAACTTCCAAAGGCAAAGTTCGAATTTCCAACTTGACAGTTTAGCTTAATCTTTCAACCTTCGTCTATTTGTGGGTGTTTTTCAAATAGGTAAAGATTTAACACAAAATCAAGGTTTGAAAACATCTTTTTCTCAAATCAAAATCTTTTACCCAATCATAACAAAAACTAAAGATCCTACAAGAGATCTAACAGCAAATACTCATAAAGTCTTCACTTGACACAGCTTTGATCTCCTTTGATATCTTCAATTCAAGCTCTTGAGTGTTGGTTTACAATCATCAAAACTCTTGATTCAACAATAAGGCTTCACATTCTTTAGCTAAAGCCTATTTTTCCTCTTCCTGAAGAGAGCATTCAGAATTGTGCTTTCCTTTAATTCAGATATTCTCCACCTTCCTCATTTGCATCATCATCCTTATCCATGTACTTAGTGGTAGAAATATCATTTTTTAATTTGTCCCATCCAAGAATTTTCAGAAAGTTATTGAGATTCTCATCTGTTAGCCATAGATTCCTGGACCTAAGTGTTACTTGATACTTCTTTGTTGTGTCATTGAGTTTCAAGGAGGTGTACCAGACCTTGATATCCTTATCGTCATATCTCTGCTTAATCTCTAACAAATTTTTATATCTTCCCATCTATATTGCAGCATCAAAATTGTTTAAAATAAGAAATTGTTCCAAACTTGTGCAATGTGGGGTGATTACCATCTTTGCCGCAAATTTTATAGTGAATTTCTTCAGAGCTACAAAGAGGCTCTGTAGTCATTTACAACTCTTCTGACTCAGTATTTGACGCAAGAGCAGTAGGGATTAGTTTCTTTGATTTTGTTGGAGTTGTTTTCTATTTCTTTGATGGAGTTCCCTTGCTAGATTTGGCCTTTCTTTTTTTGTATCACCTTCTTTTGATGCATACTAGGATTTGGTAGATCATTTAGGCCTTGGCTCTTTTTTACCAACATTAGCATTCTTCACTCGCACCATTTTCACTTAGAATGTGTTTTAAGGAATGCTCCAAAGATGTTTATGATGTTCGGTTTGGAGTTTAATCAACAAAAAATGAACTTTAACCAAAGAAATTTGAGAATGGTTGATACAGAAGAGGAATAGCTTTAGTTGAAATATGAATAAGGTTGCATCTATTCAGAGCGTAACCCTTTGAATTTTCTTATGTAAACATTCGACACATGAATTTTGGTGGTCAAAATTGGAATTTTGGTCAGTTTCATTGCCTATATAACATAGAGAAATTGTCCAAATAATTTTCAATCTTAAAGTTTGTCTGTCAGAGACTTAACATACAAATGATATCTTCAATAGTTGAATGTTGGTCTTGCAATTTGACTGTTAGAGTCGTATTGTAACATCTTACTTTATCATACATTTTCCAAGTATTAAAGCATGTTTAATGTTCAAAAGGCTCTTGAATCATCATAGGAACCATATTGCATAAAATAGAGAAAATGGTGTTACTATTCATTTAGTTCCAAAGTTTTCTAGACAAATTTGAAAAATCATAATTAATTCTAGAAAAATTGTATCAATGTGATTCAAGTGTCTACATGAAGCTAGAAACATGCTCTACAAAAAAAATTATTCTAATGTTTAACAATACCAATTTATACAGTTTAATCCTTAAAAAGGTACCATACAAAAGGTCAAATTCATGTTCCAGATTTTTTGGCCTAATTTCAAAAATTCATAACAATTCATACAAATGTTAAATTATAGTGATCTTTAATTGTTGGAAATTCCTATCTATCTAGTTTTTGAAAATGTATAATACTTACATGTTATTTTATATTTTGGATTAACGGTAATCATGAAACTGAAAGGTGCGCAAAATGTTCGAATTCTACTGTGCTTTGCAAAATACTTATATACATTCCATACATTGTTCAAACTTGCTCATGCCATGTTCTCATCATCAAAAGAGACTTAAAACAACACGATGGCAGAAAGACACTGTTAGCAAGGCTGACTTCCCAAGAGGGGGGTGAATTGGGAAGATTGAAAATTTTTTTTGCACAAAGTGAAGTAAGTGAAGATATCACAATATAACGAAAACAATGCGTAAAACAGAGCAAGATGAAAAGTAAAGATAGGAAGAAGAAAACTCAGTGATTTATCCTGGTTCGGTCTTTCCACTTGACCTACATCCAGTCCCCAAGACACCTCTTGAGATTTATCCACTATACAGCAAGAATTTCAATGGGCTTCTTGCTGGGGCCACAGTACACGAGTATGCTCTGTTTCTGAGCTCTCTCACACTCTCTAAGCACTTTCACTATGGACTTCCCAATCCCCTTGTGAATACCCCTCACAAGTAAATCTATCTCCAAGATGAAGAGTAGATTGATTACAATGAAATAACTCTCTTGAAAAGAGTAGATATGAAAGTTTGAGTACAAGTATAGAAGTTGAGAGGGTAAAAGCTTTTGAGAAGAAGATTCAGCAGAAATTCGTTATACACCCGTTTGATTTGTTACCCACAACTTCAAATGTTGTTGTATTTATAGATTTAGGTCTCAAATGTCCGTTAGAGACTTTAATCTATCCGTTGGAGAAGTTATCCAACGGTTACTATGAAAAACTATCCGTTTACCAACCGCATTTAATGTTTCTGACATACTGAAATTCGAATTTTGGCTGGTCAACAGACGAATTTTGAAAGGACCGAAGGTTAAAGCTCCCAACGTTACAGCACGAAGTTCGTCTGTTCATGAGGTGAAATTTGAATGTTGAAACTTACAAAATATTTTCACAATGTGACATACGAATTTTCAAGAAGAAAGTTTTTCGGTTAAGTGTGAACAGTGTTTTCAATTTGCTACAGTGCCCTCGAAATTCAAATTTTGGAAGGGTGAAATTCGTCTGTCAGAGAGACTCTTTTCAGACTAATTTCATCATTCGAATGTTGCAAGTTCTTATCATTCGTATGTCAATTTTCCACTTCAACAGACTCAAGAACTCAGCTTCTGAAATTTGAATTTTAATGTTCAAAGTTCGTCTGTCAGAGAGCAGTTTTGAGACTCAAATCATTCTTGATCTCAGATGAACTTTAACATAGTCTTAGATGTATTTCTTCCATTTTCTCAAATTTTGTTTTGTCTGAAATTCAAATTTTGAAGACTTAAAGTTCGTCTGTTGCAAAGAAGCTTCTCTCAGACTTTTATGAAAATTCGAATGTTGGAAGTTCAAAATTCGTCTGTCAGAGAGCATTTATCAAACTCAATTTCATTTTGATTTCAGATGCATTTTATCATAGTCTCAGACGAATTTCTTTGGTTTTCACAAACTTCATTTTTCTTGAAATTCGAATTTTGAAAGTGTGAAGTTCGTCTGTTACCAGAAAGGCTTCTTTCAGATTAGATGAAAATTCGAATTTTGAACAATCAAATTTCGTCTGACAGAGAGCCATCTCTTCAGACTTATTCAGTTTCAGCTCGAAATTCGAATTTCCAAAGGCAAAGTTCGAATTTCCAACTTGACAGTTCAGCTTAATCTTTCAACCTTCGTCTGTTTGTGGGTGTTTTTCAAATAGGTAAAGATTTAACACAAAATCAAGGTTTGAAAACATCTTTTTCTCAAATCAAAAACTTTTACCTAATCATGACAAAAACTAAAGATCCTACAAGAGATCTAACAGCAAATACTCAGAGAATCTTCACTTGAAACAGCTTTGATCTCCTTTGATATCTTCAATTCAAGCTCTCGAGTGTTGGTTTATAATCATCAAAACTCTTGATTCAACAGACACAACTTCACAAACTCACATATTATCTTACATATAATTACATATATACAAAAAGCGATGGCTAATATAACATTAGCCATCTAAAGCCTTCCCTGTTAGAGATTGTGCTCTAGGCCAATCATTGTACTATGAACATTGTTCTTTATTATGAGAAAGAATGTGTTTTTTCTTACATTATTATATTATTTGCATGTTTTCTTTATAATAAGATCCTTGAATAAATCATTTTATCCTAAATGTCGCTCGTCAATCATCTTTGTGGGAATAATGATGAATTAAGGCTAATATGATTTTGATTGATAATTATGTATGAAGATATAAATCAAAATCATAAGCTCCTGTTAAAGAATAGACACTAGATCGACCCGTCATGAGATAGCTGCATGGATCAAGTTATAAGCAAATCTCATATATAACCATGTCACTATGCCCTCAGACCTGAGATTAAAATGGCTTCCTACATGGGCAACAATATACTTTGGCATATTCAAAAGTCACCTTTAATTGGGAGATCATAAAGGCCATGATTGGGCATAGTGGAACTCATGTGGAGGAAGATGAATGGTCAAGAAGGAATTTGTCCCTCTAATTAATGAAGAGATATATCTGGGCCCCTCGATGAGTGAGATATAGAAATATATGGCTGTGCTCGAATGGAAGAGTTTTCCATTTGTTTTATTAATCTGCTTAGAGATTGAGAAAGTGATGGTCAAGTAAAATGAGAATGACTTTTCCATGCCTCATACTTGACCTTATATATCATGAGACAAAAGAAATGTGATCAAGTTATATATTTGTCACAATGTCTTGCTATAGGCCACTTATGACTTGTGGATCTAATAGTGTTATTAGCCCACTGCTAACATCATATAGGCCTACAGGGTCGCACATAAGAACTGGCTAACTAGAGCTAGAATGTCCAGATTCATTGAATCTAAAATGTGTCTAGATTCAATGAATTTAATTTTTAATTTAGGGTGATTGAATTATATATATATATTATAAAATTTGAAATATATATATGTTTGATATATAATATATTATTTCAATATATATATATATTGTTCAAATTAATTCAAATGAATTAGTTTTGAATTTAATTCTATATGATAGATTTAAATTTAAACTAATGTCATAATCTAAATTTGATTTAGATTTGATTCTAAATTTGAATTTAAACTAATAATCTAAATTTGATTTATATGATAAATTAAATTTAGATTTGATTCTGAATAAAGATTAGATAGTTAGTTTAAATTTAATCTATTAGATAGATTTAAATTCAAACTAATTTATTTAATTAATATTTGATTTAGTTTAAATTAATAATTTAAATTAAACAAATATTAAATTCTATTTATATATTGATATAGACTAGGGTGTAGAATCAAGACAATTTTTTGAATCACTCAAAAGAGAGAGTGGCTATATTCTTAGAGAGTGAGGCTGTACGAACGAATGACAAATAGCAGCTGTACGGAAGAACAGCATGCAGACGTATGGATATCACTACCAAAGGTACTAGCACGTCATTCGAGCTGGACTCATCATTCATGTGGATACTGGTAGAGGGAGCTGACCAGTCAAATTAATTCCTAGGGTTTGATGAAGCACAAAAAGAACAGCAAGGGTCGCACCAAAGGAAATTCTTTTTCTACATCTCAATCTAAAAAACGTTGACGGATTCATGGGAGGGAATTTCTTAATAGTTCTTCACAATGTGTATGCTAAAATTTCCAATATTCTCCCTACCTGTTGCCTTCATGGGGGTCTTGCCATGCTTTAAACCTATAATTTGGTATACTTGAGGGGATGAGATTAGGGATAATCTCAGTAACGAGTCACATTCAAAGCATTATGGCATCCATTTCACAAGATAAATCACATTGAATCACATTTGAACATCAAAGTACCACATTGGTTATAAAAATTTCAGTAGCATAATGACTTAGAAAATAGACATTTCAGGGATTAAAACCCCTCATATTGCAGCCAAATCAATCAAAGAAATCATAATATACAATGTGGTAGCTTAAATTCATCATAAGAATATCATATAAACATTGTGAAATCGCATAAAGCAGTAAATGGACTTTACTACCTCTTGAAGTACCACTTGATCTTTCACTTGAAACCAATAGTTCCACTTGCTTTTCTAAGCTTCCTCAAATCCCTAGACATCATTAAAAAATTGATCAAACCACTGGTTTCATGTCATTATACATGGGACTCTCACAAAACCCTAGAAACCCTTATTTGTCCAATTTGTTTATCTTAGCCTATATTATGAAGCATATACTTATTCTTAAGGTTTTTGGCCATGGGGAATCTCATTTTGGAATCAAAACAATGATATTTCCATCTAAGATGACCTTCTACACCAACCAAAGTTCTGCTCATAGGAAGAAAATTGGTTTTTCCATAAACTTGTTTCAAATCATACCTAACTTGATTTGTTTTCCAAAACCTTACCCTTTCTCATGATTTTATGGTTTTAAAACATCATTCCTAGCCCTAACCATGTCCTGAACAAAATTTACAGAGGTTGGAGAAGGAAATAACTTCATGAAAACTAGACCATACAGGCATGAAACCATAGCAATACATCTAAAGATCTCAAGTAAGGCACTTACTAATGTTCCTTGAATTTCTTCCTATTTTCTCCTTCCTCTTCTTGTGCTGCTCTTCCTCTCTCTATTTGGGTGGAGTTTTCCTCTATTGGATGCACAAAATGAAGGGAATGAAGGGGTATTTATAACCAACTAATTAAGCATTAATCAAGGTTACATTTTGCTAATCAACTTGATTAACTTTAATGACACTTTAGCCATTAAGTTATCTTAAGCATTAAGACTTCCCAATTCAGAATATGGGCTGCCATATGGCACCATTTTAGTGGGGTAATATCTCCAAGATACTGCATAAGTTTTTCTAGCCTAGTAATACCCTGTATTAGTTACTTTATACTTGGACCAGTAAAGTTATCTTTAGCAGTGTAAATTCCCTTTATTGATAAGGAATAAAGTAAACTTGTGTCTGGTATTAATTTATTATCATGTCACTAAAAAGCTACTTTTGTGGTGTCCAACTGCTTTCCTTTTTTCCTTTTTAGCTTTTGCAGATCAAAAACCAACATTATCAGTATAAAGTTACTTTTTAACTTTCGACATCCCCTGAAAGATTATGTGACTTAGGTTGAGCTTCTTTCTATGAATTATGGCTATCATTACATGAGCCCCAGCCCTGGTGATTAGATTGAAGCTTCCTCCCTTGTTGAAAATAATCCTTGACACTATATAGTGCAGGAATCTCACTTGTACACTTAGGTCATAATGCTTCACAATTTTTAGAGGAGGCCTATTCACACGCCTTCTAGAGAAAGCATCCAAAATTGTGATTTCCTTATAATTCAAATATTCCCCACCTTCCTTATTATCTATATCATCATTCTCATCCATATATTTAGAGGTGGAGATATCAATCTTGAATCCTTCTTGTCCTGGAATTTCTAAAACTTCATTGATCTTTTCATCTGATAGCCACATATTCTTAGACCTAAAAGTTACTTGGTACTTCCTTTTCTTGTCATTATATTTTAATGTAGCATACCAAGTTTTGATCATATCTTTCTTTAATTTCCAACAGATTTTTATATTTGCCCATCCAAATTCCATCATCAAAGTTGTTTGAAACTAGAAACTCCTCCAAATTAGTGCAATGAGGGGCTATTATCTTCTTTGCAACAAACTTCATTGTATATTCCTTCAAGATTTTTTCAGAGCTACAAAGAGGATCTGTAGTCATTTACAACTCTTCTAACTCAGTGCTGGATGTAGGAGCAATAGGGATTGATTTCTTTGATTAAGCCTTTAGAGATGTTTTCTATTTCTTTGATGGAGTCCCTTTATTGGATTCGCCCTTTCTTTTTATGTGTATCTCCTTCCTTTGAAGCATACTGAGATTTGGTAGAATGTTTGGGCCTAGCTTGCTCTTTCCCAATGTTGTCATTTTTCATTCTAACCATTTTCATGAGAGATTTGTGTTGAAAGATACTCTGAAGATATTTATAAGGTTTGGGTTGAAGTTTAATTAGTGAGAAATAACGTTTAGTCAAAGGAATTTAAGAATGGTTAAGAGAGGAGAGGAGCAGCTTCGATTGAAATATGAAAAGGGATGTGACTGTTCACAGTATGACTCTTTGAATTTGCTTATGCAACCCTTCGATAGATGAATTTTGGTGGTCAAAATTCAAATTTTGGTCAGTTACGTTGCCTATGCACATAGAGAAATTGTCTTGACAGATGAATTTTTAACCTTTAAGTTCATCTATCAGAGACTTAATATACAAAGAATGTCTTCGACAGTCGAATCTCAGTCTTGAAATTTGACTATCAAAGATGTATCATCAACAAATATTTCAATAGATAAACTTTGTGTCTTCAAAGTTCGAATTTCAGAGCTTTCTATATAAGATATGCAAACATAAGAGTTCCAACAGACAAATGTTAGGATTCAAAGTTTGTATTTTCAGACTTTATAAAGAATTGTCTAAAATGTGAATATTGAATCATCAAAATTCAAATGTTATCCACGCAGACAAAGCAACCATAGATATCAATATTCAAAATTTGAATTTCAAATAATCAGCAAACAAATTTTGTGTGGACTAAAATTCTGATATAGTATATGAATCACTGAAATGCTACTGTTTAAGCTTAAAGTTTGAATTTTAACTATGCAAAGTCATTCAACAAGCTGGATAGAGCATGGAAATTTATCTATTAGCAGCCAAAATGTGAATTTTGCAAGATTAGACTTAGAGATAGACTCTGAATATTTGAATTTTCATATTCTTCAGTAGATGTTGATTAAGTAAGTATGAGATACTCCATTATATTGATTTCTCTATCATATAAGCCCAAAGGAATACCTGCAAAACACTTTAAATATGCTCCGATGCTTAAGTTAGAGTATGACTTAACAAATTAACTTTAGAAATTAAATAGATTTTTAATAGAAGTTTGCTTACAATTCATTAGGATTTACCATTCTCAATTCTCTTTTGATTTTAAAATATATGTTCTCTAGAAGCGGCTTAGTTAAGATGTCTACAAGCTGATCTTCTGTAAGGACAAAGTCCAATATAATGTCTCTTTTTAGGACATGATCCCTTATGAAATGATGTTTGTACTCAATGTGCTTTGTTCTTGAATGCATTACTAGATTCTTCATGATGTTGATGGCACTTTGATTATCATATCTTACAGGCATTTCCTTTTTCTCAATTTCAAGATCTTTAAGTTACGGCTTCATCTAAACAATTTAAGCACAGTAGCTTCCAACTGCTATTTATTCATCTTCTGTTGTGGAGAGCCACATTATTATGCTTCTTGCTGAGCCATGAGACTAGAGATCCTCCATGAATTTTCCATAGGCCACTTGTGTTTTTTGTATCAGTGTTAGATCCAGTAAAGTCAGTATCAATATACCTAACATGCTCTTCTTCTGCATTACCCCTTGGATACCAGAGTCCTATCTGTGATATTCCAATTACATATTTGAATATTCTTTTCATAGCTGTTGCATGGGACTCTTTAGGACATGATTGAAACCTAGCATACATGTAGATACTAAACATGATGTCAGGTCTACTAGCTGTTAGGTGCAATAAGGAACCAATCGTTCTTCTGAGTTGAGTTATATTAAATGATTTTCCTCCTTCATCCATATCAAGATTTCTGGTAGTGGCCATTGAAATTCTCATTGACTTGGCATTTTCCATTCCAAATTTCTTAAGTAATTCTTTTAGGTATTTTGATTGATTCAGGAAGATACCATCATCACATTGTTGGATTTGTAATCCAAGGAAAAAGTAGAGTTCTCCCATCATTGACAACTTGAATTTACTTTGCTTTAGCTTAGAGAAACCCTTACACAAAGATTCATTAGTGGCACCAAATATAATATCATCAATAAAAATTTGAACAATAAGTAAATCTTTGTTTTCCTTTTTAGTAAACAAAATTATATCAACTTTGCCTCTATTGAATACTTTTTCAATTAGAAAGTTACTTGGTCTTTCATACCATGCTCTAGGTGCTTGTTTTAAACCATGGAGAGCTTTCTTCAGTTTCTATACATGATTCGGTTTAGCTGAGTCCTCAAAGCCTGGAAATTTTAAACTTTTCCCATGATATAACCATTCAAAAAGGAACTTTTTACATCCATTTAATACAACATTATATCTTTTATACAAGTATGGGCTAGGAGAATCCTTATTGCTTCCAATCTGACAACTGGAGGAAAATTTTCCTCATAGTCTATGCCTTCCTCATGATTATATCCTTAAGCTACCAACCTATCTTTTTTTCTAATTATTGTTCTAGATTCATCTAGTTTGTTTCTAAATACCCATTTGGTTCCAATAATTGCATGATTATTGTGTAACACCTTAAACTTACATCCATTTCCCATGTATTAGACTACAATTATGTCTATTATTGCATGATCAGATACTTATTGCATAAAAATATTGCAACATATTTTTCTTTATTTCAAGTACTGTTCATTGTGCAATTTCCATTTTACTCAATGAACTTCAAAAATTCATAATTAATTCTAGACAAATCATCTCAAAGTGATTCAAGTCTCTAAAAATAGTTAAAAAGATTCTCTTCATAGAAAAAATATGAAACAGAGTATTTTTTAGACCAATTTGTATAATTTAATTCTCAAACATTTACTATACATTTGGTTAGTTAAGCATTTTAGCCACTAGTTCAATGAGCTATATCATAAAGTGCTCATTAAGACCTTAAATTTCCATATTGCTATCATCTTGGTTTTTCTTAGAACCAACACTTGTTCTTAACTATTTTGGACCCAAAGAATCTATTTTTGGGGTCAAAACTTCAAATTCCTTCCCTATTTGAAACCTCAAATAGGCAGAAAATTTTCATAAATTGTAGAAAAATAATTACTCCTAGAATCTAACAATAACTTGTATATTCTTGCATCTTGGGACATGTACAACTTTTTTCATGGTTTGATTTCTTCATGGCTCAAGTTTCTCTCTCTACTCTATCTCATGGCTGAAATTTTTAGAGGAATAAGGAGAGAAAATAATCCATAAAACTTCTCCAAACTCAAATATGAGCAAGATAGCAACCAAAGAAACCTATCTTGGAAGTTTGAGAGTCAAACTTTGCTTCTTGCTTGGTCTTCTTTCCTCCTTGAGTTGCATGAGTTCCTCCCTCTTTTCTCACTAGTTCAGGTGTGTTGAGGAGCTGGAAAAGATGGATTAAGTAGGTAATATGAGTGGTTAAGTAATTAAGTAATAAAACTTAACCTTTAAGTAATTAAGTAATAAAACTTAACCTTAATTACTTTAATACTTAACTTTAGTTACTTTAATTTTAATAAATATTTTCTAAAAATTTCCATTGTATCCTAATCTGCTGTCTAGAAATGTCTATCTTTGTTTTTTGGCCAAAAATTGCTTCAATAATTTTTATAGACCAAAATATCCTTCACCGATTAAATTTTCTTGCCCGATTAAATATTTTTTGCCAAAATTGTTATTATATTAATACAGGATCATCCAATAGTTACTTTTCATCCAAAATCATTATCTTGACCCAAAATATGTTTTATTAGGGTCCCTTCATTGTCCTTGAATTGGTACTGCCTTTTTCTACAATCCAAAATAATCTTTATCGGGAAAAATATTAATATTAATAATTACCTAATAGATATTTTCTTGATCTTAATAAATTTTTTAATATATTTCATTGGTCTAGGCTCATCAAGAGCTTCATTTTGACTATAATTTTTCATATTTCTAAAATACCCTTGACCTGGGGTAAATTTATAATTTTTAAAATATTTGAATCATTAGGTGTAAATTTTCCCAAACTTCTTTCTCTTTTCCTCCATCACGTTGAACTTGGGACAAATGCAAGGATTTTTAATTCTTGGGGACAAAATACAATTTTCTCATTTTTTCATTTAACTTGGAAAGATGACCTATTTGCCCCTCTTTACGTTTAACACTGTCTTTCCATTTGTCTCAGTTAGTTATGCATTTTATGACATTAACATTTTTTCCTTGAGACATAAATGTAATATTCATATTTACTTCTAATCTAAGAATTATCCATTTTTCCCCTAAGCCAAGTCAAAAAGTAATTATCCATTCTTCTAGGTACTTTCTTGTAATTTCACCTAGAGATCAATTTTTTATTATTTCTTTTTTACTATTCACATTAACTTTCAAATTGGTCTATCTCTTAACTTAGACCTCTTGGCTACGCAATACTTATACCATTGAGCTCATCTTAGAATGTGCTTCGATTCAAGTGGTATATTGCATATTTTTTAGGGTAAGTTCTGAAATTAATTTTTACTAATGACCTTATGGAAAATTAATTTTAATTAAAGACAAAATATAACTTCTTCTAAAAATTAGATGAGAATTACTTCTTTTTAAAGTCCGAGTATATAACCTTTTTGTCTTGCTTCATTTCCTGTCTATTCATACATTTTATTGTATCCCGTAAATATAGGGATATTACACAATAGGCCTGGGCACTAAGTCCCAAATTTGATTCCTCTCAAACTGATTTAGTTCTTCTTGCATAGCTAATGTCCAATACTCATTTGTTAATACTTCTTCATTACACTTAGGTTCAATTTGAGAAATCAATGTAAAGTGATTTATTTGATCCCTTAGTTGTCTTTTGATTTTAACATTCTCCTGAATATCCTCAATCACTTGGTCAATAGGATGACTCCTATGATATCTCCAAGATCTAGGTAGTTCTTGAGAAATTACTTCATTATCTTCAAATTCCAAATCTTTTTCCTGGATATCTTCCTCTACAACAGTAGATTCTGATATTTTCGGAGGTTCAGTTTTATTTTCCTTGTAGAAGTTCATGTTTTTGAAACTTGAAATCAGTTCATCCTCATCTATGACAGGTTTATAAACTGTTTCATTTTCAATGAATACTACATGCACAAATTCTTCTATGATCTTAGGCTTTTTATTAAATACTCTATATGCTTTACTCCTACTAGAAAAGCCAAGGAATATACCTTCATTTGATTTGGCGTGAAACTTACCCAGATTTTCTTTTCTATTGTTGTGAATAAAGCACTTGCATTCCAACACATATAGATATGAGAGATTTGACTTCCTTCCTATGTAAAGCTCATAAGGTGTCTTCCCCAAGATTGGTATGATATATGCTCTATTGATGATATAACTAGCTGTGTTTACTACATCAGCTCGAAGTATTAAGGAAGCTCTTTCTCATTCAACATTGCTCTTGCTATTTCTCTCATGGTTATGTTCTTCCTTCCTACCACACCATTTTGCTGATGTGTTCTTGAAGCTGAGAAATTGTAATCAATTTCATGTTCTTCGCAATACTCCAAGAAGCTTGATTTTTTGAATTCTCCTCCATGATCAAACCTGATAGATACAATAGAAATAACCTTATCATTTTGCACCATCTTAGCCAAGGTTACAAAAGCATCAAATGTCTCATCTTTGGAGGAAAGAAATAAAGTCCAAGTGAATCTAGAAAAGGCATTCACAATTACTAACACATACAGATTTCTACTAATACTTTTTACCCTAGATGGACCTATCAAATCCATATGTTGCAATTGGTGTGGTCTAGATGTGGAGATAATATTTTTCGATTTGAAAGAAGTCTTATTTTGTTTTCTTTTAAGACAAGCATTATATTCTCTATCCTTTGCAAAAGAAATCTTAGGTAAACCGATAACTAACTCATTTTAAATTAACTTATCTAATTGGTTCATGTTAACATGTGTTAGTCTTCTATGCCATAACCAACTTTCATTATCTTTGCTAATTAAAAATATGGAATCTAGATTAGGAAGTTCATCTAAATTAAAAGTATAGTAGTTACCATCTCTTTAAGCTTTGAGGATAACTTTGCGATCACCTTTTTTGATGACCAAGCAGAATTCTGAGTTAAATAGTACCCAATTTCCTTTGTCACAGGTCTGACTCATACTCAACAAGTTATGGTTGAAACTAATTACAAATAGCACATCTTCTATGAGTGTTTCTGGATTTCTGCTCATTATGCGAATGCCAACCACCCTACCATATTGGTCACCTCCAAGGGTTACTTTTCCTCTTTTCTTGTCTCTAAGGGTGATGAACTTCTCCTTATCACCAGTCATATGTCTTGAGCATGTACTGTCCACGTACCAATTGCTGCTCTTACTAGCTTTAAGATATACCTACAAAACAAAATTTAGTGTTTCTTCTTTGGTACCCAAATCTGGGTCCTTTTCTGTTAGTGACATTCTTCCTAGGTATAGATGTACATTTGAGAACCCATTCTACCTTCCAACCAAGTCATTTTTCCTTAAAAAGCATGATTTGGAAATATGTTCCTTCTTGTTATGGTAGTAGTAGGTGATAAAGGGTCTGCTCAATTGAGATGCAGGAAAAAACCAATGCAAATAATATTTTTGTTTCACATGTTTAGATTAGGTATGAGTCTCAATAGTTTTCAAGAAGTCACATTTCTTCTCATACCCATCTGCACTCACAAAATACCTTATGTATAGATTTTGGTTTTTCTTCTTAATCTTTTCTTTGACTGCACAAGGATCATAACCAAGACTAGTCATATCTTTTGCAATTCTCTGATTACATAGCAAAGCATACAACATATCTTTGCCTTTTGTAAAATTAGCTAAACTTTTAAGAAGATGTTCACTTTTCTTTGTAAGCTTTATGCGTGATGTGCAACAAGAGAATTTATCTTTATGTTATGATGCAATGTCAGGCATTTCACATTTGATTCTAGTTTGTTAATTTTCTTCTTAGCAAATTGTACTTCTTTTGCGATCTTGATGAACTCATCATGCAGGTCATGAAATACATTAAGTAATTCAGAATATGAAGGGTTAGAATTATTTACCTCATCTTCATTTTCACTATCAAATTGATTTTGTGCTCCTTCTTCAACACAGGCCATCTAGTACATATTGGAAATCTCTTCCTCATCTTTATCTTCTTCATTTGATATGTTGCCCTAGATTGAGGAGATATATGCCTTCTTCTTTTTTGCTCTTATCAGCAGCTTTCTTTTCATTTTCTTACTTTTTCAAGAACTGTGGATATTCCCATTTGATGTGCCTTTGCTTTTTACACTCATAGCAAGTTATGGAATGTTTGTTTTCACTTTTGCTACTTGTTCCTTTTCCTTTCTTGAAGAACTTCTTGCTTCTCTTTTTACTATAGAATTTTCCATATTTTCTGACCAGCATTGCAAGAGTTTCTTCATCCAGCTCTTCTTCATCAGTAGAGTTTTCTCCATTTTCTTTTGTAGCTTTCAGTGCCAAACTCTTTTTTCTTGGCCTGTATCTTTGAGAGCCTTCATCTTACTCTCATATTCTTCAAGATTGCCAAAGAGAGCTATGACAGAAGCCATTATTCTCCTATGGCTTCTTCTATGGCTCTCACCTTCAGTTGTAATTCTATGGGTAAGGCTTTGAGAATGTTCCTGACTTTTTCATGTTCAATGTATTCCTTCCTAAGACTTTTCAATTGGTTCACAATGAGAGTGAACCTCTTTTGCAGGTCCTTGATACTCTCTCTTTCCTTTATTCTGAAGCTTTCGTAATCGCCAATACAAGAGTTTAACTTGTTCTTTGTCACTCTAGCAATTCCTTCTTGTGCAATCTCTAGAGTGTCTCATATTCTTATGGCAGTGGAACAATGGGAAACCCTGTAGAATTTGTCTTAGGTACAAGACTGATCAAGTAATGTTTTGCTTTGAGGTTAAGCAAAACTCTTCTTTTGTCCTCATCATTCCACTCTTCTTCAGACTTCTCATTAAAAGTGCCATCATTTTGCAGCTTCATTGGCACAAAGTCATTTTTTTGGATAATTGACCAGATCTCTAGGTCTATGGATTGAAGATATATTTGCATCATCATCTTCCAATATCCATAATGCTCTCCACTAAAGCCTGAGGTCTATTAGCATTGTTTCCTTCTGGTAATATGCTTTCTCCAAAGCCATCCATTTGTTCTCCGAATGGTTAAATCCTTCAGCTGAGAGTCCAAGCTTTGATACCACTTGTTAGAATAGCTAGCATCCCATGAGGGCGTGAGTTGGGAAGTTCAAAAATTTTCTACAAAAACGTAAGTTCACAGTAAAAGCAAAAGTTTACAAAAAAATATAGTGCAGTAAAAATGAATGTAAATGCAAGATAAGGGAAGAAAAGACTTAGAAATTTATCTCGGTTTGGTCTGATCTAATTAACCTACGTCCACTCCCCAAACCACCACTTGAGATTTTCACTATCTGCAAGAATTCAAGGGCCTCGTTGGAATGCCTCAGTATAGATTCATGCTCTGTTCTTAGAGTACTCAAACTCTATACTCAATAGTTTTACAAGTGTTTCCCAATTCTCTTTATGACTCCCCACACAAAGAATCCTTCTTCCAGATGAAGAAAAGATTTTTTTTTATAAAATAAATACTCTCTTGAATAGAGTGGTATGAAAGTTATAGTGCAGTAAATGCTGTGTGTGTTGGGGGGGAGGTAAAAGGCTTTGACACAGAAATTCAGCAATGTTAATGCAATGTCAAACTTGAATTTTTTTTTCTTACAATTTCAAATGAAGTTCTATTTATAGATTTATAACTTAACTAGTCATTAGACACAAGATCTAGCTATTAGAAACTTTAACCAATGGTTACTCTACAGAAATAGCTAATCACCAATTGCACTTAATGCATTTGACATGCTAAAATTCAAATTTTAGGGTACAACAAATGACTTTCATAGAGACAGAAGGTTAAGAATTTCAAAGTTGAATTTTAACATTCATCTATTCAAGTGTGACATTCAAATTTTGAGTTTGTTAAGATATCCTATGTTAGAACATACGAATTTTCATATCAAAAATTTATCTATTGAGTTTGAACAGTTGTCCCATATTTTCACAGTGCACTTGAAATTTGAATTTCAAAAGCTGAAATTCATCTATCAGAGGCTTATTTAACATGGCACAAAAGTTTGTTAGAGGCATGCTCTAATGAGACTCATAAGTTCTTATTTCAAAATTTAAGCTTTGAACTACAAAGTTCATTTGTCATAGGAGGTGACTTTGAACTCTCTTTAAACTTCACCAACATTCAAATTTTGACTAAACTTCATACAAATTTTGCACATATTCACTAACAAGGCTTAACCTGAAATTCAAATTTCATAATTGAAATTTATCTGTCAGAGATGAAACCTCTTTATATTCGAATTTCACCAAGTTCAAATTTTGCACAAAATACACATGAGTCAAAAGCAAAATTCATCTATTAGTCAATATTTTTCAAAATCAACATATGCTAATATAGATAACTATGAAATTACTTGTTTAAGTATTGTGGCAATATAAATGAGTGAGAATCAAAGCTTTTTACCCAGTGTACATAGTGAGAAATCCTAACAACCAAATCTTAACACCCTCATCATTGGATTTCTTCACATTGTTATTTGATGCTCCTTTGATATTCTCCTTTTCAAGCTTTAGTTGTCCGGAATCTTCAAAACTTTTGATTCAATAAATTAAAATACTAATGACACATAATCATATTGAGAGTTATTAAATAGAATAAAATAGAAGTAATTAATTCTTTGGAATAATTTAGAAGATAGAAAATAATTAAATTAAAGCTTAATTTTAAGAGATTATCCCAAAATTCTCATAAATCCAAAGCTCAGCTAAAATCATGAAATCATCTAAAAATCCAAAATTAGTCAAAATTAATTGTCAAAGACACTACGTATAAGGGATAAAAACAACAAAAATCTAGGAGTTATCATGCTTTCCTTATACATTCTTTTAAAATATATCCCAAACTAATTAACCAAATTATACTAGATATAAATGTCTTGTAATTTCATCCCCAAAACTTTATAGATTTGTCCTTATGCCTTCATACTAAAATATGAAAACTTGTGATACCTATATGTAATAATTCCTAAAGTGCGGGGGCCCTTGCCTACTTTGACACGTGGTTCCACCAAATATTACCTATGTAGACATGACTTAGTCAAAAAAAATTTTCTAAGTTGTTAATGCATGTATATGTTTGTTATGTTAATGATGTAAAAATTTTGCTTGATATTGAATTCTTTTGTTTGTGTAACTTTAGACGCATCATCGGTTAGATTGTTTTCAAATATTTATAAGTCATATTTAAGGTTTTTTTTTTTAATTTTCTTTGCTTGTATTTTTTGGAGCAAGTTTAATTTTGATATTTAGAAAAGCTTCTCATCGGTACGTCTACATCATAAAGGCTAACAAGCATTATCCCCCAATAGGTTGCATTGTTAAAGGCTTTTAAATGCTACTAGAAATTTTGTATTTTATATTATTCCATGTTAAAAGATCTATATACTTACAATTTCTATGCATAATTAGAATGTTTGAATGAACATTCATTAGCTTATAGCTTTTCGAATTAAAGCATCATAAATTAATTAGAGAGTAAGATAAAGTTCAGAATTATCAAGGCTCCACAAAAATATATGAACATAAAGAAAGTGAAATGAAACTTTTAATTTTCACTATTATCCAAACTTTCCATATATGATATAAAATATAAGAGACGAAACACACATAACCGTAATATTTTGTTAACATAACAGTGTGCACATGCACTAACAAATACACTTATAATGTTTATAAAGTTGTAGAAATATTAGGAAAGAAAGATTATACATATTAAGGAAGCACATTTATAGGCTATGTTTTGTTAAAAATTCGGATCCACTTTGTGCTCCTTTGTATACTTGAAGAACCATCTAAGGTCCATTGTGTATTGGGTTTGGGGAAGAGGGTACTTCTCTATCAATTGTGGCAAAGGATATTTTGTTTGTTTCATTGAGAATATTGTTCCTTCCCACTTGAAATTCTCGTGCATATTCTATTTGTTGTTTTACATATCGAGCCTCCAAGATGTTGAGGTTCAAACCTGAAAGGCATAGCAACATAAACTAAGAAACACATCTTCTGAGTACATGAAATCAGCATGACATGCTTGCAACCTTCCATGTCAAGAGGCATTCAACTTTGTTTTGTTTTTTTGCCCAAAGATGGACAAGAAAAAGCACAATTTACCGATAGATGTAAGAACGTGCACTTAATTTGATGAATGCAAAATAACTTAAGGACAAAATTGGGAGTTAAAAAAATTATTTATCCTTGTAAATTAAAATTAAAAGTTATTTCCATTTACTATATATCTTTCGCTAGACAAGTACGTATCATGAGCAGGGCATTATAAAAGAACATTTGTTAGTCGACTTCCTTTCAATGTATGCTTTTGAAGAAAATTATTTCACCTAAAACTTCATGCTTTTTTGAAAAGTTTTGAGACCCTAGAAATCAATTCTGGGTAGATGATCATTAAACATAAATCTGGTTTAAATTGATTGATTCATAAGTTATTTTTGTGCATTGAATCATATTAGAATTTCAGCTTTAAGGAAGAATCATTGAAAACTTTACCTGAGATGACAATGAAAAGAAGGAAGAAAACGTGTGAATGAAGTCTTGGCCATTTGATTTGAGTACAGGAACAATAAGGTTTAATTTGATCTTTTAACACTTGTCTTTGTTGTGTGTGCCCATAGCCATAAGGGAGTAGAGGTATATGATGTCATGGCCTTTCGTGAAATTCAATTAGTTTTTGTTGTTATTTTTGTTTAGATGTACAAGCTATATTTAGTTATTCAATTGGTTTGGTAGCCTTTAAATATCTTGATGTCTTTTCAAGTTTGTTTTCAATAGTAACGCAGTGGATGAAATGTGAAAATTGGTTGGAATTTTGTTACAACCACTTAAAACTTTTATTTTTGTTATTTGTGAAGTTTCTCCACATAATTTGTAGAAAATCATTTGAACATGGCATAAAATTTCTGTTTGTTAGAAACCACTGGAAGGATAGTGCTTTAATAACTTGAATTGGTTCATATTATAACAAAATTTATGAAACATGTTTAAGGAATAATAAACTACCATACATTTTTTGTTTCGTAATGAAGACGTAGCACCAACCATTTTTTTTAAAAAAAAAAATCTCTAGTTGTGATATATTTTAAATAAACAAAAAGATATATGCATTAAGTAATTGCAAATTAAAATATATATGAAGACATAGTAGTCACTAATATCAGAATTTACTGGCAACTTAAATGCAAGCTCTATTTCCTATTATTCTTTCAATCAGGATGTTTCTTTAATCCATTGGTTTTCTCCAAGTAATAGGCAATTTTAGGATTCTCAAAGTTCTAAAATTATGAATGATTAGCTCATAAAAAGTTGTGCAACAATTGTCAAAAGAGTTAAACAATGAGAGATGATTTTGATGTTTTAATGTCTTTTCTCTCTGCCACTCTCTTGTTCTCTCATGTCACCATTGAAGGAGTATTTCTAATGAAACTGTAACACCTTACTTTTAGCTTGATTTTTATGCATCACACCTTGTTAGAGTCCAATTATACTTGATTAGGAGCTTGAATTACTTAGAAATGAAAATTAGAATTTTCAAAAATTTTGATATTGTTCACTTGACATTTTTTTTTCCTGGTGAATTTTAAAAATTTATAACTAATTCTAGAAAAATTACCTCAGAGTGATTTAAGTCTCTAAAATAACTAGAATGGTTCTCTACATGGGACAAATATGAATTAGGACATTCACTGGGCCAATTCATACAACTTATTCCTTAAAGTTTACTATACATTTGGACACTTTCTATATTCCCAGGATTTTGGCCTTAAATTTAAAAATTTGTATCTCCTTCTAACCTGAGCCAAATTATACATACTTTATGTCATTTGAAAGCCATATATGTCTACTTTTCAAACATAGTTTTATCGTACATTGATTCTACTTTTATAGGGCATAGTATCAATCTAAACCTCTAAGTGTTAGAACTCAACTCTAACTGGACTAATTTTGGAAAAACCTACATATTTTTTAATATATAGCTCCAATTAATTCCAAACCGTGGTATTTTAAACCTATGCCATGTAAACCACTGAATGTTTCAAGATCCTTACAATTTTATAATGCCTTTTGAAATTCCTAATATCTATGATTAAATCATCCAATTTTCTAGCATTGCCCTATTCTAAACTCTAAATTTGAAAATTTATTATGAATTGTGTATTAAGCCAAATTGAATGATCTTTGGCTCTTTGAAAAACTTATTCTATCTACTTTTAGGAATATAAATTACATGAACTAATGGACCTATTGCAAATAGTGCACCTCTATTCAAACTACCACCGGTCAATCTTGAGTATAATCACACCATATCTCATATAATAAACTTCATAAACATAATTCATTAACATTCATTACTCCAATTTTACACATTACATGATATGATAGCTTAACAAAATATAAACATGCATACTTACGTAATCTACATCTCATACATTAATTAGTACATAATCTAATATCATGGCATTATAGCTTAAAAAATCAAGCTAATCATCACTTCTTTGCTCCTTTCCTTTAGCTCCTCTTGGACCATTGGCATGGCTTGATCCTAACATGTTAGTCATTTAAGGAGGGTGAGATTCAAAGAATCTCAGTAGTTATATTCCATCTTGCATTCACATTATAATAATATTTCCTAAAATCATCAATGGAAATCATGAAATCATATTACGTCATATAACTTCATAAAAATTTTGACATGATAACGCCTTAGAAATTGGACATCCTAGGGTCATAAAATCCCTCAAACAACTAGCCAAAAATGCATTCTCTGCATAAATCATTCAAACAAAAACATGGCATAATCATAACATCACAAAAATGCAATATGACAATATTAGGCAAAATAGGAAAAATAAATACCTTGTAACTTTCCAATGTTCACCAAACCTTGAACATACTTTCTTTGATCCTCCAACACTTCTTGGAGCCCTATAGCATCATACAATATGACCATTAGCCAATGATTACATAATCCTCTTCACAAAGTGGCAAACTTAGCTTAAAATTTCACTTTGTGATTCTTAAGGAAATTCTTATATAACACACACATTACTACCTATTTTGGACCTAAGGAATCCTTTTTAGGGTAAAAAAATTGAAATTTTATTTTCTATATTAAACGTTAAATAGGCAGAAAATTTTCATAAATTATAGAAGAATAATAACTCATCAAACTTTGAAAGCAATGTTATAATCTTGTATCTTTTGACCTATACTTCACTTTTTATGGATTGATTTTTTCATGGCTCAACTTTCTCTCTCTTCTCTCTCTCTAGGTCAAAATTTTTAGAGGCAAAATAGAAAGAAATAATCCATAAAAACTTTCACAAACACTTGGAAACACAATAATATAACTTTATGATGTTACCTTGGTGGCTTGAAACCTTATCTTTGCCTCGTGTCTTCTTCCTCTTCAATGTTTTCACAAGCTCTCTCACTCTCCACCCTGGTTCTGACATATTTATGGTGAGAAAATGAAGACTCAATAGCTTAATTAAGGAGGTTTAGGAAAGATCTCAAATGGCAAGACAAATCATGGTAATTTTCATGAACCTTGGCTTACTTTTCCATTAAAGCTTTTCACATAATTCCCTTGGTGCCCTATGGCCTGATTAAAATTTGTTTCTCCTCATTTTTGGCTAAAAATTGCTTTAATAATTTTTATGGACTAATATATTCCTTACTGATTAAATTTACCTGTACCGATTAAATATTTTTGCCAAAATTATCATTAAATTAGTACATGATTATCCAAAAATAACTTTTGAATTAAAATTATCTTGGACCAAAATATATTTTAGTAAGGTCCAATCACTATTTTTGAATCGATACTACCTTTTTCTACAGTTTAAAATAACCTTTATTGGGTAAAATATTAATAATAAAATTTTAACAGCCAATAATTATTATATTGATTTCACTAAATTCCAAAAATTATTCCATTGGGCTAGGCTCATCAATAGCTACATTTTGACTATAATTTTTTATATTTCCAAAAATACGCTTGATTAGGCAATTTATAATTTTTGAAATTTTCAAGTCATTAGCTGTAATTTTTCCTAAGACTTATTTAACTTCACTCCCACGTGATTTTTCCTGCTTGAGGGACTAAGATGCCAAAATATTTTATTTCTTGAGGAAAAAATGTAATTTACTCATTTTTTATTCAATTGAAAAAATGACTTCTTTGCATTTATTTACGCTTTAATAGTATCTCTCTGTTTTGTCCAATTCCTTATACATTTTATGATATCATCATTTTTTTTCTTTGGGGCTTAAATGCAATATTCACATTTTACTTCTAATCTGAAAAATGACCATTTTATCCCCAAGCTAGGTAAAAACGTACTTATCCATTCTTCGAGACACTTTCTTGTAATTTTACCTAAAGACTAATTTTTTGTTATTTCTTTTTATGTTATTCACATTAATTTTCAAATTGGTCTACCTTTCAACTTAAATCTCCCGCTACACAATACTTATAATGTTACACTTAGCTCAGGATGGGCTTTCATTCAAGTGGTATTCCTTCAAATTGTTTACCTTCCTTGTTATGGAATTAATTTCTGCTAAGAATCTTATGAAAAATTATATACTTTCAAATTGTATCCTATGCAATACTTTGACATTATATATATTCTTGGGTAAGTTCTGGAATTATTTTCTACTAAGAACCTTATGAAAAACTAATTCAAATTAAGGAACAAATATTACTTCTTAAAATTAGATGAGAAATTAATTCCTTTGAAAGCCCGAGTACATAACCTTTTCATCTCGCTTTGTCTCTTATCTTTTATTTATTTTATAACATCTCATAAAAATAAGGATATTAGAAAAGCTTTCCCTTTTTTCTTTCTTGTTCACATACCTTTCCACCTTGGGACAATGTCACTGAAAGCCAAATGGAAATTGATGTTAAATGGAAATTTCCCCTTGTATTGTCTCCAAAATCATTGTCAGATTTAGTTTAGATTTTATTTCATTTTCCTTAATATTCTAAGAGGTTTTCTTGAGTTTTTGAATACCTTCCTCCTATACACTTATTTGAACCAACGTGAATAAGAAATTATATTTTTATACCTAAAACTTATAGAAATTGCATCTACGTCTCACAGCATTAAAAATTATGGGGGGATGAAATGATAAAAGTCAAAGGGAAATTCACAACTAATGACTCGAAAGAATTTGAAATTATAATTTTACCTCGAGTCAGGGGTAATTTTATAAATATGTAAAATTATTCTCAAATCGAAGTTATCAATGAGGTAAGTCTAATGGTATATGGCATTGAAGGATAGTGATTAAGAATAAAGAAATAATTAGTGTTGAGGATTAAAAAGTAACTTTATAATAATAAAGTTGCCTTTTGATATGCAAAAATTAAAAAGTCAAAAACAAAAGCTATTGGATACTACAAAAGGAGTTTTTTAGAGATAGGATAATAAAATAATTCTAGATACAAGTTTACTTTAATCTTGTACTTATAAAGTGATTTTATATTACAAAATGTAACTTTACTAGTTCAGGTATAAAGTAACCGATACAGGGTGTTACTTGACCAAAAGAATTATGCAATATTTTGGAGATATTATCCCCTCATTTGGGATGCCACATAGAAGCTACGTGCTCAATTTTGGAGTCTTAATGGTTAAGAAAACTTGATGGGCAAGTTTTGGTTAAAGTTAATCAAGGTAATTAGCAAAAATAAGCTTGATTAGTGGACTATAAATACCCCTCAAGTTTTGGACAAAATTCACACTAAAAAGAGAGAGGAAACTCTGCCAAAATTGAGAGAGAAGAGGTAGTCAAGTGAAGGAAGAAAAAGGAAGAGAAATAGAAAAGAGAAAATCCAAGGAAATTGGTAAGTATATTCCTTGCAATTCTTGAGTATTCTACCATAGTTTCATGGTTGTGTGGCTTGATTATCATGAAGTTTCTCCCTTGCCCATATCTATACAATTCAAACTAAGTGTGTTTAGGGGAGTAATGGTATTTTCAAACCATAAATTTGCAAGAGAATGTGAGTTTTCACAAGAGAAAGCAAGCTAGGCATGATTGAAGCAATAATACCAAAATAGTGATGCAAACAGTTACTAGAACAGTATGATGAATAGTGTGAAACAGTGCCGGTGAAACAGTGACAACCATATGGATGAACAGTGACACGAAAAATTGTCCTGAAGCAATGAAGATGGAATAAAACAAGGAAATAAGCAAAACAAAGGACACACCTTGATTTACAAACCTAAGCTCTGATTGCAAATGATAAGTGAACCCTTATGGAATCAATCCAAAGAATGCACTTGAAATAAATGACACTTAGATCGTCACAATAACAAGGAACACAAAAATTGGAAAATTGAAAACAGCAAGAAGAAAACACACAAAGAAGAGAATAAACAAGAAAGCACATAAGATAATGTTGGTCTAGGTGAATTAGAACCTAAGAGAACTGGTCTCTTGAACCCTAATTCTAATGACACCACAAGGAAGGACTAATTCCTCGATAAGTCATAGTTCGCTCTAGCACTCAAAGAACACAAGAGAAACAAAGTTTGAAATTCTGTTCATCAAATCTGAAAGATGCATATAAAAATCATCCTTAAATAGGCAAGGTAAAATCTAACCTAATAAGCCTAGAAAACCTAATTAATTCGTGCTTAAGTAATCCTAATAGGATTAGGAGATTTTAGGCCCAAATAACACTCTTATTGGATCAAGGAAAGTAGTAAAATAAAATAATAAAAAATTCATAAGAAAAAAATAAAAATAAGACCTAAGCCCTTATAAACATGCCACCACATTAATGAAATCACATGTTTGGCACATGACATGTTTATTTACAAGGTGGACTATCAAAAAGACTACTAATTAACTAATTGGGCTTTATTAATTAACAAAGTTTAGCCCATAATTAATAAAAATGAAATTAACACTAATTAAGCCCAATAATGCTTAAATCACATATTATTTTAATGAAGTACATGATCTTATAATAATATCCTCCAATGGGCTCATCTTGGACTTAAATCTGAAACTTGTATTTTGGAGTTAATGATCTCACTTAAGCTTGGACTTTATGTTCAACACTTTGATTAAGTCTTCCAAGTTCTCCATGCTCCTCTCTAAACTCTTGCAAGTCATTCCTAGCCCTTACTCTATCACATTATCCCCTCATTTGGGATGCCACATGGAAGCCATGTGCTCAATTTTGGAGTCTTAATGGTTAAGCAAACTTGATGGGCTAGTTTTGGTTAAAGTTAATCAAGGTAATTAGCAAAAGTAAGCTTGATTAGTGGACTATAAATACCCTTCAAGTTTTAGACAAAATTCCCACTAAAAAGAGAGAGGAAACTCTGCCAAAATTGAGAGAGAAGAGGTAGCCAAGTGAAGGAAGAAAAAGAAAGGAGAAATAGAGAAGAGAAAATCCAAGGAAATTGGTAAGTATGTTCCTTGCAATTCTTGAGTATTCTACCATAGTTTCATGGTTGCATGGCTTGATTATCATGAAGTTTCTCCCTTGCCCATATCTGTACAGTTTCAAACTAAATGTGTTTGGGGGAGTAATGATGTTTTTAAACCATAAATTTGCAAGAGAACATGAGTTTTCGCAAGAGAAAGCAAGCTAGACATGATTAAAGCAAGAATTGAGAAAACCCATTCTCTTTCTTTGAGAATGGATTTTTGGTGAGCACAATAGGTCATCTTAGAGTAGGAATTTCGTTATTTTGATGCCCAAAATGGTTTACTCATGGCCAAAAACCTTAAGAGCAAGTATGGGATTCAAGATTAAACTTAAGATAGAAAGTTTGAGTTTTTAGGGTTTCATTGATGTATATTGAGTTATACCATGAAATTGGTAGCTTGAACAAGTGTTTATTGATGCATAGGGACTTGATGAAGTTTGGGAAAGCTAGAGGAAGCTTCGGTTTAAAAAGGAAAGCCAAGTAATATCACCAAAGGTAGCTAAGTTTCAAATTCTAGCTTTATGTTTTTTCGTTGTCTTTCTATGATTAAATTGTGTTGCTATATTGCAATTGTGATTTCGTTGATTCGTTTTAACTATAAAATGAGGGGTTTTATCCCCCAGGATATCCATTTTCTATGCCGTTATGTTGTCGAAATTTTTATGACCAATGTGGCAATTTATTGTTTAAATGTAATTGATGTTATTAAATGTGATTAGATGTGAATTATTTGACATGATTGATATAATTACATGAAATGTAACTGGCTACCGAGATTGTCAAAATCTCAGCCCTCGAATATCCCAAATGGTTAGGCATAAGTAATGGCAAGGAGATGAAGGAGCCAAAGAGAATGATGCTTGATGATGATTTCAAGCTATGATTCCATATTTTGTAATAATGTATAAAAATTATGTATATGCATATAGATCTGTAACCTTGTGCTATCAAGTTCTTTTGAGCATTATGAAATGTTTGGCATGGATTTAGAACATGGAATGATCATGTGAGCCTGTTATGAAGTCTATTTTGCCATGTTATATTGATAGAAATCCATTTTCTAGCAATGAAAGTACAGTTAACACTGTTTCACCAAAATAGGGTAAGTAAATACGCTTTGAAAGTAGAGAGAACAAGATTTCCAATGAGACAAAGAATACTTAATTTGAATACATTTACAATTTATAGTGTAATTTTAAATTTGAGGGTCAAAACTGGACAGTGAAGTAAAAGCTGTGAAGTTTACTGTATGTCTTACTTTTTTGAAAAGTAATATAAAATTGGATAGAGCTCCAAAAATTTAATAGTTTAAATTTATGAAAATATCTATGTTTGGAGTTTAATATGCCACTAGTTTGAGAGTAATTGGAGCTATATAATAAGAGTTATGCATGTTTTCCTATAACTATTCTAGTAAAAGTGAGGTTGTGACAGTTAGTGATTTAAGTTAGAGTCATGCGCTACACAAGTTAAATAAATATATAAGAAAAATATGCTTGTAAATTGTACATGTAGATCTTTCTAATGATGTAAAGAAAGCAAGAATTAGCTAAGGATAAAATGTGAAATAAATTTTTGAAATTAGACTAGAAAACCTAGAACAGAGTTTTTGACCATTTGAGTAGTGAATCATTACGTAATAAACTGTATGAATTGGTCCAGTTAAATTCAAGTTTCTGAATTAGTTACTTGAATTATGTTCTGACCCCTAACTTAGATATTTTAGATACTTGAATTATATTGATATGATTTTTCTAGAATTAGTTATATTTTTTCAAAGTTCATCCAAAAAACTCAAGTACCAACTGAACAATACCATATTTTTTTATTTTAATTATTTTGGACCTTTTGATGATTCAAGCCTCTAATGTGATCCAATTGAATAATAAATATGCTACATTAGTTAGGAAAATATGTATTGAAGTAAAATGTTGTGCTTGTGACCTACTATTCGCAGTGATTAACTATGGGTGTCATCTTGTTAGGGCTTAGGAACATGTTCCTGGGTTCTAGCAAGGATCACCAATTTGTATGTAAGTGAATACTTCCACTATAATTTCTAGTTTACTTGGGGTAGGTCTCCAAGGGGGCCATATCACCAGGCATTTTTTGGTACTGAAGAGCATCCAATTTCCTTTGTCACCTATTTAACTTATACTTAGCAAGTTATAGATTATGCTAATCACAACCAAAACTTATTCAACTAAAGTTTTAGGATTCTTTCCCACAGTACTAATGCCAACTATCTTGCCTTTTTTATCTCCAACAAAAGTTACAGATCCTTCTTTCTTGTACTTGAGCATAATGAACTTTTCTTTTTCACCGTTCATTTGCCTCAAATAAGCACTATCCATATACCATTTGTTGCTTTTCTTTGCTTTGAGGAAAACCTACAAGATAAAGGATAAAGTCTTGTTTTTAGGTACCTATATCTTCTTGGGTCATTTCCTATTAGTGCCACCTCCCTTTAGTATTAAAGTACCTTTGTGAACCCACTTCATCCCATTGCTAATTCCTTTCCTTTTGTATAAACAAGAAATCAAATTGTGACATTTCTTATTACAAAAGTTGCAAGTTGAGAAGGGTCAACTAGATAAAATTGAAGGAACAAAATATTGCTTGTAGTTTCTCTCTCAAGTTTTAGGCTTTCTTGTTTTCAAGATAGATTTATCATTGCTTAGATCATAACTTATACCAGCTTTGTTATAAACACATCTTTGTTCACCCAACATGACAGTCAAAATCTCTTTACTTGTTGTGAATTCAGCAAGTGTTTTATTTAGATCATTATTCTTAGACTTCAATGCATGACATGTAACACCTTAGATTTAGACTATGCTTCCCATGTATGACAGCTTAATTGAGTCCATTTGAACATGTTTAGAAGCTTGAATCACTTGAGGAACTAAACCAGAAAAATTTAAAACTTTAAGTTATTATTCATTTGGTAAGTCCCTCTTATCGATTGAATTTTGAAAAATCATAACTAATTGCGTAAAAATCATATGGAAGTGATTCAAGTCTCTAAAAATAGCTTAAAACATCCTCTACAAGAAAAAATATGAAATAGGACTTTTATCATGCCAATTGATATAGTATTTAGCATAAAGTTCACTATTGATATGATCTTTTTTCATTTCCCCAGGATTTTAGCCTTAAATTTGAGAATTTATTTCTCTTTCTTCCCTGAGCCAATTCATACATTCTTTATTTCATTTGAAAGCCCCACATGACCAATTTCTTATATTTATCTTGTGCATTTATTCTATTAAAGCAAGGCATAGCACTATCAAAAACTGTCAAGTGTCATAACTTAACTGTTACTGAAATAGTTTTAGAAAAACTTATATTTCTCCAATTATATAAGTTAAATTACTTCTAAATTTGTAACATTCTAAGAAAACTAAAATATCTAAAAATGCATTAGAAATTTACAAAAACGAGCCTACATAATTTTGCATGAAATAGGGTAAAGAAGTCATTTTTCCCAATTGGATAAAAAATGAGAAATTATATTTTTATCCAAAGTTCAAAAATGACATAAATATCCCTAAATTCATAAAAATTAAGTGCGAAAAAAGAGAAAAGTCCTTGGAAAAAATTACACCTAATAACCTAAAAGTTTTAGAAATTATAATTTAACCCTGGGTCAAAAGGTAGTTTTATAAATATGTAAAAATACTGTGGGGAGGTGGCCTTAATCCCTCTCTTTTCTATGTATTCTAAATGTAGCCTTCAACAGCAAAACAAAGAGAGAAAAACACAAGAAGGAAAGAGAGAAAGAGGAGACAAAGTTGATGGACCAAAGGCTCAAGTACTTGGTAAGGATTCTTGCTACCTTAGACTTGTATTCTTGAGTAGTTTAAAATGGTTTCATGGAGTATATTTCATCCCCTTCTCAAAATGAATTTTGGCCAAACCCTAAATCATGAAAGGAATGAGTTTTTTGGTTTGCCAAACTTAGGAGAAATCATCAACTAGTCAAGAGAACATGATTTCATGTAGTTTATTATATTGCAAAGAAAATCTTTTTCCTCCTTCTTCCATGGGTTTAGGCTAGAGAGGAGTATCATGTTAGAGTTAGAATTTTATGTTTTTGATGCCAAAAATGAGTTCCTCATGGTGGAAAACCTTATGAACAAGTGTTGACTTTATGAAGAAGCTTAAGATTATAAGAAAATGAAATTTTTAGGGTTTTAAAGCTTAATTCAGAATAAATAATAACCATAGCTAGAGATTGAATGTGGTAATTCTGAGGCATATTTGGATTCCTCATCAAAATTTTCATGGAATAGAGGTATAATTCATCAAATTTGAGCTAGGAATGAATTTTTAGTGAATTTTTGAAGAATTAGTGTTTCATGAACAATTTTTGAAGGGAGTCATAGAACCATTAGCTTGAGTAGTTATTTGATGATATATTTAGGTTTGAAGAAGCCTATTAAAGATTGTAGAAGCATTAGAAAGAGGTGGAACCAGAGGAAAAGGCAAGAGGATTCACAAAGATAGCATTATTTTCCTACGTTGAATATGTTTGATGCTTTGTCATATGATTTTGTTGTTGCCTTGTGATATTTTTTTAATGTTGACTGAGTTGAATGAAGGGCTTTGAGATTTTTTAAAATGAAATTCTGCCAAAAGTTTTGGGAAATCATATGACTTAAATGTGCAAGTGTGTTTAATTAATGATTCTTCAATGTTGTTATATGAATATGATAATATGATTGCATGTATGGGTAATCACTGCTGAGATTCTTTAAATCTCACCCCCCTTCAATGACTAACCATACTAGGGAAAAAAAATGGAAAAGAGCTAAGGAAGGAGCAAAAGGCATGAAGAAGAAAATGATGAAATGTTAATTGTGCCTTGTTTTATATGAAGTTGTAAAATAGTGAATATTATGTTGACATTGTATGAGAATTTCCATTTCTAGATATTGTGATATGAAGTTATATTCTACCAAGTTTCATGCCAAAATGAGTTCATTTGCATAGGTTTTGGTAAGCAAAATTGCAATACTGATTGAAACAGGGCTTTTTCCAGACATGTCTGTTAGTTCATCTTTGTTATGCACTTAGTGTGAGTATAGTTTCTGGAATTTTAATATCAGATAGAGGACATCTCAAGCTTTAAAATGACACCTAATTTACCCCATTTGGAGTTATGTACAATTAATGGTGAATTTTGAAAGTTTCATTTTAGAATAAGGCAATATTGGAAAAACTAGAAACTAAAAGTTAGGTACTAGAAATTTCAAAGATAATAAAAAATCTTATAGAGCTCCAAAAATTCATTGGTTTGCATGTATAAAAAGGTATATGTCTTAAGTTTCATATGCCACTGATTTAGAAGTGATTGGAGCTATAGAATAAGAGATATGTAAGTTTTCCCAAAAATTGTCCTAATAATAATATTATTCTGGTCCTTCACAATTTAAGTTAATGTTATACCCTGTGTAAATAAAATAAATGTATAAGAAAAATAGGTCTATAAATATATAGCTTTCAAATGACATAGAGTATGGGTGAATTGATCATGAATAGAATGAAATATGATTTTTCAAATTTGAGGTTAGAAAACTGAAAGATAAAAAAATACCAAATGGAGAAAATTTTATAATTTTGGGGAAAAGTACACTTAAGGACCCAGAAGTTCTAAAAATTATAAATTTAACTCAAGTCAAGGACATTTTTGTAAATACAAAATATTTCAGTCAAAATGAAACTTTCAATGAGCTAAGACCAATGGAATATGATATGAAATTTATTAAGATGAAAATAATATTTATTAGGAAATTAAGATTTAATATTAATATCTTACCCGATAAAAATCAGTTTGGACTACAGAAAGAGATAATATTCATTCAAGAAAAAATATGTGAGTCTTATATTTAGATCAATTGGGATAAGTATATCATGGTAATTTCATATCCCACTATAGTTTAATTGATGTTCCAATAATAGTAAAATATACTGCTAAAATAGTTTTATTTATCCAGACCGGTTCAGGATATATCTTGATAAGTAAATATCTCAAATTTTAGGATCAGAATGCATTCAATTTCATGCTCTATAAGCTGCACATAGGAAAATATATTATTTAATTATTTATGTCATTTTCTTAAAGGATTATCAAGAGGTTTCAAGAATGATTTGGTGGCAAAACATGATTGGTCTTATTTTTCTATGTAATGATCCCTCTTGGCCGACCTTAGCAAGAGAGAAAGAGAGGGAGTAAAGTCTTAAACACCAAGAAAAGAAGAGAAAAACATGAAGGAGAAGAGAAGAAAAGAAAGGAAGGAAATCAAACTAAAAATTAAGGTAAATCTGTTTTCTTGATTCTCTAGTATTTTAGTTATGATTGTAAGTGGATAGCTGTAACACCTCTTATTGGGCCTATTTCCCATGTATTTAATCATTCTAAAGTCCATTTGTATCGTAATAGGATCTTGAATCACAATAAATGCCATAATAAATTTTTCTTCAACTTTGGTTACTATTTATTTAATAAAATTTATTTATTCCGATTAAACTTCAAAAAAGCATAACTACATCATAAAAAATTGTATTCATGTGATTCAAGTTTCTATGAATAGCTTATAATATTTTGTTGAATCAAGAAGTTTTGATGATTCCAAACCAACTTTCAAGAGCTTGGAATAAAGATATCAAAGGTGCACAAAGGGTTCAAGTGAAGAAATCCTAGAGAAATCTGTGCTAAGTTTGATGTAGGATGTTCAGTTAAGTTTTTAATTTGAGTAAAAGAGTTTGATTTGGTGGAAAGAAGTTTAAAAACCTTGATTCTATGTTAAATCATGGAATATTTAACAAATACCCACCAACAGATGAAGTTTAAGAGGTAAATACCAATCTGTCATAGTGAAAGTTTGAACTTTGGCTTTGGAAATTCGAATTTCATACTAAAATTGAACAAGTCTGAAGAGATGCCTCTCTGACAGACGAATTTTGACTAGATGAAATTTGAATTTCGATAAGTGTCTAAAAGGAGCTTTAAGCAATAGATGAACTTTGGGTTTTGAAAATTCGAATTTCAAACAAAATGAAACTTAAGAAAACTAAAGAAATTCGTCTGAAATTATGTCAAAGCTCATCTGAAACTAAGTTTGGATTGAATGTCAAAATTGCCCACTGACAGATGAACTTTGAACATGAAAATTCAAATTTCAGAAACTAAGCTTTTGAGTTTGTTGCAGTGATATGTTGACATATGAATGATAGTATTTATAAATTTGAATTTTGAAGTTAGTCTAAAAAGAGGTCTCTCTGACAGAGGAAAAAGTAGATACAACTTTATTTACTAAGAAAGAAAATAAATATTTACTTATTGTTTAAATCTATGTTGATGATATTATATTTGGTGCTACTAATGAATCTCTTTGCAAGGATTTTTCTAAGTTAATGCAGGGAGAATTCGAAATGTCCATCATGGGTGAACTCAACTTGTTCCTTGGATTGCAAATTAGGTAGTGTGATGATGGTATTTTCCTCAACCAATCCAAGTATCTGAAAGAACTGCTAAAGAAGTTTGGAATGGAAAATGCCAAGCCAATGGTAACACCTATGGCTACTGCAACCAAGCTGGATATGGATGAAAAAGGGAAAATGTTTGACATAACTCAGTACAGAAGAATGATTGGATCCCTACTATACCTGATTGCCAGCAGACCTGACATTATGTTCAGTGTCAGTTTGTGTGCAAGATTCTAATCATGTCCCAAGGAGACCCATGCAACTGCTGTGAAATGTATCTTCAGATATTTTATTGGAACTTCACAGATGGGACTTTGGTATCCAAAGGGCAATGGAGAAGATCTCAAAGGATACACTGATGCTGACTTTGCAGGATCTGAAACTGACAGAAAAAGCACAAGTGGAACATGTCAATTTCTTGGAGGATCCTTGGTTTCATGGTTTAGCAAGAAGCAAAACAGTGTGGCCTTATCCACAGCAGAAGCTGAGTATGTTGAAGCTGGAAGCTGTTGTGCCCAAATCATCTGGATGAAACAGCAGCTTGAAGATCTTGAGGTTGAGATAGAGGAAATACCAATCATGTGTGACAACCAAAGTGCCATTAATATCACAAAGAATCCTGTCATGCATTCAAGGACAAAACATATTAAAGTTAGGCACCACTTTATAAGGGATCATGTTTTGAAAGGAGAAATCAGACTAGAGTACATCCCAACTGAGGATCAAGTTGCAGATATCTTGACAAAGCCTTTATCAGGAGATAGACATTGCAAAATCAGAAGAGAATTAGGTATGGTAAACCCCAATGAACTGTAAGTAAATCCGTGTGTAATTCTGTTTTTAGATTTTCAAACATTAAATTAATTCTAACTTTAGCATCGGAGTGTATTTGATTTAAGTTGCAGGAGCTTCTCATGAGATTCAATGGAAATAAATCTGAAAAATGGAGCACATGAGAATGGAACAATCAAGAAGTGAAGAAAGTGACAGAAATTCTGAGTTTCTGGATCCATTCTGTAAGTTTTTAAAGTTGAAATTCATATATTAATTGTGTGTTAGACGAATTTTCGTGAAAGGCTTAGTTTCTGAGGAAGTCAGCATGGTCAACATTCAAATTTGGATGCCCAACAGACGAACTTCAGCCTGTTATAAGTTGGAACAGTTCTCAGTGATGCCTCAAAATTAGTCTGTTAGACCTTTAAAGTTTGAATTTTCAAGAACAAAAATTTCAAAGTTATGATTGTCCAACATGATGATTATACAAATGATTATTTCTTAACATACGAATGTTGGAAAACTTTTACAAAGTAAAGAAATTGGAATTTTTGCTTTGAAAATTCGTCTGTTGAAACATGCTCTTCAATGTTGAATCTTTGAAAGATGAAGTTTAATATGCATAATTCGTCTGTTGTTTGGTGATTTGATTGCTGTTTGATGTTTACACTTCAAAATTCAAACTTTGTTGGAACAAAGTTCGTCTGTTCATTTTGTGTTGCTTGAACCAAGCCTCTGTCAGACGAACTTTCAGAAGAAAATTCCTCTGTCAATAAGCTTTGCTAAACAGTTTTAACTTTTAAGTGCTTGAAGGTCAAATTTTGACCCCTCGAAATTCGTTTGTCAGGCGGTTACTTACGTTAAAACCGACGATTTTCCACTGAACAGACGCAACCCTACTCTCTTCCTCTCTAGGTCTGTTCAAATCCTCTCTTCAATGCTCTTAAATTCTGACCGAAAACCTTCATCTCCCATCATTTAAACTGATTTTTGCACCTTATAAACCCGATCTCTGCTTCATTCTGAATCATTCATCCATGAAAATGGCAAGAGTAAAGAATCCTGAAGCTGGAAAAGGAGAGGCTCATCCAAAGAGATCAGTCAAGTCCCAATATACCTCAAAGGAGGGTGAAAAATTGAAGAGAAAGGTCGAATCAAGCAAAGGAACTCCTTCCAAACGTCAGAAAACTACACCAAAGGGTGAATCATAGAAAGTTAGACCCTCTTCCTCTAAGAAAGCAGAACCTTCGGTCCCTGTTCCTACAGCTGCTGAGACTGTTACTTTCACTTCCTCCTCCAGTACTGAATCTAGAGAATATCAACTTACAACACTGCCATTATGGAGCACTCCACAGATTCAGGAAGAATACTCCACCAAGTTTGCCAATAAAAAGGTAATCAAGCCTCATTGTGTAAACTTGGAAGATTTCTTGGTCTCTAATAGTTTTGATGCTGGAATATGGATGTTGAGATATAAGAATCTGTTGGAGATATTGGAGAGATATGATGATGAAGTAGTAAAGACATGGTATGCCTCCTTGAAATACAACAGCAAGAAGAAGAAGTGGGAAGTTAATATGAGATCGAGGACCATCTGGCTCACAGATGAGACTCTCAATGAAGTGCTGCAAATCCCAGGGCAGGATGGCCTCAAGATTGACATCACTGCCTCTGGATATATGGATGAGGCAAAGACTGCTGATAAAGAAGGTGGCCCGTTTCTGAACTACAAGGAGAACACAATTTTGAGCACATTGTTCAGAAGAAAGGAAAACTGGCCCACCATAAACCTAGTAAAGCCCACATACCTCAGTGCCCAAGTGAGGATCCTACACTATATAGTGTCTAGGATTATATTCAACAAAGGAGGTAGCTTCAATCTGATCACAAGGGCAGAGGCACATGTCATGGCAGCAATCATGCGTGGAAAACTGATTAACATAGGACATATCATACTTCAACGTATGATCAAGGCAAAGGATCAGAGGAAAGACTCCACACTCCCCTACACAGCTATCATTTCCAGAATTCTGCAAATATGCTAGAATTTAGCATCTTGAGAAGGGGAAAGGCAAACCCATTGAGATCTTCAAGGAGGAAGAACTTCAAAGGATAGGAATTGAAAGAAGTGAAGGAAGATGGATTGGGAAGGGAGCAGAAAAATCTGAAGATCTTTTCTTTGTTGAAGGTGCCTCCCAATAGCATGAAGGTACTTCTGAGGCTCCTGCCAGACCTACTACTCAACCTTCTCTGCCTATCCAATCTCCATCCAAGCCTACTCACATTTCATCCACTCCCTCCTCTCGTGCCAAGCCAAACAAGATCACTGAGATATATGACAGCCTGTCTACACTCATATTTAGCATCAGGGATGAGTAAAATGCCAAATTTGCTCATTTGCAAGATTAGATTTATCAGTTGGTAAAGAACATGAAAGTGGTTGCTGATGCCTGTGAAGAAATTTAGAGTGCAATTCCTACCACATCAGCTCCACCTCAGCCAGGGTTCTCTGTGCCTATTCAGTCTCTAACTCCTGAGCCTCCAAGGCCCTTCGAGCTAGCCTCTTCTGAGCATGATGATGTAGATAGTGCTGAGCCTGCTAGTACAATGAGGACACCAAGTCCTGGTCCACCCTTGGACTATGGTTTGGAAGAAGAAGGACCTCAAGAAACAGGCCCTCATGAGCCTATTCCAAAAGAAGTTCAGGATTCAATTCTTTCCACCCAAGAATCTGAGCAAGTTGAAAAACTAGTGGCAGCGATTTCCACTTCATCAATGTTGGAGGTTGCCAGCAATGAAGAGAGAAGCATTGTACCTGTTGTTGATTTTGAAGCTATTGCTCGCAATGCTCTCTTGCAAGCTCAAAGAAGAAGGCTTGAGGAAATGTTTCATTCTGATGACCCTACTCCTTCATCTCTCACTGCATATGGTCTCTCAGAAGAACAGAGAGCTCAATTGGCTCTTTCCAGACAAGAGATGCAAGAGCTGCTTGAGGTCTCTGATAATGAGGAGTCTGAGCCTTCTGAGCCCCATCTGCTATTTGATCCTGTGCGCCTCCAAGCTATTCCAGTTTCTCAGATCCCTCCTTTGGCTGATTTTGTTCACCTTCCTGATGATGCCAAAAAGGGGGAGAAGAGTAAGCAAACTAGCAAGACTGCTGCTGAGCCATCTAGAAAGACTTACAGTAAAAAGACTAAGCCAAAGAAGAAGTGATTAGAGTTTAGGCTTGAGTCCCCTTGTAGTACTGTATTGAGTCTCAGTTGTTTGTTTTGATTGTGTGTGCTTTGTATTTGATTTACGTAGTACTCTGCTGAAATTGATCTCTATAAAGCAGTGTTTGATTAAATGAAAGAATTCATGGTTACAATGATCTGTTCTTACTATTCTTTGAATTCCTTCACATGATCTACTATATATGATATCTTTTGAAATATAATGCATATGTTAAGGGGGAGCTTGTTGAAGCAAACCCAAGTACTAATCCAGTTTGTGAGTTATTTTGTCATCATCAAAAAGGGGAAGAATGTTGAATCAAGAAGTTTTAATGATTCCAAACCAACCTTCAAGAGCTTGGAATAAAGATATCAAAGGTGCACAAAGGGTTTAAGTGAAGAAATCCTAGAGAAATCTATGCAAAGTTTGATGTAGGATGTTTAGTTAAGTTTTTAATTTGAGTAAAAGAGTTTGATTTGGTGGAAAGAAGTTTTAAAACCATGATTCTGTGTTAAATCATGAAATATTTGAAAAATACCTACCAACAGATGAAGCTTAAGAGGTAAATACCAATCTGTCATAGTGAAAGTTCAAACTTTGGCTTTGGAAATTCGAATTTCATACTAAAACTGAACAAGTCTGAAGAAATGCCTCTCTGACAGACGAATTTTGACTTAATGAAATTCGAATTTCGATAAGGAACAGATGAACTTTGGGTTTTGAAAATTCGAATTTCAGACAAAATGAAACTTAAGAAAACTAAAGAAATTCGTCTGAAATTATGTCAAAGCTCATCTGAAACTAAGTTTGGATTGAATGTCAAAATTGCCCATTGACAGATGAACTTTGAACATGAAAATTCAAATTTCAGAAACTAAGCTTTTGAGTCTGTTGCAGTGATATGTTAACATATGAATGACAGTATTTATAAATTCGAATTTTGAAGTTAGTCTGAAAAGAGGTCTCTCTGACAGACGAACTTTGCCCTTTGAACATTCGAATTTTGAACTATATGAACTACTGAGCCTTGTAAACCAGCTACGGACAGATGAATTTTGGGGTTCCAAAATTCGAATTTCGATGGCACTGTAGCAAATTGAAAGTATTGTTCACACTTAACAGAAAAACTTTCTATTTGAAAATTCGTATGTCTTAACATAGAAACATTTTCAAAATATCAAAACTCAAATTTCACTTCATGAACAGATGAACTTCGGGCTTTCAACGTTGAAGCTGTTAACCTTCGGTTTCTGCAAAATTTGTCTGTTGACCAATCAAAATTTGAATTTCAGTATGTCAGAAGCATTAAATGCAGTTGGTTAACAGATGGTTTTTCAGAGTAACCATTGGATAACTTCTCCAACGGATAGATTTTATCTCTAACAGACATTTGAGACCTAAATCTATAAATATAACATCATTTGAAGTTGTGGATAACGATTTTAACATTGTACATACTGAAACTCTGCCAAATCATTTACTCAAAGCTTCATACTCTCACACTTCAATATTTGTACTTTAACTTTCATATTCACTCTGATTAAGAGAGTTTAATCTTTGTAAATAATCTAATCTTCATCCGGAAGATTGATTTTCTTGTGAGGGGAAATCACAAGGGATTGGGAAGCACTTTGTAGGAGTGCATATAGGGATTAAGAGAAGCTCTAGAAATAGAGCATTATCTTTGTACTGTGGCATTTGCAAGAAGCCCACTGAATTCTTGCAGAATAGTGGAAAATCTCAAGTGGTGACTTGAGGATTGGATGTAGGTCAAGTGGAGAGACCGAACCAGGATAAATTACTGAGTCTTCTTCCCTTTACTGCCACCTTTACAGTTATTTGGTTATACTCTGTTTTACTTTCATATATTGTTTTCTTCACTTCTTGATATTTTGCAGAAAATTTTTAATCTTCCCAATTCACCCCCTTCTTGGGAAGCCAGCTTATCTAACATCATATGCCACTGATTTAGAAGTGATAGGAGCTATAGAATAAGAGATATGAAAGTTTTTCCAAAAATTGTCCTAATAACAGTAGTATTCTTGTAACACCTTAATTAAAAACTCATTTCCCATGAATTATACTCCTTTTAAGTCTGATTATACTTGATTCTAAGCTTGAATCACATAAGAATGAAAATCAGAATTTTCAAAATTTTTGGTTACTGTTCATATGGTAGTTTCCACTTTACCGACTGAATTTTGAAAATTCATAACTAATTCTAGAAAAATAATTTCATAGTGATTACAGTCTCTAACAATAGATAAAAACCTTATATACATGGGAAAATATGAAACAAAGCATTCTCTTGACCAATTTATATAGTTTATTCTTCAAACATTTACTATACATTTGGTCATTTTCTATTCCCCAGGATTTTGGTCTTATATTGAAAAATTCATATCTCATTATATCCTAAGCCAAATAATACGTTCTTTATATCATTGGAAATGTTTATGAGTCTAATTTATAGAGATATTTTTATTGTATTTTTATTCAACATGTGCAGGGCATAACATTAACTTAACTATTATGGGTCAGAACACTACCTCTACTAGAACAGTTTTAGGAGAAATTACATAACTCCTTCTTTATAGCTCCAAAAGCTTTCAAACCAGTGGAATTCATTCCCAAAGACTTGGAGCTTTCCATAAATTCAAATCACTAAATTTTTGAAGATATACACGATTTTATAGTGCCTTTTAAAAAATCCAGTGTTCACAGTGTAAGTTCCAATTTTTCCAATACTGTCCAGTTTTGAATCCTAAATTCAAAATTTTACTATAAATCATACACTTATTCAATTTAGATGTTCTTTAGCTCTATGAAAAGCTTGTTCTATCTACTTTAATAGAATATATAACACTTGTATAGGATGCTCTATTTTTAATAGAATTCCCCAGCTCAAATCATTACTGGTCATCTTGTTCATAATTATGACATAACCCATATAATAAACTTCATAAACTACATACATCAACATTTATTGTTCCAAATCCACACATAACATCATAAGAGGACTTTAACGAACATAATCATGTATAATTATGGAATTTCATCTCATACATACATGATACATATTTTCTCAACTTAACATTATAACTTGCAAAATCAAGTAATTCTCCATTATCTTCTTCATTTCCCTTGCATTTATTTGAATACTTCCATTGTCCTTGCCCTAACATAGTTAATATTTGGAAAGTAATGAGATTTAAAGAATCTCAGTAGTTACACCCAATTATACAAGCATATTATCATAACATCTCATAAAATCATCAATGGTAATCATAAGATCATAAATTCATATTATGCCATACAATTTCATAAAAATTTTGGCATGGTAACACCCTAGAAAATGGACATCCTAGGGTCATAAAACACTTCAAACAACCAGCCAACCATTCAAATTCATCACAAAGTATCCAAACAAATATATGACATAGTTATAGAATCATGAAAATCAAGCATGATAACATTAGGCATAAATGGGAAAATAACTACCTTCTTGCTTTTCAATGATCTCCAAACTTTGTGGGCACTTCCATTAATCTTACAACACTTCTTGAAACCCTATAGCATCATAAGACAATGTCTTAAGTCATTGATTGCATGATATCCTTCATAAAGAACTCACTTTAAGTCTAATTTTTCACTTTGCTTTCCTTTTGCATTTTCTTGTACAACATAATTGTTCTAACCTATTTTGGACCCAAGGAATCCATTTTTAGGGTCAAAATTGTTCAATCAAGAAGTTTTGATGATTCCAAATCAACTCTCAAGAGCTTGGAATAAAGATATTAAAGGTGCTCAAAGAGTTCAAGTGAAGAAATCCTGGAGAAATCTGTGCAAAGTTTGTTGTAGGATGTTTAGTTTTATTTTGAGTAAAAGGATTTGATTTGGTGGAAAGAAGTTTTAAAACCTTGATTCTGTGTTAAATCATGGAATATTTGAAAAACACCCACCAACAGACGAAGTTTAAAAGGTTAATAATACCAATCTGTCTAAGTGAAAGTTCAAACTTTGGCCTTTGGAAATTCAAATTTCGTACTGAAACTGAACAAGTCTGAAGAGATGCCTCTCTGACAAATGAATTTTGACTTAATGAAATATGAATTTTGATAAGTGCCTGAAAGAAGCTTTAAGCAATAGACGAACTTTGGGTTTTGAACATTCGAATTTCAGACAAAATGAAACACATGAAAACTAAAGAAATTCGTCTGAAACTATGTCAAAGTTCATCTGAAATCAAGTTTAGATTGGAGTTCAAAATTACTCACTGGCAGACAAACTTTGAACATGAAAATTCAAATTTCAGAAACTAAGCCTTTGAGGTTGTTGCAGTGATATGTTGACATACGAATGACAGTATTGATAAATTTGAATTTTGAATTTAGTTTGAAAAGAAGTCTCTCTGACAGATGAACTTTGATATTTGAAAATTCGAATTTTGAACTATATGAACTAGTGAGCCTTGTAAACTAGTTATGGACAGACAAATTTTGGGGTTCCAAAATTTGAATTTCGAAGGCACTGTAGCAAATTGAAAACACTGTTCACACTTAACAGAAAAACTTTTCGCTTGAAAATTCGTATGTCACTACTTAGAAACATTCTCAAAATATCAAAATTTGAATTTCACTTCATGATAGACGAACTTCCTTCTTTCAATGTTGAAGCTATTAACCTTCGGTATCTGCAAAATTCGTCTGTTGACCAACCAAAATTTGAATTTTAGTGTGTCAGAAGCATTAAATGCAGTTGGTTAATGGATAGTTTTTCAGAGTAACTGTTGGATAACTTCTCCAGAGGATAGATTTTTTCTCTAATAGATATTTGAGACCTAAATCTATAAATAGAACTTCATTTGAAGTTGTGGGTAACAATTTTTACTTTGTAAATGCTGAAACTCTGCCAAATCATTTACTCAAAGTCTCTTACTCTCACATACTTCAATATTTGTACTTCAACTTTCATATACACTCTAATCAAGAGAGTTTAATCTTTGTAAACAATCTAATCTTCATTTGGAAGATAGATTTTCTTGTGAGGGATATCACAAGGGATTAGGAAGCACTTTGTGCAAGTGCACAAAGGGATTGAGAGAAACTCTAGAAGACAAAGCACAAAAGCTGTACTGTGGCATTTGCAAGAAGCCCACTGAATTCTTGCAGAATTGTGGAAAATCTCAAGTGGTGACTTGGGGACTGGACGTAGGTCAAGTGGAGAGACCGAACCAGGATAAATTTCTGAGTCTTCTTCTCTTTTCTGCTACCTTTACTGTTATTTATTTATACTCTGTTTTACTTTCATATATTGTTTTCTTCACTTTCTTGATATTTTGAAGAAAATTTTTAATCTTCCCAATTCGCCTCCCTCTTGAGAAGCCAGCCTAACTAACAAGTGGTATCAGAGCCCGGATTCTCAATCAAAGGATCTCACAATCCGAGAATCACAATGGTTGGCTTTGGAGAAAGTATTTTACCAAAAGGCAACAACACAAATAGACCACCTGGCTTCAGTGGAGAATACTATGGATACTGGAAGATGAGGATACAAATTTATTTCCAGTCAATTGATCTAAACATCTGGTCAGTCATTCAGAAGGGAGATTTTGTGCCAATGGCTTTGGAAGATGATGGAAAATATAGAGAAAAGCCATAAGCTGAATGGAATGAGGAAGACAGAAGAAGAGTTTTGCTTAATTTCAAAGCAAAACATTGTCTGGTTAGTGCTTTAAATCAAGACGAATTTTACAGAGTCTCCCAATGCTCCACTGCCAAGGAAATATGGGACACCCTGCAAATTGCTCATGAAGGAACAACTGGAGTCAGGGAAAACAAATTAAATACATGCATAGGAGAATATGAAAGTTTCAAAATGGCAGAAGGAGAGAGTATTAAAGAGCTATAGAAAAGATTCACCCTCATTATGAATCAACTAAAGAGCCTGGGAAAGGAATACACTCAAACAGAGAAAGTCAGAAAGATCCTCAAAGCTCTCCCTTTGGAATGGCAACCTAAAGTAACAGCAATAGAGGAAGCCAGAGGAGAATTAATGGCCTTTGTCGCAGCTCTCTTTGGCAGCCTTGAGGAGTATGAAGGAAAACTGAAAGCTCTCAAGGAAGGTGGACAAGACAGAAAGAAGAAAGGCCTTGCTCTCAAAGGTGCTAAAGAAAAGGAGGAAGAATCTAACGATGGAGAGCAGCTAGATGAAGAAACTCTGGCTATGATGGTCAGAAAATTCAGAAGATTCTACAGCAAGAAGAGAAATAAGAAAATCTTCAAGAAAGGAGCTGCTGGAGATAGCAAGAGGGAACTAAAAGAGCCTGTGACTTGCTATAAGTGTAAAAAGCAAGGACATATCAAATAGGATTGTCCACAGTTCCTCAAAAAGCAAGAGAAAGAAAAGAAAGCTGTAGACAAAGGCAAGAAGAAGAGAGCTTACATCTCATCAATATGGGGCAATAGCTCAGATGAAGAAGAAGATGATGAAGATAAAATTGCTAACATCTGTCTCATGGCACTTGCATTTGAAGAAGGTGAAATCCCATGCAGCAGTGATCAAGAAGATGAGGTATATGAATCTGAACCTTCCTATTCTGAATTACTGGATGCATTTCATGAGTTGCATGATGAGTTTGTTAAAATTGCTAAAGAATTGAAGCAGGCTAAGAAAAAGATTAACAAACTAGAATCTCAACACAACATTTCTGAAACTGCTTCTCTACCTATTACTGAATCTGTTGGCTGTAAATCATGCATTGAACTAAAGCAAACCAATGAATATCTAGTGAAAAGCATGTCTAGGCTTACTAGAGGTAAAGACATGTTATTTGCTTTAAAGCGAAGCCAAAGAATATCATAGGGAAAAGCTGGGCTTAGCTATGATCCTTGTGTAGCAAAAGAAAAGATTAGGAAGAAAAATCAGAATGTATACATGAGACATTTTGTACATGCTAATGGAAATAGAAAGAAAGATCATATGTCACATCACATTGAATCATATAATCAACCAAGGCATGCAAAACAAAAATATTATCTGCATTATTTTCTTCCTGCCTCTCAATCTAGCGGTCCCTTTATCACCTGTCACTTCTGTAACAAAAAGGGGCATATTTCTAGCTCTTGTACTTTAAAGAAAAAGACAGGAAGGGTAAATGGGTTTCCAAAGGTACATCTGTATCTAGGGAAAAGACTACTGACAGAAAAGGACCCAAGCAGATTTGGGTACCTAAGAAGAAAACTTGAAATTTATTTTACAGGTCTGTCTCAAAGCTAGAAAGAACAATAAATGGTATATGGACAGTGCCTGCTCAAGCCACATGACCGGTGATAAGGAGAAGTTCATCACCCTTAGAGACAAGAAAGTAGGAAAAGTAACCTTTGGAGGTGATCAGTATGGCAGAATAGTTGGCATTGGCATTGTGGGCAAGAATCCTGAAACATCCATTGAAGAGATGCTGTTTGTGATAGGCCTCAACCACAATCTACTGAGTGTGAGCCAAACATGTGACAAAGGAAATTGGGTACTGTTTGACTCAAAATTCTGCCTAGTCATCAGAAAAAGTGATCACAAAGTAATCCTCAAAGCTCAAAGGGATGGTAACTGCTATACTATTGATCTTGATGAACTTCCTCTCTTAGATTCTGTTTGCTTGATTAGTCAGGACAATGATAGTTGGCTACGGCATAGAAGATTAGCTCATGTTAACATGAATCAACTCTCAAAGCTTGTTAAAAACGAGTTAGTCACTGGCCTGACAAAAATTTCTTTTGAAAAAGACAAAGAATGTGATGCATGCCTAAGAGGAAAGCAAACTAAATCTTCTTTTAAACCCAAAAACGTAGTCACCACAACTAGACCACTAGAACTTCTGCATATGGATTTAATTGGTCCATCTAAGGTAAAAAGCATTGGTGGAAATCTGTATGAGCTTGTCATTGTAGATGATTATTTTAGATTTACATGGACATTGTTTCTTTCCTCTAAAAGTGATACCTTTGATGTATTTGTAACCTTAGCCAAGAAAGTGCAAAATGAGAAAGGTATTTCCATTGTGTCTATCAGGTCAGATCATGGAGGAGAATTTGAGAACTCATGCTTTCTGGAGTACTGCAATGAACATGGAATTGACCACAACTTTTCAGCACTAAGAACTCCATAACAGAATGGAGTAGTAGAAAGGAAAAATAGAACAATTGGAGAGATGGCTAGAGCTATGCTGAATGAAAAGGAACTCTCCCAAGTATTTTGGGCTGATGCAGTGAATACAACAAGCTACATCATTAATAGAGTCTACATCAGACCAATCCTTAGGAAGACTCCTTATGAGCTGTACAAGGGAAGAAAGCCAAATCTGTCACAACTCCATGTGTTCAGCTGCAAATGCTTCATTCACAACAATGGAAAGGAGAATCTGGGTAAGTTTAATGCCAAATCTGATGAAGGTATATTTCTGGGCTATTCTAGTAGAAGTAGGGCATATAGAGTTTTCAATAAAAAGTCTAAACTGGTAGAAGAATCTATGCATGTAGTATTTATCGAAAATGAAACTGCTTCTAAACATGTTTCTGATGAAAATGATCTTGTTTCAAACTTTAAAAGGTGAGATATCTCTGATGAAGGTATAATTGAACCTCAAAAAATATCTGAATCTATTAATATAGAGGAAGATATTTAGGAGAGAGATTTTGAAAAAGAAAATAATGAAGAAATGTCTTAAGAACTCACTAGAACTTGGAGATATCAAAGGAATAATCCTATTGATCAAGTGATAGGGAATGTTCAAGAGAGAGTTAGAACCAAAAAACAGTTAAGGGATCAAATGATTAATTGTGCTTTCATCTCACAAATTGAACCTAAATGTACTGAGGAAGCCTTAACTAATGAGTACTAGATTCTAGCCATGCAGGATGAATTAAATCAGTTTGAAAAAAATCAAGTCTGGGATTTAGTGCCTAGACCCAAAAATCATCCTGTCATTTGGTACCAAATGAGTTTTTAGAAATAAACTTGATGAATTAGGATTAATCATCAGAAATAAAGCTAGACTGGTTGCTAAAGGATATAATCAAGAAGAGGGCATTGATTTTGAGGAAACCTTTGCTCCAGTAGCTAGGTTAGAAGCAGTTAGAATTCTATTAGCTCATGCATGCATGAAAAATATTTTGTTATATCAAATGGATGTGAAGAGTGCTTTTCTGAATGGATATATCATGGAAGAGGTTTATGTAGATCAACCTCCAGGTTTTGAGGATTCTACAAAACTAAACCATGTTTATAAACTGAAGAAAGCTCTTTACGGTTTAAAGCAAGCCCCTAGAGCATGGTATGAAGGATTAAGTACTTTTCTAACTGAAAAGGTGTTCAGCAGAGGAAAAAGTAGATACAACTTTATTTACTAAGAAAGAAAATAAAGATTTACTTATTGTTCAAATCTATGTTGATGATATTATATTTGGTGCTACTAATGAATCTCTTTACAAGAATTTTTCTAAGTTAATACAGAGAGAATTCGAAATGTCCATGATGGGTGAACTCAACTTCTTCCTTGGATTGCAAATCAGGCTGTGTGATGATGGTGTCTTCCTCAACCAATCCAAGTATCTGAAAGAACTGCTTAAGAAGTTTGGAATGGAAAATGCCAAGCCAATGGGAACACCTGTGGCTATACTATAACCAAACTGGATATGGATGAAAAAGGGAAATTATTTGACATAACCCAGTACAGAAGAATGATTGGATCCATACTGTACCTAACTGCTAGCAGACCTAACATTATGTTTAGTGTCTGTACGTGTGCAAGATTCCAATCATGTCCCAAGGAAACCCATGTAACTACTGTGAAGCGTATCTTCAGATATCTCATTGGAACTTCACAGATGGATCTTTCGTATCCTAAGTGCAATGGAGAAGATCTCAAAGGATACACTGATGCTGATTTTGCAGGATCCAAAACTGACAAAAAAAGCACAAGTGGAACATGTCAGTTTCTTGGAGGATCCTTGGTTTAGCAAGAAACAAAATAGTATGGCCTTATCCACAGCAGAGGCTGAGTATATGGTAGCTGGAAGCTGTTGTGCCCAAATCATCTGGATGAAACAGCAACTTAAAGATCTTGAGGTTGAAGTGAAGGAAATACCAATCATGTGTGATAATCAAAGAGCCATTAACATCACAAAGAATCTTGTCATGCATTCAAGAACAAAACATATTGAATTTAGGCACCACTTCATAAGGGATCATGTTTTGAAAGGAGAAATCAGACTTGAGTACATCCCAACTAAGGATCAAGTAGCTGATATATTGACAAAGCCTTTATCAGAAGATAGACATTGCAAAATCAGAAAAGAATTGGGTATGGTAAATCCCAATGAACTGTAAGTAAATCCATGTGCAATTCTATTTTTAGAATTCTTCAACATTAAACTAATTCTAACTTTAGCATCGGAGTGTATTTGATTTAAGTTGCAGGTGCTTCTCATTAGATTCATTGGGAATAAATCAGAAAAATGGAGCACACCAGATGGAACAATCAAAAAGTGAAGAAAATGACAGAAATTATGAGTTTCTGGATCCATTCTGTAAGTTTTTAAAGTTAAAATTCATATATTGATAGAGGATGGCTTGGACAAATTCAGGAGCATGGTAGGAGGCCTTATCACTTGGAAAGATTGAAGCCCAAAAGTAGCCCATTGGAAGAGATAACTTAAATGATCATGTGCTTCATTAAAATAGCATGTGACTTAAGCATTATTGGGCTTAATTAGTGTTAATTTCATTTTTATTAATTATGGGCTAAACTTAAGTGATTAATAAGCCCAATTGCTTAATTAATAGTCTTTTTGATGGCCTAACTTGTAAATAAACATGTCATGTGCCAAACATGTGATTTCATTAATGTGGTGGCATGTTTATAAGGGCTTAGGTATTATTTTATTATTTTTTTTATGAATTTTCGTTATTTTATTTTATGGCTTTATTTTATTAGTTTTCTAGGTCCAATAGGAGTATTACTTGAGCCCAAATTAATTAGGTTTTCTAGGCTTATTAGGTTAGATTTTACCTTGCCTATTTAAGGCTAACTTTCATGTGCGTTTTTAAGATTTGAATGATTAAAGTTTCATACTTTTGTGAGTTTCCTCTTGTGATTCTTTGAGTGCTAGAGAGAATACTATGACTTATCAAGGAATTGGTCAATCCTTGTGGCATCACCGGAACTAGGGTTCAAGAGACTGGTTCTCTTAGGTTCTAATTCACCTTGACCAACATATCTTTTCTGTTTCCTTCTTGCTGTTTCTATTTTTCAGTTTTTGTGTTCCTTGCAATTGCAACGATCCAAGTGTTAGTCACTTCAAGTGGGTTCTTTGGACGGGTTCCAAAAGGGTTCACTTATCATATATTAGTTGTATGTTTGACGAATTTCTATGAAAAATTGAGTTTCTGAGAAAGTCATCATGGTCAACATTCGAATTTGGATACCTAACAGATGAATTTCAACCTGTTATAAGTTGGAAAAGTTCTCGGTAATGCCTCAAAATTCGTCTGTTGGACCTTCAAAATTCAAATTTCCAAGGACAAAAATTTGAAAGTTATGTTTTTCAAAACATGATGATTATACTAATGTTTATCTCTTAAGATACGGATGTTGGAAAACTTTTACAAAGTAAAGAAATTCGAATTTCTGATTTAAAAATTCGTCTATTGAAACATGCTCCTCAATGTTGAATCTTTGAAACATTAAGTTTTGTATGCTAAATCCACCTGTTGTTTGGTGATTTGTTTGCTATTTGAAGTTTACTCTTCAAAATTCGAACTTTGTTGGAACAAAGTTCTTCTGTTCATCTTGAGTTGCTTGAACCAAGCCTCTGTCAGACAAACTTTCAGAAGAAAATTCATCTATCAGTAAGCTTTGCTGAACGGTTTAACTTTTTAACTACTCGAAGTTTGAATTTTGACCCCTCAAAATTTGTCTGTTAGGCGGTTACTTACGTTAAAACTGACGGTTTTCCATTGAACAGACGCAACCCTACTCTCTTTCTCTCTGGGTCTGTTCAAATCCTCTCTTTAATGCTCTTAAATTCTAACTGAAAATCTTTATCTCCCACCATTTAAACTAATTTTCGCACCCTATAAACCCAATCTCGACTTCATTCTGAATCATTCATCCACGAAAATGGCAAGAGTAAAGAATCTTGAAGCTGGCAAAGGAGAGGCTCATCCAAAAAGATCGGTCAAATCACAATATGCTTCCAACGAAGGAGAAAAGCTGAAGAGAAAGGCCGAATCCAGCAAGAGAACTCCTTACAAACACCAGAAAACTACACCGAAGAAAGAATCAAAGAAAGTTGGACCCTCTTCCTCGAAGATAGCAGAACCTTCAGTCTCTGTTCCTGCTGCTACTGAAACTGTTGCTTCTACTTCTTCCTCAAGCACTGAATCTGGAGAATATCAACTTACTACACTGCCATTATAGAGCACTCCATAGATTCAAGAAGAATACTCCACCAAGTTTGCCAATAAAAAGGTAATCAAACCACATTGTGTGAACTTGGAGGATTTCTTGGTCTCTAATAGTTTTGATGCTGGAATATGAATGTTGAGACACAAGAATCTGTTGGAGATATTGGAGAGGTATGATGATGGAGTAATAAAAACTTGGTATGCCTCCTTGAAGTACAATAGCAAGAAGAAGAAGTGGGAGATCAATCTGAGATCAAGGACCATCTGGCTCTCAGATGAGACTTTTAATGAAGTGTTGGAGATCCCAGGGCAAGATGGCCTCAAGATTGACATCACTGCCTCTAGATACATGGACGAGGCAGAAACTGTTGGTGAAGAAAGTGGCTCCTTTCTGAACTACAAGGAGAGTACAATTATGAGAACCTTGCTCAGAAGAAAGGAAAATTGGCCAACCATAAACTTGTTGAAGCCCACAGACCTTAGTGCTCAAGTGAGGATCCTACACTACATAGTGTCTAGGATCATATTTAACAAAGGAGGCAGCTTCAATCTGATCACAAGGGCAGAGGCACATGTCATGGCAGCAATAATGCATGGAAAGCTCATTAACATGGGACATATCATACTTCAATGCATGATCAAAGCAAGAGATCAGAGGAAGGACTCCACACTCCCCTATGCAGCTATCATTTCCAGAATCCTACAATATGCTAGGATTCAGCATCTTGAGAAGAGGAAAGGGAAACCCATTGAGATCTTCAAGGAGGAAGAACTTCAAAGAATGGGAATTGAAAGAAGTGAAGGAAGATGGATTGGGAAGGGAGCAGGAAAATCTGAAGATCTTTTCTTTGTTGAAGGTGCCCTCCAACAGCAAGAAGGTACTTCTGAGGCTCCTACCAGACCTACTCCTCAGCCCTCTCTACCTATACCATCTCCATCCAAGCCTACTCACATTCCAGCCACTCCCTCCTCTCGTGCCAAGCCAACCAAGATCACTAAGTTGTATGACAGCTTGTCTACACTCATTGTTAGCATCAGGGATGAGTAAAATGCCAAATTTGCTCATCTGCAAGATCAGATTCATCAGTTGGCAAAGAACATGAAAGTGGTTGCTAATGCCTATGAAGAAATTCGAAGTGCAATTCCTGCCACATCAGCTCCACCTCAGCCAGGGTTCTCTGTGCCTGTTCAGTCTCCAATTCCTGAGCCTTCAAGCCCCTTCGAGCTAGCCTCTTATGAGCATGATGATGTAGATGGTGCTGATCCTGCTAGTGCAATGAGGACACCAAGTCTTGGTCCACCCTTGGACTATGATTTAGAAGAAGGAGGACCTCAGGAAACAGGCCCTCATGAGCCCATTCAAGAAGCTACTCAGGATTTAATTCTCTCCACTCAAGAATCTGAGCAAGTTGAAAGACTTATGGCTGACATTTCCACTTCATCAATGCTAGAGGGTGTGAGCAATGCAGAGAGAAGCATTGTACCTGTTGTTGATTTTGAAGCTATTGCTCGCAATGCTCTCCTGCAAGCTCAAAGAAGAAGGCTTGAGGAAATGTTTCGTTCTGATGACCCTGCTCCTTCATCTCTCTCTGCATAAGGTCTCTCAGAAGAACAAAGGGCTCAATTGGCTCTTTCCAGGCAAGAAATGCAAGAGCTACTTGAGGTCTTTGATGATGAGGATTCTGAGCCTTCTGAACCTCATATGCCTTTTGACCCTGTGCCCCTCCAAGCTATTCCAGTTTCTCATATCCCTCCTCCGACTAATTTTGTTCACCTTCTTGATGATGCCAAAAAGGGGGAGAAGAGCAAGCAAACTGGAAAATCTGCTACTGACCCATCTGGAGAGACTTACAGCAAGAAGACCAAGCCAAAGAAGAAGTGATTAGAATTTAGGCTTGAGTCCTCGTGTAGTGCTGTACTGTGTTTCTGTTGTCTATTTTGATTTTTTGTATTTTGTATTTGATTTGTGTATGTAGAAGAACTTTGCTTAAATCTGTCTCTATAAAGCAACATTTAATTAAATGAAAGAATTTCTTAGTTATAATGATTTGTTCTTTGAATCTCTTCACATGATTCACTATATATGATATCTTTTGAAAATATAATGCATATGTTGAGGGGGAGCTTGTTAAAGCAAACCCAAGTACTAATCCAGTTTGTAAGTTGTTTTGTCATCATCAAAAGGGGGGAGAATGTTGAATCAAGAAGTTTTGATGATTCCAAATCAACTCTTAAGAGCTTAGAATAAGATATCAAAGGTGCTCAAAGAGTTCAAGTGAAGAAATCCTGGAGAAATCCGTGCAAAGTTTGTTATAGGATGTTTAGTTTGTTTTATTTTGAGTAAAAGGCTTTGATTTGGTGGAAAGAAGTTTTAAAACCTTGATTCTGTGTTAAATCATGGAATATTTGAAAAACACCCACCAACAGATGAAGTTTAAAAGGTTAATACCAATCTGTCTAAGTGAAAGTTCAAACTTTGGCCTTTGGAAATTCAAATTTCGTACTGAAACTGAACAAGTCTGAAGAGATGCCTCTCTGACAGACAAATTTTGACTTAATGAAATTCAAATTTTGATAAGTGCCTGAAAGAAGCTTTAAGCAATAGACGAACTTTGGGTTTTGAACATTTGAATTTCAGACAAAATGAAACACATGAAAACTAAAGAAATTCGTCTGAAACTATGTCAAAGTTCATTTGAAACCAAGTTTAGATTGGAGTTCAAAATTGCTCACTGACAGATGAACTTTGAACATGAAAATTTGAATTTTAGAAACTAAGCCTTTGAGGCTGTTGCAGTGATATGTTGACATACGAATGACAGTATTGATAAATTCAAATTTTGAATTTAGTTTGAAAGGAGGTCTCTCTGATAGACGAACTTTGATATTTGAAAATTTGAATTTTGAACTATATGAACTACTAAGCCTTGTAAACCAGTTACGGATAGACGAATTTTGGGGTTCCAAAATTCAAATTTCGAAGGCACTGTAGCAAATTGAAAACACTGTTCACACTTAACAGAAAAACTTTCCACTTGAAAATTTTTATGTCACTACTTAGAAACATTCTCAAAATATCAAAATTTGAATTTCACTTCATGACAGACGAACTTCCTTCTTTCAACGTTGAAGCTCCTTCGGTATCTGTGAAATTCATCTGTTGACCAACCAAAATTCAAATTTCAGTGTGTTAGAAGCATTAAATGCGGTTGGTTAACAGATAGTTTTTCAGAGTAACCATTGGATAACTTCTCCAATGGATAGATTTTGCCTCTAACGGATATTTGAGACCTAAATCTATAAATATAGCAACATTTGAAGTTGTGGGTAACGATTTTTACTTTGTATATACTGAAACTCTGCTAAATCATTTACTCAAAGCTTCATACTCTCACACTTCAATAGTCTGTACTTCAATTTTCATATTTACTTTGATTAAGAGAGTTTAATCTTTGTAAACAATCTAATCTTTATCTGGAAGATAGATTTTCTTATTAGGGGATATCACAAGGGATTAGGAAGCACTTTGTGCAAGTGCAGAAAGGGATTGAGAGAAGCTCTAGAAAACAGAGCACAAAAGCTGTACTGTGGCATTTGCGAGAAACCCACTGAATTCTTGCAGAATAGTGGAAAATCTCAAGTGTTGACTTGGGGACTGGACATAGGTCAAGTGGAGAGACCGAACCAGGATAAATTTCTGAGTCTTCTTCTCTTTTATGCTACTTTCATTATTATTTATTTATACTCTGTTTTACCATCATATATTGCATTCTTCACCTCTTTGATATTTTACAGAAAATTTTTAATCTTCCCAATTCATCCCTCATCTTGGGAAGTCAGCCTAACTAACAAAAATCATGAAATTCTCTTTCATTTTCAAACCCTAAATAGGCTGAAAATTTCATAAATTTGTAGAAAAATATCTACCTAATTAATTTTCAATCTAATGGCATAATCTTATTGCTTAAGACCTATACATCCTTTTTTATGTTTCAGTTTTTCCATGACTTCACTTTCTCTCTCCTCTCTCTCTCTAGACAGAAATTTTCAGAGGTAAAATGGAGAGAAATAGTCCATAAAAACCATCACAAACACTTGGATATGCAAGAAAATGATCATAGAATATTACCTTGGAAATTTGAGAACCAAATTTTGCTTCTTGCCTTCTCTATTTTTCTCCTTGTTTCCCATGACTTCTTCTCCCTTTAAGCTGCTGGTTCACACACGTATGAGGCAAGAAGATGATGTCCAAATGGCTAACTAATGTGATTAAGTCATTTAAGTCATAAAAAGTAACTTTAGTTACTTTAATGTTTTAACTTAAGTTAATAAAACTTTAGTAAAAATTTCCTTTGTGTCCCAATGAGCTGCAGCACGCCTTGTGTCTCATTCTTGGCCAAAAATTGCTTTATGAAGTTTAATGGACCAAAATACTCTTTACCGATTAAATTTACCCGTACCGATTGAGTATTTTTGACAAAATTATCATTAAATTGGTATAAGATTATCCAACAATTACTTTTAGTTCAAAATATTATCTTGACCCAAAATATATTTTATTAAGGTCCAATCATTGTCCTTGAATCAGTATTGCCTTTTCCTGCAGTCTAAATGACCTTTATCGGGTAAAATATTAACATTAAACTCTAATTACCCAATAAATATTATTTTGATCTTAATAAATTTCATACTATATTTCATTGGGTCTAACTCATTGAAAGTTTCATTTTGACTATAATTTTTCATATTTACAAAAATACCCTTAACCCGAGGCAAATTTATAATTTATGAAACTTTCAGGTTATTAGGTGTAATTTTCCCAAACTTCTTTCTCTTTCCCCTTTCATGTTGAAATCATTCCTATGGAACCAAATTGTAAATATTCTTAATTCTTAAGACCCAAATATAATTTTCTCATTTTTCAGTTTAACTAGGAAAAATAACATATTTGCCCTTCTTTATGCTTAACGGTATCTCTCCATTTTTCTCAATTTCTTTTGCATTTTACAATATTAACTTTTTCATTTTTTGGCCTTAAATGCATTATTCACATTTTACTTCTAATTTGAGAAATGACCATTTTACCCCTAACTGGGTCAAATGTAATTATTCATTCTTTTGGGGACTTTCTTGTAATTTTGCCCAAAGACTAATATTTTATTATTTCTTTTTTACACTATTCACAATAACTTCAAATTGGTCTATCTCTTAACCTGGACCTCCCGGAAATGCAATACTTATATCATTACGCTCAGCTTAGAGCGGGCTTTCATTCAAGTGGTATATTATATATTTTCCAGAGTAAGTTCTGGAATTAATTTCTGCTAAGGACCTTATAGAAAATTAATTTCAATTATGGACCAAACATAATTTCTTCAGAAAATTGGATGAGAAATTAATTCCTTCTAAAACCCAATTCTATATAGCCTTTTCGTCTCACTTCGTTTCTCATATTTTATTCATTTTATAACATCCCATAAAAATAGGGATATTACAATTCTGATCTTTCACAATTAAGTTAATGCTATGCCCTATGTAAGTGAAATAAATGTATGAGAAAAAAAGGTCTATAAGTAGACTTAGATAGCTTTCAAATGACATAGAGTATGGACGATTTGGTCATGAATAGAATGAAATATGATTTTTCAAATTTGAAGTCAGAAAACTGGAAAATAAGCAAATAACCAAATAAATAGTAAAAGTAAACTTTTTTATATTTTTTCCATGTAGATCTTAATTTGAGAAAATTTTAGAGACTTGAATCACCTCAAGATGATTTTGTTAGATTTAGTTATGAATTTTCAAATTTCATCGGGAAAAATGAAAATTATCAAATGAATAGTACCCTGAATTTTAAAAATTTCTGTTTTTATTATATTATGATTATAGTTTCTAAATTATGATGAAAGGTATCTAAAATGATCTAAGACATGGGAAATAGACCCTAATATAAGGTGTTACAAAATTAGTGCCATTTTAAACTTAAGACGTAGACTTTTCCATACATACGAAACATTGAATTCTTGGAGCTCGATTTGACTTTGTTCTACCTTTTGAAACAACCAGTGTTTTCAATGAAAAATCCAACTTTTCCTACATTGTCTAGTTTTGACCCCTATTTTCAAAATTTTACTATAAATCATATACATAGCCAAACTAGGTTTTCTTTGGCTTCCTTAAAAGTTTGTTTTGTCCTCTTTCAGAGATATATTATACTCATATGAATGCTCTATTTTGAATAGAGTGCCCCTATTCTAATAGCTACTAGTTATTTTGGACAAAATCATACTATAACTTACATAATATACTTCATAAACCTAATACATCATCATTCATTATTCCAAATCCATACATAACATTTCATACAAGGTTCCAAGAAGCATTACCATGTAAAATTACATATTCATAACATTTTACATGATTATATACAATTTTACAAAATGACACTTTGTAATTGTCACAAATGTGCTCAATCTTCATGTTTCTCTTCAATTCCATTAGCCTTGCCCTGAGCTTTGGCATAACATGACATTGTCATGGTTAGTATTAGGGAAGGGTGAGATTATGAAATCTCAGTAACATTACCCATTCATGTAATCATATTATCACATCATTCATAGAAATCACAATCAATCTCATTAATACACAAAATGTCAGAATGATTTCATAAGATTTTTGGTAGAGTTTCCCTTTGTATTTTGGATATCCTAGGGTAACAAAACCCCTCATTCAACTTAGCCAACATACACAAATTAACACAAAACATCAAAACAAACATATGGCATAGCATCAAGTTCATAAAAATCAAGTATGATAATATAATGCAAAAATTGGTAAATTACAACCTTCTTGAATTCCGTTGCCTTGCATACTTCCTACACCCTTTCCTTAGCCTTCCACAACTTTCTTGAACCTACACATAATATCAATTAAGCATATAAGTTACTAGTTCATGGTGTTGCTACAAAAAGTGCTCACTAAAGCCCTTAAATTCTTACTTTGCAATCCTTTTGGTTTTTCTCAAAACCAACACTTATATTTAAATAATTTAGATCCAAGGATTCCATTTTTGGGATCAAAATCATGAAATTTCATTCCTATCCTAAACCCTAGTATAGCTGAACTTGATGAGAGAATCAGAGAAATTGATTTGCTTTGATTTTCTTCCCACAATTTGTGAAATCATGCTTCAATCATTTAGTCTAAGATTTTCCCTAAGTTTATTTAGAAAAAAATCATCTCTTTCTCACATTACACCATGGCTGAAACTTCATGGAGGGAATGAGAAGAAAAAAACTCCATGAAAGCTTCACTAAATACTTGAAATAACAAGTTAGCGGCCATGAGATTTTACCTTTGCACTTGAGTTTTTAACCTTTGCTCCTTGCTCCCTCTTTTCTCTTCAAAATTTTGAGCTTTTTCTCTCCTTTCCTATTACCATTTTGGATGCATAGAGTGAAGGGAATGAAGAGCTTAACTCTCTTAAAGCCACTTAACTCAAGGTCTTGGGAAAAGAGATCAAATGGATGAATAGGAAACTTAAGTTACTTGACCCCTTTGGTTAGTCTTTTATGAGATAATTCGCTAAATCAATCAAATAAATTCCCATAGTGTCCCTTGTTACAGCACTTCACGCCATAGTAATGGCATTTTGGCCAAAAACTGCTTCATAATCTTTAACAGTCTAAAATAATTTTTACCGATAAATTTTACCCATACCAATTAATTATTTTTGTTGGAATTTGTCACTTAATTTGTACAAGATTATTCTAAATTTGATTTTAAACTAAATTCATTTTCTTATCCCAAAATATATTTAGGTGGGGTAGATATACTATTCTTATTTCTGTACTGCATTTTGTGGGACCCACAATCACTTTCTCAGTATAATAATTGCTTTTTGATTTTCAATACCAATTATAAATTCATATTAACCTAGTTAACCTCAAAGTAGTATTCCATTAGTTCGGCTCATTACGAGCTTTGTTTTAACAGAAATTTTCTTAATTATGAAAATACCCTTAACCCAGGGTATAATTTTAAATTATTTTGGGTCATTTCTTATAATTTGTCCCACGGACTACTTTACATGAAATTCTTCCTTCTATAAACAAAAATATAATTTTCTCATTTTTTCTTCAAACCTAGAAAAATGACCTTTTTACCCTTGAGTCAGGTCATAAATGCAATTACTTATTCTTTCTCGAAATTTCCAATTCAATTCTAGAATTAATTCCTGCTACAGACCTTACTTGTATTTTATCCCAATTAAAGTCTAGATATAATTTCTTCTAAGAACTATATGGGAAATTAATTTCAATTAGGGACTAAGCAAGTACAATTAGTATCTAATGTCTTTTTCTATCTTTTTATGCATCGTATGCCACATTCACATATCTCTATATACATACAATGGCCTTTCTCATGTAATTTGGGATATTTTTTCATAATGCTTATTTTTTTTGGTCCAAATATATCCTATATTAGTTACTTTTTATTGAAACAGTTTGAGATTTGCATGTAGCTTAATATCTGATGTGACCATATTTTACCATATTTTTATCCTTAAATCTAGTATTTTTATCACATTTATACAACTATTTTTGTGTGTTTTATTGCATATTTATGTTTTAGCCGGTTTTTTGCAGTACGTGAAAAATTGTGTTAAATCATTGGTTTTAAGCATAGTTTGTAATATTTTATTGCACTCCATGGATTTAGTTGTTAATTCATTCTATCAATGCATTTTTTACATTGATTAGGTAGTTAAGTGCTTGATTTGGCTTTTAAGGGTGGTTAAATTAGGGTTTTCTATGTGATTTTGTGTGAGATTTTTTTCGGAAAGTTTCCATTCCTTTATTCATTTAATGTCATTAACCATCCCATGTAGTTAGATTTAAATTTATGATGGACTCATTTCCATATACTCTTCACCCATCTTTCACTTTTCCAAAATACCCCTAGTTAAAATTGCACTTGAAATTACATTAAATTATACTTTATAATTATTGGATTAATCACCAATTATCATATAGAGAACTAATTAGGGTTACTTTGAGCTGCCAAGCTTGATGAAAGGGATTAGGGTTTTTATTCTATAGCCAGTCAAAATTTGGTCAAAGAATGACATTTTAGTCAACATTTTTAGGAAGCCTATTTTCTAGCTATTTTCTTAAGGATTTTTGTTGCTTTATTTTGCATCATTTTGTGAGTGATTTCCCCTTAATATTCATGTTAAAATTTATGCAAATATGTCCTCTAATATTGAGTTATTGAATTTATTTCATTAAACTATGGTTTTATGCACATTATGTTACAATGCTATATTCTATGACCTAGGTACTTTAATATATCACATTTTTATATGTAGGTCAAGAGCCATGGGAGAGGACATGGAAGACCTTATTGGTATTTTAAAAGGATAAGGATGGAAGAATTGTTTAATCAAGTGTTTTGATGATTCCAAATTAACTTTCAAGAGTTTGGAGTAAAGATATCAAAGGTACACAAAAGGTTTCAAGTGAAGGAATTTTGGAGAAATCAATGCAAGAATAGATGTAGAATGTTTAGTAAAGTTTTAATTTGAGTAAAAGACTTTGATTTGGTGAAAAGATGTTTTAAAACTTTAATTCTATGTTAATTCATGGAAAATTTTTGAAAACACCCACCAACAGACGAAGTTTGAAAGGTTTACATTGATTTGCTATTTTGAAAATTCAAACTTTACCTTTCGAAATTCGAATTTTGTATTGAAAATGAACAAGTCTAAAAGGAACATTCTCTGACAGACGAATTTTGACTTGAGAAATTCAAATTTTGATACGTGTCTAAAAAGAGCTTTCTCTGACAAATGAACTTTGGCTTTTGAAAATTCGAATTTAAGATAAAATGCAACTTATGAAAATTGAAAAAAATCGTCTAAGAATATGTCAAAGTTTATCTGAAAATAAGTTTAAAAAGAGCTTTAAAATTTCTCACTGATAGACGAACTTTGAACATGAAAATTTCAATGTCAGAAACAAAACTTATGAGTCTATTATGTTGATATGTTGACATACGAATGATAATATTCATAAATTTGAATTTTCAAGTAAGTCTGAAAAGAGGTCTCTTTGACAGACAAACTTGGCCCTTTGAAAATTTGAATTTCAAACTTATGAACTATTATGCCTCATTGAACCAGCTTCTAATAGACGAATTTTGGGGTTCCAAAATTTGAATTTTGAAGGCACTTTAGCAAATTGAATTTATTGTTCACACTTGACAGAACAACTTTAAACATGGAAATTTGTATGTTCCAACATAGAATCATTTTCTAAAGAGATGAACTTTGGAAGTTCAACATAAAAGGCTGTAACTTTCAGTTTCTGCAAAATTTGTCTGTTGACCAACTGAAATTCAAACTTTGAGTGTCAGAAGTATTAAATACGGTTGGTAAATGGATAGTTTCTTAGAGTAACCATTGGGTAAAGTCTCTAACAGCTAGATCTTATCTCTAACGTATAGTTGGGGCAGAAATCTATAAATAGAACTTCATTTGAAGTTGTGGGTAACGATTTTTACTTTGTAAATGCTGAAACTCTGCCAAATCATTTACTCAAAGTCTCTTACTCTCACATATTTCAATATTTGTACTTCAACTTTCATATACACTCTGATCAAGAGAGTTTATTCATTGTAAACAATCTTATCTTCGTTTGGAAGAAAGATTTTTTTGTGAGGTGATATCACAAGGGATTGGGGAAGCACTTAGTGAGAGTGCAAAGAGCGAAAGTATGAACTCTAGAAACATAGTATCAACTTTGTACTGAGGCATTTGCAAGAAGCCTACTGAATTCTTATAGAATAGTAGAAAATCTCATGTGGTGACTTGGGGACCGGATGTAAGTCAAGTTAAGAGACTGAACCAAGATAAATATCTGAGTTTTTCTCTTTCCTACTACTATCTTTACAGTTTATTCATTTATACTCTATTTTACCATCACACTTTTCTTTTTTCACTTTCTTGACGTTTTGCAGAAAAAGTTTTAATCTTCCCAATTCACCCCCCTCTTTGGAAGCCAGCTTATCTAACAAGAAATGGAGTAGTTAAATTCATTATTTCCTTATTTTCCCATTTTTCTCAAATGCTAGGCTATCTACTTGAAAATCAATGGCTAGGATCCATCCTAAATGTAACATCTAGACTTTTTGCTCTATTCCCATATATTAAACCTTACTTAAGTCCATTAATGCCCCAATTAGAACATTGAATCAAATAAAAATTGAAAATAGAATTTTCAAGGTCATGGCACTGTTCATATGGTAATTTTCCATTTTACTAACTGAACTTTGAAAATTCAAAACTAATTCCATACAAAATGTACACAAGTCATTCAAAGTCTCTAAAAATAACTAAAAACATTATCTACATGGGAAAAATATAAAATATAGTAAATTTCACAAACAATTATTGTTGATTTGGTCATTTTCTAAAATTCCAGTTTTCTGGCACTAAATTTGAAAACTCATAAAATTGTATAGACATCAAAATTGGGTGCTCTTTGGACCATCTTAAAGCCCTTTATATTTAGTTTTCATCTATATATAAACTCATATATTTAACACAAAAACATATGAACACAATAGGGTTTACCTACTAAAGGTTAGAATAACCATTTACTTCCTCTATCATTGCAAATTAAAGGTCATAACTTATTTATATGACCATATATTGTCCTAATACCATACTTTACAATACATAAGACCTAAAGGAACATGTTTGCATGAAGATACAAATTTGAGGCAATCCATATGATTTTACACAATAGCTCATAGTAAAGGATCATTTGGAGCAATAAAAGTTTAATCATCAATCTTTCTCTCCTTGCCTTTGTCCTCTTGGATAGCCTTACCATGATTTAATACTATACATGTTAGTATATGGAAGGGTGAGATTCATAATGAATCTCAGTAGCTATGCCCAATCATGCAATCATATTATCATTTACATTTCATGAAAAACATCAATGAATTTTATAACAGCATATCATGCCAAAATATTTCATAAAAATTTCAATAGAGTTTCATTGTGTGAGTTAGAGATTCTAGGGTCACAAGACCCCTCATTCAACTTAGCCAATAACACAAAATCATCACAAAGTATTAAAATAAACATATGGCATAGCAACAAATTCATAGAAATCAAGTATGATAACATAAAGCATTAAAGGGTAAATAACTATTTTATGGATTTCCTTTGCCTTCCACACTTTGTGCTCTATTTCCTTGGCTTTCCACATCTTTCTTGAATCTTAATTCATCATAATACAAGGTCATGAGCTATTGTTTCAATGACCTCATTCAAAAAGTGGGCACAAAGCCCTTAAAATTCTATTTTAGTTTCATCTTGAATTTTCTTTACACCAATACTTGTTCTTAGTTAATTTGACCCTAAGGAATCCATTTTTTGTGTCAAAATTTTGAAACTTCTTCTCTATCCTAAACCTCATTTTGGCCAAAAATAAGCATGAAAATGGAACAAAAGATGTTTGCTTCAAGATACTAGCAACAATTTGTGAATTCATGCTTCTTGGGACTAAACTAAGCTTTATCCTATGTTTATTTGTTGAAAACTCAACTCTCTTTCTCTCTATAAGCCATGGGTTGATTATGGAGAAAAGAGAGAGCAAGTATCATCTACCTACCATAAACTCTTGAGAACACAAGCTAAAGGTGGTAGAAACTTACCTAGCTTGCTTGAGCTTTCAATCTTTTCCCCTTACTCTCACTTTTCTATCGAGTTTTTTGTGTTTCTTTGTCTCTTCTTTGCCTGCTGTCTTATGCACATGAAATAAGGAAGACAAAGAGTTTAATTCACTTAAAACACTCAACTCGTGGTCTTGAGGAAAGGCATCAAATAGATGAATAGTACTCAAGGGTTAATTGATCAACTTGGTTAATCTTTTATACAATAATTCACTTAAATGAAAAAATTAAATTCCAAGGATATCCCAAGCTACTGCACAACCCACCATAGTGAGGGTATCTTAGTCCAAAATGCTCAATAATTTTTAACAGTTCAAAATAACCTTTACTAGTAAATTTTACCCCTATCGATTAATTACTTTTGCTATGATTGTCATTTAATTGATACAATATTATTCTAAATTTGATTTTCGACTACTTTCATTTCTTGTCCTAAAATATATTAATGTGGGGTCCACATATTTTCTTGTCTCCTTACTGCATTTTGTGGGGCCTACAATTCCTTTTTCAATATAATAATTAGGGAAAATCACTACTAAATCCTAAAACATGAAAATATTTATTAAAAAGTCATAATGCTACAAAATATTACACCCAAGTCCCATGATCAAAATCAATGTAAAATCCTGCAAAACAAGTATAACATCATGGAAAATGAGTATAAAAAACTTCAGTGTGAAGTATAAAATCATGCTCTAATATTTTATACTCATGCCGCATGATTTTATACTAAATAATAAATTTTTTTATACTCATTTTTCTGGATATGGAACTTGGGTGTAATATTTTTTAGTATTGAGACCTTCAAATAAATATTTTCATGTTTTGGGATTTTTTAGTGATTTTCCCTAATAATTACTTGTTGACTTTCAATGCTAAGTATAAATTCATATTAACTTAGCTAGCTTCTAAGTAATATTCCATTGAGTTTGGCTTATTGCGAGCTTCATTCTAACATAAATTTTAAAAATTATGAAATTGCCCTTGACCCGGGTTAAATTATAATTTTTAATTCTTTCGGGTCATTTCTCATAATTTCTCTTAGGGATTATAATGCATGTAATTCTTCCTTTTTAGGAACAATATTGCATAGAATTTGTCTATCCAGGTAATAAAATATATTTTTCTCATTTTTATTCAAACCTTAAAAAAATACTTTTTTTCCATTTTCCACATTTAACTATGTCTCCCTATTTTCTCACATTCATTATACATTTTACGATATCCTTTGCTATTTCCTTTTATATTATATGATATTTAGTAAAATTAGGAATATTACACTAAACCATTTGCCCTTGCTATCAAACACATTCTAAAGTTCTCATAAGCATCAACTTTCAAACACATTCTCATTCTATGCAAATTTAACTTTTCTTTCACATTCTCAACTTTTATTTTCGGTTAACCTCTTTTCTTTTCTTTTCTTTGGGATTTCTAGGAAAACTCATCATTTTCCTAGAGACTTCAAAGATTTCCTTGCATTTTCTCATAAAACAAATTGTCCTACCTCCCAAACACTTTTCTCCCACCATTCTAATCCACCTTCCACCAATTATTCTTGCTCATTTTCAAGATTCCATGGAGAACTCATTTATTTAAGGCTTGCAAGTGCCTAATTTCATGGGAACTTGAAAAGAAAGATGGCTATTTCAAGGAAGCTAGGATGAAGATTGTAACATCCCAAATTGTTTGAAGAATGCCACTATATATATATATAATATGGGAATATAGCATGGGATGCATGAAAAGATGGAAAAAGAAGAAAGATGATAATTTCACATGTTTGATCTTTAATTGGAATTAATTTCCCATATGGTCCCTAGAAAGAATTATGTTTGACCCTTAATTGGAATAAAATGCAAATAAGATCTTTAGCAGAAATAGGATTTTTAGGGTTTAATGAGAACTTGATGAAGAAGGTCATTGAACCACTGGCCTAAGTGAGTATTTAATGTTGTGTTTAGGATTAAGAAATCCTAATCAAGCTACTAGAAGGGGTGTAATCAAGTGGTGAAGCAAGAGGAATCACCAAGGTAGTAATTTACCCTTACTTGCATTATGCTATCCTATGTTATTTTCATGAACTTGATGACTTGCCATATGATTGTTTTTATGGTATGTGACTATTTTGGCTGAGTAAATGTAGGGTTTTTGACCCCTAGGATGTACATTTTATAAGAGGAAACACTATCAAAACTTTTATGAATTAATATGGCATTTTATGTTTTTAAGAGAATGACTGATGTTTTCATAAATTATGTGATAATGTGCATGAATGTATGGGTGTTGCTGTTAAGATTATTTGAATCTCACTTTTTCAAAAGGACAAACATGTTAGGCACAAGTTATGGCAAAGATATCAAGGCAATGCTAAGGAGAAAGAGAAAAAGAATGATGCTTGATGTGATTTTCAAGCTATGTCTTGCATTTTGAAATAATGTGTAAAGTTATGTACATGCTTCTAGATATGCACCTCTGTACTTTTTTGTTCCCTAAAACAGTATGAAATGTTATGTAAGGATTTGAGAGAATGTGATAGAAAACCCGTGTAGAACTTGTCTCACAAACCTTCAATCGATTTGGGAAACGCAAGGATCGTGCTAAGATCAAAGAGAAGCAAATAAAACACCAAGAACACGTTAAACTAACAGAAAAGATAAACAGAAGAATGCATGAATAGGAAGAACAGAAGTTATTGGTCAAGAAGCAAGACCCCAAGAAAACTTGTTTCTTGAAACCTTAGCTATAGACACCACAAAGAGAAAACCACTCTCTTTGATATGCCAAAGAGTTTCTCAAGCTCACCAAGAGAACAAGAAAACTCACAAAGTTTTTGTCAAAAACGCACTATTCATTCATCTGCCATTTTTTAGTACAAAAGTGACATTTTTAAAGGAAAAGAAAGCAAAAACCCTAGCCCTAATTTACTAAAAATAGTTTGGATCCTAAATCTCTTAGAATGGCACCACCTTACACAAAAATAAGACTAGATACATGCTGAATAAGTGGTGCCCAAAAATAGGAAATAAAATCAAATCTGAAGAGATCCTCACAAATAAATTCAAAATAGGAAACTAATTGTCAAAACCTTATTTCTGAATTAAGTAATAAAAAAACGAAAATTGCTAATTTATTTAATTAAAGAATACTACTTAAAAGGTCACAAGCTTGGCACATGCTCCTTTAAGTGAGTTCTTCTATTTGAGCCTTGTTTGTTGGGCTTGGATCAGTTTCTAGCATACTAGCCATGAAGAACATGCCTCTTGAAGCCTTTTGGGCTGAAAATTGAGCTAAGTAGATGGGCTTTTGTGCAATTACTTCTTGAATCAATCCATTGTGAGCTTGCTTCATTGCCTTAGTCCTTGCTCTTGTCATAGGCCCACCCATTCCTTGCAAGGTATCTTTCTTGTTCCATACTTGGGTTCCTTGTCTAGCCACTTGTTCATGAATTTCAAGTCCTCCAAGCTCTTGAATATTTCCTCCAAACTCCTCCTCTTGATTAAGCCTAGCTCGTATTCCATTAGAATGAATGATGATGTATTATGATTATGAAGTTTGTTATGTTAGTTATGGCATAATTTTATCCAAGAAGACCAGTAGTGGTTAGAATAGGGGAACTCTATTTGAAATAGAGCATTCCATCTGAGTGTTGTATATGCTTTAAAAGTAGACAGAATAAGCTTTCCATAAAGCTAAAGAATGCTTAAATTGAATATATGTACAATTGAAAGTGAATTTTTAAATTCAGGATCAAAACTAGATAGTGTTGAAAAAACTAGAATTTTCACTGTAAATACTAGTTATTTTAAAAGGTAGTATAAAATCATACAAAGGTCTAAAAATTTAGTGGTTTTCATTTATGAAAAGATCTATGTCTTAAGTTTAATATGCCACTAATTTAGAAGTAATTAGAACTATATAATGAGAGTTATACATATTTTCCTAAAATTGTTCTAGTAAAAGTTATTAAAAGATTATGATCATTCTATTAAATATCATCTAGAAAAGACTAATGTAGTAGTTAATGCATTCAGTAGAAAGACTATTCATGTGGCTCATATGATGATTTATGAAATGAAAATGCTAGAAGATTACAGAGATATATGCTTATTTTTTCAATTGCATGAGACCAAGATTGGCAATGAATTTTTAAAAGATTTAATGGAAGCCCAGCAAGAAGATGAGTTTGTAAAAGTAATCAAAGAAAAGTTGAGTCATGAAGAGATGCAAAAGCTTAATGAATCAACAGATGGACTAATAAGATTTCAAAAAAAAGTGTACATTCCACTAGTAGTTGCACTAAGGGAAAAGATTTTGGCTTATGCACATTAGAGTAAATATAGTATTCATCTAGGTATTACGAAAATGTATTATGATTTAAAGAAAATATTATGGTTGCTTGGTATGAAGAGTGATATTACTTTATATGTGTCTAAATGTTTAATTTGCCAAAGAGTAAAAATAGAGCATCAGAAGCCTGCCAGTATGTTACAGCCTCTCAACATTCTTGAATGGAAATGGGATAGCATATCAATGGATTTTATTATGGGATTACCTAGAACATCATCAGAACATGATGCTGTTAGATATGCTACTTCCCAAGAGGGGGGTGAATTGGGAAGATTAAAATTTTGGTTTATCTTGGTTCGGTCTCTTTATCTTGACCTAAGTCCAGTCCCCAAGCAACTACTCAAGATTATCCACTATCTTGCAAGAATTCAGTGGGTTTCTTGTAATTGCCTCAGTATAACTTTGATACTCTGTTCTTTGAGCTTACAACCTCACTCTTTGCACTCTAGCTAAGTGCTTTCCAAATCCCTTGTGATATCCCTTCACAAGAAAATCTTTCTTCCAAATGAAGATAAGATTGATTACAAAGAATGAACTCTCTAATTTAGAGTGTATTTAAAAGTTAAAGTACAAAAGAATGAAGTATAAGAGTAAGAGACTTTGAGTTGAGAATTTGACAGAGTTTCAGTATATACATTACCCAAAACCTCAAATGAAGTTCTATTTATAGATTTAGGTCTTAACAATATGTTAGAGACAAGATCTATCTGTTAGAGACGTTACCCAATAGTTACTCTGAAAAACTATCCGTTCACTAATTGCATTTAGTGCTTCTAACACTCTAAGTTTGAATTTTGATTGGTCAACAAATGAATTTCGCAGATACCAAAAGTTAAAGACTTTAACGTTGAGCTTTAAAGTTCATCTGTTATGAAGCCAAGTTCAACTTTTCATCTTTAAAGAATGTTTCTATGTTGGAACATAAGAATTTTCAAGTTAAAGTTCTTCTGGTAAGTGTGAACAGTTGTCCCATATTACTACAGTGCCTTCGAAGTTCGAATTTTGGTGCCCAAAATTCGTCTGTCAATGGGCAGCTCAATAAGGCACAATAGTTCATCTTTTTAAAATTTGAATTTTCAAGATTCAAAGTTCGTCTGTCAGAGGGAGCTCTTATCAGACTTATTTCAAAGTTTGAATTTTTGAAAACCAACATTCGCATGTCAACAGATTATCATAACAGACTTACAAGCTTTGTTTCTAAAATTCAAATTTTTAAAATCAAAGTTCGTTTGTCAATGAGCTAATTTTGGATTTTTTTTAAACTTCACTTTTAGATGAACTTTGACATATCCTCAGATGAATTTTTCATTTTTACGAATAATGTTTTATCATAAATTTGAATTTTCAAAACACAAAGTTTGTCTGTCAGAAAAGGCTCTTATCAGACTCATTCTAAAGTTTGAATTTCTGCACTCATTTTCAAATCTAAATTCAAATTTCAGAAGCCAAAGTTTGGATTTTCAAAGCACTAGATCAGCCTTAACAATTTAAAGTTCATCTGTTAGTGGGTGTTTTTCAAGTACTCCATGAATTAACATGGAATCAGATTTCTAAAAACATTCTTTTGCCAGTTCAAAGTCTTTTACGCAAATTAAACATAGTAAGAAATCCTATATCTAATCTTGTGCTGATTTTAGTTGTATTTCTCCATTTGGGCTCTTCCATGCACCTTTGATATCTTCTTTTCAAGCTTTAGAAAGTTGGTTTGGAATCATCAAAACACTTGATTCAACATTCTCCCCCTTTTGGATGATGACAAAGTAACTTGCAAATTGGATTTATACTTGGGTTTGCTTTAACAAGCTCCCCTTCAACATATACATTATAATTCAGAAGATAAGATATCATGCACAGCAGATTAATCAGAGAAAATCATTAATTCATTTAAGGTTCTAATACAATGCAATAAGGCAAGTAAATATTATACTGGAAAAGAAATTGGGGATCTTATAAAATGCAATGAGGATACAGGAACAATGTATGGACCCCACCCAAATATATTTTGGGGCCGTGGCTCTCCTTGCCCTGGACCATCTTGAATTGATGGTGATTTAGGGAAGATACATCCCAAAATCCACTGCCACCTAGCTCTCCCAAGGAGAGGATTTACTGACAGGGATGTTTCATTATATCATATTGTCCTCTGCCGCTTGGCTCTCCCATGAAGAGGATTTAGCGATAGGGATCTTTATCACATCGTCATCATCTATTATATCATCATCACTTCATCATCAATCTCTCACTATACATTCATATGGTGATGATGCCAATGTCATGCAAACATGCCTCTACACATACATATATATCATCATCACAAGCATCATATGGACATGCTAGCATGCAATGGTATGGGGATGCTACACTTCATACATACACAACATATGTAATCATCATACATAAAGTAGCCGTGCATACCATGATATGTAGGAAAATCATACACATGCATAATCAATATCGTGGGTATGAAAAGAAACATGCATATATATACATATATATCAAGATATAATCACATAAAACAAACACCCGGTTACCTTAATTTTCACTACCACACACACGAGTTCCACAAGCTTTCTTAAATGTCAATCCTATGACTTGCCTTCACTGAGTAACCAAACAACCTTAATAACACCATAACACCCCAATTAACATACAATCCAATTATCCAATTTCCACAATTCAACAACTTTAAGCCTAACCCATTGTTCCAACCCCACATTCATGTATCATTAAGCTCCTAGGAATCATTCAAATATCAATCAATCTCATACACTTTAGATTCCCAAGAGCCTTAACTGAAAACAACCTAGGGCTAAGCTCAAATCATACATAAACCCTCCAAAACTCAGATCCAAGCAACAAAAACACTAAATCACACTCCATTAACCTCATTCCAACCATTTAAATTGGTGGATTTCAACCCAAATTGGAAATCCCAACATATAACTGAGAAAACCTGAGTTTAAATTAAAGAAAATGGAGAAGAAGGAGTAGGGATCACTTACCAACCAAGATCCAAAAGTCACTCCCAAATGCAAAAAATATTGAATCCTAGTAAAGCTCCCTCAGTTTCTCCTCCGTTTCTTCCTCTCTGATCATCTAAAATGCTTCAGATTTAAACTAATTTCTCGACCTTCGCCATGACTCTAGGACAACACGTCGTGGTGTGACCACGTTCAGCCCAAAACACGCCACTAGAATTGGCTCTCACCACGGCTGCCCTACTTCTCACCGCGGTGTGGAGCTCTTTTCTACACTATATGAACCTTCTTTTGTCTTATTTCCTCCGGTTTTGCACACAATGCCAATACAATGTTATGAGGGTTGTTACAACTGTTAAAATGCATTGAATATGACTTACTACTAAGATTTCTCCCAATCTCATCCCCTTAAGTATCCTAAATGACTAGGCACAAGCTATGGCAAAGGAATCCAAAGAAATGGCAAGAAGAATGAAGAAGTTTATGGAGCATGCTTTGTTTAGAAAGTTATGGCACTCTAATCTTTATCAATTTGTATAAAGTAATATGTGCCTTTGTAAGGCTATGCTTTTCTATTATTATCTTTATGTATTTTTATGACAATGTATGGTTATGGCATGAACAAGTTTGAGAAAAGTATGTGATGCAAATGAATGTTTTTGTCATGATATAATGAAAGCTGGCTATTCAGAACATGCCTTGGTTATGTAGTTACTATTCATTCTAAATATGATGTAACATATAGGTGTCATATTGTTTTGAAAACTATACAGTAAGGGATTTCCAACAAGCTAAAGAACAATTAAATTGGGCATGTGTATAATTTATAGTGTATTTTTAAAATTGAGGGTCAAAACTGGATAGTAAAGTAAAAGCTCCGAATTTCACTGTATGTATCACTTACTTTGAAAGGAAATATAAAATCATACTAAGCTAAAAAAAATTCCTTGGTTTACATGTACAAAAATATCTATGTATGAAGTTCAAAATTCCATTAGTTTGAGTTCAACTGGAGGTGTACAATAAGAGATATACATGTTTCCCTAAAACTGTTCTAGTAAGTGTGAAGTTCTGACCCTGAGCAAGGTAAGTTGAAATCATGCCATGTACAAGTTAAATAAATATATAATAAAAATATGGCTGAAAGTAGACATACAAAGATTTCCAATGGCATATAGAATGCATGATTTAGCTCTGTATAGAGTTAGATATGGATTTTTAAATTTATGGCCAAAATCCTGAAAAAAAAAAGACCATTTGAATAGTGAAAGCTTGAGCAATATACCGTAGGAATTGGTCCAGAAAAATGCAAGTTTTATATTTTTCCCTTGTAGACTATGTTTCAAGCTTCATTTAGAGACTCTAATCACATCAACAGGAGTTTTTTGGAATTAGTTATAATATATAAAATTTTGTCTAGAAAACTTGGGTACCAAATGAACAGTAACATGTTTTTTTTATTTTAATTATTTTGGACCCTTTGATGATTCAAGCCTCTAATATGCTATACTACTTGTAAAAATGTATGATATAGTAAGGTGTTATATTTTTGGTATCAAAGCAAAGATTTAGGCAATCTTTGCAATGAGAGAGGAAAGTAATTCTCTTAGTTAGAGTTTTCCCTTTGAATATTAGATATATTCCTTATAAAAAATTGGCCTAAGAATGTTTTAGTGACATAAGAGATTAATCTTCAGGATAGCTCATGATAGTGTTGGATTTGTTGAGGATATTTTACAAATGTGTTTTCCTCAGGTCGCAAATCTTTTCAAAGTTAGATCATAGTTAGATCATATCAATAAAGAGATATTAGGATCATAGAGGATCCTAGTAGGGCTCAGAGATCACAGTAGATCTCATGGTCATAGTAGACTAATAGCAAGGTTGCAGTAGGCCTCTAGAATGAATGAGATGTTGAGAAAGATTGATGAACCCTACAATTTTGATAGTTCTCTAAAGGAGCATGGCCTAGGATAATTTTAGAAAGATATGAAACATTATTAATCAACAACTAGTATGAATGTTTACCTAAGGCTTTTCTCTTATGCCAAGCCACTAACTAAAAAATAGCTTAGAGATGTGATGGTAGGTTGCTAATGAGTATAAAAGCAAGTATCCTACCTAGAAAATGAGATTAGTGGCAAGATGTTTTCAGTAAGGAATGTAAGAGGCCAGTAAGGAATAAATGATGATAATGAGGAGAAGTAGTTATGAAAAGAATCAATGGGGAAAGCTAATGTAAGATTCAAAGGAAAGTAAGTTAGAGAAGAAGGATGGTGAGTAACACTAAATACAAGAAATTGGCTTAAGCCAAATCATGATCCTATAGAGGAGAATATGGGATCCAACAAGATTTCAAATAATAACAGCAATATACTAATCCATAGTTGAAATGATTACCTGGATTCAGAAAATGACCCTATAGTAGTGATTCTTCCAGGTGTAGTCCTACCATAACAAGCAAATAGGTAGAATGGCCTATGAGATATGATAAGCAAGTTTGGGCTAATTATATTATTTGGATTAAGAAGGTAGCTTATTCCAACTAAACCAAGGACTCCAAATCCAAATGATTATTAAACTATTTATGATAAATGTCAAGCTAGATTTGGAGTGTATGTTCAAGCTTCTAAAAGCTGAATTAGATGTGAATAAATTCTATGAAGGGCATTATAATCATAGAAACCCTATAAGAGAATGTGTTGAGCAAGTACTAGATGCCATAATAAGTTTCTAAGCTCTGGAACCATATCAAGGAGTTCCCTCTAAGTCAAGTGCTTCACACCCAACAGACTGTGTCATTGCTTATACGCTTCAAGAATAGTGTTATCATGAAAAAGAACCTGAGGCAATCGAAGTCTCTGAAGAGGATCTAGAGTAAGATCTAGTAAAGATAATAGATAGCAATGTTCAATATAGCAATAGTACTTCAGCCCTATAAGCCAACGTCATGACAATAAGCATGAATGAAGTATAGTAGTGTATATGCAACAAGATGCTAACTCAAGATTAGTAAAGAAAGGGACTAGGGGTCAAGATATGATGAGGTATCATGATTAATGCAAAAGGTAGTGAAATTAATAGTTAATGTTGATTGTTAAGTACAATTTATCATTTCCAAGTGCTGAATGCAAGATAAGCATGGTTATGATATGGAGAAGTGCTCAGCTAAGATCAATAATACAAGCACACACCTCTCAAATGACTCTGGTAGCAATCAATGAATGTACTCTCAGTCTAGATCCCTTGTAAGTTATTCTTAATCATCGAAATCAATAGTAGCAAACTATTGAACAGCTAAAATAGATAGTTAATGCTAAGAGATAATAGGAGGAAAACTATAGCCTTAAGGTTCAGCCTATACCACAGTAGCCTTAAGCAAATTAGAAAGCTCTTACGGGACAAGCCGCATAGTAAGTAGATGAGTTCATTAACCACTAACATGTGATTACACAGGTTAGAAAGTATTAACTTCGATCCCGTAATTGGAAATTGGACATGTAAGTTGTAGAAGAGTGGATTTTGAGCCCTAAAAAGATTTCCATGATAATGGGTTGCATGTCAGAAATGAAAGCTTAATGGTACAGGAGGTTGACCAATGGCTGCAGAATGTAGAATAAGTTGATCAGGTAAAGGGCACTATATTGACTTGGTATGTATTATAAGAACAGTTTTATGAAAAGTATTTTCCCTAGTCTGTAAGAGATAAAAAGGAAAGCAGAATTTATAATGTCCCGCTAATATGAGAATGAATCAGTTGATAAATTTGTAGCAAGGTATAACCAACTGACTCAGTATTCCTCTAACCATAAGATGATAAGTGATGGAGGATAGAGAAGTTGGAAAGGGGCCTAGAGCAACAATAAGAGAAAAGTTGCCCCGATATGGTTTTAGACTAGTTCAGGGATTGAAATAAATAGGATCACTAAATATAGTCAAAATCACAAGCATATTACATCAACACCTCCAACTAACAATAGTGAGAAAACTGTGAAGGTAGGGAAAGTAGTAAGTAAGAGTAAGAAGCAATGGAATAATAGGGGATTCAAGAAACAAGGCAATAAGTGCAGAGGAGACAATTTTAGCAGGCTAACTCCTATTTTTAAGAATGCGAAAAGGCTCATAGCAGAAAGCTATGCTTAGCAATAAAGAATGTGTACGTTACATGTAAAGAGAGTCAGGATGCTATGCCTGAGATAGTAATATGAGGCTAGTAAGTTTAGCAGGCTAACCCCTTCCCATGACTATAGAGATGGCCAATACTGGACCATTAGCATTAGGGTAGAGTTTTTGTACTATCTTAATATGAGGCTAGTAAGTCACGGGACTTCATAAAGAGTATAATTCAGGTGCAAGCCGTACCCTATAGCTATTTAAGAAGTTGGGTCTGGAAATTACTGTTATATGATTTACATGAGAATTTAATAAGAAATAGGATCATAATCTCCATTATCTATCTAAATAAGCACCATAGCATTACTAGAATTGGTATGCCTTTCCCTAATAATGATGTGAACATTGGCATGAACCAGCTTTTTACAGAAAATCTCCTCCTAGAATGTAAGAACAAGATGATGATTTTGCCTACCCCTAAAGGTGTTCCATGTGTTGAGATTAAGTTAAATGTTATATTGACAACTTAAGCTGAGAAATGCTTGAAAAATGATGTTAAGAATAGACATGAAAGTTGATGTATGATACAAATAAGAAAGTTTGATAGGAATTCATTGCCTCCATAATGGAAAGTTAGTAATGTATTTATGATATTTAAGGCGTGAGGTATGAATCTAAGGCATGGAGTATTAGCTTAAGCTGAAAATAATGATAGGTAGTTAGGGAACTGTAAAACCTTAGGATAGTTGATTGTTAAACTTAGTATGAAATATAGCTATGAGAAAGTTCTTGGCCGAAAGATCTCACAATGAAAGAAATCCTCTGAAGGCTGCCAAAGTGAGGAAAATAGGAGGTAGCTCTTAAGAAGAAGCCTAATTGAGGGAAAAGATGAAATCCTCTATAAGATGAAAGTCATGAGGAAAAGCAAAGGGAGGTGGCTCTTGGGGTGATACCCGATAGAGCAAGATAGAGTAATGGTAAGAGGCCGAGGGTTAGATTCTAAATAAGCTAGAAAGAGACTTTTGAAAGATTGAGAAGTTTCCTTAAGTTGCCAAATTATTAAATAACCTTGGCTGAATAACTAAGAAGGATATGTGTGATAATAGATAAAGCAAAGATGTTACGAGCATACAAATAGTAACCACTGCCTTGGCATTGTTTGGACCCCAACTTACAGAAAGCCAAAAGATTTCAAAGGTTATGATAAGATTAGCAGAGTACAAGGTTCGGGGGTATATTTATACATAGAGGCATAGTGGTAAGATAAATCTCTAAGCTAGCAAAGACCAAAGTAAAAAAGGAGCAATATAAGTATAGGGATTGAATGTCCTAGAAGCAATGTATTAAAAATCGGACCGGCCATTGAACTAGATGAGGCAGCCGTTCAAGGTTCAATGGTCAGACTGGGATCAGACCGATTGTGAATAAATTGATCTATTTTAAATAATGTAGATAAAAAATAAAAAATATATTTATCCATGATCATAAAATTAATATTCAATCTAGGATGAAATGTAAATTTAATAATATATAGAAAATTAAAAATATTATTAATAAGTTTTACAACCTAATATTAAAATTTAAATGAGGTAATATTCATCTATAGTTATATTTTAAATTCAAAATAGTCAATTTATATTCTATTTTCATATTATTTGTTAAGTAAATTTATCATTATTAATAATTATGTATTCTAATATCACTTATAACATACTATAATATAGAAAGAAAAAACTTTCTGCAAAAAATAATATTACATAGTACTAAAAATAATGTTATTTTATTTCAAAAAAATTATTAAAAAAATTTAAAAAAATAAAAAAACAGATTGGTTTAAACCGATTTCATACTGGTTTTGGCCAGTTTTTGGCTGATTCTGAGAACCTTTGGTATCTACCTGTGACTGGACCGGACCAGGTACTGATTGCCAGTCGAACTAGTTAAACCGGCAGGTTCGGTTTGATTTTTCACACATTACTTGGAAGTAAAGCAATAAGTTAACTAGAGGTCACATAAATAAGTTATGGCTTAAAAGGAAGCCCATTACTGCATTCTCTAGGTCCAGTAGTGGCATGAGTGCAACAGAACCCCTCAGTATTCTCTAGTTAAGCATGCTCAACTGAGGAAAATTTCAGGATGAGTAACCTACTATGAAGTATAAGAAAGAGGTAAAAGATGTAAAAAGTAAAAAGAAAAGTTGTGCCAATAGTTAAATGTTGGCACTATGAATTATGATGATATCAATTAGTCTTACCAAGACACCTAGTAGGCTTCATGAATAAAAATATGAATAGTTTACTGTAATCTCTGATGAGTTAAAAGTACTCTGAATCTTTAGACAAGCATGAAAGACAACTAAGAATTTTATAAGTAAAAGTAAAAACTTGCTTAACTTAGTAGATGGCAGCTGGGCTCCAAGAAGTACAGTTAATAGGTTACAGAATCTTTCATAAGGATTGCAGTAAATCCTAGTAAAGATAGTAAAGTTATGAAATGGGAGAGAGTGAACACTGTAACAAAGACAAGAGGTCTCCAAGTTTAGAAAGATGTTATGAGAATTTTTTTCTTCTCAAGTTGTCTTACCGCTTAATCAGAGAAGAAAGTTTTTGTGGGACAGAGATTATGAAATGAATGTTTATAAACTAAAAAGGCTAAACCTCCTCAACTAAAATGATTACTCCTAATCCAATGATGACCTTAGAGATCTATGACAATGAAAGTAAGCATGGATTCGGGTATAAGTGTGGTATCAGGGTTGAGTGATAGGTAGTAGCCAAAGTTTTATGTGAAAATTTTTTACAAAAACCTGCTCACACTCATAGCAACGGTAAGTAATGCTCTCAAGATGTTGAGTTACTAAGAGTTATTATAAGTTAATGTGAGTTGCTATATCTATGATACTACCATAGAAGTATTTGAGATCACAACAGCCTCAAGTGATTATGAGATGAAAGAAGAGAAATGAATGATGTTAAATGCCTATGAAGAAAGTATAGTATGAACAAGATAAGAGAAAGTAATGAAAGTAAGGATGTGAATTAAGAATAGGTATGTTATATGAAAATTCTCAATACCCCCAAAGTCAAGCTAGTTTATGATGTCCTCACAATGTCCAATTCAAAAGAATATGAACCAGATCTTTTAAATACTATAAATGAATAAAGGATACTAGAGTAAAATATTGGTTGATAAGCCAAGTAAGTAAGAAATGAATGTATTTTTTTGGTAAAGTAGTCTGGAAATTGGGAAATAGATAAAAAGAAAGTAAGAGATATAACTATGTATTTAAATTTTGAGAATGAAATTTATTTTAAGGGGGAGGAAGTTGTTACATCCTTAAAATGCTAGATAACTAAAAATACATAGAAAATTTGTAAAAATGGGCAGACACCATTTTACGTGAAATAAAGTAAAGAGATCATTTCTCCCGTTGGATGGAAAAATGAGAAATTAAATTTTTACCCCTAAGAATTATAGAAATTACATTTATTTCCCTGAGCATAGAAAAGGTCATGTGAAGGTGCCATGAAATCAAATATTTGGAAAAAATTATAGCTAATAACCCAAAAGAAATAAAAATTATATTTTTGCCATGGATCAAGGGTAATTTTGTAAATATGCAAATAATTGTCAAAATGAAGCTCTTGATGAGATGAGTCTAATGGCATATGACACTGAGAGTTAATGTTTGAGGATAAAGAAATAATCAGTGTCAAAACTTTAGTGGGACTTTTTACCAATAAAATAGTTTTTTGATTTGCAAAAGATAAAAGGTCAAAAAGAAAAGCTATTGGATACTGCAAGAGGAGCTCTTTAGAGACAGGATAATAAAATAATATCAGACATAAGTTTACTTTAATCTTACACTAATAAAGTGAATTTATACTGTAAAATGTAACTTTACCGGTTCAAGTATAAAGTAACCAACACATGGTATTACTAGACTAGGAAAAATTATGCAGTATTTTAGAGATATTATTGCCTCAAGAGATGACACATCACAGAAGCCCATGTGCTTCAAATAAATATTTTATTATCTTAAAGAAGTATTTGATTAAGGTGTCATTAAATTTAATCAAGTGATTAACAAAAAAGTACGCATGTTTAAGGGCATTATATATACTCCCTCTTAGCTTCATTTGGCCGACCATATAGCAAGAGAAAGTGAGAGAAAAGTCTGAAATATTGAGAGGGAGAGGGCAGCCACGTGAAGGAGGCAAGAAGGGAAGAAAGATTAGGGGAAAAATTTGGTATGTAATCTTCTAGCAACTTCCAAGTATTCTAGTTAATTTCTAAGTGTTTTGAGATGCTTGGGATGAAATTTCTTCTCTTCCATTTGCTATCCAGTTTTGGTTTAACTGTGTTTAGGTATGGTAAACTGTTTTAAAACCATAAAATGTTGATTTAGCATGAGATTATGCCAAAGGAAGCAAGTATAGAATGATTTGAGTAAGTTTTAGAAAAACAATTTCTTTTCCATTGGGGTAAATTTCAATCAGATAAAAAGCCATCTTAGAGTGGGAATTTCATAGCTTTGATGTCAAAAAATGGATTCCCCATTGTCAAAAACCTTAGGAACAAGTATATACTTTATGGTATAGTCTAAAAGAGACAAATTGAACAATTAAGGGTATTAGGGGTTTCAATTAAGCTTTATGTACTACGCTATGAAATCAATGGTTTGAACCATTGTTCAATATCATCTAGGGACTTGAGAAAGCTTAGGAAAGCAAGTAGAACCTTTGGTTTCAAGTGAAAATTCAAGTGATACTTCAAGAGGTAATTAGGTCCATTTATTGCTTTATGTTCTTTCACTATATTCATATGATGTTTATATGATATATTATGATGAATTTGAGCTTCCACATTGTATATTGCATTTTGTTTGATTGGTTTGTCTATAATATGAGGGGTTTTAATCCCCGGGATGTCCATTTTCTAAGCTGTTATACTGCCAAAATTTTTATGATCAATGTGGTATTTTGATGTTCGAATGTGATTTATTGTGATCTATTTTGTGAAATTAATGTCATAATGCATTGAATGTGACTTACTATTGAGATTGTCTCTCAATCTCATCCCCTCAAGTATCCCAAATGACTAGGCATAAGCTAGGGCAAAGGAATCCAAAGAAAAGGCAAGAAGAATGAAGAAGTTTATGAAGCATGCTTTGTTTACAAAGTTATGGCACTCTAATCTTTATCAATTTTTATAAAGTAATATGTGCCTTTGTAAGGCTATGCTTTGCTACCATTATGTTTAAGTAAGTTTATGGCAATGTATGGTTATGGCATGAACAAGTTTGAGCAAAGTATGTGATGCAAATGAATGTTTTTGTCATGATATGATTAAAGCTGGCTATTCTGAACATGTCCTGGTTATGCAGTTACTATTCATTCTAAATATGATGTAATCTATAGGTGTCATATTGTTTTGAAAACTATACTGTGAGGGATTTCTAACAAGCCAAAGAACAATTAAATTAGGCATGTGTACAATTTATAGTGTATTTTTAAAATTAAGGGTCAAAACTAGACAGTAAAGTAAAATCTCCAAATTTCACTGTATGCATTGCTTACTTTGAAAGGAAATATAAAATCATACTAAGCTCAAAAAATTCATTGGTTTACATGTACAAAAATATCTATGTTTTCCAAAAACTGTTCTAGTAAGTGTGAAGTTCTGACCCTGAGCAAGGTAAGTTGAAATCATGCCATGTACAAGTTAAATAAGTATATAATAAAAATATGGCTGAAAGTAGACATACAAAGATTTCCAATGGCATATAGAATGCATGATTTAGCTCTGTATAGAGTTAGATATGGATTTTTAAATTTATGGCCAAAATCCTGAAAAAAAAAAAGACCATTTGAATAGTGAAAGCTTGAGCAATATACCGTAGGAATTGGTCCAGAAAAATGCAAGTTTTATATTTTTCCCTTGTAGACTATGTTTCAAGCTTCATTTAGAGACTCTAATCACATCAATAGGAGTTTTCTGGAATTAGTTATGATATTTCAAATTTTGTCCAGAATACATGGGTGCCAAATGAACAATAACATGTTTTTATTTTATTTTAATGATTTTGGACCCTTTGATAATTGAAGCCTCTAACATAAGTTATTTGGATATTAAATATGCTATACTACTTAGAAAAATGTATAATAAAGTAAGGTGTTACAAGATTCATGGAATATCAGTAGTTATCGTGAATCAAGCAATTATATCATCATATAATGCAAGTATTCATCATCAATCATGATTCAAACATCTAAAATCATTTATGCTCAAACATTTTGTAGAAAATTGGAGAGAGTTTCCACTTGCATTTTGAATATCCCAAGTGTAATATCCCTATTTTTACAAGATGCCATAAATTGCATGAAGAGATGGAAAAGGAAGTGAATAATCAAAATTAATTTTTCATAAGGTCTTTAGAAAAAATTAATTCCATAACTTGCCTTAAAATATATACAATATACCACTTGAATATAAACTCATCCCGAGCTGAGAGCAATACTATAAGTATTGTGTAGCCGGGAGGTCTAGGTTGAGAGATAAACTAATTTGAAGATTAATATAAATAGTGCAAAAAGAAATAATAAAAAATTAGTCTATGGAAAAAATTACTAGAAAAATACCTAGAAGAATGGGTAATTACGTCTATGACCTGGTTCAAGGGCAAAATGGTCATTTCCCAGGTTTGGGAATAAAATGTGAGATTTTAATTTAAGGCCCAAAGGAAAAATGTTGATAGCATAAAATGTACAAAAAAGTAACAAAAATCGAGGGACACAAAAAGAAACGAAAAAGGGCAAACTAAGTCATTTTTCATGTTAGACCTAATAATGAGAAAATCATAATTTTGCCCACAGAAATGAAAATATTTTCAAGTTAGTCCCCAAAAAGAAGAAATTTTATTGCAAATGAGTCCTTGGGTAAAATTATGAAAAAGGACCCAAAAGTTTCAAAAGTTATAAATTAGCCAGGTCAAGGGTATTTTTGTAAATATAAAAAATTATAGTCAAAATAAAGGTCTTGATGAGCTAAGTCCAATGGAATGCTAATTGGTATTTAATAAAGTTAGTATGAATTTATTATGGGTAATTGGAATAAAAGTTGATTTTTTACCCGATAAAGGTTATTTTAGACTGTAGAATAGTAGTATCAAGTCAAGAACAGTAAATGTACCTTATCTAATTATAGTTTGGAACAAGATAATGATTTTAATCAGAATTAATTTTTAGAATCATCCTATACCAATTTAATGACATTTATGGTGAAAATAGTTAATCAATACAAGTAAATTTAATTGGTAAAGGGTATCTTGGTCCATTAAAATGTGAGAAGTAATGTTTGGCCAAAAATTTTATAAAGTGGCATGTTGGAAGCAGCCCATGTGGGGATAAAGAATACTTTAATATTTTCTTCCAAAACTTGGCAAGGAAGTAGTTACTTTTTGTTAACCAAACTTAAGCTAGTTTACTATAGTAATTAAGTGGGTTAATGAGCCTATTTTTCTCTCACCTTGGCCGACTAAAGTGGTTTGATTTAGTGTGTTTAGGAGCTGAAATTACAAAACAAAAAGAGGAAGTGACGTGACTAAATTGTATACTCAAGAAGGCTTTGTTAACTTAGTCAAAGTTAAACCAACTTAACTATGATTAGTTCAAGCTATTACTTCTCTTTCCTCTTGACCATTTCAAGTGCTGCACAAAGTGAGTTACAAAGCATAGAAATGGTAGAGAAAGGAGCGCATTTGGTGTGGTGAAGAGAGGAAGGAAAAGAGAAAGGCAAAGCTTAGAACTTGAAGACTAAGTGCAAGGTAAGTTATCTTATCACCTAAAGCTAGTTTCTTGAGTTGATTGGCTTAGTTCCATGGAGTTTTCTTCTTCTTCTTCTCAAGTTAAAATCTGATCTAAGCTAGGAAGGTGAAAAGAATTGAGTTCTCATGTAAGAAATATGCTAGAAAGCAAGAACTACTTGAGAGGGTATGGTTTCTAAGAGTTTGAAGAAAATAGCATGGAAATCACTTATTCTCTCTTACTCCCCTATTTTGGCCAGCCTAGTAGAGTATGTAAGAGTGAGAATTTCTTAAATTTGATGCCAAAAAAGGGTTCCTCATGGTGGAAAACCTTGGGAACAAGTATAGGTTTCATGATTAAACTTGAGATGAACATGATAGAATTTTAGGGTTAGTTTGAGCACTTTGTGAAGCAAGTGCATGAAACAGTGGCTTATGACCCTAATCAGTGATGTATTTAGGGTCAAGGAAGCTGGAGGAACTATTTGGAAGAGATTAAACTCAAAGGAAGAGTAAGTAGAAGCATAAAGGTAGTATTTTTCCCTTTTGTGTATTATCTTATCCTTTGATGAATTTATGTTTTCTATGAATTGATTGATGCCATGAATGATGTTTCATGTTGTCTCTCAAATGTTGGCTGAGTTGTTTGAAAGGGTTTTACAACCCGAGAATGTCCAAAATATAAAAGAAAACTCTACTGAAATTTTTATAAAATGTTATGGTATTGTATGTTTTTGTGAGGATCCATGATATTTCTATATATTGTTATGATAATATGGTTGTACAATTGGGTAATACTACTGAGATTCAAAAGAATCTCACTCTTCCAAAATGATAAATATGTTAGACACAAGCAATGACAATGGAGACAAGGGAGATATGGAGGAAGGAAAGAAAAGTGATGTTTGATGTAAAAGTTCAAGTTATGAACTTAGGTTTTGAGATATTATGTAATACCTTGTATATGCCTTGTCATCTGTATTTCTATGCTCATATGATTATCAATGTACTATGAAATGTTATGTATGGAATTGGTGTAATGGATGATGATGTGAAAAGGTTATGAAGCTTATTTTGTCAAATTATGAATGGAAAAACTCATCTTAAGTAGTCTGAGAGAATGTAGGTACTATTCATGTGAAACAGGACAACTAGTTTAAGTAATTTAGATGCTCTAAAAGTAGATGGAGTAAGTTTTCCATAGAGCCATAGAACACTTAAATTGGATAAGTGAGTGATTTATTGAGAATTTTTGAATTTAGGATTGAAATCTAGACAGTGACTGGAAAGTTGCGAATTTTACTACAAGTACTAAAAAATTCAGAAGGCAATATTGTACAAAGCTCCCAAAATTCAGTGATTTGTATTTATAGAACGCTCTTTGTCTTAGGTTTAATATGTCACTAATTTGGAAGTGATTGGAGTTATATAATGAGAGATATGTAAGTTTTCCTAAGACTATTCTAGTAATATATTACCCTTATTTTGGCCCAAAATATATTTTATCAGGGTCCCTTCAGTGTCCTTGAATTGGTACTGCCTTTTTTTACAGTCCAAAATAACATTTATCGGGTAAAATATTAATATCAAACCCTAATTACCTAATAGATATTATCTTGATGTTAATAAATTCTTAAATATATTACATTGGGCTAAGCTCATTAAAAGCTTTATTTTGACTATAATTTTTTAGATTTCCCAAATACCCTTGATCCTGGGGCAAATTTATAATTTTTAAAATCTTCATATCATTAGGTGTAATTTTCCCCAAACTTCTTTCCCTTTTCCTCCATCACGTTGAACTTGGGATTAAAATGTAAGGATTCTTAATTCTTGGGGTCAAAATATAATTTTCTCATTTTTTTGTTTAACTTGGAAAGATGACATCTTTCTCCATCTTCAAGTCTAACGGTATTTCTCCATTTTTCATAGTTCTTTATGCATTTTATGATATCAACATTCTTTCCTTGGCACTTAAATGCAATATTCACATTTTACTTCTAATATAAGAAATGACCGTTTTGTCCTTGAGCTGGGCCAACAAGTAATTATCTATTCTTCTAAGCACTTCCTTATAATTTGACCAAGAGAACAATTTTTTATTATTTCTTTTTTACTATTCGCATTAACTTTCAAATTGATCTATCTTTCAACCTAGACCTCCTGGCTACGTAATATTTATATCATTGCTCTCATCTTAAGATGGGCTACCATTCAAGTAGTATATTGCATATTTTTCAGGGTAGGTTCTGAAATTAATTTCTCCTAATGACCTTATAGAAAATTAATTCCAATTAAGGACAAAACATAACTTCTTCTGAAAATTAGATGAGAAATTAATTTCTTCTAAAACCCGACTATATAATCTTTTTGTCTCACTTCATTTTTCGTCTTTTCATGCATTTGATTGCATCCCATAAATATAGGGACATTACACATTAGGCCTAAGCACTAAGTCTCAAACTTGATTCCTATCAAACTGATTTAGTTCTTTTTGCATAGCTAATGTCCAGTACTCATCTGTTAGTACTGCTTAGTACACTTAGGTTTAATATCAAAAATAAATGTATGGTGATTTATTTAATCCCTAAGTTGTCTTCTAGTTTTAACATTCTCCTGAACATTCCCAATTACTTGACCAACATGATGACTCCTTTGATATCTCCAAGATCTAGGTAATTCTTGAAAAATTACTTCATTATCTTCAAATCCAGATCTTTCTACTAAATATCTTCCTCTACAACAGTAGATCCTGATATTTTTGGAGGTTTAGTTTTATTTTTCTTAGAGAGGTTCATGTTTTTTAAACTAGAAATCAGTTCATCCTCATCTAAGATAAGCTTATAAGCAGCTTTATTTTCAATGAATACTACATACACAAATTCTTTTATGGTCTTAGACTTTTTATTAAATACTTAATATGCTTTACTCCTACTAGAATAGCCAAGGAATATACTTTCAACTGATTTGATGGTAAATCTACCTAGATTTTCTTCTCTATTGTTGTGAATGAAGCACTTGCATCCAAACACATGCAGGTGTGAGAGATTTAGCTTCCTTCATTTGTAGAGCTCATAAAGTGTCTTTCCTAAGATTGGTTTGATATATGCTCTATTGATTATATAACTAGCCGTGTTTACTGCATCAGCCCAGAAGTATTGAGGAAGCTCTTTCTCATTCAACATTTCTCTTGCTATTTCTCTCAAGGTCATGTTCTTCCTCTTCACCATGTCATTTTGCTAAGGTGTTGTTGGAGCTGAGACATTGTGATTAATTTCATGTTCTTCACAATACTCTAAGAAGCTTGAGTTTTTGAATTCTCCTCTATGATCAGACTTGATAGATACAATAGAAATACCCTTCTCATTTTACACTTTCTTAACAAGGTTACAAATGCATCAAATATCTCATCTTTGGAGGAAAGAAATAAAGTCCAAGTAAATCTAGAAAAGTCATTCACAATTACTAACACATACAAATTTCCACTAATACATTTTACCCTAGATGGACCTATCAAATTCATAAGTAGTAGTTGGAGTGGTCTAGATGTGGATATAACATTTTTCGATTGGAAAGAGGTCTTAGTTTGTTTTCCTTTAAGACAAGCATCACATTCTCTGCCCTTTTCAAAAGAAATCTTATGTAAACTGGTAACTAACTCATTTTTAATTAACTTATTTAATTAGTTCATGTTAACGTGTGCTAGTCTTCTATACCATAACCAACTTTCATTATCTTTACTAATTAAACATTTGGAATCTAGATTAGGAAGTTCATCTAAATTAATAGTATAGCAGTTACCATCCCTTTGAGCTTTGAAGATAACCTTATGATCACTTTTTCTGATGACCAAGTAGAATACTAAGTCAAATAGTACCCAATTTCCTTCGTCGTAAGTCTAACTCTCACTCGGCAAGTTGTGGTTGAGACCAATTATAAATTGCACCTCTTCTATGGATGTTTCTAGATTTCTGCTCATGATGCCAATGCCAACCACCTTGCCATATTGGTCACCTCCAAAGATTACTTTTCCTCTTTTCTTGTCTTTGAGGGTGATGAACTTCTTCTTATCACCAGTCATATATCTTGTGTATGCACTGTCCATGTATCATTTGTTGCTCTTACTAACTCTAAGATATACTTGCAAAATAAAATTTACTCTTTCTTCTTAGGTACCCAAATTTGTTTGGGTCCTTTTCTATTAGTGGCTTTCTCCCTAGGTATAGATGTACGTTTGAGAACCCATTCTACCTTATTGTCAAGTCCATTTTTTCTTAAAGAGCATGAACAAGAAATATGTTCATTCTTGTTATAGAAGTGGCAGGTGATAAAGGGACTGCTCGATTGAGATGTAGGAAGAAAGCAATGTAAATAATATTTTTGTTTCGCATGTTTAGATTGAGTATGAGTCTTAATAGTTTTCAAGGAGTCACATTTCTTACCATACCCATCTATATGCACAAAATGCCTCATGTATAGATTTTGATTTTTCTTCTTAATCTTTTCTTTGACTACACAAGGGTCATAACTAAGACCAGGCTTACCTTGTGCAATCTTGTGATTACGTAGCAGAGCATACAACATATCTTTGCCTTTTGTGAAATTAGCTAAACTCTTAAGAAGATATTCATTTTTCCTTGTGAGCTTTATGCATGATGTGTAGCAAGTAGATTTATCTTTATGCTGTGATGTAATGTCAAGCATTTCACATTTTGATTCTAGTTTGTTAATTTTGTTCTTAGCCAATTTTAGTTCTTTTGCAATCTTAATGAACTCATCATATAGGTCATAAAATGCATCAAGTAATTCAAAATATGAAGGGACAGAATTATTTACCTCATCTTTATTTTCACTATTAGATTGATTTTGTGCTCCTACTTCAACACGTGCCATCAAGTATATGTTGGCAATCTCTTCCTCATCTTCATCTTCATCTTCTTCATATGAGCTGTTGCCCCAGATTGAGGAGATATATGCCTTCATCTTTTTGCTCTTATCAACAACTTTCTTTTCATTTTCTTACCTTTTCAAGAACTATGGATATTCCCATTTGATATGCCCGTACTTCTTACACTCATAGCAAGTTACATGATAGGATAGCTTAACGAAGCATAAACATGCATAATTATAGAATCTACATCTCATACATTAATTAGAACATAATCTAATATCATGGTACTATAACTTGAAAAATAGAGCTAATCATCACTTCTTTGCTCCTTTCCTTTAGCTCTTCTTGGACCATTGGCATGGCTTGACCCTTAAGGAGGGTAAGATTCAAAGAATCTCAGTAGTTATATTCTATCATCCATTCACATTATAATAATATTTCATAAAATCATCAATAGAAATCATGAAATCATATTATGTCATATAACTTCAAAAAAATTTTGACAGGGAAATTAAGTCAAGTGTTATATATTCTCTGAAACTAGAGAGAACAAGGTTTCCAATACGCTAAATAATACATAATTTGGATATATGTATGATTTATAGTGTAATTTTAAAATTTAGGATCAAAACTAGACAGTGATGTGAAGGCTGTGAATTTTACTGAATATATTACTTCTCTTTGAAAAGTGATATAAAATTGTACAGAGCTCAAAAAATTTAATGGCTTATATTTATGAAAATATTTATCCTTTAAGGTTAATATGGAGCTGTACAATGAGAGATATGTAAGTTTTCCCAAGAATGTTTCAGAAAAAGTGATGTTCTAATCCCTAGTGATTCAAATTGATGTTGTGCCATGTCTAGACCAAAAAAATGTATAATAAAAATATGAAGGTAAGTAGACATATATATCTTTCCAATGGCATATAGAATACATGACTTGGATTAGTATAGAGTTAGATATGAATTTTTAAATTTATGGCCAAAATTTTGAAAAAAGAGAGAAATGACATTTGGACAATGGAAGTTTGCACAATAAACGATACTAATTGGTCAAGTTAAAGGAAATTTTCATATTTTTATCTTGCATATCATATTTCTAGTTTCATTTAGAGACTTGAACCACATTAATATGATTTTTATGGATTAAGTTATGATTTTTCAAAATTCATCCAGAAAACTTGAGAACTAAATGAATAGTACCACATATTTTTTATTTAAATATTTTGGTTCTATTAATGGTTCAAGCTCTTAATATGAGCTAATTGAATATTATATATACTATAATACATGGGAAAATATAGATCAAAATAAGGTGTTACTTTTTGGTATCAGAGCAAAGATCTGGGTAAATCTTTGCAATAAGAGAGGAAGGTAATCCTCTTAGTTAGAATTTCTCCTTTGAATATAAGAAATATTCCTTTTGAGAAATTGGCCTAAGAATATTTTAGTAGCATAAGAGATTAGTTTTAAGGATAGCTTATGATAGTTGCTGGATTAGTTGAGGATGTTTTACAGAATATATTTTCCTTAGGACGTGAATCCTTTCAGAATGAGATCGTAGTTAGATCCTATCAGTAAAAAAGAAGATGTAGGATCACAGAGGATCCTAGTAAGGGCTTAGAGATTGCAGTAGATCTCGTGGTGGCAATAGACCAATTTTGAGGTTGTAATATACCTCTAAAGAGTATGAGATGATGAGAAAGATTGATGAACCCTATAGTTCTGATAGTTCTCTGAAAAAAGATGGCCTAGGATGATTTGAGAAAGATATAAAACATTATTAATCAGTAGCTAGTATGAATGTTGACCTAAGACTTTTCTCTAATGCCAAGCCACTGGCTAGAAAGTAGCTATGAGATATGATGGTAGGTTGCTAATGAGTAAAAAGTGAGTATCCTGCCTACAAAATAAGTTCAATGGCAAGATGTTTTCCGTAATGAATGAAAGAGGCCAGTAAGGAATAAATGATAGTTATGAAAAAAATCAATGGGGGAAAACTAATGTAAGATTTAAAGAAAGGTAAGTTAGAAAAGAAAGATGGTTAGTAACCCAGATATAGGAATTTGGCCTGAGCCTAATCAAGATCCTATAAGGGAAGACATAGGACCCGGCAAGATTTTCATTCCAACTAAACCAAGAACTCCAAATCCAAATGCTATTAAAGCTATGTATGATAAATATCATGATGGATTTGTGAGGATATGCCCAATTTTAGATTTCCTTTGTATAGTATAAGAAGGGAAAGAGATTCTTAAAAGGGCATTATGATTTTAAGCTTCCTATAAGAGAATGTGATAAGTGAACCCTTATGGAACCCGTCCAAAGAACCCACTTTTATGTGTAAGACACCCGGATCTTTGCGAAACAAGGGACACAAAGACTGGAAAATTGAAAAACAATAAGAAGAAAGACACACAAAGATGAGAATAATCAAGAAAGCACACAATATATGTTGGTCTAGGTGAATTACAACCCAAGAGAACCGGTCTCTTGAACCCTAGTTCCGGTGACGCCACAAGGAAGGACCAATTCCTTGATAAGTCGCAGTTCGCTCGAGCACTCAAAGAACGCAAGAGAAACTCACAAAGTCTGAAACTTTAATCATTCAAATATGAAAAACGTACATGAAAGTTAGCCTTAAGTAGGCAAGGTAAAATCTAACCTAATAAGCCTAGAAACCCTAATTAATTTGGGCTTAAGTAATCCTAATAGGGTTAGGAGATTTTAGGCCCAAAAACACTCCTATTGGACCTAGAAAACTAGTAAAATAAAATCCTAAAATAAAATAACGAAAATTCATAAGAAAATAATAAAAATAATGTTTAAGCCCTTATAAACATGCCAACACATTAATGAAATCACATGTTTGGCACATGGCATGTTTATTTACAAGTTGGGCCATCAAAAAGACTATTAATTAACCAATTGGGCTTTATTAATTAACAAAGTTCAGCCCATAATTAATAAAAACGAAATTAATATTAATTAGGCCCATTAATCCTCAAGTCACATGCTCTTTAAGAGAGTCACATGTTGTGCTTGATTTTGGGCTTAAATATGAACTTCTATATATGATAACATAATCATGCCATTGGGCTTCAAGTTCAGTTAAGTGCAAAGGCTCCATCTCAAGTTGCTTGTTGATCACACCACTCAAGGCCTCTTTCATTGCCTTGGCTCTTGATCTCATCATTGGTCCTCCCATACCTTGTAATGGATCAAATGTCTTTCACTTTTGGATTACATGTTCAGCCTTCTTTTCTCCAATGTCTTGAGCTTGCTCCATGCTTGCATCACTATCATTGGGATACTTGAGGGGATGAGATTGGGGGCAATCTCAGTAGCAAGTTACATTCCATGCAATTATGTCAATCATGTCAAATAAACTCACATTTGATCACATATAATCACACAATCACCTTTAAACAATAAATTGTCATATTAGTCATAAAAAATTCGGCAGCATAACGGCTTAGAAAATGGACATCCTGGGGAATAAAACCCCTCATTTAACAACTAAAACCAATCAATGAAATCACAATTGCAATATGGCAACACAATTTAATCATAGAAAGACAATGAAAGAACATAAAGCAAGAATATGAAACTTAGCTACCTTGAAGCATTCCTTTGGCTCTTCCTCTTGAATCTAATGCTTTCACTACCCTCCTTAGGCTTCCTCAAGTCCCTTAACATCATTAAACACTTGCTCAATCAACTAGAATAAGTAGCTACTTCATAGAGTCTCATTAAAACCCTAAAGACTCAATTTCTTTATCTAAAGCCTAATCATTGAGCCAATGCTTGTCTTTAAGATTTTTCATCATGGGGAACTCATTTTTTCCATCAAATACATGAAAATCCAGCTCCTTCCCACCTTATTAGTCTGACAAAAATCTGTTCTTAAGAGGAAGAAATTGGTTTTTCACAAAACTTGCTTAAATCATACTATACTTGCTTCCTTTTGCTTAATCTCATGCTTTCTCCTTAAGTCATGGCACAAAACCACTTTCTTTCCTAAATCCACATTAAAATGGAAACTAAACAGCAAGAGGAGGGGAGAAAGTTCAAAGAAACCATCTTAAATTACCCAAGAACTAAGCTAGAAACCATAGAAATTACAAGTAGAAGCTTACCAATTTTTTCCTTGAATTTCCTTCTCCTTTTCCTTCTTCCTCTTCTTCACGTTTTTCTCTTCTTTCTTTGCTGTTTTTCAGACCTCTCTCCACTCTTTCTTTGCTTCTTTGGTCAGCCAAAACATGAGCCAAAAGGGGAGGATTTATAAAATTTTCCAACCAATGAAAGTTTGCCACCTACTGTTCTTGAATTTTCTTAGAAAATGACTTAAATATTAAATAATTGGAATTCCCCATGTGCAGCTTGGTCAGCACGAAATGGAGGGTATTTTGGTCCAAAAATTTTAGTTATTTACTTATCCAGATATATCTTGGACCAGTCTGGATAATTAAAGCTACTTTAACAGTATATTTTACTATTATTAGGATACTAATTATAATTACATTGGAATATAAAATTACCATAATATACTTATCCCAATTGGTCCAAATATAAGATCCACACATTTTTCTTGAATGAATACTGCTTCTTCCTGCAGTCCAGACTGACATTTATCGGGTAAGACATTAATAATAAATCATAATTACCCAATAAATATTATTTTGACCTTAATAAATTTCATACTATATTCCAATGGTCTTAGCTCATTGAGAGCTTCATTTTGACTATAATTTTTTATATTTACAAAAATGCCCTTGACCCGGGACATATTTATAATTTTTAAAACTTTTGGGTCATTAAGTCTAATTTTTCTCAAAATTTATAAAATTTCCTTTTCATGGCACAGGTCGCGTCCACCGCCTCTGCGTCTTCTTCTCATTCTTTTTTTTTATTCATCTTCTTCTTTTCTCTTTTCTTTTCTTTTTTTTTTCAATAGGTAAAATGATCATTTTTTTATTTTTCTTCTGACCGAGATAATTGGTCTCTTTACCTTATATCATGTAAAATAAAAATAGCGTATATCCGTTTTTACAAATATCTTATAAATTTTGAAATATTAAGCTTTAAACATTTAAAAAAAATTTTAGGATATTATATACAGGGTTATTCTAATTTTATTTTTATATTTTCATAATTATCCTATCCTAAATGGTATCTATATATGACCCATATCCAGTCTTGATTTCTTTTTAACCATTGATAGGGCCCACGGTTTACTTTATCGATTTACCATTACTTTTGGATATTCGACACTTATTATTTCTTTATTCTTGAATATCAACCCTCAGTGCCATATGCCATTGGATTTCTTTCGTCAAGGGCTTCGTTTTGATAGTAATTTTGCATATTTATAAAATTGCCTTTGACTCGGGGTTAAATTATAATTTCTGAAACTTTCAAGTTATTAGGTATAATTTTCCCTAAGGCTTTTCTATTTCTTTCCCATGTAAATTTTAATACTTTTAGGACATGGATGTCATTTTTTATATTTCTTTAGGGCAAAAATATAATTTTCATATTTCTCCATCCAACCGGTGTCTGTTCGTTTCCACGAATTCCTTACACATTTTATGTTATCATCACTTATGTCCTCTTTTATCACCTAGTATCAAGTGAAATTTTGGGATATTACACTATTTTCGACTCGTAGGTCTATTTTGCCCTTTTTCAACTTCCTATTCCTTTTGAGACCCTTCACATTTGTACAAATGTGAGTTCCACATGCAGTATCTAATACCCATGTTGGAGAAGTAGAAAGATTAATTTCTATAACATAAATACTTGAAGTAATAGCCCCACTATTCTTCTTTTGTTTTAGATCTTCCTTGTAGAGCTCACAGTTCCTTTTCCAATGACCAGGTTCATTGCAAAAGAAATAGAGTCCTTCCTTAGGAGGCTTTGCCCTCTTAGCTACAGGCTTAGGTTTGGGGTTAGGCTTAGGCTTGTCTTACTCCTTGGACTTGTTGTCCGGGCCTTTTCCCTTACCCTTGCCCTTACCTTTCTTTTTCATTCCTTTTCCTTTCTGAACCATTAAAACGTTGCTGGGTTTTTTCTTGATGCTTTGCTTAGCAGTCTTAAGCATCGCATGTAGTTCAAAAATTGATTTCTCCATGTCGTTCATATTGTAGTTCATGACAAACTGGTCATAACTCTTTGGGAGGGAGTTTAAGATTAAATCTATAGCTAACTCCTAGGTTATGGGAAATCCAAGCCTTTCAAGGTGATCAATGTAGCCTTTCATCTTCAAAACATGAGAGCTAACTGATGCACCTTCAGTCATTTTGTAGGAATGTAAGGCTTTTGTGGTTTCAAACCTTTCTTGCCTTGCTTGTTGTTGGAACATTTCCTTGAGATGCTCAATCATCTCATAAGCCTCTATATATTCCAGATCTCTCTGAAGTTCTGGGATCATGGTGGCAAACATCAGGCATCCAACATCCACAGAGTCATTAAGATGCTTATTATATGCATCCTTTTGGGCTCTTGGAGCATTGGTTGCAGGCTCCTTAGGAATAGGTTCATCTAGGACATATAACTTTCTTTCCTGCTTGAGAACAATTCTCAAGTTCCTAAACTAGTTAAGAAAGTTGGTCCCATTGAGTTTGTCCTTCTCAAGGACAAATCACAATGATAGTGTAGCAGAATTACTTGACGACATTGTTTACAACAAAATATGCAAAATTAAATTAATAATTTCCCACTAAAAATTAACCCTCATTTAGTTTAGCAGGCTAAGACCCATAATTCATCTAATTGTAAGTCCGCTTTGGCAAGACGCTTAAAACTAAGTTATTTAGGTAGGTAACTTATTTACCAATTATATCACATGTAACTCTTAGATCTTTATGGGATCCTGTCATCATATGACCCGGCATATTTAATCCCATCTAATGCCTTGAGACCCAAAACTATTTTGATAGTCTCAATTAAGTGATACGATTATGAACCTTTATGAGTATCACCATTACCCAAACTACCTCACTAAGATAACCTAAATATATCCCACTTTGGTGGATCCTACATTTAGGCGATTAAAGCCTTGACAAGTGTTCATTAATAGGTGGCATTTAAACTTAAAATTTAATTCGAGGGATTTTATTATATTGTTGTTATTCATACATCTATTTATCACATGAACATATATATATAGTGGTGCCATCTCATACATGCATATGATCTCATCATAAAGCATAAAACAAACGTGTCATAATATGGCCCATCTAACCTATATCCTCCCAAGCCAATGAAATGATTCTTCTAATATAACACTTATATAGAAAAGAAACCTCAATTGAACATTCGAGGGGAGTGAGGTGAGAAGAGAATATACATCCATAATATTGAGAGAGACATGACACGCAAGTCGTATTTAAAAACACAATTTCATCCTAGGGCCATATCATGCACTATACCCATCCAATTCAAACAAACAAATCATAACATGTAACAAACATCTCATCTGATGAAAAGCTGTAAACTTTGCGATTTTAATATTAAATTAGATTAAGCATATATGAAATATATTGAAAATCTTAATTACATACAAATGGAATTTAATCGAATCATGTCGTAGCAACAATAAATTCTAGTATACATATACAGAAACATATTCGCATCACATATGAAAATCACATGAATCTAATCACGTCATACAGAAAATGAAATTATTTTAAACAGATTCACAATTGTTTCAAAAACCTTATTTCGAATAGACATATGACGTTAGAAACCGAATTCAGGAATACGATTTTTCAAAAACATATTTCACATATATGAATGGCGGATTTACAATCAAATTGTAAACTGAATTGAAAAATCGAATTGGACAAATTGAGTTCCACACATATCATATACATACAATTATATACTCAAGAATTCAATTTAAACAATCACTGACGTGGCTCTGATACCACTGTTGGTAATTTCACTATACAGGCAGGGAAAAACTATAAGAGATTCCCTCCCATGAATCCATCAACGTTGTTTAGATTCAGATGTTGAAAAAAAATTTTCCTCCAGTGCATCCCTTGGTGTTCTTTTTCATTTCATTGGACCCTAGGAACTAATGTGATTAATCAGCTCCCTCTACCGGTATCCACACGAATAGTGAGTCCAACTCAAACGATATGCTAGTACCTCTGGTTGTGATGTCCGTACAATCCCCGTACAATTCCTTACGAGTTCGTACACCTTCTCTTTTCATCCATACAGTTTTTCTTTCTGAGTGTATGGCCACTCTCACTTTAGGATAATTCGAATTCTATTGATTCTGTATTCTAGTCTATATCAATATATCGATAGGATTTGGTATTTATTTAATTTAAATCAATAATTTAAACTAAATCAAATATTAATTAAATAGATTAGTTTGAATTTAAATCTATCTAATAGATTAAATTTAAACTAACTATCTAATATATATCCAAAATCAAATCTATATTTAATTTACCATATAAATCAAATTTATATTATTAGGTTAAATTTAAATTTAGAATCCAATATAAATCAAATTTAGATTATGACATTAGTTTAAATTGAGATATATCATATAGAATTAAATTTAAAACCAATTAATTTGAACAATATATATATATATCGAAATATATGTATCAAATATATAATAAATCAAACATATATATATTTCAAATTTTAATATATATATATATCAAATATATATATAATTCTATCACCCTAAATTGAACATTAAATTCATTGAATCTAGTCACATTTTAGATTCAATGAATTTGGATATTCTAGCTAGAGTTGGACCGTTCTTGTGTGTGACCTTATAGGCCCATATGATATTGGCAGTGGGTTAATAACACTATTGGACCCACAAGTCACAAGTGGTCTCCAGCAAAACATTGTGACTACCTAAATCATATGAGATCGGTGATCCGATATAACCTATCATATAACCCGTTCACATCCCTTTTGTCTCATGATATATGGGTCAAGTTTGAGGCATGGAAACGTCATCCTCATTTTATTTAACCATCACTTTCTCGATCTTCGAGTAGACTGACAAAACAAATAGAAAATCTTCCATTCGAGCACGGCTATGCATTTTCTCAGTCTTATTCATCGAGGGGCCTAGATATATCTCACCATTAATTAGAGGAATAAATTTCATCTTGACCATTCATCTTCCTCCACACGAGTTCCACTATGCCCGATCATAGTCTTTATGATCTCCCAATTAAAGGTGACTTTTGACTATGCCAAAGTATAATGTTCCCCATGTTGGAAGCCATGGTGATCTAAGGTCTGAGGGCTTAGTGACATAGTTATATATAAGATATGCTTATGACTTGATCCATGCATCTATCTCATGACAGGTCAATCCAGTGTCTATTGTCTTACAGGAGCTTATGATTTTGATTTGTTTCTTCATACTAATTATCACATAATTATCAATCAAAATCATACTAGCCTTAATTCATCATTGTTCCCATAAAGATGATTGACTAGGGATATTTAAGATAAAATAATTTATCCAAGGATACTATTATAAAGAAAAACATGCAAAGAATATAATAATTAAAAATACCTTCTTTTTTATATAATGAAACATAATGTTCATAATACAATGATTAGCTTAGGACACAATCTCCAACACATACAACATCCATTCATAACAAACCTTATCCATATCATACATTCATTACAAAACCTTCTTTCCTACTTGACACAAGATACATATCCAAAATACACACAAACTACATAAACCTAGTATTCCCACGTCCGCTGCTAGTCCCTTGGCTTCTTAGGACTAGTGCAAGTACTGTCACCTAAAAGGTTAGTTCATGGGAGAGGGGTATAAGACAATGTCTCAGTAACCAGGAATAACCACATACAATATATATATACTGACCGACACATTCGTGTAATGCAATGCTAATGAATGGTATGCATGTTCTCCCTCACACACGAATAAAACCATAAACTGTCATTATCATAAGACATTTCAATAGATGATTCCCTTCCAATAGTCGGTGAAAACTAATTTCAGGACATCACCAAGCTCACTTTACCCTAATGTAACCCGGCCAATGGTTACACTAGAGCTCGGACTGTGGCTCTCCTTCCCCTGAACCATCACGAATTCATGGTGATTTAGGGAAGGTGCATCCCAAATCCATTATTGCCAGGCTCTCTTAAAGAGATGATTTAGTAACAGGGATATTTCATCATATCATATTGTCCTTTGCCGCTTGACTCTCCCATGGAGAGGATTTAGTGACAGGGATCTTTATCATATCATCATCACCTTATCATCAATCTCTCACTATGTAATCATATGGTGATGATGCCAATGTCATGCCAACATGCCTCTACACACACACACACACATATATATATATTGTCATCACAAGCATATATGGACATGCTAGCATGCATTGGTATGGGGATACTACACATCATACATATACTACATATACTATCATCACATATCAACTGGTCGTGCATAGCACGATATGTAGAAAAACCATACATATACGCAATCAATATCGTGGTATGAAAAGGAACATGCATAAATATATACATATATCAACATATAATCACATAAAATAAACACCTGGTTACCTCAAGTTGTCAATACTATGCTCACACGAGTTCCACAAGTTTTCTTAAACGCCAATCTCATGACTAGCCTTCTCCGAGTAGCCAAACAACCTTAACAATATCACAATTCTTCAATTAACCATAAATACTTCGGATTCTCAAGAGCCCTAACTGAAAACAACCTAGGGTTAAGCTTAAATCATGTATAAACCCTTCAAAACTCACATTCAAGCATCAAGAATATCAAAACACATTTCCTTAACCCCATTTCATCCATTTCAATTGGTGGATATTAGCTGAAATTGAAGATCCTGACATATAACAAGAAAAACCCCAAATCCAACCGAAGAAAATGGAGAGGGAGGAGTAAAAATCACTTACCAACTTGAATCCAAAGTTTCAAAGTCCGAAAAATGACTCCCAATGGCCGAAAACTCCAAACCCTAGCAGAGCTCCTCATCGCTCCCTCCATTTCCTTTCTTTCCTTTGAGTTTGACTGACCAAAATGTTTTTCATTTAAATCAGAAACTCAACTCTCATCGTGGTCTCAGCACACCTCGTCATGGCTCCACCAGTTTTCGGCCAGAAAGAGCCACTGGACATGCTCTAGCTGCGATGGCCCTGCCTCTCACCGCGATGTGGAGCTCTTTCTGACTCTACTTGAACCTTCCTCTGTCTTGTTTTCCTCCGGTTCTACACATCATGCCAAAACAAAGTCATGAGGGGTGTTACATTAATCATTTGTCATGTGATCTTGCATGTTAGGTGGTTGATGAAATGTCTAGGTGTGTTATTGTTCTAAGTTTTTTGTTTGACATTTTACATTTTGGATTCAATGTTTTTGCTAGAATGTGACATATTGATCATAGAAATTATCCAAGTTCAATTAATCATTTGAGCCCAAAACAAATTCATACCTCTCTAAGTTGTGCTAGGTCATCACACTCATGCCATTGCATTTCTTATATTCTTTCATCTTATTTTTACATAATCAACTTAGTGTTAATTAGAATCAATTAGTGTTTGCTTTACTTTTCATTTACATTTTCAATTCACAAAGCCTCCCCCACCCCCCCCCAAAACTTGTAATTAGTTAGCTTGCATGCATATATTTCAAAGGTCACTTGCATTGCATTTAGTATAGATTTGGTATTAATTTCCATAAACTCATTTAATTGCATAATTTTGAATATCTATAACTTTTGCATTATAGTTAGCATTTTAGGTGAGTACATATATTTAGGCAATTTTAAGATTAGACTTATACATCCCATGCATCCTATATCCTCCATATGCACACACTCACACACTTGTTTATACTTCCATACATTCACATAATCACTTGTATTTGCATTTTAGTTTTTAATTAGTTTGCATTTTGCTTTCTTAATTGATTATATTTCTCTCCTAAGTAAGATTTAATCTAGTTACTCTGGTGTAAAATGACTTAGGTTTGTATCCCATACTATACTATTTCTTTGAACCTGGTTTTAAATTGAAATTCTTTACGGCAAGGTCTTTCAAATTCTCAATTTAAAAATAAAGGCCTTAGTACACTTTAGGGACAATAAATTATTGGGTCAAAGTTGTGAATTAATTTAGAAAAAATAAAATGAATTCTAACAAGTTTATGGAATTTATGTTCCTATTTTAAAAATTATTAATAATTTTTAAGAAATACAAGCACAGGTTTTGAGGATTTGATTACATAGCTACTAAGTAATGATGTTTTCATCTTTCTTACATGATTGTGTGAGAAATATTGCAATTAGCTTCAAATGAATTATGTTTTGGTGTTGCTCAAGGCAATAAGCATGATCCAAGTGTCATGTTTAAACTTCTTAGTAATTCAGATAAAAGATGATGTATAGGCCTTGGAAAATTAGACAAATTCTTACTGGGTTGATCTAATTGTCATTACCTCAATTTTTGACAAAAATATGTGAAAGCGGTTTACATTTTATCTTATAATAACCAATGATTTTGGAGACAATATCTTTTTTTTTGCCAACATTAAGAAACAATATGTTACATCTTACTTTTGCTATGTAAACTGCCTTATATGGAAGCATGAAAAAGGCCTTTGAGAACTTGAACTAATTAAAACCTTGAAGCTGTAATATTGCATAACAAACTTTGAGAAAACATAACTAAATGCAAAAAAAATTCTTGATATTGTCAAGTCTCTTATGATTTACTGTTCACATCTTGAATTTTACAGGAAAAATATGTAGCAAGAAACTTATTGCTTGGATTTGTTCAATTTATTCATTAAACTTTTTTGTTTATTTTCAGCTTCCAATTTATTCATAACTTTCACATAAAAAATCCATGTTGCCAAATGAAAATTCAGTAGTATTTTGATAAGTGAACCCTTTTGGAACCCGTCCAAAGAACCCACTTGAAGTGACTAACACTTGGATCGTTGCAATTGCAAGGAACACAAAAATTGAAAAATAGAAACAGCAAGAAGGAAACAGAAAAGATATGTTGGTCGAGGTGAATTAGAACCCAAGAGAACCGGTCTCTTGAACCCTAGTTTCGGTGACGCCACAAGGATTGACCAATTCCTTGATAAGTTATAGTATTCTCTCTAGCACTCAAAGAATCGCAAGAGGAAACTCACAAAAGTATGAAACTTTAATCATTCAAATCTTAAAAACGTACATGAAAGTTAACCTTAAATAGACAAGGTAAAATCTAACCTAATAAGCCTAGAAACCCTAATTAATTTGGGCTTAAGTAATCCTAATAGGATTAGGAAACTTTAGGCCCAAACAACACTCCTATTGGACCTAGGAAACTAATTAAATAAAATCCTAAAATAAAATAACGAAAATTCATAAGAAAATAATAAAATAAGACCTAAGCCCTTATAAACATGCCACCACATTAATGAGATCACATGTTTGGCACATGACATGCTTATTTACAAGGTGGCCTATCAAAAAGACTACTAATTAACTAATTAGGCTTTATTAATTAACAAAGTTCAGCCCATAATTAATAAAAATGAAATTAACACTAATTAGGCCCAATAATACTTAAGTCACATGCTATTTTAGTGAAGCACATGATCTTTTAAGTAATCTCTTCCAATGGGCTTCTCTTGGGCTTGAATCTTTCCAAGTGATAAGGCCTCCTACCATCTTCCTGAATTTGTCTAAGCCATCCTCCATCATTTTTGAACTTAGAAACAGGACATCCTGGACATAGTCTTCATCAATAAAATAGCTAACCAGTCAAGGAAACAGTCATAGCAACATGGCAATATTTTCATAGTGTATTAATATACATAAATATTATTGTGAAATAACATAAAAGCATTACAATTTACTACCTGGGAGCTTTACAAATTTAACTTCAACTTGACATGTACTTGCTTTGTATCACTTCCTCAACTTGATGTGAGCCTATCAACATCATCAAAATTTCACTAAACAATTTGCGAACACAATTGGAACTATGTGTGCATGGTTGGTCCTAAACTTTGACATTTTGCAAACTTGCTTTTATCATTAATTCTTTGACCTTTCTTAGCTAATTTGGTGCCTTGGAATTTATTGGTACCATTAGAATCATCAAAATCCAAACCCTAGGTCATGATCCTTGTTTGGCCGACATGCCCCCATGAGAAAACCCAAATTTGAAAACTTAATTCTAGCATCATTCTTGCATGCAATCAAGCCATTAATAATTATTATAAACTCATTCCTACATTTTCCTTTATGAAACATAAACCTTTGTCCTTGGAGTATGTTTTGGCCAAGACACATAAGGACATGGGAGGAGAAAAACTCTCAAACCCTAACTCAAAATAAACTAGGTGAAAGGAAAAGAAAACTATAAGAGATTGGGAAAGAAAACCTTACCTTAAGACCTTCCTCCCTTGCTCTGCCTTCCCTCCTCCTCATTCTTCTTCTTAGCCTCTCTTTCTTTCTCTCTCTAATCTCACATCCTCTCCCTCTCTCCAACCATGTCAAGACTTGAGACAAATGAACAAAATGGATAGAAGGACGATACCTTGCTTATAGGCAAAATGAAATGATCTTGACCCTTTAATTTGCTTTTGATCCAAGGGTTAAGGTCTATTCTCTAGCAAATTATCTTTCCTTATGTTGTTTCCCTACAATACCCCTTGCATTTTATTCTTTTCTAAGAGAGAGAAGAGTAAGAAATTTTCTTCCTCTTGCCCTAGCTTATTCGGCCTAAAAGGAGAGAGAAGAGAGAAATTTTTATATGACAATTTTGCAAATCTAATTGGCTCCGGGTTGTGTACTTTTATCCCAATTTTATTCTATCCTATATCTTTTCTGTTTACTTTATTTGTGAGACCCATCGTAACATCCTCATTTATATTTAAAAGTTATTATGTGATGATAAGAGCATGATTGGAAAAGATATGACATGAGATGCATGATTTGAATGCTATAAATGGCAAAATGGTAATTTTCATGATTGATCATTAATTAGAATTAATTTGCCTTTTGGTCCTTAAAAGGAATTAAGTTTATATATATGTCACAATGATCCTCTTGACATACTGGACCTATTAGCATAATGTATTAGCTTAAAAGAATCGATTTGGAGGGATATGGACTACAAAATATAGTTGAATCAAATAGTATAAACAAAAAGCATGGTGGGCCCCACAAGTACAAAAAAAGTAAAATGAAAAGTATATGGGCCCCACATAAATGCAAATTGGGACAGTTTATTAAATTAAATGTGGATCCCAAACCAGTGTATTGCTGCATGCTTAAAAGAATAAACAATATTAGAATATACTGTAAAGTACCTTTGAACTATCCAGATAAATAGTAACCAATGCAAGATATATCTAGACCAGGAAAAATATGTAATATAAAGGACACTCACCCTCCTCTCATTGGTCAAAATTTAATAATTGGAGGAAATAGATTATTTTATTAATTATGATGTCATGTATGATGTTTTTCCGTGGATACTTGGACAAGTTTTTGAGGATTTGCTTTGTCTATATATATATCCCCTCTTGGTTGACCTTATAGAGGAGAAAAAGAGGGAGAGTGAGCTGCAAATTTTGCATGAGAAAGAGAGGAGAATTGATGAAGAAGAAGAGGAAGAAAGAAGAGAAGAAAAAGGCAAGTTTCAAGGTAAGTTTCTTTTGACAACTTCCATGATTTTCTAGTTTAAGTTCCAACTTTCATAAGTTGGTATATTTGAGTTTCTCTCCTTTCCTCTCAAGGGTTCAACTTTGGCCTAAGTAAGCAAAAAGAAAAGGGAAGTGTTTTCATACAAAGAAACAATGAGAAAGCATGAGAAAGTGTAAAAAAACATGATTACATAAGTTTAAGCAAAGTTGTAATGAAATATCTTCCTTTCCTTTCTTAGAGGTGGTTTTGGCCAAGAGTAAAGCTAAGGAAGGAGTGCGACTTTCAAGCAACCAATGTTAAAAATAGATTTCTCATGTATGAATTAGCTAAGAACAAGTTAGGTTTTCAAAATAAAGCTACAGCTAAGAAATAAGAAAATTTAGGGTTTTATGGTTCTTGTAACTTGGTCCAAGGAATTAGATGATTTAGTAAGTGTTTGATGATGTATTCGAGTTTGGAGAAGTTCAAGAAAGCTATTGGAAAGGGTGAAAGCAAGTGGTATAGCAAAAGGTTTCACAAATGTAGAAATTTACATTTCTTGCTTTATGTTATCTTGATGTGTTTCTACGATGATATATGATTGTCATATTGTTATCTTGATGTTTTGTGACTAGTTTTCACTGTTTCTAAAGTAAGGGCAATGCCTGGAATGTCTATTATCTATGGGAAAACTTTGTAAAATTTATATTGATAATGTGATATTTTTTGTTATTAAATGACTTAATATGATTGAATGATGTTTTGCTAATCATTCAAAGTTACTTGTCACATCCCCCACAATGGCGGCAAAATTGAAACAAAACCTTGTCGCGAGGTTAATTCTAATCAAACTATGATGCAAACAAATGTAGTATTAGGATGATCCTAGGTTGTTTCTCACTGGAGGATAACTAGGAACAATGATTAACTAAGCTTGAGTTATGAAAATACAACCTAACTAAATGCAATGCAATATCTAAAACTAAAACTATGAAAGGGGGTTTTGGTTCTTTGAAATGCTAAAGGCAATGAACTAAGCAAATTTCTAAGAAGATGAACAATTTAAAACTTGGAAATAAATGGTAGAAACTATGGAAGAATGTGTGGACTAATGTGATGGAATGAATGTGTGGCAATTTCAAGTCAACTAGGAAAAATGCAAATCATGAGACTCAAATAATCCCACAAGAAAATGATGCAAAATTTAGTAAGGTTGAGTGCCAATTCAATGACCATATTAATCCTTAAATAGAGATGAATGACTACATGACAAAAGACAAGAATACTCTAGCTTATGTATTTTATCAAACATCTTTAATGCATAGAACAAGTTCTCAGCAAAATGAGTTATTAAATTATCCATTGATTCCATTGGAAATTTAGTAATCAATACAACCCAAAAATCAATCAAACAAGCTACCTATCAATCCATAAACTAAAACCTAGCAACTTTAACTCATTTTCCATGCAATCAAAGTGACTAAATCATGATTAAAGATAGGATAAGAAAGCTGTTCAAATTTTACATTGCCATTAACAACAAAATTAACAATTCAACCATATAAATCTCAATCTCTACAATAGGTTTAAACACTTACGATACAAGGTCCAATCATAAACTAAACCTAAAGCTACAATCCAATATAGATTGAAAGAATTAATCCTAAACAAAACCATAGGTGAATAGTAGAGTAGAAATAGAGTTAACATCCCCTTGTATATAAGAAAATCTGAGTCTTCATTGTCTTTGTAACATGTTAGCTTTAGACCCTATTTTTGTGACACCTAAACTTTAGGCTCAATTCCCATGTATTAGATCATTATTATGCCCAATTAAGTCCAATTGATAGCTTGAATCACTCAAAAAGCCATAATAAGATTTTTCTAATAACTGTCACTACTCATTTGGTAACTTTCATTTTACTGGGCAAAATTTAGAAATTCATAACTAATTTTAAAAAAATCATAACCAAGTGCTTCAAGTCTATAAAAATAGATAAAATATTATCTACATGGAAAAAATATGAACTAGGGCATTGATAGGGCCAATTGATACAATAATTTTTGAAAAAAATTATTGTTTATTTGGTCATTTTCTTAAATTCCTGATTTCTCGACCAATTTGAAAAATCATATAAAATCGTATAGATATCCAAATTGAGTGCTCTTTAGGCCATATTAAATCTTATTCTATCTAGTTTTGCATCCATATATAAACTTATATAATAAACATAAAAATATCCAAACAGTAACTGGTTTACTGGCTAGAGGTCATATTAACCATTTACATCCCCTAACTTTGCAAAATAAAGGCCATGAAGTGCATGCTTGGACATAACTTGTTCTCACATCATACAATACTTTACATAAGACCCAGGGTAACATATTTATAGAAGGTACAAAATTATAGCATCCCATATATTTTTACATATCATTTGATAAATCCATGCCAAACATTTCATAACAATCAAAAGAACTTCATAGCATAAGGGTACAAATCTATATGCATATACATAATTTTTATACAGTATTTCAAAATATGGAACCATAGCTTGAAATCATCATCAAGCATCATTCTCTTTGGCTCCTTGATCTCCTTGACATTGCTTGTACCTAATCATTTGGGATACTTGAGGGGATGAGATTATGACAATCTCAGTAGCAAGTTATATTGCATGCAATTATGTCAATCATGTCAAATAACTTTCATTTGATCCCATTTAATCACATTAACCACATTTAAACAATAAATTGCCATATTGTTCATAAAAATTATAGCAGTAGGATAGCTTAGAAAATGGATACTCGAGGAATAAAACCCCTTATTTTATAGCCAAAATCAATCAAAGAAATCACAATTGCAATATGGCAATATAATTTAATCATAGAAAGACAATAAAAGAACATAAAGCTAGAATGTAAAACTTAGCTAACTTTGGTGATATTACTTGACTTTCCTCTTTAAACCAAAGCTTCCTCTAGCTTTCCCAAGCTTCCTCAAGTCCCTATGCATCAATAAACACTTGTTCAAGCTAGTAATTTCATGGTATAACTCAATATACATCCATAAAACCCTAAAAACTAAAACGTTTTATCTTAAGCTTAATCTTGAATCCCATACTTGTTCTTAAGGTTTTTAGAAACCATTTTTGGTATCAAAATAATGAAATTCCTACTCTAAGATGGCCTATTGTGCTGACCAAAAATATATTCTCAAAGAAAGAGAATGGGTTTTCTCAATTCTTGTTTCAGTCATGCATAGCTTGCTTTCTCTTGTGAAAACTCATGTTCTCTTGTAAATTTATGGTTTAAAAAAATCATTCCCACCCCAAAGACACTTAGTTTGAAACTGTACAGAGATGGGGAAGGGAGAAAATTCATGATAATCAAGCCATACAACTATGAAACTATGGTAGAATACTCAAGAATTGCAAGGAACATACTTACTAATTTCCTTGGATTTTCTCTTCTCTATTTCTCCTTCCTTTTTCTTCCTTCACTTGGCTGCTTCTTCTCTCTCAATTTTGGTAGAGTTTCCAATCTCTTTTCAATGTGAATTTTGTCCAAAACTTGAGGGGTATTTATAAATCACTAATCAAGCTTACATTTGCTAATTACCTTGATTAACTTTGACCAAAACTTGCCCATCAAGTTTGCTTAACCATTATGACTCAAAAATTAAGCACATGGCTGCCATGTGGCATCCCAAATGAGGGGATAATATCTCCAAAGTACTACATAATTTTTCCAATCCAATAATGCCATATATCGATTACTTTATACCTAGATTGGTAAAGTTACCTTTTGTAGTATAAAATTACTTTATGAGTATAGGATTAAAGTACACTTATATCTAAAATTAGTTTATTGTCCTCTCTCTAAAAACCTCCTTTTGTAGTGTCCAATAGGTTTTCTTTTTGGCTTTTTAGTTTTTGCAAATCAAAAAGCGGCTTTATCGATATAAAATTTTTTTTAATCCTCAGCACTAAGTATTTCTTTATTTTTAATCATATACCATTGAACTTTTCTTGTTGAGAGCTTCGATTTGAGAGTAATTTTAAATATTTACAAAATTACCTTGACCCAGGGTTAAATTATAATTTCAAATTCATTCGGGTCTTAGCTGTAATTTTCCTCGTGACTTTTATCATTTCTTCCGTCGGTAATTTTTAATGTTTTGAGACATAAATGTAATTTCTATAATTTCTAAGGGCAAAAACATAATTTCTCATTTTTCCATCCAATCAAGAAATATGACCTCTTTGCCCTATTTTATGTAAAATGGTATATATCTATTTTTGTGAATTCTTTATACATTTCTATATATTCTAACTTCTTAAGGATGTTACAACAAGGTTCTTAAGAGAACACATGAATTCAAATAAATTCTCACAAGTGAATTGAAAGAAAATAATTCTTATTCAACTTGGTTCAAATAAGTATACAAGAGGAAGGTATTCAAAAACTCAAGAGAACCTCTTAGAATGTTAAGGAAAATGAATAATCTAAGCTAAATCTAACCATGATTTTAGAGACAATACAAGAGGGAATTCCCATTTGACTTTCAGTGACATTGTCCCAAGGTGGAAAGCTATGTGAGCAAGAAAGAAAAGTGGAAAAGATTTGGTAATATTCTTATTTTTATGAGATACTATAAAATGAATAAAAGATGACAGACAAAGTGAGATGAAAAGGTTATGTACTCATGCTTTAGAATGAATTAATTTCTCATCTAATTTTCAGAAGGTAAGTTTGTTCCTTAATTGAAATTAGTTTTTCATAGGATCTTTAGTAGAAATTAATTTCAGAACTTATCCCAGAATGTATATAATTTGAAAGTATTGCATGAGATATTATAACACCTCTATTTAGGACCATTTCCCATTTATTAAACCTCATTAGAGACCAATTATACCTAATTAGAAGCTTGAATCACAATAAAATATTATAATAAATTTAATCAATTTTCCATGGTACTATTCATTTAATCCCTTTTTTTTCTTTCTTTTTCAGCAAACTTCAAAAAATCATAATTAATTCAATAAAAACCACATGAAAGTGATTCAATTCTCTATAGATAGCTTATATGAATGTCTACATGGGAAAAATATCAATTAGAGCAATTACTTGGCTAATTTGCACAGTAAATTTCGTGAATTTCTACTGTTCATATGGTCAATTTCAGAAATTCTAGTTTTCTAGGCTAACTTTGAAAATTCACTATAAATCATACTCTCATTCAAATTGAGTGATCTTTGGACCATATGAAAGCTATTTCTATCTAGTGTTTAAGAATATATAACATTCATACTTTATCCAACAGAAAGTCTAAACAATAGCACGTTAATTTGGTAGTGGTTAGAATGATCATTTGTATCCTAATACTTAAAATACAAAAATTGTAAGATATTCACATGACCATATTTCATCTTCATATCATGCCATATATTAGCCAGGACTTAAAGGAACATAAAAACTTAGAGAAACATATTTAACATCATCTTTAAAAATTTACATAAAAGTTCTAAGCTCATGGCCATTGAGATCAATATCAAGTTAATAGCCAAATTCTTTCTCCTTTCCTTTCTCTTCCTTGGTGGTCTTGCCATTGTTGCTGCCTAATTGTGGTTAATATGTGTGAGGGTTAGATTCAAATAATTTCAGTAGATAAATCCCATACATGCCATCATATCATCACATTGAGCTTAAAAACATCAAGAAAACATAGTTCATCACATAGGCACATAGGAAACATATACATTTTATAGAAATTTTGGCAGAGTTTTCATTTTGTAAAATGGACATCCCGGGGCTTGAAACCCCTCATACAACTCAACCAATATCATAGAAATATCACAAATCAATATTTCATACATATGTCATAGTGTTAAATATCAAAGAAACAATAATGACAATGCGATGTTAGTAAAGAGAATTATCTACCTTATAGTACTTCCTTGCTTCCCACACTTAGTCCAACACTTCTTGGACCTTCCAACACTTCTCCAAGCTTTCTTAGGCTTTCTCAAACCTAAACATATCATCAAACAATTACTCAAGCTAATGGTTCCATGACTTCCATCAAAAAGTGTTCATGAAACCCTAATTCTTCAAAAATTCACCAAAAATTCATTCCTAGTTCAAAAGTGATGAATTATACCTCTATTCCAAGTAATTTTTCATGAGGAATCTAAATATGGCCTCAGAATTACGAAATTCCATCTCCAGATACAGTTACTGTTCATCCAAATTAAGCTTTAAAATTTCACTTTCTTAATCTTAAGCTTTTTCATGAAATCAACACTTGTTCCTAAGGTTTTGGACCTTGGGGAACCCATTTTTGAGGTTCAATTTATGAAATTCCCACCCTAAGTGTGAACAGTAACTCATAAAAAATCAAAGGAATTCAAGAAAAATTGCTATGCTTCTTAGTTCATCAAACTACTTCCATATTCATGCTTTAAATGAACATTCTATCATTTTCCCTATGATTTATGGTTGATTAACCCATTTTCTTGCTTAATCTTAGTTTGGCCAAAACCTTAAGAGGATGGAGAAGAATTTCTAATCCATTAACCATGCTTCTAATACCATAGATAGAAAGCTTTGAATGATAAAAGACAAACTTACCAACTTGCTTTCAATTTTGCCTTGGATGTATTCTTCTTCTTTCTCTCTTTTCCCTCTTTTCTTTCTTGCATTTTCAGCCTCTGTTTTGCTTCTAGAAATGGTCATGCAGAATGGTGAAAAAATGGGTGATTAAAGGACTTAATTACATAGCTTAATCATGGTTAACTCTTAATTAAACTTAGGTTACATTTTTGGTCAAATAGTGACAACTTCTTGGAGAAGTTTTTCCAAAAATTCAAGCTGCCCAATTTCACACCCAATGAGAGGGCTTTGAGTGTTTAGTCTGCTCAATATTTTTTAGTCCAGATATATCTTGAACTGGATAATTTTTAACCATATCGATAAACTACTTTTTACTGTAATTTAGCATTTTTTAGCTACAGGACTATTCTAATTTTATTTTTATATTTATATAATTATCCTGTGTCAAATGATATCTATGTATGACTCATATCCTATCTTGGTTATCTTTTAATCATTGGTGGGCCCATAATTTACTTTATCGGTTTACTGTTACTTTTGGACACTCGGCACTAATTATTTCTTCATCTTTAAATATTAACCCTTAGTGGCATATATCATTGGACTTCTCTTGTGAAGGGTTTTGTTTTGACAGCAATTTTGTAGATTTACAAAATTACCCTTGACCAGAGGTTAAATTATAATTTTTGAAACTTTTAGGTCATTACGTGTAATTTTCCCCAAAGAGTCTTGCACTTTGATTCCACATGAATTTAATGACTCTACGGACATGGATGTCATTTTGATAATTTTTTAGAGGTAAAAATATAATTTCTCATTTTTCTGTCCAATCGAAAAAAATAACTTTTTTACCCTTTTTCACACAAAATGGTATTTATCTGTTTTTGTGAATTCCTTATACATTTTATATTATCATTTATTTTTTCTTCTTTCACTACTTTATATCCAGTAAAATTTTGGGATATTATAGATACAATTTGAAAGTATACAATATTTCATAAGATCCTTAGCAGAATTTAATTCAAGAATAAGGAAGGTATATAATTTGAAGGTATACCACTTGAATGGAAGCCCATCCTGAGCTGAGCGCAATGGTACAAATATTGTGTAGCTGGGAGGTTTAAGATAAGAGATAGACCAATTTGAAAGTTAATGTGAATTTTACAAAAAGAAATAATAAAAAATTAATTTTTAGGTAAAATTATAAGAAAAAGCCTCGAAAAATAGATAATTACGTTTTCACCTAACTTAGGGGAAAAATGTTCATTTCCCATATTAGAAGTAAAATGTAAATATTGCATTTAAGTTTCGTATTTTTGAAAATATGAAAAATTATAGTCAAAACGAAGCTCTTACTAAGCCTAGCCTAATGAAATAATTTTTGGAATTTAGTGAGATCAATATAATATTTATTGGGCATTAAAATTTTATTATTAATATTTTACCCGATAAAGATTATTTTAAACTATAGAAAAAGGTAATACTGATTCAAAGATAGTGATCGGACCTTTCTAAAATATATTTTGGGCTTAGATAATTTTAATTCAAAAGTTATTTTTGGATAATCTTATACCAATTTAATGATATTTTGGTAAAAATATTTAATCGGTATAGGTAACTTTAATTGATAAAGGATATATTGGTCCATAAAATTTATTAATGAAATTTTAGCCAAAAATGAGGAGAAACAAGTTTGAATCATGCCATAGGACACCAAGGGAATTATGTGAAAAGCTTTAATGGAAAAGTAACCCAAGGTTAATGAAAATTACCATGATTTGTCTTGCCATATGCTATCTTTCCTAAACCACCTTAATGAAGCTATTGAGTCTTCATTTTCTTGCCTTAAATATATCTGAACCAGAGGATGGAGAGTAAGAGAGCTTGTGAAAACATTGTAGAGGAAGAAGATATAAGAGACAAAGAAAAGGTTTCAAATCACCAAGGTAACATTATAAAGCTATATTATTGTGTTTTCAAGTGTTTGTAGAAGTTTTTATGGATTATTTCCTTCTATTTTGCCTGTGAAAATTTTGACCTAGAGAGAGAAAGTTGAGCCATGAAGAAATTAATCTATGAAAAATGAAGTATTGGTCACAAAGTACTGGATTATGACATTGGTTTCAGAGTTTTATGGGTTATTATTCTTCTACAATTTATGGAAATTTTCTGCCTGTAATACGCCAAAATTTTATTTGATATTAATTAATGAAAGAGGAAGATATAAATGATAACATAAAATGTACAAGAAATTCGTGAAAATAGACAAACACCATTTTGCGTGAAATAGGGCAAAGAGATCATTTTTCCCAGTTAGATGAAAAATGAAAAATTATATTTTTACCCCTAAAAAATTTTAAAAATGATATCTACATCCCTAAATTTATAAGAATTATGAGAATAGAAAAGCTCTTGGGGTAATTACACCTAATGTCTTGAAAGTTTCAAAAATTATAATTTAATCCCGAATCAAGGGCAATTTTATAAATATGTAAAATTATTGTCAAAACGAAGCCCTCGACGAGATAAGTCCAATGGTATATGGTACTGAGGGTTAATATTTAAGGATGAAGAAATAATCAGTGTCGAGTGTCCAAAAATAACTTTATACTGATAAAGTAGATTGTGGGCCCTACGGACAATTAAAAGGTGACTGTAACAGGATACAGGCCTCACACAGATACCGTTTGGGATAGGATAATTAAGGAAATATAAATATAAATATAAAATAATCTTATAGCCAAAAAATACTAATTTATTGTAAAAAGTAGTTTTATCGGTACAATTAAAAATTACCTGGTTCAGGATATATTTAGACTAGGAAAATTGAACAATTTTGGACACTCAAACCTCTCTTATTGGCATCCGACATGGGGCAGAATGGGCAGCAAATTTTTGTCCAAAACTTCTGTTAGCAAGGCTGACTTCCCAAGAGGGGGGGTGAATTGGGAAGATTGAAATTTTTCTGCACAAAGTGAAGTAAGTGAAGATATCACAGTATAATGAAAACAATGCGTAAAACAGAGCAAGCTGAAAAGTAAAGATAGGGAGAAGAAGACTCAGTAATTTATCCTGGTTCGGTCCTTCCACTTGACCTACATCCAGTCCCCAAGACACCTCTTGGGATTTATCCACTATACAGCAAGAATTTCAATGGGCTTCTTGCAAAGGCCACAGTACACGAGTTTGCTCTGTTTCTGAGCTCTCTCAAACTCTCCAAGCACTTACACTGTGTGCTTCCCAATCCCCTTGTGAATATCCCTCACAAGTAAATCTATCTTCCAGATGAAGAGTAGATTGATTACAATGAAATGACTCTCTTGAAAGGAGTAGATATGAAAGTTTTGGTGCAAGTCTGGAAGTTAAGAGGGTAAAAGCTTTTGAGAAGAAAATTCAGCAGAGATTCAGTATATACAAGTTTGATTCATTACCCATAACTTCAAGTGATGTTGTATTTATAGATTTAGGTCTCAAATATCCGTTAGAGACTAAATCTATCCGTTGGAGAAGTTATTCAACGGTTACTCTGAAAAAACTATCCGTTTACCAACCGCATTTAATGTTTCTGACATACTGAAATTCGAATTTCGGTTGGCCAACAGACGAATTTCGAAGGAATCGTAGATTAAAGCTTCCAACGTTACAACACGAAGTTCGTCTGTTCATAAAGTGAAATTCAAATTTTGAAACTTACAAAACATTTTCACAATGTGACATACGAATTTTCAAGAAGAAAGTTTTTCGGTTAAGTATGAACAGTGTTTTCAATTTTCTACAGTGCCTTCGAAATTCGAATTTTGGATCCCCAAAATTCGTCTGTTCATTGAACTAAAAAGGGCCACAGTAGATAACATTCTTTGAAATTTGAATTTTGGAAAGGCAAAATTCGTCTGTCAGAGAAACTCTTTTCAGACTCATCTTGTCATTCGAATGTTGCAAGTTCTTATCATTCGTATGTCAATGTTTCATTTAAATAGACTTAAGAACTTAGCTTCTGAAATTCGAATTTCAATGTTCAAAGTTCGTCTGTCAGAGAGCAGTTTTGAAACTTAAATCACTTTTGATCTCAGATGAACTTTAACATAGTTACAGACGAATTTCTTCAGTTTTCTCAAATTTTGTTTTGCTTGAAATTCGAATTTTGAGAACCCAAAGTTCGTCTGTTGTTAAGAAGCATCTTTCAGACTTATATGAAAATTCGAATGTTGCAACTTCAAAATTCGTCTGTCAGAGAGCATTTTTCAAACTGAATTTTGTTTTGATTTCAGATGCACTTTATCATAGTTTCAGACGAATTTCTTTGATTTTTACAAACTTCATTTTACTTGAAATTCGAATTTTGAAAGTGTGAAGTTCGTCTGTTACAAAGGCCTCTTTTCAGACTAGATGAAAATTCAAATTTTGAACAACCAAAATTCGTCTGACAGAGAGCAGTCTCTTCAGACTTATTCAGTTTTAGCTTGAAATTCGAATTTCCAAAGGCAAAGTTCGAATTTCTAACTTGACAGTTCAGTTTAAACTTTCAACCTTCGTCTGTTTGAAGGTATTTTTCAAATGTTCAAAGATTTAACATAAAATCAAAGTTTGAAAACATCTTTTCTTCAAATCAAAATCTTTTACCCAATTATATCAAAAACTAAAGATCCTACAAAAGATCTAACAACATATACTCAGTTAATCTTCACTTGAACCAGCTTTGTTCTTCTTTGATATCTTCAATCCAAGCTCTTGGGTGTTGGTTTTAACATCATCAAAACTCTTGATTCAACAACTTCTCCAAGAAGGTGTTGATTTTTGGCATAAAAAGTAACCATAGTTAGTTAAAGTCATTAACTATGATTATCATGTAATTAAGCCACTTAATCCTTCTATTTCCTCTCCATTCTGCATGAGATATTCAATGGAAAAAATAGAGGAGAAAATACAAGAAAGAAAGGGAGAAAAGAGATGATGGAATACGAGCTAGGCTTAATCAAGAGGAGGAGTTGGACGAAATATTCAAGAGCTTGGAGGACTTGAAATTCATGAACAAGTGGCTGGACAAGGAACCCAAGTATGGAACAAGAAAGATACCTTGCAAGGAATGGGTGGGCCTATGACAAGAGCAAGGACTAAAGCAATGAAGCAAGCTCTTAATGGATTGATCCAAGAAGTAATTGAACAAGAGCCCATCTACTTAGCTCAATTTTCAGCCCAAAAGGCTGAAGGCGTGTTCTTCATGGCTAGTATGCTAGAAACTGATCCAAACCCAACAAATAAGGCCCAAATAGAAGAACTTACTTAAAGGAGCATGTGCCAAGCTTGTGACCATTTAAGTAGTTCTCTTTTATTAAATAAATTAGCAATTTTCATTTTTTTTATTACTTAATTCAGAAATAAGGATTTGACAATTAGTTTCCAATTTTGAATTTATTTGTGAGGATCTCTTCAAATTTGATTTTGTTTCTTATTTTTGGGCACCACTTATTCAGCATGTATCTAGCCTTATTTTTGTGTAAGGTGGTGCCATTCTAAAAGATTTAGGATCTAAACTATTTTTAGCAAATTAGGGCTGGGGTTTTTACTTTCTTTTCCTTTAAAAATGTCACTTTTGTACCTACAAATTAGAGATGAATGAATAGTGCGTTTTTTGACAAAAACTTTGTGAGTTTTCTTGTTCTCTTGGTGAGCTTGAGAGACTCTTTGGCATATCAAAGAGAGTGGTCTTCTCTTTGTGGTGTCTATAGCTAAGGTTTCAAGAAACAAGTTTTCTTGGGGTCTTGCTTCTTGACCAATAACTTCTATCCTTCCTATTCGTGCATTCTTCTATTTATCTTTTCTATTTGTTTAATGTATTCTTGGTATTTTATTTGCTTCTCTTTGATCCTAGCACGATCCTTACGTTTCCCATTCGATTGAAGGTTCGTGAGATAAGTTCTACACGGGTTTTCTATCATTTGGTATCAGAGATCCAGTTTGCTAGTTTCAAGGTTGCTTCTTTCTTCTGTCCAGATTTGTTCTTGTGCTTCTTTTCTATTTTTGTGGCGTGATTCTTCTCACTTTGTGTCTCTTATGTGTGGCATCTTCATAAGTTGTTTGTTCTTGTGGTCTTTTTGTTGGATCATCTCTTCCTTGTGACTTGTTCCTATTTCTTGTTGTCTTCTATCCAGATTTGAAGTTTTCTAAAAAAAAAATTCGAATTATTTTTGTTGTTGCAATTTTAGTATTGTCCAGAAAGTTTGAATTTGTGTGTGTCCAGTTTTAAAAAAAAATTCAAAAAAAAAATTATTTGCTGTTGTTAAAAAAAAGAAGAAGAAGAAGAAGAGAAAGAGAAGCAGCTCAAAAAAAAAAGAAAAAAAATTGAAAAAAAAAAGAAATTTATTGCTGGACCTTTCAGATTTACTATATCAATCAATTACTTGATGGTCAAGATAGAATCTTTCTTGATTGATTGATTGCTTTCCTAATTCATATAGTTTCCTATTTTATTGAGTGGACTGCAAGTTGAGAAAAAAATTGTTTCTTTTGTTCTTCTTGCTCTTCAAGTCACATTGGAAATTACTAAATTTAACAAACTTGATTGGCAAGTTTCAAACTCTTATGTAGATTGCTACTTTCCTTATCTTGTTTCCTAATTTATCATTGTGCTGCAGATTATTTCCTTTTTCCTCTATTGTTCTACCTTCCTTTTCTCTTCTTTCTTAGTTTCCTAAATTGTTCATTTTGATTTTCCTTGCTTTATTTGTTGGCTGTCCAGATTTCTTTTCGTTTCTTTCTTTCTTGTTTTTCATGCCACTTCTCCAGAATCATTCATTCATATTTATTGAATTTCTTTCCTAATTTGTGCTATAGTTATTCCATCTCTTTTGGTCTCATTTAATGCACGAATTTTAGTTGATTTTTTTGGTCCCAAGTTTGATTCTTTGAAACTTGAATTTTGGGCTTTAGCTTTGTGTCACCACTGATTTTTACATCACTCTCCCTTTTGAATTGCTAGAGTTGAATTAAGAACACTAAAGAGAGCTAGTTGAGTGATAAAAGGCAAGAGTGTTTGACATTATTGAAAAAGCCAATCTTTTTGTGTGAAACACGAGTGCTTATAAAATTTTTCAGTGAAAAACACGTGAGAAGAGTGAGTGAGGTCCCTATTTCTTTTCTCTTTGCTTTACAATAACATTTTAGATTATAAATATGGTTGTTGGAGGATTTGATCTTAAGGCCTTGTTAAGGACTTTTAATGATCAAATTGAGAAGGTAAATGCAAAATTGGATCGCATTGAGTCTCCCTCTCAAACTAAAAGAAGGCGTGATCCAAAGGTTTCTGCTCACATGGATGTTCTAAGCAACATCAAATCAAAGATCCCATTGTTCCATGGTGAGAAAGATCTTAATGTTTACTTGGAGTGGGAAAGAAGAGCTGAACAAGCATTTGGATTTTGTAACTACTCTGACCTAGAGAAGGTGCAATGTGCTTACCTTCGATTTAGTAAAAAAGTTGCTGCTTGGTGGAAACGAATTGAGTGTCAATGTACTGTTAAAGGAAAGCCTTCCATTGCAACATAGAGTGAGATGAAAACTATCATGAGAAAAAAGTTTGCATCATCTCATTTACATGATCACCCTCCTGAAGCTAAGAATGTTGTTGAACATTTGGAAGAGGTACAAGTTCACACAGTTCAAGTAGATAAAGAAGTTGTGGTTTCAACCAATGTTGATGAGATAAGAGAATCCTCTACAGGTATTTCTAGCTCTCAAATCTCTTTTGGTGATGATATCTCTTGTGTCGAGTCATTAGATTTAGTTGCAAATAATGTTGAATGTGAAGATGAGATCAAAATTTTGCAACTTGTAATGGAGAAAATTGATCTAGATGTTGTTAGTGTTGAGTTAGATAGCTTTGGTTCAAGTTGTGCTTCTAATATGCAAATTGAAAATCTTGACGTAGCACAATTGGAAAATAATGAAGTTGCTTGTGTTCATGAGATTAATGGCCATGATTGTGTGCAACTTTTAGAGGAATATAATGCTTTACATGTTACTAGTGATTTGATTGAAAATTCATTGGATAGGAGCATGCTAATTCCTAGTAGTCCTAATGATGGGAGACACTTTAGGAACCCGTCCTAAGAGCCTTCTTTGATATAAAGATCATGCAACTCAAGGAAAGATGAATTGAAAGCAAGAACAACGAAGAACAACAATGAACAAAAACTAAAGAAAATAGACACGATGAAATAAGAAGACTGAACAAAATGTTGGTCGAAGGAAGTAGACTCCAAGAGAACCCATCTCTTGAATCCTAACTCCGGGACGCCACAAGGATCACCACTCCTTGATAAGTCCTCATTCTTTCTGGCACTCAAGGATAAGCAAGAAAGAACTCACAGAACAACAATAAAGTTGCTGAACAGAAATTCATTCATTCATGTTGTGGTTTGCAAGAGTACAAGAGGTGCCTATTTATAGGCAAGTATTAACCCACAAACTAACTCTAGTTCACCCCACAAACCTAACCTTATTAATGCTAATTAATGCAAAAAGGAAATCCTAAGTCAAAAGGAGCATTTAATTCTAATTTTGAATTTGAAAAGGTTGGCTCCTCTTAAATGCATAAAGCAAAGCAAATCAGATCATTATTTGCCTTTTATTGAAAAGGAAACAAATTGACTAAAATAATCCTAATAAAACTTATTAAAAACGTCACTTTTAGTGACCACATGAGAAGCACATGTATTTTAAGTGAATTCTCCATATTGGGCCTTCTCCAAGTTGGGCTTGTTGACTATAATTTGGCTCCACATTTTCAGCTTGCCTCTTTCTTTATTTTGGGCCTCAAAATCATTCAAATACAATGGTTCCATGTTAATCATATTTTGGATCAACCCATTCATGGCTTGCTTCATGGCTTTGGTCCTAGCTCTGGTCATTGGTCCTTCAATGCCTTGAAGTGGGTCTTGAATTTGTCCATGGCCCATTGTTTCCCTTAGCTTGCCTTCATCACCTAATAATGTGATTTCATTGAAAATTGGTTCTTATGATTACATTGATGAGATTGAGCATGTTGACATGGTGATTGGTGATTTTAATGGGCATGTTAAAAACTGTTCTTGTGTTTTGGATGAAGCCCATGAATCGTTGCCATATAATCATTTGTGTGAAAGTCATGAGCACTTGAAGAGTGAGCTACAGTGGAAAAATAAGAGTGGTAGAAATGAGAGTAATAAGAGAGGAAATGTTCAGAAAATTGTTGTTAGTGGACAAAGAGCGCGTGAAAAGAAGATTGAGAGAAAATATAAAAAGAGGAAAAAGAAAAAAGAAAAAGAGTGTTTGAGGAAGAATGAGAGTGAAAGTGAGCTTGAAGTAGTTTGTACAAAGCTCCTTCATTCTTCACCTCATCTTTCTTATATGTCTTCTTTGCATTTTCTTCTTCCTTCTTATTATGTTTCTGATTTCTTTGATTTATGTCACCTACCTTTGTTGCATGCATCCATATTGCATGAGTCCCTTGTGAAAGAGATGCATTGTGATAATTTAGTGTCATATTCACACATCATTGCTACATCCTCTATTCCATCTCATGGTCATTGTGTTTTGTTTCCTTTGGTTATTTCTTCTCCATCTCTGCTTTATCATTGTACATCATTTTTATGTGTCAAATCTATCCAGATTTTGAATTTAATGAATTATATCCAAATCTATCTAGATTTATTTCTATATGATCATTGTACCACCTTAGTCCCTTTTGAGTCTTTTCGCATCATGTTGTGTCCTAATTCTATCCTTCACATTTTCCTTAACTCTTTGGTTCCATTTAAGTCTTCTTCTTGTGTCGAGTTTGTTCCTAGTTATTTGCAGCAGGAAATTGGAGAGATTGATTTAAAGGGGAGTTCAAAATTTTCTTCACCAATGCTTGAGAATAAAATTTTTTGACCTCGGAGCAATATTATGGCTGCAAAGGCTTAGACAAATGTTTAAAACAAATTTACAGCCAAAGGAGAATGATTTCCTCCAAGTTTATGGACGGATTAAAGCAAAGATGCATCAATCAAACTTGAAAGGTAAGTATACTCCTCATGATCTATTTGATTCTTGTAATCATTCCTTTTCTTTTCGTGTGGATTATGGAGATTCGAGGACGAATCCTTTCGAGGAGGGAGGGAATGATGGAATATGAGCTAGGCTTAATCAAGAGGAGGAGTTGGACAAAATATTCAAGAGCTTGGAGGACTTGAAATTCATGAACAAGTGGCTGGACAAGGAACCCAAGTATGGAACAAGAAAGATACCTTGCAAGGAATGGGTGGGCCTATGACAAGAGCAAGGACTAAAGCAATGAAGCAAGCTCTTAATGGATTGATCCAAGAAGTAATTGAACAAGAGCCCATCTACTTAGCTCAATTTTCAGCCCAAAAGGCTTCAAAAGGCGTGTTCTTCATGGCTAGTATGCTAGAAACTGATCCAAACCCAACAAACAAGGCCCAAATAGAAGAACTCACTTAAAGGAGCATGTGCCAAGCTTGTGACCATTTAAGTAGTGCTCTTTTATTAAATAAATTAGCAATTTTCGTTTTTTTATTACTTAATTCAAAAATAAGGATTTGACAATTAGTTTCCTATTTTGAATTTATTTGTGAGGATCTCTGCAGATTTGATTTTGTTTCCTATTTTTGGGCACCACTTATTCAGCATGTATCTAGCCTTATTTTTGTGTAAGGTGGTGCCATTCTAAAAGATTTAGGATCTAAACTATTTTTAGCAAATTAGGGCTGGGGTTTTTACTTTCTTTTCCTTTAAAAATGTCATTTTTGTACCTGCAAATTAGAGATGAATGAATAGTGCGTTTTTTGACAAAAACTTTGTGAGTTTTCTTGTTCTCTTGGTGAGCTTGAGAGACTCTTTGGCATATCAAAGAGAGTGGTCTTCTCTTTGTGGTGTCTATAGCTAAGGTTTCAAGAAACAAGTTTTCTTGGGGTCTTGCTTCTTGACCAATAACTTCTATCCTTCCTATTCGTGAATTCTTTTATTTATCTTTTCTGTTTGTTTAATGTATTCTTGGTATTTTATTTGCTTCTCTTTGATCCTAGCACAATCCTTACGTTTCCCATTCAATTGAAGGTTCGTGAGACAAGTTCTACACGGGTTTTCTATCAAGAGAGAAAGAAGAAGAGAAAGCTTAAGGAAAAATTGAATGCTCAACTTTTGGTAAGTTGTTTTCTACCTCAAGCTTGTTATTTGTAAGATTTGATGCATGGTTCATGGTGTAATTTCTCTTCCTCTCCCCCTTAGGGTTTCGGCCAAACCTTGATTTGTGAAGGAAATGAGTTTTCTTACTAAGTGAGAATTTTAGGTTTTATGTGTATTGTATTGTGTTACTCTTGAAACCAATGGCTAAGATGCTTAAATGGTGATATGGCTAGGTTCAAGGAAGTTGTGGAAGGCCCAAGAAGTGGTGTACCAAGTATAGGAAGCTAGGGAACACTCAAAGGTAGTTAAATTTTCTTACTAGCATCACAATGTCGTAATTGTTTCTTTTACATTTGACACTATGACATATGAATGAAATGTTATCTTGTGATGTTTCTATGTTGTTGGCTGAGTTGTATGAGTAGTTTTAAGCCCCAATTTGTCCATTTTCCAAAATGAAACTCTACCAAAATTTTTGTAAAATTTATGTCTTAATGTGCCTATGAGATGGATTAAAGTTTATATGATGTTTTTATACAAATTGTGATGATATGGTTGCATGTTTGGAATTTATCTATTGAGATTCTTTGAATCTCACTCTCCTACATACTAACCAGGTTTAGGAAGCAACTATGGCAAGACTACCATGGAAGATAAAGGAAAGGAGAAAGAATTTGGTGATTAATTTGATATTGCTTGCAATGATCATGAATTATGAACTTTTGTGTAAATTTTTAAATATAATGTTAAATATTTTTCTTCAATTTTTTATGTTCTTTTAGGTCCTAGTGAATGTATGGCATAATATGAGGATAAGTTATGACCATATAAATATTTTATAAATGTTGTTTTGTAAAGTACTTGGGTGCAATTGGTCAATTTCACCTCTTAATGGTAAACCCACCAATTTTTGGACATTCTGTGGTATAAAGTATGAATTTACATATAGTTAGAAAGTATATAAAAAGAACTTCTAAATGGTCTAAAGAGCACTCAATTTGGATGTGAATGCGAATTATAGTGATTTTTAAAATTTAGCTCCAAAAACCTGGATTTCCTGAAATTTAGCATATGAAAAATAGAAATTCATGAAATTTATTGTACAAATTGGCTTAGTCACTGCTCTATTTTATATTTTTCTCATGTATACAATCTATTAAGATATTTTTAGAGACTTGAATCACCTGCATACGATTTTTATGGAATTAGTTATGATTTTCCAAAATTTAGTTGGTAAAAGGATTTGGTTCATGTGAACTATACCGGCAATTTTTGAAAAATTCTGTATTGCTATTCTCTTTATTCAAGGTTCTAATAAATTATAAATGGACTCTATAATGGTTTAATACATGGGAAAAATGTTTGAAATCAAGGTGTTACACTACCTATTCAGGGTTTAATATAGAAAAGAAATTTCAATTTTTTGACCACAAAAAGGGATTCCTTGGGTTCAAAACAAGTAGGAATGGGTGTGTTGTATAAGAATTTCCTTAAGAATCACACAGTGAAATTTTAAGCCATGTTTTCCACTTTGTGAAGGGGATTGTGTAATCATTGGCTAATGATCTTAAAATATGATGTTGTATATAACACCTTACTTTCATCTATATTTTTCCATGTATCATTGTATGTACAATATCCAATCAGCTCATATTAAGAGCTTGAACCATTAATAAAACCAAAATATTTAAATAAAAAAATATGTGGTATTCTTCATTCAGTTCTCAAGTTTTCTGGATGAATTTTGAAAAATCATAACTTAATCCAAAAAAACTAGAAACATGATATACAAGATAAAAATATGAAAATTTCCTTAAACCTGACTAATTAGTACAGTCTATTATTCAAACTTATACTATTCAAATGGTCATTTCTCTCTTTTTCAGGATTTTGGCCATAAATTTAAAAATTCATATCTAACTCTATACTGATCCAAGTCATATATTTTATATGCCATTGGAAATATATATATGTCTATTTACCTTCATATTTTTCTTATACATTTATTTAGTCTAGACAAGGCACAACATCAATTTGAATCACTAGGGATCATATCATCACTTTTTATGAAACAGTCTTGGGGAAACTTGCATATCTCTCATTGTATGGCTCCAATTGAACTCAAACCAGTGGTATATTAACTTTAAGAGATAAATATTTCCATAAATATAAGCTACTAAATTTTTAGAGTTCTGTACGATTTTATATCACTTTTCAAAGAGAAGTAATATATTCAGTAAAATTCGCAGCCTTCACATTACTGTCCAGTTTTGATCCTAAATTTTAAAATTACACTATAAATCGTATATATATATATATATATATCCAAATTATGTATTCTTTAGTTCACTGCAAAGCTTGTTCTCTGTAGTTTCAGAGAATATATGACACTTGACTTAATTTCCCTATTTCAATCAAACAGTGTAAACTTCACTTTTATTGTTACAAAATGAACTTCTAGCAATATAACATGGCAAAGTAGACTTCATAACAAACTCACGTGATCATTCCATATTTCAAATCCATGCCAAACATTTCATAATACTCATAAGAACATAATAGTACAAGGATATAGATCCATATGCATATACATAATTTTTATACATTATTTTAAAATATGGAATCATACCTTGAAATTATCATCAAGCATCTTCTCTCTTTCATTCTCTTTGGCTCATTGATCTCCTTGACATTGCTTGTGCCTATCATTTGGGATACTTGAGGGGATGAGATTGGGGGCAATCTCAGTAGCAAGTTACATGTCATGCAATTATGTCAATCATGTCAAATAAATCACATTTGATCACATTTAATCATATCAATTACATTTAAACAAGAAATAGCCACATTGGTCATAAAATTTCGACAGCATAATGGCTTAGAAAATGAATATCCCGGGGAATAAAACCCCTCATTTTATAGCCAATACTAATTAAAGAAATCACAATTTCAATATGGCAACACAATTTAATCATAGAAAGACCATGAAAGAACATAAAGCAAGAATATGAAACTTAGCTACCTTGAAGCGTTTCTTTGGCTCTTCCTCTTGAATCTAATACTTCCACTACCTCCTTAGGCTTCCTCAAGTCCCTTAACATCATTAAACACTTGCTCAATTAACTAGAACAAATAGCTACTTCATAAAGTCTCATTTAAAACCCTAAAGACTCAATTTCTTTATCTAAAGCCTAATCTTTGAGCCAATGCTTATCTTTAAGGTTTTTCATCATGGGGAACTCATTTTTGCCATCAAATGCATGAAAATCCAGCTCCTTCCCACCTTATTGGTCAGACCAAAATCTGCTCTTAGGAGGAAGAAATTGGTTTTTCACAAAAACTTGCTTTAAAACCTACCTAGTTTGCTTTTCTTGAAAAATATCATGCTTTCTTGTAAATTTATGCCTTAAAAACTCCTTCCCTCTTATTATCATGCTTAGGCCAAGATTGGACAGCAAGTGAAGGAGGATAAATTTCAAAGAAACTAGCTCAAATGAACAAGAAACTAGGATAGAACACTTAAGTGTTGCAAGAGAAACACTTATCTATTTTCTTGGAAATTTTCTTCCTATTTTCCATCACTTTTCATCTCCTTCATGTAGCCTTCCTTTCTCCATCACCTTGCTGCAGCTTCTCCTCTCCTTTTCTTGCCTAAATATGTCACATAACATGAGCCAAGGAGGGAGTATTTATAAAACTTTGTGACCAATAAGAAGTTGCCACCAAATCTTCTTGAATTTTCCTTGGAAATTATTAATTTAATGAAATTCTATCATGTGCTACAGATGGAGCATGAATTTGAGGGCATTTTGGTCTAAAAATTTTAGATATTTACTTATTCAAATATATCTTAGACCAGTCTGGACAATTAAAGCTACTTTAGCAGTATATTTTACTATTATTGGGACACCTCTTTTAACTATATTGGGATATAAAATTATCACAATATCCTTATCCTAATTGGTCCAAATATAGTACCAAATGATGAAAGACCCAAACAGAACTCGTCCGATTGAACCTCCAATGACTCGGAAAGAACCACGGATCGTGCTAGAATCAAATAAGGCCACACGAATAGTAAAGAAAGCACGAGGATAGGAAATATGTGAATCTGAAAATTAAGAAGAAAACAATGCACGAAAAGAACAAGAAAATAAGAAAGATATGTTGGTCAATGGGGTAAGACCCTAAGAGAATTCGTCTCTTAGAACCCTAGCCTTGGGACGCCACAAAGGAAAACCACTCCTTTGATAAGTCTAAGAATTCTCTCAAGAACACAAGGAATACAAGAGAAAAACTCACAAGAAAAGAACATAAGTTCTAAAAATTCATTCTCATTAATTTGTCTTTCTCAAAGTACATAGGTGGCTCCTTATATAAAGGAATAAGGCAACCAAATCTCTATGCTAAACTAAAAAATGAAAATTACAATAAAAATAATCAAATCTAATCAATCCTAAAGAAGATACCACAATCTAAATGAAAAAGGAAACAAAATATTCATCAAATCAATTAAAAGGTGGCAACTTTCTTACTAAATGACTAATAGAAAATTCTAGAGCCTAATCTTTAAAAATTAGGAAACAACTTAAAACTTAATCTCCAAGTCACAATCTTTGACCATATGACTTATTTCTAAAAATTAAATTAAATAAACGAATATTCTTAATAAAATTATATTAAAAACGTCACTATTCATTGTCACATGCAGAGCACATGATGTCTTCAAGTTAGCTCTTCCAAATGGGCTTCTTTTGGGTTTGGATTTGGACCTTGTATAGATAAGAGCATTATCACACCCTTGGCTCCTTTTTGGGCTGTAACTTGAACTAAATAAGTGGGCTCCAAAAGTAGTAACTCTTGGATCAATCCATTTAAAGCTTTCTTCATTCTTTTGGATCTTGTTCCAATCTTTGGGCTTATCGAGCATTGTTAATGGATCTTTTGTCTCCCAAACTTGCTTTCCATGTTCTTGTTCAGCACCTTGATCAAGCCCTCCATGCTCCTCTTTGAACTTTTGCAAGCCATACCCAGCCCTTACTCTATCATATTTTTCTTGAATGAATACTGCCTCTTCTTGCAGTCTAGACTGACTTTTAGCGAGTAAAATAGTAATAGTAAATCATAATTACCCAATAAATATTATTTTGATCTTAATAAATTCCATACTATATTTCATTGGCTTTAGCTCAATGGGAGCTTCATTTTGACTATAATTTTTCATATTTACAAAAATGCCCTTGACCTAGGATAGATTTATACTTTTTAAAACTTTTGGGTCATTAGGTGTAATTTTTGCCAAAATATTTGACTTCTCTTCCCCATGTGAATTCTTATCTGCTTGGGGACAAAATTATCATTTCCATAATTTTTAGGGGTAAAAATGTAATTTCTCATTTTTTCGTCCAACCAGGAAAAATGACCTCTTTGCTCTATTTCATGCAAAACGGTGTCTGCCCGTTTTTATAAATGTCTTATGTATTTTTAGTTATCTAATATTTTAGAGATGTTACAATTTTCTCCCCCTTAAAATAAATATCATCTTCGAAATTTAGATATATATCAGTACCTTTTATTTCCTTTCTTTTTATTTCCCAATTTTTCAGACCATTTTTACCAAAGAAATACTCATATTTCTCACTTACTTGACTTTTCAGTCAATATTTTACTCTGGTATTATTTAGTCATTTATAATATTTGAAAAGTCTAGTTCATACTCTTTGAACTGGGAATTGTGAGAACATCATAAACTAGTTTTACTTTAGGGGTATTGAGAATTTTCACATAACATACTCAATCTTAATCCTCATCTTTACTTTCATAACTTTCCCTTATCTTGTTCATACTATACTTCCATTATTGGCACATGATATTATCTCTTTCTCTACTTTCATTACTTTAGGCTATTCACATGAATAATCTTTCTACCAAGGCATAAGCTCGTCACATTAGCTTTGCCTAAATGACATTTACAAGTCATCTTATATTTGCTTTTCACTTCTTTTATTTTCTTTACTTCAAGTCTAACTCTTCTTTTATCTCATAATCCCTTGAGGCCATTGCGATCTCAAACATTTTTATAGTAATACCATAGATATAACAACTCATAGTAGCCTAACAGCTGCTTTTAGTAAGACTATTATAAATTCTCGGTGCCCAAATTTAATTATTGGCACATTTTTCTTACCTTTTACATCTTTTTCATATTTCCCAGTAGGTTACTCATCATGAAATTTTCCTTACTTGAGCACACTTAATTGTAGAGTACTGAGGGGTTCTGCTGCACTCTTGTCATTCTTTGGACTTATAGAATGCGGTATTAGGCTTCATTTTAAACTGTAACTCATCTATGTGACCTCTGGATCACTTATTGCTTTTAATTTTAGGGAATTCATCCCCTATACTCACACTGCTTCTTTTTATTCTAGCCTTTACTAGCTTGGAGATTCATCTTACCACTATGCCTTTACGTATAAACATATCCACGAACCTTGTACTTTGCTCATCCTATCATACCTTTAAGATCTTTTAGCTCTTTGTGATTCAGGGTCTAAATAATATTAAGGCAGTGGTCTCTAACTCTTTACTCTTATGACATATCTACTTTATCTGTTCTTATACATAACTTCTTAGTTATTTCGCCACGGTCAATTAGTGGTTTAGCAATTTAAGGGAAACTTCTTAACCCTTCAAAAGTCTCTTACTAGCTCAGTTAGAATTGGCCCTCGGCCTCTCACCATTACTCATTCTTGCTCTATCGGGCATCACCCCAAGAGTCACTTTCCATTACTTTGCCTTAGCGACTCATCTGATGGAGGATTTCATCTCTTTACTCAATTGTGCCTCTCCCGAAGAGCTACCTTCCATCTGCCTTGCCTCGGCTGCTTTTATCATATGGAGAATTTCATCTCTTTGCTCAATTAGGCTTCTTCCTAAGAGCTACCTCCCTTTTTCATCACCTTGGCAATTAATGGAATATTGTATTCATTGTGAGATCTTTTGGCCAAGAACTTTCTTTTAGCTAGATTTCATATTAAACTCTGCAATCGACTATCTCAAGATTTCTTAGTTCCCTAACTGCTTACCACTAATCAAATACCTTAGGTTCATACTTTGTACCTTATACCTCATAAGTATACTAACTTTTCTTACAGAGGCATTGCATCTTATCAAACTTTCTCATTTGAATCTTACATCAACTTTCTTGTCTATTCTTAACATCATTTTTTAAGCATTTCTTAACTTGAGCTATCAACATAACATTTAACTTAAGCTTAATACTTGGAACACCTTCAGGGAGTAGGCAAAATCATCATCTTGCTCATACAATCTAAAAGGAGATTATTGTAAAAGTTGATTCATGCCAATGCTCACGTCACTACTAGGGAAAGGCATACAAATCTTTGTATTGCTACGGTGCTTATTTAGACAAACAATGGAAATTATAGCCCAGTTTCTCATCAGGACATTCTCATATAACTTATATAATAGTAACTTCCAAACTTAACTTCTTAGCATAGCTACAGGATTCGGCTTGCACATGAATTGTACCTTTACTAAGGTCAGGTGACTTACAGGCCTTAACTGAGATTAGCACAAAGACTTTTTCCAGCGCTTATGTTCTGGGGTTGGCCATCTCCATAGTACTGTCACGAGTATAGTGTCCCGACTCTTTATACTTAAAGCACACATTCTTCATTGCTAAGCATAGCTTTCTACTATGAGCCTTTCTACATTCTTGAAAATAGGAGTTGGCTTACTCAACTATCTCCTCTGTGCTTATTGCCTTACTTCTGGAATCCCCTGGTATTCCAAGGTTACTTACCAATACTTATCAACAAACTGTTGAAGGAAGATTAGGTACCGAGTCAGTTGATTATACCTTGTAACATATTTAATGACTGACTCATTCACATCTTAGCTGATCCTTATAATTCCACTTTCTTTTAATCTCTTACAGACTAGGGAAAATAACTTTCATAAAACTATTCTTATAATACTTCCCAAGTCAATAGAGTGTCGTTTACCTAATTAGCTCATTTCGTGTTCTGCCACCATTGGTCAGCTTCCTTTACTATCAAACTTCCATTTCCAACGTGCATCCTATCATCTTTGAAAATTTTTTTTAGGCTCACAATCTACTTTTCAGCAACTTGCACATCAAATTTATCATCAAAGAATGGAAGCTAATATTTTCTCATCAAGCAATCATAAATTAGTGGTTGGCGAACACATCTAGTTACCTTAGGAGGAATCCTACAGAACCTACTAATTTACCTGAGGCTGCTGTGGTATAGCCAGAAACCTTAAGGGCTCTAGCTTTTCCCTTGTTGTCCTTGAGCATTAACTATCTCTTACAGTTGCTCAATAGTATTCTGTTACTAATCCAGAAGATTAAGGATTACTTGCAAGGGATCTAAACTAGGAGTACATTCATTTACTGTTACTAGAGTCATTTGAGAGGTGTGAGCTTATACTATTAGCCTTTGTTGAGCACCTCTTCGTATCTGAACAACTCTTATTTTGCAATTAATAATTGCAATTCATAATAATTTGAACTCCACAATCACATTAACTACTACTTCATTATACAATCACTGGTAAGAACTTATCATATTATCTTGACCCGTGGTCTTTTACTTTATTAATCTTTAATCAGGATGTGGTTGCATATATATTTAGTCAAAGATTGCAGCTATACATCTTATTTCTATATAAATGTTCCCTATATACACACATTACCTTGAGCTTGTGGGGCTTCCATACTAACATCAGGCTTACTATTGTCATTTGGCTTCTTAATTGGATCTTCTTCTGGATCCTTATCTGAGAATTCTATTGCCTCAGCTTTCCTTCCTGATAGCGCTTGACCTGGAGCGTTTAGCCTTTTCAGAGTGTTAAACACTCAACCTTGAAGGAACTCCTTAATATAGCTCCAGAGCTCATGATCTTGTTATGACATCTAGTACTTGCTCAACCCATTCTGATGCAAGCATGGAGCAAGCTCAAGACATTGGAGAAAAGGAGGCTGAACATGTAATCCAAAAGTGGAAGACAGTTGATCCATTACAAGGTATGGGAGGACCAATGACGAGATCAAGAGCTAAGGCAATGAAAGAGGCCTTGAGTGGTGTGATCAACAAGCAACTTGAGATGGAGCCTTTGCACTTAACTGAACTTGAAGTCCAAGAGCACAACAATGGCGTGATTATGTTATCATATATAGAAGTTCATATTTAAGCCCAACATGTGACTCTCTTAAAGAGCATGTGACTTAAGGATTAATGGGCCTAATTAGTATTAATTTCGTTTTTATTAATTATGGGCTGAACTTTGTTAATTAATAAAGCCCAATTGGTTAATTAATAGTATTTTTGATGGCCCAACTTGTAAATAAACATGCCATGTGCCAAACATGTGATTTCATTAATGTGTTGGCATGTTTATAAGGGCTTAAACATTATTTTTATTATTTTCTTATGAATTTTCGTTATTTTATTTTAGGATTTTATTTTACTAGTTTTCTAGGTCCAATAGGAGTGTTGTTTGCGCCTAAAGTCTCCTAATCCTATTAGGATTACTTAAGCCCAAATTAATTAGGGTTTCTAGGCTTATTAGGTTAGATTTTACCTTGCCTACTTAAGGCTAACTTTCATGTACGTTTTTCATATTTGAATGATTAAAGTTTCAGACTTTGTGAGTTTCTCTTGTGTTCTTTGAGTGCTAAAGCGAACTACAACTTATCAAGGAATTTGTCCTTCCTTGTGGCGTCACCGGAACTAGGGTTCAAGAGACCGGTTCTCCTGAGTTTTAATTCACCTAGACCAATATATATTGTGTGCTTTCTTGATTATTCTCATCTTTGTGTGTCTTTCTTCTTATTCTTGTTCAATTTTCCAGTCTTTGTGTCCCTTGTTTCGCAAAGATCTGGGTGTTATACACATAAAAGTGGGTTCTTTGGACGGATTCCATAAGGGTTCACTTATCATTTGGCATCAGAGCTTAGGTTTGTAAATCAAGGTGTGTTCTTTATTTTTCCTTATTTCCTTGTTTCACATCTTTGTTGCATTGGGAAATTTTTTTTGCGTCACTGCTCACCCGTACGCGTCACTGTTCACTGTCACTGTCGCGAACTGTTCATCATACTGTTTTGCGTCACTGTTCCTACTGTTCGGGTCACTGCTCGTACAGTTTCGGATTACTGTTCATCGTCACTGTTTTGTTTACTGTTTACGGTTACTGTTCAAAAAAATCAGAAAAAAAAAGATTGATTGATTGCTGCAAAAAAAAAATATAGCAGCAACTGAAAAAAAAAAAGCAGAAAAAAAAATTAAAAAAAAAGTGAGATTTATTGCTGAAAAAAAAAATATATATATATAGCAGCAACAACAAAAAAGTAGTAAAAATAAAAACAAATTATTTGATTGGATTTGATTTGAGACTTGATTGACTTAATTTATCAACTTTGGTGGCAAGTCTCATTAAAATATCTATAATTTGTCTTTCCTTCGATTTCTTTCCTTATCAGTTTCCTACAAATTTTCATCCTTCTTTGATCTATTTCCTTCAGATTTCTCTTGTTGGAAATTTCAGTTCTTTTGTGCTCATTTTGTGTTGGTTATTTGTTTAATTAAATTAGATCTTTGAGAACTTTAATTTTGAACTTTGGTTTTCTGTGATTGCCACTACTTTAAAAACTGACTTCCTTTTGATTGAGGTTGTGGTTTTAATTTAGCACTCTCATAAGAAAGCAAGCTTTGAGTGACAAAAGGCAAGAGAGAAATTGCATCATATTTGAAAAAGCCTTAATAAAGTGTGAAACACGAGTGCATTTACATTATTTTGAGTGAAACACGTGAGGGAGTGGTGATGTCCATTTTCTCCTTTATTTTCATTAACATTTCAGATCCTCAAAACATGTCTGGTGGCAGCGAACCTCAAATTCCAGATTGGAAGCTCTTCATGGACTCAATAAACGATCAATTCAAGAAGTTGAGTACAAGATTAGACGCGATTGAAGCTTCTCCTTCTTATTCTAAGACAAGCCGAGGAGGAAAGAACCATGTGATATATTATGATGATGGTGAAGAAGAATTAGGAACTGAATTTGAGGAAGAGATACAACCAAGAAGAACTAGACAAAACCGACATGCAACTAGAAATAATCAAGAGTACCAGAAGGATCCCCTTGCCAATATAAAAATGAAAATTCCCTCTTTCCAAGGGAAAATTGATCCTGATGCCTACTTAGAGTGGGAAAGGCGTGTGGAGCTTGTGTTTGAATGCAATTCATACTCTGAGGAAAGCAAGGTAAGATTGGCTGTTGTTGAGTTTATTGATTATGCTAGTATTTGGTGGAATCAATTGTGTACTACTAGGAGGAGAACTGGAGAGGGTCCGGTTAGGACATGGCACGAGATGAAAACAATTATGAGGAAACGATATGTGCCTAACCATTACCATAGAGATGTACACATGAAGCTTCAGAAACTCAAGCAAGGATCCATAAGTGTGGAGGAGTATTACCAGGAGATAGAGATTTCTATGATAAAAGCCAATGTGGATGAAGATCCTGAACAAACAATGGCGAGATTCCTAAGGGGATTAAATCCCGAGATTGCTGCTGAGATTGAGATGCAAAACTACCTCGATATGGAGGAGTTATTACATAAGGCTATAAAAGTAGAGAGACACTTGAAGGCAAAGCAGAAAGTGAAACCATTTGTTGGATCCAACAAAGAGTATAAAACGCCTTTCAAGTCCAAAGTTAAGACCAAGCCAAAGGAGGAAAGCAAGTCAAAGGAATCTACAGGAAAGTTTTCTAAACCTTTCTCTACTAATTCTTCTAAAATTAAGTGTTTTAAATGTCAAGGCTTTGGTCATGTTGCTGCACAATGTCCCAATAAGAGGACTATGATGGTTCTTGAGAATGGTTGTGTGACTAGTGAAAGTAGCGGTGGAGAAGAAGATGAGGCTGAAAGGAGCTCTCATGGAGATGGTGGTTCTGATGTGGAGATAGCTGATGCCGTCATTGGTGAAGTGCTGGTTTCTAGACGAGCTCTTAACATACATCCGAAGGAGGATATAGAAAAACAGTAACGTGAGAACCTGTTCCACACCAGATGTTTCATCAACAACAAGGTATGTACTCTCATCATTGATAATGGTAGTTGCACCAACTTAGCTAGTACCTTATTAGTTGAAAAGCTAGGTTTGCCGACTATGAGGCACCCCACACCTTATAATTTGTTATGGTTTAATGAAAGTGGGGATGCTCAGGTAACTAGACAAGTGAAGATAGCATTTTCAATAGGTAGTTTTAATGATGAAGTATTGTGAGACGTTGCACCTATGAATGATGGTCATTTGTTACTTGGTAGGCCTTGGCAATTTGATAGGAGGATTAAGTATGATGGTTATTATAACAGGTATTCTCTTATGCATAATAGCAAGACCATTGTACTAACACCTCTTAGTCCAGTGCAGGCTCTTGAAGATCAAAGAAGAATCACGCAAGAATGTAGCGTGAGAGAGAAAGAAAAGAAAGAGCATGATAAAGAGAGAAAAGAAAGTGAGATGAAAAGAAAAGAAAAGAGAGGAAGTGAGAAAAAGAAAGAATGTGTTGAGAGTAAGGTAACATTGTTTGCGGGAAGAGGAGAGATTAAGCGAGCATTACTTTGTGAGACATCGTTTGTATTGATGTATAAGGATGTGTATTTGACTATTTCTGACCTTGAAAACTCTCTTCCATCTAGTGTTATAAGTTTGTTGCAAGAATACAATGACTTATTCCCAGAGGAGATACCAGATGGGTTGCCTCCCATTAGAGGCATTGAGCATAGAATTGATTTCATCCCCGGAGCAGCAATTCCAAATTGACCTGCATATAGGGCAAATCCTGAAGAGACTAAGGAGATTCAGAGGCAAGTTGAGGAGCTGATGAAAAAGGGGTTTGTAAAAGAGAGCCTTAGTCCATGTGCTGTTCCTGTAATTCTTGTGCCCAAAAAGGATGGCAAATGGCGAATGTGTGTGGATTGCCGAGCCATTAACAAGATCACAGTTAAGTATAGATATCCCATTCCTAGACTTGATGACATGTTAGATGAGTTGCATGGTGCATGTATATTTTCTAAAATAGATGTTAGGAGTGGTTATCACTAGATTCGCATGAATGAGGGGGATGAGTGGAAGACTGCCTTTAAGACCAAATCTGGTTTGTATGAGTGGTTGGTCATGCCCTTTGGCTTAACTAATGCCCCAAGTACCTTTATGCATCTTATGAATCATGTGTTTCGCCCTTACATAGGAAAATTTGTTGTAGTTTACTTTGATGATATCCTTGTGTTTTCGAAGAGTTTAGATGAGCATATTGGGCATTTGCGTACTATTTGTGTGATTTTACGTGAGAATGGACTCTTTGCAAATCTAGAGAAGTGTTCTTTCTGTTTGGATTCTGTTGTTTTCCCTGGTTTTATTGTAGGTGCTAATGATGTCCGTGTGGACGAGGAGAAGGTCAAAGCAATCCATGAATGGCCTATACCGAGAAATGCAAATGAAGTCAGAAGTTTCCATGGGTTAGCTAGTTTCTATCGGAGATTTGTTCGAGACTTCTCAACCATTGCTGCACCTTTAAACGAACTAGTAAAGAAGAATGTTATGTTTAAATGGGGAGAGGCACAAGCGAGGGCTTTTCAAACTTTGAAAGATAAGTTAACCAATGCCCCCTTACTTGTTCTTCCTGACTTTTCTAAGGTTTTTGAGGTAGAATGTGATGCATCTGGAATTGGAATTGGTGCTGTCTTGATGCAAGAGGATAGACCGATTGCATACTTTAGTGAAAAGTTGAGTGGTGCATGTTTGAATTATTCTACTTACGATAAAGAGTTGTATGCACTTAAAAGAACCTTAGAACATTGGCAACATTATTTGTGGTCTAGGGAATTTATTTTGCATTCTGATCATGAAAGCTTGAAATATCTTAAGACTCAGAATAAGCTCAATAAGAGACATGCTGTTTGGCTTGAATTTATTGAGTCATTTCCTTACATTTTGAAACACAAGCATGGAAAAGATAATGTTGTTGCTGATGCATTGTCTAGGAGGTATAGTCTCATTACATCTATGCAAGCTAAGTTGATTGGTTTTGAATCTTTGAAAAGCATGTATGAATGTGATGTTGACTTTGCTGATGTTTGGAAACTTTGTGCAAAGCATGGTATTGATAACTACTTTTGTTTTGAAGGCTTCCTATTTAAGAGGAATAAACTGTGTGTGCCTGTTTGTTCTATGAGTGAATTGTTGGTTCTTGAATCCCATGGGGGTGGTTTAATGGGACATTATAGGGTTGAAAAGACTTTAGCTATTTTGAAAGAGCATTTTTATTGGCCACATATGAGAAAGGATGTCATTTCTGTTTGTAACAAGTGCATTGTGTGCAAGCATGCTAAGTCTAGAGTGCATCCACATGGTTTATACACCCCATTACCTATTCCTTCGCATCGTTGGGTGGACATTTCTATGGATTTTGTGCTTGGATTGCCTAGGTCCTCCACAGGAAAAGATAGTATCTTTGTTGTTGTTGATCGATTTAGCAAGATGGCTCATTTTATTGCATGTGCAAAAACTCATGATGCTATGCATATTTCTGATTTGTTCTTTAAGGAGGTTGTTAAATTGCATGGTTTACCCAGGTCTATTGTTAGTGATCGTGATGTTAAGTTTTTGAGTCAATTTGGCGAACTTTGTGGGCTAAATTGGGTACTAAGCTTGTGTTTTCTACTGTTGCACATCCCCAGACTGATGGACAAACTGAGGTTGTTAATAGAACTCTATCTTCTCTTTTATGTGCTGTAATCCAAAAGAATCTTAAAAATTGGGAAAAATGTTTGCCACATGTTGAGTTTGCTTACAATCGTACTATGCATTCTACCACCGCTTTCTCTCCTTTTGAGATAGTATATGGTTTTAATCCTTTAGCTCCATTGGATTTGCTTCCTTTACCATCCCATGAGTTTACTAACCTTGATGGTGCGCAGAAAGCTCAATTTGTGAACAGTACTCAAAACAGTTTTGGTGAACAGTGACGGGAACAGTAATCACGAAAAACAGTCTGGAACAGTACGATGCACAGTGACGGAAAACAGTGTTCGTTGAACAGTGAAAAAGAAACAGTACCGGCAAAAACGGAACAGTACGAAACAGAGCCTATGAACAGTGAAATCCGTACGGTATGAACAGTGACGCGAAATATTTTTTTTTTTGAAGCAACGAAGATGGATTGAAACAAGAGAACAAGCAAAATAGGGAACACACCTTGATTTGCAAACCAAAGCTCTGATACCAAATGATAAGTGAACCCTTTTGGAACCCGTCCAAAAAACCCACTTTTATGTGTATGACACCCGGATCTTTGCTAAACAAGGAATACAAAGACTTAACAGCAAAGAAAAGAATAAAGACATACGATAACAGAAGCAAAGAAAACCAAAAATAAAGAAATAAGATGGATAGATGTTGGTCTTGAGAAATAGAACCCAAGAGAATCGGCTCTTGAACCCTAGTTCCGGTGACGCCACAAGGATTGACCAATTCCTTGATAAGTCATAGTATTTTCTCTAGCACTCAAAGAATCGCAAGAGGAAACTCACAAAAGTCTGAAACTTTAATCATTCAAATTTTTTAAAAAATGTACATGAAAGTTAGCCTTAAGTAGGCAAGGTAAAATCTAACATAATAAGCTTAAAAATCCTAATTAATTTAGGCTTAAGTGATCCTAATAGGATTGATTAGGAGACTTTAGGCCCAAACAACACTCCTATTGGACCTAGGAAACTAGTAAAATAAAATCCTAAAATAAAATAATGAAAATTCATAATAAAATAATAAAAATAATGTTTAAGCCTTTATAAACATGCCAACACATTAATGAAATCACATGTTTGGCACATGACATGTTTATTTACAAGTTGGGCCATCAAAAAGACTATTAATTAACCAATTGGGCTTTATTAATCACTTAACTTTAGCCCATAATTAATAAAAACGAAATTAACACTAATTAAGCCCAATAATGCTTAAGTCACATGCTATTTTAATGAAGCACATGATCTTTCAAATAATCTCTTCCAATGGGCTTTTCTTGGGCTTGAATCTTTCCAAGTGATAAGGCCTCCTACCATACTCCTGAATTTGTCCAAGCCATCCTCTATCACACTTATATTCTAGGTATTAGGATCTATAGGGATAGATCCAAGAGTCTGATTGACCTAAGTCAATGCACTTATATAGACAAAGTATTACATAGGTTTAGTATGCAAGAATCAAAGAGGGACTACATACCCATGTCTCATGGCATCAATCTCAGCAAAGCTTAGTGTCATTGTTCACGAGATGAGTGAGAACACATGAACAAGATTCCATATGCTTTGGCAATTGGATCAATTATGTATGCCATGTTGTACACTCGGCCAGATGTCTCATATGCCTTGAGCATGACTAGTAGATATCAGTCAGATCCAGATGAGAATCACTGGACTGCTGTCAAGAATATTCTGAAGTGCTTAAGAAGGACTAAGAATGTATTATTGGTGTATGGGGGATTAGAAGACAAGCTGGTTGTAAATGGTTACAGAGATGCAAGTTTCCAATCTGACAAAGATGATTCTAGATCGCAAATTAGGATTCCTATTCTGTTTGAATGGTGGAGCAAGTAGTTGGAAGAGTTCGAAGCAAAGCACTGTAGCTAATTCTATAACAGAAGCTGAGTACCTAGCATCATCAGATGCAGCTAAGGAAGCTGTTTGGATTAAGAAATTCATCACTGAGTTTGGAGTGGTGCCTACCATCTCAAATCTGATAGATCTATTTTGTGACAACAAGGACGCAGTAGCACAGGCTAAAGAGACTAGGTCACATCAAAGAACCAAACACATACTCAGGCGATATCATCTTATCAGAGAAATCATTGATATGGGTGATATAAAGATATGCAAAATACCAATCGATGATAATGTTGCTGATCCTCTTACTAAGCTACTTGCACAGATAAAGAATGAGTGTCATGTTAGGTCAATGGGTATTAGATACATCAACGATTGAGCCTAATGCAAGTGGGAGTTGTTGGAGATTGTGTCCTAGGCCAATCATTGTATTATGAACATTGTGTTTCATTATAAGAAAGGTGTTTTTTTTCTGACATTATTATATTGTTTGCATGTTTTTCTTTATAATAATATCCTTGGATAAATTATTTTATCCTAAATATCTCTGGTCAATCATCTTTGTGGGAATAATGATGAATTAAGGGTAGTATGATTTTGATTGATAATTATGTGATAATTATGTATAAAGATACAAATAAAAATCATAAGCTCCTGTTAGAGAATAAGCGCTAGATTGACCCGTCGTGACATAGCCGCATGGATCAAGTCATAAGCATATCTCATATATAACTGTCTCACTAAGCCCTCAGACCTTAGATCACCATGGCTCCCTACATTAGAAACACTATACTTTGGTATAGTTAAAAGTCACATTTAATCGGGAGATCATAAAGGCTATGATCGGGCATAGTGGAACTTGTATGGAGGAAGATGAATGGTTAAGATGGAATTTGTCCTTCTAATTAATGGAGAGATATATTTGGGGCCCTTGATGAATGAGACTGAGAAAATGCATGGCCATGCTCGAATGGAAGAGTCTCCATTTGTTCTATCAGTCTACTCGAAGATCGAGAAAGTGATAGTCGAGTAAAATAAGGATGACGTTTCCATGCCTTATACTTGACCCATATATCATGAGACAAAAGGGATGTGATTTGGTTATATGATAGGTTGTATTGGATCATCAATCTCATATGATTTTGGTAGTCACAATGTCTTGCTAGAAATCACTTGTGACTTGTGGGTCCAATAGTGTTATTAGCCCGCTGCCAACATCATATAGGCGTACAGGGTCACCCACAAGAACAAGCCAACTTGAGCTAGAATGTCCAAATTCATTGAATTTAAAATTTGTCTAGATTCAATGAATTTAATGTTCAATTTAGGGTGATAGAATTATATATATTTTATATATATATATATTAAAATTTGAAATATATATATTTGATATATATATTTTGAAATATATATATTGTTCAAATTAATTCAAATTAATTAGTTTTAAATTTAATTTTATGTGATAGATTTAAATTTAAACTGATGTCATAGTCTAAATTTGATTTAGATTAGATTCTAAATTTAAATTTAAACTAATAATATAAATTTGATTTATATGATAAATTAAATCTAGATTTGAGTTTGGATAAATATTAGATAGTTAGTTTAAATTTAATCTATTGGATAGATTTAAATTCAAACTAATCTATTTAATTAATATTTGATTTACTTTAAATTATTAATTTAAATTAAATAAATACCGAATCCTATCTATATATTGATATAGGCTAGGATACAAAATCAATAGAATTCAAATTATCCTAAAGAGAGAGCGGCCATATACATAGAAAGAAAAACTGTACAGGCGAAAAGCGAAGGCATACGGACTTCTATGGAATCATACGGATATCACAACCAAAGGTGCTAGCACGCCGCTCGAGTTGGACTCACTGTTCATGTAGATACCAGTAGAGGTAGCTGACTAATCGCATTAGTTCCTGGGGTCCAACGAAATGAAAAAGAACACCAAGGGACATACCTGAGGTAAATTCTTTTTTTACATCTCAATCTAAACAACGTTGATGGATCCATGGGAGGGAATTTCTTATAGTTTTTTCGCTATGTGTATAGTGAAATTCCCAATAATATGTATGTGTTATGGATGATGAAAGGTGGAATTTGGCCTGGTTGGTGTGTTTTAGGGCCTGTAACCCGCTTTGTCAAGTTGGGGTTCAAGGTGGTCAAATCTCAGAGGAGTGGTTATTTTGAGGTGACACCTCTTTGGACAAATTAGTTTGGCAGTTTTGGATCTGTATGAATGGTCTCTAAGTGAACATTTGCCTTTGGTGGCAACTGGAGGTAGTTAGTGGTGAGTTTTGGTTAATAAGTGGACAAAATGGTGTCAGGGGTCCAGAATCTCCATACAGAGTTGAATGAGGTGGAATTGGTGTCTATGGATAGATTGAGACTAGATTGACTTGTAGGAGTTGAAATCAAGTTGAAGGCCAGAGCATAAAGTTATGCGCGTTGGAAGTTCACCCCGGTGTTGAGTTTTTGCTAGTGTGGAAACCAGCATAGGGCACTATGGCTCTAGTGTCCAAGCCGCGGCGCCAGTGGAGGCAGAAGTATAGTGACAATAGAGGAACCTAGAGCCACGGCAGTATTATAGCGGGCCACAACCCCAGCCTAGATTTTGGTGTTATTAGGTTCGTTTCCACTGTTCTAAAATTTTGGGAAGTTGTTTTGAGATGTTTGGGTTGTGTTTGGTTGGATTTTTGAAGTTTATGGTCAAGTTTGGAAGTGTTTAGCGATAGGGTGTTACATTTTGGTATCAAAGCAATAGTTTTGGGCCATTGTTTTTGCTTGAAGTACTACTTGACACAATTTTAAATACATAGACTATATTCTCACTGCAATGACCAAGTAATAGTGATCTCATGAGGCAAATGCATGAGATATTGGTTGGCCTCAATAATCTAGTAAATACTCAAGGGGAGACCTTGAAGAAGTTGCAAGAGCAAATGTATAGGCACGAGCAGGGTAAAGTGAATGAAGAGACTGACATGTTTGTGGATCTGAACACAGGAGAGGATAAGAATGAGAATGTAGTGGAGCCAGAGAGAGGCCTAAGAGTTGGAAGAAGGGGTATCTCTTCACAATTGAAGGACTTTTGGAAGTTCAGTCCTCTGGCTTTCAAGGTACCATGGATGTTTCACAAGTTGAAGATTGGATAGAACAATTGGAGAATATCTTTAGTGTGATGGGTTGCACCTCAGAGCAAAAGGTGCAACTGGTAGCATTTAAGCTTGAAAAGAAGGCCAAATGTTGGTGGAAGAGTGTTCTCTCGAATGTTGAAGCAATGCATCCTCCTATGAATTGGGATTAGTTTAGAGAATGGTTCTTTGCATACTACATCCCTTCAACCTTAATGATGCAGAAGGAGGCCGTGTTCCTAACTTTTCAGTAAGGGAATCTATCAGCAGATGATTACATTGATTAATTTCTAGACTTGATAAAGTATTCCTGATGGGAGACACGTTAGGAACCCGTCCTAAGAGCCTTCTTTGATATAAAGATCATGCAACTCAAGGAAAGATGAATTGAACGCAAGAACAACGAAGAACAACAATGAATAAAAACTAAAGAAAATAGACACGATGAAATAAGAAAACTGAACAAAATGTTGGTCGAAGGAAGTAGACTCCAAGAGAACCCATCTCTTGAATCCTAACTCCGGGACGCCACAAGGATCACCACTCCTTGATAAGTCCTCATTCTTTCTGGCACTCAAGGATAAGCAAGAAAGAACTCACAGAACAACAATAAAGTTGCTGAAAAGAAATTCATTCATTCATGTTGTGTGGAAAACCTTACAAAGTAGTGCCTATTTATAGATGGAAAAAGGCTAACAAGAATCCCTAGGAATAATAAGCACTAAATGTTCCTGAAAGGTGACAACTCATTATATAATGAATCTGGACATAAGGTGCTGAATTACTTCTCCAAAATGGCTCCTATCACCTTTTTCAAATTAGGAAACAAACTCAAAAAGAAACCAACAAAAAGTAGCCCAATTTAAATAGGAAACTTTTGACCTGAATATTAATCATAAAAAACGTCACTTTTAATGGTCACATGAGAAGCACAAGTTGTCTTCAAGTTGTGTCTCCCAAATGGGCTTCTTTTGGGCTTGAACCATTAGCCTATATGATTGGAAGCATTTTCCATACTTTCTAGCTCTTTTTTTTGGGCTGCAGCTTGATTCAAATAGCTGGGCTTCATGCTTTGTCCAAGTACTCCAAATGCTTCATGCCTTAATTGTACTTTATCAATTCCACTTATCCAAATAACTATCAGAGATAAAGGAGCGGCTATCTGTGGTGGAGTTTGTGTCCTTTAATGACTTGTGTGTGAAGATTCATGCCCTATACAGGCGGATGTAGGAGGCCGAAGAGCATAAAAGGAATTCCATGATTTGGGCCTTTTCTCACCTAGAACCTACAGGAGGAATTAGTAAAGGAAGTGGTTCAGGTAGTGGTAACAGTGGTGGCAGTATAGGTTCTACCGGAGGAAGAGGTCGCTAATAGAGACCGTCATGGTAGAGGAAGAGGCAGGTTTGGCAAAGATTAGTCCAATAGAGATCAATTTAGCTGATGATCCTTTTATTGAGGAACTTTGACCAGGGGAGTTCTAGTTAAAGCGAGTATGTAGGAACTGCTCCAGCTCCATCTTAGTACAGGTTAGGTAGTGCATTAAATCCTTGCACAAAATGCAGGTTGAGTCATGGTGAGCATCCGTGCGTGTTTTGTTTAAATTGTGGGAGACTGGGACATATTGCTCAAGGTTGTCATGAGCCAAGTCATGATGATGCAACAAGGAGGCCCACGATGCCTAGATGAGTTTTTACCATCACCCGACAGGAAGTGGATGCAGCTCCTAATCTGATTAGCGGTAAACTTAAACTCAATGGTTACTCTATTCATGCTTTTTTTGACTCAGGTGCATCGTATTCCTTCATTTCTTTTGTTTGTGCTTGGAGATTGGGTATTGCAGCAATGGAGTTGCCTTTTGTGTTGTCGGTATCCACACCCACGGGAGTTTCAATAAGAACTATTCAAGCTTGTTTGAATTGTGTGGTTCATTTTGAACACTAAAGTACTACTGTGGATCTAATATGTTTGCCGATGCAAGAGATTGATGTGATGATTGGGATGGATTGGTTGGAGGTGAATAATGCCATTCTTGACTGTGCTCGGAAGACTTTGTCTTTGCCTATGAATATACCTAGTGTTAAAGGGGATGAGAATGTCTGTTTGTCCTTCACCCAAGCCAACAGGTATCTGAAGAAAGGATGTCAAGGGTTTCTGGTTTTCTTCTCTGTGAATGTGGATATGGAATGAGGTGTCGAAAGATATCCAGTTGTGAATGAATACCCTGATGTGTTTCCAGAGGAGATTACCTGTTTGCCACCACACGAGAACTAGAGTTTTCCATCGATTTGGTGCCCAGGACAAGTCCTATTTCGAAGGCTCCATATCAAATGGTACCATCTAAGTTGAAAGAGCTCAAGAAGCATATTGAGGAATTATTAAAAAGGGTTTTCATTAGACCTAGTATCTCGCCTTGGAGAGCTCCAGTGTTATTTGTGAAAAAGAAGGATGGTAGCCTCAGATTGTGTTTTGATTACAGGCAACTGAACCGAGTGACGATAAAAAATAAATATCCTTTGCCTAGGATTGAAGACATGATTGATTAGTTTGCAGGTGCCTCCGTATTCTCTAAAATCAATTTGACGTCAGGATACCATCAACTTCGAGTGTGTGCTAAGGATGTGCCTAAAATAGCATTTCAAACTCAATATGGTCATTATGAGTTTCTTGTGATGCCATTCAGGTTGACCAATGCCCTGGCAATCTTCATGGATTATATTAATAGGGTGTTTCGGCCGTATTTGGATAAATTTATGGCAGTGTTTATTAACGACATCTTGATCTACTCCAAGAGTGAGGAAGAGCATGTGCTCTATCTTCGGATTATGTTGCAAGTATTGCGGAATCACCAACTGTATGCTAAGCTCAGTAAGTGTGAGTTTTGGCTATGGGAGGTGAAATTTCTGAGTCATGTGATTTCTACAGAATAAGTGGTAGTAAACCCAGTAAAGTTGAAGCAGTATTGAATTAGGAGAGACCGCGATCAGTGACTGAAATTCAGATTTTTCTGGGATTGGCTGGATAGTACCGAAGGTTCATTAAGGGATACTTTTAGCTTGTTATGCCATTGACTAGACTCACCCGTAAGGATCTATCTTTCATTTGGGATTATAGGTGTGAGAGAGCATTCCAAGAGCTGAAGGTTTGTCTGACGTCTACCTCAATGCTCATTATCCCTATCCCATCAGAGCCGTTCATTGTTTACACGGACACCTCTAAGAATGGTCTAGGGTGTATATTGATGCAGCAAGGCAAAGTTGTAGCGTATGCTTCAAGGCAGTTGAGGCCTCATGAGAAGAACTATCTTACTCATGACCTTAAGCTAGCAGCTATAGTGTTTGCCTTGAAATTGTGAAGACATTATCTTTATGACACTTAGTTTGAGGCGTTCAGTGATCACAAGAGTTTAAAGAATTTGTTTAATAAAAAAGAACTAAACATGAGGCAAAGGCATTGGGTTGAGTTCCTAATAGACTATGAGTTTGCTTTGAAATATCATCTTGGGAAAGCAAACGTTGTGGCAGATGAATTAAGTAGAAAAATGATCCATATGGCCACAATGATGATAAGGGAAAAACAGTTGCTGGAAAGCCTAAGAGATACGAAGTTATCCATTAATGTCCATCCTGGAATACTAGTAATGAGTTCCATTAATGTATCAAGTGATTTATTGAGGAACATTTGCTATGCTTAGATGGAGGATGGCTATCTTTTGGGCATTCAAGAACAGATTGAAATGGCGGAGACCCAGGACTTGGATATTCTAGGGTATGGTATCATCTGTTACCATGGTCAGATTTGTGTACCAAATGTTGCGGGGCTGCGAGAAATAATTTTGGAGGAAGCTCACAAGAGCAGGTACACTATTCCCCAGGTACCACAAAGATGTACCAAGATCTAAAGCGTGGTTATTGGTGGCTAGCTATAAAAAAGGACATCGCAGAGTATGTAGCAAGATGTCTAATCTGTCAGAAGGTAAAGATTGAGCACCAATTTCCTGCAGGTATGTTGCAACCTTTAGAGATCCCAGAGTGGAAATGGGATAGCATTTCCATGGATTTTGTGAAGGGATTACTGAGGACCTCTTCAGGACACAATGGAATATGGGTCATTATGGACAGGTTGATGAAGTTGGCCCATTTCCTTCCAATTCGGAAGACTATTTTGATGGAGAAGCTAGCTCAGTTGTATGTGAATGAGATTGTGAGGCTGCATGGAGTCCCGATAAATATTGTGTCGGACAGAGATCCTAGGTTTACATCCAGATTTTGGAAATCTCTTCAGAAGGCCTTGGATACAAAATTGAGTTTTAGTACTTCTTATCACCCTTAATTTGATGGGCAAACTGAAAGGATAATTCAGACTCTTAAGGGCATGCTGCGGGGAACAAAGGCAATTGGGATTAGTTTTTGTCATTGCTTGAATTTGCCTACAACAATAGTTTCCACTCGAGTTTGCAAATGGCTCCATATGAAGCGTTGTATGGCAGGAAGTATAGGTCGCTATTGTGTTAGGTTGAACTTGGTAAAAGAAGTCTTTTGGGCCCAAATATTGTGGATCAAACCTCTTGAAAAATAGAGAGTATTCGTTAGAAGCTTCTTACCGCTTAGAGTCGGCAAAAAAGTTATGCAAACAAGAGGAGGAGACCATTGGAATTTGATGCGGGAGTTCATGTGTTTTTGAAGGTCACTCCTACTACTGGTGTTAGATGGTCAATTTGAGCGAAAAAGCTCACTCCGCGGTATATGGGTCCATACCAAATTCTGGAACAAATTGGGCCAGTAATGTATCGAGTGGCTCTACCACCTAATTTTGCTGGATTATATGATGTTTTCCACGTGTCTCAACTCAAGAAGTATCATCTAGATCCGTCTCATGTAATTGATGATGAGGTAATTCAAGTGCGAGAAGATCTGACTTTTGAGATCACATAGTTGCAGATTCTTGATGTAAAAGAGAAACAGCTGAGAAATAAGACCATTAAGTTGATAAAGGTTCTATGGAGAGGCTTGACATCTAATGATGTCACGTGAGAGATTGAAGAATCCATGCAAAGCTAGTATCCAGAGATTTTTGCCTAAGGTAAGAGTTGAAATTTCGAGGATGAAATTTTTTTAAGAAGGAGAGAGTGTAACACCCCTCATGACTTTGTTTTGGCATGATGTACAAAATTGAAGGAAAACAGGGTGGAGGAAGGTTCAAGTAGAGTCAAAAAGAGCTCCATACCACGGTAAGAGGTAGGGCTACCGCGGAGAGAGAGTGTCTAGTGGCTCTTTCCAGCTGAAAACTGGTGGAACCATGGTGAGGTGTGCTGAGGCAGCGGTGAGAGTCAAGTTTCTGATTTAAATCAGAAACATTTCAGTCAATTGAATGTGAAGGAAAGAAAGGAAACAGAGTGAGTAACGATGAGCTCTGCTAGGATTTTGAGTTTTTCGGCCATTGAGAGTCATTTTTTGGACTTTGAAAGTTTGGATTCAAGTTAGTAAGTGATTTCTACTCCTCCTTCTCCATTTTCTTCAGTTGGATTTGGGGTTTTTTGATTATAAGTCAGGATCTTCAGTTTCTGCCGAAATCCACCAATTGAAATGGATGAAATGGGGTTAAGGAAGTATGTTTTGGTATTCTTGATGCTTGAATGTGAGTTTTGAAGGGTTTATGCATGATTTGAGCTTAACCTTAGGTTATTTTTGGTTAGGGCTCCTAGGAATCCAAAGTGAATGTGGTTAATTAAAGAATTGTGATATTGTTAAGGTTGTATGGCTACTCGAAGAAGGCTAGTCTTGAGATTGGCATTCAAAAAAGCTTGTGGAACTCGTGTGAGCTTGGTATTGACAACTTGAGGTAACCGGTGTTTGTTTTAAGTGATTATATGTTATATATGTATATGTATATGCATGTTCCTTTTCATACCACGATGTTGATTGCGTATGTGTATGGTTTTTCTACATATTGTGGTATGCATGTGATGGGAGGCACGTTAGGAACCCGTCCTAAGAGCCTTCTTTGATATAAAGATCGTGCAACTCAAGGAAAGATGAATTGAACGCAAGAACAACGAAGAACAACAATGAACAAAAACTAAAGAAAATAGACACGATGAAATTAGAAGACTGAACAAAATGTTGGTCGAAGGAAGTAGACTCCAAGAGAATCCGTCTCTTGAATCCTAACTCCGGGACACCACAAGGATCACCACTCCTTGATAAGTCCTCATTCTTTCTGGCACTCAAGGATAAGCAAGAAAGAACTCACTGAAAAACAATAAAGTTGCTGAAAAGAAATTCATTCATTCATGTTGTGGTTTGCAAAAGTACAAGAGGTGCCTATTTATAAGCAAGTATTAACCCACAAACTAACTCTAGTTCACCCCACAAAACCTAACCTTATTAATGCTAATTAATACAAAAAGGAAATCCTAAGTCAAAAGGAGCATTTAATTCTAATTTTGAATTTGAAAAGGTTGGCTCCTCTTAAATGCATAAAGCAAAGCAAATCAGATCATTATTTGCCTTTTATTGAAAAGGAAACAAATTGACTAAAATAATCCTAATAAAACTTATTAAAAACGTCACTTTTAGTGACCGCATGAGAAGCACATGTATTTTAAGTGAATTCTCCATATTGGGCCTTCTCCAAGTTGGGCTTGTTGACTATAAGTTGGCTCCACATTTTCAGCTTGCCTCTTTCTTTGTTTTGGGCCTCAAAATCATTCAAATACAATGGTTCCATGTTAATCATATTTTGGATCAACCCATTCATGGCTTGCTTCATGGCTTTGGTCCTAACTCTGGTCATTGGTCCTCCAATGCCTTGAAGTGGGTCTTGAATTTGTCCATGGCCCATTGTTTCCCTTAACTTGCCTTCATCAGCATGGCCAGTTGATATGTGATGATAGTATATGTATTATATGTATAATGTGTAGCATCCCCAAACCATTGCATGCTAGCATGTCCGTATAATGCTTGTGATGATAATGATATATATGTGTGTGTAGAGGCATGTTGGCATGACATTGGCATAATCACCATATGATTACATAGTGAGAGATTGATGATGAGGTGATGATGGTATGATAAAAGTCCCTGTCGCTAATTCCTCTCCATGGGAGAGCCAGGTGACAAAGAATAATATGATATGATGAATATCCCTGTTACTAAATCATCTCCTTAGGAGAGTCAGGTGGCAGTGGATTTGGGGATGCACCTTCCCTAAATCACCATTAATTCATGATAGCTCAAGGGAAGAAGAGCCACAGTCTGAGCTCTAGTGTAACCATTGGACGGGTTGCATTAGGGTAAGGTGAGCTTGGTAATATCTCGGAATTAGTCTTCACTGACTGTTGGAAGGGAATTAACTATTGAAATGTCTTGTGATGATGATAGCTCGTGGTTCTAGCCGTGTTTGAGGGAGAACATGCAACTATTCATTAGCATTGCATTACATGAATGTGTGGGTCAATATATGTATATTGTATGTGGTTGTTCCCAGTTACTGAGACACTATCTCACACCCCTCTCCCATGAACTAACCTTTCAAGTAACGGTTCTGCCACTAGTCCAGAGAAGCTGAGGGAGTAGCAGCGGACATGGGAATACTAAGTTTATATAGTTTGTGTGTATTTTGGATATGTATCTTGTGCCCAGTAGTATGGAAGGTTTTGTAATAAATGTATGACATGGATAAGGTTTGTTATGAATGGATGTTGTATGTATGTGTTATGTATGATAAAATGTGAAATTTGTCCTGGTTGGTGTGTTTTAGGGAGCCTGTTTTGTCAAGTTGGGGTTGAAGGGGGTCAAATCTCAGAGGAGTGGTTACTTTGAGGTAACACCTCTTTGGATAAGTTGGTTTGGGGGTTTTGGACCTGTATGAATGGTCTCTGAGTGACCATTTGCCTTTGGTGGCAACTGAAGGTGGTTAGTGGTGAGTTTTGGCCAATAAGTGGCCAAAATGGTGTTAGGGATCCAAAATCTCCATAGGGAGTTGGACGAGGTGGAATTGGTGTCTATGGATAGATTGAGACTAGATTGACTTGTAGGAGTTGAAATCAAGTCAATCGGAGGTCAGAGCATAAAGTTATGTGTGTCAAAAGTTCACCCCGGTATTGAGTTTTTGCTGGTGTGGAAACCAGCTGATGGGAGACACCTTAGGAACCTGTCCTAAGAGCCTTCTTTGATATAAGGATCGTGCAACTCAAGGAAAGATAAATTGAACACAAGAACAATGAAGAACAACAATGAACAAAAACTAAAGAAAAAAGACACGATAAAATAAGAAGACTAAACAAAATGTTGGTCGAAGGAAGTAGACTCCAAGAAAACCCGTCTCTTGAATCCTAACTCCGGGACGCCACAAGGATCACCAGTCCTTGGTAAATCCTCATTCTTTCTGGCACTCAAGGATAAGCAAGAAAGAACTCACTGAACAACAGCAAAGTTGCTGAAAAGAAATTCATTCATTCATATTGTGGTTTGTAAGAGTACAAGAGGTGCCTATTTATAGGCAAATATTAACCCACAAACTAACTCTAGTTCAGCCCACAAACCTAACCTTATTAAAGCTCATTAATACAAAAAGCAAACCCTAAGTCAAAATGAGTATTTAATTCTAATTTTGAATTTGAAAAAGTTGACTCCTCTTTAATGCATAAAGGAAAACAAATCAGATTTATGATTGTATGTTCTTTATTCAAAAATGAAACAAATCAACTAAAATAATCATTAAAAACGTCACTTTTAGTGAGCACATGAGAAGCACATGGATTTTAAGTGAATCCTCCTTGTTGGGCTTTCTTCAAGTTGGGTTCTTTGACTATAATATGACTCCATATTTTCAGCTTGCCTCTTTCTTTGTTTTGGGCCTCAAAATCATTGAAATGTAATGGTTTCCATGTTAATAATGTTTTGGATCACCCCATTCATCGCTTTTATTCTAACTCTAGTCATTGGTCCTCCAATTCCTTGAAGTGAGCCTTGAATTTGTTCATAGTCCATTGTTGCTCTTAGCTTGCCCTCATCATCAAATGCTTCATGCCTCGATCGTACTCTATCACCAGCATAGGGCGCCATGGCTCCAGTGTCCAAGCCACAGTGCTAGTAGAGGCAGAAGCGTAGTGAAAACAGAGGAGGCCAAAGCCGTGGCAGTACTGTAACGGCCATGGCCCCAGCCTGGATTTTGGTGTTGTTGGGTTCGTTTTCGCTGTTCCAAAGTTTTGGGAAGTTGTTTTGAGATGTTTGGGTTGTATTTGGTTGGATTTTTGAAGTTTGTGATCAAGTCTGGAGATGTTTGGCGGTAGGGTGTTACAATTAAGTGTATATGATTTACACAATAATCCCATACATAGCCAAAAATTACAGCCCATCAATCATCTTCAATTCAACAATTCCAATCCTTAATGAAGAACCAAATCACCTAATTAATCATCTACAATGTCAATTCAAGCAACCCAATTTAAAATTGAGGCATGGAATTCCATGATGCAATTGCCCAAAATTTAACAACTTGCATAAACAATTCCAATATTCATCAAGTTTGTTTCTAAATACCCAATTGGTTCTAATAATTGGGTGATCATTGTGTAACACCTTAAACTTACATCAATTTGTCATGTATTAGACTCTAATTATGCCTATTATTGCAAGATTAGATCCTTGATAGCATAAAAATGTCACAGTAGATTTTTCTTTATTTTGAGTACTATTCATTGTGCAATTTCCATTTTACCCAATAAACTTCAAAAATTTATAACTAATTCTAGGCAAATCATGTCATAGTGATTCAAGTCTCTAAAAATAGTTAAAAGATTCTCTTCATGAAGAAAATATGAAAGAGTATTTTCAAGACTAGTTTGTACAGTTTAATTCTCAAACAATTACTATCTCATGATGTTCTATGAAGAGAATCTTTTGAAACTTCCTAGGATTTGTCCTTATATTTAAAAATTCATATCTCCTGATATTTTAAGCCAAATCTTGGATTCTCTATGTTTTTGGAAATCTCTATGTACTTCTTAGAAATATTTCTTTTGTACATTTATTCTATTGGAATAGGGCAGGATATTAACTTAAATCAATAGGGGTCAGAGCTCAACTTTAACTCTAACAATCTTGGAAAAATATGTATAACTCTTATAATGTAGCTCCAATCGTACTCAAACTAGTGGCATATTAAAGTTAAGATATAGTATACATTCAAACTAATGAATTTTTGTAGCTATGTATAATTTTATAATATCTTTTGAATTTTCTAATATCAAGGTTCAAGGTTCCAATTTTTCGATATTTCCCTATTTTTTAACTCTAATTTTAAAAATTCACAATAAATTGTACACTTATCCATTTTATGTGTTCTTTGACTATATGGAAAGATTATTCTATCTACTTTTAGATTATATAAATCACTTAAACTAATTGCCCTATTTGGAATGAATAGTACCTATGGTCTATCAGGGTGTTTAGATTGAATCTTTTCATCTATACTTTAGCATAATAAACTTCATAAATATAATACATCATCATTAATGGTTCCATATCCATTTATATCATCATATGAGAGGTATAAAAGAATAACTATGCCAAATTACAGATTCATAGCATATTGCATGATTTTATACAAATTCCTAAATAATGCATCCGATTGGCTTAATAATTATGCTCCTCCTCAATCTTCTTAGCTTTATCATGATTCATGACATACGTTGGACCTATCATGGATAGTCATTTGGAAAGGGTGAGATTCATGGAATCTCAGTAGTTACCACTAATCAAGCAATTATATCATCATATAATGCAAGCATTCATCACCAATCATCATTCAAACATCTAAAATCATTTATGTTCATTTTGTAGAAAATTTGACAAGTTTCCCCTTGCATTTTTGATATCCCGGGGTCATAAGATACCTCAAATAACTCAGTCAATATCAACAAATTATTATAAAAAATCATCACAAATATTTAGCAAAACATCAAAACCATTACAAAGTATGTAACAATACAATGCAAGATTAGGTTAGTAAACTACCTTTTTAGCTTTCCAATCCTTTCCAAACTTAGCACACACTTTCTTTGGCCATCCAACACTTCTTTGAAGCTGAACACATCATTGTTTAAGCATTTTAGCCACTGGTTCAATGAGCTATAATATAAAGTGCTCACTAAGACCTTAAATTTCCATATTGCTATCCTTTTGATTTTTCTTTGAACAACACTTGCTCTTACCTTCTTTGGACCAAAGAATCCATTTTTGGGGTCAAAAACTTAAAATTCCTTCCCTATTTGAAGCCCTAAATAGGCAGAAAATTTTCATGAATTGTAGAAAAATAATTACTCCATGAATCTAATGATAACTTGTATATTCTTGTATCTTAGGACATTTACAACATTTTTCATGGTTTGATTTCTTCAGGGCTCAATTTTCTCTCTCTACTCTCTCTCATGGCTGAAATTTTCAGAGAAATAAGGAGAGAAAACATTCCATAAAAACTTCTCCAAACTCAAGTATAAGCAAGATAGCAACCACAGAAACCTACATTGGAAGATTAAGAGTCAAACTCACTTCTTGCTTGGTCTTCTTGCCTCCTTGAGTTGCACCAGTTCCTCCCTCTTTTGTCACTGGTTTAGAAGTGTTGAGAAGCTAGAGAAGATGGACTAAGTGGCTAATATGGGTGGGTAAGCATTAAGTAATAAAACTTAACCTTAGTTACTTTAATACTTAACTTTTGTTACTTTAATTTTAATAAAGATTTTCTAAAAATTTCTATTGTGTCTATCATTTTTTAGCCAAAAATTACTTAAATAATTTTTATAAACCAAAATACCCTTTACAGATTAAATTTTTCTGTACCAATTAAATATTTTTGCCAAAATTGTTATTATATTGGTACGGGATCATCCAAAACTTACTTTTGATCCAAAATCATTATCTTTGTCCAAAATATATTTTATCAGGATCCCTTCAATGTTCTTGAATTGGTATTACTTTTTTCTATGGTCTAAAATAATTTTTATCAGGTAAAATATTAATATTAAACCCTGATTACTCATTAGATATTATCTTGATCTTAATAAATTCTTTAATATATTTCATTGGGCTAGGTTCATCAAGAGGTTCATTTTGACTATAATTTTTCATATGTCCAAAATACCCTTGACCCGGGGCAAATGTATAGTTCTTAAAACTTTTGGATCATTAGGTGTAATTTTTCCTAAACTTCTTTCTCTTTTCCTCCACAACGTTGAACTCGGGACTAAAATGCATGGATTCTTAATTCTTGGGGCTAAAATATAATTTACTCATTTTCCGTTTATCTTGGAAAAATGACTTCTTTACCCTTCTTCACACTAAACAGTATCTCTCTATTTTTCCCAATTCCTTATATATTTTATGATATCAACATTTTTTCCGTCAAACTTAAATGCAATATTCACATTTTACTTCTAATATGAGACATTACCGTTTTGTCCCTGAGTTGGGTCAGAAAGTAATTATCATTCTTTTGAGTTTTTTGTAATTATACCCAAAGACCAATTTTTTATTATTTCTTTTTTACTAGTCACATTAACTTTCAAATTGATCTATCTCTCAACTTAGACCTCCTGGATACACAATACTTATACCATTGCTCTTATCTTAGGATGAGCTTCCATTCAAGTGGTATATTGCATTTTTTCAGAATAAGTTTTGAAATTAATTTCTGTTAATGATATTATGGGAGATTAATTCCAATTGAAGATAAAATGTAAATTCTTCTGAAAATTAGATAAGAAATTAGTTTCTTCTAAAGTTTAAGTATATAACCTTCTTGTCTCGCTTCATTTCCTGTCTTTTCATACATTTTATTGTATCCCGTAAATATAGGGATATTACATTTCTTCCCCCCTAAGGAAAATTTCGCCCTCAAAATTTTGTTATATTCTTACACATCACTTTCTCTTTTTTATCATTTCCCAATTTTCAGACCATCTCTTAGTAGAGGACTACTTTCTTCCTTATTGGTTTGATTTAATAATCAACACTTCACTCTGGTATTCTTTGTTAATCTACTATATTTGCAAGGTCTGGTCAATACTTTTCATATTGGAAAAGTATCAAGGACATCATATATCTACCTTACTGTAGGGTTATTGGAAGCTTTTCATAAAACATATTCATTCTTACTTTCTTGGTTCCCTTTATCTTAGATCATTGATAACTTTTATATAACATAATTATTCTTACTGTCATGATTTTTCCTTATCTTGTTCACACTATAGTTTTTCTATTGGCACCTAACATCTTTCTTTTCTTTAACTTTCCATACTTTTTGACTAATCACATGAATAACTTATTTGCCAAAGTATAAGCTTACTGCATTAGCTTTGTTAGAATGGCACTTACAAGGCCATCTTTGCCTTCTTTTCACATCCTATTCTTCTCATAACATTTGACTGACTATTTATATAATCTTCCTATTGAGGCATAAGCTTATCTCGTTAGCTTTGCCTAGACGACACTTTCAAATCATAGTAACCTTTCTTTCATTTTACTCTCTATACCTCAAGTTTAACTTTTTTTTTTAATTTTATGATCAATTGAGGTTACTATAGTCTTAGTACCTTTATGATGATATTATAGGTATAATAGCTTATACTAACTCTATATCTTGAAAGCATTCATTACTGTTGTTATAAGTGGGAATACATGTTCATGAAATTTTTTTTAACTCATTGCTAAACTTATAAAAATTTTCATTTCATTTCATGGTTCGGTCTCTCCCACCTTATAACTTTACTTATTTTACTAAGATCTACTACGATCCATATGGGAGATTTTGTAACCTGCAAACCATAGTTTTTAGGGGCTAACTCTCATTTCCTAAGTTCAGCAAGTCTTTACTTTTGTAACATTTCAAAAATTTCTTAGTTATCTTTTATGATATACTAAAGATTTAGAGTTCTTTACACAATATCATTCTCATTGTCATCATCTAAATCCACCACGAGCCATTAATTGACTTTATTCTGCTATTCATATAGCTTAACATGTGTCTTGATAACATTAATTGACTTTATCTTAACTCATAGTGCCCACATTCAGTTATCGGCACATCTTATCTTTCATATTTCTTACTCTTTACTACTTCTTAGTATGTCACCCATCCTGAAATTTCCCCCACTCAAGCATGCTTAACTATAAAGTATTGAGGGATTCAACCATACTCATGTTATTGTTGGACTTAAAGAATGCAGCAATATGCTTTCATCTAAGCCATAACTCGTCTGTGGGACCTTTGGATAGCTTACTGCTTTATTTCTAGGGCATTCCATCATTATTCGCTTCTTCTTTTAACATTCGGCATAACATTCCATATCGACATTTTATTATCATTCGCATTTCATCTATTATTCATACTTATATTGCTTCCTTTTACTCTAACTTTTATCAGTTTAGAGCTTTAATACACTACTCAACCTTTGCATGAAAGCATACCTCTGAACCCTATACTTTGCTTTTCTTACCAAAGCCTTTGAATTCTTTAGGCTTTCTAAGGGTTGGAGTCTAACTAACATTCAGGTAGTGATTATTGACTTTTTGTTCTTATTTATAACCTTTTTAACTTCTTAGCCAAGGTTAATCAGTGATCTGGCAATTTCAAGGAAACTTCTTAACCCTTTAATAGTATCTTGCTATCTCGAGTAAAATCTAGCCCTCGGCCTCTCTCATCCTTTTTGTTTATTTGGACTTCACCCTAGGAGCTGCCTTTCATCTGTCACACACTGGTGACTTTCATCATATGGAGGATTTCACCATTCTTATCTCAATTAGGCTTCTTCCCAAGAGCTACCATCCTTTATTCTCACCTTGGGAATTGATGGATGATTTCTTTCATTGTGAGATCTTCCAGCCAAATACTTTCTTATAGCTAGATTTTCTACTAAGCTCAACAATTACCTATCTTCAAGTTTCGTAGTTCCCTAACTGCTTGTCACAAATTAGTTACCTTAGGCTCACACTTTACACCTTAATTATTATTCATACATTATACTTTTAAATTCATACCTCATGTCTTAAACATCGTCAACACATTACTAACTTTCCATTACAAAGGCCTTGAATCTTTATCAAACTTTCTCCTTTAAATCATACATTACTTCTTGTGTTTAATCCTTAACGTAATTAAGTGGCAGGTATATCTTCTATCTTACTCTCAACACATTCAGGGTTTGGTGTAATCAACATCTTCTCCTTACAGTCTGAAAGGAGATTATTTACACAAGCCCATTATGCTTACATGGTTCTTTAATACTTACGTAAACTGGTATTGGAAATTATGGCCTTATTGCTAATGAAAACATTTACATGTAAATCACATAATAATAACCTCTAGACCTAACCTCTTAGCTCCATTATAAGAGAATAGCTTACATCTATATCATACCTTTGCTGAAATCAGGTGACATACGACTTCCAATTAGGAAAGTACAAAAGCTTTCCCTTTTCTTTATGGTCTAGTGATGGCCATTTCCATAGTACCGTCATAGCTTTTTATACTTGGTGCATCATCTTATATTACTAAACATGACCTTCTACCATGAGCCCTTTTGTATTTAAACAAAGCTAGGTTGCTTGATCTACCTCCTTTGTGTTAGATATGCTAGTTTCCCAAGAGGGGGGCTGAATTGAGAAGATTAAAATTTTCTGCAAAAGTCAAGAAAATGGTGAAAGCAAGAGTGACAATAAAAAAAAAGGATAACCAAGTGAAAACAAAATAAGGGAAGAGAAGACATAGATGTTTATCCAAGTTTGGTCTCTTTATCTTGACCTATATCCAGTCCTCAAGTTACCACTTGAGATTTTCCACTATCTTGCAAGAATTTAGTGGGCTTCTTGCAATGTCTTAGTATAACTTGATGCTCTATTCTAAGAGCTTACAATCTAACTCTTTGCACTCTAGCTAAATGCTACCCAAATCCCTTGTGAAATCTCCTCATAAGAAAATCTTTCTTTCAGATGAAGATAAGATTGATTATAGTGATTGAACTCTCTAATTTAGAGTCTATATGAAAGTTGAAGTATAGGATATGAAGTATGTGAGAGCAGAAGACTTTGACTCAAGAATTTAGTAGAGTTTATGTATATATAATGTAAAATCATTTTTCACATCTTCAAATGAAGTTCTATTTATAGATTTATGTTTTAACTATACATTAGAGACAAGATCTAGCCATTAGAGATGTTACCCAACTGTTACTCTGAAAAACTATCCATTAACCAACCGCATTTAATGTGTCTGACATTCAAAAGTTCAAATTTTGGTGTGTCAACAGATGAATTTCCCAGAGACCAAAAGCTAAAGACTTTAACGTTGAACCTTGAAGTTTGTCTGTTATAAAGCAAGGTTCAAATTTTCATCTTTGAAAAATGTTTCTATGTCGGACCATACAAATTTTCAAGTTTAAAGTACTTTTGGTAAGTGTGAACAGTTGTTCCATATTATTACAGTGCCTTTGAAGTTCAAATTTTGGTGCCCAAAATTCGTTTGTCAGTGGGCAGCTCAATATGTTACAATAGTTCTTCTTTTTGAAATTCAAATTTTCAAATGCCAAAGTTCATTTGTAAGAGAAATCTCTTATCACACTTAATTCAAAGTTCAAATTTCTGAATACTAAAATTCGTATGTTGAAAGATTATCATAACAGACTTGCAAACTGTCTTTCCAAAGTTCAAATTTTGAAAATCAAAGTTAATCTGTCAGAGGACTAACTTAGAACTCTTTTTAAACTTTACTTTCAGATGAACTTTGCCATAACTTCAGACGAATTTTTCATTTTTCATAATTTGTACTTTATCCGAAATTCGAATTTTGAAGGATGAAATTCGTCTGTCAGAGGGACCTCTTTTCTGACTAACATATTTTCACTCCAAAGTTCAAATTTTAGATACCAAAGTTCAAATTTTCAAAGTAACAAATCAAGTTTAACACTTCAAAGTTCATCTGTTAGTGGGTATTTATCAAATACTTCATGAATTATTGTAAAACCATATTTTTAAAACATTCTTTTGCAATATCTAAGTCTTTTACTCATTTTTTAATACAGTAAGAAATCCTATATCTAATCTTACACTTATTTTTCTTAGATTTCTTCTCTTGAGATCTTTTGCACACTTATATCTTCTTTCCAAGCTCTAGTTGGTTTGGAATCATCAAAATACTTGATTCAACACTCTGCTCTTTTGCCTTGCTTCATGAATCCCATGTTATTCCAAGGCTTTTTATCCTTATTCTTGCTTACATTTCCTTTCTCAGAAATTTCCTTACTAATGGTAGTTGGAGATGTTGGTAAAACATTAATGTGATTCAGACTATTTCCAATGATCCTACTTACTTTGATTACTGAATTACAAGTCTGAATTTGTAATAGGCATCTTCTCCTTAACCGCTTACTTTAAGCCTTTTTTTCTAGCGTTTCCATCTTTTATCGTTCATCATCGTACTACTGGGGGTACATCAAATTTCGAACCTATTGATTATGCCTTACTATACTTTCATTAACCAACTCGTTCTTTTTAGAGCGAATTCTTATAAATTTTTCTTCCCTTAATCAACCTTATTCTTCATTTTCGACATACTGCCCATTGTCTTAGAAATCTTTTCAGGCTCATAGTTCATCCCTCAACATTTTGCATGTCAAATTCATCATCAAGGATGATGGTTGATACATTCTAAATTACATAACCATATGTCCATGATTGATAAATTCAACCAATTGTCTGACAACTTATTCCATAGGAGCTTAGTAATTCGCTTGAGACCACTGTAGTATAAGTGAAGCATTATAGGCTCTAGCTTCTTCCTGTTATCTCTAACAATAACTATTAGGTTTGCTGGCTTCCCAAGAGTGGGGTGAATTAGGAAGTTTGAAATTTTCTGCGAAATTGTAGAGTCGTGAAAGCAAAAGTTATAGAAAAATAGAGTGCAGAATATTAAAAAGTAGTTTGCAAGGTAGAAGAAAGGAAGACATAAAGATTTCTCCTAGTTCGATCTATTCCTCTTAACAAACGTCCAGTTCTCAAGCCACCACTTGAGATTTTTTACTATCTTACAAGAATTCAGTGGGCTCTTTATAATGCCACAGTATAATCTTATGCTCGATTCTAACAGTTTACAAATTCTCACTCTATACTCTAACAAAGTGTTTCCCAAATCCCTGATGAAGACCCCTCACAAGAATATATTTCTTTTAGATGAAGAAAAGATTAATTACAACAAGAGTAACTCTCTAATATAGAGTATATATGACAGTTGTAGTGCGATAAATGAAGTGGAAGTGAGTAGAACGCTTTGTCTAATGATTTTGATAGAGTTTCAATATATATAGCGTAAAAATGTTTTCCACAACTTCAAATGAAGTTTTATTTATAGATTTGTATCTCAACTATATGTTAGACATAAGATCTAGCTGTTAAAGACGTTACCCAATGGTTACTTTGCAAAACTAGCCATTCACCAATAACATTTAATGTATCTAACACTAAAAATTTGAATTTTAAGGTGTCAACAGACGAATTTTGCAGACACTATAAGTTAAAAACTTTAATGTTGAACTTCCAAAGTTCATCCATTCAAAAGTGAAATTCAAATTTGGATCTCGACAAATATTCCCTATGTTAGAACATACAAATTTTCAAGTTTAAAGTACATCTGTTAAGTATGAACAGTTGTCTCATATTGCTACAATGCACTCGAAGTTCAAATTTTAGGGATCCAAAATTTGTCTGTCAGTGAGTAACTTAATATGACACAAAAGTTCTACTTTTCGAAATTCAAATTTTGAGCCTTCAAAATTCATCTGTCAAAGAGATCTCTAATCAAACTTACACATTTTCATTCCAAAGTTCAAATTTTCAAAGCCAAAGTTTATCTATTAGGGAAACCTTTAATCAGACTTATTTGTTTTCATTCCAAAATTTGACTTTTCAAGACTAAAGTTCATCTGTCAGTAGGATTAACTTTAAACTCTTTTTACATTCTAATATCAGACATACTTTGACATAGTTTTAGATGTATTTTCCAGTTTTCACAAAATATACTTGCCTCGAAATTCAACTTTCAATAACTTGAAATTCTTCTATCAGAGGTAACATCTCTGTAACTTCGAATTTTAGTTACTGAAGTTTGAATTTTCAACTACACATATGGAGTTTAACAGTTCAAAATTCATTTTTTAGTCAATATTCTTCAAATTTAACATAAGTTAGCATATGATAGTTGAAAACACTTATTTAAAATTAGTGGGTGTAAGATCAAAGCCTTTTACTCTATGAACACTACGACAAATCCTACAAACTAATTCTATATTCATTTCTTTCTAGGTTTCTTCAGTTAAGTTCTCTTTTACTCCTTTGATATTTTCCTTTCAAGCTCTAGTTTTTGGAATTATCAAAACACTTGATTCAACAATAACTCTCTCTTGCAGTTACTCTTCATAGTCCTTTGTTGATGATCTAGACAATCAAGGATCATTTGTAGGGTATCTCAGTTGAGGATACCTTCATTTACTGTCATTGGAGTAGTTCCAGAAGTCCATGCTTATGCTACCTATCTTTTACTAAACACCTCTTCATATCTCACCCATTCTTGTCTTGCATTTAATAATTACACTTAGCAAGTTCCATTGACTGCTTCTTCAATCCTTATCCTCTAACCCCTATTCTTTCGACTTCACTACTTTAATACCTTACTGCATACCTACTTGGTTCAAAACCATGGCTGTGCATCAATTCTGCATACATCTTTTATCCTTATCATCATATTGAACTCATGGGGTTTCCATACTGGCATCAAACTTACTACTATTGTCTTCTAATATCCCTATAAGATTGGTTTCCAATTTGTCCTCTAAGACTTTCATAGCTCATGATTTTATATAGCATCAACAACTAACTCAACCCATTCACTTCCAAGGAAGTAATGATCATGATGCCGTTCAAAACATTCTTTTGCTTCTATCATAGTACTCAGGAGATCTAGAAATTAAACTTGTCTTCCAGATCTATCTTGGCATTTCTTAAAGCAGTTCTATTATTCCGTTGGATTAGGAGTCCTTGGTTTAGTTGGGTGGAGCTACTTTTTTCTTCAAATGATTCCTCTAGCCCAAACTTACTTAGCACAGCTCACAAGTTGCTCTCCCTCTTTACCTTAATGTGCATTTTCTTGCTCTAGTAGGGCTATACTTGAGAGGACCACTATCATTGAGTCACTTCTTAAACTCAGATAATTCTTCCATTCAACAATCATCATATAGCTATCATCAAACAATCATCTTAGATCCGATGTTTTCCATCATAGGACTTTGATTAGGCTTAGGCCATTTTCTTTCACCTGGATTATTACTCATTCTTATTTTGTAACTTACATTTTTCTAAATTATACATTAATTTTTCCCCATTAACTCTTTTCTTATTACTTTTCTTCATTACTATAATGTATTCCTTACTAACCTTTTCATACATTGTTAGAAACATTGTGCCACTGATATTACTTCATTACATATGTGGGGTACTTGCCTTTCTGCTCATCATCACCCACTATTATCTTTCTGAGCTACTTTTTGGCTAGTGGCTCAGCATTCGAAGAAAGTCTTAGGTTAGCATTCATACTAGTTGTTGATAAATGAGGTTTTATCTCTTTCTAAATTATCCTAGGCTATCCTCTTCCAGAGAACTATCAGTACTATAGGCCTCATCATTTCATTTTTTTGTAGAGGTCTACTACAACCTTATTATTGGTCTACTGTGACCATGAGATTTACTGTGATCTCTGAGCCTTACTAGGATCCTCTGTGATCATACATTATCTCTTTACTGATAGGATCTAACTTTGAAAGGATTCAAGACCTAAGGTAAATTAATTTGTGAAAAATCCTCAACTAATCCAACAACACTACTACAAAATTGGAAATTGTTGGCGCATTTTTATAGGCGGTTATTTGCAAAAACACAAAGAAATGTAAGAAGAGAGATTTTTGTAGGCGGTTGTTTAAATAACCATCTACAAATTTATTAATAACTTAAAAATAAAAAAAATAAAAAATATCTGGAGTAAGTAACGAAGGTGGTTATTTAAAAAAACCGCCTACGTTTCTTTCTTAAAAAAAATTAAAATACGTAGGTGGTTGTTTTAAATAACCGCCTACGTTTATTTTAAATATAATTTTTTTTAATTTTTATTTTAAATAAAATGTTGGCCGTTAGTTAAATAACCGCCTTCATTTTATTTAATATTAAAAAAATACAAATATAAACCTAGGCGGTTATTTTAAATAACGGCCTAGGTTTAATTTTAAAACACAAACGTAGGCGGTTATTTTAAATAACCGCAAAATAACCACCTTCGTTTGTCTTAACCTAATCTATTTCTTGGGTGCGGCCGCGTGCTTAGATCAGAAACAATCTTTCGACCACAAACTTCAGAAACAAATTTTCTCACTTGCTGTCACTCCACAAGTCTCTGGCTTCCGTCCAATCACCACCTCTAGCTGGTTGTTCTTCCCACCGGTCTCCACCTTTGGCATCTCTCTAGCTCATACTTCATCAATCCAGTCTCTATTCACCTTTGCGACATCTCCACCAGAAAGCAGTAAGCTTCATTCCTCCCCAATCTAGTGTTGTCTAACTTCTGAAGCAAACATTCCTTCTTCAATCAGATTCAAAGACGCCTAGATTCGGACTACATTTTGCTCTTGTACCCACACTAGAGGCAGGTATAGTTAATTACTTTGTTGTCTTATTATTATCCAGATCTGATAAGTTCAGTGATAATGAAATTAACTGTAGTCGCAATTTACTGAGTTATCTAGGTGAGAAGACACGAGAAGCTTTGGCAGAAGGACAATGAGCCTTTGGTACTCAACAGGAGGGGAACCATGAATGTGTATAGGTATGTTCTTCTTTATTTTCATACTTCATATATATATATTAGTATATTATGCGTAGTAGCTTGATGATGTAGGACTTGAAATAATTTACTTATGGATATTTAAAATAAACGTAGGACTTGAAATATTGTCATGTAACTAATTGTGCACCTAGTTTTTGTAGTCCTTTCTTTCCTTGTTATTTTTAGTTTCCTCCGGACATCTGAAGTCTTCAACATGATAACATTTAAAACTAGAAAAGGATTGGTCACCAAATTAAGTAGTGTTTATTAATTTTGATTACATGTTGTCTGCATCCAAGACAAAAACAAATACATTTTATAATTAATCTTAATTTGAAGATATGGCCAAATGGGTTTTAATTTCTCATTGCCTTTAATTATAAATTCTCAGTCTACCATATTAAAATCCAAATAATAGTCAGAATGTCAGAATATGACATGCCTACGACATCTGGCAGACGAAAACATGACACAAGTACGCAATGGAAAAACTTACAAGTAATCTGTGATTATGCAATGGGTGTAGAAAATGCTGGCTAGTTTGATACCAAATCATGTTAAGGCTTAATTTTGTAATTCTATATATGAAATAATTAAATATATCATAAAACACAAATAACATAAGCTTACGTGTAACATATATATATAAATGTTCCAAGTTCTGATATATAATGAAAATTAAACGAGAATTTGTGTGTATGAAATGAATATATATATATATATGCAGTGGATACTACATGATTGGAGCGATGAAGATTGCATAAAGATATTGAAGAATTGTAGGAAAGCAATAGGAGAAGAAGGAGGAGGGAACGTGATAATAGTGGAGTTTGTTCTGAAGCCAGAGGGGAGTGGGATGTTTGATGATGTTCTCATATTGTTTACTTAATCATTGTGCATGTTGATTTTACTAGGTTGTTCGCTAGAATTGTTGATTCTTTAGTGTCTCTACTATCTAGAAAGTGGTGCTGATTGAGATCCAGAGATCAGTGAGTAGGTAAGCTATCATCTTGGGCTTTTTTTCATCATGGGGAGAATTATGCAGCTTCTTATTTCAAGACTTTCGTAGTTTGTTTTCTTTAAACATGCCTTAAACATGTCAATCCATAAATCCAAAAGAAATTACTTAGTTGTGTTTGGTCATATTGTAAAATTATTGGTGTGATGCCTACAACTAATTTCTTTGAGTGCTTATCAGGCCAAGCCTATATCTTTCAAAGAAATCTGGTGTTTATTGTGCCAAGGAGAATAGATCTATCATATCTTCAAATTATTCACAGGTATTGATTTTAACTTTTGATCTTTATATCAATTATGTTCACCCAAGAGTTATTATATAGATCAGTACCATGTTATGGTAGGGTCTGCTTGAATTTATTATGCACAATAGGTTTTGTACATGTGACCATGGTGAACTCTATTTGAATTTATAACTAGTGGTGTACATGTTAGCTATACTGTAAACAAATCCAATTACTCCCACCTAACCATAGTTACATGAAACTAGCCTATAGCTTAGTTTATTTATCAAGCATGTCAGCTCTTTGCTTGTAATATGTTTATGACTTAGTAATGCTGTAAAATTATGTGAATTATGGATGGCAAGTTAATAATAGAGGAAGCATAACCACAGACAAGATTTCAATAATCAATGAATAGCTCTTTGGTTGTGATGTGTTTGTTTGGTGGATCAAAGTAATCGTCTCCTAGCCTTTTTGTTTCTATAGTTTATTTGAAACTTAATTAATAACATATATCTTGTTGTATTGGTTATGGAAATCTGTAATTTCTAGATGCATTTATATTCTGTCTATGCATTGACTTCCTTTATCTGTAGCTTTTTTTTTCTATATTATTCTGGTTATGATTATGTAGCTTAGACTGTTTGGGATTGGCTAAAAAATGGTCATACTTATAATTGGGAAGTCTAACTTTCTTGTGAGATGTTGTTGTAGAATTATTGCACCCTCAACTTATAGAGAAGGCTCTGCCAAAATTGATACACATCTCAGAAGTATGGATCGGTCATGGATGTCTATGAATCGTTTGACTCAGGAGTATAGGGATGGAGAGAAGGAGTTCATTAGTTTTGCAGTTCAGCATGCAGATGATCCTAATAACATTTTATGCCCTTGCTTAAAGTGTTGTTATGGGAAGCTAGTAAGTGCAGAGGACTTGGAAGATCATTTAGTATGTCATGGAATTGATCGAGGTTGTAGACGTTGGACAAAGCATGGTGAAACGAATGATGGGTATAGTAGCTCGGGTTATAGTAGATTGAATGATTTTGACACAACCACATTTGAGGCTGACCATCTTGAAGAGATGGCGAATGTGATTAAGAATGAGCTTCAAGATTGTCCTGAGATGTTTGATAGGTTGAAAAGTGATGCAGAAAAGCCATTATACTATGGTTGTACTAAATTCACAATATTGTTAGCTGTGTTAAAGTTGTACAACTTGAAAGCAGGTAATGGATGGAGTGATAAGAGCTTCACAGATTTGCTTGCACTTTTGAAGGATATGCTGCTAGAGGGTAATGACCTCTTAGCCGAACATATGAGGCTAAACGGATGCTATGCTCTATTGGGATGAGCTATGAGAGAATACATGCCTGTCCTAATGATTGTGTGTTATTTCAGAAAGAACATGCATTATTAGATAGATGTCCTAAATGCAACGCCCCACGATATAAAAAGAAAGAATCGAGTCCAACGAAGGTTGTATGGTATTTTCCTATCATACCTAGATTTATACGCTTATACAAAAGTCCTGAAATTGCGAAGCACTTGACATGGCATGTGGATGAAAGAATTGAAGATGGAAAGTATCGACATCCTGCAGATTCTCCGCAATGGAAAAAAATTTATAGTCAATATGAAGAGTTCGGGGTAGAAGATACAAAACCTATGCCTTGCATTATCTATCGATGGAATGAACCCGCATGGTATGCAGAATAGTACTCACAGTACGTGGCCCGTGATTTTGGTTATTTATAATCTACCACCTTGGTTATGTATGAAGTGGAAGTTTATGATGTTATCTATGTTAATCTCGGACCCAAACAACCTGAAAATGATATAGACGTATATTTGGCCCTATTAATTGATGATTTGAAGCTACTGTGGGAGAGGGGTGTGGAGGTGTATGACGGATATAGGGAAGAGACATTCAAATTAAGAGCTATGTTGTTTGGTACAATTAATGATTTTCCTGCATATGGTAATTTATCAAGCTATGGTATCAAAGGAGAGTTCGGATGCCCTATATGTGAAGAAGGCACACATTCGATATGGTTGGAGCATGGTTTAAAATTTGTCTTCCTTGGACATCATAGATTTTTGCCTGAGGGACATCATTATAGGTGATGAAGACAAACGTTTAATGGGAATACAGAAGAAGGAAAATGACCTTTGCCATTAAGTGGTGAGCAATTGTTTGACAAGGTAAAGGATTTGAATGACAACTTCGGGAAGCCTTTGGCGTGATACCTTGGGACTAGTGGGTGGAAGAAAAGGTCAATTTTCTTTGAATTGGAATATTGGAAGTCTTTGTATGTGAGGCACTTCCTTGATGTCATGTATATAGAAAAAAAATGTATGTGACAGCATTATCAATACATTACTTAATGTGCCGGGAAAGACTAAAGATGGTGTGAAGGTAAGGCTGGACTTAGTTGCTATGGGAATAAGAGGAGAGTTGGCACCAGTGAAGGAGAAACGTTGTACTTATCTACCTCCGGTGGCATATACACTATCTAGAAAAGAGAAAATTACTTTTTGTAAGTCTCTTGATGGGGTTAAAGTTCCAGAGGGGTACTCCTCAAACATTAGGAACCTTGTTTCTATGAAAGACTTGAAGTTAAAGGGTCTGAAGTCTCATGATTGCCATGTTTTAATGGAGAATTTTGTTCCAGTAGCTATTCGATCCATTTTGCCCAAAAAAGTTTGAGGGACAATCACTAAACTATGTTTCTTCTTAAGTATATTTGTAGTAAAGTGATTGACCCTGTGAAGTTACCGGCATTGCAAAGAGACATTGTTGTCACTTTGTGCGAGCTTGAGATGTATTTCCTACCTTCGTTCTTTGATATGATGGTTCATCTAACGGTTCACCTAGTTAGGGAGACACAATTATGTGGTCCAGCTTATATAAGGTGGATGTACCCAATTGAGCGTTACATGAAGATATTAAAAGGTTATGTGAAAAACTGAAGTAGACCAGAGGGTTGTATTGTTGAATGGTATATAGCCGAAGAAGCTGTTGAATTTTGCATCGAATACTTATCCAATGTTGATAACATTGGCCTTCCTAAGTATCATCACATGGGGAGAACATCTGGGGAAGAAATTATAGGAAAGGAAATTGTTAGCATATCCAGGACCCAGTGGGAGCAAGCTCACTTGTATGTTTTGAACAATTCTGATGTGGTTCTTCCATATGTGGAAATGCACAAGGAGAAACTTAGAAGCTTAAACCCCAATAAGAATGAGAGTTGGATATTGAAAGAACACAATCGATTTTTTATAGATTGGTTGAGGGGTCATATTAATTCAGAGTGGGAAAGGAATCCTGGTTCAATTTCAGACAAGTTAAGATGGTTAGCTAATGGTCCATCTATGCATGTCTTCTCTTACACCGGTTACCTCATAAATGGCTACACATTCTATACCAAAGAGCAGGATGATCAGAGCACAATGCAAAATAGTAGGGTAACCCTTATAGCTCAATCAATGCATATTTCTAGTGCTAAAGATAGAAACCCTATTTTTGCAAATATGTCATACTTTGGGGTAGTTGAGCACATATGGGAGTTGGATTACATCTTGTTTTGAGCACCGGTTTTCAGTTGTAAGTGGGTTGACAACAAGAATGGCCTTCGAGTTGATGAGTCAGGGTTCGTTCTAGTTGATCTTCATAAGATAAGGTATAAAGATGAGCCTTTTATTTTAGCATCTCAAGCTCAACAGATGTTTTATGTCCCTGATCCTGCTAATAAGAGGTGGTCGATTGTCATATTAACCAACAAAATAATCTATCATCACAATCAAGGTGGAGACCAACAAGATGAAGATATTGAGGATGATCCATTTTGTAGGGCATCATTTGATATTGATTCTACTAGAGAAGATGCCCTCTATAAGAGAGATGATCATGAAAAGGGGATTTGGATCATGAAAAGGAGGGGAGGAATCATTCATGGTAGAACAAGAAAGAGGAAAAGGTTTTATTTAAACATATATGTATTGCCTTCAATTTATTTTCGTTATTTAATATAATGATCTTCTTATTTTGTTATGTCATTTATTTTTCATTATTTAATTAATCATTTTGATATTATTACAGGTAAATATGACAAAGCTTGTCACATTACAATGAGAGATGACGAAGCACCGACGTGGTTTGACAGTAATGAAAGAGGTTTGCCATGCAAGAGATACTGTAAACAAGATCCATGTGGAATGGAATTACAAAAATCATCCAGTCAATGAAGGTGGAAAGAAGTTAAGTAGTTATATTGGAGTGACTGCAAAGTTGAAGGTGCCCATCAGCCATCCAGAATGGGATGATTGGAGGAAAGTTCCATTTGCTGTGAAGGATTTAGTTTTCCAAGACATAGTGGTAATTATAATTAATTTCAGAACTTAGCTACATTTTTTTATGCATGCAAACTTGTTATAATTAATTTGAGTATTTTGTTTTGTAATCCGCTTTTGACGTTGATGAAAGCCATAGTGTATATATATCAAAAGGCAGGGATTTCGATGCATAATTTTTGATATATCTTGATGAGGCACTTTATGAAAGATGAAGCTGGCAACATCATTGAGCATCCAGCTGAGGAATTTAGAATCTACATAAAACTGTAACACTAGGATGGCTTTATCGATCTGTGGCGTCAGGAGAAGTTTAATGTGAACAGTTTTTCCTGTTTATATTTCAATATTATAATCCTCTTTGTTTATAATTATTTTATTTTAGTATTGAAATTTTTTTAGAAATTAAGTGAAGCAAATAGTCAAAGGGCAAAGAGTCAATAGTACCCTTACCGAGCCGGCTATCTGGGATACTCTGGAGTAGAGAGGAAGTTGGTAAGTGCATGTATATCTTATGTTTGTCAATACTTAAATTTATTCACATGCACAATTATTATTTCCTTGAATTCGTAGGTACCGAAGGAGGGATCCACGCAGACAAAAGTACCCCATCATGAGCTGTGGTCAAAATCTAGGAAAAACAAAGAAGGGATTATTGAGAACGAGAATGTTCAGAAAGTTATTGAAAAAATAGTAAGTACTACCTTATAACAATGATTTGAACTCTCATTTTTCAGAAGGACAAAAAATTATTTCTTGTTTTATTTTCACAGATCTAGATTTCAAATCAGACCTCTGAAGGCGAGCAAAGCTCAGGGTTAGATGTACTTAGCCAAGCACTAGAGCTCCCTGAACACCCTGGACGTGTTAGAGGTGCTGGATTTGGTGTCACCAACAGGGCCTATTTCGGGACCAAACACCGCCACTCTGACGCTACAGCTAGGGTTCTTGAATTGGAGGCAATCATCCAACAACAACATGAAACACAATCTGACATAAATAGATGATTAGCCCAACTTGAATTATTGGTCAAACAAGCTGCGTTGTAGGGGAGCCAAGGGGTTGCAGTCAGTCCTAGTGTGAAAGATAGTTGTACTCCTCCATCTGAGCATCTCCCTCCGGTAATTGCTTCTCTTATTAACTAAATTTATAGTTAGTTGTTGATATATAACAATATTTTCTAATGTTATGATTGGTATAGGGTATATAGGACATTGTCTATTATGGCTGGATAACCCCCGGCATGTGGTTATAAAAGGGCATGTGCATAACATCCCGGGGGACATGCTTCACAATACACCCTTGCCTGGAGAAGATGTCAGAGTATCGATTGCACTTCCCGAAGAAGAGACAGCGAGGTTACCTGTGCCTATCGAGGGAGCAGAAATGGTAGAACAGGCCATGGGTGGATTTGTAGCATGGCCTGTGCATCTCATTACTATTGCTCCACCAAAAAAGGTATATGTTAGTTGACAAGCCACTTAATTACTGAAGATATTTGTATGTATATCAATTGACTACTTGTGTTGCACAGTCCACAGGAAAGAGTCAAGGGAAGAAAGTTGTGTCAGGACAATCGGGGGAGTCAATCATTGCACTAGCGAAGGGACAGCCTCAGTCATCAAACTCACAAAATCGTGAATTGCTTAATAGTATATTAATCATGGGGTTGTGGCAATTGATACACATTCCTTATGATGTAGGGGTTTATGGTAAGGAAGTATCTGAAGTGATAACTGAAGATATGATCTCCTACATCATTGATCATGGATGGCTTGGGGTACAGAATATTAACATATACATCAGGTATTGAAATTAACATAAATGAATTGATCTTTCATTTGAGTATGTGATACTAATCTATTACTTTTTCCATTTTAGTTTTTTGTATGAAAAAATTCTAGTCCTTCTCAGCTGATCGACAGATTTGCCTTCATCCACCCACAAGATATTTTAGCTTATACATCGGGTTTGATGCCATAGAGAAAGATCACAGAATAGTCACAGGATGTGGCAGATGCATTAACTACAAAGGGGGGGTGAAGGGGTGTTATTTTTGGCACCATTTATGCAGGGGTAAGTCACTTATCACTAAACTTTTAAATAATGGCTTTTTTTCATGTTGGACTACTTTATTTTAAGTTTCTTTGCTAAAACTAGTAAATTTTTCTCCTATGAATCATTGGATGTTGATTGGTATTGAACCAATCAAACCAAAAATATATTTTTTTGATCCCAAAGGAAATCCACCAGACTACCACCCACAGATGCTAGAGATGATAAATCAGTAAGAATATGCAATTATATTATGTGTCTTTGTATTTTTCTATTTATTAACCTCAATTGTTTTCTATATTAATTTTCTTTTGTAATGCTTAACAGAGGTGTGAGTATGTTTCGAGCATCACGTGAGCTAAGCAACAATAGTAAGCCCAACAACCAAAAGACTCCACCAGATCCGGCCTTATTGTATAAATGGACATGTATTCAGGTATTTATAATCTAATACTCAATCAACTATTGAGATTAACATTTATTGTAATTAATCTAATATTCATATAATTTTATTTAGTGTCCGAAACAATCTAATGATAATGATTGTAGATACTATGTGCTGAAATACATGAAAGATATCATTTTACATCGACAAATCTCGATCCCCTCCAAGGTATGTACATAATTCATTTTTATGATATTTATATAAAATTTAATAATATAAACTGCTTCTGTAATATGTAATATTTTTATTTTCAATATTTTCTGGATACATACTCTGAGGGATACTCCGAAGTTCAGATAAAAGAACTCATAGAGGAGTGGAGCCAATATGTGGTTGAACTTAGGAGGTGGGTATAAGTGAACACATTCTAGTGTTATTTGTAGTTGTTTGGTTGTACTTTGTATCTGTTTGGTTTTGGTTCTATCATATAGTTACATTCAATTGGTGGTTCTAATCTATTTTGGATAGCTTATGAATTTAAAATTGATCATGTTGTAGGCAGTACAAGGGAAAAAGCATAGACTGATGACTTCTAAAGGCTAGAAGAAGCCTGCTTTTTTTGTTCTCTTGGTCATCATATATGGCAGATAATTTGATATGTAGCTTTTGGTCATGTGTATATATTAGTTGTTAGTGTAGAAGCTATAGATTGGCCTAATATATATGATACTTTTGAAAATCTAGTTACTGGATAATGTTAATTAGGTCTGTTATATCAATTTTTTTTTACTCTTGTCAATTGGATATAAATATTGTCTATAACTTTTTATTGAGACATTTTGAATATAATATAATTTTGGCTTTAGATAAATATCTTTTAGTTATGGGGTATTTGGTTCTGCTGCATATTGACACTGAAGCAGGTTCAAGGGATTGCAAAAATAAAAAAATATAGGGGAAAAAAATAAGAACTTTCGTTGGTGGTTATTAATACAACCGCCAACGTAAATATTTTGGTTGGCAGTTATAAATTAGAACCGCCAACTTATATTAAAATTCAAATATTCAAATTTAAATAAAAAAATTTGTAAAATTTAGTTGGTGGTTAATTCAAAACCACAAACTAAAATTAAAATTACAATTAATTAATTAAAAATTAATATTTTTAATTTAGTTGGCCGTTATATATATAACCACCAACTAAAATTAACATTAAAATTAATTAAAAAATAATATTTCTAGCTTTAGTTGGCGGTTATGTATATAACCGCCAACTAAAGTCAAATTTTATTTGCGGTCATTACATATAACCGCAAAGGAATATTAATTCTGTTGGTGGTTATAATATATAACCGCAAATAAATGTAATTTTTTTTTTGCGGTTTATAACCGCCAATGAAAGTTACAGTTTTTTTCAGCGCTAACATACTTGATTATTTTTAACCCCCAATAAAAGTCAAAATAACCGCCAACAAAGACGTATTTTGGCATAGTGCAACTACCTTTAGATATCCTTAAGACTAATTCTTGATTCCACTAAAGCATTCAAAGGCAAGGTTTTTATAAAGAATAGCACTATAACATTTAGGGAAAATACTTTAACTTTAAAATATCTATTTTCCTATAAATATTAGCCTAAATCTTTGCTTTAACAACCTAGACCTTCAGCTCTAATACTAAAAATATAACACCTTAAACTTACATCTATTTCTCATGTATTAGACTCCAATTATGTCTATTATTGTATGATTAGATACTTGATTGTCTAAAAATATCACATCAGATTTTTCCTTATTTCGAGTACTGTTTATTGTGTAATTTCCATTTTACCTGATGAATTCGAAAATTCATAACTAATTATAGACAAATCATCTCATAGTGATTAAAGTCTCTAAAAATAGTTAAAAAGATTCTTTTCATGGAAAAAAAAAAGAAATAGAGTATTTACTAGACCAATTTGTACAATTTATTTATCAAACATTTACTATATATTTGGTCATTTTGAAACTTCCCACGTTTTGTCCTTATATTTAAAAATTCATATCTCCTGATATTCTGAGCCAAATCTTGTATTCTCTATGTTGTTGGAAATCTCTGTGTGTATATTCTTAGGAGTATTTCTTTTGTACATTTATTCTATTGGAATAGGGTAGGGAAGTAACTTAAACAAATAGGGGTCAGAGCTCAACTTTAACTCGAATAATCTTGGAAAAATATGTAAAACTCTTGTTATATAGCTCCAATTGCATTCAAACCAGTGACATATTAAATTTAAGACATATAAGTTTCTATAGATTCAAACCAATGAATTTTTGAAGCTATGTACAATTTTATAGTACCTTTTAAATTTCCCAATATCAAGGTTCAAGGTTTCAGTTTTCTGATCTTGCCTTGTTTTCGAATCCTAACTTTTAAAATTCACCATAAATTAGACACTTATCCAATTTAGGTGTTCTTTAACTTGATGGAAAGATTATTCCATCTATTTCAAATCATATAGATCACTTAACCTAATTGTGCTGTTTTGAATGAATAGTACCTAATTCTATCAGGGTATTCAGGTTGAATCTTTTCATCTATTATTTAGCATAATAAACTTCATAAACATAATACATCATCATTCATAGTTCTATATCCATTCATATCATCATATGAGAGGTATAAAAGCATAACTATTCCAAATTACAGATTCATAGCATATTGCATGATTTTATACAAATTGCCAAATAATGCATCCGATTGGCTCAATAATCATGCTCCTCCTCAATCTTCTTTGCTTTGCCATGATTCATGACATACCTTGGACCTATCATGGATAGTCATTTGGAAATGGTGAGATTCATGTAATCTCAGTAGTTACCACTAATCTAGCAATTATATCATCATATAATGCAAGCATTCATCACCAATCATCATTCAAACATCTAAAATCATTTATGCTCAAACATTTTGTAGAAAATTTGAAAGAGTTTCCCCTTATATTTTGGATATCCCGGGGTCACAAGACACCTCAAATAACTCAGCCAATATCAACAAATCATCACAAAACATCATCACAAACATTTAGCAAAACATCAAAATCATTGCAAAGTATATAACAATACTATGCAAGATTAGGTTAGTAAACTACCTTTTTAGCTTTCTAATCCTTTCCAAACTTGGCACACACTTTCTCTGGTCATCCAACACTTCTTTGAAGCTAAACACATCATTGTTTAAGCATTTTAGCCATTGGTTCAATGAGCTATATTATAAAGTGTTTACTATGACCTTAAATTTCCATATTGCTATCCTTTTGATTTTTCTTTGAACTAACAGTTGTTCTTACCTATATTGGACCCAAAGAATCCATTTTGGGGATCAAAAACTTAAAATTACTTCCCTATTTGAAACCCTAAATAGGCAAAAAATTTTCATGAATTGTAGAAAAATAATTACTCTATGAATCGAACGATAACTTGTATATTCTTGCATTTTAGGACGTTTACAACATTTTTCATGGTTTGATTTCTTCAGGGCTCAATTTTCTCTCTCTACTCTCTCTCATTGCTGAAATTTTCATAGGAATAAGGAGAGAAAATAATCCATAAAACTTCTTCAAACTCAAGTATAAGCAAGATAGTAACCGTAGAAACCTACATTATAATTTTGAGAGTCAAACTTTGCATCTTGCTTGGTCTTCTTTTCCCCTTGTGTTACACCAGTTCTTCCCTCTTTTGTCACTGGTTTAGACGTGTTAAGGAGCTAGGGAAGATGGATTAAGTGGCTAATATGAATGGTTAAGTGATTAAGTAATAAAACTTAACCTTAGTTACTTTAATACTTAACTTTAGTTACTTTAATTTTAATGAAGCTTTTCTAAAAATTTCCACTATATCCCAATCTGCTATCCAGATGTGTCTATCTTTATTTTTTGGCCAAAAATTGCTTCAATAACTTTTATAGACTAAAATACCTTTTATTGATTAAATTTTCTGGTACCAATTAAATATTATTGCCAAAATTGTTATTATATTGTTTCAAAATGATTATCTTGGACTAAAACAAATTTTGTCAGGGTCCCTTGAGTATCCTTGAATTGGTACTATCTTTTTTTATAGTATAAAATAACTTTTATCGAGTAAAATATTAATATTAACCCTAATTACGCAATAGATATTTTCTTGATCTCACTAAATTCTTTAATATATTCCATCAGACTAGGCTTATCAAGAGTTTCATTTTGACAATAATTTTTCATATTTCCAAAATACCTTTGATCTAGTGAAAATTTATAATTTTCAAAACTTTTGGATCATTAGGTGTAATTTTCCCTAAACCTCTTTCTCTTTTCCTCCATCATGATGAACTTGGGACTAATATGCAAGGATTCTTAATTCTTGGGGTTAAAATCTAATTTTCTCATTTTTTCTGTTTAATTTAGAAAGATGGCCTCTTTACTTTCTTCATGCTTAACAGTGCCTATCCATTTTTCTTAGTTACTTATGGATTTTGTGATAAAAATTTTTTTTACTTGGGACTTAAATGCAATATTAACATTTTACTTCTAATATGAGAAATGATCATTTTGCCCCTGAACTGGGTCAAAAGTAATTATCTATTCTTCTGGGCAATTTTTTGTAATTTCACCTAGAGACTAATTTTTTATTATTTCTTTTTCACTATTTAAATTAACTTTTAATTTGGTCTATCTCTCAACCAAAACCTCCCGGCCATGTAATACTTATACCATTGCGCTCATCTTAGGACGAGCTTCCATTCAAGTGGTATATTACATATTTTTTAGGCTAAGTTGTGAAATTAATTTTTGCTAATGACCTTATTGAAAGTTAATTCCAATTAAAAACAAAACATAACTTTCTCTGAAAATTAGATGAGAAATTAATTCCTTCTAAAGCCCAAATATATATCCTTCTTGTCTCACTTCATTTCCCTTCTTTTCATACATTTTATTGCATCCCATAAATATTGGGATATTACATATTGGGCCTTGGCACTAAGTCCCAAATTTAATTCCTTATCATCTGATTTAGTTCTTCTTGCATAGCTAATATCCAGTATTCATCTGTTAATACTTCTTCACTATACTTAGGTTCAATTTGAGAAATAAATGTATAGAGATTTATTTATTCTCTAAGTTGTCGTTTGGTTTTAGCATTCTTCTAAACATCTCCAATCACTTGAACAATACTTTGATATCTCCAAGATTTAGGTAGTTCTTGAGAAATTACTTCATTATCTTCAAATTCCAAATCTTTCTCCTAAATATCTTCCTCTACAACAGTAGATTATAATATTTTTGGATGTTCAATTTTATTTTCCTTAGAGAGGTTCATGTTTTTGAAACTAGAAATCAGTTCATCTCATTTAAAACAGGTTTATGAACAGTTTCATTTTCAATGAATACTACATGCACAAATTCTTCTATGGACTTATACTTTTTATTAAATACTCTATATGCTTTGCTCCTACTAGAATAGCCAAGGAATATACTTTCATCTGATTTGGCATCAAACTTACTCAAATTTTGTTTTCCATTGTTGTGAATGAAGCACTTGCATCCAAACATATGTAGGTATGAGAGATTTGGTTCCTTCCTTTGTAGAGCTCATAAGGTGTTTTCCGCAAGATTGGTCTGATATAAGCTATATTGATGATGTAGCTAGTTGTGTTTATTGTATCAGCACAGAAGTATTGAGGAAGCTCTTTCTCATTCAACATTGCTCTTGCTCTCAAGGTTCTATTCTTCCTCTCCACCATGCCATTTTGCTAAGGTGTTCTTGGAGCTGAGACATTGTGATTAATTCCATATTCTTCACAATACTCCAAGAAGCTTGAGTTTTTGAATTCTCCTCCATGATCAAACCTGATAGACACAATAGAAATGTAACACCTTATATTAGGGCCTATTTCCCATATATTAGATCATTTTATATGTCTTTCATCATGGTTTAGAGACTAAAATCATAATATAATAAAAATAGAATTTTTCAGAATTCATGGTACTGTTCATTTGGCAATTTCCCTTTTATCTAATGAATTTTGAAAATTCATAACTAAATCTATAAAATTCATCTTGAGGTGATTCAAGTCTCTAAAATTTTCTTAAATTCAGATCTACATGGGAAAAATATAAAATAGTAACTTTATTAGGCCAATTTGTATAGTAATTTAGTGGATATTTACTGTTCATTTGGTCATTTTTCTATCTTCCAATTTTCTGACCTTAACTTTGAAAAATCATATTTCATTCTATTCTATTCCAAATTATGCATACTCTATGTCATTGAAAGCTATATATGTCTAATTATAGATATATTTTTCTTATTTGTTTATTTCACTTACACTAGGCATAACATTAACTTAAATTGTGAAGGGTCAGAATCCAACTCTTACTGGAATATTTTTGGGGAAAAACTCCTTATCTTCTATTATATAGCTCTACAAATTAGTGGCATATGAAACTTAAAACATAGACCTTTTTATACATATAAACCACTGAACATTTGGAGCTTTGTATGATTTTATATAGCCTTTTGAATTTTCCAATACTTACTTTTCAGTTTTCAGTTTTCCCATTCTTACCTTGTTCAGACCCTGACTTTAAAAACTCACTATAATTCATACACAATTCAAAATGGGGTGTTATTTCAACCATTTTAAAGATATATTTATGTACTTTAAGAGGATATATAATGTTTATATATTATTTAAAATTTTGTCTAGACAATAATAGTATAACTAGACAGAAGTCAGAATTTCTCATTTATATCCCTTAACCTTACCAAAATAATTTTGCATACATTTTCACATGGTCAAATCATGTGCCCAACTTGTACTAATCATCTCAAAATATTTAGAGGCATTTGATTGCATACAAGCACAACCTCCAAATTTCATATAAAAATTTACATAACTTAACAAAGAAACAATACATTATAGTAAATAAAAGGTAAATTATTGAAAACCTTCTCCTTGCTCTTTGCCTCCCTTGGATTTCTTCCATAACTTGGGCCTATCATGTTATTATTTGGGTGATAAGATTTTGGAAATCCTAGTAGCTAGTCACATCTAAAACATTTACATTATCATGAATGCTATAAAACCTCCAAAATATCATAATAATCATTCAAGGCATAAATCACTATATTATTTATAAAAATTTTGGCATTATAACGGTATAGAAAATGGGCATCGCGGGCACTATCCCTTTCATAAAAATATCCAAAACCAGTCTCAAGCATCATAAAAATAATATGGCAAGTCATCATTCACAATAGAATATAGTAAGACAATATAATGCAAGAAAATGTAACTATGCTACCTCATGAAACTTTATGTCATTCCTCTTTGATTCAACCTTTCCAAGGACTTTCTTAAGCTTTCTCAAACCCTAATCACCAAATATCAAATAAATCAACTTGAACCAAGGGTTGCTTCATGAAGAACTTCAAAACCCTAAAAATTTTTACTTGCTTCATCTTAACCTTTCTCTTGAACCTATCATTTGCCTTTAAGGAATTCCACCATGGGGAATCCATTTTTGGTATCAAAATAACTAAATTCTCACTCTCTCATAGACTTTCATATTGGCTGAAACTCAAAGCACAAGGAAAGAAAAGGAAGTTTCTTTGCAACTTACTTTATACTCATGAAATCTTGCTTTTCTCAAAACCTTTCCATGCTTTCTCATAATTTCTTGCAAAGAAACTCTTCCTTTCTCAAACCCTTAGTTTGGCTGAAATTATTACTTGAGAAGGAGGAGAGGAGCACTCAAATAAACCATACCAAGACCACACTAAAACATCAGCTAAAATGAAAATACCAAGAGAAAATCTTACCTCAAAATAGTATTTTTCTTCTCTTCTTTTCTTCATTCTTTCTCAATGCCTCATACTCCTCCTTTCTTTCCTCTTTTTTTTCGGACTTCTTGCTCCTCTCTTTCCTCTATGTGTCGGCCAAGAAGAGTTGAATGACAACATCAAACTTGTGTCCAAAGTTGCCATGTGTCATTAATCTTCTTGTCCAACACCAAATACTTCTTTGGGAAGTTTTTACCAAACAAATATTAAAATATTAAATTATCACATGTGCTCAGTTGCTAGACGTCCAAATGAGAAGGCAATTGAATAATTATCTGATGGAATACGAGCTAGGCTTAGTCAAGAGGAGGAGTTTGGACGAAATATTCAAGAGCTTGGAGGACTTGGAATTCATGAACCAGTGGTTGGACAAGGAACCCAAGTATGGAACAAGAAAGATCCTTTCCAAGGAATGGGTGGGCCTATGACAAGAGCAAGGACTAAGGCCATGAAACAAGCTCTCAATGGATTGATTCAAGAAGCAATTGAACAAGAGCCCATTCACTTAGCTCAATTTTCAGCCCAAAAGGCTTCAAGAGGCATGTTCTTCATGGCTAGTATACTAGGAACTGATCCAAGCCCAACAAATGGGCTCCTTTTGGGTTTGGATCTAAACCTTGTATGGATAAGATCATTATCACGCCTTTGGACTCCTTTTGGGCTGTAACTTGAACAAAATAACTAGGCTGCAAAAATAGTAACTCTTGGATCAATATATTTAAAGCTTTCTTCATTGTTTTGGATCTTGCTCCAATCTTTGGGTTTGTCGAGCATTGCAATGGATCTTTTGATGGAATATGAGCTTGGCTTAATCAAGAGGAGGAGTTTGGATGAAATATTCAAGAGCTTGGAGGACTTGAAATTCATGAACAAGTGGCTGGACAAGGAACCCAAGTATGGAACAAGAAAAATACCTTGCAAGGAATGGGTGGGCCTATGACAAGAGCAAGCAATGGATTGATTCAAGAAGTAATTGAACAAGAGCCCATCTACTTAGCTCAATTTTCAACCCAAAAGGCTTCAAAAAGCATGTTCTTCATGGCTTGTATGCTAGAAACTGATCCAAGCCCAACAAACAAGGCCCAAATAGAAGAACTCACTTAAAGGAGCATGTGCCAAGCTTGTGACCTTTTAAGTAGTGTTCTTTAATTAAATAAATTAGCAATTTTCATTTTTTTTAATACTTAATTCAGAAATAAGGTTTTGACAATTAGTTTCCTATTTTGAATTTATTTGTGAGGATCTCTTTAGATTTGATTTTGTTTCCTATTTTTGGTCACCACTTATTCAACATGTATCTAGTCTTATTTTGGTGTAAGGTGGTGCCATTCTAAGAGATTTAGGATCCAAACTATTTTTAGCAAATTAGGGCTAGGGTTTTTGCTTTCTTTTCCTTTAAAAAACGTCATTTTTGTACTGGCAAATCACAAATGAATGAATACTGCGTTTTTGACAAAAACTTTGTGAGTTATCTTGTTCTCTTGGTGAGCTTGAGAGACTCTTTGGCATATCAAAGAGAGTGGTCTTCTCTTTGTGGTGTCTATAGCTAAGGTTTCAAGAAACAAGTTTTCTTGGGGTCTTGCTTCTTGACCAATATCTTCTATTCTTCCTATTCGTGTATTCTTCTGTTTATTTAACGTGTTCTTGGTATTTTATTTGCTTCTCTTTGATCCTAACACGATCCTTACGTTTCCCATTCGATTGAAGGTTCGTGAGACAAGTTCTACACGGGTTTTCTATCATCTTTGGGCTCCCAAACTTAATTTCCATGTTCTTGTTCAGCACCTTAATCAAGCTCTCTATGCTCTTCTTTGAACTCTTAGAAGTCATGCTTAACCCTTACTCTATCAAAAATCCTAAAAAAAATAATGAAAATTCATAAGAAAATAATAAAAATAAGACCTAAACCCTTATAAACATGCTAACACATTAATGAAATCACATGTTTAGCACATGACATGTTTATTTACAAGTTCGGCCATCAAAAATACTCTTAATTAACCAATTGGGCTTTATTAATCACTTAAGTTTAACCCATAATTAATAAAAATGAAATTAACACTAACTGAGCCCAATAATGCTTAAGTCACATGCTATTTTAGTGAACCACATGATCTTTTAATTAATCTCTTCCAGTGGGCTTCTCTTGGGTTTGGATATGAAACTTGTATTTTGGAGTTGATAATCTCATCTAAACTTAGGCTTTATGTTTAGCAACTTGATCAAGTCTTCTAAGCTCTCCATGCTCCTTTCCAAATTCTTGCAAGTCATTCCTAGCCCTTATTCTATCATTCCCTCCCTCCTTAAAAGGATTCATCCTTGAATCTCCATAATCTACATGAAAAGAAAGGGAAAGATTACAAGCATCAAATAGATCATTAAGAGCATACTTACTTTTCAAGCTTGATTGATACATCTTTTCTTTAATCCTTCCATGAACTTGAAGGACATCACTCTCCCTTGGCTGCAAATTTGTTCTAAATATTCCTCTAAGCTTTTGTAACCAATCACCAGGATCAAAAATCTTCCAACCATTATGTCGAACAAGAGACTTATTGATGGGAGACACGTTAGGAACCTGTCCTAAGAGCCTTCTTTGATATAAGGATCGTGCAACTCAAGGGAAGAGGAATTAAACACAAGAACAATGAAGAACAAAAACTAAAGAAATTAGACACGAAGAAATAAGAGGACTGAACAAAATGTTGGTCGAAGGAAATAGACTCCAAGAGAACCCGTCTCTTGAATCCTAACTCCGGGATGCCACAAGGATCACTACTCCTTGATAAGTCCTCATTCTTTCTGGCACTCAAGGATAAGCAAAAAAGAACTCACTGAATAACAAAGTTGCTGCAGGAAATTCATTCCTTCATATTGTGTTTGCAAGAGTACAAGAGGTGCCTATTTATAGGCAAATATTAACCCACAAACTAACTCTAGTTCAGCCCACAAACCTAACCTTATTAAAGCTCATTAATACAAAAAGGAAACCCTAAGTCAAAAGGAGCATATAATTCTAATTTTGAATTTGAAAAAGTTGGCTCCTCTTTAATGCATAAAGGAAAAACAAATCAGATTTATGATTGTATGTTCTTTATTCAAAAAGGAAACAAATTAACTAAAATAATCATTAAAAACGTCACTTTTAGTGAGCACATGAGAAGCACATGGATTTTAACTGAATCCTCCTTGTTGGGCTTTCTCCAAGTTGGGTTCTTGGACTATAATTTGGCTCCACACTTTCAGCTTGCCTCTTTCTTTGTTTTGGGCCTCAAAATCATTGAAATACAATGGTTCCATGTTAATAATGTTTTGGATCACCCCATTCATGGCTTTTGTTCTAGCTCTAGTCATTGGTCCTCCAATGCCTTGAAGTGGGCCTTGAATTTGTCCATGGTCCATTGTTGCTCTTAGCTTGCCCTCATCATCAAATGCTTCATGCCTCGATTGTACTCTATCACTTATTTTCCAGCATTGGAGCACAAAATTTGAAATCTTTCTTCATATCCTACCACAATGAGCTAGGCACAAACTCGACACAGCTAGACTCAAATAGAACCAAAGGGTATTTGAATCAAGCTGCAACCTAAAAAAAGAGCTAGAAAGTATGGAAAATGCTTCCAATCATATAAACTAATGGTCCAAGCCCAAAAGAAGCCCATTTGGGAGATATAACTTGAAGACAATGTGTGCTTCTCATGTGACCATTAAAAGTGACGTTTTTATATGATTAATATTTAGGTCAAAAGTTTCATATTTATATGAAAAAGGTGATAGAAGCCATCTTTGGAGAATTAATTCAGCACTTTATGTCCAGATTCATTGTATAATGAGGTGTCACCTTTTAGGAATATCTAATGCTTATTATTCCTAGGGATTCTTAGTAGCCTTTTTCCATCTATAAATAGGCACCACTTTGCAAGGTTTTCTGCACAATATGAATGAATGAATTTCTTTTCAGCAACTTTGTTGTTGTTCAGTGAGTTCTTTCTTGCTCATCCTTGAGTGCCAGAAAGAATGAGGACTTATCAAGGAGTAGTAATCCTTGTGGCTTCCTGGGTTCTCTTGGAGTCTATTTCCTTTGGCCAATATTTTGTTTTAGTCTTCTTATTTTCATCGTCTCTAGTTTTTAGTTTTTGTTCATTGTTGTTCTTGTGTTCGACTCACGTTTCCTTGAGTTGCATGATCCTTAACTCAAAGAATGCTCTTAGGATGGGCCTAACGTGTCTCCCATCAGTTAGGGAAAATATTGAGGATGAAATTAGGACAAAACATGACACAAAAAGACTAAAAAGGGACTAAGGTGATGCAATGATCATATGGGAAGAAATCTTGACAGATTTTGATGTAATTCATTAAATTCAAAATCTGGACAGATTTGACACATGTAGATGATGCATAATGATAGAACAAAGATGGAGAAGAAATGACTAAAGGGACACACAATAACATAGAACAAGAAGAAGAGAATAAGTTGAATAGAAAATAGAACACAAAAGACTCATGAAGGTGAAATGAGATAAACCAACAAACAGCAAAAAAGACACGTGACTTATGAGATACACAATAAACATAAAACATAAAACGAATAGGAACTACTTCACAAATACATAGGAAATACAAAACACTATGATGATAAGATGGAATGACATATAAGGTTAAACAAGAGAAAGAATGCACTAAAGTAACTAATAAACTTATTATTGACTCATGCAATTTGGACTCAAGAAATTGCAGACTCATGCAACAATGATAGATGACATAATTTTCAGAAATTAGAAACATAATGAGAAGGAAGAAGAAAACACAATGAAGACATATAAGAAAGATGAGATGAAGAAGGAAGGAGTTTTGTACAAACTACTTTAAGCTCACTTTCACTCTCATTCTTCCTCAAACTCTCTTTTTCTTTTCTCTTTTTTCTTTTTTTCTTCCTCTTTTTCACCCTTTTCTCACTTCTCTTCTCTCTTACTCTTTTTGCATTCTTTCTATTTTTCTGGACACTTTTTCTCCTACATCTCTCTTTTCTTCTCTCATTTTTACTACTCTCATTTTTCTACTATAGCTCACTCTTCAAGTTCTCATGATTTTCACATAGATGAATATATGGCAACAGTTCACAGACTTTTTCCAAAACATTATAATAGTTTTTATCATACCCATTCAAGGTAACATCATAGTCTAAATATCCAATCACCATGTCAATATGCTCAGTCCCATCAATGCAATCATAAGATCTAATTTCCAAACGAATCACACTATTAGCACTACTTGAAACTAGCATGCTACTATCCAAAGAATGTCCCTCAAATCATTAACAACAAATAAATCATGTTTCTCTTCTAAAAGTTGCATGCAATCATGGTTAATTTCATTAGCATAGTCATGAAATTCATTTTCCAATTGATGTAAATTAGAAACACTACTAGAATCAAAAGTACTAGCAATCTCTAGATCAATATTCTCCTCTAATTGATGCAAATAATCAATCTCCTTAACATAAACAACATCATCAAAATTATTGATATTCTCAGGTTCAACACATTTATACTTGCACTGCAATTCGATTGATCCATTGCAAATATCATCAATTCAAAACACATCAATATTCTCCTCAGAATTATCACATCCTAAATCACAAGAGATATCAGTATTAGAATTTTGAGGTTTAGGCATACCTGTAGCGAATTCTCTCGTTACATTATCAGTTGTTGAAGTGGTAGCAATGTCATCATCCACTTGATCATCTTTCTCCATGTGGGAATCACATGAATCTTAGACCACGGGAATTTGCATCTCCTTGGAATGTTCAACCACACTTTTAGCTTTGGATAGCATGTATTTTTGCCTCAAGTCTGCTCTCATTTCATTCCATGTTATAATGAAAGGTTCTCCATTTGTAGCTCACCTAGTTTCCATCCGTTTCCACCAAGCAGCAACCTTTTTACCCAATCGAAGGTAAGCACATTGTGTCTTCTCTATTTCGGAGTAGTTGTAACATGCGAAGACTTGTTCAGCTTTTCTTTCCCAATCCAAGTAACCATCAGGATTTTTCTCATCATGAAACAATGGGATCTTTGGTTTGATCTTGCTAAGAACATCCGTGTGAACAGGAACTTTTGGATTACGCCTTGCTTTAGTTTTAGAAGGAAACTCCAGGTGATCCAATTTTGCATTTACTACCTCAATTTGATCATTGAAAGTCCTTAACAAGGCCTTAAATCAACTTCTCTAGCAGCCATGTTTACAATCTGAAATGTTAGTGTAAAACAAAGAGAAAGAAATAGGGACCTCACACACTTTCTCACGTGTTTCACTCAAATAATGCAAATGTACTCGTGTTTCACACTAAGTCAAGGCTTTTTCAAATATGATGCAATTTCTCTTGCCTTTTTCCACTCAAAACTTGCTTTCTTATGAGAGTGCTAAATTAAAACCACAACTTCAATCAAAAGGAAATCAGTTTTTTTTTTAAGAAGTGGCGATCATACAAAATAACAGTCCAAAATTAAAGTTCTCAAGGATCCTAATTTAATTAAATAATGACCAACACAAAATGAGCACAAATGAACTGAAATTGCCAACAAGAGAAATCTGAAGGCAATAGAACAAAGAAGGATGAAAATTGGTAGGAAATAGATAAGGAAAGAAATCTAAAAGAAAGATAAATTATAGAGATTTTAATGGGACTTGTCACCAAAGTTGATAAATTAAGTCAATCAAGTTCCAACTCAAGTCCAATCAAATAATTTTTTTTTTCACTACTCTTTTCTTTTTTATATATATAATTTTTTTTGCAGCAATCAATCCCTCTTTTTTTTTTTCAGATTTTTGTTATTTTTTTAGCAATTAACCTCTCTTCTTTTCTCAGATTTTTTTTACTTTTTTATTTTTTTTTGGCTGCTATTTTTTTTTAATTCTGGGTAACTCACAAGAAGCAAAACAAAAATAGTACGGTGAGCAGTAGCCACACAAAAACAGTAACAGTGAACAGTAGCTACGCACAGTGCACGTATAGTGATGGTAAACAATACTGAGCTCAGTAAATGGTGAACAGTGATAGTCATACGGATAAACAGTACACACAAATTTTCCAAGAGCAACGAAAATAGAATAAAACAAAGAGTAAGAAGCAAAAATGGAAAAAACACACATTGGTTTGCAAACCTAAGCTCTGATACCAAATGATAAGTGAACCCTTATGAAACCTATCTAAAGAACTCACTTTGATGCATAAGACACTCAGATCATTGCGAAACAAGGAACACAAAGACTAGATGCAAAGAAAATGAACAAAACAGATAAAAACAGTAGCAAAAGAAAACACTAATAGAGAAGATAAGAAGGATAGATGTTGGTCTTGAGAATTAGAACTCAAGAGAACCGGTCTCTTGAACTCAAGTTCCGGTGACGTCACAAGGATTGACCAATTGATAAGTGAACCCTTTTGGAACCCGTCCAAAGAACCCACTTTGATGTGTATCATACCGGATCTTTGCAAAACAAGGAACACAAAGACTAGACGCAAAGAAAATGAACAAAATGGAAAAAAACAGTAGCAAGAGAAAATACTAATATAGAAGATAAGAAGGATAGATGTTGGTCTTGAGAAGTAGAACCCAAGAGAACTAGTCTCTTGAACTCTAATTCCGGTGACGCCACAAGGAAGGACCAATTCCTTGATAAGTTGTAGTTCGCTATAGCACCCAAATAATGCAAAAGAAACTCACAAAAATCTAAAACTTTAATCATTTAAATCTGAAAAATGCACATGAAAGTTAGCCTTAAATAGATAAGGTAAAATCTAACATAATAAGCCTAGAAAATTTAATTAATTTGGGTTCAAGTAATCCTAATAGGATTATGAGACTTTGGGCTCAAATAACAATCCTATTGAACCTAGAAAACTAATAAAATAAAGCCCTAAAATAAAATAACAAAAATTCATAAAAAAAAATAAAATAATACCTAAGCCCTTATAAACATACTAACACATTAATGAAATCACATATTTGGCACATGACATGTTATTTACAAGGTGGGCAATAAAAAAGACTACTATTTAACTAATTAGGCTTTATTAATTAACAAAGTTCAGCCCATAATTAATAAAAATGAAATTAAAATAAATCAAGCCCACTAATGCCTAAGTCATTGATAGAGTACGCTTGAGGCATAAAACGTTGAGGGTCTTTGGAAAATGATAGAAAACCTGTGTAGAACTTGTCTCACGAACCTTCAATCGAATTGGGAAACGAAAGGATCATGCTAGGATCAAAGAGAAGCAAATAAAATACCAAGAACACGTTAAACAAACAGAAAAGATAAACAGAAGAATGCACAAATAGGAAGAATAGAAGTAATTGGTCAAGAAGCAAGACCCTAAGAAAACTTGTTTCTTGAAACCTTAGCTATAGACACCACAAAGAGAAGACCACTCTCTTTGATATGCCAAAGAGTCTCTCAAGCTCACCAAGAGAAGAAGAAAACTCACAAAGTTTTTGTCAAAAACGCATTATTCATTCATCTCCCCTTTGCAAGTACAAAAGTGACGTTTTTAAAGAAAAAGAAAGCAAAAACCCTAGGCCTAATTTACTAAAAATAGTTCAGATCCTAAATCTCTTGGAGTGGCGTCACCTTACACAAAAATAAGACTAGATACATGCTGAATAAGTGGTGCCCAAAAATAGGAAACAAAATCAAATCTGAAGAGATCCTCACAAATAAATTCAAAATAGGAAACTAATGGTTAAAACCTTATTTCTGAATTAAGTAATAAAAAAATGAAATTACTAATTTATTTAATAAAAGAACACTACTTAAATGGTCACAAACTTGGCACATGCTCCTTTAAGTGAGATCTTCTATCTGGGCCTTATTTGTTGGGCTTGGATCAATTTCTAGCATACTAACCATGAAGAACATGCCTCTTGAAGCCTTTTGGGCTGAAAATTGAGCTAAGTGAATGGGCTCTTGTTCAATTACTTCTTGAATCAATCCATTGAGAGCTTGTTTCATGGCCTTAGTCCTTGCTCTTGTCATGGGCCCACCCATTCCTGGCAAAGGATCTTTCTTATTCTATACTTGAGTTCCTTGTCCAACCACTTGTTCATGAATTCCAAGTCCTCCAAGCTCTTGAATATTTCATCCAAATTCCTCCTCTTGATTAAGCCTTGCTCGTATTCCATCACTCTCTCTCTCTCTTCCTCTCCCTTTTGCTGAACGAAAATGTGCTGAATAGGGAGGGGGTGATAAGTGAACCCTTATGGAACCCGTCCAAAGAACTCACTTTGATGTGTATGACACCCGGATCTTTGCAATTGCAAGGAACATGAAAAACTGAAAAATAGAAACAGCAAGTAGAAAGTAGAAAAGATATGTTGGTCGAGGTGAATTAGAACCCAAGAGAACCGGTCTCTTGAACCCTAGTTCCGGTGACGCCACAAGGAATGACCAATTCCTTGATAAGTCGCAGTTCGCTCTACCACTCAAAGAACGCAAGAGAAACTCACAAAGTCTGAAACTTTAATCATTCAAATCTTAAAAACGTACATGAAAGTTAGCCTTAAATAGGCAAGGTAAAATCTAACCTAATAAGCCTAGAAACCCTAATTAATTTGCGCTCAAGTAATCCTAATAGGATTAGGAGACTTTAGGCCCAAACAACACTCCTATTGGACCTAGGAAACTAGTAAAATAAAACCCTAAAATAAAATAACGAAAATTCATAAGAAAATAATAAAATAATACCTAAGCCCTTATAAACATGTCAATACATTAATGAAATCACATGTTTGGCACATGACATGTTTATTTACAAGGTGGGCCATCAAAAAGACTACTATTTAACTAATTGGGCTTTATTAATTAACAAAGTTTAGCCCATAATTAATAAAAACGAAATTAATACTAATTAAATCCAATAATGCTTAAGTCACATGCTATTTTAGTGAAGCACATGATCTTTTAATTAATCTCTTCCATTGGGCTTCTCTTGGGCTTGAATCTTTCCAAGTGATAAGGCCTCCAACTATGTTCCTGAATTTGTCGAAGCCATCCTCTATCATTCCCTACCTCTTTGAAAAGATTCATCCTCGAATCTCCATAATCTACATGGAAGGAAAGGGAACGATTAAACGCATCAAATAAATGATATGGAGTATACTTACCTTTCAAGTTTGATTGATGCATCTGTGCTTTATTCCTTGCATGGATATGAAGGACAACATTCTTCCTTGGCTTTTTGAGCCAGAACATTGTTCCAATATCAAAATCCTTCTTCACACCTTTAGTTTGAATTTCATAAGTCCTATCTTCAAGCATTGGTGGATAAGAAATTGAATTTTTCTTCATAGCATATACACCAATGACCTGCAGTAAATAGCTAGACACAAACTCGACACAAGAATACTTAAATGGGACCAAGATGTTAAGGGACATATAGGGAAACAAATAGGGACAAAATGGCATACAAGAAGACTCATTTAAAACCAAAGTACTAGAAAAATTAAAGAAGACCAAATCTGGACAGATTTGAACATAATGTAATAAATGCAAAACCTGAAAATATTTTGATAACATTAATGATGCACAATGATAGAACAAAGATGGAGATGTAATGACTAGAGGGACACACACTAACATAGAACAAGAAAAAGAGAATGAGTTGAATAGAAAATGGAACACAAAAAACTCATGAAGGTGAAATGGGATAAACCAACAAACAACCAAAAAGACACATGACTTATGAGACACAGGATAAACATAAAACATAAAACGAATAGGAACTACTTCACAAATACATAGGAAATACAAAATACTATGATGATGAGATGGAATGACATAGAAGGATAAACTAGAGAAAGAATGCACTAAAGTAACTAATGAACTCATTATTGACTCATGCAATTTGGACTCAAAAGAAATTGCGGACTCATGCAACAATGATGGATGACATAATTTAAAGAAATTAGAAACATAATGAGAAGGAAGAAGCAAACACAATGAAGACACATAAGAAAGATGAGATGAAGAAGGAAGGAGTTTTGTACAAACTACTTTAGGCTTACATTCACCCTCATTCTTCCTCAAACTCTCTTTTTCTTTTCTCTTTTTCCTCTTTTTCACTCTTTTCTCACTTCTCTTCTCTCTTACTCTTTTTGTATTCTTTTTATTTTTCTGGACACTTTCTCTCCTACATCTCTCTTTTCTTCTGTCATTTATACTACTCTCATTTTTCCACTCTAGCTCACTCTTCAAGTCCTCATGATTTTCACATAAATGAATATATGGCAATAGTTCATAGACATTTCTCAAAACATTATAACAGTTTTTATCATACCCATTCAAGCTAACATCATAGTCTAAATCTCCAATTACCATATCAATATGCTCAACATCATTGCAATCATAAGAGCCAATTTCCAAAGAAATCACACCATTATCCACAGAATTTTCCACCAACTGGTTAGCAACATGTAAAACATGATTTTCTTCTAAAGGATGCAAACAATCATAATTATGCTCAGAAGTACAAGCAACATCATGAAATTTATTTTCTAATGTTGCTACAACATTATTTTCAATTTGTACACTAGAAGCACAATTAGAATTATCTAAGCATTCTAACACAACACTATCATTATCTGGACTAATTCTCTCTTCAAGATTTAGCAAGATATCATGTTCAATCCCATTATCACAATGAATAACATTAAACTCATTGGGATTCTTAAGTTCAGCACATCTCAATTCAGATTTTAATTCAGTTGTTCCAACACAAGGGATATCATCAATGTAAGCAACATCATTCATCTTACTAAAATTATTACATCTTAAATCACAAGAGATATCAGTATCAGAATTTTAAGGTTTAGGCATACCTGTAGCGGATTCTCTTGTTCCATCATCGGTTGTTGAAGTGGTAGCAACTTCATCATCCGCTCGATCATCTTTCTCCACATGGGAATCAGACACAGCAAGAGTTGGATTCCTTTTCACGGAGATGTGCATCTCTTTAATATGTTCATCTTCACTTTTAGCTTTGGATGGCATGTATTTTTGCCTCAAGGTTGCTCTCATTTCATTCCATGTTATAATGGAAAGTTCACCATTTGCAACTCGTCTAGTTTCCATCCGTTTCCACCAAGCAGCAACCTTTTTACCCAATCGAAGGAAAGCACATTGTGCCTTCTCTATTTCAGAGTAGTTGCAATATATGAAGGCTTGTTCAACTTTTCTTTCCCAATCCAAATAAACATCAGGATTTTTCTCATCATGAAATAGTGGGATCTTCTGTTTGATCTTGCTAAACATCCGTGTGGGCAGGAACTTTTGGATTACTCCTTGATTTGGTTTTAGAAGGAAACTCCAAGCGATCCAATTTTGCATTTACTTCCTCAATTTGATCATTGAAAGTCCTTAAGAAGGCTTTAAGAACAACTTCTCTGATATCCATGTTTACAATCTGAAATGTTAGTGTAAAACAAAGAGAAAGAAATAGAGACCTCACACACTCTCTGACGTGTTTCACTCAAATAATGCAAATGCACTCGTGTTTCACACTTTATTAAGGCTTTTTCAAATATGATGCAATTTCTCTCTTGCCTTTTTCCACTCAAAGCTTGCTTTCTTATGAGAGTGCTAAATTAAAACCACAACTTCAATCAAAAGGAAATCAGTTTTTAAAGTAGTGGCAATCACAAAAAACCAAAGTTCAAAATTAAAGTTCTCAAAGATCTAATTTAATTAAATAAATAACCAACACAAAATGAGCACAAAAGAACTGAAATTTCCAACAAGAGAAATCTGAAGGAAATAGATCAAAGAAGGATGAAAATTTGTAGGAAACTGATAAGGAAAGAAATCGAAGGAAAGATAAATTATAGATATTTTAATGAGACTTGCCACCAAAGTTGATAAATTAAGTCAATCAAGTCTCAAATCAAATCCAATCAAATAATTTGTTTTTATTTTTACTACTTTTTTTTTGTTGCTGCTATATATATATATAATTTTGCAGCAATAAATCTCACTTTTTTTTTCAGATTTTTTATATTTTTTATTTATTTTTTTTTCTCAGTTGCTGCTATATTCTTTTTTTTTTCAGCAATCAATCAATCTTTTTTTTTATTTTTTTTCAACAGTAACCGTGAACAGTAAACAAAACAGTGATGATGAACAGTAATCCGAAACAGTACGAGCAGTGCCCCGAACAGTGGGAACAGTGACGCAAACAGTACCAAAACAGTATGATGAAGACGATGAACAGTGACGCGTACGGGTGAACAGTGACGCAAAAAAAATTTCCCGAAACAACGAAGATGTGAAACAAGGAAATAAGGAAAAATAAAGAACATACCTTGATTTGAAAACCTAAGCTCTGATGCCAAATGATAAGTGAACCCTTATGGAACCCGTCCAAAGAACTCACTTTGATGTGTATGACACTCGAATCTTTGCAATTGCAAAGAACACAAAAAACTGAAAAATAGAAACAGCAAGTAGAAAGTAGAAAAGATATGTTGGTCGAGGTGAATTAGAACCCAAGAGAACCGGTCTCTTGAACCCTAGTTCCGGTGACGCCACAAGGAATGACCAATTCCTTGATAAGTCGCAGTTCGCTCTACCACTCAAAGAACGCAAGAGAAACTCACAAAGTCTGAAACTTTAATCATTCAAATCTTAAAAACGTACATGAAAGTTAGCCTTAAATAGGCAAGGTAAAATCTAACCTAATAAGCCTAGAAACCCTAATTAATTTGCGCTCAAGTAATCCTAATAGGATTAGGAGACTTTAGGCCCAAACAACACTCCTATTGGACCTAGGAAACTAGTAAAATAAAACCCTAAAATAAAATAACGAAAATTCATAAGAAAATAATAAAATAATACCTAAGCCCTTATAAACATGCCAATACATTAATGAAATCACATGTTTGGCACATGACATGTTTATTTACAAAGTGGGCCATCAAAAAGACTACTATTTAACTAATTGGGCTTTATTAATTAACAAAGTTCAGCCCATAATTAATAAAAACGAAATTAATACTAATTAAACCCAATAATGCTTAAGTCACATGCTATTTTAGTGAAGCACATGATCTTTTAATTAATCTCTTCCATTGGGCTTCTCTTGGGCTTGAATCTTTCCAAGTGATAAGGCCTCTAACTATGTTCCTGAATTTGTCTAAGCCATCCTCTATCAGGGGGCTGGTGTTATATTTATAGAGAAAATAATTGAATCCTAGCCTTTCATTTTCATTTAATTCAATGGCCTAGATTTGTTCTATGACACAAGCTATGGCATCATCACTTAATTACCTCTAAAAATCTGATCATATAAATTTGTATAATTATTCTCCATTTTTTATTTGCTGAACACATAGCCAAGGGAAGGAAAATTGGAGTGAAATTCTTCTTCTCACTTGTTCCATCATGTGAAGAGCAAATGAAAATTTTTTGGCCAAAAGTTTTGACCTTTGTGTTGAAACCGTGAGGAAGAGAGGAAAGAAAAAAAATGTAAAAATTACTTGGTGAAATCCTATGTAATTTTACCAAAAAGAAAGGAAAAGGAGAAAATAACTTTCCTATCATCAAATAAAATTTTCACTTGTCTAGATAGATTCTACACATTTTTTTTTTACATAGGATAGGCTTTTCTACATTAATTGGAGCTATTTGTATTTCTCTATGCAGTATAAGTTATTACTGGGTTTAAGGTTTCTAATTGTCTATTTTATTTGTTAGAAAATATTTACTTATAAAGCCCAAAAACTTTCACTATTTACTTTTGACTTTCGTGGCGCCACCTATCACTTTATTTTCAAATCAATTTATCTTCCAATCTAGATCTCCCGGTGAAACAAAACTTATATTGTTGGAATTAGCTTGTTGAGAACTTCTACATGATAGGTACTTTGCATTTTTTTTACTTAATAGAATTAATTCCAATTAAGGACCAAACTTATAAAATGACAATTTTGTCCTTTATAGCATTTAAACAACATATCAATTACAATATCTTTTCCGATCTACTTTTTAGCACTATCATGCAAAACACATCATATTATCATGCTTAAAACATAGCCCTAGAAATTTTAATATCATAGAGCTCAATCGGATTCCTTTCAACTTCATTTTGACCAAAAGCATTAAGTTTCTAAAATAGCATCAAAAAGCTTCAAACAAGAAAATCCCTTGAAATTTGCAGCTATGATCAAGCTAATGTGTTCACATAATATTATCACAACAATTAGAGCTTAGTTGGAAGAATTGAGCTCAATTCGATTTCGTTTTGATCTCATTCTTGCCAAAACCATGAAATTTCTGGAAATGCATCGAAAAGCTTGGAACAAAAAAATCTCACAATTTACGATAATGAGCAAGCAAGTGAGTTCATCCGGTGACCTCGCAATAGTTGGAGCCTAGCTGAAAGATTATTGAATTTTGTGTTGACTTAAAACTTTAAATTCCAACAAAATTAGCAACTTTGAGCTAGCTAGTGAGTTTATTTGACATTCTCATAACAATTCGAAGCTACAAGGAAGAATTGAACTCAATCAAATTCGATTTTGACCACATTTAAACTAGAAGCATAAAGTTTCTTAAAAGGCATCAAGAACCTTCAAACAAGTAAACCACATGAAATTTGCAACAATGATCTAGCTAATGTGTTCACAACAATTACAAGGTTAGAAGACTTGAGCTTAATTGGATTATGTTTTAACCTCATTTTGGCCAAGAGCTTGAAGTTTTTGGTGAAGTAATGAAAAGCTTAAAATTTGAAATTCTGAGGAAATTTATGACTTTGAGTGACCTGGTGAGATCATTAACATCCTCACAACAATTTGAGCCTACAAGTAATAATTGAGCTCAACAAATTCTTTTTTACTTCATAATAACCAAAAGCTTCAAACAAGAAAATCTGTTGAAATTTACAACTATGATGGAGATAATGTGTTCACCTGATATCATCATAAAAATTAGATCCTAGTTGGAAGAATTGAGCTCAATCGGGTATGTTTTGACCTCATTTTTGCCAAAAGCATGAAATTTCTACAAATACATCAAAAAGCTTGGAACCAAAAAATCTCACGAAATTTGTAACAATGATCAAGCAAGTGAGTTCATTTGGTGACCTTGCAATAGGTGGATCCCTGTGGAAAGATTGGAGCTAAATCAGATTCCATGTTTGCAACACCTTACTTTTAAACACATTTTTCATGAATTAAACTCATTTTAAGTCTAATTATACTTGATCCTAAGCTTGGATCACATAAGAATGAAAATCAGAATTTTTAAAACTTTCGGTTACTGTTCGTATGGTAGTTTCCACTTTACCTACTGAATTTTAAAAATTCTTAACTAATTATACAAAAATCATTTCATAGTGACTCAAATTTATAACAATAGATAAAAACCTTATATACATGGAAAAAATATGAAACATAGCATTATCTTGACCAATTTATGCAATTTATTTCTCAAACATTTACTGTATATTTAGTCATTTTATCTTCCTCAGGATTTTGTCCTTATATTTAAAAATTCATATCTCACTTTACCCTGAGTCAAATTATACATTCTTTATGTCATATGAAATCTCTGTGAGTCTACTTTCTAGAAATGTTTTTCTTATACATTTATTCAACTTGCACAGGACATGGTGTTAACTTAAATCATAAAGGGTTAGAATTCCACTTTTACTAGAACAGTTTTGGGAAAACCTCCATATCTCCTATCATATAGCTCCAATTACCTCCAAATTAGTGGCCTATGAAACTTAAACATAGATCTTTCCATAAATATAGACCACTGAATTTTTGGGGCTCTGCACAATTTATATCATCTTTTTTATTTTTTAGTACCTAAGTTTCAATTTCCAATTTTTCCAATCTTTCTCTGCTCTGAACGCTAATTTTGAAAAATCACTGTAATTCATACATTTATCCAATTTAAATGTTCTTTAGCTCTATGAAAAGTTTGTTCTGTCTAGTTTAAGAACATGTATAACACTTATATAGAATGCTCTATTTCAAATAGAGTTCCCTTGTATAAATCAATACTCATCATCTCAAACAAACTTATGCCATAGCTTACATAATAAGCTTCACAACACATTTACATTGACATTTATTGCTCCAATTTCATGCATAATATCATAGAGGACTTAAAAGAATATATTCAGGGCATCATACAGGATTTACCTCTTTCATACAAACTTATACAAATTCCCAAAACATAACATTAAGACTTGCATAATAATATTATTCATCATTCTCTTCCTCTTTTTCCTTTAGCTCTTCTTGGGTTCCTTGCATTGATTGACCCTAAACATGGTAAGCATTTGGAAGGGATGAGATTCAAAGAATCTCAATAGTTACTACTAATCAAGCAAATATATCATCATATAATGTAAGCACACTTCATCAAGTCATCATTCAAACATTTAGAATCATTTATCCTTAAACATTTATAGAAAATTGGACAAAGTTTTCCCTTACATTTTGGACATCCCGTGGTCATAAAACCCCTCAAATAACTCAGCCAATATCAAAAAATCATCACATAACATCATTGCAAACATTTGGTATAACATTAAAACCATTGCAACTATATAACCATATAATGATAGATTAGATTAGTAAACTACCTTCTTGCTTTCCAATGTTCTCCAAACTTTGTGGACACTTTGATGGGAGACACGTTAGAAACCTGTCCTAAGAGCCTCATCTGAGTTAAGGATCATGCAACTCAAGGAAACATAAATTGAGCACAAGAACAATGAAGAACAATAATAAACAAAAAACTAAAGAAAATAGACACGATAAAATAAGAAGACTGAATAAAATGTTAGTCCAAAGAAGTAGACTCCAAGAGAACTCGTCTCTTGAATCCTAACTTCGGGACGCCACAAGGATCACCACTCCTTGATAAGTCCTCATTCTTTATGGGACTCAAGAATAAGCAAGAAAGAACTCACTAAACAATAACAAAGTTGCTGAAAAGAAATTCATTCATTCATGTTGTGTAGAAAACCTTACAAAGTGGTGCCTATTTATAGATGGAAAAAGGCTACCCTAGGAATAATTAGCATTAAATATTCCTAAAAGGTGACACCTCATTATACAATGAATATGGATACAAGGTGCTGAATTAATTCTCCAAAGATGGCTCCTATAACCTTTTTTCAAATTAGGAAACAAACTTAAAGAGAAATCAGCAAAAAATAGCCTAATTTAAATAGGAAACTTTTGACCTAAATATTAATCATATAAAAACGTCACTTTTAATGGTCACATGAGAAGCACACATTATCTTCAAGTTATATCTTCCAAATGGGCTTCTTTTGGGCTTGGACCAATAGCTTATATGATTGGAAGCATTTTCCATACTTTCTAGCTCTTTTTTAAGGCTACAGCTTGATTCAAATAGTTGGGCTTCATACTCTTTCCAAGCTCATTACCATGTCCAAGGACTCCAAATGCTTCATGCCTCAATTGTACTCTATCATTCCCTCCTTCCTCGAAATGATTCGTCGTTGAATCTCCATAATCTATATGGAAAGAAAGTGAACGATTAAAAACAACAAATAAAAAATAAGGAGTATACTTACTTTTCAAGCCTAATTGATGCCTCTTCTCTTCAACCCCTGCTTGAGCTTGTGGCGTAATAATGACTCTTGACCACAAATTCATCCCTTTTAAAGTTTCATCTTTACAATCTTGCATTCCAAACCAATCTCCGGGATCAAAAACCTTGTAATAACAATTAGTTTGAATTGCATATGACTTGTTGTCATGCATTTGTAGATAAGAACTGGATTTTCCCTCCATAATGTCTACAATAATAACTTGCAACAAAGAACTAGAGGCAAATTTGACACAACAAGACTCAAACAACTACGATTACAAGAGTAAACATATGGGATGAAAGCTGGGCAGATTTTTACATTACTTGCTAGGTTCAAAACTTGGAAAGATTTGACACCTATGGATAATGCACATTGACAAGACAAGGATGGAACATGGCTTACAAGAGGAATACATATGGATGAAAACAAAGAATCACAAAGTTGGATGGAATAAGAAGAGAATGTGTTACTAGATAGAAAATGGAACACACAAGATTCATGAAAATGAGATGGAAGAAACTAATACTTCTCCAAAAACACAAATGACTTATGAGACACACAAGAGGCAAAAAGCATGAAATGAGTAAAGACTACTTCATAGATGAATTGACAATGCAGAACACTCTGATGAAAATGAAATGAAGTGACATAGATGAATAAATTAGAGAAAGAAGACAGTAAATGATCTAATTGACTCTTTTTTCGCATTTGACTCAAGAGGAATTGATAACTCATAACACAAGGATGGAATAAACAAATTATAAAATTAGAGACAAAGTAAGAAGGATGGAGAAGATGAAAAGAAGGAACATATGGAAGATATGAAAGAAGGAGTTGAAAAGAAACTACCTTAAACTCTCCTTTACTCAAATAACTCACAATTGCTTTTGCCTCATTATTCTCATTTTTTCTCAAACTCTCTTTTTCTTTTCTCTTTTCTCTCTTTTTCTTTCTCTTTTTCATTCTTCTCCCAAGTTTCTTTTCACTCATTTGTTTTCCTCTTTTTTCGTTTTTCTGCACTCTTTCTTTTCTCACTTGTTTTTCACTGTTATTTTTACCACTCATATTCTTCTCACTTTTATTTTTCCTTTCAAGCTCACTTTTGATTTTCTTCTGATTTTCATAGAATTGAATACGTGTTTCACGGGTTTTCCTTACTTCAAAAGAACAACTATCATCAAATAACCATGGATGCCCAAACACCATATCAACATACCCCACTTCATCACACACATGAGAACTAATTTCTAATGGCTTAACAATGTGAGTACCACTAGAAACAAGCACACCAATATCAACAATATTCTCTATCACCTTACTAGTAGTAACATCTAGAATAGTTGTCTCCACTAATGGTGGCAAATGATCATGATCAATCCCATCAAGAAGATCATCAACATTTTCCTCCTTAAGATCCTCAAGAACATCATACTCTAATTCATAAGAAATATTATCAACACAAGGATTTTGAGAATTAGAGGTACCTTCAAGAGTAGTTGATTCTCTTGGTTCAACAACCATTGTAGATGTTGAGGATGATATCTCCTCCATTGGATCTTTTTGCTCAAATGAAAATCACTAGAACTTGGAACTGAAATTTGTACCTTAGAAGTTTGCTCCTTTCTATGAGTTGGAAGATACTCATAGAAGTAGTGGTTTGGTGCATACTTTTGCTTCAAAATGAGTTTCATGCTATTCCAAGTATCACACTGTTTCTCTTCACGAAGGTGCTTTCTTTCAAATCGTTCCCACCAAACTTTGGCTTTTCCTTCTAAGTGAAGAGTAGCTAATTTCACTTTCTCAGACTCGGAGTACTGACAGTCTTCAAACTATTGTTCAATTCTTCTTTCCCACTCCAAGTACATATTAGGATCATTCTCTCCACAGAATTTTGGGATGTTCAATTTAACATCCTTTTTGCATGAAGGAACTTGCATGCTATCCAATTTCACATTCAATTTCTGGATTTGATCATTAAAAGCTCTCATTAAAACTTTAAGATCAAGTTCATCATCGGCTATGCTTAAAACCTAAAATGTTAGTGAATAGGAGACAAAGAAAGGACCTTGAACAATCTCTCACGTGTTTCACTCAACAATGATGCAAATTCACTCGTGTTTTGCACACTAATGATATAATTACACTCTTGCCTTTTACCACTCACTCTTGCTTCCTATGAGAGTGCAAAATTGAATTTGAACTTGAAATCAAGAAGTAATGTTTTAAGTGCCAATCTCAAAGTCAAAGATCCAAAATTCAAATTCTCAAAAGAGTTTAAAAAAGATGGTGACCAAAAAACAAAGATGGATTTTTTTTGTTTTCAGCAAAAGAAGCGAATTTCTAGCCAAGAAAAGAAAGAAAGTACTGGAAATTTAGACAGCAAAGAATACTAAACAACAAGAGGAAGGATGTGGCACATTATACAATAAAGGAAGAAAATGGTGTTAAAACAAAGGACAACAACAAATAAGGGAAATAAAGCTGAAAGAATTTAGACAGAATTTACTAGAAGAGTATAATTCTGAAGAGGAAATAAATATAGAATCTTACCACTTCAAATGGGAGATTGTGCATGAATGCTCAAAGATCAATTCTCTTTTCCTTCAAAGATTTGATTGAAATCAGAAAAAGGGCTATTAAATTATATAGTATCAATGCCCAATTACCAAAAGGGAAACTTGCAATTCAAAAGTATCAACAATTAGGATCGCTTGATTGAAGGAACTCAATTTTGGGAATAAACAAGATCTCCTCAATTTGCCTTTAGCAACATCAATTTTTTTTTGTTTCTCTTTTCTTTTTGTACTTTTTTTTCATTTACAATCAATCAATTCTTTTTTTAAGGAAAATCTGGACAAATATCTCAATTTGGACAGCAAGCATAATTTCCGGGGGAAGGGGAATCTGGACAGTAAGAAATGGATGAACAATGATGAACAATATGAATGAACAGGGATGAGTGTATGGATAAATAGTGACGAACAGGGACTAATGAACAATGAAATGAACAGTCGCGATTTTCTGGACAACAAGGAAGAATGGGATAAAAACAAAGAGAAATGAAGCAAAACAAAGACACATTAGGAACCCGTCCTAAGAGCCTTGTTTGAGCTAAGGATCATGCAACTCAAGGAAATATGAATTGAGCACAAGAACAATGAAGAACAACAATGAACAAAAAACTAAAGAAAATAGACACAATGAAATAAGAAGACAAAACAAAATGTTGGTGGAAGGAAGTAGACTCCAAGAGAACCCGTCTTTTGAATCCTAACTTTGGGACGCCACAAGGATCACCACTCCTTAATAAGTCCTCGTTCTTTCTGGCACTCAAGGATAAGCAAGAAAGAACTCACTGAACAACAACAAAGTTGTTGAAAAGAAATTCATTCATTCATGTTGTGTAGAAAACCTTACAAAGTGGTGCCTATTTATAGATGGAAAAAGGCTACCCTAGGAATAATAAGCATTAAATATTCCTAAAAGGTGATACCTCATTATACAATGAATCTAGACACAAGGTGCTGAATTAATTCTCCAAAGATGGCTCCTATAACCTTTTTCCAAATTAGGAAACAAACTTAAAGAGAAATCAGCAAAAAATAGCCTAATTTAAATAGGAAACTTTTGACCTAAATATTAATCATATAAAAACGTCACTTTTAATGGTCACATGAGAAGCACACATTGTCTTCAAGTTATATCTTCCAAATGGGTTTCTTTTGGGCTTGGACCATTAGCTTATATGATTGGAAGCATTTTCCATACTTTCTAGCTTTTTTTTAAGGCTGCAGCTTGATTCAAATAGTTGGGCTTCATACTCTTTCCAAGGACTCCAAATGTTTAATGCCTCAATTGTACTCTGTCACACTTCCATTGATCTTAAAATGCTTCTTGGAACCCTATTACGTCATAAAATGATACCATGAGCCATTGATTCGTTAGGCTCATTCACAAAGTGGCATATTGAACTAAAAATTCCATTTTATTTTCCCTTGAGCTTTTCTTGTACAACATACTTGAATCTACCTATTTTGGACCCAAGGAATCCATTTTTGGGGTCAAAATCATGAAATTTCCTTTCCTTTTCAAACCGTAAATAGGAAAAAAATTTCAGAAATTTGTAGAAAAATATCTAGCCGATTAATTTGCAATCTAATGTCATATTCTTGCATCTTGAAGCATTTCTATGGTTTAGTTTCTTCATGACTCCATTTTCTCTTTCTACTCTCTCTTTAGACAAAAAATTTCAGAGATAAAATAGAGAGGAATACTCTATGAAACACTATCTTACTTAAGTAAATGCAAGATAATCACCAAAGGAACTTACCTTGAGAATTTGGGATCAAACTTGTGACTTTTCCTTCTCTCTTTTGCTCTCTCTCCTTCACACCTTCTTTCTCCTTTTCTTCTCTAGTTGTGCGTCGTGCAAAACCCTTTAACTAAGATGATTAAGTGCTAACAATCATAAAAGCAACTTTAATTAATTAAATCTTTGACTTTGATTACTTTTTGGCAAATAAAGCTTTTATAAAAATTCCCTTTGTGTCCCAATGAGCTGCAGCACGCCATGTGTCTTATTCTTGGCCAAAAATTGCTTGAATAATTTTTATGGACCAAAATGCCCTTTATCGATTAAATTTACTCATATCGATTAAGTATTTTTGCCAAAATTATCATTAAATTGGTATAGGATTATCTAACAATTACTTTTGATACAAAATCATTATTTAGACCCAAAATATATTTTATTAAGGTTCAATCATTGTTCTTGAATTAGTACTGCCTTTTCCTGCAGTCTGAATGACCTTTATCGGGTAAAATATTAATATTAAATCCTAATTACCGAATAAATATTATTTTGACCTTAATAAATTTCATAATATATTTCATTGGGTCTAACTCATTGAAAGCTTCATTTTGACTAAAATTTTTCATATTTACAAAAATACCCTTGACCCGGGGCTAATTTATAATTCTTGAAACTTTCAAGTCATTAGGTGTAATTTTTCCCAAACTTCCTTCTCCTTCCCCTTCCACGTTGAAGACGTTCTTAAAGGGATAAATTATAAAGATTCTTGATTCTTGGGGCCCAAATATAATTTTCTCACTTTTTTATTTAACTAGAAAAAATGATCCATTTGCTCTTCTTCACACTTAATGGTATCTCTCCTTTTTTTCCAATTCCTTTTGCATTTTACGATGTCAACTTTTTCATTTTTGGGCCTTCAATTCATTATTCACATTTCACTTCTAATATGGGAAATGACTATTTTGCCCTTAAGCCGAGTCAAAAATATAATTATCCATTCTTTCGGGCACTTTCTTGTAATTTCACCTAAAGACTAATTTTTTATTCCTTCCTTTTTACTATTCACAATAACTTTGAAATTGATCTATCTCCCAACCTGAACCTTCCGGGAATGCAATACTTATACTGTTACGCTCAACTTGGAGCGAGCTTTCATTCAAGTGATATATTGCATATTTTCCGGGGTAAGTTCTGGAATTAATTTCTGCTAAGGATTTTATGAAAAATTAATTCTAATTAAAGACCGAACATAACTTTTTCAGAAAATTAGATGAGCAATTAATTCCTTCTAAAATCCAATTATATATAGCCTTTTTATCTCGCATTATTTCTCATCTTTTATTTATTTTATAATATCCCATAAAAAATAGGGATATTACAATGTTCACCTCATTTTGGCTATAAACATGAAGTTTCTGATGAAGCCTTGAAAAGCCTAAAACTCAAAATTCCAACAAAATTTGAAACTTTGAGCCAATTAGTGAGTTCATTTGACATTCTCATAACAATTCGAACCTGTAAGGAAGAATTGAGCTCAATTAGATTCCATTTTGACCGCATTTAAACTAGAAGCATAAAGTTTCTTAAAAGGCATCAAAACCTTCAAACAAGAAAATTGCATGAAATTTGCAACTATGATCTAGCTAATGTGTTCACCTGATGCATCACAACAATTATACCCTAGTTGGAAGAGTTGAGCTTTATCAGATTCTGTTTTAACCTCATTTTGGCCAAAATACTGAAGTTTCTGATGAAGCATCGAAAAGCTTAAAACTTGAAATTCCCAGGAAATTTATGACTTTGAGTGAGCTGGTGAGATCATTTAACATCCTCACAACAATTTGAGCCTACAAGCAAGAATTTAGCTCAATGGATTATTTTTGACTTCATAATGACCAAAAGCATTAAGTTTCTGAAAAGGCATCAAAAAGCTTTAAACAAGAAAATCCCTTGAAATTTGCAACTATGATCGAGCTAATTTGTTCACCTAATATCATCACAACCATTAGAGCCTAGTCAAAGGAATTGAGTTTAATCAAGTTTCATTTTGATCTCATTTTTGCCAAATGATAGAATACGAGCTAGGTTTGATCAAGAGGAGGAGTTTGAATGAAATATTCAAGAGTGTAGAGTACATAGAAAGCATGAACAAGTGGCTAGACAAGGAACATGTATGAAACAAGAATGATCCTTTGCAAGAAATGGGTGGGCTTATGACAAGAGTAAGGACTAAGGCAATGAAGCAAGCCTTCAATGGATTGATTCAAAAATTAATTGAACAAGAGACTATCTACTTAGTTCAATTTTCAGCCCACAAAGCTTCAAGAGGCGTGTTCTTCATGGCTAGTATGCTAAAAATTGATCCAAGCTCAACAAGTAAGGCCCAAATAGAGGAACTCAGTTAAAGGAGCATGTATCAAGCTTGTGACCATTTAAGTAATATTCTTTTATTAAATAAATTAGCAATTTTTGCTTTTTATTATGTTAATTAAAAAATAAGGCCTTTTCACCATTAGTTTCCTATTTTGAATTTATTTGTGGGGATTTTATTCAGATTTACTTTATTTCCCATTTTCTTTAGGAGTAGTGGCACCATCTTTTAGGATTGTTTAGAATCAATTATTTTCTATTATATCACAAAAGAAGGTGCCTTTTTCAGTTATGAATATTCTAGAACTAAGTATAGGGTTTCTTTTTTCTTCTTTTCTATATAAATAAGGCATTATGTAGCAAGAATTATTCAGATGAATGAACAATATGAATTTCTCTTAATTTTAATGAAGCACATGATATTTTAAGTAACCTCCTTTAATAAACTCCCCTTGGGCTTGGATCTAAAACTTGTATTATTGAGTTTATGATTACACCTTCAAGCTCCTTTTGGGCTATAACTTTAATTAAGTGAATGTGCTCTAATCCATAGAGCTCTTGGATCACTTTAATGCTTCGGGTCCTTGCTCTTGACTTTGGCCCACCAAAACCTTGCAATGGATCTTCATCTCTCTAGGCTTGGGCTTTATGTTTAGTACTTTGATCAAGTCTTCCAAGCTCTCCATGCTTTTTCCCAAACTCTTGCAAATCACGCATAACCCTTATTCTTTTATAGAATTGAATACAATGTGTTTCATGGGCTTTCTTTACTTCAAAAGAATAACTACCATCAAATAATCATGGATGCCTAAACACCATATCAACATGTTCAACTTCATCACACCCATGAGAACTAATTTCTAATGGCATCTATCAACAATATGAGTATCACTAGAAACAAGCACACCACTATCAACAAAGTTCTTTATGACCTCACTAGTGACATCTAGAGCAGTTGTCTCCACTAACGGTGGTAAATGATCATGACCAATCACATCAACAATATCATTAACATTTTCCTCCTTGGGATTCTCAAGAATATCATACTCTAATTCATTAGAAACATCATCAACATAATAAGGATTTTGAGAATTAGAGGTACCTTCGAGAGTAGTTGATGTTGAGGAAGATATCTCCTCCATTTGATCTTTTTGCTCCAAATGAGAATCACTAGAACTTGGAATTGAAATTTGTATCTTAGGAGTTTTCTCCTTTCCATGAGTTGGAAGATACTCATAGAAGTAGTGGTATGGTGCATACTTTTTGCTTCAAAATGAGCTTCATGCTACTCCAAGTATCACATTGTTTTTCCTTACTAAGATGCTTTCTTTCAAATTGTTCCCACCAAACTTTGGCTTTTCCTTCTAAGTGAAAAGTAGCTAATTTTACTTTCTCAGACTCAGAGTATTGGCAATTTTCAAACCATTGTTCAATTTTTCTTTCCCAGTCGAAGTACGTATCAAGATCACTCTCTCCATAGAATTTTTGGATGTCCAATGTAACATCCTTTTCATATAAAGAACTTGCATGTCATCCAATTTGGCATTCAACTTCTTAATTTGATCATTGAAAGCTCTCATTAAAGCTTTAAGATCAAGTTCATCACTAGCCATGCTTAGAACCTAAAATGTTTGTGAATATAGACAAAGAAAGGACCTTGTACACTCTCTCACGAATGATGTATGTTTACTCATGTTTTGCACACTTTAAAGGCTTTTTCCATAAATGATATAATTACACTTTTGCCTTTTACCACTCACTCTTGCTTCCTATAAGAGTGCAAAATTGAATTTGAACTTAAAATCAAGAAGGAATGTTTTAAGAAGTGAAAGATCCAAAATTTAAATTCTCAAAAAAGTTTAAAATGATGGTGGCCAAAAAACAAAGATGGATTTTCTGTTTTTAGCAAAAGAAATCAAATTCTGCAGCCAAGAAAAGAAAAGAAAATGCTGGAAATTAAGATAATGAAGCACACCAAAATGAAGAAATTTTTAGATGACTCTCAAATCTGAAACAAAGGAAGAAATTGACGTTAGAGATTTGAACAGAACAAAAGGACAACAAAAAATTAGGAAAACTAAGATAGGAAGGGATTTTGGATAGAATTTACTAGAAGAGTAAAATTCTAAAAAAGTAATATGAAAGTAAGTTACCACTCAAGTGAAATGAATATAGACTCCTTTTGTGACTTGGGAACAAAAACTTCATATTTAGTAATTCAGAAACAAGCAACCCACAAATTAAGGGGTGCAAATCTAGCAATTAATGTAAATCAATCCAAACCAAATATAATTAGCAAATTTAAACTTCAAAGGTGCTCAATTTTGGATTTTTTTTTTCAGCCATCAAATTCTCTTTTTTTTGTATGATTTTTTTCACTACACTTTTTTTTCCTTGCAGCACCCCACATTGGATTAATCTGAAACGAACACACAATTAGAATAAAGATGCTGAATAGTACTATGAATTTAGGAAGGGATCTAACTAGAAAAGGAAAGAACATATGGAAAAAAAAATCTGGATAGCAAGTATGAACAGTACTACAAATTTTTTTTTCGGGAATAGTAAAGGAGATGATCGACACAAAGGAAAAATGAAGCAAAAATATGACACACCTTGATTTGCAAGTCAAAGTTCTGATACCAAATGATGGCAGACACGTTAGGAACCCGTTCTATGAGCCCTCTTTGAGATAAGGATCGTGCAACTTAAGGAAAGATGAATAGAACACAAGAATAACGAAGAACAACAACGAACAAAAACTTAAAAAATAGAGACGATGAAAATAAGAAGATTGAAAAGTAAATGTTGGTCAAAAGAAATAAACTCTAAGAGAACCTATTTTTTGAATCCTAACTCTGGGATGCCACAAGAATCACCACTTCTTGATAAGTGAACCCTTTTGGAACCCGTCCAAAGAAACCACTTTTATGTGTATGACACCCGAATCTTTGCGAAACAAGGGACACAAAGACTGGAAACTTGAAAAAAAAAACAATAAGAAGAAAGACACACAAAGATGAGAATAATCAAGAAAGCACACAAGATATGTTGGTCTAGGTGAATTAGAACCCAAGAGAACCGGTCTCTTGAACCCTAGTTCCGGTGACGCCACAAGGAAGGACCAATTCCTTGATAAGTCGCAGTATGCTCTAGCACTCAAAGAACGCAAGAGAAACTCACATAGTCTGAAACTTTAATCATTCAAAAATCTAAAAAAACGTACATGAAAGTTAGCCTTAAATAGGCAAGGTAAAATCTAACCTAATAAGCCTAGAAACCCTAATTAATTTGGGCTTAAGTAATCCTAATAGGATTAGGAGACTTTAGGCCCAAACAACACTCCTATTAGACCTAGGAAACTAGTAAAATAAAATAACGAAAATTCATTAGAAAATAATAAAATAAGACATAAGCCCTTATAAACATGCCAACATATTAATGAAATCACATGTTTGGTACATGACATGTTTATTTACAAGGTGGGCTATCAAAAAGACTACTAATTAACTAATTGGGCTTTAGTAATTAACAAAGTTCAGCCCATAATTAATAAAAACGAAATTAACACTAATTAAGCCCATTAATGTCTAAGTCACATGCTCTTTTAATAAAGCACATGATATTTTAAGTAACCTCCTTCAATGGGCTCCTCTTGGACTTGGATCTTAAACTTATATTTTGGAGTTGATGATTTCACTTAAGCTTGGGCTTTATATTCAGCACCTTGATCAAGTCTTCCAAGTTCTCCATGCTTCGCTCTAAACTCTTGCAATTCATGCCTAGCCCTTATTCTATCATTCCCTCCTTCCTCGAAAAGATTCATCCTCGAATCTCCATAATCTACGTGGAAAGAAAGGGAACGATTAAAAGCATCAAATAGATAACAATGAGTATACTTACCTTTTAGACTTAATTGTTGCTTTGTGGCTTTGATCTTTACATTAACTTGGAAGACAATATTCTCCCTTGGTTGCAAATTGGCTTTAAATGTTTCTCTAAGCTTTTGCAACCAATCTCCAGGATCAAAAATCTTACTATGCAATCCATTTGTTTGAATTACATACAACTCATTTTCATGGATTGGAAAATAAGAGCTTTCATCAACCTCACTCAAAACCTGTAATAAATAGCTAAACACCAATTCGAAACAACAAAACTTAAATGGAACCAAGGTGTTAGCGGATTCATGGGAAATAATATGGGGACAAAACTTGACACAAAAGGACTTAATTGAAACTAATGCATGAGAAAGATCATACAAGATGAAATCTGGGCAGATGTGATTATAATTCAATAAACTCAAAATCTGGACAGATTTAATATTAAATGATGATGCACAATGGTAAGACAAAGATAGAGAAGTAATGACTAAAGAAGTACATACTAACACAAAACCAAAAGAAGAGAATGAACAAGAAAGAGAATGGAACATAATAGACTTATGTGGATGAGATGGGACACAATGCCAACAATGGAGCATGAAAGCACATGACTTATGAAACACACAAGCAACATAAAACTTAAAACGAATAGGAACTACTTCACAAATGCATAGGAAATACAAAATACTATGATGATGAGATGGAATGACATAGAAGGATAAACTAGAGAAAGAAGGCACTAAAGTAACTAATGGACTCATTATTGATTCATGCAATTTGGACTCAAAAGGAATTGCGGACTCATGCAACAATGATGGATGACATAATTTAAAGAAATTAGAAACATAATGAGAAGGACAAAGAAAATACAATAAAGACACATAAGAAAGATGAGGTAAAGAAGGAAGAAGTTTTGTACAAACTACTTTAAGCTTACTTTCACTTTCATTCTTCCTCAAACTCTCCTTTTCTTTTCTCTTTTCTCTCTTTTTCTTTCTCTTTTTCATTCTTCTCTCAATCTTTTTCACACTTATTCTTTTTGCACTCTTTGCATTTTTGTGGACTCTTTCTCTCTTAGTTTTCCCACTCATGTTTTTCCACTTAAGCTTACTCTTTATTTTCTCATGAGTTTCACCTAAATTACATGGCAATGATTCATGGGCCTTTTCCACTACAAAAGAACATAGACTAATATGCTCATTCAAGTTAGAATCAAAAGCATAATTTCCAACTACCATGTCAATATGCTCAACATCAATGTAATTATAAGAGTCAATTACCAAAGAAATCATACCATCCACAGAATTTTCCACCAAATCATAAATAACAAATAAATCATGTTTTTCAGCTAAAGGATGCAAAGAATGATAATTTTGCTCATAAGCAGAAGCAATATTATGCAATTCCTTTTCCAATTGTGCTACAACATTATTTTCAATTTGCACACTAGAAGCACAACTAGAATCATCTAAGCCTTTTAACACAACACTATCAGCATCTGGATCAATTCTCTCTTCAAGATTTAGCAAGTTATCATGTTTAATACTATTATCACAATTAATAAGATTAAACTCATTGGGATTCTCAAGTTCAGCACATCTCAATTTAGATTTCAATTCAATTGTTTCAACACAAGGGATATCATCAATGTAAGCAATATTATTCATCTTACTAGAATTATCACATCTTAAATCACAAGAGATATCAGTATTAGAATTTTGAGGTTTAGGCATACCTGTAGCGAATTCTCTCATTACATCATCAGTTGTTGAAGTAGTAGCAATGTCATTATCCACTTGATCATCTTTCTCCATGTGGGAATCACATGAATCTTGGACCACGGACATTTGCATCTCCTTGAAATGTTCAACCACACTTTTAGCTTTGGATGGCATGTATTTTGCCTCAAGACTGCTCTCATTTCATTCCATGTTATAATGGAAGGTTCTCCATTCGTAGCTCGTCTAGTTTCCATCTATTTCCACCAAGCAGCAATCTTTTTACCTAATCGAAGGTAAGCACATTGTGCCTTCTCTATTTCGAAGTAGTTGTAACATGCGAAGACTTGTTCAACTTTTCTTTCCCAATCCAAGTAAACATCAGGATTTTTCTCACCATGAAATAGTGGAATCTTCGGTTTGATGTTGCTAAGAACATCCGTGTGAGCAGGAACCTTTGGATTACGCCTTGCTTTAGCTTTAGCAGGGAACTCCAGGCGATCCAATTTTGCATTCATTTCCTTAATTTGATCATTGAATGTCCTTAATAAGTCCTGAAAATCAACTTCTCCAACAGCCATGTTTATAATATGAAATGTTAATGTAAACTAAAGAGAAAAGAAAAAGGGACCTCACACACTCTCTCATGTGTTTCACTCAAATAATGCAGATGTACTCGTGTTTCACACTAAATCAAGGCTTTTTTTCAAATATGATGCAATTTCTCTCTTGCCTTTTTCCACTCAAAGCTTACTTTCTTATGAGAGTGCTAAATTAAAACCACAACTTCAATCAAAAGAAAATCAGTTTTTAAAGTAGTGGCAATCACAGAAAACCAAAGTTCAAAATTAAAGTTCTCAAAGATCTAATTTAATTAAACAAATAACTAACACAAAATGAGCACAAAGGAACTGAAATTTCCAACAAGAGAAATCTGAAGGAAATAGATCAAAGAAGGATGAAAATTTGTAGGAAATTGATAAGGAAAGAAATCGAAGGAAAGACAAATTATAGATATTTTAATGAGACTTCCCACCAAAGTTGATAAATTAAGTCAATCAAGTCTCAAATCAAATCCAATCAAATAATTTGTTTTTATTTTTACTACTTTTTTTTTGTTGCTGCTATATATATATATTACTTTTTTTTGGCAGCAATAAATCTCACTTTTTTTTTCATATTTTTTTTTAATTTTTTTTCTGCTTTTTTTATTCAGTTGCTGCTATATTCTTTTTTTTTTCAGCAATCAATCAATCCTTTTTTTTCTTATTTTTTGAACAGTAACTGTGAACAGTAACAAAACAGTGACGATGAACAGTAATCCGAAACAGTACGAGCAAAGACCTGAACAGTAGGAACAGTGACGCAAAACAGTATGATGAACAGTGACGCGTACGAGTGAACAGTGACGCAAAAAAAAATTTCCCGATGCAACGAAGATGTGAAACAAGAAAATAAGGAAAAATAAAGAACACACCTTGATTTGTAAACCCAAGCTCTAATGCCAAATGATAAGTGAACCCTTTTGGAACCCGTCCAAAGAACCCACTTTTATGTGTATGACACCCGGATCTTTGCGAAACAAGGGACACAAAGACTGGAAACTTGAAAAAAAAAACAATAAGAAGAAAGACACACAAAGATGAGAATAATCAAGAAAGCACACAAGATATATTGGTCTAGGTGAATTAGAACCCAAGAGAACCGGTCTCTTGAACCCTAGTTCCGGTGACGCCACAAGGAAGGACCAATTCCTTGATAAGTCGCAGTTCGCTCTAGCACTCAAAGAATGCAAGAGAAACTCACAAAATTTGAAACTTTAATCATTCAAAAATCTAAAAAAACGTACATGAAAGTTAGCCTTAAATAGGCAAGGTAAAATCTAACATAATAAGCCTAGAAACCCTAATTAATTTGGGCTTAAGTAATCCTAATAGGATTATGAGACTTTAGGCCCAAACAACACTCCTATTAGACCTATGAAACTAGTAAAATAAAATAACGAAAATTCATTAGAAAATAATAAAATAAGACATAAGCCCTTATAAACATGCCAACACATTAATGAAATCACATGTTTGGTACATGACATGTTTATTTACAAGGTGGGCTATCAAAAAGACTACTAATTAACTAATTGGGCTTTAGTAATTAACAAAGTTTAGCCCATAATTAATAAAAACGAAATTAACACTAATTAAGCCCATTAATGTCTAAGTCACATGCTCTTTTAATAAAGCACATGATATTTTAAGTAACCTCCTTCAATGGGCTCCTCTTGGACTTGGATCTTAAACTTATATTTTGGAGTTGATGATTTCACTTAAGCTTGGGCTTTATATTCAGCACCTTGATCAAGTCTTCCAAGCTCTTCATGCTTCGCTCCAAACTCTTGCAATTCATGCCTAGCCCTTATTCTATCATAAGTCCTCATTCTTTCTGGCACTCAAAGATGAGCAAGAAAGAACTCACTAAACAACAACAAAGTTGCTGAAAAGAAACTCATTCATTCATATTGTGCTTTCCAAGAGTACATGAGGTGTTCATTTGTGGACAAAATATTAACCCACAAACTAACTCTAGTTCTGCCCATAAACCTAACCAAAGTTAAGCTTATTAAGGCAAAAAGGAAACCATAAGGAAAAAAAAAGGAGCATTTAATTCTAATTTTGAATTTGAAAAAGTTGGCTCCTCTTTAATACATAAAAGAAAACAAATCAGATTTATGATTGTATGTTCTATATTCAAAAAGGAAACAAATTAACTAAAATGATATTTAAAAACGTCACTTTTAGTGAGTACATGAGAAGCACATTCATGAGGGTGATTTGAAATGAAAGAGAGAGGATACGTGAGGGTGATTTGAAAGTAAAAAAAAAGTTGAGAGTAGGTGTTGTTTTTATCAAAAAAATTTAAGATAAGAAATTTCTTCTCTTCATATTCATTCCATCTCATTCATAGTTGGGGTTTTCTTATGGGTTGAACCTTTTTTAGAATATGATCTTATATCTTTTTCTCTTCTTGAATATTTCCATAGATCCTAAGTTTGATGTTTTTAGAGATCCATAGAACAATTTATTCACACCGATAAACATCTCATAATAGGTGGAGGTATACTTGTGATGTATTTTATTTTCTTCTCTTGAATTTGTTTTTGTACACCCTAAAGTATGATATTTTGGTGAAGTCTTAAAGACAAATTACTCATATCTCTGAATATTCTTAATAAGGATAGAAGCATATTCTCATTGATAATAGATAAATTTGTCCTACTTTATCATGGTTTGTATTCAATAAGCCAAAGTGCATAACTACATGATTATGGTCATACTTACCAAACACATTGGTTAGATTAATGGAATGACACTCCGTGATATTCCTTCAAACTTAAATATTGTAATGAGTTTTTATTTTTTTATTTCTTCTCATTATTTATTTTTCCTTCTTTTCCTTCATTTTTTTCTTTCTTTCTTTATTATTATTATTTTTCTTTCTTCTTCTTTTTCTTTTCTTTTCTCTTTTTTTTATTTTGTTTTATTTTTTATTGTTCTTTCTTTCTTTTTATCTTCTAAAGGTTATGATATTAGAAAATTACATCTTCTCTTTCAAAACCATGGAATTCAGTCAAAATATTTATCTTTCAAAGTTGTAATAGAAGGCACATATAATAAGGAGGTAACTTTTATGTGCTTTATAATAATGATAGTGATAAGTGAACTCTTATGGAACCCGTCCAAAGAACCCACTTTGATACGTAAGGCACCATGATCTTTGCAAAACAAGGAACACAAAAACTATAGACCGAAGAAAAGAACAAAAATGCACAAGAACAGAAGCAAAAGAAAGCCAAAATAAAGAAATAAGATGAATAGTTACGTCTTAATGAATTAGAACCTTAGTTCCGGTGACGTCACAAGGATTGACCAATTCCTTGATAAGTTATAGTATTCTCTCTAACACTCAAAGAAACACAAGAGAAAAACTCATAAAATTGAAATTCTTGTTCGTCTAAATCTGAAAAGCCACACATAAAAATTAGCCTTAAATAGGCAAAGTAAAATTTAACCTAATAAGCCTAAAAAACCTAATTAATTTGGACTAAAGTAATCCTAATAAGATTAGGAGACTTTGGGCTAAATCTCGAGTGCATCCTCATGGATTATATACACCTTTGCCTGTTCCTTTGCATCCTTAGGTGGACATTTCTATGGATTTTGTGCTTGGATTGCCTAGGTCCCTAGTTGGTAAGGAAAGTGTATTTGTTGTGGTGGATAGGTTTAGAAAGATGGCTCATTTCATTGCTTGTTCTAAAACAAATAATGCTACCCACATCTCTGATCTGTTCTTTAAGGAGATAGTTAGATTGCATGATTTTACCCAGGTATGTTAGTAATCGTGATAGAGTATGATTGAGGCATGAAGCATTTAGAGTCCTTGGACATGGCACTGAGCTTGGAAAGAGCATGAAGCCCAACTATTTGAATCAAGCTGCAGCCTAAAAAAAGAGCTAGAAAGTATGGAAATGCTTCCAATCATATAAGCTAATGGTCCAAGCCCAAAAGAAGCCTATTTGGGTGATATAACTTGAAGATAACGTGTGCTTCTCATATGACTATTAAAAGTGACGTTTTTATATGATTAATATTTAGGCCAAAAGTTTCCTATTTAAATTAGGCTACTTTTTTTTGATTTCTTTTTAAATTTGTTTCCTAATTTGAAAAAGGTGATAGGAGCCATCTTTGGAGAATTAATTCAACACCTTATGTCCAGATTCATTGTATAATGAAGTATCACCTTTTAGGAATATTTAATGCTTATTATTCCTAGGGATTCTTGGTAGCCTTTTTCCATCTATAAATAGGCACCACTTTGTAAGGTTTTCTACACAATATGAACGAATGAATTTCTTTTCAGCAACTTTGTGGTTGTTCAGTGAGTTCTTTCTTGCTTATCCTTGAGTGCCAGAAAGAATGAGGACTTATCAAGGAGTGGTGATCCTTGTGGTGTCCCAGAGTTAGGATTCAAGAGACGGGTTCTCTTGGAGTCTATTTCCTTCGACCAACATTTTGCCTCAGTTTTCTTATTTTCATCATCTCTACTTTTCCGTTTTTATTCATTGTTGTTCTTCATTGTTCTTGTGTTCAATTCATCTTTTCTTATGATGAAAGATCCAAGCGGAACTCGTCCGATTGAACCTCCAATGACTCGGAATGAACCACGGATAGTGCTAGAATCAAATAAGGATACACAAACAACAAGGAAAGCACGAGGAGAGAAAATATGTGAATCTGAAAAATAAGAAGAAAATAATGCACGAAAATAAGAAGAAAATAAGAAAAATATGTTAGTCAATAAAATAAGACCCTAAGAGAACTCGTCTCTTAGAACCCTAGCCTTGGGACGCCACAAAGGAAAACTACTCTTTTGATAAGTCTAAGAATTCTCTCAATAACATAAGGGATACAAGAGGAAAACTCACAAGAAAAGAGCATAAGTTCTAAAAATTCATTCTCATTAATTTGGCTCCCTCCAAAGTACATAAGTGGCTCCTTATATAAAGGAATAAGGTAACCAAAACCCTAGGTTAAAATAAAAAAATGAAAATTACAATAAAAGTAAAGAAAATAATTAGATTTAATCCTAAAGAAGACACCACAATCTAAATAAAAACGGAAACAAAATATTCTTGCAAATCAAAGGTGGCACCTTTTTGCTGAAAAGAAAAGACAATCCTAGATTCTAATATTTAAAAATTAGGAAACAATTAAATCTTAATATCCAAGACAATCTTTGATCATATGCCTTATTCTGAAAATTAAATAATAAAAAAATGAAAATTCTAAATAAAATAGAATAAAGAAGACTCCTTTTTTAACTGATCACATGAGTGGCACATGATCACTTAAGTAATCTCTTCTAAGTGGGCTCTCTTTGGGCTTGGATTTGTAACTTGCATGGAAGAGAACATATATTTGGACTTCTTAGGTTGGACTATCTATTCCTTGCAATGGAACTTTAGCCTCCCAAGCTTGATTTGCAAGTGATGAAGCTTCCTTTTTATGCTTTGCAATTTGTCCAAGGACCCTCAATGTTTCATGGCTCAAGTGTACTCTATCATTCCCTCCCTCTTCGAAAGGATTCGTCCTCAAATCTCCATAATCTACATGGAAGGAAAAGGAAAGATTAGAAGCATCAAATAGATAATAAGGAGTATACTTACCATTTAAGCTTAATTGATGCATATTTGCTTTAATCCATCCATGAACTTCAAGGAAATCACTCTCCCTTTGCTGCAAACCTGTTTTAAATGTTCGTCTAAGCCTTTGCAACCGTAACATTGCTCCAAAGTCGAAAATCTTATTTTGAAGCTTTAGTGAAGAAAATATGGAATCTTTCTTCATATCATTTTCACTAATATCCTGCCACAAAGAACTAGACACAAACTTGACACAACTAGACTCAAATAAAACCAAAGGGTTAAGGAAAAGATGAAGCATGAAATTAGGATGAAATATGACACAAAAAGACTCAAAAGTGACTAAGGTGGTTCAATGATCATATGAGAAGAAATCTGGACAGATTTGGATATAATTCATTAAATTCAAAATCTTGACAGATTTAACAAATATAGATGATGCATAATGATAGAATAAATATGGAGATATAATAACTAAAGGGACATACACTAACATAAGACAAGAAGAGAATGAAGTAGAAAGAGAATGGAACATAATAGACTTATATGGATAAGATGGGACACAATCCCAACAATGGAACATGAAAACACATGACTTATGAAACACACGAGCAGCAAAGAAAGAAACATATATCTCATGGGACACTAAGTTATCAAATGAACGTGTTATCACATTGGACTCAAGAGAAATTAAGGTTTCATAACACAAAGAGGGACGGAATAAACTACAAAACTCAGAAACTAAGTAAGAAGGACAAAGAAGATGAAGTGAAGGAACAAAAGAAGAGAGAAGAAGTTTAGTAAAACTAAGCTTCACCTCACTTTCTCTCAAACAACTCTCAATTATCTTTCTACTCTTATCTTTTTCCTCTCTCTCATTTCTGTTTTCTCTCTTTTTCTTCCTCTTTTTCTTTCTTTTCTCACTTTCTTCTCACTCACTCTTTTTGCATTCTTTGCATTTTTCTGGACTTTTTTTTCTCTTGCAGCTCTTATTTTTCTCACTCATGCTTTTCTCTCTTTCATTTGTCCTCTTAAGCTCACTCTTCATTCTCTCACAAATTTCATTCAAATGAATATATGACAATGGTTCTTTGGTTTTTGCTTTTTCCAAAACCAAAGAACATTTTCCAACATGTGTATTCAAATCAACACAATCAAGGTCTCCAATCACGTGAGTGGCATATGATCACTTAAGTAATCTCCTCTAAGTGCCCTCTTTGGGCTTGGATCTGTAACTTGCATGGAAGAGAACATAATCAAGCTATTTGAACTTCTTGAGTTGGACCATCTATTCCTTGCAATGGAATTTTAGCCTCCCAAGCTTGATTTCCAAGTGATGAAGCTTCCTTTTTATAACTCTGCAATTTGTCCAAGGACCCTCAATGTTTCATGCCTCAAGTGTACTCTATCATCTTGAGTTGCATGTTCCTTATATTAAAGAAGGCTCTTAGGACAGGTTCCTAACAAGTCTCTCATCATTTGGCATTAGAGCTTCGGCTTGCAAATCAAGATATTTTTTTGTTGTTTTATTCTATTTTTTTCCTTGCTATCTAGAAAATCATAGTACTAGTACTATTCATCTGTACTATCCATCACTGTTCATACTTGCTATCCAGAAAATCATTCGCATTGTTCATCAGTATTGTTCTTTCACATTGTTCATCATACTATCTGTCACTGTTTATTCGTTGTTACCTTGCTATTTTGTTCTATGTCTTGATCCATTTTCCAGACTTTGTGATCTTTCATTTTGTTCTTATTGTGGCGTGCTCTATTCTAATTTTGTTGTCCATTTTCTATCATTTTCTTTGCTAAAGGATCTTACCATATTTGATTTTTGTTTCCATTAAGATTGTGGAGTTCCTTGTTATCTGCCTAAAGAATTTTGTTACTGCCCAGATTTCTTCTTGTGATATTGCCAAAAAAAAAAGGAGAGAATCGATTGCAGCCTTAAAAAAATTCGTATATAAAATTAAAAAAAAATATATGGCTGCTAAGGCAATTTCCAAAAATTAAGAAGATCTTATTTTCTTTCCTACTTTAAGATCTTTCAATCAAGGTGGTAGTTTGAATTACAAATTTCCTTTTGTGATTGGGCATTAATGTTATTTATTTGCTCCCTTTTATGATCTCATTAAAGGAGAATCAAATTTTGAATACCCATTCATAATTTCTCATTTGTGGTAAGTTTCCATTCTTGTCTTTTATTTTCTATTCAGAATTTTACTTTTCTAGTTTAATTCTACCTATCTTCCTTCATAATTTAATTCCCGTACTTGTTCCTTCCTTGTTTCAGATTTTAAAGTCATCTAAAAGTTCCTTCCTTTGGTATACATGCCACTGTTGAATCAAGAAGTTTTGATGATTCCAAATCAACCTTCAAGAGCATGGAATAAAGATATCAAAGATGCACAAAAAGCTCAAGTGAAGAAATCCTAGAGAAATCAATGCAAAGATAGATGTAGGATGTTTATTATTGTTTTATTTGAGTAAAAGGATTTGATTTGGTGAAAAGAAGTTTTAAAACCTTGATTCTATGATAAATCATGGAATATTTGAAAAACACCCATAAACAGACGAAGTTTGAAAGGTTAATACCAATCTGTCATAGTGAAAGTTCGAACTTTGGCTTTAAAAATTTGAATTTCGTACTGAAACTGAACAAGTCTGAAGAGATGCCTCTTTGACAGACGAATTTTGGCTTGGAAAAATTTGAATTTTGATAAGTGTCTGAAAGGAGCTTTAAGTAACAGACGAACTTTGAGTTTTGAAAATTCAAATTTTAGACAAAATAAAACTTATGAAAACTAAAGAAATTCATCTGAAGTTATGTCAAAGTTCATCTGAAACTAAGGTTGGAATGAATTTTAAAATTGCTCACTGACAGACGAACTTTGAACATGAAAATTTGAATTTTAGAAACTAAGCTTGTGTTGTAGTGATATGTTGACATACGAATGACATTATTTATAAATTCGAATTTTGAAGTTAGTCTGAAAAGCGGTCTCTCTAACAGACGAACTTTGACATTTCAAAGTTCAAACTTTGAATCACATGAACTACAATACCTTACAAACCAGCTACGGACAGACAAATTTTGGGGTTCTAAAATTTGAATTTCAAAGGCACTGTAACAAATTGAAAATACTGTTCATACTTAACAGAAAAACTTTCCACTTGAAAATTCATATGTCACAACATAGAAACATTTTCCAAATATCAAAATTTGAATTTCACTTCAGGTCAGACGAACTTGAGGCATTCAATGTGGAAGCTGTTAACCTTCAGTTTCTACGAAATTTGTCTGTTGACCAACTAAAATTCAAATTTCAAAGTGTCAAAAGCATTAAATGCGGTTGGTTAACAGATAGCTTTTTAGAGTAATCGTTGGATAACTTCTCAAATGGATAGATTTTGTCTCTAACGGATAGTTGAGACCTAAATCTATAAATATAACATAATTTGAAGCTGTGGGTAACGATTTTTGAGATTGTATATACTGACTTTGTCAAATTATCTACTCAAAGTCTCTTACTCTCTCACTTCAATATTTTGTACTCCAACTTTCATATTCACTCTATTTAAGAGAGTTTAATCTTTGTAAACATTCTTATCTTCATCTGGAAGATAGATTTTCTTGTGAGGGGATATCACAAGGGATTGAGAAGCATTTTGTAAGAGTGCATAAAGTGATTGAGTGAGCTCTAGAAACAGAGCATCATCTTTGTACTAAGGCATTTGCAAGAAGCCCACTGAATTCTTGCAGAATAGTGGAAAATCTCAAGGGGTGACTTGGGGACTGGACGTAGGTTAAGTGGAAAGACCAAACCAGGATAAATTACTGAGGCTTTTTCTCTTTACTGCCACCTTTACAGTTATTTGTTTATACTCTGTTTTACCATCATTTATTACTTTCTTCACCTTCTTGATATTTTGTAGAAAATTTTTAATCTTCCCAATTCACCCCCCTTCTTGGGAAGCCAGCTAATCTAACAGCCATATCTTTCCTCTTGCCTTAATTTTCAGCATTTTCTTTTCTCTTTTCTTGGCTAGAAAATTCGTTTCTTTTGCTAAAAATAGAAAAACTATCTTTCTTTGTTGCACCAACATTTTAAACTCTTTCAAGAATTTGAATTTTTGGATTTTTGACTTTGAGATTGCCACTTAAAATATTTCTTCTTGATTTAAGTTCAGATTCAATTTTGCACTTTCATAAGAAGCAAGAATAAGTGGGTAAAAGGCAAAAGTGTAATTATATCATTTCTGAAAAAAGCCTTTAAAGTGTGCAAAACATTAGTGAATTTGCATCATTGTTGAGTGAAACACGTGAGAGATTGTACAAGGTCCTTTTTTTGTCTCACATTTTAGGCTTCAAGTATGGCTGATGATGAACTTGATCTTAAAGTTTTAATGAAAGCTTTTAATGATCAAATCCAGAAGTTAAATGTGAAATTGGATAGCATGTAAGTTTCTTTATGCAAAAAGGATGTTAAATTGAACATCCCAAAATTTTGTGGAGAGAATGATCCTTATATGTACTTGGAGTGGGAAGGAAGAATTGAACATTGGTTTGAAGACTGCTAGTACTCTGAGTTTGAGAAAGTGAAATTAGCTACTCTTCACTTAGAAGGAAAAGCCAAAGTTTGGTGGGAACAATTTGAAAGAAAGCACCTTCATGAAGAGAAATAGTGTGATACTTGGAATAGTATGAAACTCATTTTGAAGCAAAAGTATGCACCACACCACTACTTCTATGAGTATCTTCCAACTCATAGAAAGGAGCAAACTTCTAATGTACAAATTTCAGTTCCAAGTTCTAGTGATTCTCATTTGGAGCAAAAAGATCCAATAGAGGAGATATCTTCCTCAATATCTACAATGGTTGTTGAACCAAGAGAATCAACTACTCTTAAAGGTACCTCTAATTCTCAAAATCCTTTTGTTGATAATGTTTCGTATGAATTAGAGTATGATGTTCTTGAGAATCTTAAGGAAGAAAATGTTGATGATATTCTTGATGGGATTGATCATGATCATTTACAACCATTAGTGGAGACAACTGTTGATGGGAGACACGTTAGGAACCTGTCCTAAGAGCCTTTTTTGATATAAAGATCGTGCAACTCAAGGAAAGATGAATTGAACACAAGAACAATGAAGAACAACAATGAACAAAAACGGAAAAGTAGAGATGATGAAAATAAGAAAACTGAGACAAAATATTGGTCGAAGGAAATAGACTCCAAGAGAACCCATCTCTTGAATCTTAACTCTGAGATACTACAAGAATCACCACTCCTTGATAAGTCCTTATTCTTTCCGGCACTCAAGGATAAGCAAGAAAGAACTCACTGAACAACAACAATGTTGCTGAAAAGAAATTCATTTATTCATATTATGTCTTACAAGAGTACAAGAGGTGCCTATTTATAGAAAAATATTAACCCACAAACTAACTCTAGTTCAGCCTACAAACCTAACCTTATTAATGCTCATTAATACAAAAAAGAAACCCTAAGCAAAAAGGAGCATATAATTCTAATTTTGAATTTGAAAAAAGTTAGCTTCTCTTTAATGCATAAAGTAAAACAAATCAGATTTATGGTTGTATGCTCTTTATTCAAAAAGGAAATAAATTAACTAAAATAATCTTTAAAAAGCGTCACTTTTTAGTGAGCACATGAGAAGCACATAAATTTTAAGTGAATCTTCCTTGTTGGGCTTTCTCCAAGTTGGGCTCTTTGACTATAATTTGCCTCCACATTTTTAGCTTGCCCCTTTCTTTGTTTTGGGCCTCAAAATCATTGAAATATAATAGTTCCATGTTAATCATATTTTGGATCACCCCATTCATGGCTTTTGTTCTAGCTCTAGTCATTGGTTCTCCAATGTCTAGAAGTGGGCCTTGAATTTGTCCATGGTCCATTGTTTTTCTTAGCTTGCCCTCATCATCAAATACTTCATGCCTCGATCGTACTTTATCAACTGTTCTAGATGTTACTACTGGAAAGGCAATAGAGAATATTGTTGATATTGGTGTGCCTGTTTCCAGTGGTACTCACATTGTTAAGCCATTAGAAATTAGTTCTCATGTGTGTGATGAAGTGGAGTATGTTGATATGGTGTTTGGGCATCCATGGTTATTTGATGATAGTTGTTCTTTTGAAGTAAAGAAAGCCCATGAAACGCGTTGTATTCGATTCTATGAAAATCACAAGAAAATTAAAAGTGAGCTTGAAAGGAAAAATAAAAGTAAGAATATGAGTGGTAAAACCAAGAGTGAAAAACGAAAAAAGGGGGAAACAAATGAGTGAAAAGAAACTTGAGAGAAGAATGAAAAAGAGAAATAAAAAGAGAGAAAAGAGAAAAGAAAAAGAGAGTTTGAGAAAAAATGAGAATAATAAGGCAAAAGCAATTGTGAGTTGTTTGTGTAAAGGAGAGTTTAAGGTAGTTTCTTTTCAACTCCTTCCTTCATATCTTCCATATGTTCCTTCTTTTCATCTTCTCCATCCTTCTTACTTTGTCTTAGTTTCTTTTCAACTCCTTCCTTCATATCTTCCATATGTTCCTTCTTTTCATCTTCTCCATCCTTCTTACTTTGTCTCTGATTTTTATAATTTGTTTATTCCATCCTTGTGTTATGAGTCATCAATTCCTCGAGTCAAATGTGAAAAAAAGTCAATTCGATCATTTACTGTCTTCTTTCTCTAATTTATTCATTTATGTCACTTCATTTCATTTTCATCAAAGTGTTTTGCATTGTCAATTCATTTATGAAGTAGTGTTTACTCATTTCATGTTTTATGGTTCTTGTGTGTCTCATAAGTCATGTGTCTTTTTGGAGAAGTATTGGTTTCTTCCATCTCATTTTCATGAATCTTGTGCATTCCATTTTCTATCTAGTAACCCATTTTCTGCTTATTCCATCCAACTTTGTGATTCTTTGTTTTCATCCATATGTATTCCTCTTGTGAGCCATGCTCTATCCTTGTCTTGTCAATGTACATCATTGATAGAGAACAAGTGAACTCTCAATCATGGAGATCCAATGTGCCCAAAGACCTTCTTCAAGGAGTAAGAGGTCCAATGACGAGGTAGGACAAAACCCATGAAAGAGGCCTTGCAAGGATTGGTCCGAGAGCTTAAGGAGAAAGAGCCCATCTATTTGGAAGACTTAGAGCAAATGGAGCCACCTTCTAATCCAAAAAAGAATGATTATTTATTTGGAGGCCCAATTTGAAGACCTTAAAGGCCCAACCCAAGTCCAAATAGGAGAGTTTGATTAAAAGAAGTCATGTGCTTTATTAATGAGTCATGTGACTTTTAGATTAGATTTATTTTTTAATTTATTTTGAATTTTGGTTTTATTTTTGATTTGATTTTTTCTAGATTAGATTAGATTAGTTTTGATTGGTTCTCACTTGTATTTATGAGGCCAACTTAAGATTTAATTCATATTTGAATTTAAAATTCAAAAAAATAAAAGAATAAGCCTTATCTATAAGGAATCAATTATCTTATTAGGATTAGGATTAGGATTTCCATTATTATTTAAAGACCATATGGTGCCACTTTGCAAATCAGATTTGAATAATATTTTGAGTGATTTCTCTCTTCAATTTCGTGTGAGATTGTTAGGGTTCTTCATGTTCTTTCTAGAATACGGATTCGACTTATTAAGAGAATTGACCAACTCTTGTGGCGTCTTGTGTTTGAGGTTGCTAGAGTTCTCTCTAGAGGTTTCATTCGGTCTCTTAATTGCATTAGGTTGCTTCCGTTGTTTTTGGTTATTACTCTGGGTTCTTAAGTTGCCTAAGACTTGTTCAATGTTTAATGCTATTATTACGGAAAGGACATTTAGTTAATTTAAAATCAAATTTTGTTGATCTTAGGACCATTGATATGTTTTTTTGATTTGAAAATTTTTAAGTTCAAGTGACATTAATTGAAAGTTGTAGTCTCTAAATGTTATTCTCCCTATTAAATTTTGCCTTGGCTATTACTTTTTTCAATAAAAGGTAGTGGTTTGTTGATGATAAACATTTTAAAGTTGGTATAGACATTTCAAAAGTTTAAAATTACCATGTAACAATTTTGATGGGAACCTATTATCAGTTCTCAAGATTATTTCTTTTATTCTCCTAAGAACTACACTTCTGTCTTCGGCAAATTTTTTTAATCAAAATATAAGTTAAATAAATAGATTTGACTCTAAAAATAATGTAAAATAACATTATATACAAATTTTTTCCTGCCAAAAGCCCTTAATTACATGACTTTAGAAAAATCCAAATTTCACTTTGAATCCACAATTAGTTATATGATTTGCAACATGTGAGTCACACTACATCAAAATTTCACAAATTTAAGTGGATTTCTTATTAAATTAATAATATAAACTCAAGTTCGTAGCATTTTCAAAATGTATTTATAACAATTAAACAATGGAATAAACAAAAATTTCAGCCAAATTTAGTTATCCCAATTATATCAACTCTAAATGTAAAAAAGATCCATCCAAATATGGTTAAGATTTTTTTTTCAACATTCAACATTTGCAAATGCAAATTATATCTATTATTTTTTTCGTCCTATATTATAAGATAAAATGTAGAATTTTTTTCTCATATTATAAGGTAACATAGTTTTATTTATTAATTTTACCTCTCATTAATATAATATTTAGTATTGTAAATTATGTAATTAATGATATTTAATAGGGATAAAATAGAAATTTTTGAAATTTTTAAAAAATTTAAGAATGTTATATACTTTTCTTAATATAAATAAAATTTTATTTATTACCTTATATAATATGTGATAGACGGAGTATGGTATAATTATAATTGGCAGCATAATTTGCAAGAGCAAACCGTGTATTATATTATAATATTACTGTCCCATGTGTATTAAAATCCATCCAGATGTTGTTAAATTTACATGCCCATTCTCTTCGTCCCAAAACCGACCTTATCTCAAACGCGGCCGATATTCAAATTCAAATTCAAACTACTACAAAAAAAAACAATAAAATTGGTGGAGGATTCTGTGATCCCACACTTCATATATACCAGCGAGGGTTGTATTATTTTATTCGTGAAACTTTTAAATTTTGATGTGCTTGGTCCTTTTAAAAGTTGGAATTGGTATTTCAAAGTTTCAAAATTACCATCTGACCGCTGGGATGGTAACATATTATTAGCTTTACCATTACCATGTGACCGTTGGGATGCATTCGTGATTATTTCTTTCGTTCTTCTGAGGTTGTTTGAGAATGTCTCCCGCACTCAGAGCCTCTTCTCTGCAATCCTCGGTCTGATTCCTTCAGGTTTGCTTACCGCTCCGTCATCTCTTCTCCTTTCAATTCCTCTCGTAATCTCTGTCTTGTAAAGAGTGATATGTTGCTCATGATGCTTCATTTGTTTTTCTGAGATCTGATGTGAGACTGGTTTCTTTCTGTAGTATTTGACAAATGATGGCATCTCTCCATCTTTCGAATAATGTTCTTCTAATTTGATTGAAAGAATTGATTTCAGTTCTGTAATTAGTTTTTTTTTATGCTAATTTTCTTTTTCCCTGTTATTTTCTTGTCAGTACCGCCTGCATTTTATTTTCAACGTCGTTTGCCCAAATCATTCTCAATTTGGAAATATTTCAGAAGTGATGAATTCAGAACTTCACCTGGCACTTTACGAGCAGGATTTCTTATCAAGATTGTGTTAAATTCTGTTCATCTAATTATATCAATCATTTCATTAATGTTCGCTTTTTTCTCTGTTTGTTTCCGAAGGAAAAATGGAAGGAGTGAGATCAGGATGCGCTGGGAAGGCTATCGCTGTTATAATAATCACTTAGATCTTTTTCCGATGAGTCTGTGCAGCTAACCACTCCTTCGATGGGCTACTGGATGGGACCTTCATTCGAATCTCTGATTGTGGTCCGCTGCCACCGCTTTTCTTGTTGGTGACTATCTAGGTGCATTTTCTGTTGCTCTTTAGTCATCTTAATAATTGAAGTACTGATCTGCTTTGATCGCAAAAGTGTTTTCAATGACAAATTAAGATCCACCTTCGTCTTTGAATTTCTGAATTAGTTAAGTCTAGATGTAGGAGTAAATTTAATTAGACTAAACAACGTAATCAGAAGAACTGAAATTAGTAGAATAATATATACATGGCTTTTAGTTGCTTTTCTTTTTCTTTTTCATTCCTGTTTCTGGTCAACCAAAGAATGTGTAGTAATCTTGAACAGAGTGCTTGAAACGGTTTTATTTCTAAAGGTTTTGTGAATGAATGATGATGAAGTGAGATTCATGAAAAAATGGACCCAATACTTGAGATAAATGTATGAGTTTAACCAGAAGAAGTAATACCCAAAACGAAGTTTAACCAGAATTCTGAATTTCCATTTGCGTTACATTCTTTTTAATATTCAATTGCAGCAGAGTCTGGAAATATTGGTGTTATATTGGATTTTTAGTGAAGTTTTTTGTCCATGTGTGACTGGAAGATTGGAGCCGTGATGAACCAATAATGATTGTTTTTTCCCCCTTTCAATCAATAATCTTTCTATTTGGTTTTTGGCTGTGACATATGGTTGTTGAACTGGGGACTTGTTTTGTTATTGCAGCTGGTCTAACTACAGAGGTGTTCTCCAAAGTTGTGTAGATATATATATATATAGCACAGCGTTTAATCAGCAATTTGGTGAGAGTATGTTTTCTTCTGTTCAAACATTTGAGATGTTCCATCTCTATAGATCCAGCAAGGGGTAAGAGAGATTAATATTGTGAATCAGCTTTAGTTTGAATTTGTCTAATTTATAATATACCTGTTTGTTATTTGGTCTGGCAGCTGTACTCCTTATCAACCCAATTCTGTATGTATATGTTCTTAAATATTAACTTCTTTTGGATAAAGTAAACCAGTTTCAATGTTTTCATTTGACATGATTTCTTTTTTGGTTTGTCCATTACTCCATTTGATAAAATGGTTGATGGAGCAGATGTAAGATCTTTTTTATTGTGCTTTTATTTTTTAAGGAACTCGCCACAAACAAATGTATGACTCATCAATTTGCTTAAAAATTCTGCACATGACATGAGATGCATCTTATTATGTCAAAACATGCATTACAATATTTATAATGCTCTGTTTATAATAGAAGTCAATTAATAGAGTTCAAGAAATGATGTGGCCACAAAATAGGAGACAGATAATGAAAAAAATCAAAAAGAAACACCTTTAATAAAACAGAAAGGAGTATGCTTTCTTTCTCCATTCCTTCTCGTTCCACTTGTTTCTTAGGACAATATCCTATCCTCCTTCCTTATGTTTTCTTATAAAAATGTTGGTTTTCATTTTTGGTGTCTTGGTTTTGTGTGAAGTTACAAGTTGAGGCAATCTTAGTTTGGATGCATTTTGGCATGATAGGGAACTGACCTTGTGTTTAGAATTTGAGTTATGTGGCAATGATTTTGACTTTAATGAATTATTTGTGATAGTTATTAGCTTGTGAGGATTTGAGCCTATATTGCTCGTTTCTTGTGTGTATTCACCTATTTTTACCTTCACTCTAGAACTTGTCTTGATTCTTTGTTGAGACCACTATTACATTTGCATGCACAAAAATGATTGAGGCATTCTTTTGTTTGTTAGCTACTTAGCCATATAGCCAACCTTGACGTATTTTATCCATTGTTTAACCCCTCGAGCCTTTTCTCCTTTTATTTTTCATATTGAACCTTTGGTGAGCCAAGGCCAATTAATAAATTCCCCCCTTTTTTTCACCTCAAGAATCGGAGAGCATTTTACTTGAGTAAGCATTTGTTTTTGGTGCATTACCTTGGGCAAGAAAAAATGAAAAAAATTGAAAAAGAAAAAATGTTAAAAAATTGAATAAAAAGGGTTGAGATGGAGCGTAAAACGCACTCAACCATAAGAAAAGAAAAGAGCAAGAAAAAGAAAGAAAAAATAGAAAAATGCAAGAAAAAGAAAGAAAATAGAAAAGATGTTAAAAAAAAAACAGAGAGAGAGAGAGAGTTGGAAAGGAAATAAAAGCCCAAGTTAATGCATTTTTGTTTTGTCATGTATTCTTGTTTAATGTTTTTCCAATTTTTGAGGTTCTTTTTTTTGTTCTTCCATTGCATTTTCCTTGTTCTTTGTTTGTTCCTTGTTCATTGCCACCTAGAATTAAGTCCTTTAGATTTGTGCATTGCATTTGGCGCAAGTGGTGGATACTTAGAAGATAGACAAGCTTATGGTAGTGAGGTTTGATAGGTGGAATTTGAGTGATACATTACCCTTAAACACTTGAGAGTTGAGAATTAAACACTAATCCTATGTGAGGGACTATTCACATTATTTCATTTTTGTCAAATGATTTGCCATAGTATTTGTTTACTTGATGCAAGGGAGATTACCTTTGATTGTTGGGATGTTTAAGAACTCGTATTGTCCTTATACTTTGTGGCATCCACATTTCTCATTGTTGTCTTGAGTCTTGAGTTTTGAGCTTTATGTCTTGAGACTTGAGTTTTTGCCCAGGAGTGCATGGTGTCCATGAGTCCAAGCCGTTGTTGTCATTCAGCTCTTTCTTTTTATATTTTCTTGTTGCTTTCCTCTGGTCTTTGTAGGTTAATTATACTTTCTTTATGGTTTTGTCCTTCTAGTGCCTTCTCTCTACAAAGGGTTAGTTGTTCTTTCAAAAGAAATAATCTTCAAGCAAATATCTAAGTGATGATATCGTCACCAAACACTACTATAATTGCTTAATGGTAATTGTGCAAATTTGATTATATAAAGCCTGATGCAATCCCAAACAGGCTTTGTTTATTTCAAACAGTTTAGGAATTAAGATTAGTTCCTAATCTTGGTACAATTAGGAATGCTAAGGAAAATTTGTTATTGATATTTAGTTTTTCCACTTGTTTTCACCTTTCCCTTCATTGCACTCTCCTATTTTGCTTTTCACAATTTCTTTCTAGGTCTGCATTACCAATAATTTTTTTTTGTGTGTATATAAATCTTATAATCATGAAACTCTAATATATTATTTTGCCAAGAAAATGATAATACTGAGTTCTGTCTTCCTTTTTCCTATCAAGGATATATCTAGATCAATGTTTATTTGATCCACAGTGATGACTCAGGGAACTAACATTAAGGTGTGTTAAAGTTAAGGTAAACTTCCTGCATTTAAAATAGTTGTTTTGTAATCTCTTCCATGTGGCCACGTGATCCTCTTCTTAATATACAAATTCTAAATGAAACAATGCAACGACTTTAGTTGTTCTAGATTCTGATCCAATAGAAACACAACTGTGTAAAAGTATCAACATAATAGTAAGTGTTTTTATTATCTTTTGACTCATATCTAATTACTTGATAGAGTCAATATTGCTTTCAATATTATCTCTTGCAATGTTAGTCTCAAATTAAAAATGACATTATTAATTAGTACTATATTATCTAGTAATCTCTTCATATTTTATGTATTTCAGTTTGGAAACCATGATTCTTGGGGACAAAAGAATTGGAATCATGACTAGTGTGCTGGAGGAGAAAGCTACAACTTGTAACATGCTTGGTTGCTATGCTGCTGAGCTAAAGGAAGGATTGTTTTCTTGGATTGATCAGGTTAGATTTTGTGGGCCCCTTCTTACATTAAGGTTTGCCGAAAGCTTATTGAACCTTTTTCTTAGTGATGATTTATGTGCATGTTGGTTGCAGGAACATTTGTTTCACTCCTAAAATTTTACTTCCATGAGGAGGTTAGAAAAGCAGCTATTTCAGGTATTAAACTAATTGTACATAATTTGTTCCCATTAGATATTTTTTCTTGCATGATGAAAGCTCTTTCGGAATTTGAATAATTTTCTTGTGTCCTGATATTTGACAATTCCCCTACACATTATTAGCAACGTTGGAGCTTCTGCATTCTGGAAAGTTAGCCATAGAGAAAGGGTAATCTCAAGGTCAGGATACATCCTATTTAAAGTTTTTGACAAATAGTATTATCCCAACACTGGTGGAAGCATTACATAAGGTAATTATAGTTCTAGTTCATCCAATCTTGGTTGTGCCAATTTGAAATTTGTACAAGAGGCTGGTGCTGAATATATTATTAGAAGTTATTTCCCTGGGTTATTAATAAGTACTTGTCAGTCATGTCATTTGGTCTGACCTTTACTTGTGTTTTCTGATGATTTGGGCCTTTTCCTATTCATTTCTTTTTGAGAAACAAAAGTGAAGCTTGGGTGGAAACTTGTTTGAATTACTGACCAAATTGGTTGGAACTGAGCCTAGATTCTTGAGGAGGCAGTTGGTTGATGTAGTCAGGACAATGTTGCATATTGCAGAGGCAGAATCATTGGAAGAAGGGATGAGGCATTTGGTGGTTGAGTTCATGATCACACTTGTAGAGGGCACCAGGGATGATGAGGAAGTTGCCACAGTTCATTAGCAGATTGTTTGCTTTATTGATGAAGATGCTTTTCGATATGGAGGATGATCTAGCGTGGTGTAGTGCAGAGACTAAAGATGAGGATGCTGGTGAAACAAGCAATCACAGCGTGGGCCAAGAGTGCTTGGATAGGCTTTCTCTATCATTGGGTGGTAATACCATTGTTCCTGTAGTATTTGAAAAACTACCTGCTCACTTGGCTGCTGTAGAGTGGCAAAAATGTCATGCTACATTGATTGTAGTGGCCCAAATAGCAGAGAACTGCACAAAGGTAGTGACAGTTCCAACATTCCTTATGTTTTGGGTTGTTTTGCATGTGTGTTATCCTGTTTGACTATTATCAATATTTCTCCCCCTGTGGCAGTCTGTTGCAACTGTAACTTTTATTCTTTTTCACTTTCTACTTATTATTGCCATCCTTTTTATGTTTTTCCTTTTTATTCCCCCACCTTCCAATTGCTGCAGGTTATGACTAAAAATTTGGAGCAAGTGGTGACGATGGTATTGCACTCCTTCCAAGATCAACATCCCCGTGTGAGGTAGGCTGCTATTAATGCAATTAGGCAATTGTCAACTGATTTGAGTCCAGATTTGCAAACTGAATACCATCAAAGTGTTGCCAGCATTTGGTTTTACCTAACTTCAGGAGTAAATAATGATGGCTTTGAAATTATGAAATAGTTGGATATTGAGTGTGGAAAATTCGAAGCAATGAACTAATTCTAGTATTTGTATGCTTGGTTTGTTTCACTTGTAATCAAAATGCCCTGTTATGGTTCAATGTGTCTCGTTCAACTCCTCTGTGCTTTGCATGCTACCACTTCACAATGTTGTGGTATTTTTTTGGTCTTAATATTACCTTTAAAGATCCCTTGGATGTTAAAGTGATGACTAACTTTCTTGTTTAAAGTATTTTGCATTTGTTTTTCTCTTCTTTTTTCTCCTAGTTAATTTGACTGTGGCTGGGATTCAAACTTGATTCAGCCCTAAACAAGACCTCCTGTACCGCTAAGCCAAAGCTTATTGGTTGAAAGTGTTTTACAAGTATACTTTGAACTTCTTTATGGTCTTTTAAGGCTATTATTGGGATTAATGTTATGTTTTGAAATTGATACTGCTCATTTAATCTCAGCAAGTCTCTCTGGGTGCTATGAAGATTTTACAGATATTAGGTGATACAAACATTAATGATGAAAGTGTTCTTTTTTTAATGTTTAGGTGATTAAATTGATTAAAATTTGTATGTAAATACCACTTGATGTTAATTGGTTAATTTAACAAGCTAAACGGGTGCAAACTATAATATGCCACAAACTATATGATCATTCCATTGATTACTTCATAGGAATACTATTTAGGAAGAAGGAATTACTCCAGTGGGAATTGTCTGTTATATTGAGTTTTTTAGTAGGTTTTTACAGTGTTATTTTGCTTGTGCGTATAGAGAGAGAAGAAAAAGTTTGGCGGAGTAAATTGCTTTGCTTTTAGATTTATGTATCATATTTTGTGGCCTGTGTTCTTCCTCTCAATAGAACTCATGGTCATGGGTCAACTGATTTCTCATGTCATATAAAGCAAGGAGGCATAGGCACTGACATTGACATGAGACAGGACACTGATAGAGATCCGATAACATGACAAAATTTGAAGTGTCACATAGTGTTTTCTCTTAGATGATGTGTCCTATATATGTTGGACATGGACATGGCACTCTATTTATGAAGTGTCTGTACATGTATGAATTTATCTTATCTTACTGTTGTTTGCACAGGCTCATTGCTGCTTCAGCAGTGCACAGTTTCAGTGAGAACTGTACTCTTGACATGTTTGGATGGAATAGTCAGCAAACTGCTGGTGCTTCTTCAGGTATTTTGACTGAAATATTATTCTTAGGAATGACTTTTCTGAATCTTCATGTGATTTTCTGTCTCCTTCCTTTAATTATATTCAGAATGCTCTGCAGAATGGAAGCAAATGGTGCAAGAGGGTGCCCTCCGGCGTTAGTGGAAGATTCTTCCCAGGTATCTTTGTATAACCTGCTTTCATCGATAGTTTGATTTCTTGTAGAGAACTTCTAACTTGATTTGTTAGGTGCCATACCTTAAATTGGTTAATGCAACTGACAAGTCTAACCGTATGCTTTGTATGAAGTCTATGGGGTGTATTAGTCTGGTTGGAATGGGGAGGAGAAGTTTAGGGATGATGCTAAGCAGGTGTCCATTTTGTTTCTTTCATTTTAAAATCCTTTATAGAAGTCTTTGAAATTGATATGTCATGAGTTTGTGGCTAAAAATTAGTTTTTTATTGATACATTTTTCAATACCACCACTTGTATGTTTACCAATATTGGGAAAAATATTTAAAATGGAAAAGTAGAAAGTTATTTGTTTCAAAAAATGAATTTAGATTGGACTCTTATCTATCCTGGAAATAAGTTATTGCTCTGTGCGTGTATGTTAGGTTGTTATCTTAAATGATTTGAGCATCTGGGAAAATTGAATTTTGCACTTTGTATGAATTTGTAAAACATGTTTCTTATTAGGTTATGGATGTGCTTATGTCCTTGCAAGGATCTCAAATGGAGACTGATGATCCAACAACAAGCTACATGCTTCAGATATGCATTAAATATTAAATTGATGTGTAGCATAGTGCCAGTCAAATTCTGCCAAGTTACAATCACTTAATTTGTTGCAGCCGTGGGCTAGACTCTGCAAGTGTCTGGGGCAAGATTTCCTTCATTACATGTAGTTTATCATGCCCCCATTACTTCGGTTTGCTTTTCTTAAGCCTGATGTAACCATTACATTAGCAGCTTCAGACAATGACATTGAAGATTCTGATTATGAAAGGTTTCAGATTCATTCATTTTCTTCATAAAATTTTACTATTGTCGTTAGTGGCATGTCATAATCTATTAATTGTCCTGCTACATAATATGTTAGAATAATTTTTGTTCTTGTCTTGCATATTTTGTAAGTATTTGGCCTCAGGGTTTTTTTTTATATTTGTTGCTTTATTAGTCTTCTAATATGGTTCACCTGTGTTCGCTTTTCTGTCAGAATCATATGTTTAGACTTAAATCCACACACTTTCCTATTACATTATCTTTTCTGCACTGGATCAAAATGCAAATATACAGTTGATTTTACTTCATGATTACTTGACTGAAAAATTGGCAGCACAAATCAATAAAATTTCACCTCCCATCTAAGTTTTATTTTATATATTTCCGTATGGAGACCATCACTCTAGGGAACAAAATAATTGGAATCAAGAATAGTGTCCTGGAGGAGAAAGCTACAACTTGTAACATGCTTTGTTGCTATGCTGATGAGCTAAAGGAAGAATTCTTTCCATAGATTGATCAGGTTAGATCTTGAGGGCCCCTTCTTTCATTAAGGTTTTGTTAAAGGCCCGCTGGACATTTTTTTTCCTGATGATTTATTTGCATGTTGGTTGCAAGAACTTTAGTTCCATTTGTTCTACTCCTAAAATTTTACTTCCATGATGAGGTTAGAAAAGTAGCTGTTTCAGATATTAAACTATTTGTATGTAATTTGTTGCCATTAGATATTTTTTCTTGTGCAATGAAAGCTCTTCATGGAATTTAAATAATTCTCTAATGTGTCTTGATATTTGACATTTTTATTTTGGCCACATTAAGTATTGTGCCTTTTGGTTTTGGTGCTCTTTAACAGCTAAAGCTATAAATTTGTGTATGATTTTCCTCCAATGTATTTAAAAAGCAGGCACTTTCAGGGATGTTTTCTAATGATGTTAAATATGGACCACCTAAAAAGATCCTCCAACTGCTTTTTAGTTGTAATTATTATATTCTGTGAGTTGGATATTATTTTTTTAACCTTTTATCTACTTTTGTAATTTTAGATACTAATCTATGTAGTAACATTTCAGCTATTGTTGCTATACAAAATGCAGTTTACAAAAACAGCAGTTATAATAACATTTTTACCTAGCAATATTTTTAATGTACCACTTATGTCTAATGTATGAGTGGTTAAGTTATTGTTCTTTGACATTTATGTAATAATAATAATTTACCTTTTTCTGTCATTCATCCCCCCTTCCTTGGCTTTGACTATTTGCTCTCACTACATTTAAATCCATTTGGGATGTGACCTGATCTCATGTTTCCGTAGATTTCTAGGATGCTTTTGAATGAAAGCCTGGTCAAATCCATTGTGGATGAGATAAAATAGGTGATTAGTGCAAGTTCAAGTGAAAAAACTGAGAGAGCATAGAGGGCTAAGACAGAAGACTTTTATGGTGAGCAATTAAAGAAGAAAATGCGCAAGAGGAAGAACATTTTGATCAAGTTTGTCTTTTGATGTCATTATACTTTTCCTTATTGCATGTTTCTTGGCCATCCTTTTAATGTAATTTGTGTATTGTCCCAGGTGGATGAGATCTGGGAACTTTGATGAAAACCTTTAAAGCCTTCCTTCTTGCATTTCTTTGATGAATTGCCATCATATTTGACACCAAGTAGGTATGTTTTTACTGAAGTTACCAACCTTATTTAATGCATTTCCATTACTATTTAATCATTTGGCTCTTTGTCCTTATCTGTACATTATCCTGCTTATCCTTAATGCTGGGATGATGCAAAGCTTGTCATTTAAACTCCTAGTCTGAGAGTATAACCAGTGTGTGGACTGGATTGCTAAAAGCATGCAAGGGGAGGGTGAGCATTGTGTTTTGTATAGATAGTCCTTTAAGGTATCTATTACTTTTCGAAGTGGATAGGAATGGCCTACAGATTGTTCTTACATTGCATTTTCCTTATTGTTTGTTTTGTCCCTTGTTCATTACAACCTAGAAAACCAGCCTATTGTGATGTATGCTTGTTTGTTTAGTCCTTTTCATTTATGCATTGCATTTGACATAGGTGGTGGAGATTTAGAAGACAAGCTTATGGTAGTGGGGTTTGATAGGTAGAATTTGAGTGATACGTTACCCTTAAATACTTGAGAGATGATAGTTAAACACCAATTCTATGTGAGGGAATATTCACATTATTTCATTCTTTTCAAACCATTGTACTTGTTTGCTTAGCAAGGGAGATTTACCTTTAATTGTTAGGATGTTCAATTTCTTAAGCTCTTCATTGTAATTTTATAGTTTTAAGGCTGATCCAAATTTGTTGGGTCATTTTGTCATCTATTTATTTGATCAATCTAGGTTCATTCATTGTGTATCTTAAATTCTCTCTAATATTAACTTCTTAAGCTCTTCATTGTAGTTTTATAGTTTTAGGGTTGATCTAAATTTGCAAGTTCATTCATTGTGCTTATTGTTAAAGACACGAATATATGCATTATGTTTGTAGATTACTCTCGAATAAGTATTTATTCAATCTGGGTTCATTCATTGTGTACCTTTAATTCACTCTAATATCTACCTCCTAAGCTCTTCATTGTAGCTTTATAGCTTTATACTATTAAAGACACGAAAATATGCATTATATTTGTAGATTACTCTAAGTTATAGCTTTTTTTTAAGGTTTGTTCTTGCAGGAACAAATAATTTACAAATGATGCTCTGGATAACCTTCCTATCTATACAGCCAATATGTTACATTTTTAACTTGATTCTTAGTATCTACACAGCCAATATGTTACATTTTTAACTTGATTCTTAGTATTTTCCTTCATTCACTATCTAAATTATGAAATATAATAAAACACAATTGCTTAGGGAATATAGACGTGGGAATTGAAAATTTGGATAATATATGGAAGCTTAGCTCATCACACATCATACATATATGCTTTTAAATTACGTAATTTGTAGTACTTTTAAATTATCTAGATTTTGAATTAAAAATTGAAACAACGCTCATACAGTATAAAATCTTGTAGAAATTATTAGAAGTTATATTATTTTTATTTGGTTCTTATTTTATGATATGATTTTTTTTCTTTAAATTTTAGTTAGCTTTACTTTCTCTTCATGTTTGTTATATTTTTTCCTATTAAATGAATATTGAATGTTTTTCCTCAAATTCTTCTATTTCTTATATTTTCCCCTCCTTCCTCTCTTCCCTCTCCCTAATCCTCTTATTGTTAAAGATACGAAGATATGCATTATGTTTGTAGATTACTCTCTAATAAGTATTTATATGATCAATCTGGGTTCATTCATTGTGTATTTTTAACTCTCTCTAATATCAACTTTTTAAGCTCTTCATTGTAGTTTTATAGTTTTAGGGCTGATCTAAATTTGCAAGTTCCATCATAGTATTAAAGACACGAAGATATGCATCATGTTTGTAGATTACTTTAAGTTATAACTTTTTTTTAAGACTTGTTCTTGGAGGGACAGATAACTTGCGAATGATGCTCTAGGTATCCTTCCTATCTACACGGACAATATGTTACTTTTTTACTTAATTCTTGGTATTTTCTTTCCTTTACTATCTAAATTATGAAATATAATAAAACACAATTGCCTAGGAAATGTAGATGAGGGAATTGAAAATTTGGATGATATATGGAGGTTTTGTACATCACACATCATACATATATGCTTTTAAATTACGTAATTTGTGAAACTTTTAAATTATCTAGATTTTGAATTAAAAATTGAAATAATGCTCGTATAGTATAAAATCTTGAAGAAATTATTAGAAGTTATATTATTTTTATTTGGTTCTTATTTTATGATATGATTTTTTTTCTTTAAATTTAAGTTAGCTTTACTTTCTCTTCAAGTTTATTATTTTTTTTCCTATTAAATGAATATTGAATATTTTCCTCGAATTCTTCTATTTCTTATATTTTCCCCTCCTTCCTCTCTTCCCTCTTCCTAATCCTCTTATTGTTAAAGACACGAAGATATGTATTATGTTTGTAGATTACTCTCTAATAAGTATTTATATGATCAATCTGGGTTCATTCATTGTGTATTTTTAACTCTCTCTAATATCAACTTCTTAAGCTCTTCATTATAGTTTTATAGTTTTAGGGCTGATCTAAATTTGCAAGATCCATTATACTATTAAAGACACAAAGATATGCATTATGTTTGAAGATTACACTAAGTTATAGCTTTTTTTTAAGGCTTGTTCTTGGAGGAACAAATAATTTTAAATTACGTAATTTGTAAAACTTTTAAATTATCTAGATTTTGAATTAAAAATTGAAACAATGCTCATATGGTATAAAATCTTGTACAAATTATTAGATGTGATATTATTTTTATTTGGTTCTTATTTTATGATACGATTTTTTTTCTTTGAATTATTAGAAGTTAGCTTTACTTTCTCTTCAAGTGTATTATCTTTTTCCTATTAAATGAATATTGAATATTTTTCCTCCAATTTTTCTATTTCTTATATTTCTCCCACCTTCTTCTCTGCCCTCTCCCTAATCCTCTTATTGTTAAAGACACGAAGATATCCAATATGTTTGTAGATTACTCTCCAATAAGTATTTATTTGATCAATCTGGGTTTATTCATTGTGTATCTTTAATTCTCTCTAATATCAACTTCTTAAACTCTTCATTGTAGTTTTATAGTTTTAGGGCTGATCTAAATTTGCAAGATCCATTATACTATTAAAGACATGAAGATATGCATTATGTTTGTAGATTACTCTCCAATAAGTATTTATTTGATCAATCTGGGTTCATTTGTTGTGTATCTTTAATTCTCCCTAATATCAACTTCTTAAACTCTTCATTGTAGTTTTATAGTTTTAGGGCTGATCTAAATTTGCAAGTTCCATTATACTATTAAAGATATGAAGATATGCATTATATTTGTAGTTTACTCTAAGTTATAGCTTTTTTTTAAGGCTTGTTGTACGGACAGATAATTTGCGAATGATGCTTTGGGAAACCTTCCTATCTACACAGACAATATGTTACTTTTTTTACTTGATCCTTGGTATTTTCCTTCGTTCACTATCAAAATTATGAAATATAATGAAACACCATTGCTTAGGAAATATATGTGAGGGAATTGAAAATTTGGATGATACATGGAGGCTTAGCTCATCACTCATCATACATATATGCTTTTAAATTACATAATTTGCTATCCTTTTAAATTATCTAGATTTTGAATTAAAAATTGAGACAATGCTTGTATGGGATAAAATCTTGTAGAAATTATTAGATGTGATATTATTTTTATCAGGTTCTTATTCTATGATATGATTTTTTTTCTTTGAATTATTAGAAGTTAGCTTTACTTTCTCTTCAAGTGTATTATCTTTTTCCTATTAAATGAATATTGAATATTTTTCCTCCAATTCTTCTATTTCTTATATTTCTCCCACCTTCTTCTCTGCCCTCTCCCTAATCCTCTTATTGTTAGAGACATGAAGATATGCAATATGTTTGTAGATTACTCTCCAATAAGTATTTATTTGATCAATCTGGGTTCATTTGTTGTGTATCTTTAATTCTCTCTAATATTAACTTCTTAAGCTCTTCATTGTAGTTTTATAGTTTTAGGGCTGATCTAAATTTGCAAGTTCCATTATACTAATAAAGTCATAAAGATATGATTTGCATATTACTCTCAGTTATAGCTTTTTTATAAGGCTTGTTCTCGTAAGGACAGATAATTTGCGAATGATGCTCTGGGTAACCTTCCTATATCTACACAGACAATATGTTATCTTTTTACTTGATTCTTGGTATTTTCCTTCGTTCACAATCTAAATTATGAAATATAATAAGACACAATTACGTAGGAAATATATGTGAGGGAACTGAAAATTTTGATGATATATGGATGCTTAGCTCATCACTCATCATACATATGTACTTTTAAATTACGCAATTTGCAATGCTTTTAAATTATCTAGATTTTGAATTAAAAATTGAAGCAATGCCCGTATGGAATAAAATCTTGTAGAAATTGTTAGGTATTATATTATTTTTATTTGGCTCTTATTTTATGATTTGTTTTTTTTTCTTTAAATTATTAGAAGTTAGCCTTACTTTCTCTTCATGTGTATTATCTTTTTCCTATTAAATGAAAATTGAATATTTTTCCTCGAATTCTTCTATTTCTTATATTTCCCCCTCCTTCTTCTCTACCCTCTCCCTAATCCTCTTATTATTAAAGACACAAAGATATGCATTATATTTGTAGATTACTCTCTAATAAGTATTTATTTGATCAATTTGTGTTCATTCATTGTGTATCTTTAATTCTTTCCAATATCAACTTTTTAATCTCTTCATTGTATTTTTATAGTTTTAGAGCTGATCTAAATTTGCAAGTTCCATTATACTATTAAAGACACGAAGATATGCATTATGTTTGTAGATTACTCTAAGTTATAGCTTTTATTTAAGGCTTGTTCTTGTAGGGATAAATAATTTGTGAATGATGCTCTAGGTAACCTTCATATCTACATAGACAATATGTTACTTTTTATACTTGATTCTTGGTATTTTCCTTCGTTCACTATCTAAATTATGAAATATAATAAAACACAATTACTTAGGTTAGGAAATATATGTGAGGGAATTGAAAATTTGGATGATATATGGAGGCTTAGCTCATCACTCATTATACATATATGCTTTTAAATTATGTAATTTGCAATACTTTTAAATTATCTAGATTTTGAATAAAAAATTGAAACAATGCTCGTATGGGATAAAATCTTCTAGAAATTGTTAGATATTGTATTATTTTTATTTGGTTCTTATTTTATGATTTGTTTTTTTTCTTTAAATTATTAGAAGTTAGCCTTACTTTCTCTTCATGTGTATTATCTTTTTCCTATTAAATGAATATTGAATATTTTTCCTCGAATTCTTCTATATCTTATATTTCCCCCTCCTTCCTCTCTACCCCCTCCCTAATCCTCTTATTGTTAAAAACACGAAGATATGCATTATGTTTGTAGATTACTCTCTAATAAGTATTTATTTGATCAATGTGGTTTCATTCACTGTGTATCTTTAATTCTCTCTAATATCAACTTCTTAAGCTCTTCATTGTAGTTTTATAGTTTTAGAGCTGATCTAAATTTGCAAGTTCCGTTATAGAATTGAAGATACGAAGATATGCATTATATTAGTAGATTACTCTAAGTTATATCTTTTTTTTTAGGCTTGTTCTTGTAGGGACAGATAATTGGCGAATGATGCTCTAGGTAACCTTCCTATCTACACAGACAATATGTTACTTTTTTACTTAATTCTTGGTGTTTCCCTTCCTTCACTATCTAAATTATGAAATATAATAAAACACAATTGATTAGGGAATATATATGAGGGAATTGAAAATTTAGATGATATATAGAGGTTTAGCACATCACACATCATACATATATGCTTTTAAATTAAATAATTTGTGAAACTTTTAAATTATCTAGATTTTGAATTAAAAATTGAAACAATGCTCATATGGTATAAAATCTTGTAGAAATTATTAGAAGTTATGTTATTTTTATTTGGTTCTTATTTTATGATATGATTTTTTTTTTAAATTTATGTTAGCTTTACTTTATATTCAAGTTTATTATTTTTTTCCTATTAAATGAAAATTGAATATTTTCCATGAATTCTTCTATTTCTTATATTTCCACCTCGTTCCCCTCTACCTTCTCCCTAATCCTCTTATTATTAAAGACACGAAGATATGCGTTATGTTTGTAGATTACTCTCTAAAAAGTATTTATTTGATCAATCTGGGTTTATGCATTGTGTATCTTTAATTCTCTCTAATGTCAACTTCTTAAGCTCTTCATTGTAGTTTTATAGTCTTAGGGCTGATCTAAATTTTCTAGTTTCATTATACTATTAAAGACACAAAGATATGCATTAAGTTTGTAAATTACTCAAAGTTATAGCATTTTTTTAAGGCTTGTTCTTGGAGGGATAGATATTTGGCGAATGATGCTCTGGGTAACCTTCCTATCTGCAAAGATAGTATGTACCTTTTTTTACTTAATTATTGGTATTTTCCATCCTTCAGTATCAAAATTGACAATTGCTTAGGGAATACGTATGAGGGAATTGAAAATTTGGATGATATATGAAGGCGTAGCTTATCACACATCATACATATATACTTTTAAATTATGTAATTTGTAAAACTTTTAAATTATCTAGATTTTGAATTAAAAATTGAAATAATGGTCGTATGGTATAAAATCTTGTAGAAATTATTAAAAGTTATATTTTTTTTATTTGGTTCTTTTTTTCTGATATGATTTTTTTTTAAATTTATGTTAGCTTTACTTTATATTCAAGTTTATTATTTTTTTCCTATTAAATGAAAATTGAATATTTTCCTTGAATTCTTCTATTTCTTATATTTCTACCTCGTTCCCCTCTACCTTCTCCCTACTCCTCTTATTATTAAAGACACGAAGATATGCGTTATGTTTGTAGATTACTCTCTAAAAAGTATTTATTTGATCAATCTGGGTTTATGCATTGTGTATCTTTAATTCTCTCTAATGTCAACTTCTTAAGCTCTTCATTGTAGTTTTATAGTCTTAGGGCTGATCTAAATTTTCTAGTTCCATTATACTATTAAAGACACAAAGATATGCATTAAGTTTGTAAATTACTCAAAGTTATAGCATTTTTTTAAGGCTTGTTCTTGGAGGGATAGATATTTGGCGAATGATGCTCTGGGTAACCTTCCTATCTGCACAGATAATATGTACCTTTTTTTACATAATTATTGGTATTTCCATCCTTCAGTATCAAAATTGATAATTGCTTAGGGAATACGTATGAGGGAATTGAAAATTTGGATGATATATGAAGGCGTAGCTTATCACACATCATACATATATACTTTTAAATTATGTAATTTGTAAAACTTTTAAATTATCTAGATTTTGAATTAAAAATTGAAATAATGGTCGTATGGTATAAAATCTTGTAGAAATTATTAAAAGTTATATTTTTTTTATTTGGTTCTTTTTTTCTGATATGATTTTTTTTCTTTAAATTTATGTTAGCTTTACTTTCTATTCAAGTTTATTATTTTTTTCCTATTAAATGAATATTCAATATTTTTTCTCGAATTCTTCTATTTCTTATATTTCCCCCTCCTTCTTCTCTACCCTCTCCCTAATCCTCTTATTGTTTAAGACACGAAGATATGTATTATGCTTGTAAATTACTCTCTAATAATTATTTATTTGATCAATCTGGGTTCATTCATTGTGTATTTTTAACTCTCCCTAATATCAACTTCTTAAGTTCTTCATTGTAGTTTTATAGTTTTAGGGCTGATCTAAATTTGCAAGTTCTATTATAGTTTAAAGACACGAAAATATGCATTATGTTTGTAGATTACTTTAAGTTATAACTTTTTTTTTAAGGCTTGTTCTTTGAGGGACAGATAACTTGCGAATGATGCTCTGGGTAACCTTCCTATCTACACAGACAATATGTTACTTTTTTTACTTGATTCTTGGTATTTTCCTTCCTTCACTTTCTAAATTATGAAATATAATAAAACACAATTGCTTTGGGAATATATATGAGGGAAATGAAAATTTGGATGATATATGGAGGCTTAACTCATCACACATCATACATATATGCTTTTAAATTACGTAATTTGTAAAAATTTTAAATTATCTAGATTTTGAATTAAAAATTTAAACAATGCTCGTATGGTATAAAATCTTGTAGAAATTATTAGAAGTTATATTATTTTTATTTGCTTGTTATTTTATGATATGATTTTTTTTCTTTAAATTTAAGTTAGCTTTACTTTCTCTTCAAGTTTATTATTTTTTTCCTATTAAATGAATATTGAATATTTTCCTCGAATTCTTCTATTTCTTATATTTCACCCTCCTTCCTCTCTACTGTCTCCCTAATACTCTTATTGTTTAAGACACGAAGATATGCATTATGTTTGTAAATTACTCTCTAATATGTATTTATTTAATCAATCTGGGTTCATTCGTTGTGTATCTTTAATTCTCTCTAATATCAACTTCTTATGCTCTTCATAGTAATTTTATAGTATTAGGGCTGATCTAAATTTTCTAGTTCCATTATGCTAATAAAGACATGAAGATTTGTAGTTTACTCTAAGTTATAGCTTTTTCTTTAAGGCTTGTTCTTATAGGGATCGATAATTTGTGAATGATGCTCTGCGTAACCTTCCTATCTACACAAACAATATGTTACTTTTTTTACTTAAATCTTGGTATTTTCCTTCCTTCATTATCTAAATTGTGGAATATAGTAAAACACAATTGCTTAGGGAATATATATGAGGGAATTGAGAATTTGGATGATATATGGAGGCTTAGCTCATCACACATCATACATATATGCTTTTAAATTACGTAATTTGTAATATTTTTAAATTATCTAGATTTTGAATTAAAATTGAAACAATGCTCGTATGGTATAAAGTCTTGTAGAAATTATTTGAAGTTATATTTTTTTATTTGGTTCTTATTTTATGATATGATTTTTTTCTTTAAATTTAAATTAGCTTTACTTTCTGTTTCTTATATTTCCCCCTCCTTCCTCTCTACTCTCTCCCTAATCCTCTTATTGTTAAAGACACGAAGATATGGATTATGTTTGTAGATTACTGTCTAATAAGTATTTATTTAATCAATCTGGATTCATTCATTGTGTATCTTTAATTCTCTCTAATATCAACTTCTTAAGCTTTTCATTGTAGTTTTATAGTCTTAGGGCTGATATAAATTTTCTAGTTCCATTATACTATTAAAGACACGAAGATATGCATTATGTTTGTAGATTACCCTAAGTTATAACTTTTTTTAAGGCTTTTTCTTGGAGGGACAGATAATTTGCAAATGATGCTCTGGGTAACCTTACTATCTACACAGACAATATGTTACTTTTTTTACTTGAATCTTGATATTTTCCTTCTTTCATTATCTAAATTACGAAATATAATAAAACACAATTGCTTAGGGAATATATATGAGGGAATTGAAAATTTGGATGATATATGGAGGCTTAGCTCATAAGACATCATACATATATGCTTTTAAATTTTGTAATTTGCAATACTTTTAAATTATCTAGATTTTGAATTAAAAATTGAAGAAATAGTCGTATGGTATAAAATCTTATAGAAATTATTAGAAGTTATATTATTTTTATTTGGTTCTTATTTTATGATATTAATTTTTTTCTTTAAATTATTAGAAGTTAGCTTTACTTTCTCTTCAAGTTTATTATTTTTTGCTATTAAATTAATATTGAATATTTTCCCTCAAATTCTTTTATTTCTTATATTTTCCCCTCCTTCCTCTCTACCCTCTCCCTAATCCTCTTATTACATCATCGGAAAGTCAGAAAATTTCACCAAAACCCTAACAACCAAAACCCTTATTTCCCTGTCATCCATTGCATTCAACCACAGAGTCTATTGAGTGTTCGTTTGATCGCCTAGAAAGGAGAAATAAAAAACACTCAAGGGAGAGATCCCAATTATTAATTATTAATTGTACAAAAAATAGGTTAATGATTTGATAGAGAATGGATAATTAGGGTTTAGGATTTTTAATGAAGTTTTTTTATTAAAATATTTAGGTTAGCTTATATATTATCTTTATTTATTCCCTAATTTTATTTAAGTTTAGGTTAGCTTTACTTTCTCCCCAAGTTTAGGTTTATTTTCATCATAGCTCTAGAATTATTCTCTTTGTGACCAAAAACTTTGTCGAAACCCTATAGTAATTTTTAGATATAAATGATAAACTAAATATCCTAATAAAACTTAACAATATAGTAATTTTTAAATATAGTTTTTAAAAGTCCAATTTCATTTAATAAATGATAAACTAAATATCTGTAGGAACATGGCTTGTTTTCTCTATATAATCTATAATAATTGATTAATAATTTCATTTAATAACTTTATTATTATTATTTATAATAAATTTGAATTTAATACATAATCTATTTAATAAATTTAATAATTATAATATATATTTCAGTTTCCTATAATATAAAATCACTAAAAAAATACTCAATATTCATTCAATAGGTAAAGAGAAAAAGTGAAATCTGTATTAGAGAATAATCCTAGAGCTATCCTAATAACAACTTAAGGGCTCAAAGGAGAAAAATAATTGAAACAGATTAATTTCACTCAATCTTATCTTAAATTTGAATTATAATGATAGTTAATCTAGGGATCTAACAATAAAAAACAAAATATTCTAGAATATTCTAACTAAATTTGAAGAAAAAGATAAAAGATATACCATTCATAAATTAAATTTAAATTTAAAATATATTCTAAATATTCTAATACTTTATTTAATTATCCATTCTTTATCATTCTTAAAAGAACTCCTCTCATTGGAGAGAATTAAAACTCCACATAGACCCAGGATAGTAAAGCATGGAGCCTAAGAATTGGGAAAAAGGTATGTATCCTAATTTCACAAATTGTAGCCTCAAATCAGGATTTCATCATGGTGAAATCGCAAATTTAGGTTGCGAATTTAGTTTTTAAAAAACAGTTTTGGGCTCATCTAAACAGTGAATTTGGATTTTAGGTGGCTTTACTAGGTTTCCAAAGTCTAGCATGGATGACATGTTCTCTAGGCTTTGAGAGGCCTCAATCTTTTGGATTGGATCCCTCTTATGTGTGTATTGTGAGAGTTTCGGCAACTTGAAGTAACTAGGGTGTAACTCTTGCTAACTTATATACATTTGAAACTTTTCCTATCATGATATGCATGTTGGCATGACTAGTAAAACATTGGTACTTTTTTTCCTCTTTATATATATATATGCTATATAATGGTAATGTGTGCAAGTATGATTATGGGAAAGCATGATGATACTATGCTAGCATAATAATTTATAGATTGAAATAACATGTTAGCATGGCATTTTGGCATTATCACTGGTAATTATGCATGATTGAGCATATGCTTGGTTAGTGATGATGTCGTTGAATATCACTTGATATTCTGATCCACTAAATGGCATATGAGACCTTGTGTCGAAGTGGTGAAATGTGTTATATCATTGTCACTAAATTTTATCTTTTCGCCAGGAGACTTATATGACTATGCACTTTCTCTAATTCCCTACCAATTAGGTGATCCAAGGGAAAGAGAGTCATTAGCCTATGGGTTTAGCCGCGATCGTTGTAGGTTCCATTGCATATCATATGTATTGCATTATTTCATTTATACTTGAGCATGTAAATTTGTGTTTTGAAACTTTATACTTGTTTGAGTTGACCTTGGTTACTGAAGTGAAATTAAGGTAGTTGAAGGTGTTAATTTAGATGTTTTAATGATTCTAAAATAAATGAGCTTGGAAGATCCAATATTAAAGGAACACAAGTGAAATCAAGAACAAAGTTAGAGTTTCCTGTTAATTGAAGAACTGTTTCACATATTTAAGAAAATTATCTGTAAAAGAAGATAGTTGAGTTTTGAATTTCAATAATGAGATGACTAATTGAATGATTAATTATTAGCTCATAATTTCAAAATGGCCTTCATGAAAAGAAGTATTTTATGACGATAAAACTTTAATTTCAAAATGATTCTAAGAATTCAATTGGTTTTCATGAACATGTTTTAGCTTATGGGGATAAGATCTCAATTTCAAAGATGTTTCTAAGCATTTACCCTCTTTTTAAGAAAATATTTTACCTTATTAGCATAACCAATAAAGGTTATAGGGATAAAGGCTCAATCTCAGTTTTTCCAAAGTCTATTCTTCAATTTCATGAAAAGGAATTGAGGTTATCCGCATAATATAACTTGAAGACTAAGTTCTCAAGAGGTTATCTTGATAAGGTGCCTGACCTTATTCATATAACGGAGTGAACAGTGAAAACAAGTGGTACTGTGCAGCTTGTTATTCACATAACCTAGGAAGGTTATCTGTATAATGCATATCACATAGCACTCGGACTCCTCGGGTAAACAGGTTATTCGCATAACCAAGGGAGGTTATCCACATAACCTATATTTCAGAATACTTGAACTTTTCTTAGGTAAACAAGTTATCCGCATGATCTTGGGATGTTATCTTAATAACCTAAGTTTTACAAAAACTCAATTTGAGAAAAACTTAACGTTATCCTAATAACTTGAGTAGATTTTCATGAAAATAAGTTTGAGCTAAAACTTAGTCATTCTGGGAAGCACGTTATCCGCATAACCTAACTAGGTTATCCGCATAATGAACATTCTATGTTGAAAACAAAGTCAAATAGCTACTCGTTATTCGCATAACCCAAGCAAGTTATCCACATAACCTCTGTCAAATGTATTTAATGCGGTAGGTGAACGACTATTTTGTTGAGAGTAACGATTAATCTTTGTTTGCAATGGATAATTCTGTCCCAAAACTATAAATAGGACCTTATTTAAGTTCTTGGGTAATGAAAAAAACAATAAATACGCTAAAACTCTGCTTATTTAGTTTCTGATTCATTCAAAGTTTACCTACCCTCTGTTTAGCTCATTCATTGTATCTCAACTTTCATATCTACTCTTTTAAGAAAGTTTTTCATTTTTTAAATATCAACATATTTGTAGAGAGTGTTTAGTTTGAGATTACACTAAGGGAGATAGTGTTACTCTTGAGTGAGAAGAGTGAGAGAACTTGTTTCAGTTCAAAATTCAGGCTGACATTATACTACGGTCATTGCAAGACTCATTCAAATCTTGTAAGAGATAGTGAAGAAATCCCAAGTAATAGCTTGAGGATTGGACATAGGTCAAAAGGAATAAATCGAACCAGGATAAACTATTGATTTCTCTTTCCTTTGTTCTTTATTTCTTATACTCTATTTTCAATAATCTTTTAGTACCACTATTGTATTTCATTTTTGCAGAAAAACTTCAATCTTCCCAATTCACTCCTCTTTCAGGAAGCCAGCTGAACTAACAAGTGGTATCAGAGCTTGGACTCCCAGTTAAAGGATCTAACAATTCGAGAGAAGACATGGCTAGCTTTGGTGAAGGCGTTCTTCTAGAAGGAAACAACACCAACAGACTTCCTGGTTTCAGCAGAGAACATTATGGTTATTGGAAGATGAGGATGCAGATCTACCTTCAATCTATTAATTTGGATATTTGATCAGTCATCTAGAAGGGAGATTTTATTCCTATGAAACTACAAAATGATGGAAAATGCAGAGAGAAACCTGAAGAGGAATGGAACGAGGAAGATAGGAAAAGGGTTCTTCTCAACTTTAAAGCAAAGCACTGTCTAGTTAGTGCTCTCAATAAAGATGAGTTCTACAGGGTGTCCCAATGTACAACAGCCAAAGGCATGTGGGACAGCTTGGAGATTACTTATGAAGGAACCACCGACATAAGAGAAAATAAACTGAATAAGTTCATTAGAGAATATGAAAGCTTCAAGATAAAAGAGGGTGAGAATATCAAGGATCTGTAGAAGAGATTCACTCTCATTGTGAATCAGCTAAGAGTCTTGAAAAGAGTACACCCAGTCTGAGAAAGTCAGAAAAATTCTTAGAGCCTTGTCCGTTGAGTGGCAATTGAAGGTGACTGCAATAGAGGAAGTTAGGGGAAATCTATGACATTTGTCACAGCCCTCTTTAGGAGTCTTGAAGAATATGAAGGGAAGCTGAAGGCTCTCAAGGAATCTACTTCATCTGACAAGAATAAGAGTTTGGCTCTCAAAGTAGAATCAAATGATGATGATGATTCAGAGGAGGATACTGAACTAAATGAAGAAACGATAGCCATGCTGGTGAGGAAATTTGGCAAAATGTATGGACAGAAGACATTCATAAGATTTGCAAAGAAAGATGGAGCCACTAGCAGTAAGAAAGAAAACAAAGACTCAATCATATGCTATGAATGCAAGAAACCTGGGCATATCAAATGGGAATATTCCCTGCTAAGCAAGAAACAAGGAAATGACAAAAAGGCTGACAAAGGGAAAAAGAAGAAAGCTTTTGTATCTTCCATCTGGGGAGATAGTTTACATGATAGAATACGATTAAGGCATGAAGCATTTGGAGTCCTTGGACATGGCAATGAGCTTGGAAAGAGAATAAAGCCCAACTATTTAAATCAAGCTGTAGTCCAAAAGAGAGCTAGAAAGTATGGAAAAAGCTTTCAATCATATAGGCTAATGATTCAAGCCCAAAAGAAGCCCATTTGGGAGATATAACTTGAAGACAATGTGTGCTTCTCATGTGATCACTAAAAGTGACGTTTTTAATAAGTTTTATTAGGATTATTTTAGTCAATTTGTTTCCTTTTCAATAAAAGGCAAATAATGATCTGATTTGCTTTGCTTTATGCATTTAAGAGGAGCCAACCTTTTCAAATTCAAAATTAGAATTAAATGCTCCTTTTGACTTAGGATTTCCTTTTTGTATTAATTAGCATTAATAAGGTTAGGTTTGTGGGGTGAACTAGAGTTAGTTTGTGGGTTAATACTTGCCTATAAATAGGCACCTCTTGTACTCTCACAAACTGCAATATGAATGCATGAATTTCTTTTCAGCAACTTTGTTGTTGTTCAGTGAGTTCTTTCTTGCTTATCCTTGAGTGCCAAAAAGAATGAGGACTTATCAAGGAGTGGTGATCCTTGTGGCGTCCCGGAGTTAGGATTCAAGAGACGGGTTCTCTTGGAGTCTACTTCCTTCGAGTAACATTTTATTCAGTCTTCTTATTTCATCGTGTCTATTTTCTTTAGTTTTTGTTCATTGTTGTTCTTCATTGTTCTTGTGTTCAATTTATCTTTCCTTGAGTTGCACGATCCTTATATCAAAGAAGGCTCTTAGGATAGGTTCCTAACGTGTCTCCCATCATTTGGTATCAGAGCTTCGGCTTGCAAATCAAGGTGTGATTCTGTTCTTTCGTTGCATTTTCTTTTCCTTGCTGTCTAGAAATCATCCGTACTGTTCATTCACACTGTTCATCCGTATTGTTCATCACTGTTTTATCCGTACGCTCATCACTGTTCTTTGTTACTGCTCATACATACTGTTCGTCCATTTCTTGCTGCCCAGATTTCTTGTTGTGATTTTGCCAAAAAAAAATGAAATGGATTTAAGGAAAAAAGGGAAGGAAGAGAAAAAAAAAAAGAATTGATTGCAGCCTTGAAAAAAAAATTCGAATATAAAATTAAAAATAAAAAAAGGAGGAGTAAAGAATGAAAAAAAAAGAGATATGGCTGCTAAGGCAATTTTCAAAAATTAAGGAGATCTTATTTTCTTTCCTACTTTAAGATATTTCAATCAAGGTGGTAGTTTGAATTACAAATTTCCTTTTGTGATTGGGCATTAATGTTATTTAATTGCTCCATTTTCTGATCTTGTTAAAGGAGAATTGACTTTTGAATACCTATTCACAATTTCTCATTTGAGTGATGAGTTTCCATTCTTCTCTTTAGAATTTTACTCTTTTAATTCTGTCTATTTTTTTTCTTCCTAATTTAATTCTCTAACTTGTTCCTTCCTTGTTTAAGATTTGATAGTCATCTAAAACACATCCATCCTCTTGTCTTAATTTCCAGCATTTCCTTTTCTCTTTTCTTGGCTGGAAAATTCAATTTCTTTTGCTGAAAATATAAAATCCATCTTTGTTTGTTGGTCACCATCATTTTAAACTCTTTTGAGAATTTGAATTTTTGGATCTTTGACTTTGAGATTGCCACTAAAAACATTGCTTCTTGATTTTAAATTCAAATTCAATTTTGCACTCTCATAGGAAGTAAGAGTGAGTGGTAAAAGGCAAGAGTGTAATAAATATCATTTCTGGAAAAAGCCTTTAAAGTGTGCAAAACATGAGTGAAATTGTATCATTGTTGAGTGAAACACGTGAGAGAGTGTGCAAAGTCCTTTCTTTGTCATCTATTCACTAATATATTTGAGATTCTAAGCATGGCTGGTGAAGAACTTGAACTTAAAGTTTTAATGAGAGTTTTTAATGATCAAATCCAGAAGTTGAATGTCAAATTGGATAGCATGCAAGTTTCTTCATGCAAAAAGGATGTTAAATTGAACATCCCAAAATTTTGTGGAGAGAATGATCCTGATATGTACTTGGAGTGGGAAGGAAGAATTGAACAATGGTTTGAAGATTGCCAGTACTCCGAGTTTGAGAAAGTGAAATTAGCTACTCCTCACTTAGAAGGAAAAGCCAAAGTTTGGTGGGAACGATTTGAAAGAAAGCACCTTCGTGAAGAGAAACAGTGTGATACTTGGAATAGCATGAAGCTCATTTTGAAGCAAAAGTATGCACCACACCACTACTTCTATGAGTATCTTCCAACTCGTAGAAAGGAGCAAACTTCTAAGGTACAAATTTCAGTTCCAAGTCCAAGTGATTCTCATTTGGAGCAAAAAGATGCAATGGAGGAGATATCTTCCTCAACATCTACAATGGTTGTTGAACCAAGGGAATCAACCACTCTTGAAGGTACCTCTAATTCTCAAAATCCTTGTGTTGATAATGTTTCTTATGAATTAGAGTATGATGTTCTTGAGAATCGTAAGGAGGAAAATGTTGATGATATTCTTGATGGGATTGATCATGATCATTTACCACCATTAGTGGAGACAATTGCTCTAGATGTTACTAGTGAGGTGATAGAGAACTTTGTTGATAGTGGTGTACTTGTTTCTAGTGATACTCACATTGTTATGCCATTAGAAATTAGTTCTCATGGGTGTGATGAAGTTGAACATGTTGATATGGTGTTTGGGCATCCATGGTTATTTGATGATAGTTGTTCTTTTGAAGTAAAGAAAGCCCATGGAATGTGTTGTATTCAATTATATGAAAATCACAAGAAAATCAAAAGTGAGCTTGAAAGGAAAAATAAATGTGAGAAGAATATGAGTGGTAAAAACAAGAGTGAAAAACAAAAGAGAAAAGAAAGAGTGCAGAAAAATGAAAAAAGAGGAAAACAAATGAGTGAAAAGAAACTTGAGAGAAGAATGAAGAAGAGAAAGAAAAAGAGAGAAAAGAGAAAAGAAAAAGGGAGTTTGAGAAAAGATGAGAATAATGAGGTAAAAGCAATTGTGAGTTGTTTGAGTAAACGAGAGTTTAAGATAGTTTCTTTACAACTCCTTCCTTCATATCTTCCATATGTTCCTTCTTTTCATCTTCTCCATCCTTCTTACTTTATCTTTGATTTTTATAATTTATTTAGTCCATCCATGTGTTATGAGTCCTCAATTCCTCTTGAATTTAATGTGAAAGAAAGTCCGTTTAACCATTTAGTGTCTTCTTTCTCTAGTTCATCCATCTATGTCACTTCATTACATTTTCATCACAGTGTTCTACAAACTCAATTCATTTGTGAAGCAGTTTCTACTAATTTCATGTTTTATGTATCTTGTGTGTCTCACAAGTCATGTGTCTTTTTAGTTCTTTATTGGTTTCTTCCATCTTACTTTCATGAATCTTGTGTGTTCCATTTTCTATCTAGTAACCCATTCTCTTCTCATTCCATCCAACTTTGTGATACTTTGTTTTCATCCATATGTATTCCTCTTGTGACCTATGTTCCATCCGTGCCTTGTCAATGTGCATCATCCACAGGTGTCAAATCCTTCCGAATTTTGAACCTAGCAAATAATATGAAAATCTACCCACCTTTTATCCCATATGTTTACTCTACAATCTTAATTTTCCTTGAGTCTTGTTGTGTCAAATTTGCCTCTAGTTTTTTATTGCAGGTTATTAGTGTGGATGTTATGGAAGGAAAATCAAGTTCTGATCCACTAATGCATGATAACAAGTCATATGCAATTCAAACTAATGGTCATTATAAGGTTTTTGATCCCGGAGATTGGTTTGGAATACAAGAATGTAAAAATGAAACATTAAAAGGGATGACTTTGCAGCCAAGAGTCATTATTACACCGCAAGTTCAAGCAAGGATTGAAGAGAAGATGCATCAATCAAGTTTGAAAAGTAAGTATACTCCCTATTTTTTATTTGATGCTTTTAATTGTTCTCTTTCTTTCTATATAGATTATGGAGATTCGATGATGAATCATTTTGAGGTGGGAGGGAATGATAGAATACGATTGAGGCATGAAGCATTTGGAGTCATTGGACATGGCAATGAGCTTGGAAAGAGCATGAAGCCCAACTATTTAAATCAAGCTGTAGTCCAAAAGAGAGCTAGAAAGTATGGAAAAAGCTTTCAATCATATAGGCTAATGATTCAAGCCCAAAAGAAGCCCATTTGGGAGATATAACTTGAAGACAATGTGTGCTTCTCATGTGATCACTAAAAGTGACGTTTTTAATAAGTTTTATTAGGATTATTTTAGTCAATTTGTTTCCTTTTCAATAAAAGGAAAATAATGATCTGATTTGCTTTGCTTTATGCATTTAAGAGGAGCCAACCTTTTCAAATTCAAAATTAGAATTAAATGCTCCTTTTGACTTAGGATTTCCTTTTTGTATTAATTAGCATTAATAAGGTTAGGTTTGTGGGGTGAACTAGAGTTAGTTTGTGGGTTAATATTTGCCTATAAATAGGCACCTCTTGTACTCTCGCAAACCACAATATGAATGAATGAATTTCTTTTCAGAAACTTTGTTGTTGTTCAGTGAGTTCTTTCTTGCTTATCCTTGAGTGCCAAAAAGAATGAGAACTTATCAAGGAGTGGTGATCCTTGTGGCGTCCCGGAGTTAGGATTCAAGAGACGGGTTCTCTTGGAGTCTACTTCCTTCGACCAACATTTTGTTCAATCTTCTTATTTCATCGTGTCTATTTTCTTTAGTTTTTGTTCATTGTTGTTCTTCATTGTTCTTGTGTTCAATTTATCTTTCCTTGAGTTGCACGATCCTTATATCAAAGAAGGCTCTTAGGACAGGTTCCTAACGTGTCTCCCATCATTAGATAAAGAGGAAGTAGCAGGAGATGATGAAATTGCTAACGTATGCTTAATGGCTCAAGAGACTGCTGAGGGGGAGAAAAATCACAACCTTGATAGTGACAGTGATTCTGAGGTAAGTGATTCTAAACCTTCTTGCAATGAACTGCATGATACTGAGTTTCTCAAAATGTCTAAACAACTGAGTCAAGCTAAAAAGAAAATATACAAGCTTGAAAGTGAGTCTCATACATCTTGCATTACTTCACAGTTTTCTTCTTGGTGCACCTCTATTTGTGTCTCATGCATTGAGTTGAGAGATAAGAATAATTATCTCCACAGGACTTTGACCAAACTCACTAGAGGTGAGGATATACTAAAAGCATTACTGGGAAATCAAATTGTGAGTCAGAACAAAACTAGTCTAGGATATGACTCATGTGCGGTCAAGGAGAAATTGAAAATTAACAAACAAAATCTTTACCTGAGAAACTTTGTACATGCTAGAAACATTAAAACAACTGAGAACATAGTTATTCCCAGCTGCTAAAAATCAAAAGGATAGATACTATAGTCATTATTTCAGACATGCATCTCTCTCCTCTAACCCTTTTTCTACTTGCCACTTCTGTAATAAGAAGGGTCATATATCCTCCACTAGTATATATAGGAAGGAAGGAAATGGAAATAGGTTGAAATGTGTTCCCAAGGATTCCTCCACTAACAAGAGAGGACCCAAGCAAATATAGGTACGAAAAAGAAAGAAAGAACTGAAACTTGTTTTGCAAGTATGTCTCAAGGTCAAAAAGAGATACAAATGGTACGTGGACAATGCTTGTTCGAGACACATGAATGGAGACAAAAAAAAAGTTCATTATGGTGAGAGATAAGAAAGGAGGAAAGGTTACTTTCGGTGGTGATCAGTCTGACTAGATAGTTGGGATTTGAATTGCTGGAAGAAACCCAAAAACATCAATTGAGGAAGTCCTATTCATAATAGGACTTAATCATAACTTGTTGAATGTAAGTCAAACCTGTGATAGAGGCAATTGCATTCTGTTTGATTCCAACTATTGCCTTGTCATCAGAAAGAGTGACTGTAAAGTGATTCTCAAGGCAGAAAGAGATGGTAACTGTTATGCTGTTATACTATTAATTTAGATGAATTACCTTCTCTAGACTATATATGCTTAATAAGTGAAAATGATGATAGTTGGTTGTGGCAAAAGAGACTAGCACATGTTAGCATGCATCAATTGAATAAACTCATTAAAAATGAACTTGTGCTTGCTCTACCCAACATTAAGTTTGAAAAGGATAGAGAATGTGATGGTTGCCTTAAAGGGAAACAAACAAAGTCTTCATTCAATACCAAAAACATTGTTTCTACAACAAGACCTCTACAATTACTTCACATAGATTTGATAGGTCCTAATCGTACTAAAAGTATTGGTGGAAACTTGTGTGCACTTGTTGTGGTAGATGTTTATTCTAAGTCCACTAATTTAGATGAATTACCTTCTCTAGACTATATATGCTTAATAAGTGAAAATGATGATAGTTGGCTGTGGCATAGGAGACTAGCATATGTTAGCATGCATCAATTAAATAAACTCATTAAAAATGAACTTGTGCTTGCTCTACCCAACATTAAGTTTGAAAAGGATAGAGAATGTGATGGTTGCCTTAAAGGGAAACAAACAAAGTCTTCATTCAATACCAAAAACATTGTTTCTACAACAAGACCTCTACAATTACTTCACATAGATTTGATAGGTCATAATCGTACTAAAAGTATTGGTGGAAACTTGTATGCACTTGTTGTGGTAGATGTTTATTCTAAGTTCACTTGGACTTTATTTCTTTCTTTTAAAGATGAAACATATGATGCTTTTCTGGTATTAGCCAAGAAAATCCAAAATGAGAAAGGTTGCTCTATGGTATGTACTAGAATAGATCATGGTGGAGAATTTGATTCCAACTACTGCCTTGTCATTAGAAAGAGTGATCGCAAAGTGATTCTCAAGACAGAAAGAGATGGTAACTGTTATACTGTTATACTATTGATTTAGATGAATTACCTTCTCTAGACTATATATGCTTAATAAGTGAAAATGATGATAGTTGGCTGTGGCATAGGAGATTAGCATATGTTAGTATGCATCAATTGAATAAACTTATTAAAAATGAACTTGTGCTTGCTCTACCCAACATTAAGTTTGAAAAGGATAGAGAATGTGATGGTTGCCTTAAAGGGAAACAAACAAAGTTTTCATTCAATACCAAAAACATTGTTTCTACAATAAGACCTCTACAATTACTTCACATAGATATGATAGGTCCTAATCGTACTAAAAGTATTGGTGGAAACTTGTATGTACTTGTTGTGGTAGATGTTTATTCTAAGTTTACTTAGACTTTATTTCTTTTTCTAAAGATGAAACATATGATGCTTTTCTGGTCTTAGCTAAGAAAATCCAAAATGAGAAATGTTACTTTATTGTATTTATTAGAATAGATCATGGTGGAGAATTTGAGAATGTAAAATTTGCTGACTACTGTGATAAAATGGAGTGGAGCACAACTTCTTAGCCCCAAGAACAACTCAATGAAATGAAGTTGTAGAGAGAAAGAATAGGGTGTTGGAGGAGATGGTTCATGCAATGCTGAATGAAAAAGGATTCCTGAACTATTTTAGGCTGATGTAGTAAGCACAACATGCTACTTGATGAATTGTACAAAAGGAAAGAAGCTCAATCTCTCTCATCTTCATGTCTTTGAATGCACCTGCTATGTCCACAACAACAACAAAGATAATCTGGGTAAGTTTGATGCCAAATCAGATGAAGATATATTTCTTGGCTACTCAAATTGAAATATAGCATATAGGGTGTTCACCAAGAAGTCTAGAACTATTGAAGAATATGTGCATGTGGTCTTTCTTGAAAATGAAACTCTGTCTAAGCATGTTAAAAATGAGGATGATTTAATTTCCAGTTTCAAAAATTTGAATGTGTCTAAAGAAAATAAAACTGAACCCCCTAAAATATCTGAATCTCCTGATGTAGAGGAAGATATCAAGGAAAAAGATAATGAATATGAAATAAATGAGAAAATATCTTAAGAACTCTTTAGAGCTTGGAGCTATCAAATGAATTATCCAGTTGATCAAATTATTGGAGATGTTCAAGAGAAAGTTAAAATTAGAAGACAATGTAGGGATCAAGTGAATAATTGTGCCTTTATTTCCCAAATTGAACCTAAATGTACTGAAGAGACTTTAACTAATTAATATTGGGTTTTAACTAATTAATAAATTGTGATTTCTTTGATTGGTCTTGGCTGTAAAATGAGGGGTTTTATTCCATGGGATATCCATTTTCTAAGCCATTATGCTTCCAAAATTTTTATGACCAATGTGGCAATTTCTTATTTAAATGTGATTGATGTGATTATATGTGATCAAATATGAGTTTATTTGACATGATTGACATAATTGCATGGAATGTAACTTACTATTGAGATTGTTCCCCAATCTCACCTCCTCAAGTATCCCAAATGATAGGCACAGGCTATGGCAAAGGAGTCCAAAGAAAAGGCAAGGAGAATGAAGAAGATAATGATGCTTGATGGTGTTTTCAAGCTATGAGTGTATATTTTGAAATTATGTATAAAATCATGTATATACTTTTAGATCTGTGCCATTGTGCTATTATGTCCTTATGAGCATTATGAAATGTTTGGCATGGATTTGAAACTTGGAATGATCATGTGAGCTTGTTATGAAGTCTACTTTGCCATGTTATATTGCTAGAAGTTCATTTTGTAGCAATGAAAGTAAAGCTAACACTGTTTGACTAAAACAGGGAAAGTAAGTCAAGTGTTATATATTCCCTGAAACTAGAGAGAACAAGTTTTCCAATGAGCTAAAGAGCACAAATTTGGATATATGTGCAATTTATATTGTAATTTTAAAATTCATGATCAAAACTAGACAGTGATATGAAGGCTGTGAATTTTACTTAATATATTACTTCTTTTTGAAAAGTGATATAAAATTGTACAGAGCTTAAAAAATTTAATGGCTTACATTTATGAAAATATTTATCTTTTGAGGTTAATATACCACTGGTTTGAGTTCAATTGGAACTGTACAATGATAGGTATGTAAGTTTTTCCAAGACTATTCTAGAAAAAGTGATGTTCTGATCCCTAGTAATTCAAATTGATGTTGTGCCTTGTCTAGACTAAATAAATATGTAAGAAAAATATGAAGGTAAGTAGACATATATATCTTTCTAATGGCATATAGAATATATGATTTGTCTCAGTACAAAGTTAGATGTGAATTTTTAAATGTACGGCCAAAATCCTGAAAAAGAGAGAAATGACCATTTGGACAATATAAGTTTGAGCAATAAACTGTATGAATTTTCAGGTTAAAGGGAATTTTCATATTTTTATCTTGTATATCATGTTTCTATCTTTATTAGAGACTTGAACCACATTGATATGATTTTTTTGAATTAAGTCATGATTTTTCAAAATTCATCCAGAAAACATGAGAACCAAATGAATAGTACCACATTTTTTTTATTTAAATATTTTAGTTTTACTAATGGTTCAAGCTCTTAAAATGATCTAATTGGATATTGTACATACTATAATGTATGAGAAAGCATAGATAAAAGTAAGATGTTACAACTCTTGTGTGAGCAAATTACTTCTGGTGTTCCTCAACCTTCCTCTTCACCAATCCAACCACCACCTCCCATATATACTAAACCAACTGCTTTTACACAATCACCTACTCTATCAGAGGACTTAAGCCCTAACCTGGACTATGATCTCAAGGAAGAAGCGATCAATGATACTAGCAGAGTTTCAGTTCTCTTGCTTGAAGGTGATTTCATTCACCAAATTTATCTTCATCACCGAAGACACGAGATTAATGCTCTCTTTCCTCCTCCCCCTGACCTTATCTCTTTTAAGGGCACTAGTTATCTTGCTGAGGCTGCTGTGTAGGAAATCATAATCATTGCTTTTGATTCTGAACCCTCTCCTCCACCACTTCCCACTGTCTCACCTCCTCCTATGATGCCTAATATATAGTACATTCATGTGTTTCCTTTTGTCCCTTTTGCTCCTGCTACTGAGCCACTTCAGTAGTCCCAGTATCCACTGTTTTAGCTCAACCTTCCATACTTCCTATTTCACTGGATGATTTCAACGAATTAGGGAATGGAAGGCTAAGCTTGGTCAGGATATTGCCAAGATGGATGTTGGTGTTGCTCAAATCCCCCCTGTTGCTGATGACAAAAAAGGGGAGAAAGAAAAGGATAAGGAGAAAGAAGAGGATAAGGAAAAAGAAGAGGATAAGGAAAAAGAAGAGAAGGAAGAAAAGAAAGAGAAAGAAGAAAAGAAAAAGAGGAAATCTGAGGAGAACAAGACTTGACCTGATGTACTGCTTTATTTTAATGTCTTGTATTAGTTGTTTTGCCATGATGTTGCTTCTATAACTTGTAATGCATATTTATAATACAATAAATTTCCCTTCGTGAAACTTGTTCATCCTTGATATTCGCTTTCTATGAACTTTGCTTTTTTTTTGGGTGTTCCTTGTTTTGAAAATGTGCACTATATTATTTAACTCTAGTTAAACTATGCACATATTGAGGGGGAGCATTATGCAAACCTAAGTACTAACAATGAGTTTAAGTTGTTTTATCATCATCCTGAAGGGGGAGAATGTTAATTTAGATGTTTGATGATTCTAAAATAAATGAGCATGCAAGATCCAATATCAAAGGAATACAAGTGAAATGAATAACAAAATTAGAGTTTCCTATTGATTGAAGAACTGTTTCACATATTTAAAGAAATTATCTGTAAAAGAAGGTAGTTGAGCTTTGAATTTGAATTAACCAAATATTAAATGAGATGACTAATTGAATGATTAATTATTAGCTCATGATTTCAAAATGGTCTTCATGAAAAGAAGTATTTTATGAGAATAAAACTTTAATTTCAAAATGATTCTAAGTATTCAATTGGTTTTTATAAACATGTTTTAGCTTATGGGGATAAGATCTCAATTTCAAAGATGTTCCTAAGTGTTTACCCTGTTTTCAAGAAAATATTTTGCCTTATTAGCATAACCAATGAAGGTTATGGGGATAAAGACTCAATCTCAAAGCTTTTCCAAAGTCCATTCTTTAATTTTATGAAAAGGGATTGAGGTTATCCGCATAACATAGCTTGAAGACTAAGTTCTCAAGAGGTTATCCTGATAAGGTAGGCACCTTATTCCCATAATAGAGTGAACAGTGAAGACAAATGGTACTATACAGTCCATTATTTGGGTAACTTAAGAAGGTTATCTGCATAACATGTGTCACAGAGCAGTTGGACTCTTCGGATAAACAGGTTATCCGTATAACCAAGGGAGATTATCTGCATAACATATATTTCAGAATACTTGAACTTTCCTTGAGTAAATAGTATTAATTCAGATGTTTTGATGATTCCAAAAGTGAGCTTGGTAGATTCAATATCAAAGGAATACGAGTGAAGTGAAGAACAAAGTTAGAACTTCCTGAAGAACTAGTTTACAATCCTAAAGAATTCATTTGTAAAAGAAGGTAGTGAACTTTGAATCTAAATTAATCCAACACTATAAGATGATAAATGGAATGACTAACTGTTAACTTACAATTTCAAAATTGGTTTTCAAGAAATAGCTACCTAATAAGGGTAAAACCCCAATCTTAAATTGATCAATTTGATTTTCAGTGATAATGCTTTGCTTTATGGGGATAAGATCAATTCCAAAGACTATTTTCAAAAGTGCTTACTTTGTTTTCAAGATAATGGTTCACCTTATACGCATAACTATTGAAGGTTATGGGGATAAAGACTCAATCTCAAAGATTTTTTTGTGTTTATTCTTCGATTTCATGAAAAGAGATTGAGGTTATCCGCATAACACAGGTTATGAATCAAGTTCTCAAGTCTGTCCAAGTGGTTATCCTGATAAGGTAGGCACTTTATGCGTATAATACAGTGAACAATATAGAAAAGTGGTACTGTACAGTTCAATATTCGCATATCCTAGGGAGGTTATCCGCATAACGAATGTCATAGAGCACTTGGACTTCTTGGGTAAACACGTTATTCACATAACCAAGGGAGGTTATTCAGATAACATGTATTTCAGAATTCTTAAACCATTCTTGGGCAAATAGCTTGTTCACATAATCCTATGAGGTTGTCTCAATAACCCAATTTTGACAAAGGCTCTGTTTTGAGAAAAACTTGATGTTATCCTGATAACTAAGTGATTTTCATGAAAATGATTTTGAGTTAAAACTTAGTTGTTCTGGGAAATTTGTTATCCGCATAACCTAGGTAGGTTTTCTGAATAACGAAGAGTTTTATGTTGAAAACATAAGGAGGTTATCTGCATAACCTCTGTCAGATGCATTTAATGCGGTAGGTGAACGACTACTTTATTGTGAGTAATGGCTAATCTTTGGTTTCAACGAATAGTTTTACCCCAAGACTATAAAAAGAACTTTATTTAAGATATTGGGAATGAGAATAACGATTTACACACTGAAAATTTACTATTTCATTTATTGATTCTTTCAAAGCTCACTTATCCTCTGTTTAGTTTATTTATTGCACTTTAACTTTCATTGGAACCAAATGGGTGTTCAAAAAATAAACTTGATGAATTAGAAACTATAATAAGGAATAAAGCTAGGTTAGTGGCTAAAGGCTATAATCAGGAAGAAGGCATTGATTATGAGAAAATTTTTGCTCCAGTTACAAGATTGGAAGCTATAAGAATTCTCCTAGCCTATGCTTGCATAAGAGATATTGTATTGTTTCAAATGGATGTGAAAAGTGCTTTTCTGAATGGGTATATCATGGAAGAGGTTTATGTTGATCAACCTCCAGGTTTTGAAGACCCAACTAAGCCAAATCATGTATATAAACTAAAGAAAGCTTTATATGGATTAAAATAGGCACCAAGAGCATGGTATGAAAGACTGAGTAATTTTCTAATTGAAAAGGGTTTTAAAAGAGAAAAGTAGATACAATCCTGTTTACTAAAAGATAAAATGAAGATTTACTCATTGTACAAGTTTATGTTGATGACATCATATTTGGTGCTACTAATGAATCTTTGTGCAAGAATTTTTCTGAGTTGATGCAGAGTAAGTTTGAGATGTAAATGATGGGAGAGCTGAACTTCTTCCTTGAACTGCAAATCAAGCAACAAAATGATGGCATCTTCCTTAACCAATCAAAATACCTCAAGAAGCTGCTAAAGAAATTTGGGATGGAACATGTTAAACTAATGGGAACTCTTATGTCCTCTGTAACTAAACTAGATATGGATAAAGAAGGAAAGCTCTTTGACATAACACAATATAGGAGGATGACTGGATCCCTGTTGTATTTGACTACTAGTAGGCTTGACATCATGTTCAGTGTCTGTATGTGTGCTAGGTTTCAATCTTATCCCAAAGAGTCACATGCAATAGCTGTGAAAAGAATATTCAAGTACTTGATGGGTACATCTCAAATGGGACTCTGGTATCCAAAAGGCAGTGGAGAAAAGCTCGTAAGTTATACAGATGCAAATTTTACAGGATCCAAGATCGATAGAAAAAGCACAAGTGGGACATACCAATTTCTGGGAGGCTCTTTAGTGTCTTGGCTCAGTAAAAAGAAAAATAGTGTAGCACTCTCCACAGCTGAAGTTGAATATGTAGCAGCAGGAAGCTGTTATGCACAAATTCTGTGGATGAAGCAACAACTTGAAGACCTTGAGATTGAGATGAAAGAAATTCCAATAAGATGTGACAATCAAAGTGCCATCAACATCTCAAGGAACCTTGTTATGCATTCAAGAATAAAGCACATTGAAGTAAGACATCACTTCATAATCAATCATGTCTTGAAAGGTGATGTTAAACTTGAATTTGTTCCTACTAAAGATCAACTCGCTGACATCCTGACAAAGCCACTTGCAGAAGATAGACATGGTAAAATAAGAAGAGAACTTTGAATTTTGGGACTATGGTTGTGTGATTGCCACTTTAATTATACACTTCTCTCTTTTGATTTCTCGGAATTTGATTAAGAATACTATAGGGAGCAAGTTGAGTGGTAAAAGGCAAGAGTGTTTTACATCATTGAAAAAGCCAATCTTTTTGTGTGAAACACGAGTGCTAATAAATTTTTGAGTGGAAACACGTCAGAGAGTGATTTGTGAGGTCCATATTTCTTTCCTTTTTATTTTCACTAACATTTCAGGTTCTAAGTATGGCTAGAAAAGAAAGTGTAATTGATTTTAAAGTTTTAATGAGAGCTTTCAATGATGAAATCAATGAGTTGAATGCTAAATTGGATAGCATGGAGTCTTATTCCAAGCCTCATAAATGGCACAATCAAGTAATCATTAAAGAAATCCATCCAAAAAGAGACAAGCAAGTTTCTTCTTTCAAGGATATTAAATCAAAGATCCCACTATTCCATGATGAGAAAGATGTTGATGTTTACTTGGAGTGGGAAAGAAAAGTTGATCAAGCATTTGAATATTATAACTACTCTAAGTTGGAAAAGATGCAATGTTGATGGGAGACACGTTAGGAACCTGTCCTAAGAGCCTTCTTTGATATAAGGATCATTCAACTCAAGTAAAGATGAATTGAACACAAGAACAATGAAGAACAACAATGAATAAAAATGGAAAAGTAGAGATGATGAAAATAAGAAAACTGAGACAAATGTTGGTTGAAGGAAATAGACTCCAAGAGAACCCATCTCTTGAATCCTAACTCCGGGACGCCACAAGGATCACCACTCCTTGATAAGTCCTCATTCTTTCTGGCACTCAAGGATAAGCAAGAAAGAACTCACTGAACAACAACAAAGTTGCTAAAAAGAAATTCATTCATTCATATTGTGGTTTGCAAGAGTACAAGAGGTGTCTATTTATAGGCAAATATTAACCTACAAACTAACTCTAGTTCAGCCCACAAACCTAACCTCATTAAAGCTCATTAATACAAAAAGGAAACCCTAAGTCAAAATGAGCATTTAATTCTAATTTTGAATTTGAAAAAGTTAGCTCCTCTTTAATGCATAAAGGAAAACAAATCAGATTTATGATTGTATGTTCTTTATTAAAAAAGGAAACAAATCAACTAAAATAATCATTAAAAACGTCACATTTAGTGATCACATGAGAAGCACATGGATTTTAAGTGAATCCTCCTTGTTGGGCTTTCTTCAAGTTGGGTTCTTTGACTATAATATGGCTCCATATTTTTAGCTTGCCTCTTTCTTTGTTTTGGGCCTCAAAATCATTGAAATGCAATGGTTGCATGTTAATAATGTTTTGGATCACCCCATTCATCGCTTTTATTCTAGCTCTAGTCATTGGTCCTCCAATGCCTTGAAGTGAGCCTTAATGATGGGAGACACATTAGGAACCTGTCCTAAGAGCCTTCTTTGATACAAGGATCGTGCAACTCAAGGAAAGATGAATTGAACGCAAGAACAACGAAGAACAACAATGAACAAAAACTAAAGAAAATAGACACGATGAAATTAGAAGACTGAACAAAATGTTGGTCGAAGGAAGTAGACTCCAAGAGAATCCGTCTCTTGAATCCTAACTCCGGGACACCACAAGGATCACCACTCCTTGATAAGTCCTCATTCTTTCTGACACTCAAGGATAAGCAAGAAAGAACTCACTGAACAACAACAAAGTTGTTGAAAAGAAATTCATTCATTCATCTTGTGGTTTGCAAGAGTACAAGAGGTGCCTATTTAGAGACAAGAAATGAGGAAAGGTGACCTTTGGAGCTGATCAATATGGGAAAATAGTCGGCATTGGCATTGTGGGCAAAAATCCTGAAACATCCATTGAAGATGTGCTGTTTGTGATAGGCCTCAACCACAATCTGCTAAGTGTGAGCCAAACATGTGACAAAGGAAATTGGGTGCTGTTCGACTCAAAATTCTGCCTAGTTAGCAAAAAAAGTGATCAAAAAGTAATCCTCAAAGCTCAAAGGGATGGTAACTGCTATACTATTGATCTTGATGAACTTCCTCCCTTAGATTCTGTTTGCTTAATCAGTCAGGACAATGATAGTTGGCTATGGCATAGAAGATTAGCTCATGTTAACATGAATCAACTTTCAAAACTGGTTAAAACCGAGCTAGTCACTGGCCTGCCAAAAATTGCTTTTGAAAAGAACAAAGAATGTGATGCATGCTTAAGAGGAAAGCAAACTACATCTTCTTTTAAACCTAAAAATGTAGTCACCACAACTAGACCACTAGAACTACTACATATGGATTTAATTGGTCCATCTAGGGTAAAGAGCATTGGTGGTAATCTGTATGTGCTTGTAATTGTGGATGATTACTCTAGATTTACATGGACATTATTTCTTTCCTCTAAAAGTGATACCTTTGATGTATTTGTAACCTTAGCCAAGAAAGTGCAAAATGAGAAAGGTATTTCCATTGTGTCTATCAGGTCAAATCATGGAGGAGAATTTGAAAACTCATCCTTTATAGAGTATTGCAATGAGCATGGAATTGACCACAACTTCTCAACCCCAAGAACTCCACAACAAAATGGTGTAGTAGAAAGAAAGAATAGAACAATTGGAGAGATGGTTAGAGCTATGTTGAATGAAAAGGAACTCCCTCAAGTATTTTGAGCTGATGCAGTGAATACAGCTAACTACATCATTAATAGAGCCTATATCAGACCAATCCTTGGGAAGACTCCTTATGAGCTGTACAAGGGAAGAAAACCAAATCTGTCACATCTCCATGTGTTCAGCTGCAAATGCTTCATTCACAACAATGGAAAGGAGAATCTGGGTAAGTTTGATGTCAAATCTGATGAAGGTATATTTCTGGGCTATTCTAGTAGAAGTAAGGCATATAGAGTTTTTAATAAAAGATTTAATTCAGTAGAGGAATCTATACATGTAGTGTTTATCGAAAATGAAACTGCTTCTAAATATGTTTCTGATGAAGATGATCTTATTTCAAACTTTGAAAAATTAGATATTTCTCAGAGGAAACTTTTGCTCCAGTAGCTAGATTAGAAGCAATTAGAATTCTATTAGCATATGCATGCATGAAAAACATTTTGCTATATCAGATGGATGTAAAGAGTGCTTTTCTGAATGGATATATCATGGAAGAGATCTATGTAGATCAACCTCCAGGTTTTGAGGATCCCACAAAACCAAACCATGTGTATAAACTGAAGAAAGCTCTTTACTGTTTGAAGCAAGCACCTAGAGCATGGTATGATAGATTGAGTAATTTTCTAACTGACAAGGGATTTAACAGAGGAAAAGTAGATACAACTTTATTCACTAAGAAAGAAAACAAGGATTTGCTGATTATTCAAATCTATGTTGATGATATTATATTTGGTGCTACTAATGAATCTCTTTGCAAGAATTTTTCTAAGTTAATGCAGGGGGAATTCGAAATGTCTATGATGGGTGAACTCAACTTCTTCCTTGGATTGCAAATCAGACAGTGTAATGATGGTATCTTCCTCAATCAATCCAAGTATTTGAAGGAATTGCTGAAGAAGTTTGGAATGGAAAATGCCAAGCCAATGGGGACACCTATGGCTACTGCAACCAAACTGGACATGGATGAGAAAAGGAAATTGTTTGACATAACTCAGTATAGGAGAATGATTGGATCCCGGCTATACTTAATAGCTAGCAGACCTGATAATATGTTTAGTGTCTGTATGTGTGCAAGGTTCCAATCATGTCCTAAAGAAACCCATGCAACTGCTGCGAAGCGAATCTTCAGATATCTTATTGGAACATCACATATGGGTCTTTGGTATCCAAAGGGCAATGGAGAAGATCTCAAAAGATACACTGATGCTGACTTTGCAGGATCCAAAACTGACAGAAAAAGCACAAGTGGAACTTGTCAGTTTCTTGGAGGATCCTTGGTTTCATGGTTTAGCAAAAATCAAAACAGTGTGGCCTTATCCACAGCAGAGGTTGAGTATGTTGCAGCTGGAAGCTGTTGTGCCCAAATCATTTGGATGAAATAGCAACTGGAAGATCTTGAGGTTGAGTTGAAAGAAATACCAATAATGTGTGACAACCAAAGTGCCTTCAATATCACAAAGAATCCTGTCATGCATTCAAGAACAAAACATATTGAAGTTAGACATCACTTCATAAGAGATCACGTTCTGAAAGGAGAAATTAGATTGGAATACATCCCCACAGAAGATCAAGTTGCTGACATCCTCACAAAGCCTCTATCAAAAGACAGATATTGCAAAATCAGAAGAGAATTGGGTATGGTAAATCCCAATGAACTGTAAGTAAATCTTTGTGCAATTCTATTTTTAAATCTTTCAACATTAAATTAATTCTAACTTTAGCATTGGAGGATGTTTTAATTTAATTTGTAGGTTCTCCTCATGAGAATTATTGGTAATAAAACTGAAAAATGGAGCACACTGGAATGGAACAATCAAAGAGTGAAGTAAATGGCAAAAATTCTGAGTTTGTAGATCCAATCTATAAGTTTTTAAAGTTGAAATTCGTATATTGATTATGTGTTAGATGAATTTCCGTGAAAAACTAAGTTTCTGAGGAAGTCAACATGGTCAACATTCGAATTTTGGATACCCAACAGATGAACTTCAGCCTGTTATTAAAAGGAACAGTTCTCGGTGATGCCTCAAAATTCGTCTGTTGATCCTTCAAAATTCGAATTTTCAAGAACAAAATTTCAAAGTTATGACTGTCCAACATGATGATTATACTAATACTTATCTCTTAACATACGAATGTTGGATAGCTTTCACAAAGTAGAGAAATTTGAATTTCTACCTTAAAATTCGTCTGTTGAAACATGGCCCTCAATGTTGAATCTTTGAAAGATAAAGTTTTGTATGCTTAATTCATCTGTTGTTTGGTGGTTTGTTTGCTGCTTGGTGTTTGCTCCTGAAAATTTGAACTTTGTTGGAACAAAGTTTGTCTGTTCATCTTATGTTATTTTTATCCAAGCATCTGTCAGACGAACTTTCACAAGAAAATTCGTCTGTCAGTAAGCTTTGTAGAACAGTTTAACTTGTAACTGCCCGAAGTTCGAATTTTGACCCTTCAAAATTCGTCTGTCAGACGGTTACATACGTTAAAATCGACAGTTTTCATTTGAACAGACACAACCCTATTCCTATTCTCTCTGAGTCTGTTCTAATTCTGCATTCAATACTCTTCAATTCTGATCAAAAACTGTCATTTCCCACCGATTAAACTTCCTCTCGCATTCTTTAAACCTATTCCTTGCCCTATTCTGCAACATTCATCCGTGAAAATGGCAAGAGTTAAGAATCCTGAAGCTGGCAAAGGAGAGGCTCGGCCAAAACGTTCAGTTAAATCCCAATATGCCATGAAGGAAGGAGAAAAACCGAAGAGAAAGGCCAAATCCAGCAAAAGAACTCCTTCTAAATGCCAGAAAACTACACCTAAGGGAGAATCAAAGAAGGCTGGACCCTCTTCCTCAAAGATAGCAGAACCTTCGGTCCCTGTTCTTGTTGTTGCTGAACCTGTTGCTTCCACTTCATCCTCAAGTACTGAATCTAGGGAATATGAGCTTACCACTCTGTCATTATGGAGCACTCCACAGATTCAAGAGGAATACTCCACCAAGTTTGCCAACAAAAAGGTAATCAAGCCACATTGTGTAAACTTGGAAGATTTCTTGGTCTCTAATAGTTTTGATGCTGGTATATGGACGATGAGATACAAGAATCTGTTGGAAGTATTGGAGAGATATGACGATGAAGTGATAAAAACTTGGTATGCCTCCTTAAAATACAATAGCAAGAAGAAGAAATGAGAGGTTAACCTGAGGTCAAGAACCATCTAGCTCTCAGATGAAACCTTGAATGAAGTGCTGGAGATCCCAGGGCAAGATGGCCTCAAGATTGACATCACTGCCTCTAGATACATGGATGAGGCAGAAACTACTAATGAAGAAGGTGGCCCCTTTCTAAACTACAAGGAGAGCATAATTCTGAGCACATTGTTCAGAAGAAAGGAAAACTGGCCATCAATAAACATGTTGAAGCCCACAGATCTCAGTGTTCAGGTGAGGATCCTGCACTACATAGTGTCCAGGATCATATTCAACAAAGGTGGCAGCTTCAATTTGATAACAAGGGCAGAGGCACATGTCATGGCAGCAATCATGCGTGGAAAGCTAATCAACATGGGACATATCATACTCCAACGCATGATCAAGGCAAGGGATCAGAGGAAGGACTCTACACTCCCCTATGCTACTATCATTTCCAGAATTCTGCAATATGCCAGAATTAAGCATCTTGAGAAGGGAAAGGGGAAGCCCACTGAGATCTTCAAGGAGGAAGAACTACAAAGAATGGGTATTGAAAAGGATGAAGGAAGATGGGTTGGAAAGAGAACAGGAAGAAGTGAAGATCTATTCTTTGTTGAAGGTGCCTCCCTACAGCAAGAGGGTACTTCTGAGGCTCCTGCCAGACTTACTCCTCAGCCCTCTGTACCTATCCCTTCTCCCTCCAAGCCCACTCACATTCCATCCACTCCCTCTTCTCATGCCAAGCCAACCAAGATCACTAAGTTGTATGACAGCCTGTCTGCACTCATTCTTAGCATCAGAGATGAGCAAAATACGAAGTTTGCTCATCTGCAAGATCAAATTCATCAGTTGGCAAAGAACATGAAAGTGGTTGTTGATGCCTATGAAGAAATTTGAAGTGCAATCCCTACCACATCAGCTCCACCTCAGCCAGGGTTTTCTGTGCCTGTCCAATCTCCAACTCCTAAGCCTCCAAGTCCCTTTGAGCTAGCCTCTTCTGACCATGATGATGATATAGATGGGGATGAGCCTGCTGGTACAATGAGGACACCAAGTCCTGGTCTACCCTTGGACTATGATTTGGAAGAAGAAAGACTTCAAGAAATAAGCCCTCATGAGCCTATGCAAGAAGATGCTCAAGATTCAATTCTATCCATTCAAGAATCTGACCAAGTTGAAAGACTGGTGGTAGCTATTTCCACCTCTTCAATGCAGGAGGATACCAGCAATAAAGAGAGAAGCATTTTACCTGTTGTTCATTATGAAGCTATTGCTCACAATGCTCTGCTGCAAGCTTAGAGGAGAAGGCTTGAAGAAATGTTTCGTCCTGATGAACCAGCTTCTCCTTCTCTTACTGCTTATGGACTCTCAGAGGAACAATTAGCTCAGTTGGCTCTTTCCAGGCAGGCAAGGCAGGAGTTGCTTGAGGTCTCTGATGATGATGAAGAACCAAGTCCTGAGCCTCCTGCACCAGTTGAACCAGAAATCCCCTTTGCTCCTGTGCCACTTCAAGCCATTCCAGTTTCTCAGATTCCTCCTCCGGTTGATTTTGTTGGCCTTTCTGATGATGCCAAAAAGGGGAAGAAGAAGAAGCAAACTGGAAAATCTGCTGCTGAGCCATCTGGGAAGACGTACAGCAAGACCAAGCTAAAGAAGAAGTGATTGAAGAATTGTTTAGATTTTAGGCTTGAGTCCTCTTATAGTGTTGTTCAATGCTCTTGTTTGTGTTTCTGTTGTTTGTTTTGACTATTTGCATTTTGTACTTATTATGTGTATTTAGAACAACTTTGATTAATTTTGTCTCTGTAAAGCAACAAGTATTGGAATGAATGAATTCCTTGGTTGCAATGATTTGTACTTATCACTTTCTGAATCTCTTCATTGATGTGCTATATATGATATCTTTTGAAATATAATGCATATGTTGAGGGGGAGCTTGTTAAAGCAAACCCAAGTACTAATCCAGTTTGTAAGTTGTTCTATCATCATCAAAAAGGGGGAGAATGTTGAATCAAGAAGTTTTGATGATTCCAAATCAACTCTCAAGAGCTTGGAATGAATTTCAGTATGTCAGAAGCATTAAATGCGGTTGGTTAACGGATAGTTTTTCAGAGTAACCGTTGGATAACTTCTCCAACGGATAGATTTTGTCTCTAACAGACATTTGAGACCTAAATCTATAAATATAACATCATTTGAAGTTGTGGGTAACCAATCAAACTTTGTATATACTGAAATTGTGCCACATCTTCTACTCAAAGACTTTTACCCTCTTACTTCAATACTTGCACTTCAACTTTCATATTCACTCTATTCAAGAGAGTTTCATCATTGTAAACAATCTAATCTTCATCTGGAAGATAGATTCACTTGTGAGGTGATATCATAAGGGATTGTAAAGCACTTTGTGAAAGTGCAGAAAGAGATTGAGTGAGCACTAGAATACAGAGCACTGAAGTTGTATTGTGGCATTTACAAGAAGCCCGTTGAATTCTTACTGAGTAGTGGAAAATCTCAAGTATTGTCTTGGGGACTGGACGTAGGTCAAGAGGAGAGACTGAACCAGGATAAATATCAAAGTTTTTCTTCTCTCTATCACTACTCTTTTATCTTACTACTTTATACTCTATTTTTCTATTATACCTTGCTTTCTTCATTATTTTCACTTTGTGCAGAAAATTTTAATCTTCCCAATTCACCCCCTCTCTTGGGAAATCAGCCTAACTAACAGAACCCTAGTTCTGATGACACCACAAGGATTGACTAATTCCTTGATAAGTCATAGTTTCATCATAGCACTCAAAGAATGCAAGAGAAACTCATAAAAGTCTGAAACTTTAATTATTTAAATCTGAAAAATGTACTGATAGAGGATGGCTTGGATTAATTCAAGAGCATGGTATGAGGCCTTCTCACTTGAAAAGATTCAAGCCCAAGGGAAGCCCATTGGAAGAAATTATTTAAAAGATCATGTGCTTCATTAAAATAGCATGTGACTTAAGCATTATTGGGCTTAATTAGTGTTAATTTCGTTTTTATTAATTATGGGCTGAACTTTGTTAATTAATAAAGCCCAATTAGTTAATTAGTAGTCTTTTGATAGTCCATCTTGTAAATAAACATGTCATGTGCCAAACATGTGACTTCATTAATGTGGTGGCATGTTTATAAGGGCTTAAACATTATTTTTATTATTTTCTTATGAATTTTCGTTATTTTAATTTAGGATTTTATTTTACTAGTTTTCTAGGTCCAATAGGAGTGTTGTTTGGGCCTAAAGTCTCCTAATCCTATTAGGATCACTTAAGCCCAAATTAATTAGGGTTTCTAGGCTTATTAGGTTAGATTTTACCTTGCCTACTTAAGGCTAACTTTCATGTACGTTTTTTTGGAGATTTGAATGATTAAAGTTTAAGACTTTTGTGAGTTTCCTCTTGCGATTCTTTGAGTGCTAGAGAGAATACTATGACTTATCAAGGAATTGGTCAATCCTTGTGGCGTCACCGGAACTAGGGTTCAAGAGACCGGTTCTCTTGGGTTCTATTTCTCAAGACCAACATCTATCCGTCTTATTTATTTATTTTTGGTTTTCTTTGCTTCTGTTATCGTGCGTCTTTATTCTTTTCTTTGCTGTTTAGTCTTTGTATTCCTTGTTTAGTAAAGATCCGGGTGTCATACACATAAAAGTGGGTTCTTTGGACGGGTTCCAAAAGGGTTCACTTATCACGTACATGAAAGTTAGCCTTAAATAGGTAAGGTAAAATCTAACCTAATAAGCCTAGAAACTTAAGTAATCCTAATAGGATTAGGAGACTTTAGGCCCAAACAATACTCCTATTGGACCTAGGAAACTAGTAAAATAAAATCCTAAAATAAAATAATGAAAATTCATAAGAAAAATAATAAAATAAGACCTAAGCCCTTATAAACATGCCACCACATTAATGAAATCACATGTTTGGCACATGACATGTTATTTACAAGTTGGGTCATCAAAAAGACTATTAATTAACCAATTGGGCTTTATTAATCACTTAAGTTTAGCCCATAATTAACAAAAATGAAATTAACACTAATTAAGCCCAATAATACTTAAGTCACATGCTATTTTAGTGAAGTACATGATCTTTTAAGTAATCTCTTCCAATGGGCTTCTCTTGGAGTTGTATCTGAAACTTGTATTTTAGAGTCGAAGGTAAGCACATTGTGCCTTCTCTATTTTAGAGTAGTTGCAACATGCAAAGACTTGTTCAACTTTTCTTTCCCAATCCAAGTAACTATCAAGATTTTTCTCATCATGAAATAGTGGGATCTTTGGTTTGATCTTGCTAAGAACATCCGTGTGAGCATAAACCTTTGGATTACGCCTTGCTTTGGTTTTACAAGGAAACTCCAAGCCATCCAATTTTGCATTTACTTCCTTAATTTGATCATTGAAAGTCCTTAGCAAGGCCTTAAGATCAACTTCTCCAATAGCCATGTTTACAATATGAAATGTTAATGTAAAACAAAGAGAAAGAAATATGGACCTCACACACTCTCTTACATGTTTCACTCAAATAATGCAAATGCACTCGTGTTTCACACTATCAAATCTTTTTCAAATATTATGCAATTTCTCTCTTGCCTTTTTCCACTCAAAACTTGCTTTCTTATGAGAGTGTTAAATTAAAATCACAACTTCAATCAAAAGGATATCATTTTTTAAAGAAGTGGCAATCACAAAAAATAAAAGTTCAAAATTAAAGTTTTCAAAGATCTAATTATATTAAACAATAACCAACACAAAATGAGCACAAAAGAACTGAAATTTCCAACAAGAGGAAATAAATTTAGGTGCTGGAAATCAAAGAATAACATAAGCAAATAGAATAAAGAAAGATGAAAATTAAGAAGGAAATTGATAAATTTTCTTTTCTAATCTATCTTTTTTTTTGCTATATATATATATATATTTTTGCAGCAATCAATTTCTTTTTTTCTTACTTTCTTAATATATTTTTTGCTGCTATTTTTTTTCTTTTTTTTCAGCAAATAATTTTTTTATGGAGATGAATAACAGAAACAAATTAGCGAACAGACAGTACCAATGAACAGTGACCAGAACAGTATGGTGAACAGTGCAAACAATGCTGGTGAAAATAATGACAAATCGTATGGATGAACAGTTCCAAAATTTTTCTGGAAGTAACCAAGATGGAATGAAACAATGAAAGAAATAAAATAGAAAACACATCTTGATTTGCAAACCTAAACTCTGATGCCAAATGATAAGTGAACCCTTATGGAACCCATCCAAAGAACCCACTTTGATATGTATGACACCCGGATCTTTGCAAAATAAGGAACACAAAGACTAGACGCAAAGAAAATGAACAAAACAAACAAAACAGTAGCAAAAGAAAATAATAATAGAGAAGAAGATAAGAAGGATAGATGTTGGTCTTGAGAAGTAGAACCCAAGAGAACCTGATAGAATAAGGGCTAGCCGTGATTTGCAAGAATTTGGAGAGAAGCATGAAGAGCTTGGAAGACTTGATCAAATTTCTGAACATAAAGCCTAAGCTTGGAGAGATAGATTAATGAGAATGAATTTTTAGAACTTATGTTCTTTTTTTGTGAGTTTTTCTCTTGTATCCATTGTGTTCTTGAGAGAATTCTTAGACTTATCAAAGGAGTGGTTTTCCTTGGTGGCGTCCCAAGGCCAGGGTTCTAAGAGACGGGTTCTCTTAGGGTCTTATCCCATTGACCAACATATCTTTCCTATTTTCTTGTCATTTTCGTTCATAATTATTATCCTATTTTTCTGGTTTAATGTGTTCATCTATTTTGTGTTTTCTTGTTATATCGTGTGTCCTATTTGATTCATTATAAGTCATTGGAGGTTCAATTGGACAAGTTTTGCTTGGGTTTTTCATCAGAACCGGTCTCTTGAACCCTAGTTATAGTGATGCCATAAGGATTGACCAATTCCTTGATAAGTCTTAGTTTTATCATAGCACTCAAAGAATGCAAGAGAAACTCACAAAAAGTCTAAAACTTTACTCATTCAAATATGAAAAACATACATGAAAGTTAGCCTTAAATAGGCAAGATAAAATCTAACCTAATAAGCCTAGAAACTTAAGTAATCCTAATAGGATTAGGAGACTTTAGGCCCAAACAACACTCCTATTGGACTTAGGAAACCAGTAAAATAAAATCCTAAAATAAAAAAATGAAAATTCATAAGAAAATAATAAAATAAGACCTAAGCCCTTATAAACATGCCACCACATTAATGAAATTACATGTTTGCTACATGACATATTTATTTACAAGTTGGGCCATCAAAAAGACTATTAATCAACAAATTGGGCTTTATTAATCACTTATGTTTAGCCTATAATTAATAAAAATGAAATTAACACTAATTAAGCCCAATAATACTTAAGTCACATGCTATTTTAGTGAAGCACATGATCTTTTAAGTAATCTCTTCCAATGGGTTTCTCTTGGACTTGTATTTGAAACTTGTATTTTGGAGTTGATAATCTCATCTAAACTTGGGCTTTATGTTCAGCACCTTGATCAAGTCCTCCAAGCTCTCCATGCTCTTTTCCAAATTCTTGCTGATGGAGAACAAGTGAACTTTCAATCATGGAGATCCAATGTGTCCAAAGACCCTCTTCAAGGAGTAGGAGGCCCAATGACAAGAGGTAGGGCAAAAGCCATGAAAGAGGCCTTGCAAGGATTGGTCCAAGAGCTTAAGGAGAAAGAGCCCATCTATTTGGAAGACTTAGAGCAAATGGAGCCACCTTCTAATCCAAAAAGAATGATCATTTATTTGGAGGCCCAATTTGAAGATCTTAAAGGCCCAATCCAAGTCCAAATAGAAGAGCTTGATTAAAGGAAGTCATGTGCTTCATTAATGAGTCATGTGACTTTAGGATTAGATTTATTCCTTTTTAATTTATTTTGAATTTTCGTTTTATTTTTTGATTTGATTTTTTCCAGATTAGATTAGATCAGTTTTTGATTGGTTCTCACTTGTATTTATGAGGCCAACTTAAGATTTAATTCAGATTTGAATTTAAAAGGATAAGCCCTATCTATAAGGAATCAATTATCCTATTAGAATTAGGATTAGGATTTCTATTATTATTTATAGACCATATGGTGTCACATTGCAGAAGAGATTTTTGAATAATTTTTTTGAGTGATTTCTCTCTTCAATTTCGTGTGAGATTGTTAGGGTTCTTCGTGTTCTTCCTAGAATACAGATTCGACTTATCAAGAGATTGACCAACTCTTGTGGCGTCTTATGTTTGGGGTTGCTAGAGTTTTCTCTAGAGGTTCCATTCGGTCTCTCAATTGCATTGGATTGCTTCCGTTGTTTTTGGTTATTACTCTGGGTTCTTGAGTTGCCTAAGACTTGTTCTTGGGAGGTTCACCCTACTTCTATCACTTGCAAGTTATTCCTAGCCCTTATTCTATCATTTAAATTAGGCTACTTTTTTCTAATTTCTTTTTAAGCTTGTTTTCTAATTTGAAAAAGGTGATAGGAGCCATCTTTGGAGAATCAATTCAGCACCTTATGTCCAGATTCATTGTATAATGAGGTGTCACATTTTGGGAATATTTAATACTTATTATTCCTAGGGATTCTTGGTAGCCTTTTTTTATCTATAAATAGGCACCACTTTGTAAGGTTTTCTACACAATATGAATTAATGAATTTCTTTATAACAACTTTATTGTTGTTCAGTGAGTTCTTTCTTGCTTATCTTTGAGTGCAAGAAAGAATAAGGACTTATCAAGGAGTAGTGATTCTTATGACATCTCGGAGTTAGAATTCAAGAGATGGGTTCTCTTGGAATCTATTTCCTTCGATCAACATTTTTGTTTCAGTCTTCTTATTTTTAGCATCTCTATTTTTCAGTTTTTGTTCATTGTTGTTCTTCATTGTTCTTGTGTTCTATTCATTTTTCCTTGAGCTGCACGATCTTTAACTCAAAGAAGGCTTTTAGGACAAGTTCCTAATGTGTCTCCCATCATTTGGTATTAGAGCTTCAGCTTGCAAATCAAAGTGTGTTTCTGTTGTTTCATTCCATTTTTTTCCTTGCTGTCTAGAAAATCGCAGTATTGTTCATCCATACTGTTCATCGTACTCTTTGTCACTGTTCATCTGTTGTTGCCTTGCTATTTTGTTCTATATTCTTGATCCATTTTCCAAACTTTGTGATGTTTTGTCTCGTTCTTATTGTGGCACGCTCTATTCTAATTTCATTGTCCATTTTCTTTCATTTTCTTTGCTAAAGGATCTTACCATATTTGATTCTTGTTTCCATTAAGATTGTAAGTTCCTTGTTATCTGCCCAAAGAATTTAGTCGCTGCCCAAATTTCTTGTTGTGAATTTGCCAAAAAAAATCAAAATTGATTTAAAAAAAAAAAGAGAATTGATTGCAGCCTTGAAAAAAAATCGTATGTAAAAAAAAAAGAAAAAAAAAGGGAAAGAAAGAACAAGAAATATATGGCTGCCTAGGCAAAGTCCAAAAATTAAGAAGATCTTATTTTCTTTCCTACTTTGAGATCTTTCCATCAAGGTGATACTTTGAATTATAAATTTACTTTTGTGATTGGACATTAATGTTATTTAATTGCCCCCTTTTCTAATCTCATTAAAGGAGAATCAACTTTTGAATACCCATTCATAATTTCTCATTTGTGGTAAGTTTCCATTCTTCTCTTTTATTTTCTATTCAGAATTTTACTCTTCTAGTTTAATTCTATCTATTTCTTTCCTTCCTAATTTAATTCCCTTACTTGTTCATTCCTTGTTTTAGATTTTAAAGTCATCTAAAAGTTCCTTCCTTTGGTATACATTCCATATCTTTCCTCTTGTCTTAATTTCCAGCATTTCCTTTTCTCTTTTCTTGGTTGGAAAATTCAATTTCTTTTGTTGAAAACAAAAAATCCGTCTTTGTTTGTTGGTCACCATCATTTTAAACTCTTGTGAGAATTTGAATTTTTGGATCTTTGACTTTGAGATTGCCACTAAAAACATTGCTTCTTGATTTTAAGTTCAAATTCAATTTTGCACTCTCATAGAAAGCAAGAGTGAGTGGTAAAAGGCAAGAGTATAATTATATCATTTCTGGAAAAAGCCTTTAAAGTGTACAAAACACAAGTGAATTTGCTTCATTGTTGAGTCAACATGTAAGAGATTGTGCAAGGTCCTTTCTTTGTCTCCTATCACTAACATTTTAGGTTTTAAGTATGGTTGATAATGAACTTGATCTTAATGTGTTAATGAGAGCTTTTAATGATCAAATCCAGAAGTTGAATGTGAAATTGGATAGCATGCAAGTTTCTTCATGCAAAAAGGATGTTAAATTGAACATCCCAAAATTTTGTGGAGAGAATGATCCTGACATGTACTTGGAGTAGGAAGGAAGAATTGAACGATGGTTTGAAGACTGCCAGTACTCCGAGTCTCAGAAAGTGAAATTAACTACTCTTCACTTAGAAGGAAAAGCCAAAGTTTGGTGGGAATGATTTGAAAGAAAGCACCTTCGTGAAGAGAAACAATGTGATAATTGGAATAGCATGAAACTCATTTCGAAGCAAAAGTATGCACCATACCACTACTTCTATGAGTATCTTCCAACTCATAAAAAGGAGCAAACTTCTAAGGTACAAGTGTCAGTTCCAAGTTCTAGTGATTCTCATTTGGAGCAAAAAGATCCAATGGAGGAGATATCTTCCTTAATATCTATAATGGTTGTTGAACCAAGAGAATCAACTACTCTTGAAGGTACCTCTAATTCTCAAAATCCTTGTGTTGATAATGTTTCTTATGAATTAGAGTATGATGTTCTTGAGAATCTTAAGGAGGAAAATGTTGATGATATTCTTGATGGGATTGATTATGATCATTTACCACCATTAGTGGAGACAACTATTTTAGATGTTACTACTGGTAAGGCGATAGAGAATATTGTTGATATTGGTGTGCTTATTTCCCACTGTACTCACATTGTTAAGCCATTAGAAATTAGTTCTCATGTGTGTGATGAGGTGGACTATGTTGATATGGTGTTTGGGCATCCGTGGTTATTTGATGATAGTTGTTCTTTTGAAGTAAAGAAAGCCCATGAAACTCATTGTATTCAATTCCATGAAAATCACAAGAAAATCAAAAGTGAGCCTGAAACGAAAAATAAATGTGAGAAGAATATGAGTGGTAAAAATAAAAGTGAAAAACAAGTGAGAAAAGAAAGAGTGCAGAAAAATGAAAAAAAGAGTACAAATGAGTGAAAAGAAACTTCAGAAAAGAATGAAAAAGAGAGAAAAGAGAAAAGAAAAAGAGAGTTTGAGAAAACATAATAATAATGAGGCAAAAACAATTGTAAATTGTTTGAGTAAAGGAGAGTTTTAGGTAGTTTCTTTACAACTCCTTCTTTCATATCTTCCATATGTTCCTTCTGTTCATCTTCTCCATCCTTCTTATTTTATCTCTGATTCTTATAATTTATCTAGTCCATCTATGTGTTATGAGTCCTTAATTCCTCTTGAATCTAATGTGAAAGAGAGTTAGTTTGATCATTTAGTGTCTTCTATTTCTAGTTTATCCATCTATGTCACTTCATTACATTTTCATCACAGTGTTCTGCAAACTCAATTCATTTGTGAAGTAGTTTCTACTAATCTCATGTTTTATGTCTCTTGTATGTCTCATAAGTCATGTGTCTTTTTAGTTCTTTATTGGTTTCTTCCATCCCACTTTCATGAATCTTGTGTGTTCCATTTTCTATCCAGTAACCCATTCTCCTTTTTTTCCATCCAACTGTGTGATACTTTGTTTCATCCATATGTATTCCTCTTGTGAGCTATGCTCCATCCTTGTCTTGTCAATGCGCATCATTCGTAGGTGTCAAATCTTTCCAAATTTTGAACCTAGCAAATAATGTGAAAATCTGCCCAGCTTTCATCCCATATGTTTACTCTACAATCTCAATTTTCCTTGAGTCTTGTTGTGTCAAATTTGCCTCTAGTTCTTTGTTGCAGGTTATTATTATAGATGTTATGGAGGGAAAATCCAGTTCTTATCTACAAATGCATGACAACAAATCATACGCAATTCAAACTAATGGTCATTACAAGGATTTTGATCCCAGAGATTGGTTTAGAATGCAAGAATGTAAAGATGAAACTTTAAAAGGGATGAATTTGCGGTCAAGAGTCATTATTACACCATAAGTTCAAGTAGGGGTTGAAGAGAAGAGGCATCAATTAGGCTTGAAAAGTAAGTATACTCCCTATTTTTTATGTGTTATTTTTAATCGTTCCCTTTCTTTCCATATAGATTATGGAGATTTGAGGACAAATCATTTCAAGGAGGGAGGGGATGATAGAGTACGATTGAGGCATGATGCATTTGGAGTTCTTGAACATGGCAAAGAGCTTGAAAAGAGCATGAAGCCCAACTATTTGAATCAAGCTGCAACCTAAAAAAAGAGCTAGAAAGTATGGAAAATGTTTCCAATCGTATAAGCTAATGGTCTAAGCCCAAAAGAAGTCCATTTGGGAGATATAACTTGAAGACAATGTTTGCTTCTCATGTGACCATTAAAAGTGACGTTTTTATATGATTATTATTCAGGTCAAAAGTTTCCTATTTAAATTAGGCTACTTTTTGCTAATTTCTTTTTAAGTTTGTCTCCTAATTTGAAAAAGGTGATAGGAGCTATCTTTGGAGAATTAATTCAGCACCTTATATCTAGATTCATTGTATAATGAGGTGTCATATTTTAGGAATATTGAATGCTTATTATTCCTAGGGATTCTTGGTAACCTTTTTTCATCTATAAATAAGCACCACTTTGTAAGGTTTTCTACACAATATGAATGAATAAATTTCTTTTCAGCAACTTTATTATTGTTCAGTGAGTTCTTTCTTGCTTATCTTTGAATGCCAGAAAGAATGAGGACTTATCAAGGAGTAGTGATTCTTGTGGCATCCTGGAGTTAGAATTCAAGAGACGAGTTCTCATGGAGTCTATTTCCTTTGACTAACATTTTTGTTTCAGTCTTCTTATTTTCATCATCTCTATTTTTTAGTTTTTGGTCATTGTTGTTCTTCGTTATTCTTTTGTTCTGTTCATCTTTTCTTGAGCTGCATGATCCTTAACTCAAAAAAGGCTTTTAGAACGGGTTCCTAACGTATCTCCCATCAGCATGTGATGTTGACTTTGCTAAAAATTGGAAATTGTATGAGAACCATGGTGTCAATGATTCCTGTAGATTTGATGGATTCTTGTTTAAGGGAAGTAAGCTATGTGTGCCTGCTTGTTCTATGCGTGAGCTTTTAATAAAGGAATCTCATGGAGGAGGTTTAATGGGTCATTTTGGAGCTGATAAGACTTTATGCTATGCTAAAATATCATTCTTGCACACAATGCATTTAGCACACACAGAAACAACATTTCTATGGATTTTGTGCTTGGATTTCCTAGGTCCCCGGCTGGTAAGGATAGTGTATTTGTTGTGGTTGATAGGTTTAGCAAGATGGCTCATTTCATTGCTTGTTCTATAACACATGATGCTGTCCATATCTCTGATTTATTCTTTAAGGAGATAGTTTGATAGAAAACCCGTGTAGAGTTTGTCTCACAAACCTTCAATCGAATTGAGACACGTAAGGATCGTGCTAGGATCAAAGAGAAGCAAATAAAATCACCAAGAACATGTTAAACAAATAGGAAAGATAAACAAACAAGAATGCACAAATGGGAAGAACATAAGTTGTTGGTCAAGAAGCAAGACCCCAAGAAAACTTGTTTCTTGAAACCTTAGCTAAAGACACCAAAAAGAGAAGACCACTCTCTTTGATACGCCAAAGAATCTCTCAAGCTCACCAAGAGAACAAGAAAACTCACAAAGTTTTAGCGAAAAATGCACTACTCATTGATCTCCCCTTTGCAAGTACAAAAGTGATGTTTTTAAAGGAAAAGAAAGAAAAAACCGTAGCCCTAATTTGTTAAAAATAGTTCAGATCCTAAATCTTTTAGAATGGCACCACCTTACACAAAAATAAGACCAAATACATGCTGAATAAATGGTGCCCAAAAATAGGAAACAAAATCAAATCAGAAGAGATCCTCACAAATAAATTCAAAATTGGAAACTAATTGTCAAAACCTTATTTCTAAATTAAGTAATAAAAAAATAAAAATTGCTAATTTATTTAATGAAAAGAACACTACTTAAATGATCACAAGCTTGGCACATGCTCCTTTAAGTGAGTTCTTCTATTTGGGCCTTGTTTGTTAGGCTTGGATCAGTTTTTAGCATACTAGCCATGACAAACATGCCTCTTGAAGCCTTTTGGGCTGAAAATTGAGCTAAGTAGTGGGCTCTTATTCAATTACTTCTTGAATCAATCCATTGAGAGCTTGCTTCATTGCCTTAGTCCTTGCTCTTGTCATAGGTCCACCCATTCCTTGCAAAGGATCTTTCTTGTTCCATGCTTGGGTTCCTTGTTCAGTCACATGATCATGCCTTCCATGTCCACCAAGCTCTTGAAACTCCTCGCTTTTGATAAACCTAGCTCGTGCTCCATCATTCCCTCCCTTCTCGAAAGGATTCGTCCTTGCATCTGAAAAATGTTTTAAGATTGATACCTCAGGGAAAGAAGAAGAAAAAAGAGAGGGAAGACAAAAGAGATGGTATTGTACTGACTTCTATGTAGTGCCGAGTAAACTCCACAAAGTATGGGTGATCAGAGAAGAGAGTCACAAGTCTAGCTAAGTATTGCTTAGGCACTCCAAGTCCTGCATCATGACGGGTGTCACCTCGGCACCCTTTAAATTTCTGTCATTTAAATTCCATCAAAGCCCAGACTTGAGATAGGCACTCTTTAAATTTCTATCATTTAAATTCTGTTAAAGACCTGTCTTGCGGCAGGCACCCTTTAAATTCTTGTCATTTAAATTCTGTCAAAGCCCTAATTTGCAGTAGGCATCCTTTAAATTTTTGTCATTTAAATTTTGTCAAAGCCCTGACCTGTAGTAGGCACCCTTTAAATTTCTGTCATTTAAATTTTGTCAAAGCCCTGACTTGCGGTAGATACCGTTTAAATTTCTGTCATTTAAATTCTATCAAAATCCTGACTTGCAGCAGACACCCTTTAAATTTTTGTCATTTAAATTTCGTCAAAGCCTTGACTTACGGCATGCACCCTTTAAATTTCTGTCATTTAAATTCTGTCAAAGCCCCAACTTACGGCAGGCACCCTTTAAATTTCTGTCATTTAAATTCCGTCAAAGCCCTGACTTGCAGTAGGCACCCTTTAAATTTCAGTCATTTAAATTCTGTCAAAGTCCTAACTTGCAATAGGCACCCTTTAAATTTCTGTCATTTAAATTCCGTCAAAGCCCTGGCTTGTGATAGGTATCCTTTAAATTTCTATCTTTATTGTCTTTATTGTTCATGCATCTTGCCCCGCAAATAAAATACATGTTTCCTTCTTCATTTGTTTCTAATGTATGAATATCATTTCATGATCTTCTTCCTTAGAGAACAAATGAAGAGGGGCATCTCATTAACATATTATTTTGTTTGGATCTTGCTGTCATAATTTGTTTTTGTGAGCATTTATTTTAGTCACTTCATCTACCTACTACATCAGTCCCAATCTAGTTGACATAGTTATTCATTTGTGTCACATCATTGCATGTTGCATTAGTTTGCCTCTAACTCGAGTTAGTTGTTCATTTGTGCTAGTTCAATTTGACATAGTTATTCATTTGTGTCACATCATTGCATGTTGCATTAGTTTGACTCTAACTCAAGTTAGTTGTTCATTTGTGCTAGTTCAATTTATTTAGTCAAATCCCAGTTCACATTTGCCTTGTATGTCTTGTATCAAAATATTCATTCACCATTAAATCATTCATACCAAAAATAGAGTTTTGTATGCTCTAAATTCATGTCATATTGCATCTCCTTTTGTGTCAGGGGCAAGTGAGTCTTTGTGTGTTTTGCTCGGACAAAATTCGTGTTCTAATCTTTACTCGTTCCTTATGCGAGAATTCCAAAAAATGCATTTTCTTCATTCTCACATAAGTCACTAGTAAAGAGGGCAACTATGAACACCCTATTTTGTCCGAGCATTTTTATGAAATATATATATAATAATGATAATAATAATAATAATAATAAAGAGAGAATTATAAAACAAAAATGCTCTTCTAAGTAAGGAAATTAATAATTATAGATCCAACTTCTTCATTCTGGAATTCGATATCCAAAATCTCAAATAAAGAAAAAACATTAAAAAAATTAAAAATTAATTGAATTAAGAAAAATTCTTTTTTTAAAAAAATTTAAAACCAAAAAAAAATCATGTTGGGCTGAAATCATTTGAGGGTGAGCACAAGTTGGGACCACAGAGAAAGAAGAGAGAGAGTGTGAGATTGCGAGAGGGAGATAGCTCAAAGGCTAGAAACAACAAAGAAGCTATACTCCGTACTCTGCTATAGCAGAGTAGTGGAGGTGAGAAGGGATGAACGCACAAAATGGGACAATAACACGATGGAGAGAATGGGCACAGAGGAGAAATTGGGAATGAGAGGGTGCAAAAGGAGGGAGCCACGCGATTAGGGTGGAGTTCTGATTCACTCGCTACAACCCCATAAAAGAGGAAGCAGAGAAATGAAAAATTTTGGGGCTTTCCTAAGATTTCTGTAGTCTGAAAACTGAGAGTTTAAAAAACAGAGGGAGAGGAAAAGATAAGGAGGTGAAGAAAACCTGAAGAGAAGCCGGGAAAGGAAACATAGGAAGAATTTACGGTGGAGAAACTCTAGAGGCCGGAGCTTCAGAGTCTGAGGGCAGGAGTCCGAAAGAGATTATCATCAGTAATTTATGTTATAAAATTTAAGCACTGAGTTGAAGTTCACTTGTGCATTTTCTTAGCTACTTTGTCTTTTTCCTGCCTTTCATTTAGAAGTCTGTTGATTAAATTTTCTATGGTGGGCTTCTTCAATACTAGGGTGTTTTGTTTTGGTATGTAATTAGATCAAAGTGTTGTATCCTCAGACTATCTTTCTCGAGCTGCTAGTTTCATTCTGGACTGGGATGTTATGATTGATGTGGTTATGTGAAGTACCTTTCCAGTTGCTCAAACTCTAATAACGCTTTGTAAAAGAATGAAGTAAAAAGAAGCTTGTTTCGTATAACTGGATCTAGTGTTTTAACATGTGTTCGGTATTAGATCATGTTTGGCAAATCATGTAGAGGAGTTTTAAGTCGATGCCAGACTACTCTAAGGATGAAAGCTACCGGTTATCACTAGGGCTCAATTATATGCTTTGTCATTGATTAGTTGAAATCATTATTGTGTTATGTTGTATTGATAAGCCGTGTAAGTAATTTATTATGGATGCTTTGGATGAATCTGTAGTTCCCTTTGAATCCATTTTTTTTTATCCCTCTTCGTCGAAGTATAATATTTCTTATAAAGTCAGTGCAATTTTCCTCTTGGTTAACATAGAAGTAGGCAAAGGTGAATAACTACTGGCTTTACACTTTGAAAATTTCTGAGCTTCTTTCAGTATCAAGATGATATCATAGTTGAATGCTTTGGTGATTTAGCTATCAATACTTCAGTATAGATGAGTGAGCTGCTGGTAGTGTTAGGTTGGGGAGTAAAAGGATATTGGTGTTGAAAAGAAATCCCCATCCTTGTCAAGTGGTCTAATTTCTTTGTTCACTTCGTTGATTTTAGAGTTAGATTGAAACTAAATGGTAATTGTTGTTGGAGTAAGTTTGGCTAACATATTGAGACATATTCTATGCTCCTCTTACACACACACACACGCCTCTTTGCTCACCTTATGTTCTTGTTTTGTTTTATTTCGTTTGTATCTAAGTTATCTTGTAGCTAGTTTCTGTTGTTGGTTATGGAATCCCAATCATATGTTGCAGACAGGACGGATGAATTTGTACACATTTTAAAGGGTTTAATGGGTTACTTTACACTGAGAATTAAGTTCCAAAGTGTTTGCTATTCCTTTCTTGTATCTTTTACTATTGCTTACTTTTGGGTTTGGAATATTTTGGATCACTCTAATCCTTTCCCATGTTTAAGTAGCTATGACATTAGGACAATGTCAGTTTTGAGTTTGGTGTAAAGGGTGCTATTGGTTGGGTATAGTTTTCTTTGATTCTCGCTTGTTCTTTCCTTTTGAAATTTTCATTGAGTAAGAGTGCTAAATTAGCTTTGATTTAAACGCATGGACAAAAAAAAAGATAAGTAAAATAAATAATAAATAATTTAAATAAATAAAAATCTCCCTTGCAAATTTTCTTTTACCTTTATGCTCTGAGTAGTAATATTTTGAGTGTTTGGACATCAATCAGTAAATTATGAGTGACCAAATCACCATATATGCTGTTTGGTTTTATTTGAAAATCGACTTTCGAAAATAAAAACATAGGTAAAAGTGTTACCATAATTTTCTCCAAGTCTTTGAGAACGATTTTTAATTATTTATTTTCTTATTTTTTAATAATGAAATGCAAATAATTTATAAATAAAGAGTAATATAAATAATGTTAAAATAAATAGATAAATAATATATCTCAAATGTATTAACTTTATCTTAAATCCCTTTTTCAAGTATTTTTTTTAATAATAAAAAGAGGTTTTCTAGGTGCATCTCTTTAAATTAGTAGTTAAAAAAAATTATATAAAAAAATTTATTTTCTAATTACCACTCGTAACATATTGTCTTCCACAACCATTACATTTTGCCAGTTCTTGTCTCTTAGCATTATATCTAACTTTAGTAAAATAATTCCAACAATTAGCTATACAAGTTTTACTCATTTTAGATTCTTCATTATCATGCACAGAACTACCTTTAGTTCTTTTAGGCCCAATTTAGGGTTCAACATTACCAATAGCATTTACATTATCAACCTCCAGATTACTAGTATCTCCCATATTAATATTAGACATATTATTGCAAGTAAGAAAAATAACAAACCATTATCACAACATAAATTTTGTTCCAGCCAGTCAAATTAAATCCTTAATAATAAGCATTTAGATAATGCAAACATGATTAATGTATTATCTAGAATAACGCAGAGTAATATAAAAAAAAAAATAATGCAAAAGAGTGTTTCCTTCATATTTGCAGCTTGAAAAATAATCTATATATATTTTAAAAGTGCAAGAAAGCCAAGCCATGAACAATGTCGGCTTCTTTCACAAAATACTATTCTTATGAATAGTGTTAGCTCAATTGGTTATAATTTTTTTAATTTTTTTAATTTTGGATTTCCTCTATTAAATATATTATTCAAACTTTCAGTTTTAAAAATTCTTGTAGGTACTCCCCATTATCTCCATTATCTATAACTTACCCATTTTTTCTCTCCCTACTTCCATTTTTTTCTTTTTCTATTTCTCAATTTCAATTTTCACTAACTTCTTCCAATTTCCAATTTCCTATAATATTTCAGTTTTCTCTAACTTATGTCAATTTTCCAATTTTCAATTTCCTCTTCTAAAATATACTATTCAAATTTTAAATTCCAAAATTTTTAGGTGACTTCCCCTTAGTTGTAATTTTTTTAGTTTTTTATTTCCTCCTCTAAAATATATTATTTAAATTTAAAAATTTAAAAATTTTTATATCTACTTCCACTTAAAATTATTCAATTCATTTTCAATTTTAAATTTCAAAAGTTTTAAAACTTTCGTATCATAACATAAATTCCCTATCTCTTAACTTCCTATTTTCCCCGTCTCCATTTTTTCTTCCTCTTTTGCCTTCTTAATATTGTTTGGCTACATTCTTCTTCACTTTTTATATGGCATACTTTGTGTAGGCAACTATCTTCCTAGAGTACATGACTAGATCGCCATTTATTCTTTGTTCTTTTCTCCTTTTTTTTTTGGCTTGCAATTTGTGGATTTTTGCCTTGCATATATTACATAAATAAACTATCATAGGTACATTAGTATATGTGATGCCATAAATGTGAAGATATTCCGAATCTCAACTTGGTTCTCCATTACATATTTTGTTTATTGTGTCCAATCGTTTCTATTTTACTGTTATCTAATTTACTAATATTTAAAAATATTGATTTTAAGTATCTATGTTGTCATCCTTCATAATTAGTAGCATTATTAACTAAACTTCTGCTTTTGTGTTTTTTCTAGCCTTCACCTAAAGGGCAATTATCACAAAATTATAGTTATGGGAACGAGTTTTCAAATGGTTGCCAAGATGCCAAGATGAATGAATTGCCTTTTACTTGAAGTTTTCCAAGAGTAAAGAGAATTTTGTCAAGAAGATATATTGCTATTCACGAGGTATGGACATTCCACTCTCTCTATATTATTTGCTGATATGAGGGCATTTTAATAATTAATTACTGAGAGAGCTAAAGACATTTTTTTTTAGCAAGGGTTATAATACATTTATAACCAAAAAAAAGATAGTATGTTGTTTATAATTCATAGAGATATTTTAGGACATGTATTTTACAGCTGATGTAAACACTTTTCTTGTTTCTATTATTCCCTGAATAAGACTTTCACACTTAAAAGGGCTTACCGTTATGTATTTTGCTTATCATTTTGGGATTTACAGCACTTACTATTAGTTATGAGTTCATTTTAAATGTAAGTACTCATTTTTGTTATATTTTTTCTTTTTTTTTTCTAAATTTTTAACTCTTGCTATTCCCTACTTATTCAGTGGAAATTTGAACATCAGTGAAGTCATCTTTACAACTTTTCTTTTACTTACACTTTCTACCTGTCTAGCAAACAATACAATAATTTGGATATATCACACTATGGACTTTCCAAAAACCTTGTAACAAATATTTATAATTGTAAATTTCTAAACACCACTTAGTTAATTTCTTATAAAATTAAGTCATAGCACTATTGAAATATTTGTCCTTGTCCACATATTCATATATCTTGAGCAATTAGTTCCTAGAATCTTCAAAGATTTTTGTTTAACATATTGTTACTTGCATGTTCTGCCTATGACTATTGGTTAACGACATAATTGTCAAATCTTGAAGACCGTTTTGTTTTGGTGGGGAGAGGGATACTTAGTTTTTCCACATTTCTTAGTTTTATTTATAACAAATATACTTAGTTTTTTCTTTTATTTTATTGATCAACATATTTCATAAGGCCATAGACTATCTTTTTAAACATTTTAATTTATTTATATATAAAATTTATAAAAAAATTGAAATATCATGCAAAATGCAAAGAAAAAATTTAAAAGCTAATCACCTATGCAACGCATGAGTCAAAGGTCTAGTTAAATCAAATAAAAATCTACCCAAGTTTCAAACAAATAAAATAGGGAAGAAGACTCAGCTATCAATTCAGTGAAATCAACAAAAATCACAACTTAATTTAGTAGAGAAGTAAGATTGAAGCTTTAGGAAGATAGGAAAATAAAGCTTGGAGCTTACCTATCATGGTGTCACCCAAGCAGCACGGGAAAGATGGATGAATGAACAAGAGGAAGAAGCATACCGTGTCAGAGATGGATGAATGAACAAACAAGCCGTACATGCACACACAGCTACCGGGAGGAGGGGGAATGAGTGACTAAGTGAAAGGTGTTGAATCAAGCGTTTTTTATTATTCCAAACAACTGAAGCTTGAAAGGAAGATATCAAAGGTGTCCAAAAGATCTCAAGTGAATAAATCCAAGAAAAATAAGTACAAGATTAGTCTGAAGGATTTCTCACGATATTCACATGAGTAAAAATCCTTTGATCTTTCACCTAGATGTTTTTAAAGTGTGTTTTTCAAAAATCCTATGTTAACTTACGATATATTTGAAAAATACTCACTAACAGATTAATTTTGAAGTGTTAAACTTCATATGTTACCTTGAAAATTCGAACTTTAAAGGCTGAAATTTAAACTCACAAAGATGTTGCCTCTAATGAATAAATTTCAGATTGTGAAAATTCGAATTTTGAGTGAAGCACAACTTGTGAAAAATGAAAAATTCGTCTGAAAATATGTCAAAGTTCATCTAAAAGCAAAATTTAAAAAGAAGCTTGAAGTCAGTCCTCTGACAGACGAATTTTAGTTTTGAAAATTTGAACTTTGAAGAAACAATGTGTAAGTCTATTCAGGTATTCCTCTGATAGATGAACTTTGTTCTTCAGAAATTCAAATTTTGGAATAAGTATGATAAGAGGTTTCTCTGACAGCTGAGCTTTGATCTTTGAAAATTCAAATTCAAAAAAGAAGAGCTTTTGTACTATATTGAGTTGCTTACTGACAGACGAATTTTGGGCACCAAAATTCAAACTTCAAAGATACTGTAGCAATATGGAACAACTATTTACACTTATCAGAAGAACTTTAAACTTGAAAATTTGTATGTTCCAACATGGGAAATATTTGTCGAAGATGAAAATTCAAATTTTGCTTTAGAACAGACAAACTTTAAAGTTCAATGTTAAAGTATTTAACTTATGATCTCTATGAAATTTATCTGTTGACACCCCAAAATTCAAACTTTAAATGTCAGACGCATTAAATATGGTTGGTGAACGAATAGTTTTGTAGAGTAATCGTTGGGTAACGTCTCTAATGGCTATATCTTGTTTCTAACGTATAGTTAAGACATAAATCTATAAATAGAACTTCATTTAAAGGAGTGGGTAATAAGATTACATTGTATATACTGAAACTCTGCCAAATTCTTTAAACAAAGCCTTCTACTTTTACATACTTCACATATTGTACTTCAACTATCATACATACTCTAAATTAGAGAGCTTATATTGCTGTAAACAATTTTATCTTCATTTGGAAAAAAGATTTTCTTGTGAGGGAACTTCACAAAGGATTTAGGAAGCACTTAGTTAGAGTGCAGAAAGTAAGATTGTAAGCTCTTGAAACAGAGTATAAAGCTGTACTTTGGCATTGCAAGGAGCCCATCGAATTCTTGTAAGATAGTGGAAAATCTCAAGTGGTAGCTTGAGGACTGGACGTAGGTCAAGGAAAGAGACCGAACCAAGATAAATCTCAGTGTCATTTCTTCTTCTACCTTGCTTACTACTTGTTGTATTTTGCACTCTATTTTTTTGTTACTCTTGCTTTCACTGCTCTTTTATACTTTTGCAGAAAATTTCAATCTTCTCAATTCGCCCCCCTCTTAAAAAACCGGCAGACCTAACAAAAGGATCAGAGGATGAGGTAAAGAGCATAGCATGTAGTCAGAAAAAGTGATGAGCTTATGACCGAGAGGGAATGACTGAATGAGTAAGAGCCTAAGAGGAGGAGGAAGTCACCAAGTTTGTAGAGGCTAGAGGGAGTCACCGGTATTGAGGGTGATTGGGAGTGAGGGATTAGGGACCAAAAGGCAAGACTAAATGGGTGAGAGACTGAGAGTGAGAAGAGCTTCGACTACTGACTACTGAGACATTACAGATGCCAAAATGAATTAGGATTGGGATAATATGGATGGTTAGTGACCGAGTGAGACTAAGGCTATGTTTAGTTCAACAGAGAGAATGGGAAGGGAGGGATTTTAATAAAGGGAAAGGAATGGAAGGGAAAAGAAAGGGTTTTAATTTTACCTTGTTTGATTTAAAAGGGAAGGAGAGGGAAAATAATTACGAATGGACAATTATACCCCTGATACAATATTTTACTGTTATATCAATGTATTGTGATTCCCTTCTATTTTCTTTGCCAATCTCAATCTTTCTTCATTTAGAATTCCAAACACCTATTTGTGGAAGTATCACTCTGATTTCTCATAATTGGTTTTGATTCTCTTTTGGACCTAATTTAGTTCAATCATCATTCGTTTCTATCTCAAAATATTTACGCCGGCGGCACTATTGCTGAAAGTGTTGCTATGTCTTTTGCATCTTCATCTTCATTCTCATCCTCATCCTCATCGTTGCTGTCATCATCATTGCCTTGCTCATCTACATCCTGTACAACCTTTAACTATTAGTTTTCCACCTTTATTCCTTTCGAGCTCCCAAGCTAAACATCATTGTGAAGCTTGACGACACATACCTCAACGATGGCAACAATGGAAGCACAAAGGAAAGAGACATGAGAGTTGGGATTTCTGAAATATTCAGGGACAATATGGTCAAAGTCAGATAAAATGATACATTTTCGCTTCAAATTACTTCAATTTAGGAGGAAAATATATAAGGGGGAGAGAGGGAAAATTTTAACACCATTTTCTCTCCCCTTCCCCAATTTTTTTATCATTAAACAAGGGGAGGTAAGCAAAATCCCTTCCCTCCTTATCTTTCCCCCATTTCCTCCCCAACCACACATAGTCTAAAGAAGGGAGAGGCGGACCAAAGAAGGGAAAGGAAAGGGACTAAGTGGGACTACGGTTTTTTTTTTAGTTTTTAGACATAATTATATAAAATAAAATAAAAATGTTGAAAAAAAAGTGGGCTAACCAGCAGGTTAGACAAGTTAGCACGTTTATAAAGGCGGGCTGATTTTTTCACATTCACTATGAATCATCCTCATTTTTTCAGCCCGTCATGCCATTTTTGGCAAGCTAAATAGGCTAGTTTTTAGGCAAAAGCCTGTTTTACCTTCTCTAGATTGATAGTTAATCATAGTTGGGCAAAAGCCCAATTACCATTTGGGCTAGATAGATGGAAATTTTACAACACAAAATTAGCTTAAGTTTCAAGTTCTGCACATTTTCTTTTCATCGAGATATTAAAAATCGGACTAGTCTTTGAATCAGTTAAGACATTAGTTCAAGATTTAATAGTTTAACTGTGGTTGAACTGTAGCAAAGCTGTTAATAATAAAATTAATAATTTTTTAATTTTATATGTCATATATTATTAAAAAAAATTATTAATAATTTTATAACATAAAATTAAAATATAAATAAGTTAATATTTAACCATAAATATATTTTGAATTCAAAATAGTCAAATAATATTATATTTTCATATTATTTGTTGAGTAAATTTATCATTATTAATAATTATGTTTCATAATAATGTTTATACAATATTATAATGTAGAAAGAAAAATTTTAAAAAAAATGATATTTAGTACTAAAAATGATATTATTTTTTTTAAATGATAACATTTTAACACAATTTTCCCTCCCTTCCCCCAATTTTTTTACTACTAAACAAGGGGAGGGGAGCAAAATCCCTCCCCTCCATTTCTTTCCCCTATTTTCCTCCCAACCAAGCATCGCCTAAAGAAGGGAGAGGTGAATCAAAGAAGGGAAAGGAAAGGGACTAAGTGGGACTAAGGGTTTTTTTTTTTTTAGTTTTTAAACATAATTATATGAAATAAAATAAAAATGTTAAAAGAAAAAGTGGGCTAGCCAGCAGGTTAGGTGAGCTAGCCGGTTTATAATGGCAAGCAGGTTTTTTCAGACTCAGTATGAATCATACTCATTTTTTCAGTCCCTCATGTCTTTTTTGGCATGCTAAACAGGCTCATTTTTTCAGCCCTTCATGTCTTTTTTGGCATGCTAAACAGGCTGGTTTGCTAGTAGAAACCCGTTTTACCTTCTCTAAATTGATATTTAATCATAGTTAGGCAAAAGCGCAATTAACATTTGGGCCAGATAGATGGAAACTTTACAACACAAAATTAGCTTAATTTTCGAGTTGGCACGTTTTCTTTTCATCAATGTATAAAAAATCAGACCAGTTTTTTAATCGGTTAAGACATTAGTTCAAGATTTAATAATGTAATCATGGTTGAACCGTAGTAAAACGGGTAATGATAAAATTAATAATTTTTTAAATTTATATGTCATATATTATTAAAAATATTATTAATAATTTTTATAACATAATATTAAAATCTAATCACATTAGTGAGATAAGCCTAATGTTGTTGCTGTTGTTGAATATTAAAATCTAAATAAGTTAATATTTAACCATAATTATATTTTAAATTCAAAATAGTCAAATAATATTCTATTTTCATATTATTTATTAAGTAAATTTATCATTATTGATAATTATGTATTATAATAATATTTATATAATATTTTAATATAAAAAGAAAAAAAATTATACAAAAAATAATGATATTTAATACTAAAAAAATGTTATTTTATTTTAAAAAATTAAAAAAATTTAAAAATAATAAAATTTTAACCAGCTCAAACCAATTCTTTAATGCATTGTTTTTTAATATATTATCTTTCATTTCTACACTAGAGGTTAGAGTAATACATTAAAAATGGACTATATTGGTTGATTCAATTAAAAAAATCTATAAATCGGCCATTTTGGAATTGGTAAAAAAAAAATTGACCAAAAGTGGCACTTATTTAATTTATTTAAACTCGACTTTTGACCCATGCTCACACATGATTAGCTTTTAAAATTTTTCTTTGCGTTTTGCATGATATTTTGAAAAATTATTTCTTAAAATTTTTAATATATAAATAAATTAAAAATTGAAAAAAATAATCTATGAAAAAGTAATTTAAAAAGACAAAAGAGGAAGAAAAAAACGTAGAAGAAAAAATGGAGACAGGGAAAATAAAGAAGATGGGGGAAGTGGTTAACATATTAGGATGTTAAGTGATAGGGAATTTATATTATGATACAGGAGTTTTAAAAATTTTAAAATTTAAAATTGAAAATGAATTAAATAATTTTAAGTGACAGAAATTATGGCTCGGCTTGCCTGCAGATTTATAATATATATATATATATATATGTATGTATGTATATATAGAATATTATAAACAAAAAGAAAGTTAATTAAATTAAATTAAATAAAAACAAAACAAAACAAAACAAAGCCCTTAACCGAATTGAACGAAATGCAATCCCTAATCGCAGCCTGCAATGCCCCTTCTTCTGCTTCTTCACCATTCCTTCGAAGCCTGCATTCCTCCGTCTTCCTTCGTCAGTGTTGATCTGTGCTCCAACTCCATCGTAGCGTTTGCTCCTTTTTCCTTTGTTGTCCTCCATCTTTGGTGAGTTCTTACTAGGTTCTGAGACGTTGCTTCTTTTTGTTTTTTTTTTCCTGAATCTGCAACCTGCGTTCTGTACTTCTGTTCTTCATTTCTCCCGTCGTCTTCGCAGCTGTCGTCCTCGCTAGTGTTACTCCGTTGGCCACCGTCGTTCTCAGCTCTCAGCCTGTTACTTCTCAGCCCTTTGTCCTCGCTGGTGAGTTTTTAACTTCTCAAAAAAAATTTTGATGTTGTCTAGCTGGCAGGACTCGTATGGCTCAATTGCTACCTGATAAAGTTCCTAACTTGCTATACCAATTGCACCTGAACAGAAAACACTGAAGTTTTCAACGGCGAAGCCACATCTTTTTCTTTATTTGTTGCATTTCTGTGTTAGCTGAGTCTGTAATGTATAGTGCAGGATAAGTCATGGCCTTTTTTCGTTTTTTTCTGAGGAGAAATGTCCGATTTGCTCACCCTATTCACTTTTCCTCAGAGGCTTGAGATTTCAACACAGTTACTCAGTAAAGTGCTTCCTTATCCTTTATAGTGGTCGATTCGTTGTTCAATTCCTACATGTTTCTGCACTCAACGTGCTCCCTAGTTAACTACCTAAAACTGAATATTATCCCAAGAGTACTCTTAATTGAGGTTGTTTACATTATGGACAAGTTTCATTTACCTCCCTAAATTCATGTTGTAGAGATGGAAATGTGTTTGGAAAAGTAGTGAAAGATATGATTGAATAAGAAATTTCCAATTCATTCATGTGGAAGATACATGGCTGTACAATTTGTTTTTCAATCTATCTTTTCTCTGGTTGTTGATTGAAACTTTATGGTGAATGAATACGGTTGTTTATGGTGTTTGTGATGAATTTCGTTCTTCATGATCCTATGCTGTTTATGACTTTATGGTGAATTGTGGTGGATGAATATTGTACAAGACTATTGTTTTGTGTTAGTTTGAATGTTCATTTAATGCTTTTATGGTTATGGGTGAATATCTTTTATATCGTTTATTTATTTTAGATGTCAATTATTCATGAATGGTTTGACCACTGTTTGACGCCAGTTAGACTATTGAATCATGAATTAGTGTCTCAACTGGTTTAATGGTTAGTCAGGTTTTTAATACTGTGGTTCAAAGACCTCTGTCTCATCTCTTTGTTCAATGCTTACCTTAGTTCTTGATGTTTCTCTCTTTTGCACTCATAGAGACATTGAATCCCTCAATGTTCCTCTAGCAGGTTTGTTCTCTACTGTGATCTTACTCAAGCTCAGGTAATCAGGTTCCATTTATTGAAATCTTTGTGGGGATCTAACCCCTCCACCAATTGGGCTTCCATAGAGGAAATTAAAACTTGTTCAGAGCTCATGGATTTGAATTTCTTGGATTGCATAAAATTTTGATTGTAGAGCATCAAAGGGCCATCAAAATGTTGGGTGGCCTATATGGAGACCTCCCTCCACCCTCTTCTGCCGAAGAAGAGAAATCCAACAGCAACAATGTATGGTCAAGCAGCACCAAGATGGCACCGGCAACCCTTCGCAAGTCGGCGTCAGTTTTTGCACCTCCTCAAACAATTCTGAGAACCCAGAGCAAGCCCAAAAATGTCAATTCTTCAGCACCCAAAATTGTGTCATTGACATCGGTAATGGCAGCGTCACCGGTGGTACCCAATGATGCAACGCAACCTGCTCTTGTGGGGGTACAATCATCGGTGATAGAGGAGTATGACCCGACAAGGCCGAATGATTATGAAGAGTATAGGAGGGAGAAAAAGAGGAAGGCTAGGGAGGCAGAGATAATGAAAGAGCTTGAGAGGAGACAGCAGGAAGAGGAAGAGAAGGAGAGGAGGGAGAAAGAGGAACGGGAGAGGGAAAGGGATAGAGAATATGGGGACTCGAGATTGAACATTTCTGGGGAGGAGGCATGGAGAAGGCGGGCGGCTATGAGTGGGGCAATGCCAAGATCTCCATCACCACCCACAAATGGAGACGGTTTTAGTATTGGCAAGTCAGAAACAGTTGGATTGGGGCTCGGTGCAGGTGGGCAAATGACAGCAGCTCAAAGAATGATGGCAAAGATGGGATGGAAGGAGGGGCAAGGACTTGGGAAGCAGGAGCAAGGAATTACTACGCCGTTGATGGCCAAGAAAACAGATAGACGAGCTGGAGTCATTGTGAATGCTAGTGACAATAAGTCTGAAAAGAAATTGAAGAGTGTGAATTTCAATGGGCCACCTACTCGGGTGCTGCTACTTAGGAACATGGTATGCATTTTTTTGACTTATTTATAATCTTGCTGCTGCCGTTAGATTTTAAGTGCATGAATATGGCAAGAAAGGATACTTCTTGTAGATTAATTTGTGCTTTGGTTGACTTTAGTTCTTGTGCAACTTACTATGGTTAAACATTTACTGAATCATATTCATGATAGGTTCATATTTTATTTGACATTTGTGGATCGTTTATTTTCCATTTTTGTGGCTGTTATTGATATAACTATTCTTCATTACCACTGATTTAGTAATTGTATTTATGTGCCTTATTTCAAAATACCCTTTAACAATTTTAGCTATTAAAATCATATTCTAATTCTATGTTAAAAATATACAAAATTTTATGGTCAATATGATCCATATGTATAGTTTGCTTCTTGCAAACCTTTAAACCAAAATTGATGCAAGCTAATGATTTTTTTTTTTAAATAATTTTGCATCTGTATGGCCTTCAAATGTTTAGCTTGGTGTTCAATGTGAAGATAGAAATAAATCATGGTTTTATTGTCAAGTCATGATACATGTAGCATGATTAGCATACATAATTATAAACGGTAGTGCATCAAAATTGGTACTGAGCCTTAGTTTTGCATAATCAATCTGCTTTATCTATTGGAAATGAACTTTTACTTAGTAATAGATACTGGTGTCTGAAGATTCATATTCTAATTTTAAATATCATGCCTTTCTTATTTGCTTATGATTTTGAGATGCAATGTGTAAGGCCAACTATGTAGTGGGTAAAAAGTCGTTGAAAGTGGTTTTGCATAGTGATCTGATCAATTTGGAGGCTATCCTTTGACTAGTCATTGGCCCCATTCGTGTTATTTTTATAAGGCTTAAATTTCTAATGTATCATATGTTTTAGAACTAATGGCAAACTTTTTCTAAGCTCTTAAAGAACAATGTGGTAGCTGGTTTTATGTGAATTTTGCATGTGAACTCTCATTCTCACAAAAAGATAAAAAAGTGAAATTGCCATTCAGTTTAGACCCAAAAGTATCAATTTTAGATATAACCCTTTTGCCCTTGTTCCCATTTCCCTGGTTTCATTGTTCCAATGAGATTTGGAAGGTGCACTGCACAGTCGTTGGTTGTTTCTCCCTTTATCCACTTTTTTGCATGATTAAGGATGTTATTCAGTCAATTGAATGATTTATATAGTGATTGACCAAGTTCCTTGGTGCCTTGTTAGTGGTGGATCACTCTAATTGTGATTTTCTGATTGATCAGCTTAATGCATACTTGTTATATCCCTTTCCTCTCTTAGTGGTGATTGATAACTCATCACATGAGTTGTGTTTTTGCACTGGCATGATGATTTGTGGTTCCAACCATTATTTTCCTTCTTAATTTTTATTGGTTTAGGGTAATGATTAAATCCATTGAAAATGGGCAAACATTTGTACTGTTAATCATGGGAAGAAAGACATGGATTGAATTACATGCTCTACTGCAATGAATCCTACCTTGTGTAGCTAGTTGTGAAGATCATTTAAGCTGATTTTTACTTGTTGAAGGTTAGCTTGGAACTTGTAAGTGATGCCATAACTGCTGTTTCCATAATAAAGTTCAAAATTGTAGAAGGAAACCAAGAGAGTCAGTCTCGTTAGTTATACTCACATGCAGTTGGTAATTTATATGAATGTGTATTTTGTTATTTTTTGGTGTATGCCTATATGCTTGCATGGGTGCATGCTTTTGATGTATTATGGTTTGATCTATGCCATGAATAGCTCAATGGTGATAGCATCAGTTCGACCTATAAATGTATTTGGTATGTCTATAGGTTGTTGATGACTGATTTTTCTTTCCTCATGAAGGTGGGTCCTGGTGAGGTAGATGATGAACTTGAAGATGAGGTAGGATCAGAATGTGCCAAGTATGGAGTAGTAACTCGGGTTCTGATATTTGAGATAACTGAACCAAATTTTCCCCCTGATGAAGCCGTCAGAATCTTTGTGCAATTTGAGAGGTCCGAAGAAACAACTAAAGCCATTATTGATCTTGATGGTCGATACTTTGGAGGTAGAGTGGTGCGAGCCTCATTTTATGACGAAGAGAGGTTTGGTAAGAATGAGTTGGCTCCAATGCCAGGAGAAGTCCCTGGCTTTTTCTGAAATAATAGAGATTCTATCTGTGATGTCCTAAAAGAGCTTGATAGTGATTGCCATGGATACTTAAAAGTTAGTGCTTTGCACTTTTGTTGTAGGTAGGTTCCAGTGCAATATCTGAAAAAAATTGGATTTTTGTAACAGCTACGGAGGCTTGTTGCTTAGGAATTACTGCAATTACAAAAATGGTGAAAGTTCGTTATCAATGATAATGTTCTATTCAATGTTGTCAGAACCGGACTGGAGATTGAACCGGACAAGTCACTGGATCAAGGTTCAATGGTTCGACCGAGGTCGAATCGGGGTCACACTGGTAGTGATTAAAATAATATATTTAAAATAAATAATATAAGTTTAAACAAATTTTATAACTTAATTAAAGTTTCAAACTAAATAATATTACATTATCAATATATTATTCACCACAAATAAATTATTAATGAGTTTTATAACTCAATATTTTAATTTAAATAAGTTAATATTTATTTATAATATTTTTTGAGTTCAAAATAATAAATTAATAATATATTATTTATTATTTGTTAAGTAAATATATAATTTTTATTAGTTATATATCATAATAATGCTTATATAATATTATAATATATAAAAAACATATTTTGTACTAAAAATAATGTTATTTCATCTTAAAAATTAAAAAAAAAAAATTTAAAAAATTTTAAAAAAAAAATAATGCAAAACCAATTCAAACCAGTTCAGGACCGGTTCAGAATCGATTCTACTGGTTTAAGGCCGGTTTCACCGGTTTTGAACCGGTTCTCACCGGTTCTGAACAGTACCGGTCAAATACTATGACCGGATCGGACCAGGCACCGGTTCCCGGTCTGACCGGTCGAGGACCGGCCGGTTTTAACAACCATGGTTCTATTAGCCTCTGCTTTCATGAACCGCTCATAAATATTTTTTGTATTGCATTTCTTTTCTTCTGATAAGAAGGAAGGAGCTCTTTTAAAACCATGATTTTATCATAGACAAAAGGGAACTTTAAGAAAATGGGAACTTTAAGAAGCTTCATACTGGACAATGCAAATGCAGAATTATGTAGATTGCAAGAAATGGGTGTTCTACTGTACTGCGAAGCAATTTTTCCTTATACTGTTAATAGGAGGTTTACAATATTTTTTATTCTGCATTTTTTTATGATGGAAATGCTACATGTTAGTTCTAGATGAGATTTGTAAAAATTAATAGATAATCTGAAATTCTGCTTAAATAAATTAAAAGCTAATAATCACTTTCTATGAATATAATTATCGATTTTAAGAAATGTTTAATTATTTTTGAAGATAAAAAAGTGACAATAATTGACGTAAATAAAAAATTTGATTCCTAGTTAGTAATTTTAGGTGGATTCTTATTCATTACAAGCACTCATCTAGTTATATTTGAAGTTCCTTGCAAAATTGAATGTATTCAAAATTTACAAAATAATTATTTCCCAATTTTTTCTAACAAATATATCATATAATATTTTGGAATTAACATGTGCAATTTATTAACTTGAATGATTTGGAGTTAATATTTTAAGTTTATTGCAGAAAAATAATTTTTAAAATTTATAAAATAATTTTTTTGGTCAGCTTATAAAATAATAATATATATGTCAACACAGAAAATACTTCAAAGGCAACATTAATAAATTGCACATATTAATTCCAAAATGTCATATGATATATTTGTTAGAAAAAATTGGGTCTACCTATGATATGTATTCAAATTCTCAAAGTCGAAATCAATTTTAATATTTGATTTAATTATTTTCAATTAAATTGGAGTTGATTATTTATTTATTTTTACTTTTAAATTAAAAAAATGATAGGTTACAACTTACAAGAAGGTTTTGGGATTAATCTCTTCCCTAGGTGAAAAATAACAACTCTCAAACCAACCAATTATTTCTCTCGTATCTATTTTCTAAAATGAATTCCCATATGTATATTACAATATTTTTGCATATTAAAAAATATAAAAAATTGCTTGACATGATAAAATATATTATAATATAAAATACATTTGAAAAAAATTTGCAATGAGATAGGGATAGTGAAAGTCCCGGAGGGATTGAAATCCTAGTCAAGAAATATATTGCCCTAACTTTAGGGCTTGCTACAATGTTGCTTTTCCTATCGACATGCACAAAATCTGCTCTTCTAAGTATCTTGTCAATATTATCTATTGCTATATTTGGTACACAGGAATTGAGACAAAGGAAAATAGAATTGGAATCCACATTTTAGATGGTTTGATGTGCATGAACCTATTCTATATCGATTCCATTTATATCAAAACACCTAGAATCGACTTCTACCCACCCACCCGTGGAATCAGCCCACTTTCCTTGGAATCCTTTTTTTCACTCTTTTATCCTTGTCACCAACTTGCCCTCCTACCCAACACCAATGAATGACTCTATCCTCCGCCGCCCTATCGTCCATCAACTTTGATGCCAGTCTCCAACTTTGATCTCCTTCACCTCTTCTTCTCCATCTCCTTTTGTCTTCTTGAGTGATGGTGGCTTCCTTAATTTCTCCTCTATTGACGGCATTCCAACTGTGACTGAGTTCGGATTGTGTTTTGCGATCTATTTGTACAATTTTCTCCATTATGTTTCTTTGATCTTTTCCACATGATTTTTGGTTTCTGATTTGGAGATACAAGCTATCAATGGAGATTATGATTTTTAGCTCTAGTTCTAAAGTGGATTTTGGTTTTGAATTTTCTTATGAAATTTTCTTGCAGTGGGTGTGTGATATTGAAGGAACCCCCTACTTTTCTTCTTTATTGTAGTGGTTGTCGGATTTGGTTGTGCGTCTATGTGACGGCAATTTTCAGTGGTGCTTTTTGCACCAATGGAGGAATCCTTTTTTCCTGTGGAGGAAATTCTTTTTAACCAAATGGTGGAGGACGTGGAGATTTTTTTTATAAAGGGTATTTTAGTCTTTTAAATTATAAATACTCATACCAAATTAAAAATATATCAAGATTCTATATATATACCAAATCTACTTTTAAAACTCAATTTTGTTCCTTTTCCTATTCTCATTCCAATTCCATTAAAAGTGATTCAGTCATACCAAACCGAGCATATGTTCCAAATATCTTGCAATAGAATAAATGTTGAGAAAGATAAATAAAAAATAAAAATAAATAATATATTTTTTATAAACAAAATAAAGATTATATTAACAAAAAGCAAAAGGGAAAATCACTATTAAATCCCAAAACATGAAAATATTTATTAAAAAGTCTCAATACTACAAAGTATTATACCCAAGTTCCATGGTTAAAATCAGTATAAAATCCTGAAAAATAAGTATAAAATCATGAAAAATAAGTATAAAAAACTTTAATGTTGAGTATAAAATCATGCTATTATAGCATGATAGCATGATTTTATACTCTACAATTTTATACTCAATAATAAAGTTTTTTATACTCATTTTTCGGGACATGGGATTTGACTGTAATATTTTTTAGTGTTGAAACTTTCAAATAAATATTTTCATGTTTGGGGATTTCTTTGTGATTTTCCCAAAGCAAAAGGAAGAGAGGGTATTAATTAGATATTCGTTCAGGAGAAAACATGCCATTCAATAACTTGGAGATCACTTTGACAAGTGTTGTTTATTTGTTACAAATGCTTTTGGAGACTCTGATAAAGCATGTGCATAAAAAAATATCGTTGAATATTGTCATGAATATAAAAATATCGGTGGTGAAAAAATTCCCTGAAGTGTTTATAAAGGAAATCACCGGTCTACCACTAGAGAGACAGTTAGAGTTTAATATTGATATTGTACCTGGAGCAGGACCTATTTCCAAAGCACATTATAGAATGGCCCCTAATGAAATGACTGAAATAAAGAAACAAATTGAAGAGTTATTGGAAAAAGGTTTTATAGACCTAGTGTTTCACCCTAGGGAGCTCTTGTATTGTTTGTCAAAAAGAAAGATGGAAGCCTTAGATTATGTATTGACTATAGAGAATTTAACAAGGTAACCATCAAGAACAAATGTCCTTTACCCCGAATTCATGATTTACTAGATCAACTGACAAGATGATAGAATAAGGGCTTGGCATGAATTGCAAGAGTTTGGAGCGGAGCATGGAGAGCTTGGAAGACTTGATCAAGGTGCTGAATATAAAGCCCAAGCTTAAGTGAAATCATTAACTCCAAAATATAAGTTTAAGATCCAAGTCCAAGAGGAGCCCATTGAAGGAGGTTACTTAAAATATCATGTGCTTTATTAAAAGAGTATGTGACTTAGACATTAATGGGCTTAATTAGTATTATTTTCGTTTTTATTAATTATGGGCTAAACTTTGTTAATTAATAAAGCCCAATTAGTTAATTAATAGTCTTTATGATAGCTCACCTTGTAAATAAATATGTCATGTGCCAAACATATGATTTTATTAATGTGTTGGCATGTTTATAAGGTCTTACATATTATTTTATTATTTTCTTATGAATTTTCATTATTTTATTTTAGGGTTTTATTTTACTAGTTTCCTAGGTCCAATAGGAGTATTGTTTGGGCCTAAAGTCTCCTAATTCTATTAGGATTACTTAAGTCCAAATTAATTAGGGTTTCTAGGCTTATTAGGTTAGATTTTACCTTGCCTATTTAAGGCTAACTTTCATGTATGTTTTTCATATTTGAATGATTAAAGTTTCAGACTTTGTAAGTTTCTCTTGCGTTCTTTGAGTGCTAGAGCAAACTGCGACTTATCAAGAAATTGGTTCTTCCTTGTGGCGTAACCGGAACTAGGGTTCAAGAGACCGGTTCTCTTGGGTTCTAATTCACCTAGACCAACATATCTTGTGTGCTTTCTTGATTATTCTCATCTTTGTGTGCCTTTCTTCTTACTGTTTTTCAATTTTTCAGTCTTTGTGCCCCTTGTTTCGCAAAGATTCAGGTGTCATACACATAAAAGTGGGTTCTTTGGATGGGTTCCAAAAGGGTTCACTTATCATTTGACATCAGAGCTTTGGTTTGCAAATCAAGATGTGTTCCCGATTTTGCTTGTTTCCTTGTTTCAATCTATCTTCGCTGCTTCAAAAAAAAAATTTCAGGTCACTGTTCATACCATACGGATTTCACTGTTCACCAGCACTGTTTCGTACTGTTCCGTTTTGCCGGCACTGTTCTGTTTTCACTGTTCACCGAACACTGTTTTTCCGTCACTGTGCATCGTACTGTTCCAGATTGTTTTTTTGCGATTACTGTTCCCTGTCACTGTTTCATGCACTGTTAATGAAACTGTTTTCAAGTACTGTTCACGGTACTGTTTCGGGTTACTGTTCAAAAATCTGAAAAAAAAAAAAGATAGATTGATTGCTGAAAAAAAATAAAGAATATAGCAGCAACTGAAAAAAAAAAGCAGAAAAAAAATTATGAAAAAAAAAGTGAGATTTATTGCTACAAAAAAATATATATATATAGCAGCAACAAAAAAAAAGGTAGTAAAAAAAACATTATTTGATTGGATTTGATTTGAGGTTTGATTGACTTAATTTATCAATTTTGGTGGCAAGTCTCATTAAAATATCTATAATTTCTCTTTCCTTCAGATTTCTTTCCTTATCAGTTCCTACAAATTGTCATCCTTCTTTGTTCTATTTCCTTCATATTTCTCTTGTTGGAAATTTCAGTTCATTTGTGCTCATTTTATGTTGGTTATTGTTTAATTAAATTAGGATCTTTGAGAACTTCAATTTTGAACTTTTGTTTTCTGTGATTGCCACTTCTTTAAAACTGATTTCCTTTTGATTGAAGTTGTGGTTTTAATTTAGCACTCTCATAAGAAAGCAAGTTTTGAGTGGAAAAATGCAAGAGAGAAATTGCATCATATTTGAAAAAACCTTGATTTAGTGTGAAACACGAGTGCATTTACATTATTTTGAGTGAAACACATGAGAGAGTGTGTGAGATCCCTATTTTTTTCTCTTTGTTTTACACTAACAATTTCATATTATAAACATGGTTGTTGGAGAAGTTGATCTTAAGGCCTTATTAAGGACTTTCAATGATCAAATTAAGGAAGTAAATGCAAAATTGAATCGCCTGGAGTCTCCTTCTAAAACTAAAGCAAGGCGTAATCTAAAGGTTCCTGCTCACACGGATGTTCTTAGCAAAATCAAACCAAAGATTCCACTATTTCATGGTGAGAAAAATCTCAATGTTTACTTGGATTGGGAAAGAAAAGTTGAACAAGTCTTCACATGTTACAACTACTTTGAAATAGAGAAGGCACAATGTGCTTACCTTCGATTGGATAAAAAGGTTGCTGCTTGGTGGAAATGAATGGAAACTAGACAAGCTACGAAGGGTAAACCTTCCATTATAACATGGAATGAAATGAGAGTAGCCTTGAGGCAAAAATACATGTCATCCAAAGCTAAGAGTGTGGTTGAACATTCTAAGGAGATACAAGTACCCATGGTTCAAGATTCATATAATTCCCAACTAGAGAAAGTCAATCAAGTGGATGAACAAGTTGCTACATTGACAAACGTTATGACAAGAGAGTTAACTACGGTTAAAGGTATGTCTAATTCTCAAATCTCTTGTGATGATACCTCTTGTATTGAAGTAGATGATTTAGGATGTATTAGTCCTAGTAAGTTGAATCATGTTGATGATATTTCTTATCTTGGATCAATTGAATTGAAAATTAAATCTGAATGTGTTGATCATAAGAAGTCCATTGAATCGATTGAACATGATATCTTGCTAGATCTTGAAGAGAAAATTGTGCTAGATGTTATTAGCAATGATTGCTTTGTTGAGTCTAGTTGCGCTGCAAATGTAGTACAATAGAAAGTGATTTTCATGATGTTGAGATTAACCCTGATTGTGAGCAACTTTTATATGAGAATCATGATTTACATGTTACTAATGATTGATTAAAAATTCTTTGGATAGTAGCATGCTAAGTCTTAGTAGTCCTAATGATGTGATTTCATTGAAAGTTGGTTCTTATGATTACATTGATGAGATTGAGCATGTTGACATAGTGATTGGAGATTTTTATTGCGTTGATTTTAATAGGCATGTTAAAAACTGTTCTTGTGTTTCTGATAAAGCCTATAAACCATTGCCATGTATTCATTTGTGTGAAAATCATAAGAACTTGAAGAGTGAGCTAGAGTGGAAAAATGAGAGTGGTAGAAATGAGAAAAGAAAAGAGAGATGTAAGAGAGAAAATGTCTAGAAAAATGAAAAGAATGCAAAAAGAGTAAGAGAGAAGAGAAGTGAGAAAAGAGTGAAAAAAAGGAAAAAGAGAAAAGAAAAAGAGAGTTTGAGGAAGAATGAGAGTGAAGGTGAGCTTAAAGTAGTTTGTACAAAGTTCCTTCCTTCTTCATCTCATCTTTTTTATGTGTCTTCATTGTGTTTTCTTCTTCCTTCTCATTATGTTTCTAATTTCTTTAAATTATGTCATCCATCATTATTGCATGAGTCCACAATTTCTTTTGAGTCCAAATTGCATGAGTCAATAATGAGTCCATTAGTTACTTTAGTGCCTTCTTTCTCTAGTTTATCCTTCTATGTCATTCCATCTCTTCATCATAGTGTTTTGTATTTCCTATGTATTTGTGAAGTAGTCCCTATTCGTTTTAAGTTTTATGTTGCTTGTGTGTTTCATAAGTCATGTGCTTTCATGCTCCATTGTTGGCATTGTGTCCCATCTCATTCATATAAGTCTATTATGTTCCATTCTCTTTCTAGTTCATTCTCTTCTTTTGGTTTTGTGTTAGTATGTACTTCTTTAGACATTACTTCTCTATCTTTGTCTTACCATTGTGCATCATCATTTAATATTAAATCTGTCCAGATTTTGAGTTTATTGCATTATAATCACATCTGCCCAGATTTCATCTCGTATGATCTTTCTCATGCATTAGTTTCAATTAAGTCCTTTTGTGTCAAGTTTTGTCCCCATATCATTTCCTATGAATCCGCTAACACCTTGGTTCCATTTAAGTTTTGTTGTTTCGAATTGGTGTTTAGTTATTTATTACAGGTTTTGAGTGAGGTTGATGAAAGCTCTTGTTTTCCAATCCATGAAAATGAGTTGTATGTAATTCAAACAAATGGATTGCATAGTAAGATTTTTGATCCTGGAGATTGGTTGCAAAAGCTTAGAGGAACATTTAAAGCCAATTTGCAACCAAGGGAGAATATTGTCTTCCAAGTTAATGTGAAGATCAAAGCCACAAAGCAACAATTAAGTCTGAAAGGTAAGTATACTCATTGTTATCTATTTGATGCTTTTAATCGTTCCCTTTCTTTCCATGTAGATTATGGAGATTCGAGGACGAATCTTTTCGAGGAGGGAGGGAATGAAAGAATAAGGGCTAGGCATGAATTGCAAGAGTTTGGAGCGAAGCATGGAGTGCTTGGAAGACTTGATTAAGGTGCTGAATATAAAGCCCAAGCTTAAGTGGAATCATCAACTCCAAAATATAAGTTTAAGATCCAAGTCCAAGAGGAGCCCATTGAAGGAGGTTACTTAAAATATCATGTGCTTTATTAAAAGAGCATGTGACTTAGACATTAATGGGCTTAATTAGTATTATTTTCGTTTTTATTAATTATGGGCTAAACTTTGTTAATTAATAAAGCCCAATTAGTTAATTAGTAGTCTTTTTGATAGCTCACCTTGTAAATAAACATGTCATGTGCCAAACATGCGATTTCGTTAATGTGTTGGCATGTTTATAAGGTCTTACATATTATTTTATTATTTTCTTATGAATTTTCATTATTTTATTTTAGGGTTTTATTTTACTAGTTTCCTAGGTCCAATAGGAGTATTGTTTGGGCCTAAAGTCTCCTAATCATATTAGGATTACTTAAGTCCAAATTAATTAGATTTTCTAGGCTTATTAGGTTAGATTTTACCTTGCCTATTTAAGGCTAACTTTCATGTACGTTTTTCAGATTTGAATGATTAAAGTTTCAGACTTTGTGAGTTTCTCTTGCGTTCTTTGAGTGCTAGAGCGAACTGCGACTTATCAAGGAATTGGTCCTTCCTTGTGGCATCACCGGAACTAGGGTTCAAAAGACCAGTTCTCTTGGGTTCTAATTCACCTAGACCAACATATCTTGTGTGCTTTCTTGATTATTCTCATCTTTGTGTGCCTTTCTTCTTACTGTTTTTCAATTTTCCAGTCTGTGTCCCTTGTTTCGCAAAGACTCGGGTGTCATACACATAAAAGTGGGTTCTTTGGATGGGTTCCAAAAGAGTTCACTTATCAACTTGTTTCCTGAAGACCCTCTTCTTCTATGCCATAGTCCAAGGGTGGACCAGGACTTGGTTTCCTCATTGCACCAGCAGTATCAGCACCATCATGCTCAGAAGAGGCTATCTCGAAGGGGCATGGAGGCTCAAGGGTTGGAGACTGAACAAGCACAGAGAACCCTGGCTGAGGTGGAGCTGATGTGGTAGGAATTGCACTTCTAATTTTTTCATAGGCATCAGCAACCACTTTCATGTTCTTTGCCAACTGATGAATCTGATCTTGTAGATGAGCAAATTTGGCATTTTGCTCATCCCTGATGCTAAGAATGAGTGTAGACAGGCTGTCGTACAACTCAATGATCTTGGTTGGCTTGGCACGAGGGGAGAGAGTGGCTGGAATGTGAGTAGGTTTGGATAAAGATGGAACTGGCTGAGAAAGCTGAGGTACAGATCTTGCAGGGGCCTCAGAGGTGCCTTCTTGCTGTAGGGAGGCATCTGAAACAAAGAATAGATCTTCAGTTCTTCCTGCTCCCTTTCCAACCCATCTTCCTTCATCCTTTTTAATTCCCATTCTTTGCAGTTCTTCCTCCTTGAAGATCTCAGTGGACTTCCCCTTCCCCTTCTCAAGATGATGAATTCTGGCATATTGCAGAATTCTGGAGATGATAGCTGCATAGGGGAGTATGGAGTCTTTCCTCTGATCCCTTGCCTTGATCATGCATTGAAGTATGATATGACCCATGTTGATCAGCTTTCCACGCATGATTGCTGCCATGACATGTGCCTCTGCCCTTGTTATCAGATTGAAGCTGCCTCCTTTGTTGAATATGATCCTGGACACTATGTAGTGCAGGATTCTCACTTGAACACTGAGGTCTGTGGGCTTCAGTAAATTTATGGTTGGCCTATTTTCTCTTCTTCTGAACAAAGTGTTCAGGATTGTGCTTTCCTTATAGCTCAGAAAAGGGCCACCTTCTTCATCAGCAGTATCTGCCTCATCCATGTATCCAGAGGTAGTGAGGTCAATCTTGAGGCCATCTTGCCTAGTATCTCTAATACTTCATTAACAGTCTCATCTGAGAGACAGATGGTTCTTGATCTCAAGTTGACCTCCCACTTTCTTTTCTTGCTATTGTATTTTATGGAGGCATACCAAGTTTTGATCACTTCATCATCATACCTCTCCAATATCTCCAACAGATTCTTGTATCTCATAATCCATATTCTAGTATCAAAACTATTAGAGATTAAGAAATCTTCCAAGTTCACACAATGTGGCTTGATTACCTTTTTGTTTGCAAACTTGGTCGAATATTCTTCTTGAATCTGTGGAGTGCTCCATAATGGCAATGTAGTAAGTTGGTATTCTCTAGATTCAGTAGTCAAAGAGGAAGTGGAAGCAACAACAACAGCATCAGTAGGAACAGGGACCGAAGGGTCTGTTTTCTTTGGTAAGGAAGGTCCAGCTTTCTTAGAATCAGCCTTAGGCGTAGATTTTTGACGTTTGGAGGGAATCGCCCTGCTAGATTCAGCCTTTCTCTTTGATTTTTCTCCTTCCTTCGTGGCATATTGGGATTTTACAGTCCTCTTTGGGCGTGCCTCTCCTTTCCCAGCTTCAAGATTCTTGACTCTTGCCATTTTCGCGGATGAATGTTGCAGAATGGAGCAAAGAATAGGTTTAAAGGGTACGAAAGGAAGTTTAATCCGTGAGAGATGATGGTTTTTGGTCAGAATTGAACAGCATTGAATGGAGGATTAGAACAGACTCAGAGAGAATAGGAATAGGGTTGCGTCTGTTCAAATGAAAATCGTCGGTTTTAACGTATGTAACCACTTGACAGACGAATTTTGAGGGGTCAAAATTCGAACTTCGGGCAGTTATAAGTTAAACCGTTTAGCAAAGCTTACTGACAGAAGAATTTTCTTGTGAAAGTTCATCTGACAGAGGCTTGATTTAAACAACACAAGATGAATAGACGAACTTTGTTCCAACAAAGTTCAAATTTTCACGAGCAAACATCAAGCAGCAAACAAACCACCAAACAACAGATGAATTAAGCATATAAAACCTCATCTTTCAAAAATTTAACATTGAGGAGCATGTTTCAACAGACAAATTTTCAAATTAGAAATTCGAATTTCTACACTTTGTAAAAGTTTTCCAAGATTCGTATGTTAGGAGATAAACATTAGTATAATCACATGTTGGACAAACAAAACTTTGAAATTTTTGTTCTTGAAAATTTGAATTTTGAAGGGCCAACAGACGAATTTCGAGGCTTCACCGAGAACCGTTCCAACTTATAACAGGCTAAAGTTCGTCTGTTAGGTATCCAAATTTGAATGTTGACCATACTGATTTCCTCAAAAATTTAATTTTTCAAGGAAATTCGTCTAACACACAATCAATATACGAATTTCAGCTTTAAAAACTTACAGAATGGATCCAGAAACTCAGAATTTCTGCCATTTTCTTTACTTTTTGACTGTTCCATTCTGGTAAGCTCTATTTTTTAGATTTATCAGCATTGAATCTCATAAGGAGCTCCTGCAACTTAAATTGAACACACTCTGATGCTAAAGTTAGAACTAATTCAATGTTGGAAAATCTAAAAGCAGAATTACAGACGGATTTACTTACAGTTCATTGGGATTTACCATGCCCAATTCTCTTCTTATTTTGCAATGTCTATCTTCTGATAGAGGCTTTGTGAGTATATTAGCAACTTGATCCTCTGTTGGGATGTACTCCAATCTGACTTCTCCTTTCAGAACGTGATCCCTTATGAAGTGGTGCCTAACTTCAATATGTTTTGTCCTTGAATGCATGACAGGATTCTTTGTGATATTAATGGCACTTTGATTGTCACACATGATTGGTATTTCCTTCATCTCAACCTCAAGATCCTCAAGTTGCTGTCTTTCCTTGTACAGCTCATAAGGAGTTTTCCCAAGGATTGGTATGATGTAGGCTCTATTTATAATGTAGCTAGCTATATTCACTGCATCAGCCCAAAATACTTGAGAAAGTTCCTTTTCATTTAGCATAGCCCTAGCCATCTCTCCAATAGTTCTGTTCTTCCTTTCTACTACTCCATTCTATTGTGGAGTTCTTGGGGCTGAGAAGTTGTGGTCAATTCCATACTCATTGCAGTACTCTAGAAAGGATGAGTTCTCAAATTCTCCTCCATGATCTGACCTGATAGACACAATGGAAATACCTTTCTCATTTTGCACTTTCTTGGCTAAGGTTATAAATGCATCAAAGGTATTACTCTTAGAGGAAAGAAACAATGTCCATATAAATCTAGAATAATCATCTACAATGACAAGCACATACAGATTTCTACCAATGCTTTTTACCCTAGATTGACCAATTAAATCCATATGTAGTAGTTCTAGTGGTCTAGTAGTGGTGACAACGTTTTTTGATTTAAAAGAAGATTTAGTTTGTTTTCCTTTTAAGCATGCATCACATTCTTTGTCCTTTTCAAAAGAGATTTTAGGTAGGCCAGTGACTAACTCATTTTTAACCAGTTTAGAAAGTTGATTCATGTTAACATGAGCTAATCTTCTATGCCACAACCAACTATCATTATCCTAACTAATCAAACAAACAGAATCTAATGGAGGAAGTTCATCAAGATTAATAGTATAACAGTTACCATCCCTTTGAGCTTTGAGGATTACTTTGTGATCACTTTTTTTGATGACCAGGCAAAACTTTGAGTCAAACAGCACCCAGTTTCCTCTATCACATGTTTGGCTCACACTTAACAGATTGTGGTTGAGGTCAATCACAAACAGCACCTCTTCAATGGATGTTTCAGGATTTTTGTCCACACTGCCAATACCGACAATTTTGCCATATTGATCACCTCCAAAGGTCACCTTTCCTCCTTTCTTGTCTCTAAGGGTGATGAACTTCTCCTTGTCACCAGTCATGTGGCTTGAGCAGGCACTGTCCATGTACCAGTTGTTGCTCCTTTTAGCTTTGAGACAGACCTACAAAACAAGGTTCATATTTTTCTTTTAGGTACCCAAATTTGTTTGGGTCCTTTTCTGTCAGTAGTATTTTCCCTAGGTACAGATGTACCCTTGGGAACCCATTTAACCTTCTTGTCAAGTCCATTTTTCCTTATAGCACAAGAACTGGAAATATGTCCCTTTTTGTTACAGAAATGACAGGTGGTAAAGGGACTGCTGGATTGAGAAGCAGGAAGAAAACAATGTAGATAATACTTTTGTTTTGCATGCCTTGGTTGATTATATGATTCAATGTGAGGTGACATATAATTATTCTTTCTATCGCTCTCAGCATGCACAAAATATCTCATGTATATATTCTGATTTTTCTTCCTAATCTTTTCTTTTACAGCACAAGGAACATAGCCAAGTCCAGCTTTCCCTTGTGATATTCTTTAGCTCCCCATTAAAGCAAACAACATATCTTTACCTCTAGTAAGCCTAGACATGCTTTTCACTAAATATTCATTGGTTTGCTTTAGATTAGTGCATGATTTACAGCAGACAGATTCAGCAATAGGTAGAGGAGCAATTTCAAAGATGTTGCTTTGAGATTCTAGTTTGTTAATCTTTTTCTTAGCTAGTTTCAGTTCTTTAGCAACCTTAACAAACTCATCATGCAGCTCATGAAATGCATCCAGTAATTCAGAATAGGAAGGTTCAGGTTCATATACCTCTTCTTCTTAATCAATGCTTCATGGAATTTCACCTTCTTCAGAGGCAAGTGCCATCAGACATATGTTGGCAATTTTATCTTCTTCATCTTCTTCCTCATTTAAGTTGTTGCCCCATATTGATGAGATGTAGGCTTTCTTCTTCTTGCCTTTGTCAGCAGCTTTCTTTTCTTTCTCTTGCTTCTTGAGAAATTATGGACAATCCCATTTGATGTGTCCCTGCTTTTTGCACTCATAGCAAGTCACAGGTTCTTTTGCTTCTTTCTTGCTATCTCCAGCTACTCCTTTCTTGAAGATTTTCTTGTTTCTCTTCTTGTTGTAGAATCTTTCAAATTTTCTTACCATTATAGCCAGAGTTTCTTCATCCAGCTCATCTCTATCGTCAGATTCTTCTTCCTTTTCTTCAGCAGCTTTGAGAACAAGACCTTTCTTTTTTCTGTCTTGTCCAGCTTCCTTGAGAGCTTTCATTTTTCCTTTATATTCCTCAAGGCTGCCGAATAGAGCTGTGACAGAGGCCATCGATTCTCCTCTAGCTTCCTCTATTGCTATTACTTTGGGTTGCCATTCCAGAGGGAGAGCTCTGAGAATCTTTCTTCCTTTCTCTGTTTGAGTGTACTCCTTTCCTAGGCTCTTTAGTTGATTCACAATGAGAGTGAATCTCTTTTGTAGCTCTTTTACAGTTTCTCCTTCAGCCATTCTGAAGCTCTGATATTCTCCAATGTAGGTATTCAGTTTATTTTCCCTGACTCCAGTTGTTCCTTCATGAGCAATCTGCAGGGTGTCCCACATTTCCTTGGCAGTGGAGCATTGTGAGACTCTGTAGAATTCGTTTTGATTCAAGGCACTAACTAAATAGTGTTTTCCCTTAAAGTTCAACAAGACTCTCCTTCTGTCTTCCTCATTCCATTCAGCTTCTGGCTTTTCTCTGTACTTTCCATCATCTTCTAAAGCCATTGGGACAAAGTCTCCCTTCTAAATGACTGACCAGATGTCCAGATCGATTGACTGGAGATAGATTTGCATTCTCATCTTCCAGTAGCCATAGTGCTCTCCACTAAAGCCAGGTGGTCTATTTGTATTGTTCACTTCTGGTAATATGCTTTCTCCAAAGCCAGCCATTGTAATTCCCAGACTGTGAGATCCTTTGATTGAGAATCCGGGCTCTGATACCACTTGTTAGTTAGGCTGACATCCCAAGAGGGGGGTGAATTGGGAAGATTAAAAATTTTCTGCACAAGGTGAAAACAATGAAGAAAGCAAGGTATGACAAAAAAACAGAGTATAAACCAGTAAGATGAAAGAGTAGTGATAGAGAGAAGAAAAACTCTGATATTTATCCTGGTTCTGTCTCTCCTCTTGACCTACATCCAGTCCCCAAGACACCACTTGAGATTTTCCACTATTCAGCAAGAATTCAACGTGCTTCTTGCAAATGCCACAGTACAACGTTAGTGCTCTATTTTCTAGAGCTCACTCAATCACTTTTTGCACTTTCACAAAGTGCTTTACAATCCCTTGTGATATCTCCTCACAAGAAATCTATCTTCCAGATGAAGATTAGATTGTTTACAAAGATAAAACTCTCTTGAATAAAGTGAATATGAAAGTTGAAGTACAAGTATTGAAGTAAGAGGGTAAAAGTCTTTGAATAGAAGATTTGGCAGAGTTTCAGTATATACAGAGTTTAATTCATTACCCACAACTTCAAATGATGTTATATTTATAGATTTAGGTCTCAAATGTCCGTTAGAGACAAAATTTATCCATTGGAGAAGTTATCCAACAGTTATTCTGAAAAACTATCTGTTAACCAACCACATTTAATGCTTCTGACATACTAAAATTTGAATTTCCGTTGGTCAACAGACGAATTTCGAAGGAACCGAAGGTTAAAGCTTCCAACATTGAAATACTGAAGTTCGTCTGTTCATGAAGTGAAATTCGAATTTTGAAACTTAGAAAGTGTTTCCATGTTGTGACATATGAATTTTCAAGAAGAAAGTTTTTCTGTTAAGTGTGAACAGTATTTTCAATTTGCTACAGTGCCCTCGAAATTTAAATTTTGGAACCCCAAAATTCGTCTGTCCGTAGCAGGCTCAAACAGCACAGTATGTCATCTGTCAGAGAGTGAAGTTTGACTGTCAGAGAGACCTCTTTTCAGACTTACTTTAACATTCGAATTTGTAAACACTGTCTTTCATATGTCATCATATTATTTCAACAGACTCATAACCTTAGCTTTTGAAATTCGAATTTTCATGTTCAAAATTTGTCTGTGAGTGGGCAATTTTGAAACTCAATATAATCTTGATTTCAGATGAACTTTGACATTGTTTCAGATGAATTTCTTTAGTTTTCATAAGTTGCATTTTGTTTGAAATTCGAATTTTGAAAACCCAAAGTTCGTCTGTTGCTCAACAGCTTCTTTTAGACACTTATGAAAATTCGAATTTTGGAAAATCAAAATTCGTCTGTCAGAGAAGCATCTCTTCAGACTTATTCAGTTTTAGCTTGAAATTCAAATTTCCAAAGCCAAAGTTCGAATTTCCAATATGACAGTTCAATGTAAACTTTTCAAACTTCATCTGTTGGTGGATATTTTTCAAATATTTCATGATTTAACATAAAATCAAGTTTTTAAAACATCTTTTCATCAAATCAAAGTCATTTACCCATATTTAAACATAACTAATGATCCTACAACAAATCTTACACAGATTACTCAGAACTTCTTCACTTGAAACATTTTAAGCTCCTTTGATATCTTCATTCCAAGCTCTTGAATATTGGTTTGGAATCATCAAAACTCTAGATTTAACAAAATGAACACCTAGGGACCATTCACTCAGGTCCTATTTGACTAAACCAACTTGTCCAAGGAGGTTTTACCCTAAAGAAACCTTTCCTCTGAGAATTGACCCCCTTGAACCCCGAAACAACATAATAGGCTAAATGCCCAAAAATCACATACATGGCCCAAAATCACCTTTGGGCTTCCACATACAGCTAATCCAGCTCACAAACACACTCCCAACAATAATGACCTATGCTGGGGTCAACACCATCATCACTCACATCTAACCCATTCATGACACCTATCCACATCACGCCTAACATCCATCAACATCACTATCATTCATAGCCATTCTGTCATCACATAATATACATCCATTACTTGTAGGACACTTATACAGACCTCATATACTACATACCAACAATACTCCCTAGGAATACTTAGAATAGGCAATACACTCGATTACCACCCAGTTGGCACAATATTACATAAACTATCTTAGAACTATAATTATACTCGAGATTCCTGAAGACGGAGAGGCCTGCAGCTTCTTAGTCATCTCCGAACTAGCACCAGAGTCTTCACCTGAAAGGTTAGTCATGGAGGATGAGTGTGAGACAATGTCTCAGTAACCGGAAACAAGCACATATACATATATATATATATATTATCAATATCACACACATATGGAACCAATGTCGTGCAATGCCTGCCTCCCTCAACATAGCTAGAACCATGATCTAGTGTTATCATATGATATTTCAATAGGTAATTCCCTTCCAACAGTTGGTGAAGACTGATTCCGGGACATCATCAAGCTTACCTCACACTTGTGTACCCAGCCAAAGTTCACACTAATGATTGGATCATGACTCTCCTTTTCCTGGACCACCTCGAATTAGTGGTGAATTAATGAAGGTATAGTCCACTGCGACCTGGCTCTCCTATGGCCATAGGAGAGGATTTAGCGATAGAGATCACATCCTATCACCAAATCATATCATATCATAGTCCACTGCCACCTGGCTTTCCCAATGAGAGAATTTAGTGGTAGGGATCTTTCATCATATCATCATATCCTATATCATCATCACCACCCAATCACCATATATCTCATAATACCATATAGTGATGCTCATGTCATATCGTCATATAATCATAATCATGTTCTCAATGTCATGCTATGCTTCATGTAATGTCACATAATCCTCATCATATCTATATATAATGATCGTCATAATCATGCCATGAGATCACATGTAATGCCATACTCATCATCATCATACATTCACATCATGTCACATCAACATATGTACATCATCATCATATACTATATCGTTTAGCTGTGTGCATACCACGATATATATAGAAAAACCATACACATGCACATAACGATATCGTGGTATGAACGGAGACATGCACATATATATATCAATATACAACACAAATATACAAACACCCGGTTACCTCAGATTACCAACACCACGCACAAGGGCTTAGGCAAGCCTCCAGAGCACCCAATCACAAACTATCCTCTAATTAGCCAATCAACCACTACACATACATAATACCTCTAATTAGCCAATCTAGCTGCCCAAACTTAACCCGAAGTTATAACAACATACACACATACCAATAAACCTTATGCTACCATTCAAACACACACCGACACATGTAACTTCATATTTTCACTACTTTTCCCGAATTTCAACCTTGGGTTTAACTCAAACCCATCATAATCAAACCAAAACTCATTCCCAAGGCTTCCTAATACTACATAACACTTCTACAACACCAAATCAAGCATTTTAATTGGTGGATTCTTACTCAACTCGACATCCCACATACTCCCATTGATTTCCAACCCAAAATCGAAGAGGAAAGGGAGGAGAGGAAGCAAGATCAACTTACAAACCATTAATTTAGTTCCCTGAGGTCCAAAATCATCTTCCTCAACCAGATTCTTGAAGCCTTAAGCAGCTGTAACACCCCTCATGACTTTGTTTTGATATTGTGTATAGAATCGGACGAAACAAGACGGAGGAAGGTTCAAATGGGGCAGAAAGGAGCTCTATGCCACGGCAAGAGCCAATTCCAATGGCTCTTTTCTGCTGAAAATTGGTGGAGCCATGGCGAGATGTTCTGGAGCCATGGTAGGAGTCAAATTTTTGGTTTAAATAAGAAATATTTCAATCAATTAGACGCAAAGGAAAAGAAGGAAAATGGAGGGAGAACATGAGAGCTCTGCTAGGGTTTGAGATTTCCGGCTTTTAGGAGTGATTTTCGGACCTTAGAAACTTGGATTCAAGTTGTTAAGTGATTTCTACTCCTCCCTCTCCATTTTCTTCGGTTTAAATTTGGGATTTTTCGGTTATATGTTGGGATTTCCAGTTTAGGCTGAAATCCACCAATTGAAATGGATGAAATGGAGTTAGAGAAGTGTGTTTTGGTGTTTTTGTTGCTTGGATGTGAGTTTTGAAGGGTTTATGCATGATTTGAGCTTAACCTTAGGTTGTTTTTAGTTAGGACTCTTGGAAATCTGAAGTGTATGAGTTTGTTTGGTGTTTGAATGGTTCCTAGGAGCTTAATGATACATGAATGTGGTGTTGGAACCTTGGGTTAGGCTAAATTGATTGAATTGTGATGTTTGGTTTATTGGTATATATGGTTAATTGATGAATTGTGATATTGTAAAGATTGTTTGGTTAACCAAGAGGGGTTCAAGTGTTTTGGACAACTCGAGAAGTTTGTGGAATCTGCGTGTGTGGTATTGACACTTGAGGTAACCGGATGTTTGTTTGTATTATACGATAGTATGTATATTTGTGTATATATGCATATTTCTTTCATACCACGATATAAATGTGTTTGTGTGTACTATTTTCTATATATCGTGATATGCACACAGCTAGATTATGATTATGATTATGATGATGATGATGATTAAAGATGATGATATTGATATGACATAACATGATGCATACATGACATTGTGATATGATGATGATGATTATATGATGATACATAAGCATCACCACATGATATTGTGAGATTGCAATATATGGTGGATTGGGTGGTGATGACGATACGATATGAAATATGATGATATGAGATATGATTAGGGAGGATAAGGATGAGATCCTTGTCACTAAATCCTCCCCTATGGCCAGGGGAGCCAAGCGGCAGTGGACTGCACCTTCCCTAAATCACCACCAATTCGAGGTGGTCCAGGGGAAGGAGAGCCATGGTTCGAGCACTAGTGTAACCTTTGCCCAGGTTGCATTAGTGTAAGGTGAGCTTGGTGATACCCCGAAATCAGTATTCACCAACTATTGGAAGGGAATTACCTATATGAAATGTCATGTTATGACAATAGCCCGTGGTTCTAGCTGTGTGCGAGGGTGACATGCATTCCATTCATTTCACATTGCATTCATGGATTGTATGAGATATATGTATATATATGTGTGTGTGGTTGTTCCTGGTTATTGAGACATTATCTCACACCCCTCTCCGATGAACTAACCTTTCAGGTCATAGTTCTAGCACTAGTCTGGAGAAGACACATGAGTAGCATCAGACGTGGGGATATTAGGTCTATGTAGTTTATGTGTGTGTAATTTGGATTTGTAACTTGTGCCAAGTAGGACAGAATATTTTGTAATGAATGCATGATATAGATATAGATTGTATGGATGGATGTTGCATGTATGGTTATGTATGTGGAGTGGTGTACATTGTATTGTGGTGTTTATATGGTTTTGGATGTTGAGAAGTAAGTATGGTGGTGTTTGTGATCTCAGAGGGGATTTGGGCCTAGTTGGTGTGTTTTAGGGCCTGTAGCCCGTTTTGTCAAGTTGGGGTTCAAGAGGGTCAAATCTCAAAGGAGTGGTTCCTTTGAGGTGAAAGCTCTTTCGACAAGTTAGTTTGGGGATTTTGGACCTGTATGAATGTCTTTAAGTGATCATTTGCCTTTGGTGGCAATTGGAGATTGTTAGTGGTGAATTTTGGTCAATAAGTGGCCAAAACGGTGTCAGGGGTTTGGAATCTCCATACGGAGTTGGATTAAGGTGAAGTTGGTGTCTATGGATAAATTGGGACTAGATTAACTTGTAGGATTTGAAATCGAGTCAATCAGAGGTCAGAGCATAAAATTATGGGCGTTAGAAGTTTGCCCAGGTGTTGAGTTTTTGCTAGTATGGAAACTAGCAGGGGGGCCGTGGTGCTAGGAAGCAAGCCGCAATGCCATATAGTCTAGTAATGATGAAGAAACAAGGAAGGTATGGAGCCACGGTGATACTGTAGTGGCCGTGGCCCCAACCCACTTTCTGGTGTTTTTGTGTTGTTTTTTTGCTGCTCTAAAGTTTTGAAAAGTTATTTTGAGATGCATTGGGTTAATTTTGGTTGGATTTTGAATTTTGTGGTCGAGTCTTGAGGTGTTTGGAGGTAGGGTGTTACAGCAACTCCCTTTGTTCTCCCTCTGTTTTCTCCTTTCACGTTCGACTAAAATGTTTCTAACTTATACAAATTTTGCGACCCTCACTGTAGCTTTAGATAAGCCCGCTGCAAGGCTGGTGTTCTCAGTCTTGATATTCTCCAAGTTGTTACATGTGTCTCACCATGGCGGCCTTGCATCTCGCTACGACGTGGCTCCTTCTTTGCCTTAAATGTTGAATTTCTCTCGTTTCGCTTCTTTCTCCGGTCTTATTTCCTCCAGTCCTACACACATCACAAGTATGCTTCATGTTAGCTCGGGGCTAAGTTCATGGCAGTCTAATAATGGTTGTTACATATTAGGCCTTAGTTATGATCCATTAATCATAATTAGAGGCTTAAATCACCTAGAAAATTAAAATAGAATTTTTCAAAATTCGGTGATACTGTTAATGTGGTAATACCATTTTATCGACCAAATTTCAAAAATTCATAACTAATTATAGAAAAATCATATTAAGGTAATTCATGTTCTTAAAATTAAATTAAATCTACTTCTACATAGAAAAGATATGAAATAGTAACTTCATTAGGCCAATGCATATAGTAAATTTTGTGAACTTTTACTGTTTATTTGGTCATTTTTCTACTTTTTAATGTTTTGACCCGAAATTTGAAAAATCATAAAAATTCGTACATAAATCCAAATAGGGTGCTCTTTAGACCATTTAAAAGCTTTATTTGTGTACTTTAAGAGCATATATAATTTTTATATATTCTCTAACATTTCATCCAAACAGTAGCATAACTACTACACAAGAGTCAGAATGGCCTTTTTTTATCCCTTAACTTGGCAAAATAATTTCCATACATTTCTACATGATCATATCGTGTTCCAAAATTGTATATCATGTGAGACCTAAAAAGTTATAATGATCTCAATGTACAACTTTACAATATCATACATTAATTTACAATATTTCAAAAATAATGTTCCAAGACAAGATTTTCATTTCTTTTCATTAATTCCTTCTTCCTTGCCTTGATCATTCTTAGTAACCCTGCCAAAGCTTGTCCCTATTGTAACGTTCGGCCGCTTCTTTCTTTGTGATTCACGACTGTCCCCATAAACCAACACAAGTCCTTTCGGTGTGCTTTGTCCTCACTTACACACACCTCCTTCCCAGGAGGTCACCCATCCAAAAATTACTCCAAATCAAGCACACTTAACCAAGGAATTCTTAAGGGATAGGCTACTGGAAAGGTAGATGCACCTTGTTTGTATAGGTAGTACCTATCAATTCCTTTAAGCTATCCTTAATCATATAGTCTCATACCTATACAGTCTCTGGTTCCCTCTTATTTCGGTACGCATTCGATTCATTCATATGCCCCTCTCACTTAGAAGCCTGCCAGAAGCCGCTCCTTATCTGTGCCTCATCACTTTTTATCTCACACCTCCTTTCGTACACCAATGACCACTTGTCCTCGAACCATACTGTACTGAGAGAGGCTGGGCTCTGATACCAACTGTAACGTCAGGCCGCTTCTTTGGGATTAATGATCATCTCCACAAATCAACACAAGTCCTTTCGGTGTGCTTTGTCCTCACTCACTCACACCTCCTTCCCAGGAAGTCACCCATCCCAGAATTGCTTCAAGTCAAGCACACTTAACTGAGGAGTTTTTAAGGGATAAGGTACCAAAAAGGTAGATGCACCTTATTGGTATAGGTAGTACCTATCAATTCCTTTAAGCTATCCTTAATCATATAGTTCCATACCTATACAGTCTCTGGATCCCTTTCGTTCCGGTATGCATTCGATTCATTCATATGCCCCTCCCGCTTAAAACCCTACCAGGAGCCACTCCTTGTCCATACCTCTTCACTTTTTATCTCACACCCCCTTTCTTGCATGGGCAACTACTCCCTTCCCTCATCAGCGCCCGGATGTCACACCTATCATGTTAGTCATTTGTGAGAGTGAGATTCAAAGAATCTTAGTAGCATCACAAACTACAAGAAAATTGGAATTTTGGGACAGACTTTGTGAAGGAAACAATTCCATTTCAAAATTCGTCACAAATCTGTCCCCAAATTCATCACAAAATTTGTCACAAATCCTTCTTAAAATCCATCGCAAAAAATTTGCGATGAGCTAAAATATGACTAACACAACCCATCACAAAGCCAAAATCCATCACAAATTTTTGTCTCAAATTTCCAATTTTTTTGTAGTGACCTTTTAATGCATACATATTCACAAAATTCATGAAAACATCAATCATTCTCATAAAAAAACATAAAAGGACATATTAATTCATAAAAATTTTGACAGGGTTTCCTTCTATAAAATGGTCATTTCGAGGTCAAAGCCCCTTCATATACTCAGCTAAAACAATCATAAAATATCACAATACAAATATGGCAAGTCATAAAGTTCATGAAAATATCTTAAGATAGCATAATACCATAAAAGGATAGTTGCTACATTCATGAAACCTCTAGCTTTTCCTTTGATTTCACCTCTTCCAAACGCTTCCACAAGCTTTCTTAGCCTTCATCCAACCTAAATATATCATCAAACAACTACTTAAACCAATGGTTCCATGACTTTCTTCATAAAGTCTTCATGAGACCCTAAAATTTTATTTTATTATCCTTTGGCTTTTTCATGAAATTAATACTTGTTTCTAAAATTTTTTACCATGGGAAACTCATTTTTAGCATAAAAAAACATGAAGTTCCCACTCTAAACTAACCCCCTGCTCTAGCCGAAATTAACCCTAAGGGAAGGAGAAAGAAATTTCCATGCAACTTGCTTCCAACACTTGAAATCCTTACTTTCTCACAAAGTCCAAGCTTTTTGTTAGGTTTGTTGCATGAAAACTTCATTATTTTCTCTTCCTATCCATGGTCGAAAACTTGTCTTGAGGAGAAAAAGAAATGTACTCCATGAAACTACTTCAGACTACTCAAAACTATAAACTTAAGGTAGTAGGAAATCCTACCAAGTACTTAAGCCTTTGATCCATCAACTTTGTCTTCTCTTTCTCTCTACTTTCTTGGAGCTTCTCTCTCTACTTGAAGCTGTAAAACATGATTGAAATGAGGGAGGAGAGAAAAACCAACTCACTTAATTAACTTGCTAATTATCTCACTTAATCACAATTACTTTTTCAATGCCTCCTCAAGAAGTTTACTCCAAAAACCTTGTCTTCCTTGAGAAGTTTTGAGACAAAAAATGCAAGCTGAATGGACACCTAAGAGAGAGAAGAAATTGTCCAAAATAATGCATTTTTTGTCCAAATATATCTTGTATCGAATACTTTTTACCGGTACTTATAAAATTACTTTTTGCAGTATTTTATTATTTTAGGGATACATAATTATTCTAAATTTACATTTATGTTTTCTTAATTATCATGTTCTAAATAGTATCTGTGTGAGGCCCATATCCTATCCCGGTCACCTTTTTACTATTTGTGAGCCCACAAATTACTTTATTGACATATAGTTACTTTTTGATACTCAATATTAATTATTTCTTCATTTTTAATCGGTTAACTCTTATACCATATACCATTGAGTCCGGTTCGTCACGAGTCTCATTATGACATAAATTTTTAATAATTACAAAATTGCTCTTGACTAGAGGCAAAAATGCAATTTTTTATTCTTTCGGCTCATTTTTTCTAATTTTTCATAGGGACTAAAATGCTACAAAATTTTCACTTTTAAGGACTAACTTGTGAAGAATTCTTTTTCAATGAGGCTAAATTATAATTTTCTCATTTTAGTTTCTAATGTACAAAATGACATAATTGCCTTTTTCGTATCTATCTATTTATGTTGATTTTGTTATTTCCTTCTACATTTTATGATATGTAGAGGTTTAGAGATGTTATAGGTATAACCCTCTTATCAGTTGAACCAATTTCAAAATATATTTTCTTTCCTATTTTTAATTCTACTTTTCTCTTCCCCCTAACTTTTCTCACTATACCAAGCATAGTGTTAGCGTTGATATCTAATTTTTATTTTTATTTAACTTTTCTCCTTATACGCATAATGTAAAAGAAATTATTTCCTTTAAGTGGTTAGATAAAATTATTATCAATAAACTATTTTAAATCTATGTAATTATATTTTATTGAATTGGCTTTAAAAATTACAAGTTTACATTTTCCTTTAAGTTAATTAACCGTTTTAAAGAATAGGAAACTTTTGATAATAATTTTTTTTTGTAAGCACAATAGATATTTTCCAACTAATAGTTAAAGACTAATTTTTTCAAGGGATAAAGATTACTAAAATAAGTTTTATCTCTTCCAATAAAGTTTTTTCCTATATACACATATAAGAATTGAACCCTACATAATATACTTAAAAAACTGAATTATCTGCCAACTGTGTTGAACCTTGTTAGTAACTTTTAACTAAGTTTTGAAAGTTAAAGAATATAGAAGAAATTTAATAAAGTTAACAAATCGAATTGAAACTTTGTATAAAATTGAAGAATAAAAGTGTTATTTTGTATTTTATGTTTTATACTCATACTGATTAAAGTTGTCAAAGTTTCTTATAGAAGTGCTATGTCGATCAAGAAATTAAGTTGTAACAAATTAAAATCATGTAAATTGTTAAAACTAGAGTAACTTAGGAAATTAAAGGATTGCTTTCTTGACCTCTCTTTTTGATAGAGCAACTAAGAGTGCATCTATATTCTGAACTAGCATAACAAAAATTACACAAGATGGAAAGCAGCAAAGATTATTCTTATTGTAAATTGACGAGAAGGAAGGACACTTTGAAATGAATGAATAATCAATTGACGCCATTTTTTTATTATACAAAAACAATTATGAATGAACTATCCGTGTTAGAGAGAAAAGATGTTAATTCTAACAGCTCTCGAATGAGCATCATCATCTTATTCTTTGACAAATGTGAAAGCTAATAAACCTAGTTGTTGAAATATTGACAAACTAACAATTCGTCTGGAATAATTACAAAAAAGAAAGGTAAATGACGGATTCAAGACTTTCCAAAAGTTTGTTCGATTCAGCTCGAGAAAAAAGAGAAAGTGGTGGATTTATGCGATGCTAAGCTTGATGGCCATTGAAGTAGAGAAAGGTTTTTTTGCCAGAACATGAAGTGGTAAGTTGAGAAGAGAAGCCATTGTATGTCCCATCGAACTTTGCTAAGCAAACTTTTGTGAGTAAGTGGAACAGTTCATTTCCTCCCACAAGAGGTTGGGCTGCGTACTCCTCGATCGGCATCCACTGACCAAAACCAAAACCACATTAATCAGCCACCTTCATTTTTTACTATTGACACTTTCCTTTACTTTTTATACAATTACTCTCGTGTCTTTTATATAATAATTTCATTCACTCTTCAATTTATTTGTGATAATATATGATGGAAATTAGAACAAATATATACCTGAGCTGCCTCGATCTCAGAAGCTTGTCTCTGGATATCAAAGGAACGAGGTTGCAACATGCAAATGAAAAACAAGTCTGATTTCTGGAAGAAAGATTTGTGACCTTGCCTGATATCAAAATCACAAATTGTCAGAAAATGACCATGGAATACAAGATCCATTTAGTTTATATAACAAAGTTAACAACAAATATATACCTGAATGCTAAGACTTCAACAAATTCTGTGTCTATCTGAAAGAAGAATCAAAAGAACAGTGGTTTTAGACTATAAATTAAAGGGTAATCTATAAAGAATAGGAATGGAAAAGCATGAATATGCATTGATTGATTCTGCTTACCCCAGTCTCTTCTTTAACTTCTCTAGTCGCAGCAGTACATATATCCTCTCCCTGCAAAAGATTTTAAATATATGATCTAGGAATTCAAAATCTTAATTATTTATCTATAAATATATATTTTTTAATAGATGCTCACTTCATTAACACCTCCTGTAGGCAATTTCCATAGTCCTATTCCACTGAATCTGCCGCATCTCTCTTGAACCACAAGCACCTGTAAAAAAAATGAAATAGCTTTTACACATTAAATCATTGGTGTAGAAGAACAAATTCTGGTGAATCTAATCCAAAGCATAACGATGTTTTGAAATGGTTCCCTAAAGTAAAAGTTTTGTGATCTTGTCCATCTAAGCAATCTAACGGTCAAAAATCAATATTTCAACAAATTTTATGCATCTCTCATTTTAAAGGATCAGGATTCTATGGAGTATATTTCTTAGAAAATAAATTGTGTTTTTATCAATAAAATTAAAGAAGGATGCCAACCTCTCTTTTGGAGTTCATAACAAAAGCACCGATGCTCACACGATGGGAAGCATTAGGGGGAAGAGTCTCAGGAATATTGGGATTAATCCAACGCACAAGCATTAAGTAATCTGGTTCTGCATGGTGATACCTAAATCCTGCCTGAAACATTACCATCCATCATAACCAAACATAGATGATATGTAGAGTGTAATCTGCTGAGAAGTCGAACTAAAATGCTTCTTCACATCCACACAATCTCATCGACGAAGCACAGATATTAATTAGGGAAAAAAAAAACAAGAAGTGTCTGCATTTTACTACTCTAAAGACATTTTACCTTGGTAGCAGTCTCAACAAGATTTGAAGATTCTATGGGCAGCTTGATCCACACTCCCTTCTTTCCCTGCAAATTAATCCACCATCTTTAATGCAGTGAACAAACCAAAATGATAATATATATATATATATATATATAGTTTAGAGGGTTAAGCTATCATTCACAATCATAATTAGTCAGATTGTGTAGAGTTAATTTGTGTACCTGTTGTCTCCAGTTAGAGATTGAGTTGTGTAACAAAGAGGAAAAGACTTTGGATTCCATAGGCTTCTTCTTCATATTCACAATAATCCCTCCATGTTGATCCTCAACTCCATTCAGTAAACCACTAATAATGCATGATGAGCTTGGGACCACATGAGGAGTGACAGAACCATGAAAGCACCTCCTTGGAAGTGCAGAAGAAGATGATGAAGATGAAGATAAAGAAGAAAGGAAGTGCTTGGAAGCTGATCTGAGACTGAACCTATGCATGATGAAAGAATTTCAGAAACACGCACAAAGACGAATATGGAATGAAGATGTTTGTGTGGAGAGCAATAAATTAAGCTCCAGGAGAAATGTATATATATGTATAGAGGGATATAGGTGGTGACAAAGAACAGTTTTTGTGGAATCTGAGGCGAGGCTGGGGACTTTGAACGAGTCATAATTAATTAGGAATTGCTTCTAAATTAGTCACTGTATTGATGGGACCTAGAGCGTATAAAATTATAATTAAACCATTCGTGTATATGAAAGAGAAAAAGAAAAGGAACCCGTTGGTTACTTTATGTCGGGTATTCTCAGTCAAACTGAATGGAGAAAAGATGAATAACGCTGCGTTTGATTCACTTTTTTGTGGAGAAGCATTTAACCGACACGTTCATTTCTCACCGAGTAAACCGGGGGGCCCAATCCTTGCGCAGTCTTTCTTTTCGAGTTTCGGTTCTTTTTATTTCATTATTTCAATTTATGCTTGTATCACTTTTTAATATAAAACTCAATGTTTTTAGAATCGGATCAAATATTGAATTGAATAAAATATTAGTTTAAAATTTAATAGTTTAATTATAATTTAACTAAGTCAAATTAATAGTGATTAAAATAATATATTTAAAAAAAATATAAATCTAAACAAATTTTATGATTTAATTGAAATTTCAAATTAAATGATACTGAATTATCAATCTATTATTCACCACTGACAAATTATTAATAAGTTTTATAACTTAATATTTAAATCAAAATAAGTTCATGTTCATCCGCAATCACATTGTGAGTTCAAAATAATCCGCTAATAATCCATTATTATATAATTTGTTGGGTAAATTTATAATTTTTAATAATTATTTATCATAATAATACTTAGATAATATTATAGTATAAAAAGAAAAAATATTTATACTAAAAAATGATGTTATTTTATCTTAAAAATTAAAAAAATATTATAAACAAATTTAAAAAGCGGACTGATTCATGACCAGTTCACAACCATTTGGGCGTTCCACTTATTCTCGACCAGTTCTTAAACCGGCTGATTTGATCCGATTCTTACAACACTAATAAAACCGAATGCGAACAAAAGGTTTATAAGAAAAATTATACTATGCATGACTTGTGAATAGTTCAACTTTCTAGAATTTGCCATATATAGAAAAAGAATTGCATTATTCATGTGTCATCAACATGTGACTCATCTTAAACTTTGTACAAATAACTCATAAGATATATATATATATATTTATCATATGTGTGTATATATCTTTTTTTTGGGCAAGCTATATATATAGATTTATTTCATTTCAATGTTGTGTTACATGTATTTTTAAATAAATAGAAGACATTGGAGATTATCAAAATTTATCTTGTGAACATACGATTTATATTTTCTATTGATTGATGATCGAAATATTATTTTTAATTTAATTTTTAAAAACAATTTTAAATCTGAAAAAAATGCATGATCAAAATTGAACAAAAAAAAATTAATTGGAATGATTCGAATGGAATCAAACTTAATAAAATTAAATAAAATAAAAAAAATGTAAAAACAATTTTTGTAAATATCAAAATAATTTCGTTAATTCAATTGTTGATTTAAATTCATTATTTTTATCTAGAATGAGCCCCACCTCCCTCAAGGGACGTCGTGGTGACTTTGAAGCAATCAATCATGGAATGTCCTTCAATTTAAAATACATCACTTTTGGGGTTTCAGAAAAAAGAAAAATCACTTTCGAGTTTTTTTCTAGCATTTGGAAAACGCAAGGGATTAGCGTGTCCAGAGACCTCAATATAACGGCCACAGGATTTGTGACATTTTCTTTATCATTTCAAGTCAAACGACCATCGTATTATGTTATCAGCGCGCGTGTGATACCAAGTGCATGTGCTGCCCATATTTCTTTCTCTCTCCGCGCAGCAGAGAGTTTCTAAGTTTTAATCATGTATGGGTGTGGCACTATCTTTGCATGTAAAGCAAAACTCAATTCCTAATCGGTTGACCCAAAAAAAATATCAATTACTAATCATGAATGGCATACTCCATCCATTTATATATATATATATATGAGCATAAGGTTGTACAAGATTAGTAAATATAATTAATATATTAGAATTTATTTTAAATTTCTAAACTTATTCTTAAAGAAATAGATAAATAGAAAAGAGTAATTAATATTATTTTTGACTCTTAAAATGATTAATAATGATATAGTTAGAAAAATAGCAATTAATAATTTTTTGAAATTTGAAAAATGATAAGAAAAAGGAAATAAAAATCTTCTTTTAAAAGTGACAATTAAAAAGAAACAAATGGAGTATTTGATAGCAACAAAAATAAGAAAAATATTGCATTTTAGCTTCACAAAAATTGAATTCAAATCAAGTCTATCTCCAGACAAGACACATTCTCTCACCGGTCCTAAATATAAAATATTTTTTAAAAATAATATTTAATTCAAAACATAGGGTATCTTGTAGGATTAATGTCTGATGCATGCATTAATTTTTTTTTCATGCCTTTGTCTATAATTAACATGTGATGGATAAATATAGGAAATATGAGAAATAATGTAATTAATAATGACAAACAATAGAAAATATCAAAATTTCTTTACAAATTTAATTATACAACTTCTTTTGCTTATATACATGAGGTAATTAAAAATATCTTATATTTAGGACATGAAAGAGTAGCTCTCTTTCTCTCTATTCATTCACAATGCCTTAATTAAAAAATTTGTTAATAAGATATAACGTCCTTTTCACTCGATCACAGTAATTGATACAAGATCTGTAATATCTTTTATACTTAACTCTATTATTACTACCAAATAGTAATTGTTTTGTTTTATTATTGTTTTTAATTAAGAGTATAAAGAACATTCTTAATTATAAAATCATATAATAGAATTAAATGGCAGTTTCTTCAATGGGAGAAGACTTTATACTCTTTAAGCACTATCTTGAATTTGAGTCCTATGAACGAAAAACCTATGTAAGGAAAGTATTTTTCTATTTGATGCCTAAAACAACTGGAATCGAAAGTAATTAATTAGTATATCCAATATTGAATGGTTTAATTTATAAAAATTGGGGAAATGACAATTAGGAACCTATTAAAGAACAAAATGATAGTTAATGACTCCAAAATTTGAAAAATGCCAGTTTAGAACCAAGGCCTTTCACTAATAAAAAAATCATATAAACCAAAATGCCCCTACTCAGTCGGAAACATAGCTCAATTGTAAAAGGAAGCTTGGAAGGAAAACTACTCAATTTAGTTATAAAGATAGGAGCTCAGTTGCAAAAACCTTAAGATCCACTTTGTATAACTATTATGTGTAGTTTTTTCAAGTGATCATGAGCATTTAGATTTGAAAGTCATTAACCTATGTCCCCAATTAAAATTTCATTTCCAATATTTTCCCTCCAAAACTCCCATCTTTTACAACTAATATGTAGTTTTATAGCAACTAATTAAACTTCTGATTTTTACAAATGAGCTATGTATCCGACTAAGTTGGAGCATTTTGGTATATAGCACTTTTTTTAATATCAATAAAGGATTTTGGTTCACAATTGACATTTTTAAATTTTGAGATTCTTAAATGTCATTATCTTTCTTAATAGGATTCTAATTGTTATTTTTCCTCAAATATTTGTGTGGCAATGTCTATATCAACGTCTCTCTCTCTCTCTCTATATATATATATCTATACAACTGAGCATAAAATTGTGAAAATTCAACCTAAAATCACTAGAATTGACATTTGCATTTTTTTTAGTCTATTTGAATTATTCCATATTAAATTATGAATGATTAGTGTAAAAATCTACACAATTGAGCATAAAATTGTAAACGTTCAGTATAAAATCATTTGAATTGACACTTTTATTTTTATCCTTCAATTGAATTATCCTGAATTAAATACTTGAAGATCAATACAAAAATCTACATAACTCAGTGTAAAATTCGGAAGTTCAATATAAAATTGTATGTATCTTCAACTCATTATACAATATATAGCATGGAAAACTATGTACAGATATATATATATATATATATGCTGAGTAATGTAGATTTTTGTATTGATCTTCAAGTATTTAATTCGGGATAATTCAATTGAAGGATAAAAATAAAAGTGTCAATTCAAATGATTTTATACTGAACGTTTACAATTTTATGCTCAATTGTGTAGATTTTTACACTAATCTTTCATAATTTAACATGGAATAATCCAAATGGACAAAAAAAATGCAAACGTCAATTCGAGTGATTTTAGGTTGAATTTTCACAATTTTATACTCAGTTGTATATATATATATTGATCTTTTGGGATTTAACACACAACAAAACATAAATGAAGTAATTACACGTTGATTTTTTATCACTTAAGGACCTCTAGGCTATCATGATATTTTGAAATGGCTTTTACTCTTACTATTATTCAGTCTTTTGATCCTTAACTAGGATTCCTCGCATACTCTTATGTTTTTGAATCAGACCACTCATTGAATCATGGAAGATAGTTCTATTTTTATTAGTTTGATGGTACTCAAATTAGTTATAATTAAATTAATATATTTTTAATTTAATATATTAAAATATTATATAAAAAATAAAAAACTAATATTCAAATTTAAATAGTCTAATATTCATATATGTCATATTTTTAAACAATAATATGATATTTGTAACACTTTACAAACCAAAACCCAAATACACACCAAAACAAGACAAAACAGCACTAGGAGGAAAAACAAAGGATAGCACCATGGCCTACTATAGTGCACCGCAGTGTGGAAGTATTCAAGACAAAATGGGAAAGAGACAGAATGGGGTGGCGCAGTGGCCTAAACCCTTGGCGCCATGGCACTAGTTGCTGATATGATATAAACAATCTGCTGATATCATGGACAAACTTCCGAAACATATAGGATCAAACTCCAACCTTTAATTGACCTGATTCTAACTCTTATAGGTCACTCTATTCCCAACCTAATAATAAACACCAACCACACTTTAAAATATCTCTGTATGGATATTTTGGATGTCCAAGACCGAAATTATCAATTTTGAACCAAAAATACTTGGCATTTGGGCTTCCAAATTCCAAACCATCATACCAAAACCTAAACCAATACCTAACCTAAGTCCCAAATACCCTTAGGACTAGTTGAGGGCAATCTCATCCTAAGAAAACCGTTCCTATAGAATTTGATCTCCTGAAATCCCAAAGCAATTGGTGGGTCAGTTACCCACTTGACTAGGCATATACTTATACCAACCAAAACTACACATTCCAAGTTTATCACAACATAATACACATAGTACAATCACAGGCTGACCCATACTAGGGATCTAAAAGCACTTCTCATAGCACATAAAACAACACAATTAGACATATTGCCACATCAATATGATTCCATTCAATCCCACAAATTACATAGGCCACATATAAATATCGAATACCCAGGATAAAGATAGGCAACACATGCTGCTACATACTAGTTAGCACAATACATTACATAAACCAAATACATACTACTCCTAGCTATAAACTCTGAGATTCCCATGTAATGGAGAGAACAAAGACCCTTTAGTCTTCTCCAGGTTAGTGCTAAAATCTTCACCTAAAATGTTGACCACAGAGAGGTGTGAGACATGGTCATAGTAACCTAGAAAATGCAACAACAACACATAGAACCAAAAGTACCACATATATACATATGATGCAATGCAATGCAGAGTACAATGGCATGAATGTCCCTCACCATATACGGTTAGAGCCACAAGCTAGTAACCATCACATGATATACTTGATAAGTGATTTTCTTCCAACAACTTGTAAAAACTAATTATAGAATATCACTAAGCTCTCTGCTCATTAGTATGACCTGGCCAAAGACCACACAAGTGATTAGGCGTGGTTATCCTTCCCTTGGATCACCCAAATTGGTGGTGATTTAGGGAAGATGCATCTCTGAATTTATTGTCATCTAGCTCTCTTAGCCAAAGGAAGAAGATTTAGTAGCAAGGATATACATACATCAGTCTCTGTAACAACCATCATTAGACTGCCCTGAACATAGTCTTGAGCTAACATGAAGTAATATTTATGATGTGTTCAGAACCAGCGGAACCAAGACTGGAGGAAGGATGAAAACGGGATAATGCAATATTTAAGACAAAGAAGGAACCACGTCGCGGCGAGATGTAGGGCCGCCGTGGCGAGACACGTGTGACAACTTGGAAAATATTGGGACCGAGAGCATGCATGCTATGGTAAGTTTACTGGCGCCATGGCGAGCGTCGAAAATTTTGTTTATATCAAGATCAGTTCAGATGTCAAGTGAAGAAGGAAACAGAGGAAGAAGAAGAAGCTCTACTAGGGTTTCATCAGATCTAACCTTTGGAAGTAGTTTTTGTCCTCTGGAAGCTTGATTAATCGCTGGTAAGTTGATCTTGCTTCCTCCTCTTTTCTCTTCAATTTTTGGTTTGGAATCGGTGGGAGTATGTGGGTTTCCAAGTTGGGGAAGAATCCACAGATTAAAACTTGATTTGGTGTTGTAGAAGTGTTATGTAGTGTTAGGAAGCTTTGAGTTTGAGTTTTGGTTGGATTATGATGGGTTTGAATAAAACTCGAGGTTAAAATTTGGGAAAAAAAGTGGAAATCCGAAGTTGTATATGCTGGTGTATGTTTGAATGGTAGTTTAAGGTTTATTGGTATGTGTGTATGTTGTTAGAGCTCTGCATATAGTTTGGAAGGCTAGATTGTGGATTTTGATGTTATGGGAGTTATGTTAATTAAAGGTATTATATTGTTATAGTGGTTAATTGGCAAATTGGAGGCATGTGGCTAGTGATGGGTGCCCTGAAGGCTTGCCTAAACCCCTGTGTGTATGTGGTGTTGACAACCTAAGGTAACCAAGTGTTTGTATATTTGTGTTATATGTTGATATATATATGCATGTCTCAGTTCATACCACGATATCATTATGTGTATGTGTATAATTTTTCTATATATCCTGGTATGTACATGGCTAGACAAGATAGTATATGATGATGATATACATATGTTGATGTGACATGATGTGAATGTATGATGATGACAAGTATGACATGTGTGTATGATGTTATGGCATTCTCATACTATTGCATGCTAGCATGATTGTGATGATGATTATATATATGCGTGTTTCAAGGCATGTTAGCATGATGTGCACATCACCACCCCATGAGCATAGAGAGACGTGGTGTATTGGAAGGTGGTGATAAGATGAGATATGATGATATATGTTATAATAATGTGATAAAAGATCTCTACCACTAAATCCTCTCCTTGAGAGAGTCAGGTGCTAGTGAACTGTGATATGATATATGATAAGGAAGGATAAGGATGGAATATCCCTATCACTAAATCCTCTCCTATGGCCAGGAGAGTCAGACAATAATGGATTGCACATTCCTTAAATCACCACCAATTTATGGTGATCCAGGGGAAAAGGAGCCATAGTCTAATTACTAGTGTGACCTTTGGCTGGGTGCACTAGTGTGAGGTGAGCTTGGTGATGTTCCAGACTTAGTCTTCACTAGCTGTTGGAAGGAAATCACCTGTTGAAATGTCATACGATGACGCCAACTTATGGTTCTAGCCATGTTGAGGGAGACATACATTGAGGCATGCATTGAGACATGCATCTCATGACATTGACATTGCACGACATCGGTTGCATATACATCTGATATTGATGATATATATGTGTGTGTCGTTATCCCCAGTTACTAAGACATTGTCTCACACCTCCCCTCCATGACTAACCTTTCAGGTGAAGACTTTGGTACTCGTTTGTAGAAGATCAAGGAGTTAGCAATCTTTCTATCTTCGGAAATTTCATGTATATTGGTAGTTTGTAATTTAGTTTAATATTATGCCAAGTAGGTGGCTGTACCTTGATACTTGTATGAGAGTCCTGGGCATGTTATCTATGTGTTAAGTGATGATAGGATGATTGTGACACTGATGTATGGATGATATAGATGGTTATAAAATGATATTGATGTTGATGGATGATATGTGACAGGTATGAAAATGTGCAAGGTACAATTCATAAGTATGTGATGATGATGTGGACCCTGGTATAAGTCATTAATGTAGGAGCAGGTGTCTATGTATTTGGAATGGCCATATGAGGGAGCCTAAAATGATTTTGGGCCTAGTATGTGAGTTTGGGGCATATAGCCCATTTTGTGGTTTTGGGGTTCAAGGGGGTTAATTCTCAGAGGAGAGGTTTCTTCAAGGTAAAACCTTATTGGACAGGTTAGTTGAGTTAAATAAGACCTGTGTAAAAGGTCTTTGAGTACTTAACTGCCTTCAGTGGCAAATGGAGATGTGAAGTAGTGAGTTTCAGGTAAAAAGTGGCCAATGGTGTTGGGCATCTAAAATCTCCATACGGAGATGAGAGTGACATATTGGAGTTGGAATCATGTTAATCAAAGATCGGAATAAGAAGTTGTACATGGCGGAAGTTAGCTCGGAAAATTAGTATTTTGCTAATATGGAATCTGATACGGGCACCGCAGTGCCAAATGCTTGGCCATGGCACTAGTACCCTCTACCGAACAAATTGGAACCCGTGGGCATTTAGGTTGCGATGGTACTGTAGAGGTCACAATGTCGTGACCTAACTTGCCTATTTTGATTTTGTTTTACTTGCATTTTGGAGTGCAAGTGAATAACGGAGGTTGGTTTTGGTAGGTTATTACCTCACCACTTGGATATAAGGCCTTGAGTGTTCCATGAGTTGATCGGTATACCATGTGGTTTTATATACATCATCACCCAAACCAACCAATATCATCATGAATACCAATGTGATGATGCTTTCATGTTGTCATGCTTTATGCACACATGTATACTATCATCATTATCATCATCATACTAACATACTATTTCAATGGTGGGGATGCTATTATATCACAAGTTGTAAATCAATATATATATAATCACATGAATCACATACATAAGACAAGGAGAGAGTTTACCATTTCTATCACTAGTCGTGCCCTAGGACAAATCATGATATGAAAGGAACAAAAATATATATATAAACAACTATAACACATATAAAATACACATATAATCACATGAATATATATATTCATGTTGTAAATCAATATATATATATATAATCACATAAATCCCAAAATAAGACAAGGAAAGAGTTTACCATTTCTATCACTAGCCGTGCTCTAGGACATATCATGATATGAAAGGAAACAAACACACACATATATATATATAAACAACTATAACACATATAAAATACACCCCGGTTACTTTGAATTGTCCACACACAAACACACACAAGGAAAACTGGTAGGTTGTAGAAATACAACGGATGAGTGCAACTTTCCTGAACAACTTCTTAAAATGCCACAATCTACCAAACACAATCTTGAACACTACAAATACCATAATATCTTCAATTAACATAATACTCATAATAAATCTCCAAAACTTAAAATTCAACCAATCCAACTTAATGATGATAACCTATGGTTACAAAAGCACAAACATATATCAAGGAGCCCCAAATACCCAATCAAATGACTACCAAACCTCAACAATTCGAATTCCAAGCTCCCTCAACAATTTCAAGACTAGGGTTTGATATAAACTAATCACAGTTCTTCCAAAACTCATACACAAGCCATAGAAACATAACACATCACTTCAATAGTCCATTTACAAGCATTTTAATTAGTGGGATAACAACCAAAGAGGATTTCCAAGCATAGCCACGGATTCCAACCGAAAACCATGAAGAAAAGAAAGGAGGGAGGATTAATCACTTGCCAATCAAGAATCAAGCTTCCAGAGTTCATAAATTGATCCCTAAGGTCAAAAATGGCAAACCCTAGCAGAGCTTCTCGTCCTCTCCTTCAATTTTTTTCTTTCTGTCATCTAAATTGCATTAAACAAAGTCTACGATTAGCACTGCGATAAATGGTAAGCTAGCTATGGTGCGAGACCTTATTGCCTCGAAAAAATTTGAAATTCCTCTATTTTCTCGCCATGGTGGCTCTATCCTTTGCCGCGACGTGAGAGGCTTCTGCCTCTTTTCTCAAGCTTGATCCATTTTAATCCTTCCTTGGGTCCTGATCCTCCAATGCTGCACAAAACAACAATAATTCTCCTCATTAGCTCAAGACTAAGTCCAGAACAATACTTTGAGGGTTGTTACAATAATTGTTATCATCGATTGGTTAATTGAAATTTAAGTCAAGTAAGGTCCTAAATGGAAGCTATCAGCTCTCCAAGTATTTTTTCCCCTCGAATCAAAATATTATTTGAGAGACATCAATTCCCTGTCATTCAACTAAAACATCGTTAATTAGTATAAGAACAAAAGGATATTTGAAAAGAACATTATCAAAGTATTACATCCTAAATGTAATATCTTTTTTATACTTCTATTTTTATTACTCAATATTTGTTTTGTTTTATTATTATTTTTATTGAAGAGCATAAAGGACATTTGAAAAGAACAAAATCACTTAATCGAATTAAAAGTCAAGTGAAATAAAATTAATACCTCTTTTTCTCTTACCAGAAAAAAATTGATACCTTTTAAACAATATTTTGAATTCAAGCCAATGTAATTAGAAAAATTAAGAAGGGAGAAATGTCTCTCGTTTAAGACGTCTTGAACTCAAATTAACTATTAATATTAAATAATAAATGGTTTCCAAAAAAAAATTGTGCGCAACGTTTCTCTCTCTGTTTGTTTTTTGTTGGTCTACTTGATGCTATGTCTACATGTTGTAGTTTCGAACATACTCGCTCCATCACATATTATGAGGCAATGGGTGTTGTTTCATGTATATTAAAAAATATTTATTATATTCTTAAATTTCTAAAAAAACTTTAAAATTTTTAATTTTACTCTTATTAATTCTACTTTTTTTATTAAATATAGTATAAGTTACAATACTAATAATACAATAAATGAGGGTAAAAATAACAAATTATTATATGTTATCTTATATTATGAGATAAGAAAAACCTATATATTATCTTATAATATGGGATAACATGGAGTACATTCATACTAGCTTCCGTAGGCCACTTGTATTCTTGTCCTTGTAAAACAAACACTTTGAACGAGTCATTCACTTGGAATGGTTGGTAGACCCAAAGTTGTTAAATCAGAATGGACCAAAAGAAAATTGTGAAATCAGAATGAGTCACTATATTGCTGTATATGCTTACAAATTTGAATTTCTTGTCAACAAATATGAATACTAACCAAATATATTTTTTTAATACATTAAGTAACATTTGAGATAAACTATACCATTCAGAAACTGTAAAGAATACTGCTTACTTTTTGAACTTTGTGTAATAAATTGGAAAAATATATATAGTTGCATTCCTTTATGTACCAACAAGTTTTTAAAAGCCACATGCTGAGTTACAACTAATTAATTCGAATCAAACTTATTCGGACCATATAAGTGTAAAGCTCTCCCACCAGTAGTAGCTACATACATACATATATATATATATATATATTTACCATCCTAGCAGTAACATATCTAGTTACATTTAAGAACTCAGATTTCATACCATTAAAATTTATTTGAAAATTTGCAAAAGTAAAATAAAATTATTATGTGTCTTCCTTTTGAAAAATAATTAAATTTATGGAATAATAAATAAATAATTAAAAAAATTCCAAACAATAGAAACAAAATGAATCTCTTCGTTTCGAAACGCCAAATGAAACGTTACATTGAATTGAAAGATTTTAAAATTGTAATTAAAATTATCTCAAATGACAACAAATATTATTATACTTCAAGAAATTTATTATTAAATTTCAAAATAAAAAATATATTAAATTTTAGGAAAGTTATATTTTTAAGTGACTTTGATAATAATTTTTCTAAAAAAAAATAAACCTTAAATGTAAATTCTCTTAAAATTTTTACAGGTTGACCCGAGTAATATTATGGATTCTAACAACTTTTTTTTTTAAAAAGAAAGACTTTGAATGAATCAGGAAAGTTTGGTTTGTTTATAAAGTGAATTGGAAGCATGAAAATGATGGGAAAGAAAGGAAAAAAAGGGAAGAAAAGAATGCAGGAGCCTTAGCCCTTAAAATATTTTTCAGTATGAATTTTTGTTAGAGTAAAAGAAGGGAGAGGACGTGTTTCTTTTGACTGAAAATATTTTTCTTTCAATAAATTATACAAAAAATATGTTTAATTAATAAGAATACGTTTGATATCGCATAAAGAATGTGTTTAAATTCTGTTGACAATAGGATGGCCTTATTTATGCGTAATCTAAGTATATTTGCAAGCATTTTTTAGCAACAAGACTGTCTTGATTTCGATAATCTTCTGAGGCCTAATTCATTTAAATTTCTGTATACCCAAAAAAATTATATAACATAACTTAACTTTTTTCAATTAAATAAAATTTTTTATATTTATTTTAGGAATTTATACACATTTTCTTTAAAAGAATATAAAACAAATATATTATGAATTTTTTTTATAAATAAAAAGTTTAGGAGAATTGAGTTCTATTGACTCATCAATGTCAAGATAGATCTTAAGACTCAAAGAGAACTTACAGTAATACTTATAAATTACCCACTAATATAGTTTTCACTTTGGCAAGATTCGAACATATATACTCTTCTAGTGTATGAATCTTATCCTTACCATTGAGACAACCTATGTTGGAAAAGTATACTATGAACTTTAGTTTTCTTTTGGTCAAATATTATGAATTCTAGTTAAATTATATATCATATCTCGTACAATGCAGAGAATAGATAATAACATGGTACACAAATACAAGTACTTATATTAGTTAAAATACAATACATTATGTCAAAAATGATAAATTTTAAAATTTGAGTGCATGAGATATACATATATAATTATGTATATATTTAACAAATGAACATATGAAAAATGAATAATATAACAAAATTTTGATTTTCAAAAAGTATTTCAAAAGTAATACAAAGATATTCAGTTCACCAACAATTAATTTTCTATAAGCTTTTAGTTAACGTTGGAACATTATGGAGAAAAAAAATTATGATAATATCAGAATACATGTAATGCATATTCAGTACAAAAAAAAAAGAATTTGTTATGCATATATTAAATTAACATGTATTTAACTCACCAAAAGCAAAAAATAAAACATAAAAAGAAATAAAAGGCAATACTATTTGTTTATCGAATGCAATATGTATTCAATACATTAAATGTCACACTCTTATTTTAACAGAGCACTAAAATATTACATTTATAATTAATAGAGGGTGAGGATCCAACCTGAGAACTAAGCATATATCTAATATCACATTTATAATTAATTATAAGACTCAAAACATATATACTATAAGCACATAAGCCGATGAGATATAAAAACTAGGTCTACGAAAACTATATGAAAAAAATATTCCAAAACCATTGTGAGTAGATAATACTGAATATAATGGGAAGGATACATCAGATCATTAGTTACAGCATAGGAAATTTGAAACTTTATATAAGAAAAGTTAATTTAGAAAAAAATAATAACATAAAATAAAATAACCCAATTGATGAACATCAAGCAAAATATTAAAATACATTCGTGATGACATTCAAAGATCTAAACATCGATATTGTAGTCAACACATAACTAAATTCTTATCTAAAAAATGTCCAAATAGAATTAAACAAATGAGAGCACAAAAGCCCACAGTAATTATTATCAAATTAATGGGAGCTCGAAATAATAAATATTCTAATTAGATGGTAGCACAGTGGCCCACCTCAATTTAAGTTCTTATATACTTTACATACCTGAGCCATAATTCACATACATATTGTGACAATAACTGAAACAGTTTAGAAAGATGTTAGACATCATTCTTCAACCTCATGGCATCACCAATTCATTTAGATATCAAATTTCAAATAAAAAACATTTTACTTACACCATAAAATTTTCCATGCCGTCCCAATTAAAAAGTTCTCATATGGCACCAGAAATTTCAAATCATTTGTTTTTAAAAAAAAACAACAACAATAAAGAGGTAAAATGTCACAGCATAGCATAAAACAAGTACAATGAATACTATCCAAGCTATTAAAAATTGGACCGGTTATTGAACCGATTAAGACAATAGTTCAAGATTCAATAGTTCAACCGTGGTTCAACCGGAATTAAACCCTAGTAGTAATAAAATTAATGATTTTTAATGTTATTATCTGTTATATATTATTAAAAAATATTATTAATAAATTTCATAACTTAATATTAAAATCTAAATAAGTCAATATTCATCCATAATCATATTTTGAATTCAAAATAATTAATTAATATTCTATTTTCATGTTATTTGTTAAGTAAATTTATCATCATTAATAATTATATATCATAATAATGCTTATACAATATTATAATATGGAAAGAAAAAATTATACAAAAAATAATGCTATTCAGTACTAAAAAATAGTATTTTATCTTGAAAATTAAAAAATTAATATATATATATATATAACTGGTTCAAACTGGTTCTGGACTAATTCTCACTGATTTAAGCCCAATTCCACTAGTTTTTTATTGGTTTCCACCATTTCTTCTCTTCTTCCATATAGGACTTAGCACCGATTCCCGATTCAACTAGTTAATCTAGTCCAGTTTTTAATACATTTATACTATATACTCACCAACCAAAAAAGCATTAACAAATTCGCTACCACTTCTTGACCATCAATCCATATGTGGGTCAGATCCTAAAATATTTGCAACGTAATACGATTACAAAACGACTCAATACATTTGGAACATGACTTTACTCGTCCAACATGCTTCAATACATATGAGAATCATAATTAAATTTTTCCACTAGTATCATATAGCAAGATATAATTTATTATTGCATCAAGTTCACTACTTGATTGGTAATTCACTCATCGAGTTATTTTTATGCTATCTAACCCTTATTCCTATTCACTTTAAATTCCCCAATATTTCCTTTAACTTCAACGAAGTCAATTCACCCAATAATCAAGAAGATCTTAATATGAAGCCATAATATTATATAAGGAATCACACTGTCCTTCTAAGGTATTCTCAATTCAACCGTTTAAAACATTCCTGTAACATATTCAATTCAATTTAGTTAGCTTAACTCTCCACTAGTAATTCTCAATAGAATGTTAACTCTGAATTCCATTAAAAGTTATAGAACACATCTCTATCACATACATACAAATAAAGAGATTGAGTGACGCTTGAATTACTGTCAAGTTAGAGTTACAACTATAGTGACTCGCGACTCATTTCAGTTATAGCTCTATTCTTTCTTTCAAGCATTTCATCGAACATTTGAGTGCAAACCATTTTCTCCAAACACATGCAAAACATGAATCGTGCCCCAAAAAAAATTTAGAACAACAATTTACCAAACCATTTAACATCCCTAATTTTTCAATTCAATGTAGCTTAGAAAAGAAGAGAACAAGGAAGGCATTAGCTTTGTTTATACATGGAAGAATCAACCATTTCAAATCTCCTCCCTTGTTTTGAGCGTGAAAATGAAGAGTCCATTTGGAAAATGGGAGAAAGGGGAGAAATTCTTAAAGCACTCAAGATTGAAAGAAAAAATAAGAAATGGGAGAAAAGGGCTGCTGGTTGTAGATTGAAGAACTCTTACCAGAAAACATGATGACAGTGAATGAAAAGAAGAAACCAAGGATTCAATGGCGTCTCTACACTGTGCCTCATTATCTTGAATATATTTAGTTCATTGATAGTTGAAGCTGCTTGACTATAGCCTTCTTTTATCACATTAACTTCTCTAAGTGATCTACATTTGTGACTACTGGCTCCATTGATTATGATAACTTTCACTGAATTTTAAAAGAAGTGATTTTATGATTCAGGTTTTTCTCTGTTGTCAAGAAGTCCAAGTTGTTCATGCTCATCTTATCTTTCTAGCCTTCTATTTTAGATCATTTTCTTCTTTGTGGGCAAGAAATCAAACTCTAGCAGACACATACAGTTAGTATAATAAATGAAAGAAATCTTCATGTTGAAGGATTCAATGAAGGCTCCCAAGTTGATGTTATTGCTCTCAAGTTAGGAGATGCAAGGTTCGATATGCAGGTAGTCTCCACAAAATCAACTTGCATGTCCTAGCTTATAGACAACAAAATCAACTTGGAAGTCTTGTAACAACCCTTATTACATTATCCTACACTGAGTCTCTAGCTAATAAGATACAATTAATGATGTGTGAAAGACCAGAGAAACCAAGATAGAAGAAAGAATCTAAATAGAGCAAAACTAAAAATTGAAATAGCAAAAGGCCATACTATGGTGAGGAACAGAGCCGTAGCAGCGAGAGACACTCAAGTGTGGAGTAGCATGCTCCAGTGCGAGCTTGGAAGAAGATCATTATGATATCTTGTATGGTACAATATGTGGCAAATGAGTTAGAATTGAGTTGTAAGAGGTCGAATGAGGATTTTATAGATAGGAATTAATTGCAGGGGATACTTTGAGCTATGAGAATTCTAGGAAGTGAATATTATGTAAGGATGCTAAAGTTGATGGAAAAGTTTTCATGACTCTCTCCTATAACTTAAAATGAGGATTATGAGGGAAATGTGTTGTTAACTGGTTGTGGACGAGAAGTTAGCATAATTAATGATGGTCATTTGAGATAGTAATTTAAGCATTGAAAAGTCATGAATATGGACTGAGGGAAGTTTTTTTCTTGGTACATCCCCTAGTTGTAAGGATATAAATAATAGGATGCTATATTACAAGTGTAAAGTATTGGTTACCCTCAAGATGCCTAAGGGTAGAAGTTGATAAGCTAACCCCTTTCCATATGCTGTTGTCTCTGGGTTTTTCCCAGCAATAGCTTTGGAGAATAAGTGGGAAGTTGTTGTTGTTAGGAAGTATGAAAAAACCTTGTATGGTATTGAATCATGAGTCTAGAACAAGCAATTAACTAGTTGAGACTTAATGCCAACTGATTGCGCGTTTGACGCACTAGTTACTCGAGGTGTGAGGTACTAATGGACTGAGAGTGAAATACTTGGTGATGATATCAATGAGAACCCAATTCTACTTATATTCATGGTCAATAAGATGTCTATCTTTTGAAAGATTGATTAGGTATAGCTGACCAATCAATCTATACGTTATAGCAATTCACTGAACATGAGTTGAGTGGTTTTTCATCTAATAGAAAGAATTTCAAATCTTTAAATGACTATGAGAAGGAAAAAGGGATTAAAGACCCAAAAGTAGAGTTCGTATAGATTCATAAAAATTAAGGCATGTAATTGTATTATAATGGTCGAATTAGATTGGAAGAAGAAATTTAAGTCATGAGTAGTAACCCCAATTATATATATGGAGTACTGCATACTTACCATTGAATTGTATGATGTGTTATATTAGTTAAGGTCAACGTATGAAAGATTAAAATTTCTTATATATGATATGAAAATGAAAATAATATCATGTAGTTTTTATATTTCTATATATAATTTTTTTATTTGAAATAAGATAAATATAGTTTTAAATAATAATATAATAATTCCACACTTGAAATGAAAAACTATATATAATTTTAGCCATAAAAATATCATATAACTTTCTATTAAATTTATGTATAATTAACAAAGTTTCATTATGCTACTGTATAAGGGTAATCAAATTTATAATGACTATTCATCTTAAGAAAAGAACAATTAAAAAGTGGTAGGAATGTATAGTAAATTATGCCGAGTATACAATAGACAACTTAGTTCTGTTGGACTATCAAATACCGAAGAAAAAGCCTAAATAAACGATCTCACTTCTAGTATTTCTAAAACTGTAAGAATTTTCTATTGTATAATGATATCTTATTGACTTTCCTATAATTATGTGTTTCTTTCTTGTTGCACAAGTTTTTTTTCTTAACTCCTCATCACTATTTTATTTCTTTTTTAAATATTTAAGAGTTTTTTAGGAACTATTTTCCTATTTACTATAGTTGATATGAATTTCTGACACCATTCAAACAATCTATTGGCCCGTTGGATATGTTAAAAGGATTTTCAAATAAAATGAAATAGGAAAAGTACAAAAAAAAAGGGTCTAAAATTATGTATAGTTTGTAAGAAAAGTAAACAAAATCTTATTATAAAATTTATCAAGTGTATTGAAATGATAGAAAAGAATATTTGAGATGTGAAATGATAATAATACTTCTTAAAAAAATATTATTGAAAAGTGAAGCTCATAGTAAATGAGTGATAGAAAGGGGAAATGGATCCTTTGCTGCTACTGCAACAACAGAGGATCTAGATCATCTAGAAAAATTCTAGATGGTCCAAATTTTTTATATAATTTATTTAAATTTAATTTTTTTAATTTTAAAAGAAGCAAAACACAAAATAAAAATAATCTTTTAACTGAAATATTTAAAAGAAATAATATTTAATAAAAAAAATAAATTATAAACATAAGTAGACTCTAGACCGTTCATTTTTAGATCTTTTCTCAAAACAGCAGCACCAGTGGAGGGGAAATGTAGGGCTCGTAAGTGAAGGTTAAAAATGATAATTAAGTTTTGAATGTAAGTCAAAATAGTTAGAAAAAATTTCAAATAGGAAGAAGCTTCTATAAGAGGTGGGAAAGATGAAGCTTTCCATAGGAGGTGAGAAGAAAGATGCATCCATGAAATTTTTTTTTTGATAAAATGCATCCATGAACTTTGATGGAATTAAATTTCATGTTCCTCAATTTTTTGTTCTTCCTCTACCATTCTATACATAGGGCTTTTGCATTATGAAGTAAATATAGGGAACAAATGAGAAAATTCATACAATCTTAAGCATTCGCAAAGTTTTTTCTACTTGAGCAAAAATTTACCCGCTATTTCACTAATTTAATATATTTATTTTTATATTAATTTAAGATTTTTGTCCCTTAAATTTGCTTCATCCTAAGTTGGTTTTCTAATTTCTAATTAGTATCATATGTATTCTAAAATTTGGGTTTTCTACCAAGTTGACATACAAATGTGAATTTCAAATTTCTTTATTTGGGTGCCCTCTGCCATCAATTTCTATTTTTGTATATTTGGCAAAAAAAAATTCTATTTTGTATATGGATTTTGACTTCGATTATTAGGTATGCAATTGTCCCCTCTTCTTGTATTGATTGGAAATGACTTTTAAGCCATCTTCCCTTGCTTTATATATATATATATATATTCTACTTTATTTATTTTCTTTTTCAAAAAAGAATGTACCTCATTTCCTATGAGTTAGCGTGTGGTTATAAATTCATTATCAATCTCCTTGATTGATTAGCTTGTAATTCGTTGGCAAAAAAAAATTAGCTTATAATTTCAAATAAGAGTCGGTTTGAAAGTCAGGCAAAAAAAAAGGGAAATATGACACTTGAAGACCAAAACTTTCAATCAATCCCATTTTAGGTTAAAAATTCGAAAATACCAAAAAATGACCATGGTCTCAAATTGATCAAATTTCTAAATAGGAAATGACTTAAATGTCATTGTTAAAATGTTTTACACTCAACATCAGCTTTTTACTACTTTTCTAAAATTTAACATTGAACTTCCTCGATTTTACACTAGACATAATAAAAAATTCAACTCTCAGAATTGTACACTCATCTTCTATATTTTACTACTCATGTTCCGTGATTTGACACTAAAGACCCTCGATATTATACTGGATAAGTCTAAGAATTTTATACTCAACTTTCATTTTTTACTATTCAACATCTATTTTTTACTACTCTTTTTTATAAATTTGACACTAAACTTTCTAAATTTTACACTCATATTCCACAATGTGTTTAATGTAAAATTGGGGATGTTCAATGTTAAATTTATGAAAAAGAGTAGTAAAAAGTAGATGTTGAGTGTAAAACCTTTTTAGAAAAGTATTTAGGTCATTTCATATTTACATTTTTAATTAATTTGAGAACATAGTCATTTTCTGATATTTTCAAATTTTTTGATCTTAAAATGGAATTAATTGAAAGTTTTGGTCTTTAAGTGTCATTTCCCAAAAAAAAGAGTTGGTTTGAAATGACAACGGCTGGGATGAAACTGAGCATCGAGATTGAAAAAAATTGAGGAGTTTTTTTAAAATTGTTTTTAATGAAATGATCAATTTTTTTTATAATTTTATAATCAAACTATTTATTTTTTAGTGATATTATTTATTTTTAATTTGTATGTATTAATTAAGTTATGAACTAATGGATTTTTTATATATTTTAATTAATCAAACTAAAAATATTGTGTATTTATATTAAAACATGATTTAGGATACCAAGGGTGGTTGAGTCAAATAGAAGGAACACAATTTTCTTTAAATAAAATTGTGAATTCAAACTTTGTAGTTGAGAAAAATCATATTGAGAGAGTTATTTTCAATTAATCTTAACAATGTCTGAATTTGACTTAATAATAACAGATATCAAATTGTTGTAAAAAAAACACGATTTAAGATAAATGGTTTATAATTTTATTGAATTTTGAATAGAAAATAAAAAATTTAAAAATTGTCATAAGAGGGTGTACAATATTCCTCCAAACATTGCAAATCTATTTATAGTAACAATAATCAAAATTACTTCAAAAGCTTCGCCATTAGGTTAAAAAAAGAAAAAGAAGAAGAAATTAAAATTTTAGCTTATAGGTGACCATTTTTTGGCCAAAATATGTGAGGATTGGATAAATAAAGAGGAAGCTTAGATTTAGCTATGGCCACGTACGTGATTGATACTAATGGGTAATTTTAAAAAATCTAAGAATATTTTAATAATCTCTTTAGGGGCTATATATATATATATGTTTACATGATAATATTTATTACTATTTAACAATTTTATTTAAAAAAATATTTATTGTCTCCATTGGTTTTGGGTCCTAGCTCTGCCTTTCCTGGGTCAGGGAATTATCTATCAGCTTCATTAGATTAAAAAGCAAAAGAAAGCCCCATAATCACGACAAGCACTCAAGTCCCCTATAATATGGACTCATTTGTTTAATAATTGAAGTTCTTAGGTTTGAAACAGTCATTTGCGACGGTATCATAGTCTTTATCGATAACTCTTTCCAGGATTTTATATTGACCCTAAATTTTGGGAGGTGAACTTTTTACTAAGTAATTAACATTGGACACTTTATGTAACAATGACTTAGATTTTGAGTTTACCAAGTAATTATTTGTGTCTTATGTGAGATTCATGATGCTCTAGGACGATTCCTTCTTGCATAATGCTCTTGAGCTTTACATATCTCTCTCTCGTTACTTAATGCAATCCCTCTTGAGTTTTTTTTTTTTGTTTTTGCTTCCTCGTTCCTCTTAATTATGAAATAGTGAAGAGTTTATTGGTCGATGTTGTGCTTAAGATGATGCTTTTGTTGTCTTATGCTTCTTTTGGGTTTACGTGGGTGAGGCTCTCGTTTAGGGCTCAGAATAGAATCGTCAGAGGACCAAAATGGTAAAAATGGAGGTTTAATTAAATTTTAATAAGCATATTCAAAAAATTAATTCTAGTAATTATAATTTAATTATCTCTACAAAAGTAGAAAATTTTAATTTTAGAAGGAGCGAGGGAATAAAAATTTAGTTATTAATTTATTTGGGAAAAATTAGTTTAAATTAAAGGAAGAAGGAAAAATGTTTTAATTTTTTTATAATTATATATGCATATTAATTATCATTTCTGAAATTTTATGTAAAGGATGAACAATAAGCACAAGTCGTAGAATGAATATGAGAAAAGTGAGAATAAATAATACTGAAATAACTGTCAAGAGATAATTAGTCCTTTTGTTATATAGGCAATTAGGCTGAGATAATTACCGATCATACAATGTTTGAATATTGTTTTTTTTCTGTTGGGCTCCATTCAGCAATGTTGACTTCTAATTTTGTAGAGCATAAAAAAGTATCGCTAAGTTGCTTTCTTGGGAAGAGAACGAATTAAGCCCATTTGTTTATGGGGAGCGACGGAGAGGCCCATTATTTACTGAACGTCGTGTGGGAGCAAGAAGGGGATGACAATTTTTTTTTCAGAAGGACAAAACTAAGTGACTATTAATAACTTTACAGTTAGTTTGTTAAATGTAGAATGGAGATGAAGTTTTAAGGAATGAAGAAATGCGCATGAAAAGAGTTATATATTTACACATATTATGACCCAAGGGAAAAAGGAGCTCCGGATTTAGAGGGAAAATTAGAAATTAATGAATGAATTATGGAGATAATGGTAAGAATTTGGGCGAAAAGCAAGAGAATTGGTTCCATATTTAATTTTCCCATTCTGAAAGATCTTGGCACACCAAGAATTGCAAATTCCCCAACGTAGAAAAGCAAAATTAGCTTGGAGTTTATTTCCCTAAGATCAGGCACATGATGCTAAATAAAAAATATTAAACCTTATAGCAGAACATCTAAACTGTAAGCCACAAAAAACAAAAAAAAACAATATGCAGTAAAATAAAAAATAATGCATAAAATGATACAATTACTAATTTGTGCAAACTAGTTAATACATATTGCTTGAAGATTACCAAAATACTACAAAAGATATTTAATTGATTTGAGTATTATCCAAAGCTCTGAATACTATCAAGATAAATATAAAATTGCTTGGGCTGGGGTATCATCCAAAGCTCTCAACATCATCCACAAGTGAAACTGAGCCCGCCCCGCCAGTTAATATCAAAATGAATATAAAATTACTTGGACTATTTTTTTTTTTTTGCCTTCTTGTTTTGATCCAGTTAATTTCTTTTCTTTTTTCCAACCGGGACTTGTGATAACTGTATCGTGGGGGTTGTTCGATTACTAAGGTTTAAACAAAAGAATGCAGTATAGCTAAGTGAACACTAGATCGTTCTCACTAGAAGTAATGAAATTTTGGTTTAATTTAGCAATTAAAATTGGATTAAACAAACACACTGACACTAAGGGAGGCTTTTGCAAACAAGAAAAACGGAAATATAAAGACAAGGGAATTTGGAACGACCAAAGAAAGCACAATGGAAAGGAAAATCAATTAAACCAAACACTAGAATATAAGAGAATGGAAAAGTGTGTGAATGGAATAGTGAGTCAACTATGAGTTTAGCAAATGAAATTGGACCTATCCTTACTTAATCCACTTAATTAATTATCATTGGGATGTGATTAATCAAGTTAATTAACTAGTTAAGACACTTACCAACTAAGCTCAATTCAAGTGATTAATTAACTCTAACTGTGAACACCATATTTTACCTGAGCTTACTGTATAAAATTAGAAAAATTGAAAAAAAATTGAAAAGTAACACAAATTTTCTTTTAATTTGAGTTTTGATGAAAATTTTCTAAAATTAAAAAAATAATGCAAAAAAATCACTCTCTAAATCCAATCCTTTTCTTTCAGGATTTTCAAAATAAAAAAAAAAAGAGAAGAAGATAAAAGAGAATTCTCTTTGGATTTCCTTTTATCTAGCAAATTCCACTTTTGTGAGCAAAATCTCATTTTCAAAATATTTCAAACTTGCTCTTTAAAAAAAAATTAAATTAAATAGCTTTCAAGCAGAAAAAAATCCTATTTATATTTTTCAAATTTAGCATATTATTTTCTAAGTTTAAATTTCAAATAAAGTTGTTTGCCTAACTTTCTTTTCTTTTCTTTTTTTTAAAAGATCTCTTGTATTAAATAAAATAAGTTAAGTTTAAAAAATCTAATTTAAAAATAAAAAGATGTAAAACGCTAAAGTTTTTAATGTTTGACCCTCTCGTAATATCGATACCCTATTTCCCCTTTGATGTCGTTGAAGTAAAGCAATAGAGGAAGGAACAAGAAAGCCAGAGCGATTGAAGAGAGAATAAGGGAAATGAGCAACAGCAACCTCGGATCTCCTTCCCTTCTGTTGTTAGCATCGACCTCTCTCCTTCCCTCCTATTGTTGACATTGATTCTATTGTTAACATCGACCTATAAGGAGGCAACGTTATGGAGAGGCATGATGGAAAGAGGCAAAGACATGAGAAAGGAATACCTTCTAAAAATCTCATAGATCTAGTCAACGATTGGTAGTGCAAAAGAGGAAGGTTTGATTTTATTTCTCAATTGATCGCTTCACCCAAGGTATGAGACTTCAGATTGTAAAGAGAGGAGACAAAATCAAAAAAAAAAAAAGGAGGGAGGAGAGGAGAAAATGATGGAAGGTGAAATATAGGACAGTGAGAGGAGAGAGGAAGAGGAAAAATGAGCGAGCTTGGAAAAAAAAAGTTCCAAGGGAAAGTGAGAAGGGCCGAGAGGGATAAAAAGATAAGCCACTAATATGAACATGTTGGAATCTCTCAGTTCATCTTCATGTTGAAAGGTAACGATTTCATACACCTTTTCCTTTCTTGTCTACATCTATTTTGAGATGTTTTGGAAATTCATATCTAGGGTGGTTGAGCATTAAGGCTTTTCTTTAGCTTGGGCTAAGATTATGTCTATGTATACTTGTTGCAAGTTTCTTTTGTCATGTGTGATGCCTACCTTGGTTTTACATCTAGTCTTCATGAGAAGTCTAGTTGCTTTGTTTTACTTTAAAGTTTGCATGTCAAATGTTTGAGAAAATGTTTATGAGGGTTTGTTTGTTTAGAAGGAGGAATTTTTTGGGCATAAGTTTTTGAACAAGATCCCTTCACCTTCTAGTCTATTTTAGATTCTTAATGCAATAACATTTGAACCACCAAGCTAACTTGCCATTATCGAGACCAACCTTTATTGAAAGCACCTTACAACTAAGGGTGTTCAAAACTGAACTAAACCGATGGCATTGAACCAAACCGAAGAGAATTGATCAAAACAAAATGAAAATGAGGTCTATTTCACTACCACAAAAATGAGTTTTTTTGGCGCCTAGTTGTAGGCGGTTATATAAAAAAGCGCGAAAAAAAGTTAGGAGGAGAGATTTGTAGGCGGTTGTAAGAACAACCGCATGCAAAAATATACTTTTGTAGGCGGTTATTTAAACAACCGCCTACAAAAGTATAATCATTTAAAAAAAATAAAAAAAAACTAACGCAAGCGGTTATTTAAAATAACTGCATATGATTATTATTATTATTTAAAAAAAATCACCAACGTATGCGGTTATGAATATTAACCGTCTATGTTTCTTTCTTTCTTTAAAAAAATTATTAATTATGAATGTTTCTTTTAAATTTCAGCCCCAATTTAAAGCTATAGGCATTCTTTCACTCTCGCTACCTCACAGATTAGTTTGTCTTGTCCGAGTTCTCTCCCGCTAGCCAAGTCCGTTCGGCATCTCTTTGGGTCCCCAAAGTCCGTGGCTACTCCGTCCCGCCGAATCTGTCTCCCCAGGCTTGTGGCTTCTTCGTGGGTTCCACAAGTCCGATCTAGGTCTATGGCTTGTCAATGGTTCAACTTCGACTTTTCTGGGGAAGTTCTTTGCTAGAGAAGAAAAAGCTTTCCAAGTAAAAAGTCTTCAGTGAGATTACACATACTGTAGATCATACAAAGTTTTAGCTTCAATGTATACTGAGGAACCCATTTGTTTTTTTTTCTTGCCCTTTTCCTTTGAATGGCTAAGGGTCATTAGGGCCCATTGGTACTAGGTAATTAATTCTTCACCTTCCTTTAAATAGCTTATTCTGATGAAGGCGAGATTCAGAGTTAGGTCCTTTCTCACAGCGCCAAGAAACTGTCAGTTGACCCTAGAACCTTCAAATTTGCTAAAATTGGGACACAGAAATCTTTTGTTAATATATGCCATGTTTCTTTCTCATTGTGATGTGTTAAGATTGGGCCTTTCTGGGAGTTTGGAAAGGTACAGTCACTCAACCATTAAAAATTCGAATAAGAAAATATGATCCATGCTTTCACATTGTTATCATTTCCCACACGTTATTCAGTGCTTAGTTACCCATAAGCCTTGGCAGGAGAAGGCTATTTGGTTTATGTCTGAATCTTTATTTTGCTTTCTCTTAAGTCAACTATTCTGCATGCTCTCCAACTAATAGTTTACTGCACTTGTCTTATTTAGAGAAAAGGTAATGATATATGGAAAACCCATTTTTCAGTTATAAGCTTTGGAAACCATATCTCAGAGTAGTTATGGAACGTGACATGAAAGAAGTCAGTGAAGGTAATAAAACCAAAGCTAAAGTTTTGGCAAGTAGCTTGCAGTAGATGAAAGCTTGCTTCCTAGATGTAAGCTGTTATTTGGCTCTTGTTCCTTTGTTAGTTGTTACCAAGATTTGGTTATTAAGGGAATCTATTGTGTCCTGGGGATACTCTAAAGCATGCATCTATTTTAGCATTGGGATGGCATACATCTAGATGGACATTATTTGTATAATCTTCTACAGTATGTATTGAAACGAAAAATTTTTGTATAATCTTCTAACTAAAAAGTTCCTATTGCTGGATTTCTTAATCATTCAGTATGTATACTCTTTCTCTTTATTGAGTCTCCTCCCACTTTCCTTTTGTTCTTGGTTTATCCCCTCCCCTATTTCTAGAATTTTAAGATTTAATGTTTTCCTAATATTGTGATTTAGTGAGGAAACAATGGTAGTTAAAATTCAGATTACAAGGACTGTCAATTATCTTATAAGATATGCATATTCTTCTGGAACAAAATTTAGCATCTTATTCCTCCATGCCTCCCTTTTTGCCAATTTAGATTATTTCTCATACTTAGGGAGCTCTACCACTTTTTTGTTGAAGTATATCTACTTTGATTAATGTTCAGAGATATTAAGATAGATTTCATATTAACAATGATGTTAATGATATTAAGAATACTGTTTCTATCCTTGTTTTGGAATCCTTATTGAAAGTTATCTGATTCATTTTCTGGTTCCTGACTATAGTTTTGCCCACACATAATGCACTATGGCTAAGTAGATCTTGCAACAAATACATTGAAATTTCCTCTATCAAGACCATGCAGAGCTGGAGAAGAATGTTTGTTTAAGCTATGGGATCTTCTCTAATTCTCATCTCATTCTTTTATGGTTTCTTACCACACTAGAAAAGGTTGCCTTTTGCCTTTGATTATCTTTTTAATAGGAACTGTATCTGGATATTCTCTTGACTTTACTTCTTTTTTTATCCTTTATATCTGGAAATCCTATAGTGAGAAGGGTAAAGTCTAGCTTCTGTTTAGAAAATTTGCATTAGTTAATTAGTATGACTTGTGTATTTCTTCTCTTCTGATTTTTTCTTTTGGTTCTCAATAGCAGAACTTTACTATGGGAGGAGAACCGTGGCCACGAATCCTATTGTAATTGGGGGAAGATAAAGGTACTTTACCTTTCACTTCTGCTATAATTCTATTCTTTCTTTTTTCTTATAAGCCTTTGTTTAAATTGTATACCTTAATAATTAATAGCTGTTAAAATATTAATTTAATTTATTTTGTGATTATTAATTTCTGAGTATCAACAATATCTATTTTTATATATTTATATAAAAGTTGCACTATTTAATTATAAGTTATGAAAAATAATTTTTTTTGGCTATTATGTTAGCTATTGTCAAACTTTCATTTGATGCCTTTTTTTGGAGTAAACCAGGAGTTTTTCATGAGAGTTGGCATTAAGATTGTCCACCTTATTTTCATTGTTTTACATAATGTTTTCACTATCCTTGTTTCCATTTGGCTATATATTTAAGATATATATTTCAATGGTTGAAAATTGTGAGTTTTGTTCATATGATTGCAGTATGTATCCAAGATCTTTAATTTTCCTTTATGACATCATATGCTTGCACTTGGTTGATATAAATGGAAAATGAAAAATAAATGTTTTACTTCATGCTCCTCTTTTTTCTTCAAACTGTGTTTTCTTGTTTTGGTAAAAGTTCAAGTCCCTTTTTCCTGTATCTATAGTTATTATATTGTATTGATGGTGTATACTATTTGTAATTGTCACTGCCCTCTAGATATCGTTCTTGTTGTCATTTTGATTTTCAATCAACCATTTTTATGTGGATATGTGGCTGATATAGCTCAATGGTGTTATTGATGGTTTACCATATTGGTTTAAGCAAGGATTGAAAGATCCAATCAAGTCCTCAAAGTGGGTAAGAATAAGACAAAGGCTTGATTGCTTATAATGATAAAGTTAGATAATGGTGGTTAGAAAAGGATATTGGTCATAAGGATGGAACACCATTAAACTCTTGTTTGTTTTATCTCAGTCTACTCTATTTCTAAAACACTTGAATTTACAGCACTGCATTATATGGAGTCTGGCATTTTATAACTGAGGTTTATTAATAGTGTTCAACTTTAGGTTAGTACTACATGTTTATCGTTTATTCCTTTTTTCTTTCTTTTGCTGTAACTTGCTTGACCTGAAGTTTATTTCATATTGGTCTCATTGGCATATTTAGGAATTTAGAGCCCTGCAACTTGAATGTAGTTTCTTCATGAAGGATGTTAATTTGATCAATAGTAATTTATCTCTTATAATTTTCCTCTTTATGGCATTGTATCCTTTTTCCTTCTACTGTTCTTATATCCAGCTTTTCTTGAAGTCACAAATAATGGCCATTGTCATAAAGTTGGCTATAATTGTTTTCTCACAAAATGCTTTTTTCTCAAATTTGTGAATTAGGATGCTAATTCTTTTGGCGATTTAGTATAGTCTTTCATGAACTAATTTTCCCTAGCTGAATTCATTATACATGGAAGTTTTATTTTATTTTTTTCCTTTTAGTTTATACATGGTCGATGTGGACTGCACTCTGCAGCAAAGTCTGACATTTTCAACTTGTGGAAAGTTAACCTGCAGAACCTATACAATAGGGCCTTTGATCAAGCAAGATCAATAACATCCTTTCCTTCTCAACCATTCACAGGTAGCTAAAAGTTTATTTACTATCAACCATAATTTTTGTTCTAAATTTTAACCAGAAATCATAGTCTTAGGACAAAGATGGCAAGACTTTTTAGTCAAATATCAACCATAATTTTTGAACAAGCAGTAGTTATTGCTAAGGTTTGAATTCCTCATAAAAGAATCATCATGTGTTGCATAAACCACTAGGACTTTACTCAAACTTATTCGTTGGTCTTTGCCTAATTGAGTTAACCTTAAACCATGGAGTTTTGGAGTCTTAGAAACGTAGAATGAGAAATCTAGGCATACTAAGGAGTATCTCGGTTTGATTATAAAATTTGAACTGACCAAAAGGTGAGACCTTTGAAGATATGTAATGATTTTTATTTTATTTGTTTTTACCCCCTAAGGCTAAGATTTTCAAGGTTATCTATCTTGCAAAATTATATTATAGATTTTAATGATTTGTCCTTTTTAACTATTTTTTATGCAATCAGCTGGGTTCATTGGTTGAAAGCTCTCTCTTTAACTTTGAAGGTCATGAAGAGAAGATTGGTTATGTCAATACAAGGTTAGAGAAAGATTGACTATGTTCAATAGGTGTTGACATGTTTATAGATTACCTATAGTGTTTGGGATATTGTTTAGAATTTTTTTTCTTATTTTATCATTTTGTAATGTCAATATATTGTTTATTTATGATATGTAAGTTGATATTAATTTGTAAGTACTTTTTAATATAATAAATTTTATTTTTTGTCAATGGGTTCAACATATTGCATATATTTTGATACTGGATTAATTCAGTATCAAAATAGTTTTTTTAAAAAATAACTATCTTTTGTAGGCGTTATTTGTATAATCGCCTACAAAAGTGGGTTTTTGTAGGCGGTTATTTATATAACCGCATATAAAAACCCACTTTTGTAGGCGGTTATTTGTATAACCGCCTACAAAACTCCTCCTTTCTAGGACTTTTGTAGACTGCTATTTGTATAACCGCCAATAAAAGGAGATTTTTATAGGCGGTTAATAACCACATACAAAAACCACCCCCTTTATAGCGCTCTAATAGTAGGCGGTTCATAACCGCCAAGAAAAGTAAAAATAACCACCTACAAAGCCAATTTTTGTAGTAGTGTTTCAATTTTTGCTCTATTAAAACCGACACTATTTGGTTCAAGTTTGGTTATAGAAATAAAAAACTTGAACCAAACCAAACCACACTTGCTCAATATATTATAATTATAATTATGAGTTATAGTATAACATAATAACATTAAGAAGCCTATAACATAATACACGTTGAACATATATCTTTCTATATACGAAGCCCATGACAAAATAAGAAGCCCAATCCAATTCAAAGTTTCCATTCCTCTTTCACCTTGCTTTCGTAATGCTGTCATATAGAATCCGATCCTACCCAACTCCCAAATCCCAAATCTCTCACTTCGTCGTCTTCACTCTTTACCCTTCACTTTAAGTCAAAATCCCTAGCGTAGTGAGCGCATATAACTTGGACTTCATCACGAATCGCTATTCTGTTCTTCAACTTGAAAATACCAAAACCTGAGTCTTGTCAATCTCATTCTTCAATTTTGTCAATTTTTGCATCTTGCTTGTTCTCTAAAGCCCTTTCATCTTTCTCATTTGGTTCGAGTTCATCTGGTCCGTGGCTTGGTCGTCCGTGGCTTCGTGTGCTGCTACCTTTCTGATTCTATTTTGTGCATCATTGCTTGCTCAAGGTTCTATTTCTGGTTGTTTGGTTCTATTTTGTTCTACATAATACCTCGGTTTTAATTTGTCCATTTGTGTGCTTGGTCCTTGGCTTGGGTTATTGCTTCATTTGTCATTTTATACATATCAGCAAGGTAGAGAGTCTAGAGACCAAAGAAACAATAGGAAAAAGATGCTTTTCCATAATGAGAATTAATAAAAAATGATGCTGACATAGGAAAAAGAAAAAATAATGCACTTGTATAAAAATATTATAATGGCCTCATTATGTTAACTTTTTGTAATGCCTCTGAATTAAAAATTACCATTGCTTAACAATTGGATAAAAGATGTGCAAGTGGGTAGAGTAGAGACAAAAAATAGGGGGACCATATGAAAACTCAATCCTTAAGTAGGAGGAGGGACCATTTGCACTTTAACATGACTAAATTTATTATTTTGTTAAATAAGCTCATAATATGACATTGTTAAATTGATTTTTTTTTTGTACAGGATATTTTTCCAAATTTCAATATGAATGATTTGAGGTAAACATTTTTAAATTGGATGTTCATGTAGTGTGGTTTTAGTTTTCTATAAAATAATTTTTTTATCTCATGATTCTTTTTTTTAGGTAGCAAGAAATATATATGGATTTAGCAGATGTTGTTGAAGATAATCAGTCTAAAACTAACCAGTCAGCTCCCATTACTACTTCTGCTCCACCTGCTATAGATTAGCAAACAAAAATTTCAAATTAAGAGAAGGGAGAAGAGAAAGATAAAGAGAAAGAGAAGGGACAAGATTCAACCAATAATCAAGGTAAAAGAAAACCAACTAGACCTCAGTCTTGGGTTTGTGATCATTTTACATTAATTGAAGGTTACAATCCTGAATATCCAAGAGCTAATGTAATTGGTGTGGGATAGACTTTGCATGCCACAAAAAAAGAAATGGAACATCAATCATGGCAACTCATTTAGAATCTAGATGTAAGAAAATTGTTGTTGGAAATAAAGATCTAAAACAACTTGTACTTTCTTTCTAACTAAAAAGAAAAGAGGATGGAGAAGCTTGTGGAACTAGTTTGAAGGGAGTAACATTTGACCTTAATTCTTGTAGGCAAGCACTTGGAAGAATGATAATTGTTGATGAATTGCCTTTTAAATTTGTTAAGGGAGAAGGCTTCCAATTTTTTATGAGTGTTGTACAGCCTCTATTTCCTCTCCTGTCATGTATTTAGACATTCTCATCAAAGTGTTTGCCTAACTACTGATTGCTAGACATCTATACAAAACATGAGTTATTTATGTCTTACTAGGCATTTCATTGACGATGAATGGAAATTGCATAATAGAATTTTGAATTTTTGACAAGTAGCTGATTATAAAGATGAGACTATTGGTGAAGTGATTGAAAATTGTCTGTTAAGTTGGGGGATTGATAGGATTTTTATCATTACTGTTGACAATACTTCATCTAATGACGTTGTTATAGTTTATGTGAAAGATAGAATACTTGATTGGAATGGGCATATGATGACAGGAGAATATATTTGTGTTAGATGTTGTGCACATATCATGAATTTAGTTGTCAATGATGGGTTGAAAGAGATTCATGATTCTCTACAAAGAATTAGAAATGCAGTTTGATATATTTGTGCTTCACCAACTCGTTTTCAAAAATTTAAATCCTATGTGAAGTGAACAAGAATTCAACAAAAGGAAATTGTGAAATTAGATTATTCTACTAGGTGGAACTCCACTTACATTACGCTTGAAAGTGCCTTGAAGTTTCAAAAGGCATTCAAGAGGCTAGAAGAAAAAGATGTTATCTTTGCCTAAGATAAGGCAGGACTTCCAACTACTAAAGATTAGGATAAAGCATGTGTTTTTGTGAAGTTTTTGAAAATCCTTTTTGATGTAACTTAAAATGTGTCTGGCTCATTATATGTAACATTATCTCAACATTTTCATGACTTTTGCTTAGTGGTGAAAACCTTGAATAGTATGTGTGAAAGTGATGATTCTTCACTAAGTTTAATGGCTGTAAAAATGAAAATAAAACATGACAAGTATTGGGGGGATGTTAAAAATATGAATATGATGATCTTTGTAGCTGTGGTGCTTGATCCAAGATATAAGTTGAAGTTTGTGGAATGGAGTTTGAAAAAACTTTACAATGAAGACATGGCAAAATATTATACTAGGTGGATGAAAGAGCTACTTATCAAAATACATGAAAGTTATAAGTCTTTTCATGGCTTGAAAAAAGTTGCAGCCAATACTCAATCTCAAGGCAAGGAAGTTGCTTCTCATGAAGTTCTTGAAAAGGAGTCATTTGCAATGGAGTTTGATAAAGTCATGAATGAAGATGATAACCTTGAGAATCAATTAGAAGTGTATCTCTATTTGATGGAAAGTAGAGAAAAAATGAGTACAAAATTTGACATCCTTAATTGGTGGAAAGTGAATTCCTCTAAATATCCTATCATTGGGCAAATTGCTAGCGATGTGTTGGCTATAGCTATGCCTATTGTAGCCTTAGAAGCCACATTTAGCACCAGGGGTCGTATACTAAATGAATATAGAAGCTCATAGAGTGCCAAGATAGTTGATGCCCTTGTTTGTGCACAAAATTGGTTTTGATCTACCCCTTTGTCAAGTGATACTAAAGAGAAGGTGGAAGTGATTGAGAAAATAGACTTAGGTAATATTTTTATAAATAGGAGATTTTAAATAATTTGATTTCACTAGATATAAGTTGTATAACTTATTCATATTTCTTTTGTTGTACCTTTGTTAACAAGTCTTGGTGTAGTTGTTCTAAATGATGATGATGATTGATCAATATTAACTATTAAGGATTTTCAATTATCTTCTTTTATATATGTAAGTAGCATGAGTTGTATTTTATTATAATCACTTTTGACTATCATTAAATTTATTAAATCCAAATTCTAACATTTTTTCTTCTTTTCAGATATCATATGCCTTAAGCATGATGTTAGAATGGTGGCCAATTCAAGACTAATTTTTTCTTTTCTTGGATAATTTCACTTACTATTGTTATAGGAAATTTCAATGGGAACTTGCAAGACTGACATGAAAGGATGTTAGAACTTAGAAGCATGATATTATCAAGGGTGGCTAATCTATTTTGTGGATAATTTTACTTGCTGGAACTTCAATTTTTTAGTTAAGTTCCAATATGTATATTTTCAGCATATGTGATGACAAATGATAATGACATCATTATTTTAGATATAGTTTGAGAAAGTGAACTCAATGAATATTATATGACTATGTTGAGTTTTGATTTAGATCTAAATGAAGTGTTTGAAAAAAAAATTAGAGATATATTGCAAGTTGTTGCAACTGATGCAATGAGTGAATCATTGAAATTTATACTCACTTTGATAATATAACTCTTAACATAAGAAATGTATTTATTAAAGGGAGTAAAATGACTTTAAAAGTAAAAGAAATAAACCTATGATTTAAGAGACATTGAAGATATTGACCATGTCTTAAGAAAAATGCACTTCTTGTTCCTTAACATCAACCATATGCAAATCCTTTAATAAAGTGCATCCCATTCCCCAAAAAAAAAACTATATGCAACTTTCTTATTATGCATTTTTAGGATTGGCCTTTTATCAATATTAATCAAAAAAGAGTTGGCAAATCTTGATGCAATGAACAAGATTATAATTTACCAAATATTTATTGATTAGGGAGGAAGAGTGTAAATCTTCATAAAGTATATTAATAAGTAAATTATTTATATATAATTTACGTTTATAAAGTATCTATATGTAATCTACTTAATTTAATTTTTGAACAATAATATTTAAAAAAAAGTAAAATTAGCCTGAACCAAATCTGTACCAAACTAAACCAAATCGGCTTACAAACTGAACCAAACCAATTAAAATTCAAACCGACAAGGTTCTAATAAAAGGCAAACTGATTGGTTTGGTTCAGTTTGATTTTTGTCCAAAATCAAACTAAACCACACCCGTGAAGACCCTTACTTACAACATACCCAAGCTAAAAAGATACATTCATTGGCCATGAATATGCATTATAAAGTCATCTTTGCTGTAGAAAATACAAGGGTAATAATTTAACACAAGACATGGTCCTTTATGCTTTGGTTTTATATGAAATGTTTATATTTGATGCTGCTACCACATAAGGAATGATTTAAGCAAGGAAGTACCCATTTTGACTTTAGTTCAACATAAGAAAGTTTCTCTGTTTATAGCTCTTAATTGAACTATATACTCATGATTTTTTCCCCTTTCTAAAGCTTGGGTTAGGTGGCATGTATATTTGTTGTTTCAAAGGAATTATAATTTTTTTTTAGGTTGGGTTGATGTCTGATTAAATGGATTTATGTTATTTTGGAAGGAAGGCTATGTGCATTATTAGTTTTATTTTTGTTTCTAGCCCAACAATAAAAATCAATGTAGAAATTGATTAAATAGCTATACTAACAATATATAGCTGCAAAAGTCACTTGAAGGGTGAGTAATTTAGATTTTGGATGGGTTGTTTTTGTTGAATCAAGAGTTTTGATGATTCCAAACCAACATTCAAGAGCTTGGATTGAAGATATCAAAGGAGATCAAAGCTGTCTCAAGTGAAGATTTTCTGAGTTCTTGGTGTTAGATCTTTTGTAGGATCCTTAGTTTTTGTTATGACTGGGTAAAAGATTTTGATTTGAAGAAAAGATGTTTTCAAACTTTGATTTTATGTTAAATCTTTAAATATCTGAAAAACACCCACAAACAGACGAAGGTTGAAAGTTTAAGCTAAACTGTCAAGTTGGAAATTCGAACTTTGCCTTTGGAAATTCGAATTTCGAGCTAAAACTGAATAAGTCTGAAGAGATGGCTCTCTGTCAGACGAATTTTGGTTGTTCAAAATTTGAATTTTCATCTAGTCTGAAAGAAGCCTTTTATTAACAGATGAACTTCACACTTTCAAAATTCGAATTTCAAGTAAAATGAAGTTTGTAAAAACTAAAGAAATTCGTCTGAAACTATGATAAAGTGCATATGAAATCAAAATGAAATTGAGTTTGATAAATGCTCTCTGACAGACGAATTTTGAACTTCCAACATTCGAATTTTCATATAAGTCTGATAGATGCTTCTTTGCAACAGACGAACTTTGAGTCTTCAAAATTCGAATTTCAAACAAAACAAAACTTGAGAAAATGGAAGAAATTCGTCTGAAACTATGTTAAAGTTCACCTGAGATCAAGAGTAATTTAAGTTTCAAAACTGCTCTCTGACAGACGAACTTTGAACATTGAAATTCGAATTTCAGAAGCTAAGTTCTTGAGTCTGTTGAAATGAAACATTGACATACGAATGATAAGAACTTGCAACATTCGAATGATGAAATTAGTCTGAAAAGAGTTTCTCTGACAGACGAATTTTGCCCTTTCAAAATTCGAATTTCGAAGAAAGTAATCTACTGTGCCCCTTTAAACGTTCAATGGACAGACGAATTTTGGGGATCCAAAATTCGAATTTTGAAGGCACTGTAGAAAATTGAAAACACTGTTCACACTTAATCGAAAAACTTTCTTCTTGAAAATTCGTATGTCACATTGTGAAAATATTTTGTAAGTTTCAAAATTCGAATTTCACTTCATGAACAGACGAACTTCGTGCTGTAACGTTGGAAGCTTTAATCTTCGGTTCCTTCGAAATTCGTCTGTTGGCCAACCAAAATTTGAATTTCAGTATGTCAGAAACATTAAATGCGGTTGGTAAATGGATAGTTTTTCAGAGTAACCGTTGAATAACTTCCCCAACGGATAGATTTAGTCTCTAACGGATATTTGAGACCTAAATCTATAAATACAACATCATTTGAAGTTGTGGGTAACAAAAAAAACTTGTATATACCGAATTTCTGCTGAATCCTCTTCTCAAAAGCTTTTACCCTCTCAACTTCTATACTTGTACTTAAATTTTCATATCTACTCTTTTCAAGAGAGTTATTTCATTGTAATCAATCTACTCTTCATCTTGGAGATAGATTTACTTGTGAGGGGTATTCACAAGGGGATTGGGAAGCACATAGTGAAAGTGCTTGGAGAGTGTGAGAGAGCTCAGAAACAGAGCATACTCATGTAATGTGGCTTTAGCAAGAAGCCCACTGAAATTCTTGCTGTATAGTGGATAAATCTCAAGAAGTGTCTTGGGGACTGGATGTTGGTCAAGAGAATAGACCGAACCAGGATAAATCACTGAGTTCTCTTTTCTTTATCTCTACCTTTCACCTTGCTCTGTTTTACGCATTGTTTTCATTATACTGTGATATCTTCACTAACTTCACTTTGTACAGAAAAATCTCAGACTTCCAATTCACCCCCCCTCTTGGGAAGTCAGCCTTGCTAACAGTTTTAGCTAATACTCACATGGAGTTATGATTAGGCAAATTTGACTCCAAGGTTTGGTTTGAGTAATGCTATTGGCTTTAAGGAATAGCTCCACGTATTCATGATTTGTCATTTGAAAACTTAAGTTCATTTGCTACATGTAATATCCCAAAAAAGCTAAAGTATCTAGAAATATATAGGAATTTTACAAAAATGAGTAAACATCGTTTTGCATGAAAAAGGGTGAAGAGGTTATTTTTCCTGGTTGGATGGAAAAATGAGAAATTATATTTTTGCCTCCAAAGAATTATTAAAAGGACATCCATGTCCCTAGAGTCATAAAATTACGTGGAATGAACCTTAGAAATATCTTGGGGAAAATTACACCTAATGACCTCAAAGTTTCAGAAATTATAATTTAACCATTGGTAAGGGTTAATTTTGTAAATATGTAAAATTATTGTCAAAACGAAGCCCTCAATGAGAGAAGTTCAATGGTATATGACACTGAGAGTTAATGTTCAAGGATAAAATAATCAGTGCCGAGTGTTTAAAAGTAATAGTAAATCGATAAAGTAAACCGTGGACCCTACTGATGGTTAAAAAAGAAACCGGGATAGTATATGGGCCATACACATATACCATTTGGGACAGGATAATTATGGAAATATAAAAATAAAATTGGAATAGTCTTGTAGCCTAAAAATGCTATTTTACCATAAAAAGTAGTTTTATTTGTACGGTTAAAAATTACCTGGTTCAAGATATATCTGGACAAGGAAAAATTGAGCAATCTTGGACACTTAAAGTACTCATTCTTTGCCTGCTTGGGGCAGCTTTGGGCAGCATGTTTTGTTTGAAAACTTGCTCAAGAAGGAGTTGAATTTTTTGGCAAAAAGTAACTTAAGTTGGTTAAGTGTTAAACATGATTAAGCTATATGATTACGCCACTTAACCACCCATTTTGCACGTTCACTTCCAGCAGCAAAATAGAAGAGAAAAATGCAAGGGAGAAGAGAAAAAAGAGAGAACGAAGAAGAGAGAACTCAAGGGAATTGAAAGTTCAACCATTGGTAAGTTACTTCTCTACTTCAAGATTGTTAGTTGTAAGGTTTGAAGCATGGTTCTTGGAATAGAATTTCTTCCTCACTCCCTTAGGGTTTCAGCCAAACATGATTTAGCAAGGAAATGAATTTATAAACCATAGAACATGTTGGTAGTTTGATGTATCATGAAGTATATCAATTTCCTCCTATTTTCAATGATCTTTGGCCAGTTACTGTTCACACTTAGAGTTGGAATTTCATGCTTTTGATGCTAAAAATGAGTTCCTCATGGTGAAAAACCTTAGGAACAAGTAATGGTTTCATGAAAAAGCTTAAGATTAGGAAAGTGAAATTTTTAGGTTTTCAAAGTTTAATTCGGAATAAATAGTAACCGAGTTAGAAATGGAATTTGGAATTTGGTAATTCTTAAGCCATATTTGGATTCCTCATGAAAAATTACATGAAATAGAGGTATAATTCATCATGTTTGAGCTAGGAATGAATTTTTGGTGAATTTTTGAAGAATTAGGGTTTCATGAATACTTTTTGAAGAAAGTCATCGAACCATTAGCTTGAGTAGTTGTTTGATGATGCATTAGGGCTTGAAGAAGCCCAAGAAAGCTAGTGGGATCATTGGTATCAAGTGAAGGAGTAAGAGAAAGCATGGAGGTAGCAATTTACCTATTCTTGCCTTATATTGTCATGTGATTTTCAATGAGTTTGATGACTTGCCTATTGTTTGATATGATCAATTGTGATGCTTTGAGAATGTTGGCTGAGTTAATTGAGGGGTTTTGAGATCCCAGGATGTCAAAAATACAAAATGAATGTTTTATGGTATGAATGTTTAAAAGTATCAACTTGATGTTTTATGATGATTATATGCTTAATGTGATAATATGATTGCATGAATGGTGATTGCTACTGAGATTCTTTGAATCTCACCCCCCTTCAATGACTAACCATGTTAGGGAGAACCAATACAAAAGAGTTAAGGAAGGAGCAAAAGGCATGAAGAAGGAAATGATATTGCAAGCCACTATGTTATAATGTGAATGGTTATTTGTACCTTGTTTTGTATGAAATTGTAAAATAGTGAATAATATGTTAATGTTGTAGAAAAAGTATGAAAATTTTCAGTTCTAGATGTTGGGATATGACGTTATATTCTACCAAGTTTCATGCTAAAATAAGTTCATTTACAAGGGTTTTGGCAAGCAAATGGCAATATAGACTGAAATAAGGCATTTTCTAGATGTGTTTGTTTCATTCCCCCTTGTTCTATACTTAATGTGAAAGTTTATGATATTTTTATATCAGATAGAGGGCATCTCAATCTTTAATATGACACCTAATTGACCCCATTTGGAGTTGTGTACAATAAATGGTGAATTTTCAAAGTTAGGGATCAGAATAAGACAATATTGGGAAAATTGGAAACTAAAAGTTAAGAAATGGAAATTTCAAAAGATGACATAAAAACGTATAGAGCTCCAAAAATTCAGTGGCTTATATGTGTAAAAAGATCTATGTCTTAAGATCAATATATCACTAGTTTGGGTTCAATTGGAGTTGTACAATGAGAGATATACATGTTTCCCTAAAACTGTAACAATAAAAGTGAGTTTCTGACTCTTAGTGTTTTAAGTTGAAATCATGCCCTGTACAAGTTAAATAAATATATAATAAACATATGGATGCAAGTAGATACACATAGCTTTCTAATGGCATAGAGAATGAATGATTTGGTTCAGTATAGAGTTAGATATGAATTTTTAAATTTATGGCCAAAATCCTGAAAAAGAGAAAAATGATCATTTGTACAGTGTAAGTTTGAGCAATAAGTTGTATGAATTGGTCTGGTTAAAGGAAAGTTTCATATTTTTCTCTTGTAGAGCATGTTTCTAGATTCATTTAGAGAATTGAACCACTTTGATACAATTTTTTTGGATTTAGTTATGATTTTTCAAATTTTGTCTAGAAAACTTGAGAACCAAATGAATAGTACCATGTTTCTTTTTATTTAAATTATTTTGGTTCTATTAATGGTTTAAGCTCCTAATATGAGCTATTTGGACATTATACACGCTATAATATATGGGTTAATATAGATAAAAATAAGATGTTACACTCTCTCTATTCCTTGTAATTTTTATGTTGGAATAAATTATTACTTAAGCATACACACTCACACACATATGAACAAATTTGTGTATGACTTTAAGTTTCTTTTATACATTTATATTTATTTCTTGGAGTTGTCATAAAATTTTTTGAACCTTTGTAGACACTAAGGGCGATCATATGCCATGTGAGTTAATGGGACCCTACTAGTATGTTGATCAATTTAAACTCATGTTTGTAAGTTCCAACAACTATTTGTTCAAATTTCCATATAATTTTTCTTAAAAAAAATGTTTATAAAACACTTGGTAAATAGCCATACCATAGAAGTTCTCAAAGTTTTATAGGTAGTTTTGTTGAATCAAGTGTTTTGATGATTCCAAACCAACCTTCAAAAGCTTGGAATAAAGATATCATAGGTGCACAAAAGGGTTCAAGTGAAGGAATTCTAGAAAAATTAGTGCAAGAATAGATGTAGAATGTTTAGTAATGTTTTAATTTAAGTAAAAGACTTTGATTTGATGAAAAGATGTTTTAAAACCTTGATTCTATGATAATCAATGGAATATTTGAAAAACACCCACCAACAGATGAAGTTTGAAAGGTTTATACTGATCTGCGGTTTTGAAAATTCGAACTTTGGCTTTGGAAATTCGAATTTCGTATTGAAAATAAACAAGTCTGAGAAGAGGCTTCTCTAACAGATGAATTTTGACTTGAGAAATTCGAATTTTGATACGTGTATGAAAAGAGCTTTCTCTGGCAGATGAACTTTGACTTTTGAAAATTCGAATTTCAGATAAAATGCAACTTATGAAAATTGAAAAATTTATCTGAGAATATGACAAATTTCATCTAAAAATAAGTTTAAAAAGAGCTTTAAAATTGCTCACTGACAGACGAACTTTGAACTTGAAAATTCTAATTTCAGACACAAAGCTTGCGAGTCTGTTGTGTTAATATGTTGACATACGAATGATAAAATTCAGAAATTCGAACTTTAAAGTAAGTGTAAAAAGAGGTCTCTCTGACAGACGAACTTTGCCCTTTGAAAATTTGAATTTCGAATTGATGAATTATTGTGCCTCATTAAACCAGTTACTGATAGACGAATTTTGGGGTTCCAAAATTTGAATTTCAAAGGGACTGTAGCAAATTGAAATTATTGTTCACACTTAACAGAATGACTTTAAATGTGAAAATTCGTATGTTCCAACATATAATCATTTTCTAAAGATGAAAATTCGAATTTTGCTTCATGACAGATGAACTTCGTGAGTTCAACGTTAAAGGCTGTAACTTTTGATTTCTGCGAAATTCGTCTGTTGACCAACTAAAATTTGAACTTTGAGTGTCAAAAGCATTAAATGTGATGGGTAAACGAATAGTTTCTCAGAGTAACCATTGGATAACGTCTTTAATGGCTAGATCTTGTCTCTAACGAATAGTTAGGGCAGAAATCTATAAATAGAACTTCATTTGAAGATGTGGGTAATGATTTTAACTTTGTATATACGAAAACTCTACCAATTCGTCTACTTAAAGTCTCTTACTCTCACAAACTTCAATATTTGTACTCCAACTTTCATATACATTCTGATTAAGAGAGTTTATTCATTGTAAACAATCTTATCTTCATCTGGAAGAAAGATTTTCTTGTGAGGAGATATCACAAGGGATTGGGGAAGCACTTAGTGAGAGTGCAAAGAGTAAAAGTGTGAGCTCTAGAAACAGAGCATCAACTTTGTACTGAGGCATTTGCAAGAAGCCCACTGAATTCTTGTAGAATAGTGGAAAATCTCAAGCGGTGACTTGGTGACTGGACGTAGGTCAAGTTGAAAAACTGAACCAAGACAAATATCTGAATCTTCTTTTCCCTACTGCTACTTTTAATGTTTATTTATTTGTACTTTGTTTTACCATCACACTTTGCTTTCTTCACTTTATTGACGTTTTGCAGAAAAATTTTTAATCTTCCCAATTCAACCCCCCTCTTGGGAAGCCAGCTTATCTAACAAGTTTGACCACATTACCGTATGAGATGGCAAGTTTATGTAGGCACATTGGTTAAGATGTGTGACATAGGTTTATAAAAGCAGAAAACAATTATTTATAAAGTGTTTGTTTTAAAAAGGAAAAGGATTCAAAATGTTTTAAATAGATAAAAATAATAATATTTTTTTAAATTGTTGCTTTAAAATATATAATAAAACTTTTATACCATGAAGATTTTTAGAGCTTCTATAGATACTAAGGAATCGACTTATCGGGTATAGCAATGGTTCTGCAACAAGTAAATCAATTTTATTTTTATAAAATAAATGAAAATTAAAAAAAGGAATTTCCCAAAAAAAAATAAATATACTTTCAAAAATTGAAAATAAAATTATTTTCAAAATTAAATAAAAATAACAGTAAGTAAGCGAAATTAAATTATTTTTTGCAAATTAAAACACACCAACCCAAATTTCAAAAAATCATTTTGTTTGCAAAATGGTAAATTATTTTCAATTAACTTTCTCTTATTACAAAATTATAATTAAAAAAAACCAAATCACTGACATGTTTTTTATCCCGAACTATGTGAATTTTGATCCCTTCAGTAGGGTACGTAGGCTCTAGGCTTTTATCTTATGTTAAGTCTGCCCTTGTAAATAAATAATATTTTTCTTATTTTATTTTCTTAGTTTCTCTTATCTTTTATATTTATGTTTTGCAAGTGAATGATAAAAGGGCAATCAAAATAATTTTTAAAGCTATATTAATTCGCATAATCAACTTATGGTAACCATTTCTATGAATAGGTATTGTGGGGTCCCTAACACCTTTCCCACTCATAATCGTACTTTAGAACCCAACTTTGTTTTGTAGATCATCCTTTCGCTTCTTAAATTAGTTTTCCAACATTTTCCCTTAAAATTTTGGTTGTAACTCCTAAATCGGCTTTCATCATGAAAGCTAATTTCTTTTTCTTTTTCTTTTGTTTTTGCTCCATCCATATCACATTTTGGGTGTGATAGTTTTGCGAATCCATTGGGTACTTTGAGAGTCAAGCCTATATATGTTGACTATGCTTAATAATATGGCTTTATATTTATTTTGGTGGCTGTTCTCAAAATGTTGTTTGGCTCACATGCTTTTTAATTTATGTGTTGATTGAATAACGTGTGTTAGGATAGATAGCATGTGGAATAAACCTTAGGATAGACAACTATTAGCTATTTATGTTTACCTTATTTTATTTGAATATGGGGATTGGGTAGTAACTAGGAATTGGTCTACAGGTATGTATACTCTCCTCACACTGTGTACAAACACATCTCTCCTCACATACATTATGGGCCCTATACCCAAGTTTGTGAGTACCCTAGGCTAGTAGAAATTTGTAATGGTTTCCTCATGGGTTTTCGAGCTCATAAATGTTACTGTGAAGACTTCTCTCAAGTTGTTACTTATTCGGCAAGTTTGATTCCCAAGTAGCTTTTTGATCCTTTGGAGAATTAGATGTGTTGGATGGGATCTTGACCATCTAGTGAGGGCAACTCGAGCACCTTTATAGGATAATAGAATGACTCTAAAACCTTGCACACTGCTAGACTAAATTTAGCTACTAACCTAATTAGTTAGTGCCTACCTTTTGTAGGATAAGATACCTTAGCCTAGGATCCTCCACAAAATAAGACACAGGAGAGCATATTCCTCTCTTATCATACATCATGACATATCATTATTGAACATAGCCTTAAGGGGTGGTGACAATTTGTCACCTAGTGCTAGAGTGTGTATTAGATGTCATTGCACAAATTAACATTGAAATATGGTGATGATTGCCTATACATTAGAAGTCTAACCTTTGTTCATGGGTCTTTGACCCTAGCTGATCGTAAATTCATTGTACATATCATGTTGTAAATAAATAAATAAATAAAATTACCTTTTGTCATAAGAGGTGAAATAACATTGCATTTCCAAAATAAATGCATTTATACCATCCCAACTTGCCACTTAAGTCTTCGAGTTTGACTATAGTTGGTAATAAAATTGCATACATGCATTATCATGATGCATTCAAACATTTAATAAATCAGAAATTTATAAAATGTAGGATTATTGGTCCTTTGCAAGGAATAAATCAGGTCAAACCAACTTCTGAAAAAAAAATTAGGGCATCCAATGAAAGAAGTTAAAGTAAGAGAAAAATGAAAAAATTGTTATGATATTCTTGGTTCCTCCCCTTTACTTTTCGTACCACCATACCCTTCATATTCGTATTGCTTGCCTATTATCATGTTCCCTTGTGCAAAGCTCATAAACATTTATCAAACATGACTCTTGTACTTTAATGACCCTCTAATTACCATTTTGGATTTAACCTTAAGCTATTAAGGATTATAACTTTTGAATTGTGCATCACTGGAGGGACTAGGACTGGAGAAAAGATCAAAGATTTGAAGAATTGAAGAAAAAAATAGAGAAGGTTCACGCCATAGCAGAATGTTGTAGAGTCATGATGAGAGCTAATGATTTTTTAGTCTGGGTTGAAATAGAGAAGGCTCATGCTGTGGCAAACTTATCATGCACCACGGTGTAAGTCACAAAACTGTGATAAATTCATACGTGAACTAATAGGGTGAGAAAGAAGAAAACAAAGAGGAAGAAGATTTTCTCTGCTAGGGCGTTAACATTTTGGCTTGGGCCTTGTTTTGTTAACCTAGAGAGCTTGGATTTGGTAAGGTAAGTGGCTCATCTCCTTTCCTTCTCTCTTTTCTCGAATTTTTGTTTGAAATTTATAGGGGTGTGAGGATTGTCAGTTTGGTTGATATTTCTACCGATTAAATTAGTTGTAAATGTGTTGTTGATGTATGATTTGGTATTTCTAAGGCATGGGTATGAGTTTTGGTAGGATTATAGATGGTTTATGCTAAACCCTAACTTTGAATTGGTTGACAAAGCTTGGAATATGAGATTTTTGTGATTCGTTATGATTTGTATGGGTGTTTGAGATTCTTTGATATATATATGTGGTATTGGAACTATGAGTTTGCGGTCATTAAGCTTGGTTGGTTGAATTGTGAATTTTGGAATATATGTTTATTATGTTAATTGGAGGTATTATGGCTTTGTAACATTCAATTTTTTTGCTTGGAGGTTGCAGCCATCGAAAAGTAGTTTGTAAGAGTTGAATTCATTGGTTTTACAGTGGCCTACTATTCCCCTGTGTGTGTTTGTGTATAGTCAATCCAAGGTAACCAGGGTGTATGTTTGTATATGACATATAATTCTTATTTATGTATATATGTTTGTTTCTTTCATATCTTGATATGTCTTAGGGCACAGCTTGAGATGGAATAGTAACCTCTTTCCTGATCTTCTATATACAATTTATGTGATTACGTATTAACTTGTAGCATGTGATATACTAGCATCCCCATCATATGAGTATGATGATGAAAATATATGGAATATGATAGCATGGAAAAGCATCATCACATGGTAATGCATGAATGACATTGGTTGGTTTGGGTGATGATATTATATCATACCATATGGTATACTGATCCACTCCTGGAACATGCGAGGCGTCATGTCCAAGAGGTGGGATTGATGTATATATATATCCCTACCACTAAATCCTCTTCCTATGGCTAGGAGAGTCAAGTGACAGTGGATTTGGGGATACACCTTCCTTAAATCACCACCAATTCATGTGGTCTAGGGAAGGAGAACTATGGTCCAATCATTAGTGTGGCCTTTGCCTAGTCATACTAGTGAGCGGAGAGCTTAGTAATGTTCTAGAATCAGTCTTCACTGGTTATTGGAAGGGAATCACTTGTTGGGTATACCTTATGATAATGACTAGCCCTTGGTTCTAGTAGGCTATATTGGGGAACATTCATTTGCATTGCATTTGCATCACATCTCATTGCATGTATATATATTGTTTGGTTATATGTAGTCATGATATTTTCCACGGTTATTGAGAGTCTGTCTCACACCCTTCTGTGTTAACATTTCAGGTGAAGACTCTAGTACTAGCCTGGAGAAGACTAAAGAATCCTAGCTTTCTCTTTGTTTCACAAGGTCATCTGAGCTTGTAGCTGGTAGCTTTGTGTATTTGGTTTATGTAATATATATTGTGCCGAGTAGTATTTTTGTAGTGTTGTTACTTATAACCTCGTATCCTAGATATTTGTTGTTGTATACGGTTGATGTAATATGTGGGGTGTATCGAAACCCATTGTTGTGACAGTATGCATGATAGCCTTATTGGCATGCTATGTTTTATACTCATTGACTAGTATGGTCCAGATGATGGTAGTTTATCTGTATTATGTCATATTATGTTTGGATTCTAAGTTATGGTTTTATGTATACTTGTTTAGTCAACTAGGTATCTAACCCACTAATTGCCTTAGGGTCCAGGGGTCAAATTCTACAGGAATGGTTTCCTTAGAGTGAGACTACCCTAAATCTAGTCCTTGAGGTATTTGGGACTTAGGTCAGGCATTGGTTTTGAGAATGGTGATATGGTTTTGAATCGGAAGGCCCAAGTTTCATGTTTTGTCCAAAACTGACCATTTCGGTCTTAGACGTCTAACATCTCCATATTGAGGTATTTTGAAGTATGGTTAATGTCTATAGTTAGAGTGGGAGTAGAGTGACCTATAGGAGTTAGAATCAGGTCAATTGAATGTTGGAGTTGGGTTTTATGCACGTCCAAAATCCGCCTGAGACATCAGCAAATTGCTAATGTCATACCAGATCAAGGCACTGTGACACCAGTGTCTAGCCCATGATGCCACACTCATCAATTATGTTGTTTTGTCTCTTTTTTGTTGTGTTTTAGGGTTTTGGTCTTTAGGGTGTTACATGTATGCTATCTTGCATAGTTTAAACGAAGGTCATAATAATTGGTTTAAGTGCTTGGTATCCTTGGATAGGGTAAGAAGGAAATAGAGGGAATAGTGAACTTAAACTTAATTGTCACGCTAACCCATGTGAAACATTCTCCACTGAGGAATAATTTCATAGAGCTTGGTTTCTAACATGTCATATCTTCATCTGATAATGTTTGTCTAGTCAAGATCTATTGTTGAAATTTGCTTTGTTTAACTTTTTCAATGTCAAGTTCATGTATTTCCCTGTTATCCTTGTTTGCTCATTTATCACCTCCATCGTTTAAACATCCTTCACAAATCTCTTCCAATATTCAAGAAAAAACAAAAAAAAAGTGCATTACTCCTCATGAGAGTACTTCAATTGATGTGAGTAAAGGGTAAAGTTTGAAGCAAATTATGTTGCCCAACTTGGCAAAAGGGAGAAAAAAAAGGAAAAAAAAAGAGAGGAGAAATGATGATGATGATAATAATAATAATAATAATAATAATAATAATATGACAACAATTGCATGGCCACAAGCAAGTTAAATCAAGGATATGAGACATTCTTTCTCTTTCCATTTTGAAGAAGTTACCCTAGTCACCTTCATTAAGCTCGGAGTAGAAGTGTTCATTTAATCAGCCCAAAATCGATTAATACTAGGGGTGGGTAGTTTTAATGTGTTTTATGTTGAAAATTCAAATTTCAAGAGTGGATTAAGTTTTTCTTCTAGCTCCATAAACTTGGTCTAAACCTTTTGTCTATCCTTAGCTTGTGAAAATTCTTCTTATCCCTCAACATAGATTAAAGTTAAGAAGCAATGAAAATTGACACAAGAGAGTGGTCTCAAATTCAAAAGAAAAAGCAACAAAATAAGTACATGGAAGGGGGAAAAAACCAAAGAAAGAAAAGTCAACAGCATAGAGTCCTCAAGGGAAAGCTCATAAGGGAAAATGAATGAGGAAAATCCTAAAAAAAGAGGCCCTCAATATGGGGAGAATCAATAAGAAAATTATGCTGAAAATGACTAAATTCTCCAAGCAAAGGCATTAAGAGACCACAAGATTTTCCAACTTAGCATGACTAAAAATGCAACTTTCTCATTGTGAATCTCACTAGAATGTTTAGACCATCATACCTATTCCTTCTTAATCCATATTTTTGCCCTTTCGTGTTCATACAATAATGATTAGAGCAAAACTTCTCAATTGAATGTGTGGACATTTTAATCCATTCCTTGTTAACCCATCATTGTACCCTTCTGCTGGACCCATAATATTGTCCTTCATGACCACATTACTACCCCAAAGATCCTATCTTCATAGGTGAATTTCAATATAAAATCATGTTAAAGAAGCAATCATGGAAGATAGATGAAAGAAATAGTAAGAGCATGGTATTTTTGGGCCTTATATCCTTTTAGTTCATGAACCCATTCACTCAGGCTACATTGTAAACCCCAAAAGTCCTCATGAAGGTTTGACTTGTTTGAAAAAAATTGAGGCAATTATCTTGTTGAAGAGAATTTTGAGATCAAGATAGCTCAAATTGAGGCAAAAGCAAAAAAAAAAATAGAGAGAGAGAGAGAAGAGGAGAGAAAAGAATAGCTCTAAATGAAATCCCTTTCTCACATCAATTTTGATATTTTCAAAAGGAACATGCCAAGGTAAGAAGAGAACTTCTTTTCCATTCTCATCTTTATCTCTTAGCATTCCATTACTTGATAACATTTCCAAAGTAAAATTTGTGCATTCTTCAATTTTTCTGCTTTATCACTTCCCACTTCCTCTCATAAAATTCTATCATTGCACCATCCCACATCCATTCTTCAAGCATTTCTTGCATTTAAATGGTTTTCTGCTTTAGCAATTCTAACATGCCATTAATATTGGTATTCTATTTCTCTTCCAAACCCAGCTTTGTGTCTGTCCTATTTGATTGCATTGACATTGTGAAATAAAGTAATTGTAAGTTTTACTCATTGGCTAGTCAAGCATTAAAAATAAAGATAGATAAAGAAAAAAGGGAAGACAACCATATCCCACAAGCCAATAAAGATCCTAAAAGATTATGAAATAATGATAAGCTAAAAAGGGGTCTTGGATGTTTAAAAGTATGCCTAGCTCCCCTTGGAATACATTCATGTAATCTTTGAGTGCAATTTCTCCTTGGGGCAAAAAAAGACTCTTTAATTACAAAAGCCCAGTGAAATCCTCTATTTTATAAATTTTGGGCACTTTCACATGCTAATTTCTTACATCAAACATTACAAACACAAATTCTCTTTCAAGTTCATTGGGCAATTAAAAGCAAATTTTGTAACTATTACATCAAAATGAGTCTATGCAAAAAATTTATAAAAAAATGCAAAAAGAAAAAAGAAAAAAAATCTTGCAACCATTGTATCAAGATTTGCTTTCTCTTATGTTGGGGCAAAACATGAAATCAAACTTGTGATGCTCATATATCATTATTCCCATGCATTGCATCAAATAAGCTCTCATTCAAATTAGGGTAACCACAATATGCTCCATTCCCTCAACTTAAGTTAGGGCAAATGTTGGATCAAGTGTTCAAATCAAAAGCTTGTGTTACTCATTCATCATCCATTGCATACATTGCATAACATTAAGCTCCAACTCATATTAGGGCATAAAAATCATGCATCAAACACTCATTCATTGTCTTAACATGTGCTTCCACATGAATTGGGGTAAACATGAATTCAAGTTTTCAAAAAAAAAACATAAAAAAAAACATGCAATACCATTCATCACATACATTGCATTTGCATAAGCTTCCATTAGCTTTGGGCAAGTGAAGGGGTAAGCTCTAAAAAAAATGGCATTATAAAGCATCTCATGAGCATCATACATGAATACGCATTGCATATTATTACACCAAGCGAATTTTCTGTCCTAGAGATCAATCACACAGAACCCTTTTAATTTTCATCAAAGCCCTGGTTAGCGGTAAGCCCCTTTAAATTTCTGTTAAAGCCCTGGCCAGTGTTAGGCACTCCTTTAAATTTCTATTAAAGGCTTGGCTAGCATCAAGCACCCTTTTAATTCCTATCAAAGCCCTGGTTAGCATCAGACACCCTTTTAAATTTCTGTCATAGCCTTGGCTGGCGTTAGGCACCCATTTAAATTTCTGTTAAAACCTTGGGCAGCATGAAGCACCATTTAATTTTCTGTCGAAGCCCTGACTGGCATTAGGCACCTATTTAAATTTAAGTTAAAGCCCTGGTTGGTGTCAAGCATCCTTTTAAATTTTTGTCAAAGCTCGGGTCAATGTCAGGCACCATTTAAATTCCTATCAAAGCCCTGGCCAATGTCAAGCACCTTTTAATTTTCGTCAAAGCCCTGATTGGCATGAGGTACCCTTTAAAATTTCTATCAAACCCTAGCCGACATTAAACACTTCTTTAATTTCTGTTAAAGCCCTAGCTAGTGTCAGGCACCCTTTTAATTTTCTTTCAAAGCCCTAGTTGGTGTCAGACCCCCTTTAAATTTCTGTTAAAGCTCTGGTTGGCGTCAGGTATCCCTTTAATTTTCTTTCAAAGCCTTGGTTAGCATCAGACACCCTTTTAAATTTTTGTTAAAACCCTGGCTGGAGTTTGGTCCCTTTAAATTTCTGTTAAAACCATGGCTGGCGTCAAGCCCCTTTAAATTTCTGTTAAAATCCTGGCTGGCGTCAAGCCCATTTAAATTTCTATTAAAGCCCTGGTTGGCATCAGGCACCCATTTAAATTTCTTTCAAAGCCTTAGCAAGCATTAGGCCTCCTTTAAATTTCTGTCAAAGCCCTAGTTGGCTTCAGGCACCCTTTAATTTTCTCTCAAAGCCCTAACTGGCGTTAGGCACCCTTTAATTTTCTCTCAAAGCCCTAACTGGCATCAGGCACCTTTTAATTTCTAACAAAGCCTTGGCTGGCATCAGGTACCCTTTAATTTCTATCAAAGCCCTAGTTGGCATCAAGTCTCATTATTTTCTAAGCTTCAACCATCTTTGTGGACTTTAGAAAAAAGGAAAAAACAAAAGAGAAAAAGTGTCATTTTATTGCATTCTAGTTCTAGTATATCTATGTTGAAATGCATCCTAGTCAGTCTAGTCATGTCAGTAGCAGTCAAGTTATTTAGCTGCATTGCAAACATGTTATTTAGTTGAAATGCATCTTCTTTACTTATTTCTTAAGTGAGATTCTAAAAAAATTATGTGTTCATCTCCCCTAAGAAACAAGTAAAGAAAGGCATAAACATTGTAGTTTGTCTGGTCATTTTCTTTGTTCGTCAAGCATTGGTTTGCTTAAGTGTTTAACATATCTTAATCTTATAAATTAAGTCCTGTTACTGCATTGCATGTTCTATCAGGACAAATTCTTACTTGTTTTGAACTGATTCTTTGTGTTGAGTCATCATTGGTTTGCGAAAGTCTTTAATGTAGCTTAATCTTATAAATTGAGTCTCGTTATTGCATTGCATGTTCTATTGAGGCAAATTCTTACTTGTTTTGAATTTAGTCTTTGTGTTGAGTCATTTATGTCAATAACTGCATTTCTAATAGGTCATTCTTAGTCCAAGTTACTGTCTTGTGTAATATAGTCTCATGTTATATTGTGTCTTGTTGCATCAGGGTTAAGTAGGTCTTTGCGTGTTGCTTACATGGACAAAATACATGTTCTAATCTTTACTCGTTCCTTAAACAAGAACTCTAGAAACCACTTTTTCCTTATTCTCACTTAAGAAACTAGTAAAGAGGGGCAATTATGAACACCATAATTTGTTTGAACTTTCTATATACAATTCTAAAAATTGAAAACAATTTGAAAAGTGACACAAATTTCTTTTTAATTTGAGTTTTAATGAAAATTTTCTAAAATTAAAAAATAATACAAAAAATTACTATATAAATTCAATCCTATTCTTTTAGGATTTTCAAAATTAAAAAAAAATAGAAGAAAAAAGAGAATTTTCTTTGGATTTCCTTTTATCTAGCAAATTCCACTTTTATGAGCAAAATCTCATTTTCAAAATATCTCAAGCTTGCTCTTTCAAAAAAAAATTATAAGCTCCTTATAAGTGTATGGGTTGAGCAAGTAGTTGATGTTATATTGAGTCAAACTCCCTCAAGGTTGAGTATTCCATACTCAAGAAGACTGTGTCATTGCCTATACGCTTCGGGCAGAGCGGTAACATGAAGAAGCTGAAGGGATAGAAGTCTTAGAAGAGGAGTAACAAGAGGATCCAAAGGAAAATCCAATGGAGATATCATATGGCAATGAAGTATAACAAAGTATAGGTAGCATAATGCTGATTTATCAGTAGTAAAATAGAAAGACCAGGGTCGAGATATGATGATGCTTTTGACTAGTGATGATATAACGAAAGTAGTAGTAGTTAATGTTAATTGCTAAGTGCAATCTAATTATTAATTGCAAGATAAGAGTGGTTAAGATATGAAGAGATGCTTAGCAAAGGCTGACAATACAAGCGTCAACTTCTCAAGCAACTCCTGTAATAGTAAATGAAGGTACTCTTAATCTAGATCCCTTGCAAATGATCCTTAATGTTTGGATCAGCAAGGAGGATTGTTGATCAACTACAAAAGATAGTTAATGCTCAAGGACAATAGGGAAAAAGTTAGAGCCCTTAAGGTTCTGCCTATATTGTAGCAGCCTAAGGCAAATCAGTAAGTTCTTGTGAAACAAACTGTTAGGCAACTTGATGAGTTTGCCAACCAAAAACATGTAATTGCATAATTTAAAAAGTATTAGCTTTCATCCTTCGATGGAAATTTGATGTGCAAAATGCCAAAAAGTATATTATAAACTTCAAAAAGATTTCCAAGATAATGAGTTGCACATTGGAAATAAATGCTTTAAATATCAACATATGTGTTGGAAAAGGAGGCTGACTGATAGTGGCAGAATACAGAGTAACTTATTCAGGCAAAGGGCATTCCATTGATTGGGAAGTATCCCTAGAATAGTTTGGTAAGAAGTATTTTTCCCAGTCAGTAAGAGATGAAAAAGAAGCAGAGTTTATAAAGATATGCCAAGACGAGAATGAGTTAGATGATGAATATGTACCAAGTTGTAACCAATTGACTCAGTATTCAATCTTTCTCCAACCATATGATGATGACTGATGGAAGATAGAGAAGCTAGAAGGGGCCTAAAGCAGTAATAAGAGATGAGTTGCCCTGATGCAATCTCAGGCTTTTAGTTTAGTGATTGTAGTGAATAGTATCACTAAAGATAGTCTAAATCACAATCATATTGCATCAGCACCTCCAGCTAATAACAATAGTAAGAAAATTATGGAGGAAGTGAAATTAAGTAAGAGTAAGTAGCCTTGGTTACAAGGGGATTCAAGAAACAAGGCGAAAATGGTAGAGGAGAAATTTTTAGTAAGCCAACTCTTATTTATAAGAATGAGGAAAGACTCATAGCGGAAGACTATGCTTAGTAATAAAAAATGTGTGCTTTAAGTGTAGAGAGTTGGGACATTTTGCCCACGACTATACAATGGAGGTGGCCAACACTAGATGACTAGTACAGTGGAGAGTCTTTGTACTATCTTAGTGAAAGGCTTGTAAGTTGCTTGACCTTAGTAAATATATGATTCAGGTGCAAGCCATTCTGTTATATTCTATATATAACACCTTATACTTAGACCTATTTCCCATATATTTACTTGGAAATATGTCTGTTATCACATAATTAGAGACTTGATTACGTAAAAATATTATAACAGAATTTTTCATTAATCGGGTACTGTTCACCTTACAAATTCCATTTTACTTGATGAACTTTGGAAATTCATAAATAAACCTAAAAAAATTGTCCTAAAATGATTCAAGTCTCTAAAAATAGTTTAAAAGATTCTCTACATGAAAAAAATATAAAATAGGGCAAACACCAGGGAAATTTATACAGTAAATTTGTCTAAAATTTATTGTAGCAATGATCATTTTTTAAAATCACTGTAACTGACCATAAATTTTAAAATTCATCATAAATCACGGACAACTCTAAACTAAGTGATCTTGGTGTCTATGGAAAGCCTTTCATGTCCAATTTACAACCATATAATGCAATTATACATTAAATATCAATAGTATATATAGCATATTTATCAACAGTGGTTATAATGGCCATTTAGATCCTTTAACCATACAAAATACGCTTTAATATATATATACATAACCATTTTGTAATGTCCTGAAATTTTTTTCTAAATATTTAAGGCTCAATATTTTAAAATTTATAAGGAATTTACAAAAACAAATATACACCATTTTGCATGAAATAGAACAAAGAGGTCAATTATCTCAGTTGGAAGAAAAAAAGAAAAAATAACCATTTTGCCCCTGAAAAAAAAAGAAAAAGAAAAAGCTGAGAGAGAGGGGGGGAGGCGGTGGGATTACCACGAGAATGAGGAAAAATTTATAAATTTTGGGGAAAATTATATCTAATGACCCTAAAATTTTAAAATTTATAAATCTATTCCGAGTTAAGGACATTTTTATAAATATAAAAAATTATTGTCAAAAGCTCTCAATGAGCGAAGACCAATGAAATATAGTATGAAATTTATTAAGATCAAAATAATATTTATTGGGTAATTATGATTTAATATTAATATCTTACCCAATAAAAGTCAGTTTGAACTGCAGGAAGAGGCAGTATTCATTCAAGAAAAAATATATGGGCCTTATATTTGAATTTGTTGGGATAAGCATATTATGGTAATTTTATATCTCAATATAATTATAATTAATATCCCAATAATAGTCAAATATATTGCTAAAATAGCTTTATTTGCCTAGATTGGTCCAGGATATACCTGGATAAGTAAATATCTAAAATTTTTGGACCAAAATACCCCCAATTTCGTGCTCAATCAGCAGCACATGATGAAATTACATTATTTAATTATTTATGTCATTTTCTTGTAGAAAACTCAAGAAACCTTTAGAAATTTGGGTGGCAAATTGTGATTTGCTCCTTTTCTTTATAAATACTCTCTTTTGGACGTCGGAGACATAAGGGAAAGAGAGGGAGAAGCAGCACAAGCATGAGAAAGGAAGGGAAGAACGTGAAAAGCAAGGCAAAAGGAGGAAGAAGAGCAAAGGAAGAAAAGGTAAGTTTGTTCCTATGATTTCATTAAAATTTCTAGTTTATTATTCAAGTAGTTTGGAGTAGTTTAAGTGAGTCTCCCTCCTCTTCTCTTGCTGTTCTAATTTAGCCATGGCATGAGTTTAAGAAAGAAAGCTTTCTCATGCCTTAAAATTAAGAGAAAGCATGAGATAATGCAAGAGAAACAAGTTTTGGAAGGATTGAAAGCAAGTTTTGAAAATCCCATTTTTTCCTCTTTATGCCTTGATTTTCAGCCATGATTAAGTGTAGGAAAGAGTTTGATTTTCATTGTTTTAATGTTAAAAATGGATTTCTTAGGTCCAAATTAGCTAAGAACAAGTTTTGGATTCAAGGAAAACCAAAAGATAAAAAGTTTGGATTTTTAGGGTTTTAGTGAGACTTTGTAAGACAACCTTGTTTCTAGTTGATTAAATTGATATTCAATTATGTTTGGACTTTTGGGAGTTTAAGAAAACTAGTGGAAGTTTTGGTTCCAAGTACAAAAGCAAAGGAAAATATAAAAGGTAGCTTGATTTATTTTATTGCAATATTTTATTTTTTGTTATTTCCTTGATTATATCTTATTGCCATATTGTACTTGTGTTGTTTTATGATTGATTTTGATTATAAAATGAGGAGTTTTGTTCCCTGGGATGTCCATTTTTTAAGGGAAAACTCTGCCGAAATTTTTATTTGATAATATGGTATTTTGATGATTTATGTGATTATATGTGAGATGTTTGTGAAACTTGAATAATATATTTGCATGAAATAAACTAGCTACTAAGATTTTCCCAAATCTCACCCCCAAGTACTAACATGATAGGTTCAAGTGATGGTAAGACCCCCAAGAAGACAAGAAGCAAGGAGAAAATTAATGATGATTAGATTTATAGCTACCTTGTTTGCTTGTACTCTTGTAATTATGTATGAAATCATATGTATTTTCATAAAGCTGTGTTTTGTTGCTATAATGTTCCTATAGAGATCCTGTGATGTTATGAATATATTTTGGAAAAGTTTGAATCATGTAAGAATGGTATATATTTAGTTTTGGAAGTTGCATGCAAAACTATCTAGTTCTGAGCACTGGTTACTACACGGTCACTGTTCTTAGTTTTCTATGAGTGTTATATATTTCTGGAAAGTAGACATAGAGAGCTTTCCAAAGAGCCAAAGATCACTTGATTTGGATAGGTATACAGATTGTTATGAATTTTTGTAAATGGTTCAGAAAATTTGGAAAAGTAGTTTTGACCAAATGAATAATAGAATTGGATGAATTTTCTGAATGAATTGGCTTAATTAAATTCCAGTTGTATATTTTTTCCATGTAGGAAATGTTTTTATCTATTTTTAGAGATTTGAATCATTCTCATACGATTTTACTAGAATTAGTTATGATTTTTCAAAGTTTAATCAGGAAAATCAAATTACCAAATGAATAGTATTTTTAAAATTAGAATGTTTCTCATTTGATCTTCTAATGATTCAAGCTTCTAAATTAGCTCATTTAGCATTATATATGCTATTATATATGGGAAATAATATAAGAAAATAGAGTATGACACATTTCTTATCTCTACTTTACATGATACTTCATATTGGAACTAAAGAGACATAATCACATGTAAATACAATCCAAAAGCCATATGTATCATTTTAGCCAAATATTCCAAACACATTATTAAAGAAAGCAAGTTCAACTTAATCTAAAGCTTGCTTCTCATTTCCCTTCTCTTCTTGGGAAATCTTGCCATGACTTGGACCTAAAGAATTGAACATTTGGAAGGGGTGAGATTCAAAGAATCTCAGTAGTTATATCCAAGCATGTACATTTATTATTGTATCATTTCACAAAACCATCAAAGAAAATCATCAAATCATAATATGCCATACAATTTTATAAAAATTTTGGCATGGTACCATTTCGTAAAATAAACATCTTACAGTCATAAAACCCTTCACACAACCAGCCAACATCACAATCACATCATAAAACATTTAAACAAGTTCATGGCATATGTAAAGAATCATGAAAAACAACTTTGATAACATTAGGCATAAGAGGATAAATAACTACCTTTGAGCTTTCCAATTTCTTCCAAACTTGGAATACTCTTTCCTTCATCTTTAAATGCTTCTTGGAACTCTATAACATCAAAAAACATGGCCATTAGGCACTAGTTGTACTACCTCCTTCACAAAGTGTGGACATTGGCCTAAAAATTCCATATAGCTACTCTTTGGGAATTTCTTGTACACTATACTTGTATTAGCCTAGTTTAGACCCAAGAAATCCATTTTTGAAGTCAAAATCATAAAATTCTCTTCCAATCTCAAACTATAAATCAGAAAAAAATTTCAAGCAATTGTAGAAAAATATATACTAACAAACTTGCAAACCAATAGCATATTTTTGTACTTAAGACTTATACATCCCTTTTTATGGTTTGGTTTTCCCATGGCTTCACTTTCTCTCTCTAGATGACATTTTTAGAGGTGAAAAGTGAGAAAATAATTCATAAAAGCTTCCTCAAACAGAAAGAAATACAATAGTCTAACCTTAAGATGTTACCTTGAGTTATTGAGAGACAACCTTTGCTTTTTGCCTCCTTGAGTTTCACAAGTTCTTCCCTCTCTTCCCTACAGTTTATGCATGAATGGAGTGAAGAAGATGGTGATTAATGACCTAACCAAGCTTTAATAGAAAGATAACTAATAAAAAGAATTAATCAAGGTCAACTTTAACCAACCTTAGTTACTTTTTCATTAAATTTTGACTAATTCCCATTGTATCCCAATCACTATTTTAGACATACTACTCCTCAAATTTTGGCAAAAAATTGCTTTAATAATTTTTGTAGACTAAAATATCCTTTACCAATTAAATTAACCATTCTGATTAATTATTTTTTCTATAATTGTCATTTAATTGGTACAAGATTATTTTAAATTTACTTTTGAGCTAAACTCATTTCCTTGGCCCAAAAATTTTTAAATGTAAGGTCCTTATAATTTTTTTAAACAATTTTTACATTTAATTAAGCTACCAATTCCTTTTTCAATACTCACTGCACTTTAATATCTAATTTTCATAATAAATTTATTCATACTCAATTACCTTCCAAACAATATTCTATTGAGTCCTACTCGTAAAAAAGCTTCGTTTTGATTATAATTCTTCATATTTAGAAAAATGCCCTTGACCCAAGTAAATTTATAATTTTTGAAATTTTTTGGTCTTAGCTGTAATTTTCCTAAAAAAAATTTTTCACATGACTCTCAAGTGATATTCTTTGTTCAAGGGACTAAATAGAAAAAAATTTTTATTTCTAGGGGTAAAATCATATTAATCCATGCTTTCTAGAAACCATTAGGCAAATAATTCTTCTTCCTTATGTCAAAATTATAATTTTCTCCTTTTCAGTTTTAATCTGAAAAATTATCTTTTTGGCCCTTTTCTGCCCGTTTCTATGTCTCTCCATTTTCTATAATTCTAAACAAATTTTAAATTATTCTTTATTTTATCTTGCTACCTCATTTAATATCCCCACAAAATACCGAATATTACATTATAATTGTGCTAAGAGGTTGGGTATGAAAATTACCGTTGTATAGCTTACAAGTGAATATCTTAATGAGAAATAGGGTCATAATCTCCATTGTCTATTTAAATAAGCATCATAGCATTACAAAAATTTGAAATCCTTCCCCAGCAATGATGTGAGTATTGGTATGAATTGTTTTTTTTTTTATGAATAATCTCCCACTAGATTGTAAGAATAAGATGGAGATATTGCCTACCCTTGAAGGTATTCCATGTGTTAAGATTAAGTTAAATGTTATATTGACAGCTTAAGTTGAGAAATACTTGAAAGGAATGTTAAGTTATGAAGTGTAAGCCTAAGGTGAAAATAGTGGTAGGCAGTTAAGGAACTACGAAACCTTGAGATGGTTGATTGCTTAACTTAGTATAAAATCTAGCTATAAGAGAGAGTTCTTGGTTGAAAGATCTTACAAGAAATGAAATCCTGCATTAGCTGCCAAGGAGAGATAAAAGGGAGGTAGCTCTTAGGGAGAAACCTAATTGAGCAAAGACATGAAATCCTTCATATGATAAAAGCTGCCGAAGCAATGCAGATAAGAGGTAGCTCTTGGGGAGAAGTCCAATTGAGCAAGAATGAGTTATGGTGAGAGACTAAGGGCTAGATTCTAACTGAGCTAGCAAGAGACTTCTGAAGGGTTGAGAAGTTTCCTTAAGTAGCATTAAAAGGTTGAGAAGTTTCCTTAAGTAGCCAAATCACTAAGTAACCTTAGCTGAATAGCTAAGAAAGTTATGTATAAGACTAGATAAAGTAGAAATATTGTAAGAATAAAGAGCTAGTAATCACTGCTTAATACGATTTCGACCCTAACCAACAAAAAGCCAAAAGATTTCAAAGGCTATGAGAAAATAAGCAAAGTACAAGGTTTAGAGGTATGTTTATATGTCAAGGCATAGTGGTAAATGAAATATCTAAGCTAGCAAAAGTTAGAGTAAAAGAAAGCTGTATGAGTATAGGGATTGAATGCCCTAGAGTGAAAATAGTAAGTTAACTAGAGGTCACACAAACAAGCTATGGCTTAATGGGAAGCCCATTACTACATTCTCTATGTCCAGTAATGGCATGAGTGCAATAAAACCCCTCAGCATTATATATTTAAGGGTGGTCAAGTGAGTGAAATTTCAGGATGAGTAACCTACTAGAAATCATATGAAAGATGTAAAAGTAAGAAGAAAAGATGTGCCAATGGTAAAATATGGCCACTATGAATTATGATAATCTAAATAGTCTTACTAAGGCACCTGTTAGGCTACATGAATGAAAGAATGAATAATTTATTGTGATCTTGGATGAAGATACTCAGAGTCTTTAGAGGAGCATGAAAGATAATTGAGAATTTCTGAAACATTATAAAAGCAAATACTTGCTGAACTTAGTAATGGGGAGCTAGGCTCCAAGAAGTACTGTTAGTAGGTTATAGAATCTCTCATAAGGATCATAGTAGATCCTAGTAAAACAAGTAAAATTATGAAGTGGGAGAACCTGAAAATTGGAATAAGATGAGAATTTTACAAGTTTAGCAAAATGTCAAGGAAAATTTCTCTCAAATTGTCATACCATTTGATTAGAGAAGAAAGCTTTTGTGGGAAAAGGATTATGAAATGAGTTTTTATGAACTAATTACAAGACTAAACCTCTTTCCCTGAGATGATTAATCCTAATCCAATGATATCCTTGGGGGCCTATGACAATGAAAGATTAGGGTATGAGTAATGTAATAAGGTTGAGTGATAGGTAGTAGCCTAGGTTTTATATGATTAAATTTTATGAAAAATATGTTCTCACTCATAATAGCCACAGTAATTAATGCTTTCATGACACGAAGTTAGTATGAGTTATTATAATTATAGTACTACCATAAAAGTACTTCATATCACAACAACCTCAAGTGGATACGAGATAAGAGAAAAGTTGAGCTTGAGATACATAAAGTAGAAAGAAAATTAAGAAAGATGAGATGACTTTGTAAGTGTCATCTAGGCAAAGCTGATATGATAAGCTTATACCTTAGCAGAAAAATTGTTTATGTAGATAGCCTAAAGTTATGAAAAGCAAAGACAGGAATGATATTAGGTGCCAATGAAGAGACTATAGTATGAATAAAATAAGAGAGTTATGAAAGTAAGGTTGAGGATTAAGAATAGGTATATTATGTGAAAATTCTTAATACCCCTAAAGTAAAGCCAGTTTATGATGCTCTCACAGTTCCTAGTTCAAAAAGTATAAACCGGACCTTTCAATTATCATAAATGAATAAATGATACCAGAGAAAAATATTGATTGTTAAGTCATGCAAGTGAGAAATGAAAGTATTTCTCTAGTAAAAATTGTTTGATAATTGAAAAATAAACAGAAAGAAACTATGAAGTATAAGTATGTATCCAAAATTTGAGGATAAAATTTATTTTAAGAGAGAGGGAATTGTAACATCCTTAAAAGGCTAAATATCAGAAAATGCATAAGGAATTGGAAAAAACGGAGAGACACATTAAGCATAAAAATGTGTAAAGAGGTCATTTTTCCAATATAGACAAAAAATGAGACAATTATATTTTAACCTTAGGAAATAAAATTCTTTTCAATTTAGTCCCTAAAGGAGTGAAAGTCACGTAATATAAAAGTATTGGGGGAAAAGTACAGTAAAAGACCCAAAAGAATTAAAAATTATAATTTCATCTCGAGTCATGGGTGATTTTGTAAATATGTAAAATTACTATCAAAATGAAGCTCATGATGAGATGAATCCAATGATATATAGCACTAAGGTTAACTAATAAAAAAATAAAGAAATAATCAATGTCAAAGTTCAAAAATTAACTTTATACTAAAAAGTTATGTTTAGCTCTACAAAAAGCAAAAAGGCAGATAGAAAAGTAGTTAGACACCACAAAAAGAGCTTTTAGAAGATAGGATAATAAAGTAATTATAGATATAAGTTGACTTTATCTTAGATTCATAAAGTAATTTAATATTGTATAAAATAACTTTACTGGTCCATATATAAATTAATCAGTACAGAACATAATTGAACTAGAAAAATTATGAAGTATTTTGGACAATTTTACCCCTCCATATGGTGACACCTTTCAATCACATGGGAGAATTAAATTTATTTATTATTTAATTGCAAGACTTAATGGTTAAGTTTGATAAAAGCAACTTAACCAAGTCACTAACCAAGGTAAAGCATGCTTTATATACTCCCACCTCCCTTGGCTATAAGAGGAAAGGGATTGCTCTGCAAGTAGAGAACAAGAGGGCTAAGTGAGGTGAAGAGAAAAATAAGAGAAAAGGAGAGGAAAATTTCCAAAGAAATTGGTAAGCATGCTCCTTTCAATTTATAAGTGTTCTAACTTAGTTTCTTGCTAGTTTGAGATGGTTTTCTTGTAATTTCTTCTCTTCCACTTGCTGCCCAATTTCGGCCTAAGCATGTTAAAGGGAAGGAAGTTGTTTTTATACCATAAGACTAGGAGAAAGCAGGAGTTTTTGCTAAAAGAGCAAGATGTAATATGTTTGAAGCAAGCTTTATGAAAAGACAAGTCTTCCTAGAAGATTTTGGCTAGACCATTAGGGTTAGAAATAGTTGGATTTTCATTAATTTTATGGTAAAAATGAGTTCCCCATGATGTAATATCTTAAAAACAAGTATTGGCTCAAAGATTAAATTTACGATAAAGAAATTGAGTTTTTAGGATTTTAGATGGGATTTTGTGAAGTGGCTACTTGTTCTAGTTGATTGAGTAAGAATTTGATGATGCTTAGGGACTTGAGGAAGCTTGAGAAAGCAAGTAGGATTATTGGAAGTAAATGATATAGCCAAGGATATCACCAAAGGTAGTTAAGTCCTTTTTATTATTTTATGTTATCTCACTATGTTTCTATGGTGAAATTGTGTTGCCATATTGTGAATTGTGTTTTCTTTGATTGGTTTTGACTGTAAAATAAAGGGTTTCATTCCTTGGGACATTCATTTTCTAAGCCATTTTGTTGTGGAAACTCTTATGACCAATATGGCATTTTGTTGATTAATGTGATTAAATGTGAATTTTATGTGAAATGAATGACATAATTGTATAAAATGTGACTTGTCACTGAGATTGTCCCAATCTCATCCCCTCAGGTATCCTAAATTCTAGGTTCAAGAGATGTCAAGTATCCAATGGAGGTAAGGAGCAAGAGGAAAGATTTCAATGATTAGATTGCTATTGATCTATGTCTCTTTACTATTTTATATAAAATTGTATAGGAATTCATGAGGCTTTGCATTGCTGTAATTTTGTTCTTTTAGGCCTTATAATGTTATGAATATGATTTGGACAGATGTGAACCATGTATGTTATGAATGATAATGATTTAGAAGTTTGAAATGCAAAATTTGTCCAAGATGACAACCATGGAAGAAATAGGGATACCCTATGCAAAACAGGGCATTTAATATGGGTATTATATATACTCTAAAAGTAGATAGAATAAGATTTCTAAGGAGCCAAAGAACACTTAAATTGGACATCTATACAATTTCTATTGTATTTTTAAGGTAAGTGTCATTAATTTGAAAGGAAGTATAAAATTGTATAGTGCTCCAAAAATTCAACGGTCTATATTTATGAAAACATCTATGTCTCAAGTTTAAAATGCACTCAATAAAATGAGTGATATACATATTTTCCTAAAGTTATTCTAGTAAAAGTTATATTCTAACCCTTAGTGGTTTAAGATAATGTTATACTATGTTTTAGTTAAATAAATGTATAATAAAATATGGATGTAAATTAGACATGCAAAGCTTTTCAATGGTATAAAGAATACATGATTTAGTTCAGTATAGAATGAAAGCTGAATTTTTAAACTTGAGGCCAATTCCTGGAAAGATACAAAAATGACCATTTAAATAGTAATTTTCATGCTTAATATCAAATCAATTGGCATGATTAAAGTCCTATTTTATATTTTTTCTATGTAGAAAATATTTTAAGTTATTTTTAGAGACTTGAATTACCTTCATATGATTTTTTTAGATTTAATTATGAATTTTCAAAGTTCAGTTTAAAAAAGAGGTTGACCAAATGAACAATAACTTGGAAATTTAAATTTTTCTGTTTTGGTTACTCATGTAATTCAAGCTTATATATATAACTAAATGGATTTAAGTGAGGTCCAATACATAGGGAACATGGCCTAAGATTAAGGTATTACAAAGTTCCTTTATCTAGAACAAAATCTATAATAGGCCTGAAGATTCTGATTCATGACATAGATGGCAAACCAAAAAGTTCTACAACAAATGTTGTTTATTTTGAAGTCTTCTAAGGCTTGATCTGCTTAAAATGATAGTCACGGAAGGGACACGTTTCCAAACTGCTCTATTTTTTTTTTGACACTATTTTCCCAACAAAAACCAACTATATTTTCATGCACATTAATTGCGCTAAAAATTTTTATCTCCAGGGTATATAAAGCTCCAAATCACATTAACTGGTCTAAAAAAAATTTTGTTGTGTAGATTTGAAACAAAAGCTCAAATTAATTGTTACTATTCTCTATATATATCTTCAATTCTCATTTACTCGTAACATTTTACGACAGGCATTCGAAGCATTGGCACGAAGCACTCAACTCATTCGATGAAACCACCTGATCTTCCAGGCTTCTCACTTCAAATTCTGGAACATATTTAGATTCCATTAAAATTTATAGAACACATCTCTATTACATACATACAAATAAAGAAATTTGAGTGGCGCCTGAATTAGAATCGAGTTAGAGTAACAAGTATAATGACTCGCAACTCATTTCAGTTATAGCTCTATTCTTTCCTTTCAGGCATTTCATCAAACATTTTGAGTGCACTTAGCATGACTATCATGAATCAAGAATTCTAGCTTTTAAACCATTTTCTCCAAACACATGCAAAGCATGAATCAAGACCCATAAAAAATTTATAACAACAATTTACTAAAATATTTAACATCGCTAATTTTTCAATTCCTTGTAGCTTAGAAAAGAAGAGAACAAGGAAGGTATTAGCTTCGTTTATACATGGAAGAACCAACCATTTCAAATCTCCTCCCTTGTTGTTTGCGTGACAACGAAGAGACCATTTGGAAAATGGAGAAAGGGGAGAAATTCTTAAAGCACTCAAGATTGAAAAGAAAAAAGAAGAAATGGGAGAAAGGGGTTATAGATTGAAGAATTCTTACCCGAAAACACGATGACAATGAATGAAGAGAAGAAACCAAGGATTCGATGATGTCTCTATGCTATGCCTCATTATCTTGAATATATTTAGTTCATAGATAATTGAAGCTGCATGCTTGACTATAGTCTTCTTTATTGCATTAACTTCTATAAGCGACCTACTTTATGATAACTTCCATTGGATTTTGAAAGATGTAATTTTATGATTCAGGTTTTCCTTTGTTGTCAAGGAGTTCAAGTTGTTCATGGTCATCTTATCTTCCTAGACTTTTATCTCGGATCATTTTCTTCTTCGTGGGTATGACTTCAAAACTCTAGCAGACACACACAGTATAAATGGTAGAAATCTCCACATTGAAGGATCCAATCAAGGCTCCCAAGTTGATTTTATTGTCCTTAAGTTAGGAGATGCAAGGTTAGAAGCGGATAGTGTCCACAGATTCAACTTGCATGTCCTAGCTTATCGAGAATGAAATCAGCTTGGGACAATGAAATCAACTTCATGTTGAATCTATGGACACTATCTGCATCTAACCTTGCATCTCCTAACTTAAGGACAACAAAATCAACTTGCGAGCCTTCACTGGATCCTTCAACATGAAATTTTCTGTCATGTATGTTGTGTGTTTTCTAGAGTTTTTATTTCGTGCCCATGGAGAAGACAATGATCTAAGATAAAAGCTAGAAAGAGAAGATGACTATGAAGAATTTGGACTTCTTGACAACTAAGGAAAACCTAAATCATTAAAAAGAAAATCACATCTTCAAAAGTCTAGTGGAAGTTACCATAATAAATGGAGTGAATAATCACTAAAATACATTACTTAGAGGAGCTATTGCAATAAAAGAAAACTATAATCAAGGAGTTTCAACTATCTATGAACTAAAATTAAAACTCACAGGCCTCTTGCGTGTATTTCTTCCTGTGTCTTGCAAGCTGGGCATGGAGGATTCAACGTCAACACATTATTTGATCCATCTCTCTACTGTTGCAAAATAGTAACAATATTCATTAAACATTGAACCAAAAATATACTTTCATTAGTATTACTATACTTATTTAACAGAAAAGCAACGTACCTCTGGAAACAATAGAGAATTAGTATTTTATAATTTATAATAATCAAACAATGTTGCCCAAAAAAAATATGAAACAATGAATGAAAACACCAATTTCTACCGCTAGCTTTTTGCAGAAAATACTTTAAGAATGACTACAGAATGCAGAGACAATCATGGCATTGAGTCCTGCTTTTCTCTTATGGTGCAATATTCCTATCTCTTTCAAAGTGAAAAATAAACACGAACTACTAATATTTGAACTTCACAAACTTCGCTTCGGAGTTCGGACGGACGATCCAAATCGAGAAGACACGGTTTATGAGAAAAGTGGGGCTTAACGCCCAACCAGTTTATAGTCTATACAACAAGGTCAGATTCAAAACTTTAGTATTTAAATGATAATCCAATTCTTGACCAGAAAAACAGAAAATATATTAATTAAAGAAAATAAAAAAACGGACAATCCAATTCTTGAACCTTCAAAAAGATGAGGCACTTACATAGACGACGACGATGTTGGGACTCGCACTGAAACAGCAGAAGCAATGATATATATATATATATATCCAAGTAAATGGGATGAAGCTTCTTGAAAATTTTTCCACACCCCAGCACCACGTCACGAAATCAAATTCGATTCCTTTCCATAATTATTTAATTTAATATATCAAAAAAATTATTTAATTTGATATTGATATTTCTGTAAAACCCTTTCCAATAATAATATATATTCCATATTCGTCAAATACGAAAAATCATATTAGAGATTATGTACGCGGAAGAATCTTAGATTTGTTACCGTACGACAAAATTATTAAGAGGAATCTGATGACGAAGTGCACACGAGGAAATAAATTTATGCGGTGAACAAATTAATTATTGAGTGAACAAAAAATGGAAATAAGTTCTATTTATATATTTATGTACATATATACGTGCATATATATATATATATATATTACCAACGCTCTTTATATGGTATATAAAAGTTGTCACGTGTTAGTATTTTTTATTCGTAGGGTGAAAATAAAACCCAATAATATATTTTTTTTCTTTTTCGGTTAAATACTGAGCGCAAGAGCTTATGGTCGTCACATGGGCACATACATTTTGAGTAATGATTTCTCCTATTGTTTCTTTTGCGAATTTAATTCTTAATTTCAAGCAAACAGTTAATAGATTTGGTAATTTAAGTAGGCAATTTAATTATAAACTGTTGATTACTATAGATTATTATAGATAAAATTATTCCAGATTTACAATTGTGTGTTGTCTTCTGGCCAAAAAAAAATTTGTATGTGGTCTTATATTAATTAAGGACAACGTATGAAGAAGACTAAAGTTTCTTTCATAATGATTAATTAAAACGAATAGAAAGGAAAAGATATCATATATTTTTTTATTATTACAAATAATATTTAATTAGAATATTATAACTTTTACTTTTAATAATAATATAATAAATCCATACTCCAAATAAAATTAACTGACTTTTAGAATTTCTTAACCAGTAAGAATTTCCTATCCTTTAATGGTTTTTATTGACTTTCCCATAATTAAGTGTTTCTTTGTCGTAAAAGATTTTTTCCTACCTTGCAGCACTTTTTTATTTCCATTTTGATGAAGGATTTGTATAGCAATATTATTTTCCTATTTATTAGAGTTGCTATAGGGATTTACCCATTTGATATGTTGATAGGATTTTTAAAAGCTACATCCTCCTTATTATCAAATGATAAAAAAAAATCTGAGAAAAAAAATCTAAGATTTAATTTTGACTCATATTACCATATATGTCTGTATGTATACATACATATATATACGCCCACACATATATACATATATATATTCCTTTTGCAAAACGTAACGTGACGCAAGTTTTGCAATTTTATTCTCCCAACAAACATCTCCCAGATCAATGCGCATGTGCATGAACGTTGAGATAAATGTCAACAGTGACAAGTATAGAAATGCAGCCTCGCATCAGTATAGAATTATATTTAGGCTGAAAATCCCATCTGTTCTCTAATATGACTACACAAACAAAACCTTAGGTCCAAGGCCCAAAGCAAACAGTCATAATTAGTAAAGCTTCTGAATTTTAAGATTGCTAGATTCTTATTCAAAGCATATACATGTTCTTCTTAAATCATAATAATGGATACATAAGATGGAAGCATAACCAAATCTAGACGGGCCATTCAGGACGAATTGCTAGAAATATTTTAAAATATTTTAAATTATGTGGCATGATAATATGATAGATTAAGGATAACATAATAGATAGATTTTTTCTAATTAAGTTGATTGAGGAATATTTACAAATTATCTACATTTAAATTTAAGATTTATCTTAACAGTATAATTAAATCTACATTTAAATTCATCTGGTACTTGATGGACGTATCACATTAAAGCTAATTCATTATAAATTGGTCCTCTCTTTGTGCCCATTAAGAACACGTTTTCCATCAAACAATGTTACAAAATTGAGAGTTAGGGTTAAGGGAGAGAAACTAATTTTGAGAGAATAATAATATGGCAATAGATTACTCGTCTTTGTCTTCCACTTCAGGTGCGTGCATTTAAATTTACATGTTGTATCAAAGCTTGCTTAATCTTCACCTGCATAATTGTATATCCTAATCTTTTATGTGATTAGGAGAGAGATATTTGAATGGATCTACTCTTGATTTTATCTTATTCATATTATGATTCGAATTTAATGTGTTCATGAAGTTTTAATATGCAATTTAATTTAGGAATGAAACTTAAATTAAGTTTTGTTTTTAGAGCTCATAATAGGAATGTAAAATCATATTTATGGGAATGTAAAATCATATTTATGGGATTGGGTGATGTTGTTTATTTAAAAACACTAGGATGATTTGTAACACCCCTTATGTCTTTGTTTTAACATTGTGCGTAGAACTAGAGGAAGCAGAACGGAGGAATATATCAATATTAAAATTAATACTGAAAATCTACTTTTTTTACGTAAAAGAATATGTGAAACTTCATTCAATTGAAAGGAAATCGTAACCTTTTCTTTTCTGGTATAAAGGAAATCGTAACCTTGTATTACTATTTGTCCCTATTGTATAAAAAACAATAGCAATTATAATTATTTTATATTTTAAATGTGTTAGGTTTTACCTCCATGCATGGAGAACTTCAAGACACTCTCATTTAAAAAATTTTCAACTGACAGTTATTTTAAAAATTTAATGTAACAGTCCTGAAAATAAAATTTTATGGTCTTTAAAAATTTTCAACCGACAATTATCTTCCATTTTGGTTTTTAAATCTTATTTTCCTACAACTTAATAGTGTGAACTGCAAACAATATATGTATATCAATATAAAAATATAATAATAAAATATACAATATCAGTTAAAATTTAAAAATCGTAGATAAAGGTGGAAGATAAGATTTTAAATAACTAACTGTTATATAACAGTATTTTTAGTATTTGTAATTTAAAATTGAATACAAATCAATTTTAGACCTAAGTTTGCCACGAGGAATCAAGCCACCCACGACACATTGTCAGGAATACTCAAATAATGTTTGGAGCTACATTTGCCTCCTGTTAGAAGATAGCAAAGACTCACCCAGGCACTTTGGGCTTCTTTGCAGTATCCTCTTGCCTCGGTTCATGGCAACCCCATGAAATATGGGATGACTTCCTACATATGTAACAAATCACACATGGCCATCTTCCATGATGCATGCCACACTTGTCACATGGAGCTGGGGTGCTACTTAGGTTGTGTTGCCTCCAACTCCCTTAAACATGTTGTCATCGATTCGATCCCTAACTACATTGATGAAAAATATTTTATTAGGAGAGGTAAAATCAACTACTCTTTGAAGGGATAAGTTTTCGGTTACCGATTAGAGGATATCATTGGTGCTTATAAAAAAATAATAAAAAATATAAAAAAACACTTTTTAGAGAGGTAGGGGAGCATATTGTGATATTCTCTCGGGCAAATTCTGTTCCTTTGCAATTTTGCATGTTAGTTTTCTTTATGAAATGTAATCTATATGTGTTTTTACTTCTTTCTCTTTGATCTACGGCACTGTTTTTTTTTTTAGAAGTTACTCAATGTAACTTCTCAAAATAATCAGAAAAAAGTTTTTTTTAAAATTCTAATTATTTTTAAAAGATTTAAACAAATATCCTAAAAAATTGTAAAAGTGTTTTGTATTAAAAAAATGATTTTTTTATTTAAAAAAACTGAAATAAAGGGGCTTAATAATCCAAATCTTTAATTTCAATCACAATAATTTATAATTTTCACAAGCAAAAAATCACAAATTAATTTATCTTTTGCTATAAAGGAAGCATAATATCTCACACCCTTGACATTAAACTCACTTTAATTAATTGATCAATTCGTTTGACAATTTCTCAAATAAAAAATTATCATAAATAAAATAGATAAATAAATAAAAACAATAATTGAATTGCGTCATAAATTTTTACAAAAGATATGTAAAGGTATGAAATTATGAGTCGTTCGATATCCAAAATTTGATTGTTCACTACTAATTAATACAAAGTTGATTGTATGTGTGTGTGGCCTTTCTCTGTGAACGTGATAACTACTTGTAACGGAGGAATATGCAATGCTCGGCTTGGTTGCTTGGACACAATTCTGCATCCGTATAATGAGTCAATAGGGTAATTGTCCTTGTAATGAGTCAGGGTACGAAGTTCAAATAGTCAAAGAGTTGTGATTGGAAGAGATTCTGAATTAGGAAATGCAGTAATATTTAAATTGACCAAATTATTGCTAAGTAAATCACTAAACAGAGATTCAAAATTAACAAGCAGCGTTCCCGAGACAACCTTGACATAAACACGAACTTTGTTTTCAAATTACACCTTCAAATGCATTCCTCAGTACACCTCCGATACGTAGCTTCTAAGGCTTTAATGAGGAGTGATCCAGAGATTGTTTGAGCAGCTACAACGAATTGGAATGGTTTTTGGTCCTGTAATTATCCAATACAGGTCTCCATCAAATCTGTAATTCAAAAATCCAATATTAGTTCTCATTCATTTAAGTAATGACCTTCCAGAGTTAAATAAGTTTGAGCTAATGAAGATAAAATGTGTTACATTGATCAAATCATAAAAAAAAAAAACAAGCTTCAATCACAGAACCCAACTAACCATACTGTGGCAAAGAAGCCTAAACAAAGAGAAACCTGCAAAAAAGAAACATCATAGGGGATAATTTATTCGAATTGCATATTTGAATACATTTGAATTGCATACACTACTGTTTTTTAATGGGTTGCTGCATTGTCTGTTCACCAGGAAAAAAAAAAACAGAGAGAGAGAATGCTTGCATTCTTTACATATCTGCTCACTCATCTGCCATTTATCCAACCAATGAAGCATAAAACCAACGATGAAAAAGCATACTTTTACCCTCTATAATTTTATTTAATTTTGAATTTAGTATTCATGGTTTAAAATTTAGTAATTATATCTTTGCTGTTTACAAAATTTTTAATTTAGTCTCTATTGATAAAATTTTGTGAGCATTTGTTGAATTGTATTAGTATACCTAATTATATACTATCTTATTATTCAAAATATGTATGGAAGTAATAAAAAATACATAACAGAATAAAATTTCTCATATATATATATAGCAGAACTTTGCCAAAAATATTATTAACGAAGATTAAATATAAAATCATTTAAACAATGAAGATGAAATAACAATTTTTTAACTTATACGTCAAATTAAAATTGAGTGAGACTGTAGAGATCAACAACACAATTTTTCCAACAAACAAGGTCATTGTGCAATCTTTATTTTTCTGCTTATTCTTACGGCTTCAACCTTCGTAATATGACAAATATGAGTCATTTATAATTATAATAATGAAAAATAAAAGCAACACACTATATTACACATAATATTATTTTTTCTTTAGTGTCATATATGTAATAAAGGATGGTTCAAATATCCATTGAAAAAGTGTAAAAAAAAAAAAGGTTTAGTTACATACCTTGAAGCATTTATTCCAATTTTCTGCGTTTTGTGAGAGTGGTTGGTGGTCTGCATCAGGACCAGACTCATCTTCATTGCCAATGATATGATCACTTGTTGCTTCAGTTATTCTCACTTTGCTGAGAGTATTGTAGGTGTTTGAATCAAGGCTTATGTCAACATTGCTAGTGCCCTTTGTTTTTCGCCATCTTTCAACATCTTCTTTACAAACCACACGCCACCCGTGCTTCCTTATTTTGATATTGCCTTCATCCTTTCTTATTAAGTTGTTGGCTTTAAAAATCATTTGAAGTTCGTCAATTATGTAGCCACACCATTTACTAAGAAGTTCATCCATAGGATCTCTAAACCTCCATCCAATATCTGGACGATCAAACTCATCAAGCGGAGGAGACGCTAAATCATTTTCTAAAACTAAGCATACAGCTATTCCCCACCATTTACTTGAATGGTAATGATCAGGTATGTCTGTTATAAATGACACATTTGGCTTCTTGCAATCTTTGAGTTCTTCCTCACAAAAGTAATTTTGATTGTGAAACCATGATGGCACTTCACTTCCTGGAACAGTCTACAATAAAGGCCACTTTAAACCTGAGATATCCTGTAACAAATTTAGTATATTTGTCAGAAAATTATAATAATTATAATGTGTTAGAAATAGAAAATAATAAATAAATCAAATAAACCTGATCTTCAAGTCTTTCAAAGAACTCCCATAGTTGTTGTGATCCTAAAGGTTTCATTGATGGACAATCACTTGCATATGCTCTTTCTAAATTAGATGGCAGCCGTGGCAATACCTGAAGCCCAGGACAATGATCCAAATAAACATATTTAAGCTTCAAAAGATTGGAGATGAAGCCAACAGGTAGATTAACAAAATTGTTTCCCCTTAGATCAAGCCGTGTCAATGATGATAATGCATTAATATCATGAGTAAGAGACTCATCACAGAGATTGCAGTAGCTTAAATCTAATTTCTCTAGAGATGAAAAACTTGATAAAGAAGGGGGTAACTTTAACCCAATGGATGTTGAAGGCCTTGTAAGCCGAAACACCCAGCTCCTGAAATGAGAAGAAAAATTCCATGAGGATGATTGTGCTTGCCCAGTGCATCCACTGAAAGATAATATTTTCATATTTTTCGAATGAACAATAGATGATGGCACTTCTTCTATAGCAGTTCCACTTGCATCAAGCTCTTCAAAATTTAAAGCCACATTTTGATTCACACTTCGAAGGCATACCAGATTTTTGCAGTTCCTTAGATTTAAAACAGTAAGACCAGTCAAATTGACAAACGATTGAGGCAGTGTTGATATACCAGTCTCCTCTAAATCAAGCTTGGATAGACGTTCCATGCTTTTCCCAAATTCTGGAAGTTGTCTAATTTTTAAACAACCAGAGAGTATAAGAGTTTCTAGGCATTTCATCTCAAACATTCTTGGTAGAGTTTTGATACTCTTGCAATCCTTCAAATCAACTATGACAAGGTTCTTGTGGCGTCCAAGAGATGGGTGTACTTCAACAAGGTTTATACAACCTTTAAGAATGAGTTTTTGAAGATTAGGGATTTCATCAAAGTTTGGTGTTTTGATTATATATCTTGAATCACTTAAATCAATGAATTTAAGCCTTCCTAAAACCTGAATGACAACGAAGAAAGTAAACAAAAAGATTAAAAAATCATAAACAAGTAAAAAGTGTGCTAATTTATAATAGTTATTTTACAGAAACAATATGGAACTTGACTAGGTAGAGCATCTAAAAAACATCCCTCCCATTCTAGGACTTTTAATGCATTTGACAAGCATTTAAGTCCATAAGGAAGACTCACACAGCTATGAGGATTATCTGAACAACTTGATATGAAAAGTGTCACATCTTAACCTTAGGAACCATTTACTATTTATTATTAGTAGTTTAGATTCCAATTAGATGTATTTGGAAATAAATTTGGGCCAAATTTAAAAATTCCAAAATTTTACCAAAAGTCACTATTCATTTGGTAAATATAAAAATTTGGCTGAACTTTGAAAAATCATAACTAATTCTAGAAAAATCGTTTAAGGGTGGTTCAAATTGCTAAATTCATCTATTAAAATAAATAAAAGGAAAGGCAATTAAAATAAAATTAAGGCCACAAAATTTTGTAGAACCAACTTATGGACTCTCAAATGCTTCCTAGTGGAGTTGTCAAACTGTTGCACCCGATTTTTAATTTTCCAAAAATGAAAAATTAAAATAAAGTAGAGTTGCCACCAAAATTTTTAAAAAGGGAACCTTTTAAAAAATAAAATAAAATAATAGTCTACAAAACATAAAGGGTTCGGGAGTTGATTGTGTCATGGGCAAGGTATTAGGCACCCCATAACACTCATTCATAAGAATAGTTACCTTAGGTTGATTATATAAAACTAATATGGCCTTAAAATTATTTTAATTATCTTTATAAAAAATGTATAGAGAAACAAGAAAAATAAGAAAAATAAATAAATAAAATAGATTTATTTACAAAAAAGAACTTGACCTAAAATAAGAGTTTAGGGCCTACTTACCCAAATATAAGGATCAAACAATATTGTTTGTCTCATATGATTAGGATATATATCAATTTGGCTGAACTTTGGACATTCCATTGCCACGGCGGACCTGCTTTAGGCCGCGGCATGGAGTACCTCCAGACCCCTCTTGGATCTTCCTCCGTGCTATTTCCTCCGATCCTGAACACAATACCAAGAAAAATAACATGAGGTGTGTTACAATTATGGAAGTGTTATGTAGTGTTATGAAGATTCCGGTACAAGTTGAAGAAGGATTATGTATGAATTGGTATAACCCTAGGTGAAAATGTTTGAGGAAGCTTGGGAATCTGAATTGTATGTGTTGGTTTATGATTTGAATAATTGTTTGGGGCTCCTTAGTGTGTAGTTGTGCTAGTGCAGTATTGGATTAAGCTTCAATGATGGAATTATGAGTTTTAGACATGACATGCTTTATGTTAATTGAAGATATTAGGATGTTGTAGTGGTCGTTTGGCTAATTTGAAGGGCATGGTTCATGATTGGTGTTCTGAAGGCTTGCCTAATTCCCTATGTGCGTGGTGTCGGCAATTCAAGGTAACTAGGTGTTTGTGATATATGTGTGTTAGGCTGATATATATAGATGCATGACTATTTTCATACCATGATATTATTGTGTGTATGTGGTTCCTTTTTCATATCGTGGTATGTACACGACTAATAGAGGTATGTAGGCCTTCTTTCTTGATGTTCATATGTGATGGATGAAGATATGATATATATATATGCATCCCCACATGGTAATATATCGATACAATGATGATAATGATTATGGGATGTTGATTGCATATAGTATTAGCATGCCAGCATGACATTGATGATGATTTCATAGTTATATAGACGCATGGCACAACATTGAGCATCATTATCACATTGAGCATAATGAGATATGGTGGATAGGGTGATGATGATCAAATGATATATGATATGATATGATATGATGATGATATGATACAATGATATAATGAAAGATGCCTGCCACAAAATCCTCTCCTATGGCTCGGAGAGCCAAGTGGCAATGGACTGCATAATCCCTAAATCACTACTAATTCGGGTGGTCTAGGGGAAGAAAAGCCACAATCTAAGCATTAGTGTGACATTTGGCCAGATGCACTAGTGTGAGGTGAGCTTTGTGATGTTTCAGAATTAGTCTTCACTAGCTATTGGAAGGAAATTACCTATTTGAAATGTCTTGTGATGACATTAGCCCATGGTTCTAGCCTTGTATGAGGGAGACATGTATACCATAACATTTTGCATCATATCGTATCATATGCATCTATGTAAGGGTTTGTTGATATCTATTGTATATATGTGTTTTCCCAGTTACTGAGACTCTGTCTCACACCCTTTGTGGTTAATATTTCAAGAGAAAATTCTAACATTAGTCTAGAGAGGTCTAAGGAGTCTTAGCTCTCCTTCACACAGGAATATCCAAGTGTAACAGGTAGTTATATGTTATTCAATTTATGTAATATTGTGCCAAGTAGGTTGTCGTTGTTTGCTTACCTGTATGAGTAGGGTATTGCTTTGCATGTAGTGATGATGTTGATAGAATGATGATGGTGATGAAGTTTGGTATAGTGTGGTTATACGCCTAGTGTGTAGTTCATATGTATGTAATATGATGATTGTGTACCCCGGTATGGGTCATACTGTAAGGATGATTCTGATAGTGTTTTGTGTGGGTTTAGTATGTCCTATTGGTGAGCCCAATGTGGTCTTGGGCCTTATGTATGAGGCTTGGGGCATATAGCCCATGGTATGGAATTGGGGTTCAAGGAGATCAAAACTCAGAGGAGGGGTTTCTTTGGGGCGAAATCTCTTTGAATAAGTTGGTTGAGTCAAATAGGACTTGTGTGAATGGTCTTCAAGTGCCAAATTTCTTGGGTTGGCAATTGGGGCCTATAGGTTGTATGTTTTGGTTAAAAAGTGACCAAATCGGTCACGGGCATCCAAAATCTTTGTGCAGAGATGGATTAAGGTGAAACCGGTATCTATAGTTAGATTAAAACAAGATTGACCTGTAGGAGTTGAAATCAGGTCAATCAAAGGTTGGAGCATAAAGTTGTGCGTGTCAAAAGTTCACTCAATAAATTAGCAATTTACTAATACATGTTCTGATATGGGCGCCACAACCCCAAATGCTACTGCCTCTCCTAGGCCGCGGCTGCACTGTAGCTTGCCATGGTTCAGCTATGTTCTGATTCTTTTCTGTGTTTTATATGTTGTAGGATTTATTTCGAGGTCTTTGGGAGTAGGTCATTACACACAGATCATACTACTGCTATTGTAGAGGATAAAACTTAAATAAAGAAGAAATAAAAAAAAACAAATAAATAAAATCACTCACAATATTGAATGAATCGAAAAATCTAGCTAACAAGGAAGAATATAAGAACCTGCTTGATAGATGAGAAAACGTTTGATGGTTCCTTCAGGAAGAAGAATTGCCAAGGAATAAGAACCTGCTCTTCTCCACTGACCTTATTCAATCAAGTTCATGAAGCATTGAAATCTTTGTTAAAAAAAATAAAAGAGATCCAAATCAACTAATCACAAAAATTTGAAAAAAGAATTACAGCGGGAGTTCACTGCGAATTCACAACAAGTTTTTCTATTTTTAACTTTCTTTGAACAAAAAAACTGAAGAGAAAACTTTAAGAGAATAATTTAAATGCAAGTAGTTTGATTTCACTGACACGTAGAATCTACAAATCCCATGTTACTATTAAAACGCAAGTAGTTTGATTTCATTGACACGTAGAATCTACAAATCCCATGTTACTATAAAGATTTTTTAATTAAGTGAGCAAATGGTTTTTTTTTTTTTCCGTGAGATAAGTGTGCAAAGTGTAGGTCGAAAAGGATGATGTGTGTGAAGTACGTCCTGCACTTTCGGTCTTTTTTGTGTAAGAAAATGTTAAAATATTATTATCATCATCAATCAATATTGATTAAAAAAAATCACTATATATATGTTGTTATAATAATATAGGCAAAATTATATAAAACCCATTAACATTTAAGTTTATGCAAATAACCCATTGCCATCAATTATTCTATTATTTCACTAACAGAGCATAATATGTTATTGAACAGATATCTCTTTAAAATTTATCTTTTTATATAGATACCCCGCTCAAAGTTTGAGTATATGATCAGATAACAAACAAATTAACAGCAGGGGAGTTAACAGCATATTTGTAAGAGTTTAAGGGGGGGTTCAAAGCAAAGTTTTAAAGATAAGGGAAGTTATATATACACATAACCCAATGTTATGGGGAATATATATAATTTAGCCTATTATATATAATTTGGTGTAAGTTATTATTTGGGAAAAATTATATTTAAATACCAAGGTAGGAAGTTATTTCCCAAATGGCACATGAATTTGGTCTAATTCCAAAATGTTACCATGGTATGTAATTGGAAATAAATTTTTATGTTAAAATTAAATACCAAAATACCCCTTGTAAATAAAATGTGATCAATTAAAAATCAATGAGTGTCATTTTTAAATTTACAAAAATCAATTGTAAATTAATAAAGATTAGTTGTAAATGAATATATTATGAATAAGTTATGATCCATTGTAAATAAGATGTAATTAATTGCAAATAAACAAAGATCAATTGCAATTGATTACAAGGACATTTTAGTCTCCAATTTCATATCATAGTAGCATTTTAGAATTAATTAGACTAAATTCAAGTATTATTTTGGAAATAACTTCCTAGCTGGGTACTTATATGAAATTTTTGCTTGTTACTTTTTATTTGTTTTCGGAAAATTTCACTAAAGGAGGTCATTATTTATTATAGAGGATTATAAATGTCATGATTATTTTGAAGCACCAAACTTATTATAATATTATTTTGATGATGGATGCCTTGATTAGAGAAATATGAGAGAGAGAAAATCAGTTTTAGCACAAATTGCTAGGCACAAGCAAACATGCATAGTTAATACTAAATATGAATTTTTTTTATGAATATTAAATATGAATTTTAAGATTCACCATATGCATAACAATTAATTATTTACTTATTTAATTATTTAGGTTTCTCGAATTTCTAGTCATTTTTGTTTTTATGGAGCTTTACAACCTGTCATGACCACAAGAAAGTAATAGAATAGTAAATCGATATAGTCTCATAGATACACATATGTCACCCACTTTAATTTTCTAACTGCAAAACTTACCCAATTAAGCGTGAAATAAGCGACTTCAAGTTTAGGGAATTTACTAATTATATTTTGGTATTTCAAAACAATTAATACAAATAGCTCTGGTGTGCTATAATTTAATGATGATTCTTGAGTTTAAATTTTCAAAATAATGTCTTATTTTGTCAATTATCACAAACAAAAAATGATATATCAATAGTAAAGTTAATATTGAAAATCTACATTTTTTATATAAAAGAATGTATGAAACTTCATTCAACTGAAAGAAAATCATAACCTTGTGCTACTATTTGGCTCCATTGTTTAAAAAACAATAGCAGTTATAAAAAGTTGAATGGGTAAACTTATATAAAAGAATAAATGATATAATTAGTATTTTATATTTTAAAAGTGTTAGGTTTTGCCTCCATGCCTAGTGAACTTCAAGACAGTCTCATGTAAAAAATTTTCAACCAACAGTTATTTAAAAAATTCTATGTAACAGTCCTGTTAAAAAATGTTATATGGTCTTTAAAAATTTTCCACCAACAGTTATCTTCTACCTTTATTTATGGTTTTTAAATCTTATCTTCCTGTTACTTAAGAGTGAACTGCAAATAATACCTGTATAACAATATAAAAATATAATAATAAAATATACAGTATTAGTTAAAATTTAAAAACCAAAGATAAAAGTGGAAAATAAGATTTTAAGTAACTAACTGTTATTTGACATAGTGTTTTTAGTATTTTGTAATTTAAAATTTAATCCAAATTTCAATTTAAGATTAAATTATCTTTATTTATATCTGTCAAATATTATATAAGGTTAACAAAAAAGAAAAAAAGTTAGACAAGGGAAGAAGAAAATGAAGGAGGCGTACTTGGATAGGTGTTCCATGCTTTTCCCAAATTCTGGGAGTTGTCTAATTTTTAAACAACCTGAGAGTATAAGAGTTTCTAGGCATTTCATCTCAAACATTCCTGGCAGAGTTTTGATACTCTTGCAATCCTTCAAATCAACTATGACAAGGTTCTTGTGGCGTCCAAGAGATGAGTGTACTTCAACAAGGTTTATACAACCTTTAAGAATGAGTTTTTGAAGATTAGGGATTTCATCAAAATTTGGTGTTTTGATTACATATCTTGAATCACTTAAATCAATGAATTTAAGCCTTCCTAAAACCTGAATGACAACAAATAAAGTAAAAAAAAAAAAGGTTAAAAAATCATAAACTACTAGAAAAAAAAACGTGCGCTAAATTATAAGAACATAATTACCTGTGTTCCTCTCCATAGTTGTTTCAACTGACTAAATTGCATTTTAAGTTCAACGAGTTCTTCTAGTGGAACTGGACTAAGCAAAGCATCTAAAATACATCCCTCCCATTCTAGGACTTTTAATGCATTTGACAAGTATTTAAGCCCATGAGGAAGACTCAAATAGCTATGAGGATTATCTGAACAACTTGATATGATAAGCAACTTGAGATTACTCATCTTTGAGAATGCTTTGGGGTCCCAATGTGAAACATACTGATGGGAGACACGTTAGGAACTGTCCTAAGAGCCTTCTTTGATATAAGGATCGTGCAACTCAAGGAAAGATAAATTGAACACAAGAACAATGAAGAACAACAATGAACAAAAACTAAAAAAAATAGACACGATAAAATGAGAAGACTGAACAAAATGTTGGTCGAAGGAAGTAGACTCCAAGAGAACCCGTCTCTTGAATCCTAACTCCGGGACGCCACAAGGATCACCACTCCTTGATAAGTCCTTATTCTTTCTGGCACTCAAGGATAAGCAAGAAAGAACTCTCTGAACAACAACAAAGTTGCTGAAAAGAAATTCATTCATTCATATTGTGGTTTGCAAGAGTACAAGAGGTGCCTAGTTATAGGCAAGTATTAACCCACAAACAAACTCTAGTTCACCCCACAAACCTAACCTTATTAATGCTAATTAATACAAAAAGGAAATCCTAAGTCAAAAGGAGCATTTAATTCTAATTTTGAATTTGAAAAGGTTGGCTCCTCTTAAATGCATAAAGCAAAGCAAATCAGATCATTATTTGGCTTTTATTGAAAAGGAAACAAATTGACTAAAATAATCCTAATAAAACTTATTAAAAACGTCACTTTTAGTGACCACATGAGAAGCACATGTAGTTTAAGTAAATTCTCCATCATTGGGCCTTCTCCAAGTTGGGCTTGTTGATTATAATTTGGCTCCACATTTTCCGCTTGCCTTTTTCTTTGTTTTGGGCCTCAAAATCATTCAAATACAATGGTTCCATGTTAATCATATTTTGGAGCAACCCATTCATGGCTTTAGTCCTAGCTCTGGTCATTGGTCCTCCAATGCCTTGAAGTGGGTCTTGAATTTGTCCATGACCTATTGTTTCCCTTAACTTGCCTTCATCACATACAATGCATCTAATCTTAACACTGCCTCAGATTTCTTTTGTCCCCTATATATGAAACAATAAATCAAGCTAATAACATAAAAAGAAAACTTGGAATAAATAACTAACTAAAGAGTGCACAATCAGAAAAAGAAAAAAAGTACAAGTGTTACCTTATTTCTTTCTAGTACAAGATTAGCATCCTCCAAGGACCATAACCTACTGCGTTTGCCAATATTTGGTGATTCTTGAAAAACAATATTCTTGCTCATTTCTTGAAGCATATCATGCATCCACAAATATCCATCAGAATCAATATTTATCAATGACTTATCAACAAGAACTTTTATTCCAATTATTGGGTGAAGATCACAATTTTGTAAGATTTCAATGACACGATCTTTGGCTGTCCCTGAAAAAAAGCAAGCAATATCTAAAAATATGGTCTTCTCATCATCTTCTAATCCATCAAAACTCACTTTAAGTATCTCAAAAATGCCCTTTGGATGAACCTTCCTGAACTTATCTAGTGCATCTTTCCATTCCAATATAGTTCTTCCATAAAGAAACGAACCTAGCACTTTGAGCGCCAGTGGAAGGCCTCTAGCATATGTGATCGTGGTTCTAGTGAGTTCCAAATAATCTTCATTTGGTTGATCTCCTTTAAAAGCATGTAGTACAAAAAGTTGAAAGGAATCATCATCATTTAGGGTTGTCAGTTCATATTGAGCAAATACACCATGCAAAGATAACAAATGCTTATCTCTAGTTGTTATTATTATTCTGCTCCCTGGGCCAAACCATCCTTGCTTTCCAGCCAAATTCTGAAGTTGAATTATATCACTCACATCATCAAGAGCAAGAAGAACTTTTCTGCCGCAGAAAAGGTTGTTTATCATCTTCCTTCCTTCATAACAATCACTCACTCCCATACTTATATCCAAACAAGAAAGAAGTTTTCTTTGTAAGAAAACCAAACCATCTTTGTCAGAAATTTCTCTAATATTATCAACAAAGCAAGAAACTTCGAAGTGTTTTTCCAATCTCTCATAAACAACTCTTGCAAAAGTAGTTTTACCTAATCCTCCCATACCGCATATTCCTACAAATCGAACTTGCTCTGATCCATTTGTGATAATTGAATCCAATTCTGCTATTTTTTATTCAATTCCAACTAATATATGTGAGTCAAATGGAAGTGCATAAGATAATTTTGACCACACTTTTTCAGCAACATTTTGAATGAGCTCTGCTTCTTGCCTGCATAAGAAAAAAACAAAATATCATGATCATTTAGTTTAATTGAATTTTAAAATCGTATTTGTAACATGGTCAAAGACTATTATTTTTAGTTTAACTAGGAAATTAAATTTAACATTTACATTAAGTAATTTTTTAATTAATGTAATGTGATATTAAATATATAGTTGGATATGTAATATTTTATAATCGTTTTGTTAGTATAGCACTCAGAATAGTAGTCAATTTTCTAAAGGAAAAACACGGAGATGTACTATGTTTATGTAAAATGATGTCTTTATCAACCCAAAAAATGATATATTTTTTACTCTAATACCCTTCTTGTCTTTTATTTTGCCTATGAGCAAGTACGGTATCTTAATAATTAATGCTAATATCTACTACACGATATAATAGTTTACAATGCAACTTGAATCTAGGGTACATCTCATCTTGACTGTTTAAATTTGGTTTGGATGGTTTAGATTTTATATTTTTTTAAAATAACAATTTTTTTATCATAATTGAAGCAATATACAAAATAATATCTATCTTATGACAATTAACTAATAATAATAATAATACCTAGGTTACAAAAAATAATAATAATAATAATAATACCTAGAATGAGGGAAAACGTTAACCTAAAAATAAGATATGGACAGTTCAAATCTCATCTAAACAATCCAAATGAAACATGCATAAGCTGCACGTCCCCAAGGATATGCACCAAAACTAGGCTCTTTACAATGTTACAATTTTTTTGGTCTATAAATACATCAATTAATTAACAACAGTGCAAGAAATAAATATTAAACCACTTAGTTAAAATATTTTAATACAGGAACTGAACTCATATACCAAATTTCAATTTTAAAAAATTAACAATAAGTTTGTAATCAAATAATTATAATTTTTTAATATATTGATGGATCGCAAAATAGTTTGTGATATAAGTTGTTAAAAGTGGTTAGTAATTGTTGACGAAGCCCATTAGGGCCTAGGCCCAAATTGTAGTCATTTGATTTGTTATATGTTATTATCCACTAGTATCTTCCACTGATATGATATTAGAAGTTAATTAGGATAGATTTGATATATTTTGAGATTTATTTTCCTGATTTCTAGGGATTAGTCAAGATATGTGACTAAACCTAACCCTATTTAATTTTCCATCATCTCAATAAAAATTAACGCAGAATAACCACTGTTTCCCGCAACTTCATGGTACCAGAGCTAGTTTCACAATGACTTTCAGGGATGCCGTCATTCATGGGATGCCAAGGGCATTCACCACCGGTGAGGATAGCAGCAAGTCTTCATCGGGAGGCGATGGCACTCAAACACGTTCTACTGTTCAGAAAGAAGGGGTTTCGAGTGTGATTTCTGCACCATCATTGGGTGTGGAGTTTGTGCCGGAAACTCTTCAACAAATGCTGATTTCCCACAAACTCAATGGGAACAATTGGCTTCAATGGTCAAGAAACGTTCTTATGTTTGTCTGTGGCAAGGGGAAGGAATGTTATTTGACCGAAACCAAGCCTCCAGCACCAGAAGAACCCAAGTAGGAGAAGTGGGTCAATGAAAACAATACTGTTATAACTTGGCTTGTGAGCTCCATGACACTTGAAATCAATGAAAACTACTTGTTGGCCACATCTGCTCGCGAGATTTAGGAATCGACAAAGAGGCTCCATGCTGTAAAAGAAAACATAGCTGCTGTTTACCAATTAGAGCAATCACTTAAAGGTCTAAAACAAGGAGAAAAAATGATTACTCAATATTACAGCACATTGAATAGGATCTGGCAACACATTGATCTCTATACAGTGCTTCAGACAGTATATGGATAGGAGGAGAACCTACAAGTTTCTACTTGGGCTTAATGATTGCTTTGAATCAGTTAGAGGAAGGATTATGGGAACCAGGCCATTACCAACCCTTGAAGAAGCTTTCAACATTGTTAAGTGCGAGGAAAGTCGTAAGGAACTGACCTTGAACATTGAAAGCTCACTAAAACCAGCCCCTGTGATTGAAAGCTCAGCCATGATTGCCAAGAGTGGACAAATCACTAAAGCAAAAGGTAAGAAGGGGTTAAAGCATTGTGATCACTGCAATAAGAGTGGTCATACTCAAGATACCTGTTGGAAAATACATGGCAAACCACTCAACTATCGCCCAAAAGGTAAGACAGAAGGAAAGGCACTAGTTGCAAATACTAACAATCAAGGTGCATACTTGAATAAGGAAGAATTAGAGTTCCTAAGGAAGATTCTTGATAAGCAACCTTCAATGAGTGAGAAAAATACTCTATCTATCACTCTTGCTCAAGCAGGTATGTGTCTTACAATTGCACTCAGAACGGTAATACATACTAAGAACCTATAGGTTGTTGACTCTGATGCTACAGATCATATCTCAGGTTCTAGAGAACATTTCATTGAATTCCGTACTAGTTGTAGACAGTCTACTGTTAAAGTTGCCAATGGCACCTATGCCAAGGTACATGGGATTGGTACAATCATGATTTTGGAAAATATAATCATTACTGATGTCTTATATGTGCCTGAGATTGAGTGTAACTTGCTATCTGTTAAGAGAACAGTGAAACGGTTGATTTGTAGCATTAATTTCTTTGATGAATCGTGTATTTTTCAGGACTTGGCCTCGGGAAAGAAGATTGGCAATGCTAAGGAATGGGAAGGTCTATATTATCTAGAAGGATCGAAGACAGAAGAGTCCTACAAGAATAAAGAAGATTCTGTTGCTGTTCTAGCTACTCCTAATAATGATGTAACTTTGTGGCATCATAGGTTAGGCCATCCTAGTCACAACTATATGAAGTTTATGTTTCCTCAAATTTTTAGCAATAAAAATGATTTTAATTTTCAATGTGAAATATGTCCTCTTGCCAAACTCACAAAGAATTCATATTCCACACATCCCTATAAGCCTACTCAACCATTTGCTATTATACATAGTGATGTGTGGTGTCCATTGAAGGTTCTAACTTCATCTAAGGCTAAATGGTTCATAACCTTCATTGATGACCATACTCGTTTGACTTGGGTATTTCTACTAAGGGAAAAGTCTGAGGTTTCACAAATATTTCAGAAATTTCATATGTTTTAAACTCAATGTCAAACACCTATAAAAGTTTTGAGGAGTGACAATGGTAGAGAATATGTTAACGATGATCTTAAAAAGTATCTTGAGAGTCATGGCATACATCACCAAACTTCTTGTGTTGAGACTCCTCAATAAAATGGGGTAGCTGAATGGAAAAATAGACATCTCCTAGAAATTGCTAGAGCTCTTATGCTTACTCATAATGTTCCTAAACATTTTTGGGGGGATGCAATATTAGCTTCAGCCTATCTTATCAATAGAATGCCTTCCAAAACTATACAATTCCAATCCCCTATTCACAAATTTCAAGAACTTTATCCAAACTCTCCTCTAGTCCTATCTATACCTCAAAAGAGTTTTTGGATGTGTTGCTTTTGCGTATGATAAACATGGGGGAAAACTTGATTCTAAAGCTGTTAAATGCATATTTCTTGGGTACTCATGCACTAAAAAAGGGTATAATTGTTTTTCACCTGCAACTAAGAAGTGGTATGTCTCCATGGATGTCAAATTTTTTGAAACTCAGTCCTACTATCCCAAATTACCCACTCAGGGGGAGATGATGGGAAATGATTGGTTAATTTGTGAGTCATATAGCCCAAAGATAAGTCTTGAACCTTCCATTGGACCCCAAACAATGCCTAATCCTATCTTTTCTCACCAAACAGAACCTATTCCAGCAGATACACCCCCTTCTGAGTCCCAAATAAAACCTGTTCATTTTCTTGACAATTGCAGTACTACTGAAAAGGACCACCACAACTCAGAAATTAGTCCCACCAATCCTAAACAAAGCCCTAAGACACTACCTGTGGCAGATTTGGATGATATAGCTGAGAAAGGAGGAGGCCATGAGCTGATCAAAGTCTATACAAGAAGGAACAAAGAAGGTGAACAGAAGTAGGGCAATAGAAACATAGACAGTTCCATTCCAAGGCAAAGCCAAGAATCTGAACCAGAGACAAGTCTTGAAGAGTTACCAATTGCTCTAGGGGAAGAGAGCTTGCACACAGCATCCAATCTATAAGTATGTTTCCTATGTAAGACTTTCATCTAATATTAAGTCTTTTGTTGTAAATGTGTCTCAAGAAAACCTACCAGATACATTTCAAAAAGCAATTAAAGATCCAAAGTGGAAAGAAGCTATAAATGAACAGCTAAGTACTCTTGAAAAGAATAATACCTGGAAACTAGTTGACTTACCAAGTGGAAAGAAAACAGTTGGGTGTAAGGGGGTTTTTACTGTTAAATATAACCTTGATGGTAGTGTGAACAGGTACAAGGCAAGACTTGTTGCAAAAAAGGGTTCACTCAAACTCAAGGTATAGACTACCAAGAGACTTTTGCACCAATAGCTAAATGGAACACTATAAAGGTGTTACTGTCACTTGCTGTGAATTTAGATTGGCCACTACACCAGTTGGATGTGAAGAATGCCTTTTTGAATGGAGATTTGGAGGAAAAAGTATATATGGAAGTGCCACCAGGGCTTAGGAGTTCAGAAAATCCCACTAAGGTATGTAAACTGTATAGATCTTTATATGGCTTGAAGTAATCACCAAAAGCCTGGTTTGAGAGATTTACTAATGTAGTTAGAAAACTTGGATATTCACAATGTCAAACAGATCACATACTCTTTGTTAGGCATTGTGGTACTAAGATAACTGTCTTAATTGTCTATGTTGATGATATTGTGGTTAATGGGAATGATTCTGAAGAAATAATGAAATTGAAAAAGAACCTAGCAACTGAATTTGAAGTTAAGGACCTAGGAAAGTTGAGGTATTTCCTAGGAATGGAAGTAGCTAGGTCAGGGCAAGGCATTAGTGTCTCACAAAGGAAGTATACCTTAGAGTCGCTAGAAGAAACTGGGATGATAGGTGCTAAGTCAGCCGATACACCTATGGATGTGAATTGCAAACTTGATATTAAGGAGGGAGGTGTTCCAGTTGATAAAGGGATGTACCAAAGACTAGTTGGTAAATTGATTTACTTGTCACATACACGACCAGATATCAGTTTTCCAGTCAATGTAGTTAGCCAATTCATGAATTGTCCTCAAGAAGAACACTTGGGTTCTAAGTATAGGATTTTGAAGTACTTGAAGTCAATTCCAGGTGAGGGCTTGTTGTTTGAAAAAGGAGACAGCAAAGGTGTTGAGATTTATACCAATGCAGATTGGGCAGGCTCAAGAACTAATAAGAGATCTACTTCAAGCTATTGTACCTATGTCTAGGGAAATCTTGTGACTTGGAGGAGCAAGAAACAATCTGTTGTCGCTAGGAGTTCAGCCGAAGCAAAGTACCATGCCTTAGCCCATGGGATTTGTGAAGGAATGTGGATAATGAGGCTAATGAAGGAACTTAGACTTGATATAATTCTTCCTATGAAGACTTGGTGTGACAACATGGCAACTATCAAGATTGTTCAAAATCCTGTTCATCATGACAAGACAAAGCATGTTGAAATTGATAGGAATTTCATAAAAGAAAAAATAGACTCAAAGATTGTTGATCTCTCCTATATTGCATCTGGTTCACAGGTGGCAGAAATTATGACCAAGGCATTGTCCAGACCATAATTCGAAGTGCTGAAAAGCAAGCTAGGAATGAAGAATATCTACTCCCCAGCTTGAGGTGGAGTGTTGACAAAGCCCATTAGGGCTTAGGCTAGGCCCAAATTGTAGTCTTTTAGCCAATTCATGAATTGTCCTCAAGAAGAACACTTGGGTTCTAAGTATAGGATTTTGAAGTACTTGAAGTCAATTCCAGGTGAGGGCTTGTTGTTTGAAAAAGGAGACAGCAAAGGTGTTGAGATTTATACCAATGCAGATTGGGCAGGCTCAAGAACTAATAAGAGATCTACTTCAAGCTATTGTACCTATGTCTAGGGAAATCTTGTGACTTGGAGGAGCAAGAAACAATCTGTTGTCGCTAGGAGTTCAGCCGAAGCAAAGTACCATGCCTTAGCCCATGGGATTTGTGAAGGAATGTGGATAATGAGGCTAATGAAGGAACTTAGACTTGATATAATTCTTCCTATGAAGACTTGGTGTGACAACATGGCAACTATCAAGATTGTTCAAAATCCTGTTCATCATGACAAGACAAAGCATGTTGAAATTGATAGGAATTTCATAAAAGAAAAAATAGACTCAAAGATTGTTGATCTCTCCTATATTGCATCTGGTTCACAGGTGGCAGAAATTATGACCAAGGCATTGTCCAGACCATAATTCGAAGTGCTGAAAAGCAAGCTAGGAATGAAGAATATCTACTCCCCAGCTTGAGGTGGAGTGTTGACAAAGCCCATTAGGGCTTAGGCCCAAATTGTAGTCTTTTAATTTGTTATATGTTATTATCCACTAGTATCTTCCACTGATATGATATTAGAAGTTAATTAAGATAGGTTTGATATATTTTGAGATTTATTTTCCTGATTTCTAGGGATTAGTCAAGATATGTGACTAAACCTAGCCCTATTTAATTTTCCATCATCTCAATAAAAATTAAGGCAGAATAACAACTGTTTCCTGCAACTTCAGTAATTAATGTTTTAAGTAGTTTCTTGCAGGGAAAATAAATCTTTAAGCAATATAAAGTTCATATATTTGAGTTATACCAGACCTTTAATATTCTTGAAAAAACCTTAATGATAATTATTTGGAGTTGTAGAAATTACCAATTTTCAGAGTGCCAGCCAGCTAAGTCAGCAACTTCTTTCAAAGCTTTCCTCCATCTTTGCACCTTCATTTTGTCTTGTCTAAATTTTTCTTCGTGCTTTTTGAATGCTTCAACAAACCTTCCCTTTTGATGCCGAACATCTGAGGGATCTACACCATGAAATATGGGAAATACTTGAAGATTCAACTCTTCCTTAGAATGAAGGATCTTTTGGAGTTCATCTAAGCACTAAGTTGAAGAAGCATAATCTGGAGACAGCACAACAATTGCAGAAAGAGATTCTTCGATTGCTTGAAACAAACTTGGTCTAATGACTCCTCCCTTTTGAAGTCCTTCATCATCTCTAAAAGTCATGACTCCCATGCGCAGCAAAGTAGCATACAAGTGGTCTGTAAAACTTTTGCGAGTTTCTCCTCTAAAACTCAAAAACACGTGATACTTCCATCTTCTAGTTGAACCACAAGTTGAAGAACCCTTAACTCCGTCAGCATCAAGTGCCATTTGCAAGAATTTGGAAGCTGAACCATTCAAATAATAATCATAAGATTAATAAATGTATAGTCAACTTATTTAATGGTGTTGACAGTTAAAAAGTTTTTCACTACATTTTAGCAATTAAAGAATTATAATGAAACTAAACAAAATTAAGAGATTAAAGTAACATATGACTCAAAGTTATTGCCAAAATCACACATGAATTTAGTCTATGCTGTGATTGGAAATAGGTTTTTATACTTAATTTAATGACCAAAATACCCCTTGTAAATAAAATGTAATTAGTTATAAATCAACGAGTGCCAATTGCAAATATATGATCAGTTATAAATAAATGAATATCAGTTGCAATTGATTATAACGGCATTTTAGTCTTCTTAACAAAAAAAAAACTTATTTCCAATTACATATCATGGTAGCATTTTAAAATTAGATTAAATTCAGGTACCATTTTGAAAATAACTTCCAACCTTGGCACTCATATGAAATTTTCCCTTGTTATTGTTTATTTGTTTTCGGAAAATTACACTAACAGGACCTATATAGGTCAATATTTATTAAAGAGGATGATCAATGTTTGATTTGAAGCACCCAAAAAAATTGGTTGGCTATTATAGTTTCATTTAAAAAAAAATGTTTCTTCTTTTTTTTTTTTCTTTTCTTTTTTTTTTCCTTTTTTAATCCTCCTAGGCTCCAGATGATAAAAAAGAGAGGAAAAAAAAATCAAACTAACTCAGAATCATCAAATAAACTTCAATCAGAAACACCATACTTTGAATTAGGTGGTTGTAATTTTTGTCGCCAAGAAAAAAACAACGGTCCAAATTTTTCCTGTAAGAAAATACAGGGAAACTCTTACAAAAATTCTATATACACAACAATATAATGTAGTGTGGTCCATTTCTTTGAAAAAATTTAAGTCATGAAAATCTTGAACACTTAAGCAACTTGTTACTCTGATGGCAAGCACTAAATATTGGCCAACAATTGGAGCCAAAAAGAAGCAATTAAACCATTAATTCTGGTGGCAAATGATAATTACTCCATCTATTTTATATATAAGTCACTTGAGGTTTTTGAAATTTTCAAAAATTACATGAACCTTTCAAATATCCTTATTAAATTGTAATCTATCATAATTATATCTCTCTCAGCCTCTCTCTCAGTCATAATTGCTATGGGTGAAATTGAAAAAATAAATTTAATACACTTTAAATATTGCAAAGTAACTTATATTTCAAATATATCAAAAACTTCTAAAATATGCCCCATAAACAGATACAACAATTCTAGATATTTTTAGAATGATACTCTTATTAGTGTCAGGTTTTTTCAGTGAGGATATAATGGCCAGTTAATTATTTTTTATCCTTAAAAATAATTATAATTTTCATGGTCCTGTGTCGGCTTATACTGATACCATAGTCAAAATATTCCATTATCTTTACATGAGTAATGATGGCCTATCTATTTAGACGCCATGCATTATACAACAAAAATTTTAATTTTTATAGCTATTCAATAATCCCTCCAATCATTTATACAAGTCACCACTTAAAAGAATTTTTTTATCCTAACTATAAGTCACTTTACAAGAATTTAGGGAGTATTAATTACTTTATTGTTTATACAAAAAAAATTATTTTATTTTAAAAATGCCCTTTATAAAAATTGGCTTATGAAACATTGATTGTGTTAGAGAGTTTATTTAAATTCATGGTATTTATTAGAGGTAAAACTGAAAATCAAAACAATTTTTAGACAATTTTATTGATGCAATTAACTTTTCTTAATTCTAATCAAATAATTAAAAGCAACTTATATTTAGGAACAAATAAAATATATATCAAATTACTGAGAATTCCATATTAGAAACCTTAATCATACATATAGAGTATTAATCGAGGTTGATAAAATCTATACTTCAGTTAAAAAAAGAGTAATTGCAATATTGACTATTCAAATCCATTAATTGTCTGGAGTCAAGCCGCCCAAGTATTTATTTATAAAAAAAATGTTACACATATAAAACCTTATCATCCCCATCAACCATTAATTTTTCTTTTGGCCAACACATCAGCCATTAATGAAAGAATCGTATATTTTTCAAATATTGGCCGTTTGCAATATAAAGTTTTTCAAGTCCATTGTATAAGGTCAGGCAATATAGGTCTCTTATATATCAGAAAAAGTTCACCAATATTGACATTTTATTATCAACATGCATTATTTATTAGAAAAAAAATATGTTCGGCAGTTGCAATATAGATTTTTAGCCAATTGTGAAAAATCAAGCAGCTCATTGCTTGATTTTTAGCCAATCTTCAGAGTAATATTGTTAACAAGATTATTGAAGGAAAATTTTGAAAATAACCGAATTTTTGTTAATATATATGTATATAGGAAATAAATGTATTGTAGTGTATTGGATCCTTGCCTTGGACAATTTATTCACTTGGAGAAGCAAGAAACCACTTGTGGTACTAAGACAGAGTGTTGAAGTAGAATTTAGCGAACTTGCCCTACGATCTGTGAATCTCCCCCCATTCCAAGATTATTATTTCCTTTTTGTTGTTTGGTCTTATTAAAATTTTTTACACTTTTATTTTCTTTTCTTATACCCAATCATCCCAGTTTATCTGTCATTTAGAAATTTTTCACACAAATCAATAAAATTATTTGATAACCAAGATTATAATAAAATTTAATAATATTTTACTAAAATATTGTTGACTTAAATGTTAATAAATGACATATACTTCACCTAATATGGTTTTTAATGAATAGTAAAACAGTAAAAAATAATTAATGCAACATAATTGGTAAATAAAATGATATAGTATTTTCTAAAATTACAAATAAAATAGGACAGTGGGAGTATGTGTTTTCTGATATTCAATGGTGGGTGAGGGTTGCTAGTTCTTGTTCAAAATCAGCATCTTTCATGGTAAAAGGAAAAAAGTATTCACAAGTGTGAGGAAAAACATGTCAATCAGAAATAAGAAGACGAAAAGAAACAAAAGATCAAATTCCCACACAAAAAAAATGAAACGAAGATTTAGCATTTTATCAAATTACCTTAATCTTCTTCTTGAGTCAAAATATTTGTTGTAATGTCAAAGACCAGAACATCTGAAACCAGAATTTTAGTGGGTTAGGGCAATATATATATATATATAAATGGTTGCCTAACAACCTAAAAGGCAAAATGTAAAAATGTCAATACAATAAGATTCAACAACCTTAGTAAACATTACACTGAAAAGCACATATAAGAAAAGGCCATGCGAGAATCGTAATTCTTAATATAATCACGTTGAATTCTTTCTAAATGTACTACTCTTTTTTTTTCACCTTAATCCATTCTTTTCGAATTTCACCTTTCGATTAGAATTCATGATCAAGAACAACAATCAGAATATTTTGAATAAACAAACGTAACAAACCTAAATTAAACAATTTTGGCAAAAAAAGGAAAAAAAAACTAAAATCAACAATAACAAGTAAATGGAACCGGAACAGTAAAAGAGACCGAGATATCATATTCAGTTGACCTGATCAAACCCTGTGTCTTGAAGGGTTGAAATAAACTAAATCATCAAAAATTTGAAAGAAGAATTTCAGCAGGAGTACACAACGAAAGCACAAGAAGCATTCTTTAAAAAAGAAATTGAACAAACGGTTGAAGAGCACACTCGAAAGAAGAATTTAGAGAGGGAAGTAGTTTGATCTCAATGACTTACTCCAATCTGATGTTAGGTGGAAAGTCAAGCACTTTAGGCCGGAAAAGGTTGCAAATTCGATCATCAATCACTGGTTAGGAAATTTTATTTTTGAAGAATTAGGAAGTTGGAGTATAGACTTTTCATATCCAGTGTCCAAAGTCAAGCCGTCCAGTTAATTTTTTTTTCATGCCAAACAGATATTAAAACTGTATTATCAACATCAATCACTAATTAAAAAGCCACTATTTTAAAAAATATTTGGTAGGTGAGATAGTTTACCTTAAATTAGTTGAGTTGAGCAGAGACACAAAGAATGGAGAAGGCGAGAACAGATCAACAGTGGTGACATGCGGTTGCACTTGCAGGTGTTCGGTGACCGGGGAGGGAGACTACTGACTAGGATTGGAGGCGGACGAAGAGGCAGAGGTCGGAGGGAGCGAGCTGATGTTGGTGAAGGAGGTTTTGGTTAGAGATCTATGCCGTCGCTTCTCTCTTGCCCAACTTCAAGAAGCAACCAACAAACAACAACGGAGGAGAGACGGAGGCCGGAGGAACTGGGAGCGAGCACCGATCGGTGTCTGGGACAGGGAGGAAGACTTGGATTTTGATTTCTATTTTGGCTACCAAGACAAATTAGGGGAAGGGGAAGGGGATAGAGGGTTTCCAGAGGCTATATTTGGTTCAAAGAATGGGAGGGGTGCAACAGATTTTAGAGTGTTTGGTTCAGCAGTGGGGAAGGAAGGGGAGGGATTTTAATGAAGGGATTGAAGGGGAGGGAATATGAGGGGTTTTAAAATTATCTTGTTTGGGGGAATTAAAGGGGAAGGAATTGGAGAAATTTTAATGATACCTTGTTTGGTTCAGGAGGGGAGGGAAAGGAAGTTAATAACAAATTTACCATTATACCTTTAGATGTTATATGGTTTATTTTTTCAATCTTTCCTTGTTAATTTTTTTATTTTCCTTACATAAATGAAGTTTACACCTTAAATTGTTTAAATTTACTTAAATTAAATTCTTTGAATTTTATTTTTTATCAACTTTAACATCTTTTTCAGTACAATAAAAAATAATATCAATAATTTAACTATTAATAGCCTATAAAATAATCATTTAACCTAAAAAAATACAAAATATACAATTTTAGATTTTGAAAAAAAAAATTATAGAGTTTGAACAAATCAAATCTCATTTTCTAAGCTCTCTAAGCTCTTTTTCCATATCAGCATATTCAGAATTTCCAGGCTCATCATTCAAAAGTTGTCTGACTTGATCCAAAGATGAGGGGAAAAGTCAATACTTGTACTATTAGCTTGAAAGACCTCTCCAATTTTATAAAGATAAACCCAGCTATAAACACCCCCCTCCAAATAAACAATAAGCTAAGATGCACAGAGATGTGAATCCGACCATACGACATCCTAGAAGAATTACGAGGGAAGAAATCTCTGACAAAAAAACTACAGCATTACACCATTGCAATCCTACCATAAGTACCACAATCACACAAAAAGCTCACAAATTAATGAGGGAAGAAATCTCTGAGAATGGAAGACGGCGACCACAAACGGAAGAAGAACAACGACCGGCGAAGCGTGACCACGATCGGGAGGAGCCAGTCCAGGCGACTACGCTCTCACCTCCTCTGCTAAGGCTCAGAGCCAGGTGGTCCAAAGCACGCTCTCACCTCCTCTGTACTGCTTATGTTCTTTTGGGTTATGTTATTTTGGATTGGGAAATTTTCGAAAAGATCAAAGGTAGAATGGTCAGAAAAAATTTAATTATACCCTCTCCCCTCAAAAAAACCCCAAATTGAGAGGGGAATATTTTTGCTGCTGAAAGGGGGAGGGGAGGGAAAATTTGGGGTCCCCTTCCCTTCAAATTTGGAAACCAAACAAGGAGAAGGGACCAAATTCCCTCCCCTCCCTTTCCTTCCCCTTAAAGCTCTGTTTGGTTCAACCGAAGGAAAGGGAGGGGAGGGATTTTAATGGAGGAGATTTGAGGGATTTTAAAATTATCTTGTTTGGGGGAATTGAAGGGGAAGGGATTGGAGGAATTTTAATGATACCTTGTTTGGTTCAGGAGGGGAGGGGAAGGGAGTTAATAACAAATTTACTATTATACCCTTAAATGTTATATGGTTTATTTTTCAATCTTTTCTTGTTAATTTTTTTATCTTTCCTTACATAAATGAAGTTTACACCTTAAATAACTATATAATTATTTCCTAAATTGAAATATAATCAATCCAACATAATTATGTCATTAATTTTACAATCAATTTACTATATCTAAGCCACTGGAGTACGATTTTCCTTCAGTAATTTTAATGCAGCACCTTTGAGACCCAAAAATTAGAACCACAACATATAAAGCTATTGAAATGAAGAAAATTTGTGCAGAAATATGGCCACGTTTACCAAGAACTATGACAAATGAATTGGAAGACAATTTCTAACAAAGTTCTAGTATTATCAATTGAAACCCAAAACAAAGTTCCAATATCATTCATATATCAGTCACAAAAAATACATTAGTTATAATCTTAGTTAAACCATCATATATCAACAAAAAGCAATAAAAACACATCATAATTGCTTATAGCTTCTTCCTCCTTCTAGGTTCTAGTAGTCACATGGCCACATTTACCAAGATATAATTGTTGTGACCTACAAAATACAACAAAATACACCTAACACCATCTAATTAGAACTGTAGAACATTTCCATTATAACTTGCTTTCTTGTTGCAGATGGACATTGCATCACATTTCTAAGTTTGCCAACATCAGCCATAAGCCTACAATAGATTTGAGGCACTTTTTCAACCTCACAACCACACTCTAGAAGCATAGTCCAAATTTGTTCTCCACTCAGTTGTGGAACTGGCAAACTTGTTTCTTTTAAGATCATATTTGTTTGATGTATAGCTTCATTTTCACAAGCAAGTACATCAACCACCTTCTCCATCACCCCTGTCAATTTGTCAAGATCACTAGTCTTGTCATTAGTCACCTTCCTTTTCTTCTTAGAGGTAGCACTAGCACTAGCATTAACACTATTTACTCCAGGTGAGTCATCTTGTCCATCCTGCCAATCTTGTACATTTTGTCCATCAAGTTCAATAAATGTTCCATAACTCCCCAATGTGGCCTCATTTCGTGCCACAAGATCATCAATGTCATTGATGGTTTCATTGATCTCCTCATCAGTGGCTGTTTGACGTCTTTTTCTCCACTCAGCTGCTGTCTTAGCATCTTGTCCAGTTGCTCTATCCTTTCCATACAATAAAATCATCTTTTCATAATTTGGGCAGGGAGTGGTTCTCCAAATGGCTGCTCTAGGTTTGGACTGAAAAAAAAGTTTAAAACAAATTAATTGGCCATCCAACAGAATATGATTCACAAAACTGAATAGTGATAGCAGCAAATTATTTAAATCCACATATATACATAATATATATATAAGCACTGAGTAGTTAATTGTTGTACCATATTCAAAAATGCATAATATATAAAAACTATAGAAGAGATCATACCTCAATCAATACTTTCCACACTTCAGGCTTAGCATCCCATAGTTGAGTGTTTGGATCCCAAGCAAACCCACTAAGACCCTTAAAAATATCATAAACCTCAGAAAAATTCTTCTTCAATGTCTTCCATCGGTTCTTCACCTTCTCCTTGTCCACTTTTCTTCCAAATAACTCACTTAATACTTTGCATATATTCTCATATGTTGAGGAAGTAAATGTGCCATTGACTTTGTGACCCTCATTTTGCTCATGTAGAAAAGCATCAACAAGGGCATCATCCATGCTTCTTGTCCAATTCAAGTAATCCTTCCCGTTATTTGGTGCCATCCTATGATGTTATAGCATGTAAACAGAAACAACACATCATAAAACATCCAACCTCTAATTTTACTAACCATATCAAATGGTAATACAACAATGTCAAACTTAAATGAAAACAACATAGTTAAAACAACAAAGTCAATTAACACAATAAGAAATTAATACAACAAATTCAATGAAGAACATTTTGGTAATCATTCCACATCTGATTGGTAATACTATCTCTAATAAGTTCACCAAGGGTTGCCTTATCAGTGTCCCTATTTGAATCATGATTATTGTCATCAGATACACTTTCCATTGCAAGCTCATCATCAACTGCAGCTATGAGGTCATCATCAGGGTCAACACTCATTAGAAAGTTATGAAGAATGCAACATGCATATATGATCATTTTTTGAGCTTTGACTCCATAGGTAGGTTCGGTTGAGCTAGATAAAATTGCAAATCTTTTTTTCAAAACACCAAAAACTCTTTCAATTGCATTACGCAATGATGCATGTCAAATATTGAATAACTCCTTATAATTTTTGGGTAGATTTCTTGCTGAGTATTCTTTCAAATGATAGTGAACTCCTCGATAAGGTGTAATAAGCCCTCTTGTTAACATGAAGTCAGCATCCACAAGGTAATATTTACCTATAATAAAGAAAAATAATTTCTAAAATAACTTAGAAATTTTTCATTGACTATTTTTTAAAAATGCTTAAATTTTTATCTTCTGGAATTCTAAACCTATCTGTCTATGTTAATGCATTTTTTATTATTCTTGAGTCCGATGCAGTGCCTTCCCATCCAAGCAGCACATAAGTGAATTTCAAATCAAATGTGCATGCAGCTAACACATTTTGTGTCGGGAATTCCTTTCTACCACGATATCGAGGTGCATCTATGGGAGATACTTTTGCTTGTATATGTGTTCCATCTATAGCACCAACACAATCCTTAAAATATGGGAAGAATCTACTACTATTTTCAATTTGAGGAGGGATTGCTGATCCATTAGGTTGTATAATAAATTTTCCTTCTAACTCAATGATAGCCCTTAACACTTGATGGAGATGACGACTAGTTGTCTTACTAGAACGCTTAAATCAAAAGCTAACTTCACAATTTTTTGTGTTATGTGTTAATATGTAAAGACTTTTTGCAACTTGCTCTTCTACACTAGCCCATCGTGTAGGTTGTAAGCCACCCTCTCTTTCTAACATACCACATAATCCTAAGAAAGCTGCAGGACTCATTCTGATGATATCACTACTAGTTTTATGACTAGTTAGTTCACTCATTACTTCTTCACGGACTCTTTCTCTCTTAGAACTCATACTGTAACCTATCTTTCTTCCAGGAGACATCTGAGTGGCATAGTAGTGTGTAAGAATACAAAGGAGCAGAGCTACCACTCTTCGACGCATTTCAATCCATCAGCGCAATATTATCACCAATTGAATTTTCAAATCCATCTAACAAATGAAGTAAAAAGGCATAATCAGTACTTAACTTAATCTTCTACAGACCATCTAACCAAGAAGTTTTAAAACCTCAAGCTTGCTCTAGAATTGATTTCTAACTCTAACAAGTTCATTCAAAATACTTTGTAGTCAAATGCAAGATTACATTCATATCAACAACCAAACTAAAAAAAATTGGATTATATGATACTATAAAAATTTGCTGTAGCACTACAACAATAGTGCTGAAAATGAGGAAAGGCATATCACAATTGGCTGATATATGCTAAAATATTTTGTGTAAATATCCAACTGTGTCACCAAGCAGTCCTAGTTCTATCTACTTCTGCAGCAGAAACTATTTCACTTATTATTATATAATTGTCATTGCAGCAGATATCTCTTACCTGGAATCTTATTACCATTTCTTTGTTTAGAACATGGGGATGTTTTATTTGGGATCAGTTTGAAATGTTTTTAATTTATTACAATGACCGTGAGGAAAAGGGCATACTTTGGTTTCTCGTATGTACTCTAGTCATTTACTGCACACACAGCGCATTCTGTTTTATTTGGGATCAGTTTCAGAGTCTCACTGCAATCACATGTACAAAAAGCCACCCGAATATGTTATATAATTTTTGCAGTGATTCCTACCTCTTGCCTAGCATTTCCATACAGCAATACCCATAGCCAGAATTAAAAAAAAAATGGACCCAAGAACAAAAGAGGAAAGGCAGAGCACAATGAGAAGGGAAAAGGATCGAAGGCTTGTGATTGGCAAACAAACAAAGACGAAAGGCAGTGAGACTCACTTGAGAAGGGAAGATGGTGACCGCAACGATAAGCTGTGAACCACGAACCACGACCGGAAGTAGCAAGTCCAGGCGACGGCAAAGCAACTCCAGCAAAGAGAAAAGCATAGCACAATGATAAGGGAAAGATCGAAGCTAAAGAATTGGAAACACAACGACACTTACCTGAGAACGAAAGATGGCGACCGTGATGGTGATAGCGAACTATGAAGGGCGACCACGACCGAGAGGAGCAAGTCCAGGCGACGGCAACAAAGGCACGCTCTCAACGCCTCTGCTAGGGCTCGATTCGGTGTGCGACAGAGGAAGCAATTACACAAGGAGAAATGCCAGCATGTCTTGACTCGTATGGGGTGGGGAAATTTACAAAAGATTGAGGGTATAATGGTCAGAAAATTATCAATTATATCCTCTCCCCTCAAAAAAACCCCAAATTGGGAGGGGAATAAAAATACTGCTGAAAGGGGGAGGGGAGGGGAAATTTGGGGTCCCCTCCCCTTCAAATTTGTGAACCAAACAAGGGGAGAGGACCAAATCCCCTCCCCTCCCTTTCCTTTCCTTTCAAAAAACCTCATCCAAACATAGTGTAAAAAAAACTCCATCCAAACCCAATGTTAATCAAGGGAAATGAATGGGTGAGGGTAAAACAGATTTTAATTTTATCTAGTTTAGTGTAAAAATGTACAATTTTAATGGAGAAATTTTAATGTTATCTTATTTGGATTAATCGGAGTGAGGAGAAAAAATAATTATAAATTGATCATTATAATCTTGATTTATTTAAGTTAATATTTTCTTCCTATATTAAAAAAAATTTAGCTTGAACATTAAAAAAAATTCTTAATGAAAAGGAAATACTTTTCTTTTTTTTCCTTAACCTCAACCATAACTATATTTGTTTTCTTTTTTATTTTCAATTTCAACAATGATTGCATATGGTAATATATGAGTATAATTGTATGTGTTTATAACTTCATACATGTATGTCACTATATATATTAAGATATTTTATATTTTAAAAGTGAGAGAAAGGAGAAACGCAACAAGACTAACTAATATATTGTGTGATTAAGTTATAAAAAAGTAAAAAATATTTTGGTAAGATCAGACACAATATCATATTTTTCCTCCAAATTATCTCAATTTGAGAGAAAAATATACAAGAGAAAGAAAGGAAAAATTTTAGTAACATTTTTTCTCCACTCCTCCAATTTTTTAGTTGCTAAATAAGGGGATGGTTGCTAAATCCCTCTTTTTCCTTTCTCTTTCCCGATTTTCCCAACCAAACAATGCAAAAATGAGTGTGATGTATGTGACATTGAGCTGTGTCTTGTGACCATGGGTGGTAATGGGCTTCAGACTTCCGCTTCCGCTTCTGCCTAGCTGTGGCTTCAGCCTTTTTTAAGACTCCGGAAAAAAAACAATATATATGGATTAGCCAAAATATATATATATATATATATATGAATTTCTGTAGGTTTGGTCTATTAGGATTTTGCAACCTAAAACCGAACCGAATCAAAAATACCAAAATACCTCAGAAAAATAACCGAACCTAAGTCAAACACTAAAACAACTTAACCAAAAAAACCGAATTTTATTTGATTTGATTTGGTGATCGGCTTCGATTTAGTTTTACTTACCCCTACTTGGCACCAGTTTCTTGTTCAACTAATCAAATTGGTCGATTTGGTATAGTTCCAACAACACTAATACATATTAATGAGTTGGCCAAAAAATAAATAAATACCAATAATGGAAAAAATTAATCATTTTATCAACATGAAATTAATATCAATAAGGAAAAGATAGATTACTTCAATTTTTAATTTAGCCTTGGTAATTTATTTATTTATTTTTTCAAATCACTCCCTGTTGACGTTGATTGCCCAAAATCATTTTCCCAATTAATTTGGCCGCATTTTCTAGGACAAAAAATCAATAAGCAATGTGAAGTCTCTCTGCGTTTTTGTGTTCATAAGCATTCCAGAATATAAACTAAGCTTAAAAACTCTAATAACGCGAAGGCTGATCCTGAATACTCCCTACGTTATTATTTATAACTCACTTTCAAATATTTTAAATAAATCCAAAAAATTAGTTAAAGTTAATTAAAATTCTTGAAATTTTAAAAAATTATAAAAATTTTCTAATATTACTTTCATTAAATTGTAATATTATCATAATTATATCTTTTTTAATTCTTCTTTCCATCATAAATGCTTTGAACAAAATTAGAAAAAGTAATTTAATACTCTTAACTTATGTTTTAAATAATAAGAAAAGTTTCTAAAATATATCTTATAAATAGGAATGGATAGAGTATTTCTAATGGGAAAAAAATCATTTTCTCATATTATAAATTAAAAACATTAGGTGAAGAGACTCACCGCGAAGTGGTGGGGTAACGATTTTTTGTTCACTTGTTTTGGTTTCATGCATGATGACGTTTTAAAACAAATGCAACAATATAACTACCAACATTTTGTTCAATTGATAGAGATTATATTAATTTAATTATGAGTCTTGAATTTGAGCTTTTATTCTTATCCAACTTGCACAACTCAACCTATGAAGGGTGGGATTAGCTGACTGGCTCATACAACTCGCTAACCCTTCATATTTTTTATGTCACTATTTTTCTCCACTATTTGATACTAATTTAAATAATAATCCACCAATCCACTATACCCCACATTACTTACCATGTTTCCATCCTCAAATTCAATATTTGTGAAATCTAAACCATGATATTTACATCATACATACTTAAAGGGAAGTCTAATTCTAAGTATCGAATAATATTAAACAACAATATAATCATAATTCACAATTAAAACCATGAAAATTGTTATAAAATTTAAGAAAAAGTTGTTCATCAATCTTAATCATTATGAATCATAACTTCATTCAACTTCAACATCATCAAAAAAATATATAAAAAATCGGGGGAGGGGAGCAAGCTAACTTGCTATCCCACTAGTTGACCTGCTAGTTAAGCAATGTGGGCTGGAAAAAATCTACTTCAATATGGATCTTGTTTTTTCTAACCTAACATATCTACAAAAATAGGTTAAACATGCTAACATGTGGGTTAGATCTCGTTTTTCCAGCTCTACCTACAAATCTTAATCTAATTTTTTTGGATCAAATCCTAATCTAGTTGACGACAATATTTCCACCGTTTAGCAAATCAATCCTAGATTCAATTGTAACCAAAACAAGTTTAGGAGTTCCAAAATTCCCCCTTGCAAAGGGATTCTCCATACCTTCATTTCAAAAGGTGCACATTAAAATACTTGGAAAATTAAAGGCAACAACTGTCATAGCTTAGAACAAACAAATCTTCAATTTTCTGATGCTTAAGAAGAAGCAAGAGAAATGTCTATACTGGCACTTGATATGTTACAGGTTTTGAAAGTCCAATGATATTTATTTTGGATGAATTATAAATCATAAATACCTTAATTTTTCTATTAGTTATCTACTTAGCCTGTTGTCCAATTAATCCAACTGCAAGGACTTCTTCTTTAACATCATTTTTTTTTTGCCACTGAAATCCATTCATTCGATCAAAAACACGCAACAGTACAACAAAAGAAAAGGGAACCAATACGACAAAAGTCCCAAAAAAAAGAAAAACCAAAAGCCAAATGAAAGTCAGCCCATCCCAGTTCGGTCACCAGACTTCTTCACCAACTGCCAACAAATTAATTAATCCAAATTATTTACTCACTGATTTGCTACAGCAACCAATGCCTTGAATCCACTTTAACATCATTCCATCAAAGCAGCCGAACAAAACAACTTTGAAAGTTTAATTTTCCCAATGTTTTATAATAATTTTTAAACAAATCTTAATTCTTTAAAACATTATGAACTAGAAAGAATATTTATGTCTTTAATATTAAAATATAATATGTTTATTAAAAATAATTTGAATTTTTGGGAAATAAAAAATTAACAAAACAAGTCATCCATAAACTCCTCAAGAGATTAATAGTTGACTTGTCATAAAAAGTTGAATGGGTAAACTTGTCATAAAATACAAGTTAAATGGGTTAACCTATTGTAAATTACGAGTAAAAAAATCAAGCAAATCATGGGATAAATAAATCAACCTATTATGAGAAAATTATCATGCTCATGAATTAACAAGTCAATATAATATGAGAAAATAACAATTCAAAAAAATCTATTTTTTGATATTGAAAACCAAATAAATAATTTTTAAAGCAATTTTGATCATTATTTTAATAGTCTTAAATTGTTGTAAATGTCATATTTAGTAACATAACTACATTGTTGCTACTTGAAAGATGAGTAACACATTTTCAATTCTACATACATATGACAATAAATGAAAGACTCAATATACCGAAAAAGTTAAAGTAATCATCTATCTGAGTTTAAGCATTTCTTATTATATATGACCTTTATTAAAAATAAATTTTACTTTGTAAAGTTAAAATATATATGATCTAAACCATCTGGATACAATTTAAAAAGATGAAAATAATTTATTTTATAAAAAGATTAAATTTATATTGTCTAAATTTAATTGGAAGCCCCATGTGAGGCGGAGAAGTGGCGGGAGATGTAGTGGAGAGAAACCATGCATCCTGGTTAGGGTTGTGTATGGGCTGGTTCGGGCCCAGGTTTGACCAACCTTGCAACTCAAACTAGCCAATAACCGGGTCATGGTCGGGTATGACTAGGTTTTCTCGCAGGTCAATCAGGTTAAGTCTTTTATAGTAATCAAAGAAAAGATCAAAGAAAGAAAAGGAAAAAATGTGAAGATCTAGACAGAAATCAAAAGCAAGCATTATTAGATATTGACAAACAAATCACAATCAAATAACAACCTCACAACTAGTATAAACCCTTGTAATGACAAACCCTTGATCATGGGTTTTAGAAAATCAAGATTTGAGATCTAGAAATCTTCAAAATAGTAGCCATGGCAATGAGAAGGGAAGAAAGGGAAAGATATCAACGACAGAGGCCAAGATCTGACATCTAATGAAGGTAGTGATATCTATGGAGCCAATGATCTGAGGCTGAGATCTAGAAGCCAATAAGATTTGATTGAGGTATGAAATGAAATCTGGATTGGAGAGTGGAAATCGAAGAGAGGTGAAGAAGAGAGTCTGCAAGAAACAATGAAGAAGAGAGATTGCCGCCATGTCGACTATGGAGATAGGAGAAAGGGGGAAAGAGAGACTAGAGGAGATGGAAGAAAGAGAAAAAGAGAGACTACGTGCCAACCATGTGCATTAGAAGTGAAAGAAAAGGATAGTGCAGGTGGCTTGTCAAACTTAAAATAAAAATATGACAACATTAATTTAATATAATAACTTACCTAAAATATAAAATATTACATGTGTTGAATGCCATCAGGCCAGTCTGGGCTTTACAGGACTGAAATATTGCCTTGCAACTTGGCTTGGCCTGATAAATTTGATATTGGACTAGTTTGGGCCAGGTTGGGCTAACGGGGCTAGGTGGGTTATGCTCATCCCTAATCATGATCTTGTGCATTTCGGGGAGGGAAGTGTAGACTATGCACTTCGTCCCAAATCCCGCCATCCATTATATCTATGGTCAAGAATTCAACATGTGAATAAAAATAAAATTAAAAAAAAAAGAAGCTACTTTGTACTGTTGTCATAAGAGAGATCTCAGCCATTGGTTTTTAATAATTTTCTACACCAAGAAAACCTAGCTTCGATGGAGCCCATATAGCCAATGTCTCTCAAGCCCAGGAGCGGAAGAGTAGTATGCCAAATGATTAAGATGAAAATAGAGTTTAATGATTTTAACTAAGGATAATTTTAGAATATTGATAATTTTGAAAAACATGACGTTAAGGATTAATCTTGGAGGCTTGAATAACAAACATTATGCATCCATATTAGTGTTGGTTTGGGCAGACTCATCGGTTATATATACATTTCCTCTTATCCTTAATACAAGTTGCATTCAACTGACTCAATGAAATTAAGAAAAATTTATTAAAACATTAAAATTGTCTTAAAATTAATATGATTTTCATTCTTATCTCTAATAAATATTTTACAAATTCAAATAATTCATTTTTTCTTTTACTCACAAATAGAGACATTTTGAAAATAAAACAATTAATGCTTCAAAAATTTATGAAAAATAAGCTATATTTAGAATCATAAAAAACTTTTAAAAAGTGACTAATAAAAGAGAAAGAAGTATATACATAAAGATGCACATAATTGATAAATCTGCAATAGGAAATAGTGATGCTCCATTAACGAATTTGTATCGAGAGATGAATTTGACGAGAGGCTGTAGACTAAATGTTCATTTGCAACCCACAGATCATTTTAGCTGTTTGTTTCTTTATTTTATTAAATGTCCACAAGATATTTTATATAAGAAAAAAATAATTTTTTATTTTTGCAGTTATTTTCAATAATATAATGTAATCATGAAATTTTTATTTGACAAATTTAACATTATGTACTCAACACTTAAAATATATGGACTATTACCGTGCTTCTCCTTGAATTTAAATCCCATTAAAAACTTGCTAAGCTTAATTACTTGACATTTTAAGATTACCAAAAAAAAAAAAGGTTTATCTGAATGGCGTAGACGCTTCTAGGTGGACCCACTATGCAGGCTGCACCTGCGCATCATCCTTTCTGGCCATCCACTTCATCCAACGGTCAGCATCGTCTAAAATGCAATATGCCGAATTTTTTTTGGTGAAAAATGAAAATGTCCTGAAATTTTTTGGACCAAAAAATATCCTGAAATTTGAATGCATTATATATTTCCAGTGACAACAATTATGTTCATCACATTCCAAATTTTCTCTCAGGCCATCAGAGATTTTTCCTAAAAAATATTATTTAATTTTTCAATCAATTAATTAAATAACCTAAAAAAAACTCAAATGTTTTCTTTAATCTTAAAAAAAATTAAGTTCTTCCAGCATTAAATAACCTGTGCGAGAAACGTCCCTATGAATTTCTTTTTTAAACAACTCTTATTTATTAAGGAAAAATAACTTTATAAAAGAGTAAAGACCGAATTTAAATATATTTTATATACAAAAATGAAAATAAAATTTCAATATTTTATTTATGGTCTGAAGTCTGTTACATCAAGAAGAAACGCTAGTCATTTCCGATATTTTTCCCCCCAGCGTTTTTAGTCTCTTCACCTCTATGATAGTGATATGATCAATTTCTCTGGCCTTTTATCAGTAATTAAATTAGCGATCATAAAATTTATAATTTATAAATTTTTTACATATAAAAATGCTAAATGTAATTTATTTTCTTTTGGCCAGACTAAATGTAATTTATTGAATCTAAGAAAATCGTGTATATTTTTGCTAAACACAATAAAATTTTGGAAAATTTAGGGGTGTTTTAATATGAAGGAAGTAAAAAGGGGAAGTTTAACCTCCAAAAAAATAAAGTAATTAATGTTGTTTAATTTGGAAAGAACTTCCAAACCCTTGAGAAGTTGGACTTAACTTAAAAAGTTTTATTTTTTGAGTAAATTTCTAAAAAATTCTACTTCTCAAATATCTTATAATGATTTTTTAAAAAGCCCTTAATTTATTAATTTATTTTCTTAATAAAAAGGACATTTTTGTATTTAATATGAAATATAATGTATTTCTTTTAAAATATAATTTGAACTTGATGGAAACTTAAAATAAAACAAGCAAATTATATATATACACTTTCTGAAAAATTAATTTTCTAGAAAGTATACTTTCGAGAAAGCTATTTTCCAAAAATAACCTTTACTCAAAATGTAATTGATTTGATCCTCAACATAAACATATGTTTCTTCAGTTTTGGATGTCAAATATGGATTTGCCAAAAATGTCTGAAAGAAATCATTGGAACACCCATTGGCCTCGGTTCAATTAATTAATTAATATCTTAATTATTAAATCAAACTTAAAACAAATTTTTTTATTATACATTAATTTATGCATATAATATATTTATTTAATCTTCGTACGCCTTTATCAGAAATAAAATTTACACAGCCTAAGCTAGCTTATTCAGTAAAAAAAATTCAATTTTAGCAATTTTTTAGTAGTTAAAAGATTGAATCAAATCAACCAATTAATTCCAACAAAATATCTCAAGTAGACCTAGTGAGCGGGAGGTTTTAATAAGAAGCGACTCGAGCCAAAAATAAATTTAATCGAATAGAACATAAAAATGTAAATTTAAATGAATACTTTACATGCAAATTAGTACTAATCCCAGAGTTTTTTTTCTTTTCTTTTTACCAAGTAAACTTACAAGGCTAGACAAAATCACTTTGTTGAATCAAAAGTTTTAATGATTCCAGACAATTAAATCTTAGAAGGAGAATATTTAAAGAGTATAAATGGATAAAGTAAAGAAATCCAATAAAGAACAAGTGGATATTTAGGATCCATTTGACAACTGTTTTCAAAATAATTTTTTTATTTTCAAAAACAGAAAAAGAAAAAGACTTGTTTGGTAAATCTATTTTTTTATAAAATGTTCTAAAAAATGGAAAAATAAAAGAAAAACAAAAGAACAGAAAATTCAGAATATCTTTAAGATATCTGGTAGTTTTTGTTCTGAAAAATACAAGAAAAGGTGAAAAATACCCACCTCATTAATTGTAAAGTTATAAATTTTAAATAACTCATATAACACTTATTAGTTATAATTTTGAGAATAATTATTCGAACAGTTTTTTTTTATTTTCTTGTTTCCAAAACTTGTTTTTGAAAACAGTTTTACAAAACTGTGTTGAGAACAATAAAATAGAAAATATTATCAAACAAACCCCTAGTTTTTAGGATTTTTCACTATGTACACTGCGTAAAAAGTTTTAATTATTACTTATTTATATTACCACAGTATTTAAATGAGTTATTTTATAGTTATTCAGTGTTAGCATATGTTAAAATTGAGACATATTAGTTATCAAATGAATTTTGTATATGATTTATATTTATTTTGTGTAAAATTTGAACTTTGCTTGATGAAATTCGAAGTTACAGAAGTTTTATCTCTAATAGACGAATTTCAGTTCTAAAATTTGAATTTCGAGCTAAGCATTGTTAATGAAAGTGTGCAAAATTCGTATAAAGTTTAGTTAAAATTTAAATGTTGATGAAGTTCAAAATGAATTCACTATTATTGCCTCTGACATACAAACTTTAAGTTTCAAAGTGCGAATTTCAAATTGAGAACTTGTGAGTCTCGTTAGAGCATATCTTTAACAGATGAATTTTGTACTTCAACATTCAAATTTTACAGAGGAGAACTTTTGTGCCATGTTAAACATGTTTCTGATAGACGAATTTCAGCTTTTGAGATTTGCATTTCGAATGCACTATGAAAACGTGAGACAACTGTTCTAACTCAACAGATGCATTTTCAATATGAAAATTTATATGATCTAACATGAGATATTTTTGACAAACTCAAAATTCGAATGTCGCATTTGAACAAGCGAATTTTGAAGTTCAATGTTGAAGTTCTTAACTTTCTATCTCTGTGAAATTCGTCTATTGAATCCCCAAAATTTGAATTTTCGTATATCATATGCATTAAATGCAGTTGATAAATGGTTATTTTTATTAAGTAATTGTTGGTTCAAGTCTCTAACGATTAGATCTTGTGTCTAACGACTAGTTAAACCACAAATCTATAAATAAAATTTCATTTGAAGTAGTGGATAACGACTTTAAGTTTGTCTTTGCCAAAACTCTGTCAAATTTATTAGACAAAACTTTTTCACCCACACACTGCATTTATTATTTCATCACTTTCATATCTACTTTATTTTAGAGAGTATTTATTCTATATAAAATCTTTTCTTTATCTGGAAAAAAGATTTTTTATGAGGGAAATTACAAAGGGTATTGGGAAATACTTGTAAGAGTATTGAGTAAAATTTTCAATATTATCAGAATAGAGCATGTGTATTATACTGAGATATTGCAAAGAACCCGTTCAATTGTTGCTGATAGTGAAAATCTTAAGTGGTGGTTTGAGAACTTGATATAGGTCAATTGCATTAGATCGAACTAGGAACAATATCTAAGTCTTCTCTTTTCTTATCTTACATTTATATTTATTTTCATTGTACTCTGTTTTTCTACAAGCTTTTGCTTTCACTGTAAATGTGTTTTTGTAGAAAAATCTCAAATTTTCTAATTCACCCCCTCTTGGGAAGCTAGCATTCATAACATACTTAACACAATATGATGCAAAGGACCCTTATCCATTAATTAGAAAACTCTCTCCTTAAAAGAAGAGTAAACTATTAAAGGAAAATTTAGATAATTTTGGCCAGAAAATTAAAACTGAAATTGGAACTAAAGGAATAAAAATATATAGGAAAGATATACATATTAATCTAGAATGTTCGTCTACTGAGAGAATGAGAAGGACATATGCCAAGTGAATGGAATAAAGTCACTCGGACTTTCTTCTCTGTTTCACCATAGATACACTCCAGGAAAGAAAATTGTGGGGAGAGAGAGATCACCGAGAGAAAATGAGAGAGCGTACTCTTTTTTGGGAGTTACACCACAAAAGTATGCACACATCGGGATATATTGACGCACAATCACCAAAAAATGTTCTCCTGTGCGGTGTGTGGGATTAGTTATAATTAACCGTTCCCTCCTGAATAATTTAATAAAAATTAATGAGCCCTATTTTGTTGTTGGGCCTTTTGGGCTCTTAATCTCGACCCATCAATGGTGTATAACGAAACCCAACATCTCCCCTCACACTTGATGGGTTAACTTTTTACAATTCTTCCTTTCAATTTCATACTAAGTGCTCTACCGTAACCGCATGGGCATGACGTCTGTAATTAGGTATTCTTGTACTAGAAATCCTTCTCAGGGACCAGCACAAAATTACCTTATGTATTTCGCATTTATCTTGTTCATGTATTATGCCTTGAATGTCCTAGATTTACCCATATACACTTTTACCCATGGCAAATCTAATCCCTCATAAGCTTTTACATAAACTTAGATTGTCTTACTCTTGTATACTTAGTGTCTACACTTAAAATGTTAACGAAATAACTTCTTAATGAACATGTCTTAGACACCAGTATAAGTGTGTATATATTCAGGTAATCTTCCTTCAGTCCATATTTCATTTCAATATTAAACAATTGCTTTCCTAGCATAATAATTTTGATCAAATTTGTCATGACCATTGGATATATACTAAAGTAGCTAACATTTAATCATTTCTTCATGAAGATGTCAAAGTCATAAGGACATTATTGAGAGGATTTATTCATCTCTGGGACTCACACGGCAATGAAGCAGGGATCTATTCACTTGTTTCCCAATTGTGGTTTTAAAAAAACATATGCAGTATAAATTGCATACTACGGTGTTACTCTTATCATATAAGAGCGTATGTCAATTTTTGGTTTGTTGTTAACACTGTACAGATTTAAGTTCAGACACACATAGTGTCTAACTTGAATTCTACCAATGCTTATACTTATCATGACATCTTTGTTGGAGAATTCATTATCTGGTTACATGTATTATGGATTGTGGGTATCCATAATTCAATCCAAAATTTATATTTATTGGATCTCATCCTTGTTGAATCAAGAAGTTTTGATGATTCCAAACCAACATTGAAGAGCTTGGAATGAAGATATCAAAGGTGCTCAAAGTGTCTCAAGTAAAGAAAATCTGAGTAATCATTGCTAGGATAGTTGTAGGATCTTTTGACATGGGTAACAGATTTTGATTTGGTGGAAAAATGTTTTAAAACCTTGATCTTATGTTAGATTATGAAATATTTGAAAAATACCCACCAACAGACGAAGTTTGAAAAATTTATATTGAACTGTCATGTTGGAAATTCGAACTTTGCCTTTGGAAATTCGAATTTCGAGCTGAAACTGAATAACTTTGAAGAGATTATTCTCTGACAGACGAATTTTGATTTATCAAAATTTGAATTTTCATATAAGCCAGAAAGAAGCTTCTTAGAGATAGACGAACTTTAAGTCTACAAAATTCAAAATTCAGACAAAATGCAATTTGTGAAAACCGAAGAAATTCGTCTGAAATAATGTTAAAGTCCATCTAAAATCAAGATTATCTTGAGCTTCAAAATTGCTCACTGACAGACGAACTTTGAACATTAAAATTCGAATTTCAGAAGCTTAGGCCATGAGTCTGTCAAAATGAAATGCTGACATACGAATAACAAAGTTTTGAAACTTCAAATGTTGAAGTAAGTCTGAAGAGATGACTCTCTGACAGACGAACTTCACTATTTCAAAATTCAAATTTCCAAGAAAGTGAACTACTGTGTCTCTTGAACGTACTACGGACAGACGAACTTCAGGGTTCCAAAATTCGAATTTCGAGGGCATTGTAGAAAATTGAAAACACTGTTCACACTTAACAAAAAAACTTTCTTCTTGAAAATTCGTATGTCACAACATGGAAATATTTTCTAAGTTTCAAAATTCGAATTTCACTTCATGAACAGACGAACTTCAGTGTTTCAACGTTGGAAACCTTAACCTTTGGTTCCTTCGAAATTCATCTATTGACCAACCAAAATTTGAATTTCAGTATGTCAGAAGCATTAAATATGGTTGGTTAACGGATAGTTTTTCAGAGTAACTGTTGGATAACTTTCCCAACGGATAGATTTTGTCTCTAACGGACATTTGAGACCTAAATCTATAAATATAACATCATTTGAAGTTGTGGGTAACGAATCTAACTTGTATATACTGAAATTCTGCCAAATCTTCTCAAAAAGCTTTTACCCTCTCAACTTCAATATCTGTCTTTAATCTTCATATTTACTCTATTCAAGAGAGTTATATCTTTGTAAACAATCTAATCTTCATCTGGAAGATAGATTTACTTGTGAGGGGAAATCACAAGGGGATTGGGAAGTACATTGTGTAAGTGCTTAGAGAGATTGTGAAAGCTCTAGAAAACAAAGCACAAGCTGTGTACTGTGGCATTTGCAAGAAGCCCATTGAATTCTTGCAGTATAGTGAAAAATCTCAAGTGGTGTCTTGGGGACTGGACGTAGGTCAAGTGGATAGACCGAACCAGGATAAATTTCTGAGTGTTCTTCTCCTTATCATTACTTTTTCAGTTTGCTCTGCTTTTACGTTGCTTTCATTATACCTTGCTTTCTTCACCTGTTTCACTTTGTGAAGAAAATTTTTAATCTTCCCAATTCACCCCCCTCTTGGGAAATCAGCCTAACTAACAATCCTGACCTATTCTCTTCCTTTTGTTGGGGCGACTTATTTTGTATTGTTTAATTGTCATATCTATCCTTTCGCATATTTACTAGTGAATACAAAAAGTCTCATCTTTGCCCACTCTCCATGAGTGTCAAAGGTAGTTGCTCGTGTAAGAAAGTCAACCTTATCAACATGTACGACATACTAGACATTGTATAGTTTCACAAATATATGTACTTAAATGACTCAATTATAGAAAAAATGCACTTAATTTTATTCATATAATTGATCATTATAGAGATTTGTGTTACATCATATCCTACGAATACCAAGTGATTTTACATGATCAACATATATATCTCTAGGTATTGGCTTGGTAAGGGGATTAGCTATCATTTGACATTTAGGAATATGGCGAATTGTAACACTTTTCTGTGCTATGGCAACTCTTACAAAATTATACTTGGTGTCTATGTGCTTTGTCTTACTATGATACTTGAGATCTTTAGTATAGGCTATGGCTGCCTCGCTATCACAATTTATCAAAAGAGGATCCAATTTATCACCAATGATCCTTAAGTATTTTATGAATCTCTTTAACTATATTGCTTCTTGTACTGCTGCAGAACATGCAATGAACTATGCTTCCATGGTAGACAACGCAATACAAGTCTGTTTCTTGCTACACCAAGATATAGCTCCATTATTTAGCAGAAAAACATATCCAGAAGTCTATTTGCGCTCATCTAGATCTCCTCCCTAATTTGATCAGAGTATCCTACCAAGCGTAAATCGCTTTCTTGATAATATAGGGCATAATCTGCTCTGTCTTGCAAATATCTCAGGATTCTCTTCACAGCTTTCCAATGTTTCAGTCTAGGGTTTGACCAGTACCTGCTAACCAAACCAACTGCATAACATATATCTGGTCTCGTACACATCATGGCATACATTAAGCTACCAACTGCACTGGAATAAGAGGCTATTTCCATCATCTTCTTTTCAAACTCTGTTTGAAGACACATCTCTTGGCTCATATTTTCTCCTCTTGAAATAAAGGTATCCATAGATTTACAGTTTTTCATGTTGAATCGCTCAAGAATTTTCTCAATGTAATTTTTCTAAGAAAGGGATATTAATTTTCTTGGGCGATTTATATGGATTTTAACTCCAAGTATATAATCAGCTTCACCCATGTCTTTCATTTCAAAATTAGAAGATAGTCATTCTTTGATAGCTATAATCTATTTTAGATTATTTTCGGCTAATAGTATATCATCCACATAAAGGGATAATATCACAAGATTCTTTTCAAAACTCTTGATGTATACATAGTGGTCCTCGTCGATCATCTGGAAATCGTACGAGGTTATAGCTTGGTGAAACTTTAAATGCCATTGTCTAGATGATTGTTTAAGTCCGTAAATGGACCTTCTTAGCTTGCAGACTTTATTTTCTTTCCCTTTCTCAATGAAACCTAACGGCTATTGCATATAAATTTCTTCATCCAGTTCACCATTTAGAAATGTAGTTTTTACATCCATATGATATAATTCTAAATTTAAACTTGCTATTATTTCCAGAATTAGTCTTATGGAGTTAAAGTGCACAACAGATGAAAAAGTATCTTCATAATCTATACCTTCCTGTTGAGTATACCCTTTTGCCACTAATCGAGCCTTGTATCGTTCAATCGATCCATCTGCATTTCTCTTAATTTTGAGAACCCATTTATTCCCAAATACCTTATGTCTAGATGGAAGATTGACCAAATTCCAGACTTGGTTTATCCTCATCGAATTCATTTCCTCTTCCATTGCTTTCTTTCATTCATTACTAGTAAGGCATGATAAAGCCTCATGTATTGAACTAGGTTCATCATAATCTTGTTGGGTAACTATAAGTGCAGTCTCTTCTATTGGGAAACATCTCTTTAGTACACTTTCTCTATTACTCTTCCGTGGTGGGATCTCTTGTAAGTTATTATGTTCTGGAACAGGATCTTGCACTGGTCTCTGTGAGCTCCTACTCGAATTAAGAGGTTGAGGTATATAAACTTGTTAGTTTCTTCATGTATCTCATAAAGAGATACAGTACAATCTATCTCACCCCTGCTAGGGAATTTGTTTTCTAGAAATGTTGCATCTCTAGATTCCATTTCAATCACGTTTCCATCCTGGTTTTCTCCAATGAAAACGTAACCCTTAGATTGTTCAGAGTATCCAATAAAGATACATTTCTTTCCTCTTGGACCTAACTTTCCATATTTGTGGGAAGGATCATGGACATAAGCTACCGACCCCAGGGTTTTAAAATATTTAAATCCGGCTTACAATTTGTCCATTGCTCATAGGGTGTGGATGTGACCGATTTTCAGGGCACACGGTTAAGTATGAAGGCTGTAGTTAAAATTCCATCTCCCCAATATGAAATGGATAGATTAGCTTGTGCTATCATAGACCTAATCATGTCTAGTAATGTTCTATTTCTTCTTTCAATTGCACCATTTTGTTGTGGGTAGCGAGGGATTATAAGTTGTCTTACTATTCCCTTTTCTTCACAAAGCTCTTTGAATTGATCTGATAAATATTCACGTCCACGATCAGTCCTTAATGCTTTGATTTTCTTATCCATTTGATTTTCGACTAAGTTCATGGATCGTCTAAAACATTCTAGTGCTTTAGATTTATGCGACATCAAATAGACATAACCAAATCTAGAGTAATCATCGATGAAAGTCATAAAATAAACAACTCCATGTCTTGCCCTCACACTCATAGAACCACAAACATCTGAATGGATTAATTACAACAGAGTTTCTGCCCTAGTTTCAGTTCCAAATGGTTTTCTAGTTGCTTTACTAGTCAGGCAATACTCACATAAGAACATTTCCATTTTATTAATTGTACCTAGCAATCCTTCTTTAGCTAGTTTAATCATTCTATGTTGATTAATATGTCCTAGTTTAGCATGCCAAGTATTCATATCAATATTTGAATTGGAAGAAGTTGCAAAACAATCATGCATATAAAAATCACCAACAATATCCATTACAAAGAACTTCTTTGCAAAAAATGCTGAACCACAAAAGGTTGTCCTTAACAAAATGTCTGCTACCTTACCATGAAAGTTTACATAAAACCCATAAATTAATAAGTAGGAAATAGAAACTAAGTTCCGTCGGATGTTTGGTGCATAGAGTACATCATATAGGATCAAGGTTTGTCTACCTCGCAAAATTAATTTGTAGGTTCCTATGCCTTTCACCTCAACTCTCGTGTTATTACCAACATAAAGCCACTTGCTTTGATTCGGCAACTGACAGTACTCCTCAAAGGATCCTCGATCTCTGCTCACGTGGTATGTGGAGCCTGAGTCAATTATCCAAGAAGAAGAAATAGTTTCTATTAAAAAAACAGTACTTGAAACACAAGACATATGTGAATTAACATAATTGAAATAGTTTCTATGGATCCTACCACTAGTGTTGGAAGGTCGATTCGAGTGAAGAAACTCAGTCTGCAGTATATGGGTCCATATCAGATTCTGGAAAGAATTAGGCCAGTAGCGTATTGAGAGGCACTACCACCTAATCTTGCTAGATTGCATGATGTTTTCTATGTGTCTCAGCTCAAGAAGTATCATCCAGATCCGTCTCATGTGATTGATGATGAGGTAAATCAAGTACGAGAGGATCTGACTTTTGAGGTCACGCAGCTACAAATTTTAGATGTTAAAGAAAAGCGATTGAGGAATAAGACCATAAAGTTGATAAAAGTCTTATGGAGCAGTTTGACATCAAATGACGTCACATGGGAGACAAAAGAATCCATGCGAAGAAAATACCCTGAGATTTTTGAGTAAGGTAAGAGTTGAAATTTCGAGGATAAAATTTTTATAAGGAGGAAAAAGTGTAACACCCCTCACGATATCTTTATTGGTTTATGTTCAGGACCGGAGGAAACAGGGCGAAATTAGATTCAAGAGAAGCCAGAAAAGGCTTTACGCTGCGGCGAGAAGCAGAGCCACCACGACGAGAGGCCATCCAGTAACGATGTTTAGTAAATTTATGGTGGATCCACAGTGAGACATGTGAGGCCGCGGCGAGAGTCGGGATTTTTGTTTAAATCCGGATCACTTCAGACGCTCGGAAGGAAAAGAAAAGAAAGGAAACGAAGGGAGATCACGAGAGCTCAGCTAGGGTTTGATTTTCCGGCATCCAGGAGTGATTTTCGAACCAAGGGAGCTTAGATTTAAGTTGGTAAGTTACTTCTACTCCTCCCTCTTCATTTTTCTTCGGTGGAAATGTAGGGTTTTTGGTTTTGAGGTTGGGTTTCCGATTTGCGATGGATCCACCGATTGAAATGATTAAAAAGAGGTTAATGAAGTGTGTTTTAGTGTTCTTGTGGATTGGATGTGAGTTTGAAGGGTTTATATATGATTTGAGCTTAACCCTAGGTTGATTCCGGTTAAGGCTCTTGGAAATCCGAGTTGTATGGTATTGTTTGGTGTGTAAATGTTCCCCAAGAGCTTATTGATGCATGAAAGGGGGGTATTGGAACCTTGGGTTAGGCCTAAAAGTGGTTGAATTGTGATGTTTGGTTTAATGATATACTGTGTTAATGAAAGAATTGTGTTATTATGAAGGTTGTTTGGTTAATTGGGAGGGGTTCAAGCATGTTGGTGTTCAAGAAAGTGTTTGGAACTTACGTGAGTGTGGCATTAACAACCTGAGGTAACCGAGTGTTTGTTTATGTGGTATTGTATAGTGATATATATATATATATGCATGTCTCTTTCATACCACGATATTGATGTGTTTGTGTGTAATGTTTTTATATATCGTGGTATGTGTACGGTTAAATGGTGATGATGATTGTGATGATGATACATGTGATGTTGACATTGATAGGATATGAAATGGTGCATACATGAGGATATGACATGATGATGGTTATATGATGATACATTAGCATCACCACATGATATTGTGAGATTATGTTATATGATGGATGGAGTAGTGATGATATGATGATATAAATATATAACGTATGATGATATATGTATTTGTTAAGGAGGATAAGGATGGGATATGCGTGTATGTATAAGTGTTAGGGAGGATAAGGGTGGATTATATGTGTTAGGGAGGATAAGGGTGGATTGTGTATGTTAGGGAGGATAAGGATGGGAGTCCATGTGAGGATGACATGCATACCATTCATTTTACATAGCATTTGTGTGTTACATGATTTATACATGTATATATATATTTATGTGTTATTGATCCCGGTTACTGAGACATTGTCTCACCCCACCCTCTCCCATGACTAACCATTTCAGGTGAAGGTTCTGGCACTAGTCTTGAGAAGCCCTGAGAGTAGCTGTGTACGTGGGAATAGTCTATGTAGTTTTTTATTTTGGATAATGTATTATGTGCCAAGTATGATAGAAGGTTTTGTATTAAGTGTATGGTATGGTAAAACAGTTGCAATTACATATATTGTGATGTATGGTTGATATGGTAGTATTTGTGAGCCCAGAGTGGTTTGGGCCTGGTTGTTGTGTTTTAGGGCCTGTAGCCCGTCTGGTCATATTGGAGTTCAAGGAGGTCAAAACTCAGGGGAGTGATTCCTTTGAGGTGAAACCTCTTTGGACATGTTGGTTTGGGGGTTTTGGACCTGTATGAATAGTCTCTGAGTGACCAGTTGTCTTTGGTGATAATTGGAAGTGGTTAATGGTGAGTTTTGGTTAATAAGTGGCCAAAACAGTGTTAAGGGTCCAGAATCTCCATACGAAGTTGGTTTGAGGAAAGAAGGGTGTCTATGGATAGATTGGGACTAGATTGACTTGTAGGAGTTGGAATCAAGTCAATCGGAGGTCGAAGTATAAAGTTATGCGTATCGAAAGTTCGCCCCGGAGTGTGAAAGTTGTTGATATCCCATATCAGCATGGGGCGCTGCGGCTCCAGTGTCTAGGCTACGGCGCCAGTGTTGACAGAAGAGGGGGAAAAGCAGAGCAGGCCGGAGCCACGGCGGTACTATAGCGGCCGTGGCCCCAGCCCAGTTTTTAGCATTTTTGGGTTTGTTTCCACTGTTTTGGAGTATTGGAGAGTGGTTCGAGATATTTGGGTTGTGTTTAGTTGGATATTGATGTATTTGGTTATTTCTGGAGGTATAAAAAGATAGGATGTTACAGCTCCCACTCAAATAAAGCATATATTAAGAACAAAAAAATATTAAATTCATACAAGAACATAGTCATTGTACAAAAAGTAATACAAATTCCATACATAAATTAAACAGGAAAACAGAAATCAATAATTTTCCTCTTAAGAGTGTGATTTGATATTTTCATGGCTCTATTAATCGCATCGACCCAAGTGTAATCGGAATATTTCGTGTTTTGTATATTCAGATCTTCTCTTAGCTTAATTATGATGTTTACTAAGAACTCTGCATCTTCCATATTTACCACAAAATGTAAATACTTCGCAAGAATTGGATACAGGTCTTTCAAATGTTTTATTTTTGTTGCATCTCTATTTGCTATGTCTTGGGTTACAAAGTAGGTAAGGGGTTACACCACTTCTTGATCTTCAATTTTAGGCTTTTCAAAAATAATTTAATCTTCTTTTGGCCTATTTGAATCCGTATACGCTTCTTGAAGTTCCTTAGGATTTTCTTCTTCTTCAAGAAATTCCTCATCAAGATCTTCATCAAGAGGTTCATCCTCTAGAATGAGTTCCTCCAAATATTCATAATTTAGATAACCATATTCAACTATTTCAATGCTTTCAGAATTCTCTAGCTTCATTATTTTTATCTTCAATAAAAAAGTATGAATTATTAAAATAATTTTGGAATTTTTAAATAAAAAAAGGTGTATATATGTACTGAAATAGCTCTAAACATATCCAAGATTACCTTAAAATTGGGCAAATAGTATATCAAATTGAAGATCACGAATTTAGGGATTTTTAGAAATAAACTGTACCCCAGAATACCCTTAGACGTGCCCTCACAGGCCCCAAGAAGCTAGAGGGGAAAAAAATTTCACAAAACCCACTTTCCCACGCGCCGTCATGGAGGCGGAAACCGGCTACATGCGCCGGTCCTCTGTTTTCCATGCGCTGTCCTCTTGCTAACGGTATGCTTCACGTGGCCAAATCACATGCTAATGGGCCCCACACGCCACGTCAGTGATCCCCCCTTTTTAAAATTTTTTTTTATTGGCCGGTCTTCTGTGGCCCAAAAAAATTTTTTCGTTTGGCTAGTCTTCTTCAGCCCAAAAATTTTTTTTTTATTGGTCAATCTTCTGTGGTCCAAAAAAAATTTTCCATTAGGCCGATCTTCTTTGGCCCAAAAAAATTTTTTTGGTTTTTTTTCCGTTAGGCCGGTCTCCTTCGGCCCAAAGAAATTTTTTTTTGTGTTTTGCGTGGCCCAATTCGCCATTTTGATTTTTTTTTTATTGGCTGGTCTTTTGTGGCCCAAAAAAATTTTTCTATTGTTCATTTAACACGATTTTAGTGTCGTTTTTCTCGTCTTATCGTCCTCTACACAATGGTGGTCTCCTTTTGTCCGAAAAAGTGCGATTTGAGTAAACCCAATTTTTTTTAATTTTCCCAGTGGATTCACATCGTTTTTCACTATTCTTTCCCTCGTCTGGTGTCTGTGTGAGGCGATTTATTCAATCAAAATTTATATATATTTTTAAAAAAAATACCCTTGACTCAGACTCAAAGTTTGCATTTAATAAGTACAAACAATATTCAAACAAAACAAAATATATATATATATATATTTATCTATATATATATAAATACTCATTTAAGACCAAATACTAATATTCAAACTCAGAGCGGTAAATTATAATTGGCAAAAATTAAGCAGCGAAATTTAATTTTGCCTGGAAATTGAAGAGGCTCTGATACCAATGAAGGAATAAAAAGACATAGGGAAGATATACATACTAATCTAGAATGTTCTTCCACTAAGAGAATGAGAAGGATATATGTCAAGTTGATGGAATAATGTCACTCGGACTTTCTTCTCTATTTCACCGTAAATACACTCCAAAAAAGAAAATTGTGGAGAGAGAGGGATCACTGAGAGGAAATGAGAGAGCATACTCTTTTTTGGGAGTTACACCACAAAAGAATGCACACATTGGGATATATTGACGCACGATCACCAAAAAATGCTCTCCCGTGCGGTGTGTGGGATCAGTTATAATTAGTCGTTCCCTCCTGAATAATTTAATAAAAATTAATGAGCCCTATTTTGTTATTGGGCCTTTTGAGCTCTTAATCTCCACCCATCAAGGGTGTATAATGAAACCCAACAGGAACTATGTATGGTAAATTTTGAGGTTGAAGACAATACATTTTTTAAGTTAACAAAGAAGTGTTAAATTATTTTAAATACATCATAGTGATTATACTCAATTCCTATTACTTAGTTGATCGATGGAAGAGCGTTGGTATATATGATTGGCATCATGTTTCACACTTTTTGAGTCTTCTATGAATAGAAAACAAATAACAACACACAAGATAAACAAACATAAATGACAGAGTCTATTCTTGGCACTTACTATTTCTCTAGGCATAGTCTTCTTCATAATCAATTTCTTGTGTTCTCTCGAGCGGCTAAGCAATAGAATCAATTGTTAGGTGTGGACTTCCTTCTTATGTGAAGTAAAACCCAAACCTAAAAGCTCATTATGTATTTCACTTATTTAACTAGTTAGGGTCATATTAGGGTATGAAAATAAGATCATATTTAAGTTAGAACTGCTATCTTTGAGAGAGAAGAAGAGGAAAACGTTATTTTTACACATTCACATAACAGTTACTGAAAAAATTCATTTGCAGATTTGTTAACTATTGGATCGAGCTAAAATTTTGTCAACAGGTTCGATACATCGGGTTCTTCATTTTTAACAGTTAGATCATTGTTTTGTTGCCTAGTGTGAGAGCAATTTAGTACATTTTGGATCTGTATTTTTGAAGTTTTTATCTTCTTCATTCTCTATAGTAAGCTATTTGCTTTAGTTGTCAAGAAGACTATTAATAATGATTTTATGCACTTGATTAAAACTCTGTTGTACTCCTATTTTGATCATAGTAGAGATATTTTCATTGATCTAGATGACCGATGGTTTTTACCCTTACCTTGAGGGGTTTTTCACTATAAAAATCTTGATTTCTCTTGACGTGTTTATGATATTTAGTTTTTATCATATATTTGTTTGATTACTCCTCATAGATTCTTGCAGGTAAGAGATTAGATTTATTTCTGCTGCATATTTATTACTTTGTTACCATTTTTATCGGAGTGTCATCAGAGCCTTGATTTTAAGGTTGATTAACTTGCTTGAATAATGGAGACAAATACAAATAGAATGGTCTATTTGAATGACACTAATTATCATTTTTGGAAGGGAAAGATAAATTATTTGCTATTTGTGAAAAATATCTATTTTCCTATGTTTGCTACTTGGAAACTAGATTCCATGTTTGATGAGGATTGAGATTTTGAACATCAGCAAGTGTGTGGTTTTATTTGGCAATATGTAGAAGATAATATATATAGTGACATTGCTAATGAGATACATGCTAGAACCTTATGAAAGAAGAGTGAGTCCTCTTATGCCTCTAAATTAGGAAATAATAAATTATATTTGCTGAATTGTTTGATGAATTTGAGGCACAATGAAGGGACTTACATTTCAAATCACTTAAATGAATTTCAAAGGCTCCTAGATCAACTGTTAAAAATTAGCATCAAGTTTGATGATAAAGTTTTGGGACTATGGCTTTTAAACACTCTACTTGAGTCTTGGGAGACATTTTGGTTTCAATTACAAACTCAGTCCCTAATGATATTATTTCTTTGTAAACGGCAAAGAGTGATGCTCTTAATGAATAAATGAGAAGGAAGGCATATAATTCTTCATCTTAGTCTGAGGTATTTATCACTAAAAATAGAGGAAGAAGTTAGAAAAGAGAACCAAAGTATGGTAGAGAGAAGAGTAAGAGTAAGTTTAAGTCCTGATATAAGAGTTTGGAGTGTCATCACTGTAATAAAAAGGGACACATTAAGAAACATTATTTTATTTTGAAAAAAAGAGAAGAAAGGAAAGAGTGGTAAGCAGAAAGAGAATAGTCAGGATGATATTGATTGTATTGCAACACCTATTAGTGATGATCTTCTTGTTCTTCATGATTATGAATCAGTCAATCTTGTATCAAATAAGAGCATGTGGAAAAAAGATGATGATGATTGTTTTACTACTGCTAATAATAAAGATATTCTTATTATTCATGAGTATGAATCAGTTAATCTTATTAAGATGAGAGCATATAGGCAATAAACAGTGGCACAGCACCGCATGTTACACCAATGAAGGAGTTTTTCATATCTTATACACTAGGTAACTTTGGAGTGTTAAAAATGGGTAACTATGGCGAGGCTAAGGTGATTGACATTGGTGACATTTGTTTATAAACCAACACAGGAATGAAGTTATGGATTAGAGGAGTTAAACATGCTTTGAATGTTTGCTTTAATTTAATCTTTTGTTTAGAAGTTTGATGATAATGATTTTGATAACTATTTTGGTTTTGGAAAGTGGAAGCTCACCAAAGGTAACATGGTTGTGGCCAGAGGGAAAAAATTACCTAAATTATATTAGACTAAACCTTTAATTGCTTAGTGGAGTACCTTTTTGCCCCCTTGAACACTCAAATTTCTCCCCACATGCTCCATTTTTTCTTATATTAATTAATCCATGTTTGTGTTTCAATTGGGAAAGGGATATCTGAAGAGTTGAGAAGGCCAAGTGTCACACCCGGAGATGTGACGCGGATAACGCGGGAAATGGAAAAAAAAGAGAGAAATCGGCCCACACAACGAGGGCCGATTTTGGAGGAGTTGCCATCAAAATTTTGAGGAAAATTTGGAAAACTGAAACAAACAGGAAAAAGGATAAGGATGGTCTGCGAATCGGAGTTGAATTTGGGAGTACGATTGTGAATGGGGAAGATATTAGGTACCCCCACAACACCCATTCCAAAGAACGGTTACCTTAAGTTGACCATGCAATTTTTATGGCTTTTAAAGACTATTTTGATTGCTCTTTCACCATTCACATGCAAAAATAAATATAAAAATAAGAGAAATGTAAAAATGAAAATAAAGAATGAAATGAAAATATGAAAAGTTGGGAAAAATAAATTAAGAAAAAAATGTTATTTATTTACAAAAGTGGACTTGACCCAGAATTAGAGTCTAAGGCCTACGTACCCTGCGATAGGGATCAAAGTCAACGTAATTCGGACTGGAAATGCATGTCACTGGGTTGGTATTTTTATTATATATATTCTTTGAAAAGAGAGGTTTATAGAAAATAATTTATCTTTCCACAGAAAAAACAATCTTTAGAATTGGTTGGCGTGTTTTAATTTGTAAAAGACAGATTAATTCTCCTTATTTACACTTTTCATTTAAGAATCTTTGGTTTAATCAACTTCTAAAAGAGAAGATATGTTTTTCCTCAATTTAGAAAATATGATTAAAATTATGTGTGATTTTGAACACTTTATTTTGATTTGAAAGAAAAATATTTGAAAACAATTTTATTTTTACAAAATAAAACCAATTGGCTCATGTGGTGACTTTATCACTCACAATATACCAATTGATACATAAATATCCATGGGAGTGTTACTCGAGACAAAAAGGCACAAAAAGTTCGAAAGAAAATAAATAATTTTTTTCTATACAAATTATTTTCTTATTTTTTTTTATTATGAAAATAAATAACATCCTTTTAACGCATATTTATAAAAAAAAAGAGTTCAAAAACGTGATTATTACATATATATATTTGAAGAAAAATAATCAGCATATATGGTGATTTTATCACTCACAAGTTACCAATCAGTATTTAAAATATCCGCGGTGTTACCACTCGAGGCAAATAAATGAAAAGGATAAAAGTTTGAAGAGAATGAATACTTTTTGTTTCAATCATTTTAATTATTATTATTTTCTTTTTAAATGAAAAGGCAATAAAAAAAATCATAAATAAGAAAAATGGATAAAATTGAAGGAAAATAAATAATTCGGCCTGAATTATTTTTATAAAAATGGAAATAGATAAGATTCTCTTCACATATATTTATGGAAAAAAGCGTTAAAAAAAATTCAAAATGTCATTATTACGTATATTTCTAAAAAGAAATAATCAACATATGTGGCGACTTTGTCTCTCACAAATTGCTGATTGATACTCAGATGCTCACAATGTTGCCACTCAGAACAAAAAGAGCTACAAGAAAAATTTGGAGGAAAATAGAGGGTGCTTATTTGGACTATTTTTATTATTTATTTTTAATTTTAAAAGAAAAATAAAATAAAATAAAATCAAGTCATTGGAATCCAAAATTATTCGAACACCAAGTCTAATACCATGGTAACTCCTTACACATGGTATAATTGACTAACAACCCTAATTATTTGTTCACGGAGACTTAATCCCTCGCGACAAATTCTAAAAGTAAAAAGGAAAGAAACCAATAAAAACACTTCCAAATACAATTTATGTGCACCTATGCAAGCATATGAGTGCGCAAGCCTACCCAGACTTAACATAATCATATCATGGGTTAAATTATGTAATAAATTGAAAGAAGTGAAATCGTCCCTTGTCTTCGTTCGATGCTAGTTCCATTAGGATTTGTAGCTCGCCTTCTTTAATGCCATTTCCATTATTCTTTCTTCAATCACTATGATTCTGACTTCTCCCCGAGCTTGGTTCATGCTCCCAAGGTACTCAAAAAGAATAAGAATAAGAATGAATTAGTATTCACCTTTAAATCAACCCAAAACATCAAGAACGATATTTTTTATAGAAGATAAAAATCATTGATGCTCAAGAAGCCTAAATCATTGTTTCCTACGCAGATATTGCCACGGGTTGTACTTTCAAGCCAAAGAGTATTAGCAAGCTTACAACAACAGAAATGCATGGAAATTGAGCCGAAACATGGATAAATACACTCTTTTCACACAAGAACATATGGGACAACAAAGCGCATAATTTTGAGCATAAATGTGCAGCAACCAAACTGTTGTTTAGGCATAAAAAACTATGACCATAAGATCATTTTCAAAGCCTAATCTTATAATCGAACGGAGGTGTACAATAATGGAAACAAAGTTTCCCCATGGAAAACCAGGGTCATATGACCACCTTAGATACTTAAAACCAAATAGATGTATGCAATAACCATGAAGGCACCTGAACCCCTCCAAAATAATTAACCCAAGCACACACAAATGCCTGATTATCATCCAAAATGCCCCACTACATGAGATGAAAACGATTTAGAATAGATTAACTTTTCCCACTCTATTTGCCCAAAACATGATCCCTCTATTAACTTCACATGCCAACTGAGTCGGGCATTGGACCCTTGGAGACTTCTAGTCTATATGCAAACTAAGTGTATAGTCATAGAGATATCAGATCCATCCAATCATAACCAAGTGTAAGCATATTATTAAGGCAAAATCTTAAGCACTGAAATATTTATCATAAGCAAAGGGAAAGACTAACTTCATCCTTGCAAATCAAAACAAGGCAAATATTTCCATTCTCTTATTATTGTAAACAACATGTGGTGCATTTACAGTAAAAGAAAAAGTGACATTTACAAAAAGAGCTTATGAGATAGTCTAAACCTTTGCCCCGAGATCCATTAGAATCCCCAACTGAAGATTCTATAAACTGTTAGGGATGCACTCAAATAGGACTACACGAGGGCCTATGTCAAACCAAATTTCTAACAGCCTCACATAATTTCAAATCAAACCATCATAGTTCCAGATCACAAAAAATTTTCAAAGGTCCCAGGAAGCAAATCAACTAAACCAAAAAGGGCAAAAGTAGCCCTTATACTTCTGCGAGAGGAGACAAATTCATTAAACGTTAGGGATGGGGAAGTTGGACATAAACATTCATACGAATAGAAGTATGACCTGAACACAAATAATGCCTTAAATCCATTCACTAGTTTTTTTCAACAACAACAATGCTATTCTTGAAAATAAGCCACCATTATTAGAGTGACCAAATTTTGGATATGGCACGTAAATCTCAACTAAATCGACTGTAGAACACCACTTTTGATGGAAGGAAACTTAGAGACCTCTCACAGTATGTATAAAATGGTAAACATAGATATCAAAGATCATGCAAATTACTTCAAGTGCTGACAAAAGCAAAAGGCAACACCATTTTCACAAAAATTATACCAGACGAAGAAAGGTAAGATGGTCCCAATGGGAGACACAGACCTGTTCCCAGCACACATAATGAGCCAATAATACAATTATACAGGCTACAGGCTAATAATAAGTTCCAGTCCACAGGCAGTAAACCCGAGTGCACAAATTTTTTTGACGACCAGCAATTTGATTCCTAGATTCAATCTAACCCATTAGACGAAAGCATAAAATTCGAAACTATGATTACCTCATTGAAGCCTCTTGATCACCAACGCCAACTGCTACACGATTCTTTCTGATCCCTTTCCTCTGCCCTCAAACTCTGAAGCTCTGGCCTCTAGAGTTTATCCACCGCAAATCCTTCCTCTGTTTCCTTTCCCAGCTTCTCTTCGTCTCCTCTGGTCTCTGCTTTTCTCAATCACCTCCTTCTCAGCTCCGTCTGGGTCCCCTCTTGCCCTAGCTCTCTCTGTTTCTCAGCCGCGACTCTCCTCTCTGCCTCTGACCAGCGTGAATCATGGCTAGTCTCTCCTCCCCTTCGGTCTCCGCTTTAGCTCTCTCGGCCTTCTCTATGCAGCTCCTTCTGGTTACTTCGACCGAGCCCTAAGGGCTCCCTCCGGTTTTTCTCCGGCCGAGTTTCTCTGGCCTATCCTCCCTCTCTCTTTCTTTTCTTTTCGCGGTTGCCTTCCTCGGCTTCTTTTCCAATCTCTCATGCTCTCTCTTCTCGGTTCTCCCTCATAACTCCCTCTGATTTCCTTCCCGAGCCTCCTCGGTTCCTTTTGCACCTTACCGCCGCTCCCTCTGATTCACCTTCGACCCTCGCAGCTCCCTCCCTCTTTTTCTCTCAACCCTAGCTCCCTCTTCTCTCTTTTCTTTTCGTGATCGCCTTCCTCGACCCTCCCTCAGAACCCTAGCACCCTCTGCCTTTTCTTTGGCCCTCTGCTGCACCCTAACTCCATCTGTCTCACGCACGCAGCTCCCTTTCTTTTTCGTGCTCCCCCTTTTCCCTTCACGGGTGCTCCCTCTCCCTTTTTCTTTTGTGCACGTCTCCCCTGTTTTCTTCGGCTCCCTCCGTCCTTTTCTCTCTTTTCAGTCTGCTTCCCTATGCTTTTCTATCTCTCTCCGCGGCTCCCTATCTCATTCTGCAACTCCCTCTGACTCGTGCCTGGGCCCTCAGGCCCTTTGGCTTAGGGCAAAATTGGGGGAGTGAAACGCAGGGTGATGCCTGCATTTCCCTCCTTTTTTTGTTTATTTTTATTATTATTTTTTTATATAATAAAGGAAAATCCCTCTCTTTCTCTTTTTTCTCTTCTTTTTTTTCTTTTTTTTTCTCTTAACAATTTTTTATAATTTAGTTATTATAAGGTTCACTAAGTTTAAGAGTAAATGAATTTTTAGCTTTTAAGTTTCTTTATTATGTTTTTTTTGAATCCTGAAAAAGATTGGATTTTTGAAAAATCAAACTAAAGGGGTATGATTTTGATCCTAAAAGAAAAGAATGAAATTTTCTTCTCTATTTTTTTCTTCTTTTTTTTTTTTAAGACCAAAGGTAGGATTTTTTTTTTTTGGGATCCTAGAAGAAAGGAAATTAAATTTTTGGTTTTTAAAGAAAAGGGATTGCATTTGGATGGGAATCCTAAAAGAAGGGAGTACAATTTTTTTTTAAGACTAAAAGGTAGGGTTTTGATTTTTGAGAATCCTAAAAGGAAGGAAATCAATTTTTTGATTTTTGGTTTTTGACATTTTTGTTATTGCTAATGCCATTGTTTGGGCTCTAATGTAGCCCAATTAGGTCCATTTGAAGGCCCAAATTCAGTTTTGGCCCATCGTTTGTTTTCATGTTGACTCAACTAATGTGCAGGCAGGCTAGCTATTTACAAAATAATGACTGTAATTTTGGAAGAGTTACTCCATGAAGATTAGACAGTGCTTGGACTTAGTATGATAATATTGGATATCAAATAATTATAAAAAAAATTAATATAATTTTGGTCTCCTTGTTGATGGATACAGAATGCAGTGCATAAGGAATAAGGTCCAATTTGACTATGAATTTCTTTTCTACATAATAAAATAAAGTAGGAACTAAATAGAATTAAAAAAAGTGGATTTATAGTAGAAAATATCTCTTTTACATCAATAAATGGAAAAAATTATTACTATTATTAAGTAATGATAATAAAAATACATTAAATATTGCATATTTCAATTTTTGTGTAAAGCTGCACCAATCAAACACAGTTTTAAATGATCTAAACAAAATGACAACATAACAAGGATTTTGTTTACGACATCGGAGGATTTAGGACCTGATTGATAGCTCATTCCAAAATAATTTTTTTTTGTTTTTGAAAACAGAAAAAAAAATTTGTTGGGTAAACTTTTTTTTATAAAATGTTCTGAAAAATAGAAAAATAAAATAATAGAAAATTCAGAACATCTTTAAGGTATTTTATAGTTTTTGTTCTAAAAAACACATGAAAAAGTGAAAAATATCAATCTCATTAATGATAAAGTTATAAATTTTAAATAACTCATTTAATACTTACTAGTTATGATTTTGATAACAATTACTTAAACATATTTTTTTATTTTTTTATTTTCAAAACTTGTTCTTGAAAATAATTTTATAAAACTGTATTGAGAACAATAAAATAAAAAATGTTGTCCACCATACCTTAAATTCTTTCACTTGTTTCTTGTTCAGTCCCATTAAAAAAAACAGAATTCTTTGATTTTTGACAGGAAAAATGACTCATGTTTTAGTCAATGATTTTAAGCGTATAATAAATCTTTTTTTTTCTTGGCCCAAGCGTATAATAAATCTGAATGGACGATCTAAAATAACCAACCGATCAAATTCTACTTAAAATAACAGTTATATTTATACCGTAGCATGTGAAAATTCATATATTCACGACAAAAAATTCTACCAACGTCATGACTGATTTATTTATTTTTCTGTGAACCTCAATGTCATAACCGATGATCTGACTATGGGAATGCGTAATTCTTGGCTGGGCTCAGATGGAGTCTACCAATTCAGAAAGCGTATTTAGAACCCATCGCAGGGCCTATAGGTTTAGCCCAATTAAATCAAGTTCCCGCCCCAAACTACGACACACATATATGGGTACCTGTATTAAGTATAATATAATACAATACATCAAATATAATAAATTTTAAAATTTAAAATATAGATATAAGAGATATTTATTTAAAATTTATGTATATATTTAATAAATTAATGTATCAAATATAAAAAATATATAAAAATAAATTGAGTTTTAAATAAGTATTTTAAAAGTATTAAAAAAATATCTAAAACAAGAAATTAAGAATTGAGTTTTCCTAACAGATTTAAGTTATTTTAAAACTTGTTAAAGAAGAAAAACTAATAATATTATATGATATATATTGTGAAGTATGGTATAAGTATCGTATCAAAAAATTATTGGGAAAATAATACAAAAGTCAGTATTTATTTTAAGAAATCAGTTCATTTTCTAATTTCTAATATATCCAACCAGTATATCAATCTATCCAAAACTATAGACCAACAACTAAGATTAAAGCATGCAATTTACGAGGCACTAGCATGTTAACACAGGCTCTGTTCATTTCAGTTAATTTTGGAAAAGCTAATCCCCCAATCTCTCGGGGTTTACACAAATTTTCTCAATTCTTATGTTCGGTGCAGTTTCAATCAAAATCACATATAAACTTTAATTGTTATTCACAACATATATGAGACCAGAGAGAAAAAGAATTTCTCTTTCTTTAATTTTGGGAAAATGAGTTCGTTGAGGATAAATTTTACAGAAACCTCCCCTTATGAAAACTGACCGAATATTTTGAAATTTAAATTCAAAAATTACATTAATTAATTTCACATTTGATTAATTTAACTTTTTTTCTATAAATTACTTTTTTTTTGGTAAATTTTCTATAAATTAATTAATTTAACTTTAAGCATGCTTTGGACTCATGGTCCACGGTTCGCCCATCATGGGCCACCCCAATAAAGTCCAACATATCTCAATCTTTCTTTATGGTTTCTCCAACTTTTCTTTCAGTTAGTGATGTTGGGAGACACTGTTTCCTTATATATGTAGATTATAGGGGGAATTTGAATTAATTCCAGTTTAGGATCATAAAATTTAAAAATATTAAAAAAGGATCATAATTTTTAATTAATTAAAAATATAAATATGAAATGACCTAAATGCCTCTGTTAAAACGTTTTACGCTCAATATCTGCTTTTTACTATTCTTTTTTTATAAATTTGACACTGAACATCCCAAATTTTACATTGAATACAATAAAGAATTCAACTCTTAGAATTTTACACTCATCTTCTGCATTTTACTACTCATATCCCACGATTTGACACTGAAGACCCCTGATTTTATATTGGATAAGTCTCAGAATTTTATACTCAACTTCCATTTTTTACTACTCAACATCTATTTTTTATTACTCTTTTTCATAAATTTTACACTAAACTTTCTCAATTTTATACTCATATTCCATAATGTGTTCAGTGTAAAATTAGAGATTTTCAGTGTCAAATTTATGAAAAAGAGTAGTAAAAAGCAGATGTTGAGTGTAAAACATTTTAACAGGGGCATTTAAGTCATTTCATATTTACGTTTTTAATTAATTTAAAATTATGGTCCTTTTTTTTGTATTTTCAAATTTTGTAGTCTTAAACTGGAATTAATTCAAAGTCTTGGTCCTTAAGTATCATTTCCCCTAGATTATAATTACCAAAGGCTAGCTTAGATAAAAAAACAACAACAATCTTTAGAATTATTAATATTAATTTTTTTCTAAGTTTTGTGAGACTATAACTATTAAAATTTTTGTTGTCAATTTAGAAAATTAATTATTATATATTATTTTTTTTCTTATTGAGAGAAGTTAAGATCAAACTCTACAGTCTTACTTAAAAATAGAAAAACATATGTCTTACTAAGGCAGCAGTCGGTAATACTAGAAGTGTATTGGTTCAAAGTTTAATCGTTGCAATCTAGTTAAAAAATATAGAATTTTAACAATTATCTTGATTTAAATTAGTTAGAGTCCAATGTAATTTTTAGATACTAAATAGTTTAATTAAGAAAAATGTGTGGAATCTCACATATATCATGAGTGATATATATATATAATGTACCGATCTGGATTATTTGAAATTTAATATGACATTCACATATAGAATGGTTTGATTAAAAAAAAAATTGTGGAATCTCACCTATCTCATGAGTGATATATATACATAAAATGCCATGTTTAACTTCTCTAACTCTATTTAAAATTGTGTATATGCATACATTCCACAGCTAGCATAGTCTGGATACTAACCACATTGAAAATGACAAATCAAATCTAAATTTTTTAATTCAATAAAAAACAAAAAGAAGGCAAGAAGACATGACGGGGTGTCCAAACCTAAACATGTGGGTCTGATTGTTTTATTTGCTTAACAAATAAAATCAAAAAAACGAAGAAAAGAGAAGAATCTCTCACATGACCTTAGCTGTATACCGACACTTCAACCCAAAAAAAAGAAAAAGAATCTATACCGACACTGAATTGCATGATTCTTTTCACAGGATGCAATTTCAGAACACACTGTACAATTTAATCCCTTCACAGCATCACTTGAAAATTTTAATTTGTAGAATTATTCTTTTCACTCTCAAAGAGAAAAAAAAAACATGAGTCTAAAAATTAAAACATCCAGAAATACATGTTGGAAATAATTGTAATTTACTTTATAAAGGTAAAAATCCTATGACCAAAGTTACCAGCACTGTAAAGAACCTGAAGCCGCCGTTGTTTAACCCAATTGCTCCGTTATTATCAGCAGCCTTCACGTCATCTGAACTGTCAGGTGCATCAGCGGCGTCCGGCGAATCGGCTGTCGACGAACCCGTCTTCTTCTTCTTCGCCGGCTTAGGTGACTCTGCCGGTGGTGGTGTCGGTGCTACCTTAAACAGTTCCCTGGGCAACAAAACCTTATCAATCTTGTACACCACCACAGGATCTTGATCAATCAACGTCCCGATAATGTTCGCCGACACAACTTTGGTCTTCAACATGACATCTTCGCCGCTGCTCTTCACGGTAAAATCGAACTTGTTGGCTCCCTCGGTGGCCAAAGTGTTCATAATCCCATTATGGGACCTCAACATTTGAAGGGTTTCATACTCACCAGTGCCGTGATATAACAGTAAAGACACTTTCTCGGGATCGGTGAGGTTCTTGTACTTGGGAAGGAACGAGGTGACGGCCTCGTCGCTGGGGCAGAACACCGTTAATCCGCCGTTGACGTTGTGTTCGAAGGATTCAAGAGCTTCCGAAGGACGGAGGAGATCAGCGAAGCCTTTGCAGCCTTGTTTGGCCATGATGATGGTGAGGTTGACGAGGCCTGGGCCTGAGGTTGGAGCTTCGGAGTCTGGGGAAGAGAGAACTTGACTGATCTGAAGGACGGAAACGACGTAGGGGATTTCTAGAACTGATTTTACATAGAAGGAATGGAGGTCACCATCGTTGTCTTCAGCTCCAAACCCTACTTTCCCACCTACAACACAATGTCATTGCAAAAATAACCAAATATCAGAAAAAATAAAAATGGCGATTCCAGTATGATTCCATTCTAGTTCATCTTCAACTTCCACTAAACCAAAAAAAAAAAAGAAAAAAAAGAGTAAATTAATTCAATTTTTTCTGAATTTTATTAGAATTATTCATATATACTTGTCTTTTTTCCTTCAAAACTTACCCAATCTATCTTGAAACAACCATTAAAATTTACGAGCCTATACCTTGAAATCTGTTGATTGAATTTTGCAAACTTCCCTAAATTTTGATGAAATTATATAAGCTTCTCAACTATTTTCAAAATATTTACCAGCCTCCTTTGAAAATAGAAGCTAATCCTGTTATTGTTTTTTAAAGAAAAAGTAAGGATAGTTTTTATAACTTATCTTTCACTTTTAAGAGAGGCTTGTGTATATTTAAAAAAATAAAATAATTTTATTCCAATACATTCAAATGAGATATGTTTGTGTAATTTATTTTTAACATTTAAGAAAAGTTTGAATAAATTTTTAAATAAAGAAATTTATGTAATTTTAACAAAATTTGGGGCTCATTCGTGTAATTTGCTCAAGATTAATGAAAGCTGAAACACTGTAAACTAACCAGTTTGACATAGAATTCATCCCAAAAGGAAGAAAGATTCGCCATTATCGATCCTATCTCTTTGAGCTTTCTTTCTTTCGTTTTCTTTTAATCTTTCATTTTGATCAATGAAACACGCGTACCTCTAATGTCGGTGATGTTGACATAGCCGGAAGTGCCGGAAGCAGCGCCGGTGGCCTGGAACATGGAGGAGACCAAGGTGGTGCGGTTGGAAATCTGGTGGAGTTTCTTGGTGCCGAAGTAATCGGCCAAGACATGGAGGGAGAGGACGTTTTTGAGGGTGTAGATGTTGAAGTGCTTGGAGAGGAGGGAGGACATAGCGGCATTGTCCACGGCGAGGACGGTGATGGTCTTGCGGCGGTTGATCTCATCGGCGAGGTGGGTGGCGGAGAGGTAGTGGTTGAAGGTGGAGAACTCAGGGTGCTGAGCCAGAATGCGAGTGATGTTGTGGGTGCCGCCGCCGTTGGCGGCGATGGCAATGGAGGAAAGCACTAGGATGAGGCACGCCACAAGAGTGGTTCTCACTAGTGTTGATTTCCCCATTTTCAAAAATTGCAAGCAAATGATAGGAGAGTGATTGCCTATTTATGCTTATTATAAGTGTGTGCTACAATCTTTTAAACTGTATTATTCTTTTAGAAAAAATGGATCTACGATTTATTCATTAGTTTTTTTTGTTGCCCAATTAATGGCCACTATACGTAAGTTAAACATTCTTGAAAATCATAAGTATTTTTAAACATTAAACTTGTCAACTTTCAAATACACACTACACATTTTATAAAAAAATATACTATTAATTTCTTAAAAAATTATTTAAAATTGTATATTTATTAAAATTTTGTAGTAACATTTCTAAAATTTGTAATATATCTGTAAAACCTTATAGTGAATTTATTTTTTAAATAAATTTAGTATTATTTAATTTAAAATTTACAAATCAGAATCCTAAAATGTATTTTTTTTATAAATTTAATTATTTTTAATTTAATTTTTTGTAATTTTCTAAACTTATAATTGAGATATTATAATTTAAAAGAGTTTCAATATGTAGTTCAATAATTTATACTAAAAATAATAATATAAAATTAACTTACATATATAATATATTATGTGATTTATGGCAAGTAACAGAATATTACACAACTAGTTATGTCAAGAAAATTTTATAAAATAGAAAATATTATAAAAAATTAAAATAAAAATGGCAAAATTATAAATTGTTCAAATGAAATTTCAAATAAAAATTATTAGTGAGAAGTAATGCTAGCATGGCATTAAGTGGGAGGAGTTGGAGGTGGGGCCCATAAAGATTGGATGATTGTAATTTAAGTCAAATGGATCATATTTTTTGAACAAGCTTGGCTCTATCTGCAATGCAATTTAGTGCGTGGTCCTCCCACCGACGCTCATGACACTTTCTTCCACTTCATTTGCTTCAATACTCTAAATATCATTTCCTTTTAATATTAATATTAAAAGGAAAAGGGGACAATATTCTTTACAGAAGAGATTAAAAAACATGTAAATCAACAAGATTTTATTTAGATTGTGAAGTTAATATTAAAAACACTATTTCTAATATTTAAATTTGTATCATCAGTGCTTAAGTTGAGTAAAAGATACTCTTTCCAACTTAGTACTTGATTCAACTAATGAGAAGTTGTATCAGTTTAATTAAAAGTTTTAAGTTTGGAACTATGGAAAAGTAGTAGTGTTAAATATTTTATGGTAGAGCTTGACACGTAAAAAGATTATACCTAACTTGATTCGTATTAGCCTGGACTCTGAAAAAAAAAGATACTCTCACCATCTCATATTATAAGGTAATAAATGGATTTAAAAAAAAATACATTTGTTACCTTATAATATAGGATGAGAGAGTATTTAATATCTTATAAATAAAGTTGTGGATTCAAAATCTTATAAATGAAAAAATTATATTAAAAAACTATCATTGTACTGGATCTTATATATGCTCCAATATGGACAAATAGTAATAGATGCTACTCTCATTGTCTCATTTTATTATCATTTTAGAGAATTTTAAATCTTCCTATATATCTATCATTTTAGCATTATTAATAAAGTATTAATTATTTTTTTTAATATTTTACTCTACATTAAAAGCAATACTCCCTCCGTCCCATTTTTTGTGTCATTTTAAAGAATTTTAAATATATCATTTTATTTGTTATTTTATAAAACCAATGAAAAATTAATTATTTTTTTCAACTATAACCTTAAACATTTAATAGTATATTATTTCAAGAAACAAATAGCATGAATAGTAAATAAGTAGTAATTAAAGACAATTTAGTAAAGTCACATCATTTATTAGGTTATTTATTATTTTTCTTAATCCATGTATTAAAACCTTCAAATAAAAGGGGATGGAGGGAGTACATAGTAGGTGAAGTATAAGTATCATTTAGCATTTAATTCAATAATAGTATTTTGGTAAAATATTATTAATTTTTCCTATAATGTAAATTATTTAATATTTTTATTGGTTTATATGAAAAATTTTAAAATAACAGATAAAATAAAACTAAGAGAGTAATTGTGTAAAAAGTATTAAAATTTTTAATCTTATTCATTTTAAGTATCCATGTTACGAAGATCAGACTGTACCAGTAATTAATAAAATTAATCAAACTGATAAAAACTAATTAAATTAATAAAGTTTAATAATTGATAAAATTAATCAAATTTATTTTTTATATTCGTCTTTACATAACTAAAAACATATGGATTTCATTATAATTAATTTGATTAAAACCGTACCAAGAAATATTAAATTACCAAATTAATTTGATCAACCGCACAGCTTACTTGATAGGAGCTACGCTAGCCTAAAAACTGAATATCTAGTGGTCTAATAAAAAAAGTATCAAATTAATAACCTTCATGATTATTTTTGTGACAGAAAAAGAATTTAATTTTTTTTTGTTATATCATAAAACTTTAAACTGTTAACCTCTAATAACACCTACATTAATATCTCCTTTTTTTTATCATCTGAGGTAGTCTCCAATTTAGTAACAAATATCATTTTAAAAATATCGCCAACTATATTCCTACAATGCGACAAAATGGTTTATGACAAACGAAACGTTGTTAATGCAATTTCTGACCGTTGGGAGTGTGCATCCGTAAGGACAGCAACATGTTTAAACTTTAAAATATAGGAAGACCCTTAAACTTTCATTGAATTGTTTGAAAGATTTTTCCCAATGGGATAATCTTATTTTGGTATTTTAGAATTGATTAAAGACATGACAGGTATGAGCCACCAAATTTTGGAATAAAGAACGTCCGATGACAGAGAGGGCTGGGCCTACGCACGTGTTTGTGGGCCACCCATTATTTGTACTGCTTCAATATTGAATAATAAGGTACCTGAATAAGGGAGACATTATATTATACCCTAAATTTTAGGAAAAATTACAGATAATTATTTCTAAAGTACAAAATTATAAAAAGATACTATAAATTTATGAAATTATAATAAAGTATTAAGGTACAAAATTGTAAAAAATTTTGTCACATGAAAAGATGATTTTACCATCTCTCCTTTTCCTTCCTTTTGCACTAGTAGACTTTCATAGACTGCATCATCTTATCATCGACCAACACATATTTTACAAAGATTTTCAAATATATGATATTTAATTATAAATATAGAAAAATCAGTTGCAAGTCTAATTTATTTATTATATTTGCCGTAGGACTTTTAACCAAGTTTAAGTTTTTATTTAAAAAAAAAAATCTATCGCATAGCTAGATTTATATGTTTGTACCTAAGTAAAAAAAATAAATGATGTATCGTATAATAGTTTAATTTTAACAGGGTATACCCAGATATATTTGTAATTGATACACATTAATTTGCAACTGATTTACGTATATTTGCAATTAATCCACGTATATTTTCTATGTTAAGTTAACAAAGTAAACCCAAATATATTTGTAATTGATCTACTTATATTTGCAACTAATTCATATATATTTTCTAAGCCAAGTTAACAAAGTAAATCTAGATATATTTGCAATTAATACACATAAATTTACACCTGATCCACTTATATTTGTAATTGATCCACGTACATTTTCAAATACAATAACAAGGTGAACCTAAATACACTTACAATTGATCTACATAAATTTACAACTAATCTATTTACAATTGATCCACATACATCTCCATTTTGTAAAAGTTGCAAATCATCATGTCTACAACATTTCAAACTAGCAAACTGAAAAAAAAAAAACCAACAACAGCAAAAAAGAAGAAGAAGAAGAAGAACTTGCCAGAGAAGATGAAGATAAGGTGTAGGCAGCGAAAGAGACAGAAGAAGAGGGAGGGAGAAGCACCAATGAGAGAAGCACCGAAGGAAGAAGCACCATTAGTGAAGAAATTGGCTTTTGGAGCATCTTAAGTCCATGAACTTCTTCTCTCTATGTAGATCAACTCAATAAAAGCAGTAGGAGAGATGAGAGAGGGATGAGAGAGAGAAAACCCTCCTCTTTTATGGTCGCTAATGTTAGATAGCAAGGAGGATGGAACAGCCTGAATTTAATTATTCTTGACATATATAAGAGTTCTGAAAGGATATACTCGGGTTTATGCAAGATTAAAAAGATGCCGGGATTGAAGAAAACATGCAAGAGACAAAGCAAGTGGAGAATGGGATAAAAAGCATCTCATGCAGCAATAGAGCTAGGGTACGTTGTGGCAAGAGTCACATTTTAGGCCAAATCGCTTTGGAATAGACTTGAACAATGTTGTGGTGGGGGGAAGGCTCGTTGTGGCGCTAGTTGCAAAACTTTCATAAATAAGAATACGTCTAGCTCGATGGAACAATGTGTATTGGTGTTTCTTACTGTGGCTCTACTAGGGTTTTGGAAGCTCTAATCTTGTAGACATGTTGGATTTCTACCCATCCTATTTCTTCTTTTTGCAAGTTTAGGTAGGATTTTTGGGATTCGAGTTTAGGTAACATCTTCTCTAAATAGCCAAAAATTCAGGTGGTTCAAGGGAAGAAGAATCATGGTCCAACCTTTAGTGGAATGACCTTTAGCCGGGTCATAACTAATGGGAGATGAGTTTAGTGGTTACCCCAAAATTATCTTTCATAGGATGTTGGAAGGGCACTACTAGTAGAAGTTACCTTGGTGATGGTAACTAGATCATGTTTCTTATCATAATTGATGTGAGGTTCTATTATATATCATGAGCACTAAGTCATGTATGGTATAATTTGTATATATATAAGTTATATAGATCTTTAGTAACCAATCTTGTATTGTGTCTCATGATTGATTTACCATATTGAGTCTCTTTTGTTAAAACCCCCATGTTTGTTTGTTGGTTGCTCCTTGGTTACTGGAACTTTTGTCTCACCCCTTGTGGAAAAACATTTACAAGCATGGAATCTAGTTTTAGCAAGTAGAAAAAGAAGATGGATAAGTCCCCTTGGGACATATAGGATATTTGAGTACTTATGATGATATATGTTTCTTTGAGAACATATGTTATAATGTAGTATTGTGCCAAGTGTAGGAAATAAATGATGACATAAGTAATTGTTATGCATGTATTCCCTAGGACTGTTTGCATGTCCTTGTCTCTCATGTATGATTCATGTCACTTATGGCGCTAGCGTTGGTTGAGGCTATCTTGTGTATAGACATATATGATGAGTCATTGTGTGGATGTGTGCATGGATGATATTATAGTTTAAACCATCTTGATGTCTTTGTAAGGTTTGATGTAGTGATTGTTTTGTATGGTGGGGGTTGTGGCCCATTGTAGTTGTGGTGAGTTTGGGCCCCAAACAATAGATAGCTCATGTGTGTTTTGATAAGATTTGAGTGGTTCATGAAGTTGAACTTGAGATTTGATAGGTTTTGGAGAAAATAGGTATGTAACTCATTAGTTGATTTAGGGTTCAAGGGGATCAAATCTTAGAGAAGTGGTTTCCTTAGAATGTAGCCACCTTGAACAATGTTTTTGAGTGATTTGTGATATGTTGGAAAAGGTTTAGTGGTCAAAAGGTGTGTAGTCTGGAAATGCGAGGTGTTAGAGTAAAATTTTAGCCAAAAGTAACCATTTTGGTTATAGGTGTCCAAAATCTCTATATATAGGAATTTTGTGATAAGGTTAGTGTCTATAATTAGAAGAGTTATAGAGTGGCTTGTAGGCTTTGGAATCACATCAATCAAAGGTCAGGGTAGGAAGTTATGTGTGTTTGAAGTTTACGCTATTTGACAGCAAATTGCCATCAAACCAACAGCTAATGGCATTGCAGCACCACATTCCTGAGCTGCAGCTCCACAGGGGAGATATGCCTCCCTTGTTTTGTGTGTCATCCAACCATAGTTTGTAATCCTCCTGTTAAGTTCAACCTCATTTTTGGAGTTTCTCCTTATGTTTATCGTCTTAGCATCTCCTTTTGGTTTGCTTTCCAATTATGACCTAGTTCATATCGAATCTGGGTGCCTCTTTGAGGTCATTCTGTAGCCTTAAATCTTAGAGTGTTATAGTGAATCTAGGCTCTGCAACGATGGATCTTGATTTTGCGATGGTAGATCGAAGTTGTGACAATGATAGGGAGATGGGGCATTATGAGGCCAGGGAGGCGCAGGCAAGGGAAGGGGAGATGATTGGGTTGTAGGAGAGAAGGAGAAAAATAGCCGATAAGGAAGAAGAAGTCAATGGTGGGGTGGCGGAGGAGACGATCAGGTCAAAGGAGAGAGGGAGAAAAGGGAGAAGGAGGTGGGAGGAAGAAAAGAAAAAGAGGGCAAAACCATCTTTTCGTTTGATAAAAATATTTACAATTTAATACCTTATTATAATTTCGTAAGTTTATGATATGTTTTTGTAATTTTTTACTCTTGAATGTACTTATTTGTAATTTTTCCAAACTTTTAAGAGAAATTAAAATTTTTAAAAGTAAAATATTTGCTACGGTACATCATATGAAATTAAAAAAAAAAGATAATCTCATATTTTACTAGATTGTGGATTCAAACAAGGGAGGAAATCCTACATAACAAGTCATATGGTTTTATTATAAATTTTAATAATGTATAAAAGATTTAATTGTTGTTATCCTTTAAAAATTGCATGTATTAATTAATCAATATTAATGAATCACTGTGGGCAAAAAATGTATTGTTAATGTCAATATTAATATAAAATATAAAATATTTAGCAAATTATACTATTTACAAATTATAAATAATGCCTCTTATTTTCATAATTTTTGAAGTTACAAATTTAAAATCATTTGGCTTAATTATACTTATACAAATTTGTATAAGTATACAAATTTTTGAAACATATTTTAATTTTTTTAACAAATCATCTTGTATGTAATTTGCGTCAGGTTGGACTTATTTTTTTAATTAAAGACTAAAATTTAAAACTATTTAACAGGAGTAATATTTATCTAGTCTCATATTTGCTGATAAGCAAACAAACTCCTCCCCCCTCCCAAAAAAAAACAGTTATTGGTGACAACTCCGTCTAATTAGTACAAAATTTTTAATAATTCAATGTCTTCTACTAAAATTGTGCGAAACTGTATTTAATCACCAAACATAACAATCACAAGAAAACACTAACCTGAGAAAAAAAAAAAATCTTTGGATAATAATGAATTCCATCCTAGCAGGCTAGTAGCTTTCATCTCTGCTGAGCTACATACAAATCTGTAAGCAGAACATGAGTGACCAACATTATTAGACATGACAAAACACAAAAGCTGCCAACCTATTTACCGCAAGATTACCCTTATTTTTATATTTTATGTAAAAATAATAATAACGAACTCGTAAGTCATAAGTTATATATTAATTATTGATAACTCACAAAAACTTTTAATAAATCAATGTCTCCAACAAAAGTTTCTGGAAACTCTATTTACTTTTATATTTTATTACAAAAAATAATAAGGAACACTTAAGTTATTATTGACAACTAATTATTATATTTGTATAATTATATTTGTATAATATTTTATACAAATCATATATTTTTTAGAGTTATCACTCATATTCCTAAAATATTACAATCTAAATTGATGTGAGTTTCATGCATTATATAAAGTATGAGAAGAGCTCTACAGGTTATGGCTGATCAATATTGTAACGTCTTATATGTTTTATCATATATATATATATATGTATATTAATATATTGTTCCCCTATATAATTTTAAATTTATCACTACCTTTAGAATAAAATACCGTCGTAGCATCTTAAAAAAAGAGTAAACTACACTAAGTACCCTCTATTTTATCTTAATTATAGAGTGCTCTCATTTATTTTGAAAACTTACATAGACCTCCATTGAAATAAAAAAAAATGTTACACAAACCTTCCCTCTATTTTTAAGATTTCAATTAATTCCATCCACTCAACCATTAACTAACCATTAAATCACATGTTTATATTTTTTTTGGCCCTAAATATTCCTCTATGACATAAATATTATTGAAAAATCATTTAAACACCTATATTAGCCAAAAAAACTAATTCTAATGCATATTTATTTAAAATTTTTTTTATCATTTTATAAAATTGATCAATGATTGATTTCATAATTTTAAATACTTTAAAATTATTTATTTAGAAATTTTAAAGATAGACATTGGATAAGAAAATCGTCCAATCACATTTATTTTTAGTTTTTTCATTAAATTATAAAAATAATAAAATTTTGATTGTATTATAAAATTTAATAATTATATACCTCATGAAAAATTAGTCAAAATGAATTTAAAAATTAAAAAAATAATAAATTAATGAATTAGGTGTTTAATATAATGAGAGATAAATTGGTAAATATAATTTATGTTAATATGATTCTTGATTGATAAATATTATTTTTAGAATATTTTTTGAAATATTTTTAACAGTGTTAACAAATTATAGTAAAGTGTAGGTTTCCAAAATAAAAGAGATATTTTTGTAATTATGATAAAATTAAAGGGACGTTAGAGTAATTTACCTAAAAAAAATAATTGGTTATAACTTTAAAAAATGTGTGTGGAAATTAAAAAGTAGCAGTAGTACTGGTATTAAACTAATGGTGTTCCAATTAATTTTTTTTTTCAAAAAGACTTTATGATGTCATGAATAACAGGCTTTATCTTAAAAAGTAAGCACAAAATCAAATTTAAAAAACCAGATAGATTCGCAATTTTCTCAAACCAATTAGTTCGTTAATTTTCAGCTCAAAATTAAACTAAACTGAAGTAGTGAACATGACTGCAAAATTGTTAAAACGATTCTTTCCTTTGTGAAAGGTTTTGGGATAAATTAACAAAGTTAAAATGACTGCAAAATTGTCTGCCGAAAGAGCCAAGGCAGTATGAAGATTGGAACAAGGCAAGCACCATACACGTGAAACTTGCAAGGTACAGCAAGTTTCATTAAATAGTGTGAGTTTTTTTAGCCTGAATTAAATAATGTGTGTTAGTAAGACATATGTAAGTAAATATAATACTCCCTCCGTTTCTCCCGCTGTTTTTTTGTTAAATAGTGTGAGTATTCTTTCTAAAAAAATTCTCTCTCTCTCTCTCTCTCTCTCTCTCTCTCTCTATATATATATATATATATATGTTCTTAAAGTTTAAAATAACATTAATTACTTTTTTTTTGGATAAACATAATTGTTGCTTTTTCAGTAATACTATTATCTTTTTTTTTTTCGTATCAATCAATTGATATTCAAAGTCTTTTGAATTTTAACTAATTCAGATTAAATTGGGTCAAGCCCCAAATAGGAGGTAATTCTTTCTTAAAAACATCTTTTGCATTCACATGGTCTTAAGCTTGATAAATCATACTTAAGCAATTTTAACCTATTCTACTAAGATCAGCACCTGTTGATAGTTATCCTATTATCTTTGCCAATTATTTTACACATTTCTAACATATTAATTATATTTTTTAATATATGTGGGAACAAAAGTCTTATATAAAAAAAGAGAGAGAATGCTTAACAAATGTAAATAATTTATATGTATACATATTCAAAAGAATTATATATGTTCTGCAGAAAGTGCATGTTTGGTTTGACAATTTAAAGGAAATTGGCTTTTTCTTGTACTCATTACATTCATATAGTGCTGCAATTGAAACTTATACTCCCTCCCTTTCTTTACAATAATAACATTTAAGGTTTTTATATAGAGATTAAAAAAATATAATTAATTTGTTAAAATTTATTTTGAATTTCTAAATTTATCCTTAAATAAATAGATAAATAAAAAATTAATATTAATTTTTAATTTTAAAATTATAGATGAAGGCACAGTTAAAAAATAGCAATATATGTTGTCGTAGAATTTGAAGATAATAGATAAAATTTTTTTTAAAGTGAAAATTAAAAGGAATTTGAGGAAGTAAAATCTTAATAGAGAAAGAATTTGCCTTCAGTGATGAGCACCTTGTGCTCATCAGATCTGGACCGTCCAGATTAAATCTTAATAATCCAGATTTACTATTTTTGATTTTGATTTTTTTACATAATAATAATATTTTTTTAAAAGAATAACAGTTGTAAAATTATATTTATTTTAAATTTATATTTAATAAAATAAAAATATAATAAAAAATATAATTAAATCTGGATGGTTCAGATTGATTTGGATGGCATAAATCTAATGAGTACAATATGCTTGTGATGAGCACCAAAGGAAGATTCACGTGGAAACAAGCTGAAACTTCATTTTCAAGCGACAAACTAATATATATATTCATATATATATATATATATAATATGCACACATATTTATATATAGAGAGAGAGAGAGAGAGAGAGTTTTTGGTAAATTTAAACTGTACAGTAGGTGCCGACAGTATGGACAGTATGAGCAACTAAAATTAATTCGATTCTATTGCAGTTTCATTATTACAAAATCTATTCTAATAAATAAGAAATTTTAGCGAACACGAAATGAAAAAATGCCAATATGAAGCTTGTTCCCTCTGTATCTTTATATATATATATATATGTGATGTTTAAGGTTTTTATGTGGAGATTAAAAATTGTAATTAATATGTTACAATTAATTTTAAAATTTTAAAATTATTTTAAAAAAATAGATAAATAAAAAATAATAATTAATATTATTTTTAATTTTTAAAATGATAGATGAATATATAATTGAAAAAATAGTAACAAATGCTATTTTAGAATTGGAAGAGTACATCCACAGGAAAAAAATTTGAAGAGGATATATTAAAAAAATAATTTTTTTTTAAAAGTCACAATTAAAAAAAATGAGAGAGAAATATTTTCCTTCTCACTGTACACTTAAACCTACAGCCTCATTGCACGCAAATTAAGATATGAAATAATCTAATATATTTATATCATCATGATTCAACGGTAACGGTCTCTTCTTATCAATTTCTTTTTTATTTACGGGTCTAGAAAACTCTTGGCATCCATAATCAATTTATTCCTTCCATTTTCTTTTTTCATCATATTTCGTTGGTTTTCATGTTTCAACACTAATACAAGAACTAAATCTTGCAGTGCTAAAATCTGTCAAGTGGTAATGTATTAAAAAGAAAAAAAATTTAGTATAAGTAAAATAAAAATATAAAAATAATACAAATGTTTTTAATGCCGGTAGGAAATTGAGATCTCACTGACATATTAATATTTTTTTTTATTCTATCCCATTTTGTGCACCTCACTGAAATCTCATTATTTACTTTAATTTTGTATATAAAATACAAATAATTACCTCACTAATATTAAAAAAAATGGTTAAAAGTAGTTAGTTGTCATATTTGTTAGAAATTAAAAATATTTTTCATAAATGCTCCCAATTTAATATTTAAACTTTTGTCCTTAACTTAATGATACTTAATTATTATCCTATCTTGACAAATAAATTTTTACCTATATAAATATAAAAATATGATATTTAATGAAGAGTATAACTAAAATAAATTATTTAATACATTATACATAAATTATTTGTATTTTATAATTTGGATAAAAATAAATCTATCAAAACCCCTTTTATATTCAAAATCAAATGGAATAATTTTTTAAGATCGGATTGCAATATTTCTTGTACACTGAAACCTAGGTGTTGAACATAAAAAAAAAAGGAAAAAACAAAAAAGGATCCTAGGTGCACAGTAAAAGTGTTTGGGCTCGGAGTGACATTGCCAAAGAAACATTCAATTTTTATATTAAAAAAATTGCCATCAAAACATCAAAATGATTCGTTTTGGATTTTCTGCACCGACCTTCAGTCCCTCAAAGCGCACGGTTTTGATATATATGGAATAACGCGTTCTTGCTTTCTTTGTTTTTTTTTTTGATACGCAATTTTTTAGGCACCTTAAAAATTTAATTGTAAAATTCTTCAATTGAAAAACAATAAATTTATATTATTTAAATAATAACACCTCAAATATGTGATTTATTGAAGAAATCATATAATTATCATGTCATTAGTAAAATTTGTAAACATTTTTTTCTATTAAAAAAACTTGATGGAAAATATAGAAAAAATGTATATATATATTTTCTTTCTTTAGCAACTATTTATATTGGTTGAATATATGTTCAATAATTGTTCCATTGTATTAGTACTGTCAAATCGGGCTGGACCCAAATTGGGCCAGGCCAAAAGCCCAATCAGGAAAGATCGGGTCTACAGGCCGACCCGCGGGATTTTTAAAATTTTTTATGTTTTTTTAATAAAATTTTTTCATATAATTATTTAAATTAATACAACTAATTATCATTATAATTCATCAAAAACTAACATAGTATTTAAATTTTACAATTTATATATCACTAATTAATAAAATAATATATATCTTTTAATATTTTAAATCCAAAAAAAAAACAAGAAAAAAATCTTGAGCTTTCGGGTCGGTCATGGGTCGGCCTCAAAAAGCTCAGATTATGTATTTGTTCTAGAAATTGAAGTCCGAATCCACTCAGTTTAAATATTATAATCAATCATCATTCGTTGAGAAGTGAAAATATTAATATTTTAAGAAAATGATTTGCGTAATTATTGGCAAACAAAAGGCAGGAGTAATTTATTCTTTTATTGAATAATAAATCTATATTATAATCCGATGCCTTTTTAGAATTACTGTAAATTTATTGTTAATGCCTCAAGAGCCTCTTTTTTTAAAAAAAAGTATTTATAGGTTCAAAATACTGTTTATAATTATAATATACTATTATATATAAAAAAATAAATTGATGTATACTATTAGAACACTGTTATTATTATTTTTCATGTGCACTTTTTTTTAAAAAAAAAAGGATTTTGCCCAAGCAATTACAGGAGGAACTGCTAGTTATTTTTTTATTTTTTGTGTTACAACTGTTCTCTTTTTGGGATAAAACCCGGAAATAATGGGTTACAACTGGTTATCACTTATTTGTTGAACTCTTGGTTTTTTAATTTTTTTTGGGCCGCCAGATTTGATGAACGGTTTATACCAAGGAAACGGTGAAGTCTAAGTGAAGTGGGTCAAATAGAACCGCACCATTTGTTAGTAGTTACGGGCTTGCTTTGGCCCGTTTCCATACTATTATCTCCTATTGAAAACCATGCATCCTGAATTTTTTTTTAAAAAGGCCAAGGCCCACTAAATGGAAATAATTATTAAACACGGAGGAAAACATATTTTAAAAAAAATATGTGAATTCTATTATGGATATTACATATCAAAAATAAAAATTTTAGAAATTTCTCATATTTCAAGTTCTACGAAATTCTAAAATATCCTCTTCAAACACAATGATAAATCACTAACAATATGTTTGGCTTGATATTTAAATGATTTTTATGCAATCTTATTCACAAATAAACATTGCATAGGACCTTTTTTGACACAATCTTATATACTAGATACATGCTTTATTACATTGAGATTTAAAAATAAGACGTACTCATATCCAATACATATTAGATATGATATCGATACCGTATTTCATGATACATGTCATATAAATGTATCCTTATTTGTTTTTTCACAAAGTTTCAAAATGACTTAAATATTATTGGAAAACTCAATTTTTGATTTCTTATTTTAAATATCTTTATATTACTTTTAAAATATTTGTTTAAAATTCAATTTTTTTTAACTTTTTTTAATCTTTACACTATACCAAAAATGGCGTTTCTTGGCGTATAAACATTGGCAACTATACAAGTAAATACAAAGAAAAGTAAGGTAGAGATGTAAGAAAGATTTCCTTTGCAGTTACTAAAAGAAACACAAATGAAAGTTGAGACTTTCCTTTGCAGTTCTTTAAATAACCAGAAAGGAAAGTCAATCTAGTTAAAAAAAAAAATCCCTTTATGGTTTTTTAAATAATTTTAAAGGAAAGTTAGTTTAGTTACAAAAAAAAACTTTCCTCTGTGGTTGATTTTCCTTTGTTGTTATTTAAAAAACCTCAAAGAAAACTTTAATATTTTACTTAATAAGAAACACACCACACTGAACATCATTCCTAACTGATGATGAAAAGAAAATTAATGGATATTATTACTCTTTCACCTTTTCCTTACTTTGATCTTTCTGATGGATCAAAAAACAAGGAAGAAATATGTACTCATCGAGAATATTCTTCCACTGATAAAAGGTAATTGACATACAGTGATACCACACACGGATGGAGTAAAAGCACTGTCTGGACTTTTCTGTCTTGTTCACAATATAGGCACTCAAAGAAAGATTTTTTTTTTAATTTAGTCAGGAGAAGGGAAGAAAATGGAGAAAGAACCTACTTTTTCCAAAGAGGAATTTAAAAAAACATTCACCTAGATGCACTAACGCTCACTTCCCTTAATTCTCTCCATCATGGAAGATATGGGGTAGTCCACAAATAACTGTTCCCTCTCTATTTTATAAAAATGCACAATAAACCCTAATTTATATTGGGCTTGGGCTTCTATTTTATTTCACCCAATAAGGGTGGATTTAATTGTGCAACCCAATATTTCCCATTCACACTTGATATGTTAACTATTTGTAATTCTTTCTTTCCATTTTAGATTAAGTGCTTTATCATGACCGCTTGGGCATGACGTTTGTAATTAGGTATTCTTGTGTAAGAGATCCTTCTCTAGGACTAGCATAGAATAACCTTATGTGTTTCATATTTATCTTGTTTGTATATTATGCCTTGAATGTCATAGATTTACCCATATACACTTTTACTCATGGCAAATCTAATCCCTCTTAAGTTTTTGCACAAACTCAAATTGCCTTACTCTTCTTATATGCTTAGTGTTCACGCTTAAGATATTAACGAAATAACTTCTTAACAAGCATGTCTTAGACACCAACATAGGTGTGTATATTTCTCAAGGTATTAAAAACTGGACCGGTCATTGAACCGGCCGAAGCACCGGTTTAAGGTTCAATGGTCCAACTGAGGTCTGACTGGTTGCAAATAAATTAATATATTTTAAATAATATAGATGAAAAATATAAAAGATGTTTATCCATGATAATAAAATTAACATTTAATTTATGATGAAAAGTAACTTTAATAATATAGAGAAAATTAGAAATATTATTAATAAGTTTCATAACCTAATATTAAAATCTAAAGAAGTTAATATTTATCTATAATTATATTTTAAATTCAAAATAGTCAATTGATTTTTTATTTTTATATCATTTGTTAAGTAAATTTATCATTATTAATAATTATGTATCATAATAATACTTATGCCATATTATAATATAGAAAGAAAAAAATTATATAAAAAATAATGCTACTTAGTACAAAAAATGATATTATTTCATCTTAAAAACATATTTAAAAAAATTTAAAAAAAATTAAAACTTAGAAAAAAAAAGCTCGGCCGGTTTAAACTGGTTTTGTACCAGTTCAACCGGTTCTTAACCAGTTCATCCTAATTTCGAAATCTGCTAGTCTTCACTTGTCACCGGACCAGACCAGAGGCCGGTCCCTAGTCCGATCGGCTGGTCCTATCTGGTTTTGCTTACAATGATATTTCTAGGTAATCTTCCTTTAGTCTATATTTCATTTCAATATGAAACAATTGCTTTTCTAGCATAATACCTGTAGATCAAATTTATCATGACCATTGAATATATGCTAAAGTAGCTAACACTAAATCATTTATCCATGAAAATGTCAAAGTCATAAGGACATTAGTGAAATGAATTTTTCCTCTCAGGGACTCACATAGTAATGAAGTAGGGATCTATTTAGTTGCTTCCCAATCGCAGTTTTAAAACACATGCAGTATGAATTGCATGTTACAGTGTTACTCTTATCACATAAGAGCGAATGTTGATTTTGGTTTGTTATTAACACTGTATAGATTTAAATTCAGACACACACAGTGTCTAACCTGAATTTTGCCGATGCTTCCATTTATTATGACGTCTTTGTTAGAAAATTCATTATTTGGTTATATGTATTATGGATTGTGGTATCTATAATTCGATCTAAAAATTTATATTCATTGGATCTCATTCTGACCTACTCTCTTCCTTTTGTTAGTGTGACTTATTTTGTATTATTTCACTACCATATCTTCCTTGTTGATTTACCGGTGAATACAAAATGTCTCATCTTTGCCCACTCCCCACAAGTGACAAAAATGATTGCTCATGTAAGAAAGTCAACCTTATTAACATGTACGATAGACTAGACGTTGTGTATTTTTATAAATACATGTACATGCATGACTCAATTATAGAAAGTGCACTTCATTTCATTCATATAATTTGATCATTATAGAGATTTGTGTTACATCATTTCCTACGAATACCAAGTGATTTCACATGATCAACATATGCATCTCTAGGTATTGGCTTGGTAAAGGGATCGGTTATCATTTGGCGCGTAGGAATATGGTGAATTGTAACACTCTTTTATGCTATGACATTTCTTACAAAATTATACTTGGTGTCTATGTGCTTTATCTTACTATAATACTTGGAATCTCTAGTGTAAGTTATGGCTGCCTCACTATCATAGTTTATTAAAATGGGATCCAATTTATCACCAATGATCCCTAAGTATTTTATGAATCTCTTCAGCCATATTGTTTCTTGTACCACTGCAGAACATGCAACAAACTCTGCTTCCAATGGTAGACAAAAAAATACAAGTCTATTTCTTGATACACTAAGATATAACTCTATTGTTTAGCAGAAAAACATATCTAGAAGTCAATTTGTGTTCATCTAGATCTCCTCCCCAATTTGCATCAGAGTATCTTACCAAGCGTAAATTGCTTCCTTGATAGCATAGGGTATAATTTGCTATGCCTTGTAAATATCTCAGAATTCTCTTCACAACTTCCAATGCTTCTGTCTAGGGTTTGGCTGGTACCTACTGACCAAACCAACTGCATAACATATGTCTGGTCTTATATATATCATGGCATATATTAAGCTACCAATTGTACTTGAATAAGGGACCTTTTCCATCATCTTCTTTTCGAACTCAATTTGAGGGCACATGTCTCGGCTTAGATTTTCTCCTCTTGAAATAGGGGCATCCATGGATTTACAATCTTTCATATTGAATCGCTCAAGAATTTTCTTAATGTAATTTTTTTGAGAAAGGCATATTAATTTTCTTGGGCAATCTCTAGGGATCTTAGCTCCAAGTATATAATTAGCTTCACTCATGTCTTTCATCTCAAAATTCAAAGATAGCCATTCTTTGATAACTATAATCAATTTTAGACTATTTCCAACTAATAGTATGTCATCCACATAAAGGGATAATATCATAAGATTCTTTTCAAACCGTTTGATGTACACACAGTGGTCTTCGTCAATCATATGGAAATCGTATGAGGTTATCACTCGGTGAAACCTCAAATGCCACTGTCTGGATGATTGCTTGAGTCCATAAATGGACCTTCTTAACTTGCAGACTTTATTCTCTTTCCATTTCTCAATGAAACCTAATGGTTATTGCATATAGATTTCTTCATCTAGTTCACCATTTAGAAATGTAGTTTTTACATTCATTTGATGTAGTTCTAAAGTTAAACTTGCAACTATCACCATAATTAGTCTTATGGAGTTAAAATGTACAACAGGTGAAAAAATATCTTCATAATCTATGCCTTCCTGTCATGTATACCCTTTTACCACTAATCGAGCCTTGTATCTTTCAATCGATCTATCTACTTTTCTCTTAATTTTGAGAACACATTTATTCTCAATTGCCTTTCATCCAGATGGAAGATTGACCAAATTCCAAACTTGGTTTATCCTCATCGAATCCATTTCCTCCTCCATTGCTTTCTTCCATTCATTTCTAACAGGGCATGATAGGGCCTCATGTATTGAATTGAGCTCATCATCATCTTGTGGGGTAAAAATAAGTATAGTCCCTTCTATTGAGAAATGTTTCTTTGGCACACTTTCTCTGTTACTTCTCCATAGTAGGGTCTCTTGTAAGTTGTTCTATTTTAGAACAGAATCTTCCACTGGTCTTTGAGAGCTCCCACTCGAATCAAGAGATCAAGATATATAAATTTGCTCCTAAGTTTGTTCATGTATCTTATAAAGAGATACATTATGATCTACCTTTCCCTTGCTAAGGAATTCACTTTCTAGAAATGTGGCGTGTCTAGATTCTATCTTAGTCATAGTTCTATCTTGGTTTTCTCCAAAGAAAACGTATCCCCTAGATTGTTCAGAGTATCCAATAAATATACATTTCTTCCCTCTTGGACCTAGCTTTCCATATTTGTGGGAAGGATCATGGACATACGCTATCGATTCCCAAGGTTTTAAGATATTTAAATTCAGCTTGTGATTTGTCCATTGCTCATAAGCTGTAGATGTGACTGACTTTGAGGGCACACGGTTAAGAATGAAGGCTACTGTTAAAAGTACATCTCCCAAATACGAAATGGGTAGATTGACTTGTGCCATCATTGATCTAACCATGTCTAATAATGTTCTATTTCTTCTTTCAGCTACACCATTTTGTTGTGGGGTGCCAAGGATTGTAAGTTGCTTTACTATTCCCCTTTCTTCACAGAGCTCCTTGAATTAATCAGACAAATATTCACATCCGCGATCGGTTCTTAATGCTTTGATTTTCTTATCCATTTGATTTTCGACTAAGTTCATATAATGTCTAAAACATTCTAGTGCTTTAGACTTATGCGACATCAAATAGACATAACCAAATCACGAGTAATCATCAATAAAAGTGATCAAATAAACGGCTCCGTGTCTTGGCTTCACACTCATTAGACCACAAACATCTAAATGGATTAATTGTAATGGAGTTTCTGCCCTAGTTCTAGTTCTAAATGGTTTTCTAGTTGTTTTACCAGCCAAGCAATGCTCACACAAGGACATTTCCATTTTATCAATTGTATCTAGTAATCCCTCTCTTGCTAGTTTAATCATTCTATTTTGGCCAATGTGCCCCAATCTAGCATGCCATGTGTTTATATTTGTATTAAAATCAGAATTAGAAGCAATAAAGCAATCACATTTATAATGATTATCAAATATGTCTAGAATGAAAAAACCATTGGAAATAAAACCAGAACCATAATACATTGTCCCTTTGAAAATATTAGCAAGTCTATTATGAAAATTAATATCAAATCCATAGTCAAGAAGGCAAATAATAGAAAATAAATTTCGCCGGATGTCAGGAGTGTGTAAAACATCATAAAGTATTAAAATTTTCCCACTATGTAAATGTAGCTTGAATGTGCCAATTCCCTTCACCTTAAGCCTCACATTGTTGCCAATGAAAACTCATTTGCTATGTCTTGACACCCTGCAAAATTCCATGAAGGACTCTCAATCCTTAGTTATGTGGTCTATGGCACCTGAGTCTATAATCCATGAAAAAGATGAAGACTCAATTAGGAAAACAGTACTGGAAATATAAGAATAATGAAGAGAATGAGATTTTAGTAATACCTTATTTTGCTCAGGGTAGTCACGAGAAAAATGTCCCATCCTCTGATAGGCATAACACTTGACCTTTGATAGGTCAGTCTTCTTAGCGCCCTTCTTGCCCTTCCTTTTGAAGGATCTTTTGCCTTTCTAGAACTTGGTGCCATTTCTCTTCCCCTTCTTTTGGAATTTCCTGCCCTTTTTAGCCTAGGGCTTTATGTTGGATGGACCGGCATCCTCAGCTATGGATGCACGTCTTAAAGACTTATAGGCTGCTAATTGCTTATACTCAAGCTCCATATGTTGCGCTACATCATCAAAAGTAGTGATGTTCTCGTTATGAGTCAGATTAACTTTTAAATGTTCCCTGCTCACTAGGAGAGACCTTATAATAGCCTGAATTTGCTGTTCATCTAAAAGCACGTGGCCAGCTGCTTTCAATTCCCGGATCATATTTGATATTTCACGTAAATGTTACTTCATGGGAGTATTTGGGCATAGCTTATAGGTGTCAAATTTGATGGTAAGTCTTCTAAGCTTAGATGCAGAAGTGCCTCCAAACTTGTCCTTGAGAGCTATCCACATAGCTTGTGCAGTCGTATACTGTTCATACTTACACATTAGATCATCTGCCATGGCACTCAGCTTGGTGATTTGAGCAATGTTGTTCCTTTTCTTCGAGGAAATGTAGGCCTTCATTTCTCTTCTGTGTTGAGTAATGTTACCTTGCTTAGGTTCTAGTAAAATAGTGGCCAACGACTCTACGGCAACCTGTTCCTCCAGAATGTAGGACACCTTTCTATGCCATTTATCTTAGTTATCACCATTCAATTTGTCCCCTTTATTAAGCTCAGCAATAATGTTTTTGCTTGCCATTCTACATAATTATAGCACAGATTATTATTCAATATCTTTTATTTGTATTCATCTTTGAGTAGATCAATAGCAGCTCTACTAAAAATCAAGATTGGGAGTTTACATTTTGTTTACTCCCATCGCATGAAACTTAGTTTTGTCACTATTTCCTATCAAGGATTTATGCAAATAATTCTTATGTATTTTATAGCTCGTAGATGGCTCAGTATCTAAGAGTTCCCACTTGATATATACTTACTCCCACTTAGATGAAGTTTTTATATTTTAATAGATAAAATTAAAAAAAATATCACTTAATGAAATCCATAAATAAATAAATAAAATAATGATGTTCCACAATTTAAAAAAGACAACAAACAAAAACAAAGACAATCAAGTCTAAATTAACATAATTCATAAAGGAATAAAAATAGCATTATACTTCTTTCTCTCCCCATCCCTGGTTTTTTTTTTTCATTTATGTTTCTCAAGGGTGTGTTTTTGATCTTTTAGGTGGAGGATGTACTGAGGTCAGCTCATGATATTTTGCATTTACATGAGTCTGAAAATGTTGTTCATCATGATCTTTCAAAAATTTGATGACATTAATGATCTTAGTTTTGGAATAAACTGTATGCGAGAAGCAATAAGTGTCCAAAAGTCATCAACAAAAAGATAATCTAAGAGGATATTGATCCATGTCTGCTCAGCAAAAAATTAACCATTAAATATAAATTCCTTAAGAAAGTATTCTAACGCACAGAGGAATAAGTGGAGAGGTAGGGTCTCATAAACGAAATCATGATGGAGTTTATCAACCAAGCGAAGGATATTGAATGGAGACTCAATTAGAAGATATAGGTCCACTACTGGAGCTTCTAGCTAGACTTCTATTACAAGTTGTCCAGTTTGATGGTCATGTGGTACCTTTGGGCTTCTTTTGGCTCTTTTTCCTATTCTTCTTGTGGTTCCTCTAATGGCTCCTCGCCTGGATCATGTGCTTTCTTAGAATCCTCTAATAGGTCCTCTTCTAGATCTTCTTCTTCCTCAGGATTTTCTCCTGGTACTTCCTCTGGATCCTCTAACAATTCCTCTTTGGGAGTCTCTTCCATGTCATTATGAGGAGTGATTATTAAATAGCCATCATTTTCATAACTTTTATAAGGATTCAATAAGTACAGGTCTAACTTATAATCAATTAAATTTTTCAGGGGGTTGTTTTGCAGGTATAAAAATGTTTCAGCCAATGGAGGTGGAGCATTCATAACACTGTCTTCTAAAAATAAGACTAGGACAATGGGGAATATATTGGTAACTGAACATCAGAGACAAAAAAATCAAGGCAGGGAGTATGTTAGACCCTTGTGACGCAAATGCATGGGAGGATATAGACTCGAAGGAACTCATAATTACCTAGAAAATAAAAAATTTAGGAATTTATTGAGTATTTAAGGTCATAAAATATATAAAAAATTACTCTAAACTAGGCAAAATATATATCAAACTCAAGCACTTGAATTTAGGGATTTTTTTTGGAACAAATAGTGTTAAAAAATACCCTTGGACGCGCTCTCACGCTCTCTTAAAAGCTCAGAATGGCAAAAAAATCTGAAAAAAAATATATAAGAATAGCAGAATCCCATGCGCGTTATTGGCGCATAGGCTTCACGTGCTGTTGTGGAGTGTAATTCTGGCCACACGTGCCGGTTTGGTGCTATTCTTGTGCCTTATGCTCTTGGATAGTATGCTTCATGTGGCCAAAAGTTATGCTAATGGGCCCCATGCACCATGTCAGCATTTAATAATATTTTAAAATAAAAATAATAATATTATTTATGAGTTTAGCTGGTTTTGGGTCTGGCTCAGATCCTCCAAAGTCTGATATGATTCACCTTTCTTTTTATTTTATTTGAGTTTCTTTTTTGTGTTAGGCCAATTTTGGACGGCCTTACTTCTTGATGCGGCCTAGTCCGCATGACTTCCTCCTTTTTTTTAACATTGCGTTTTGATAAAATGACATGTCATTTTGGTCTTATGCCAAAATGATGCATCATTGGGGTCATCCCTGACCTCCAGCCAGATCAGCTTGACTCGGTTTGTACCCGATGGCGGACTTTCGAACTTGCCACCATTTTTTGCTGTTTTCTCCCTTGTCAGTTTGACACGATTTTGGTGGTGTTTTGATTGTCTCATCGTTTTTTACACGATGATGGTCTCTGTTTGTCCAAAAAACCACAATTTGAGGGAACCCAATTCCATGTGTAAAAAGAAAATGGTAATTTCATTTGGAAAATAAAGAAAAATTTGGGCCCCAATATAGAATAACAAATTTACCTAGATATCTAATTTGCATTTATATTGAATACAAGACATTGTGCAAATTGAATATGCGCTCATAATAAAATATGGAACTAAATGCAAATTTATGAACACAGAGAGGGTAAATTAAAATTAACAAAGTAAGCAGCAGATTAAATTGTTGAAATTCAAATGAAGAATTTCATGAAAGGTTTTCTGATATATATAAATCATATATATATATATATCAAGAATATATGAGTGCACAATAAGGTAGCATGAAAAATTTTTTGCTTAGAAATCAAACAAGCTTTGATGCCAATGATGGATAAAAAAATAGAGAAAAAAATACATACTCATTGAGAATATTCTTCTAGTGATGAAAGGTAATTGACATATAGTGATACCGCACGTAAATGGAGTAAAAACATTGTCTGGATTTTTTAATTTAGTAGGGAGAAGGAAAGAAAACGAAGAGAGAGCCTACTCTTTCCAGAGAGGAATTTAAAAATACATTCATTCGGATGCACTAACGTTCACTTCCCTTAATTCTCTCTATTGTGGAAGATATGTGGTAGTCTAGAAATAACCGTTCCCTCTCTATTTTATAAAAATGCATAATAAGCCCTAATTTATATTAGGCTTAAGCTTCTATTTTATTTCACACAACAAGGGTGGATTTAATTGTGCAACCCAACATTTTCTTACATTCTCATATCTTCTTTCTTTCATCTCTCATCATTATCTCCGATGCCTCTAATCTCTTCTTCCTTTCATCTCTCATCTCAAGCATGGGACTCAAATAACATCAATGGCGTCCTCCTCCAATGACGACTATGGTGTGCTTCTCCATTCAAGATGAGTTTCAAGCCTAGATCCCTTCACTATCACCATTCCCTACACTGCTTGAAACTCCACCTCAAGGCTAGATATGTTAAGCCACCATGTGTTGCATATCAGATCTGGGATGTCGTTAGTTGAACCTTCTTGTCCACACCACAATGGAGCCAAGATCTAGATGTTCAATTTCGTTGGATCTGCGTTTGTGCTTCTCTATTTGGATTTTTGACTATGTTGATATTGGAGATTTCATTTCATTTTTTATTGATTTGTGGCTCTGTTTGCTATAAATCTAAGTTGGTCATAATGGAGCCAAGATCTAGATGTTCAATTTTGTTGGATCTGCATTTGTGTTTCTCTATTTGGATTTTTGACTATGTTGATATTGAAGATTTCATTTCATTTTCTATTGATTTGTGGCTATGTTTGCTATAAATCTAAGTTGGTTTTGTAGATTCAAAATTTGCAAATAAATTAAAATTAATAAATATGATATTTTTTGGGTTACTTATTCTTATTTCAAATATTAGTGTGCTACTATGGTTTTTTTTTTAGGATATCATGAGCTCTTGATGTTGGTGGTGGTGGTGGTGGTGGAGGTATGGATCGGAACATAGACAAACCCTATCATCTCTGTTGTTTTTTCTTTTGTTTCTTTTTTAACAAAGAATGACTTTCCTTTGTGGAGGAAAACTATACTTTTGTTTGCTATTATCAAACTCAAATGAAATTTTCTCAATACTCAAATTCTTTGCGGTTAAGAACAACAAAGAAACACCAATATAACCATCAAGAAAAGTTATATATTTTTGGCGTAGTGTTAATACAATAATTTGTTGAATATATACATAAATTTTATATGTATATTTCTCGTACTCTTATCCTAAAATTTTAAAGTTTATCGTATATGACATATCGTATCCGATATTTGTACCCTTATCTATATATGCATCATAGGATACATATTTTTGTGTATTATATGAAATCTAATATGAGTTGCACTATGTTAGGTTGGTTGGTCACCTAAGAGGCGGGTGAATTGGGTGATGCAAGATTTTCACTTTTTTTGGATCACAACCTAATTTCACTAAGAGTGTAGCAAAATAGGGATAAACAGGGAGAGTTGTGTGCAGCAATTGAATAGAGAAGATGAAGAACAATACACAATAATTTATATTAGTTCGGCCCAACCACTTGGTCTACATGCAGTCCCTAAGCCACCACTTGGAATTTTCAACTATATCCCACAGGTTTGATCCGGGTACCTGTGAAGCCTCAGTACATCCCACAAGTTTTAGTAGGCACTTGTGAAGCCACTCTCCCTACACCCTTACAAGATATGTAAATCTCTTAGTATTTCCCCACACTAAGATTCTACCCAGAATATGTAGAAAGAAATGTTTACAGAATGAAAACTCTCTTAAAGAGTAGATAATACATTGGAAGCTCACTCTATTGAGATGGATTTTTCAAACAATGCTGAGATAAAAAGATTTTACAAATTGTTATAGCATTTTCGCATAAACTCTCTTAAGATTGTTACCTATAAGTTCAAATGATGTTCTATTTATAGATTTGTGGTGTAACTAGATGTTAGACACAAGATCTAGCCGTTAGAGACGTTACCCAATGGTTACTCTGTAAAACTAGCCATTCATTAACCACATTTAATGTGTTGACACTCTGAAATTCTAATTTTGGGTGTCAATAGATAAATTTCATAGAGACCATAAGTTAAAGATTTTAACATTGAACTTCGAAGTTCAAAATTCGAATTTTGATCTTTGAAAAATGTTTCTATATTGAAACATACGAATTTTCAAGTTTAAAGTTTTTGTGGTAAGTGTGAATAGTTGTTTCATATTGCTACAGTGCCTTCGAAGTTCGAATTTTAATATCTAAAATTCGTCTGTCAATGAGCAACTCAATATGGCACAAGTTCTTCCTTTCGAAATTGAAATTTTGGATATGGAAATTCGTTTGTTCGCTGTTCCAGAAGTATTTTCACATTCTAGGGATTCAAAATTTAAATTTTCAAAGCCAAAATTCATTTGTTAGACTTCAAGTTCAAATTTTAGATGTGAAAATACATCTGTTGGCTATTCCAGAAGTATTTTCATATTTTGGAGTTTTGAAATTCAAATTTTGAAAGCCAAAATTCGTATGTTAGACTTGAAGTTTGAATTTCAGAGACCAAAATTCGTCTATTAGTGGCAAGCTCAACATGGCATAAAGGTTGTCTTCGAAATTCAAATTTCGGAGGCCCAAAATTCGTCTATCGGTGACAGAACCTCCGTAACTTCAAATTTTACATTGTAGACAATTTTGTAGAAGCTATAACTCTCTCATTTTAACTCCAAATTAAGAAAATGACCTATGGTTGGAAAAATCTCAATGTCTACTTTCAAATGCAAGAAGTTTTACTTCAAAAACAAAAGTATTATATTAGATATGATCAAAATAATGATAGGAGGTTAAAGCTAAAAATTCATATCTTACTACTCAACTTTAAATGACCATACATTTTTCATATGACCTTTATTTTAAGTGAAATAACCTTCTTTGAAAAGCTTATTAAGTCTAATTTCATATGAAATAAGTTTTACATCAAAGCTATATATATTTTGAGAGATGTATTAAAAATACTAATCAAAGGTCAAACTCTAGATTCTTGAAAACCAGATTTATCTATGTTTAAAAGTAAAGATATGTTATTTTGATATCCAAAACTTATTGAGTTAATCAAATGCAATTGTAAATCATTGAGTTTTATTCTGAAGTTTGAATTTTCAAATCCAAAATTTACCTGTTAGAAGGAATGTTTTTGAACCTTTTTAGTGCTTAATTATCAGACGAACTTTGTCATAACTTCAAATGAATTTTGCACATTTTACTAACTATGCTTGACTCGGAATTCGAATTTCAACACTTGAAATTCGTCTGTCAGAGGTGATATCTCTGGAACTTCAAATTTTAGTCAGCAAAGTTCATATTTTTACGAAGTATATGAAGTTTAACTTCTCAAAATTCGTCTGTCAGTAAGTGTTCTTCAAATCTAACATATGCTAACATTAGATTTACTTAATCTAACTCATTTAAAACATATGGTAATAAGATTAAGTAATTTTCAAATATTAATCCCATCTCAAGACCTAAGTGAAAACAAAATATATCTAGTGACTAGGTCTTCAAATGTTGAGTTTCACTTCTACTTGGTTTTTTTCTTCTTGGCATGCTCCCTTCTGATCTTCCATTTTTGGAGCATCCTTTCTTTTCTTCTTTCTTGAGTGAAACATGATATTAATTTTAATTTATGTATTCCAATGCTCACTCTTCTTACTTGGACCAACCTACATTTAATATATTACACTTATAAACCAAGTAATCAGTCCAGTTTATATATCCAACATATGTTATTCATTGTAAAAGTATAGTGGATATATTTGCACATAGCATGATATATATATTATAATCATAATTAAATACATGCTAATACACATTTTACTTTTTTAAAGAACATTATATACATATGATGCATTTGTTCCTTATTATTCTATATTTGTCATCATCAAAACTTATATTATACTAAACCTTGCATACTATTTATAATTAATGAATAGATTTTGGGCCCTTTTTCATGAAGAAAGCACTTTTGAAAAATTTTAAGATATTTGTTCAAACTTTTAAAAATAATCGAAGCGAACAAATATATATATTTCTAATTATTTTGATAAGTTATTTTAAATAATTTTTAACTACTCAAAATCACTTTTCAAGTAAAAAGTACTTTTTATTATTATAACCAAATATAAAATTACTTTTATTTTTCATAAAATCTCTAAATAATAAATCACTTTTTTGATAAGTTAAAAATAACTTATTTTTTAAACTTAAACAAACTAGCTAAAAAATCTTTTATATTGATATTTATGATATTGCTTATTAGCATTTGATGTTATTTGAGTATAGTTGTATATAGATTTTGTTGGCTTTAGAATCAATTCGGTTGTATTTGAAAGTAAATCATCAAATGTTCTTTTTAGTGTGAAATTTATTAATATTAATATAAAATATTAAAATTATTGGAAGTTGCACTATTTTATATGTTGTGAATAGTACTCCTAATTTCTCAAACTTCATATAATATGTAGGGGGGCCCAACTTGTTATTAATAAGAGAGATAAGTAAAATGTTGTAAAATTTAGTCATTATAATAATAAATTTAGTTATTATAATAATTTATTATTTAGAATTAAAGTGCAATATATTATTTACTATTATTAAATAAAATCTATTGGAAGCCGCTTGGAAATAAATTGATGTGATGATGTATTTATTTGACATAATATTTATTTTTTTAATTTCAAAATTATTGGGTCTACCAAATAATTTTGTCAATATGTCTTCCCGTGCAAATTGATTTAATGATTTTGTGATTTATGGAAAAATATTATTTCGTAAATGAAATTGATCCTCTAGATTTCAAAAGAAGTAAATAGAAAGAGAATATGGAAGAATCCAATTCCATGTGTATCTAAAAAGAGATAGATTTTGTTATATAGATCTCAGCTGTTAAATATATAAAATTACTATGTTTATATTTCTCAAATTATATAAATTGTATGGTTGTGGAAGATCTAAATTACACATACACACACACACACATTTATTGTGAGAGAAGAAACAAGTGAAGAACATTAGCAAATCCTAGCCGCTGCACTTTCACTTTTAATGCTAAAAGCAATCAAAGTTAAGATCTGCATTGTCTGAGATCAGAGCACCACACAATTTAGAGAATCAACATTAACAAGGATTTTAGAGCCACTCTAGAAATTCAAATCAACCAATCACTTGAGCATACCAGCCATTCTATTCTATTAGGATAAAATCTGAACCCTACCTGATACAGAAACATAGGACCAAAAGGATTATATATAAAAATTAATGCACTGAGATCTGACAGAATATTCTGATGAAAAAGAAAATGTCACAGTGGAAATATTCAAACAGATGGGAACAGCCTTCCCTTTACTTTTATTACTTTAATGTGCACTAAGAAGTCAAAAAGAAGAGAGTCATGATTTCGTAATACAATTAAGAAGCTCTTTAATGGGTATCCAAAGTCTGAGAAAGAATCTTCTCACTGCACATTAACACTTTATAACACAAGAAGAAGAAGCACAGTAAATTAAGTATATGATCATTTTTACAATATATTCCCAAATCTCACCAAATATATGTGAAGATGTGGATCAAAAAGAGTAATACTGGGTAATTAAAGATAGAGTTTTTAATTTCATGCTTGTATTTCAAACCTTGAGTAGGACTTAATCGAACCCATGGATATGTCGATTTCTATTAAGTTGTCTTCCTCGTTCATGTCGACATTGTATTCTGGTAACAACTCCATCATCATCAGACTGTGTTGTTGTTGATGCTTCAAACTGCAGTGTCCACTTGGAAGTGCAATTTCTATGAGGCTTTCTTCATCAGAAATTGACCCATCTGAGCCATCAATGCTTCGATCTAATGGCGAATATACCATCTCATCAGGTTCCTCAGATGTTGACATCTCCTGAGACTCACTATTTGACAGTGAATCTGGTGATCTGTTTGAGAAATTATTTTTAACAACAATATTGTTATCATCTTCTATTTCTTCTTCTTCTATCTCTGCTTCTGCAATATCTTCGCTTTGATCTGAGCATTCCTCCACAGAAGTATCAGCTTTTTCTTCACCACAATTATTATCATCCCCTATTTCTTCTTCTTCTTCTTCCTTTGCTTCTTCAATATGTTCTCTTTGATCTGAGCTTTCCTCCGCAGAATAAGAAGCTTTTTCTTCACCGCCTTTATCATCACCCACCATTTCTTCTCCTTCTTCCTTTGCATCTGCAGTATCATCTCTTTGATCTGAGCTTTCTTCCACAGAACTCTCAGCTTTTTCTTTCACTAATACATCAACAGCACACGCTGCTTTGTGATGATTCGATGCAGAAGTACTGTAGAGAATGGTGGAGAAAAGAAGTATGAGAAACGTGTAGAGAAAAACAGACAAGGATCCAAACCCAAACACAAGATAAAGTGAGATTAGTGCAGCAGGTAGAGCAATGATCCATGATGGTGAAGGAAGATACTTGAAGACGCACAGACAACTAGAAAGCATTTGATTACCAGCGAGTACTTTGCTTTCCCACTTCATGAATCAATGGCAAAAGGCCTATAATTAGTTGGTGAGACCTGCCCAAAAGGCTAATATATAGGAGTCTACTGTATTCCGAATAAAAGCTGAAAAACAGGTCGTTTTACTGGGAACTTCAGGAGAATGAAGTTAAAACGTTGATTAGGACATGAGAATGTGAAAGAGTGCATCTAGGTAGCTAGAGATATGGGGTCATGTTGCTAGATAGCTAGGACGAGATGAAAGTGAGGTGTATTTGCTTCTTTTTATTACTTGGTAGTATAGGTTGTGCCCTCAGTGTGAGAAAATCACACATCCGAAGTGCCCCAGCTACTGTGGGGATCACACATCCCAAGTGCCCTAGCTATTTGGGGTTTTAGAGGTCTTCAAATCGAACTTGTAAAGCTCAAAATATCTCCGGTAGCTTCATATTACAGTACAACAAGATATATATACATCCACCTCTACGATATATATATATATATATACTTCTTTCATTAGACACCTTTATAAGAAATCTATATTTCACAATATAAGGTATTTTATAAATTATATAGTATAATTAAATTTTTTTAAAAATTGTTCCTGACAAAGTACTCAGAGATTGATTATTAGGAAAAGTAATTAATGTAGGGAAGTATTAAATAATGATAAATAAAGGTAACTTAGAAAATGGTAGAAAAATTTCAGTTATTAATTATTATCTTTGGTTTTAATGCGATAGATAAAAGTGTCTTATAAACTGAAAATAAGAGAGTATTAAATAATAAAGCGGGCAATCTGGGCTAGCTCAGCCTGCCTCGGGTTAGGCCCAAATCGAGTCGGGCCAAAAAGCCCAGATTGCCAAACGGGCTCGACTTGTAAAGCCCAAGTCCGTATGGCACGAACTTGCGGGCTGGGCCGCGGGCCAGTATATTTTTAAAAAATATATTTATATTTTTTTTAAAAAAATTTTTCATATAATTTTTTAAATTAATATAACTAATTATCACTATCATTCACAAAAAATCAATATAATATTTAAATTTTACAATTTATACATCATTAATTAATAAAATAGTACATTGTTTAATATTTCAAACAAAAAAAAAAGAAAAAAGGGAAAACAGGCCAATCAGGCTGGCCCGCCACAGGCCGGGCCTAAATGGGCCGGACCCAAAAAGCACGTTTTCCCTTCGGGCTTCTAATTTTAAAGGCCGGCCTAGCCCATTTTGTCAGCTCTACTAAATAAGAGATAGAGTGGGGGTGAGGGGCGATAATCAATCGGATATGTACAAGGTTAATAAGAATAAATAATTTTTGAAATATGTTCTATCGTAAGATTATATTTATAAATAAAAAAATAAATGAGACACAAAGTTGGATAACTTTCTGTTTGACAGTATTTTCTGTTTTATTGTTTTGAGAACAGTTTTGTAAAACTGTTTTTAAAAATAAGTTTTGAAAACTAGAAAACAAAAAAATCTGTTTGAATAATTGTTCTCAAAATCATAACTAGTGAGTGATAGATGAGTTATTCAAAATTTATAACTTTAACATTAATGAGGTGAATTTTTCTCACCTTTGCTTATGTTTTCCAGAACAAAACTACAAAACATCTTAAAGGTGTTCTTAGTTTTCTGTTATTTTGTTTTTTTATTTTCCAGAACAGTTTATTAAAAACATGTTTACCAAACAAGTTTTCTGAGTTTTCTGTTTCTGAAAACAAAAAAACTGTTTTCAGAAACAGAATCAAACAAGCCCTTTGTCTCTTAAATAAGAAGAGATATTTAAATTCTTATGAAAAATTTTAACACACACATATATATAAATTTACATAGAGATCATGGACTAAGAGCCCGTTTATTTTAACTTTTTTCTAATGGAAAAAATTACTTTTTTTAATATAAAAATACACTTTTAAACTTTTTAGCATATTTGTTTAAATTTTTAAAAATAATTAAAACATGGAAAAAATAGTTTTATACTCATTTTGAAAAGCTACTCTGAGTAGCTTATAAAACAATAAGTGTTGAATTAAAAAGTTTTGATGATTTCAAATCAACTCTCAAGAGTCTGGAATGAAGATATCAAAGATGACCAAAAGACTCAAGTGAGGAAATTCTGGAGAAATCTGTGCAAGATTCATTGTAGGATGTTTAATTATGTTTAAATATGGGTAAAAGACTTTGATTTGAGGAAAAGGTGTTTTAAAAACTTAATTTTATGAAATATTTGAAAAATACCCACCAACAGACGAAGTTTGAAAAGTTTACATTGAACTATCATATTGGAAATTCGAACTTTGGCTTTGGAAATTCGAATTTCGAGCTAAAACTGAGTAAGTCTGAAGAGATGCCTCTCTGACAGACGAATTTTGGTTGTTCAAAATTCAAATTTTCATAAGTGTCTGAAAGAAGCAGTTGAGCAACAGACGAACTTTGAGTTTTCAAAATTCGAACTTCAGACAAAATGAAACTTATGAAAACTAAAGAAATTCGTCTGAAACAATGTTTAAGTTCATCTGAAATTAAGATTATATTGAGTTTCAAAATTGCTCACTGACAAACAAACTTTGAACATGGACATTCGAATTTCAGAAGCCAAGGTTGTGAGTCTGTTGCAATAATATGTTGACATACGAATGACAGTGTTTATAAATTCGAATATTAAAGTAAGTCTGAAAAGAGGTCTCTCTGACAGACGAATTTCACTCATTGAAAATTTGAATTTCGAAGTAAATGAACTACTATGCTTTTTGAGCCTGCTGAGAACAGACGAATTTTGGGTCACCAAAATTCGAATTTCAAGGGCACTGTAGCAAATTGAAAATACTGTTCACACTTAACAGAAAAACTTTTCACTTGGAAATTCGTATGTCACAACATGAAAATATTTTCTAAGTTTCAAAATTCGAATTTCACTTCATGAACAGACGAACTTCAGTATTTCAACGTTGGAAGCTTTAACCTTCGGTTCCTTCGAAATTCATCTGTTGACCAACCAAAATTCGAATTTCAGTATGTCAGAAGCATTAAATGCGGTTGGTTAACGGATAGTTTTTCAGAGTAACCGGTGGATAACTTCTCCAACGGATAGATTTTGTCTCTAACGGACATTTGAGACTTAAATCTATAAATATAACATCATTTGAAGTTGTGGATAACGAATCAAACTTTGTATATACTGAAACTCTGACAAATCTTCTTCTCAAAGACTTTTACCCTCTTACTTTAATACTTGTACTTCAACTTTTATATTCACTCTATTCAAGAGAGTTTCATCTTTGTAAACAATCTAATCTTCATCTGGAAGATAGATTTTCTTGTAAGGAGTTATCACAAGGGATTGTAAAGCACTTTGTGAAAGTGCAGAAAGAGATTGAGTGAGCTCTAGAAAATAGAGCACTGACTTTGTACTGTGGCACTTACAAGAAGCCCGTTGAATTCTTGCTGAATAGTGGATAATCTCAAGTGGTGACTTGGGGACTGGACATAGGTCAAGTGGAAAGACCGAACCAGGATAAATTTATGAGTCTTCTTCTCCTTTTTTTTGTGCTACTTTTACTGTTATTTATTTATACTCTGTTTTGCCTTCATATATTGCATTCTTCACCTCTTTGACATTTTGCAGAAAAGTTTAAACTTCCCAATTCACCCCCCTCTTGGGAAGCCAGCCTACCTAACAATAAGTTGTAGAAGATGAAAGGGAGAAAATTGAAAAAGATGGAGAGTATTACACCGACTTTATAAAATTGCGAAAATAACAAGATTTGCCAAGGAAATATCATAGTACAAATCCCATATTTTTTTCTTTCATTTTTTATCATCCACTTTGGTTGCTAAACAATTTAAAAAGTGTTTTTTTAATTTTTACCAAACAAAAAATATTTTATACTTTTCATAAAATCTCTAAAAATTTAATTATTTTTTAAATAGTTTAAAAACTACTTTTTTAAAATCCTAAACAATGGGGATAAGAGACCCAACGGAGGCCATAATTTTCAAGTGTTCTTTCTTGTTTTCTTTTTTTTTTTTGCCAATATTTTCAACCGCTCATTATGCAAAATTTATGAGTCCATCTGAAAACATTTTTAGAAGAGCAAATTAAAATTAGAGGTCAGTGAAGTGAATTAATTATAAAAAATATTAAAATCTGAAATATTAAATAATAAAATTAGGAAAATGAGTAGTAACAAAATTTTTTTAATAAATTTATTATTTTAGTCTTAAAATGTAATTTCTCTTGATAAACCACATTATTTCTGCCAGTTCTGACATTAACGAAAGGGAGATTTGGGATTGTTTTGCTTGGCAACCTCTGATAAAGACTTTTCAATTTGGACCTTTTCGTCTTCTTATTTCATCTTTTTTTTTCTTTATAATTTTTCTTAAGAAAAGATGTTTATTATTTATTTACTTCAATTACTCAATTTTTCTGAAAATTATCAAAGTAACTGAAAATTCAAATACAAGCAATTAAAAGGAATTATTGTTTACTTTCTTATTTTTTATTCTTCTAGTTGGTGGAAAAAGAAATAAATAAATAGCGGATGCTTTCCTTAATTTTTCTTCTGGGCTAAGGTAACATATGCATATTTTAAAGAGGATTAACGGTCGAACCTACAAACTGACATGTCAAGACTATAAAAATTAAAATATGGCACTGTGTATAGAGGAGACATAGTTACTGAAAAATGGTTTACGTTACAGGGTTAAGAGGAGTTGACAAAGAAACTATTTAAACTTTGATCTCAATCTATTGTACTTTATTTTCTAAATTTATCCATTTTCAAAAGAGAGATAGATACCAAATACATGGGTTCCTGTTAAATAGTATAGATCTTACAGGAATGTGTATCGCTTGAGAGATCGCTGGATCCCATCCATTATGTGTCTAATTTGTTCCTTTTAAATTAATAAGAAATGAAGAGTATACAAAGGATAATCTACTTAATACTCCCTTCAGTCCTTTTTATAAGGGACATTGTAGAAATTTTTTTTGATCCTTTTTATAAGGGACTATGTAATGTTTAGTAAATTTTTTTTTATTTTGCTCTCATCATTTATTTCTTCTCATAAATTTTTATTGGACTTTTTAGATAAAAAAGACACTCTCAATTGGTTAAATGATATTTAATGTGGATTGTATTATTATATTAAATATGAGTAAAAAGGAAATGTTTGATTTTTTCTTTTAGGATTTTAAGAAGATAATTAATTTTCTTAATCTATATGAAATAGTAAAAAGTCCCTTATAAAAAGGACAGGAGGGAGTACTATATTTTAACGGAAACATACCATGCTAGTTGACATGTCACTCCAACTTACATAAAGCAAAATATAATCGTGTTCACAGAAGAGACATACTAATTTGGTGAAAAATAGTTTATGTTTGGTCTAAAATGAGAAGGCATTCATTAGAACCTATGTGAGTCTTGAACCAACTAATTGCATGGTGAAACAACTGGTGAATATTAATGCATGATCTCATCATGATTTCACATGTGTGTAATAAATGCAAGATGTTTTTGTCCAGGAAATGATCGCGAATTACTTTTATTATAACTAGATTGGAGGCATGAAGTGCACAAAACTTGAAAAGTAAGCTTCAAAGAGTGTGGCTTGCTATAATTTATAAATACTACCTCCGTATTATTTTATGTGTCATTTAAGATTTTAGCACACAAATTAAGAAATACAATTAATGCATTAAAATTTATTTTAAATTTCTTAACATACCCTTCAATAAATAGATAGATAAAAAAAAGAGTAATTAATACTATTTTTGACTTTGAAAAGGACATATTAAGAGTATAATTAGAAAAACAATAATTAATATTGTCTTAAAATTTAAAAGTGACATATAAACAGAAATAATTTTTTTCAAGTGACAGATAAAAAGAAATAGAAGGGGTATATATAGATATCTAATACTTCTTTTATTACTTATTATAGGCTAGTTCTACAAGAATTTAGATTTTTAAAATGTAAGTCAGTGTTAAATATTATTTTCCATGTATGCCATTCATTAAAAGATTTGATGGAGAGAAATTAAGAAAGATATAATTAAAATGAAATATAACTAATAAGGGTAATATTGAAAAGTTATGTTAAATTTTGCAAAATTCAAGAATTTTAATTAGTTTTAACCACTTTTCTTGTTATGTATAAAATAGTTAAAAATGACCCATAATGGGAAATATAGGGAGTATGTTTCTTCACATGAAAGTTTTTTGCATTTAAAGTAAAGTAAGAGCAATATACTTACATAGCATAATATCAATGCACAAGTTCTTGAAAACCATTAGCTAAGAAACCATTCTCATTGTGTTAATGAGTAGGTCGAGTTACCCCTATTCAAACAATCCAACAATTGACAGCATGATCAAACATATTGAATAAATGAAAAGTGAATACTTTTAAAGAATTTCCTCTGCATATTGGGTTATGAAAGAAAGTGATAGTATCTATGAAATTTAAGTCTTTTTGCTATTAAACTTAAATTTTTCAATGTTATTTGAAAAGAAAGAATCAATCAAAAGTTGTAAGAACCCTAAACATTATCTCTAAGAAGGACTTTGTCAAATGGTGCAGGACCAGAGAGAAGGATTAGAATTGGAAATAAAGAAATAGAGCATTGACGTCGCAGTGAGGGGCAGTGACACTGCGGTGAACGAGCTTGGATTGGGCTTCTAGGTTGAGACAAAAGGTCTCGCGCTGCAGTACCAGTTGCTAATCTAGCTTAAATCAAAACATTTTTGACTCGTCAGAACAAAAAGAAACAAAGGAAGAACAAAGTGCTTTGCTAGGGTTTAGCTCTTGGGAGGTGAGGGACACGATTTTGAGGCTTAGGGAGCTCAATTCTTGTTGGTAAGTCATCCCTTGCCTCTCCTCTTCATTTTTTTTCAAGATTGTTCGATGTTCTTGTTGGGGATAGTTAGGATTCCAACTTTGGATGCTTTTCTACCAATTAATATGTGTTTAAATGCTTCATTGATATATTCTTGGATGAGTTTAAGCTATGAGTTAAGAATTTTAAGTGTTTAAGTGGTATATTTCCCAAACCCTAACCCTCAAGCATTGTTATAATTGGGAACATGAATTTGTGGGAGCATGATCATGGTTTTATGGTTTGTTTTGAGTGTTTTGATATATGAGTTTCCATTGGAAAGCTTTGTTTAAGTGGGATTGTGCTTTGGCTTGATATTTGAGTATCCTAGGTGTTGAGAAATTGTGTTGGTAATAGGAATTTGGTGTTGTGTAGGTTGTCTACTTACTCAATTGGGATCTCCTGACTCTGGAAGGTAATTTAAAAGTATTGAATTGGTTGGTAAGTGGTTATATTAATGTTTGAGAAATGAACTCCTTGGCCGGATTGGTTGAATTATCATGTATTGGTTGTGTATTTTGATTTGAGACAATGTGGTGACATGATTTTTGCATCTTTGATGTATTGTAATGGTTGTTGTTCTCCTTGGTGTCAAGTGGGTTTGAACAGTTAAGGTAACCGGGCTGTCTTTTCTTATGTTCTTGATCAATTTTTATATGTATATGTGTAATCCTTTCATACCATGATATGCATGTCTTATGTATTATGTTGTGCTATTTCAAATCATGATATGCATCCAGATTGTGGTTATTCCTTTTCATATTATGATATATGCAGTTACATGGCTAGTAAGTTCTCTATGCTTACCTTATATTGTGTTGAAATATATATTGGTGATAGTGGACATGATATATGTATATTGATAGATGTTGACATGTAATGATATTTATGCACCCCATGACTTATCATATATGATCTTATGGCATGCTAACACTATATAGGATAACATGTGTTGATATGTTAGCATGCTCTGTGCATTGTCACATGATATACATTGTTGGGATATATGGTTTGCGTGACGATACTCTATATACCATGTGATATGCCAATCCACTAAATAGCACACAAGGCTTTATGCTCAGGCAGTGCGGTTTATGTTATTCCAATGACTACATAGTCATCCTATGGCCAGGGGACTTAGGTGGCTATGAATTGAGGTGCAACTTCTCTAAATAGCCACCAATTCGAGTGGTTTAGGGGAAGGAGAGCCATGGTCCAACCTTTGGTGTAGTGGCCTTTGGTTAGGTCATAACCATTGGAAGGAGAGTTAGGTGGTGATCTCGGAATCAGCCATCACGGGTCATTGGAAGAGGGCCATTGTTTAAGGTTACCTTGTCATGGTAGCTAACTCATAGCTCTAGCCATGTATTGATAGGATCTGTGTTTACATATCATGCACATATATATTGAGTTTGCATCTAAAAATTGTTGTGGAACCATGTTTTTATGCTTATATCTTTGTATATAAACCTTTGGTTACTAGGATATATATCTCACCCTGTGGCTAACAATTCCTAAGTGAAAGATCCAGCACTAGTAAGGAAAAGACCAAGGAGGGCTTAGGAAAGGAGGATTGAGAGTATTTGTAGGTTGAAGTTTGCCCTCTTGTTGTTATTGTTTTGGTTATGTCATTAGCAAAGTACCACTTGTACTATTGTGTAATGCTATGTGTATCTGACTTATCTTTGTTATTTGGAGTCAAACTGATATGTGGCCCCTCTTATACTCTCTATGCTTGGTGGCCTGTTGTTTTGGGCCGTGGATCTATGGTCCTAAATCTCTGTTGACGTGATTGGTTAGGTTATGAGTTCAGTTGAGTTTATATGCCCATAAGCTCGGTTTGGGGTTCAAGGGGATGAAAACTCGAAGGAGTGGTCTCTTCGAGATACAACCTACTTGGACATGGTCTTTATGTCTTGTGTGACTCGTTAGTATGGTCATTAACTGCCAATTGCCCATTGGTAGAGATTCAAGGAGTTTAGTTCTTGTGTTTGGTCAAAAGTGACTAATACAGTTTTGGGTGTCCAAAATTTCTAGACAGAAGTGTTTGTTGATTCAATTGGTTTTGATGATTCTAAACAATCACTACACCAAAAATGGGATTTTTTTGCTGTTATTTTGGTTTTTATTGGCGGTTTAAAACCGTCAACTATTTGAGCGCCGATATAAGGGATAACTTTTGTTGGCGGTAATTAACCACCAACAAAAATAGACTTTTGTTGGCGGTTATTTGAAATAACCGCCAATAAAGGGTATATTTTTTAATAAAATATTTACCTTTTGTTGGCGGTTATTTGAAATAACCGCCAACAAAGGGTAAATTTTTTATTAAAAAATAACCTTTCTTGGCGGTTATTTCAAATAACCGCCAACAAAGGGTAATTTTTTTTTTAAAAAGTAATCACAGAACAAGCATCCTTAATAAGTAATTCAGAATCATCGAAAGGTAAAAAAAATATACAACATAAATTATAGATAAATCTAATTGAAATTTTACGTAAACACACTGTAACAAAAAAATCAAAAGAAAAAAGAAGAAAAAATTTTGCCACAGAATCAATATTTATACCTTAAGTCATAAAAAATTACAAGCTTTAAAAATTTCTTCAATCTTCAAGATTCATTTTCTTACTTCAGAGTCAAGATGAGATGAGAGAGAACGAAGCCGTCGGCGAAGGTAGACACAGACACTGTAGTCGGCGATGAAGGCAGTGGACAAAGTCGCCGATGAAGAAGAAGCTTGTAATTTGTTGGTGCCAATATAAGATGTGGACCATGCTTCGAGATTTGTACAAGATCTTGATCAAGCTTTGAAAATCTTGACTGAGGGAGAAGAGAATAGAAGAAAACAAAAAAGGAGAGAATGATAAATTTGATTGAAAGAGTAAGAACGACGATTTGAATCTGATGAAAGAGGAAGAAGACATGTAAGGGAGAGAGAGCTTGCAGATCAAAGAAGAAAGAGATTGGGTGTGGAGAGAGAAAGAGAGGGAAGGAAAGTGATTAGGTGTGAAAAGAGAAAAAATTCAAATATATGAAAGTGATGGAGTTTGATGCGTGACATGAAAATGTATGAGTGGGTGTAGAAAAAGATGTGTTAAGGAAAGAGATGGAAAGAAAGGAAGGCCGTCAGATCTTTTTTATCAATGGTTATAAATATTGATCCATGGCTTGCTTACTGATCCGTGCCTTGTGTGTTTTATTTAGAGAACCGCAAAGAAAAGCCCCCGCGTTATTTTTGTTGGCGGTTCTCCAAATAACCGCAAAGAAAAAGTCAGACTTTTATTTGCAGTTATTTCTAGAACCGCCAACAAAAATTATACGAGGCTTTTCTTTGCGGTTCGCCAAATAACCGCCAAGGAAAGTTAGACTTTTCTTGGCGGTTATTTCTAGAACCGCCAAGAAAAGCTTCCGCATCATTTTTATTGGCGTTTTTCCCTATAACCGTCAACTATTAAGCGCTAAGAAAGGCTATTTTTGGCGTAGTGAATATTGAGCTTGAAAATCCAATATCAAAGGAACACAAGTCATATGAAGAATAAAGTTGGAGATTCCTGAAGGTTGAAGAGTTGTTACATATATTTTAGGAGTCCATTTGTAAAAGAAGGTAGTTAAGCGTTAAATTTTGCTTGTCCCAATATTAAATGAGGCATCTATTTGAATGATTAATGATTAGCTTATGTTTTCAAAATGGTTTTAATGAAAAGAGTTACCCTATGTGCATAACGTTTAAAGATTATAAGAATAAAGTCTCAATTACAAAAATGTTTCTAAGTGTTCTCAATTTGTTTTCATGAAAGGATTGAGGTTATCCACATAATGTATGTGTCCACCATGTCCTCAACTCTGTCTAGCAGGTTATGTTGATAAGGTGGCTAACTTATTCACATAAGGGAGTGAACAGTAAAGGCCAAGTGTACTGTGCAGACCATTATTCGCATAACCTAGGGAGGTTATCGGCATAACATACTTTATAGAACTCTTGGACCTCTTTTGTCAAATTGGTTATTCGCATAACCTAGGGAGGTTATCCGCATAACCTATAGTACAGAGAAGCTGAACTTTCTTCAGTAAAAAACGTTATCTGCATAAGCTTGGGAGATTATTCTGATAACCTATGTTTTCCAAAAGCTCAGTTTGTGAAAATTTAACGTTATTCGAACAACTAAGTAGGTTTTCATGAAAATGTTTTTGAGCTAAAACTTAGTCATTTTGAAATGAATGTTATTCGCATAATCTAGCTAGGTTATCCGCATAACATAAGTTCAACATTGAAATCAAGAGCCAACAGTCACCCGTTATTCGCATAACCTCTGTTAGATTCATTATGCGGTAGGTGAACAGTTATTTTTCTGAGAATAACGGCTAATTTTTTTATTTCAACTGATAATTTTGCCCTAAAACTATATATAGGACCTCATTTAATTTGTTGGGTAAGGTGGGAAAACATAAAAATGCCAAAACTCTGTAGAGTTAATTATTGATTCATTCAAAACTTACCTACCCTCTGCTTAGCTCATTTATTGTTCTTAAACTTTCATATCCACTCTTTTAAGAGAGAGTTTCATACTTTAATTTGTATATTTCTACACGCTTGTAGTTAACACTTAGTGTGAGAAGACACTAAGAGATTTACCCTTACTCTTGAGTGAGAAGAGTGAGATTGTTTTGATCAGCTCAAAGTTCGAGCTGGGGCTGTATAACGGTTTTTGCAAGAGCCCATTCAAATCTTGCAAGATATAGTGGAGAAATCTCAAGGGTGACTTAGGGATTGGACGTAGGTCAAGTAGAGTAGACCAAATCATGATAAATCTCTGTGTCCTATTCTCATTTACTTTGCAACTGTTCCTTTTATTATATACTCTATTTTTTAGCAACTTTTATTATCACTATTGTATTTCAATTTTGCAGAAAAATTTAAACTTCCGAATTCACCCCCTTCTTGGGAAGCTAACTAACCTAATAGTGTTTTGATGTATTATTGGTATATATGGTTAGAGAAGGAGTAAACTGACTTGTAGGCTTTGAAATTAGATCAATTGGAGATCAGAGCGCAAAGATATGTGCGTCGGAAGTTGGCTCGTTGCATCAACAAATTGCTGATGCCTCAACTATCATTCGCACCACGGCACCATAACCATGGTTGCGGCGCCATATAATACTATCACATTTTTCATTTCCCAAAATGCCTCCATGCTGCAGTGCCACTGTGTCGTCCTATCTCCCTTGGTTGTCCAATCAGCGTAGTCAAGTCTCTAGTAATTAAGATGTTACAAAAGTCAATTGAATCTCTATTTCAATGGGAAAATGTACAATTATCTCAGCATGAGCACACATGTAAAAGTTATTTTTCTTTGGATGAAATTTCATTATCAATGATAGTTCTTGCAAAAAAAAAAATTAGTGAATTGCAACAATATATCAATAGGTAAGATCTTGGTAAAAAAAGGTACGATCTATAAATACACACACACACACACACACGTATATATGTATGTATAAAATCTATAGAAGACTATATTCTAAATAGTGCAACTCATCCAATATCTAGTTCTTTTAGGCAATAATCACAATGAACTTTGGAGGAAGAACTTAGTATATATGAGTGTGTGAGTAGTTTAAGTGACAAACTAGGTGGTACATTTTCTTGAGCATTTGGGAGGAAAAAACTCAGTATGATGATTCTCTTGGCCAATAATCACAGTAAACTTTGGATTCCAACTTTCCTTAAAATGCTTACCTACCTAAAGGGGATATAAAACCTGAACCTGGCTAGCAAGGTCTAACCTGGGACCAAAAACTATTAGATAAATGAAGATTTTAATAAGCCACAAAACACCTAGAGCGCAAAAGATTATATCAAGGGAATTCTATGAGAAGAAAAGTTGTTGACCAAGTAAAGAAAATAGCCCTACCATGAAGATCATCTTTATTTTGCTGTAATTTTGATGTTTGGTAAGATAAAGTGGTAGATAATATTTTAAACTTATCTAATTCTACTTACCACTACTCTTTCGTAAGTTTTTTATATGTTTGAGTGACTTGTATTTTTTTCTGTTAAAGTTGAGATTAGTGAACTAAGCTTTCTTGGTTTGTAGACTAACCTCCTTTGTTCATTGAAGTTCTTACCTTTCGTAAAGAGCTTTGTGGACAAAGGGTGATAGGTTAGAAAGAAAAGCTATGTTTCAGAAAGTGGTAGCTCTCTATCAAGGAACAATAGTCGACTAATCTATGAGGTTTGTTTACTATCTTGGCTAACCTAAGAGCATCATATTTTGTGGGTTGATAGCTTTGTCGACTAAACCTTGAAAGTTGCTGACTAATCTTTTTTTCCAAAAAACCAAGTGTTAGGTCTTGAAACTTTATGGACAAAGGTGTAATATCCTAGTTAGGTTTGTCTTCTATCCTACGAAGCAAAGTTTTGGGTTACCTAAGTCATGCAAGTTTTGTCGACTAACTTTGGAGGTTTTCATGAAATCCTAGTTGAATAGTTGGGACTCCAACGTTATAAGAAGCTTGATTGTCGACTAACCCCCTAGGCTTTGTTGACAAACTAGGTCCAACATTATATATATGCTCTTTGGCAAATCACATCCCATGTTTTAGCCGTAGTTTTTGTTGTTATATATACCCTCTTTGGCAAAGCTAAACCTTTCTAGGATATTGTTAACAATTCTTTTTAAATGTTAAAACAAGTCTTTTTTGCTTGTTTATAAGTCTTTTCAATTTGGCTGAAAACTTATTCCATTTTTACTTGCAGATGGCTTAAGTTTTTTGAATATAAATTGAAAACAACAAATCTGAGAGAGTTGAATGAGTGAGTGCAAACTCTTTCTAATGACTAATGATGTTTTGTTGTACATGTTGATTTTGTACAACTTTTTAGTTGATTAATTTGTTTTAGGTGTCTCAGTTTTTTTGCTGCCTTTAGAGAATCACCTTCATTGCCAATCCATATTGCTTTCTTAACATTTTTGAATCAGAGCTATGAGTGCATCAAGCACGATGTTGGTTTGATCTTTGCTGGCATTTTCTGTTCCCAACCAAAAAAGGATAGAAATGGAAGTTAATTTCATTTAGTTTTTCTCATTTTTGGGGGCCATTACTATAGTCTTTCTTTCACTGTGTTTTCTTGCCACAAAATTAAGATGAACAATAGGGTTTTAGTAGTTTTAGCTGTAGACAAAGTTATGCCAAAAATAAAAAATTGTCAAACTGGTATTCAACATGGCTAGTCTAATTTCTTAATAAATGCAGAAAAAGGGAAGAGATAGAGATCTGAACCATAAATTTATTACTTAGAGAAATAATTATCACTATATTTGTCTTACCTTCTACTTTTCCTTTTCTAGATTGTCTCCTCTTACACCACATACACTTTTTTTGATCCTAGATGCAACTTCTAGCTCAATGTTATCATGGTGTTTTGATTATTTTCATGTAGAACTATTTGTGAGGAGGATATGCTCTCACTATTTGCCAAAGATTTCATGTGAAATATGGGAAATGAATTCCAATTAAATGCTGAAAATTGGCAAAGAGAAAAGAATTTTGGTGATAAGAATTCTCCACAAATGGTTTTCACTGTATTGGATAATATGCTAAAGGACAGTTTAGAGCGTCTGCAGATGATGAGGTGAGCTTTGATATCATAAAATATGAAGAATTTGAGATATATATGTCATAGTCAACTTCAAAATAGTTTGTACTAAGAATAATAAAGAACTATTTAGGTTCCCCCCTTTCTTATGGAACTCTCCATTCATCCCTTTTTGTTTTCATGTAAAAGTATACATTTATATCAATATCTTTGGGAGTAGTTCCTATGACTATTTTGTTTCCAAAGGTTTGTACCCATTACTTTCTTCTCTATGATGTGCTTTCTAAGTAAATAGGAGAGAGTTTTCTAACAACAATCTTGAATAACTACTAACATGTATATATATACCCATTTTCTCTGTGTGTATGAAAATTTAAATGGAAGATGTTATAAATTCCAAAATGAATGGTATGCTTGTTTCGTACATGAATTTTGCAGGAAAAGCATAGCTTTGGCAAAGACAGATCTTGCGGGATAAACATGTAAATATAACTACGCTGAATACATGGCTATAATTAGATGTTAACATGTTTGTGCATGGAAGGTAAGTTGGGAGCAACTTTATGGCTTCGTAGCAAAATGGTGCAGGAAGGTTTTTTTCCTAATGTATTTGTTGAATCAAGTGTTTTGATGATTCCAAACCAACCTTCAAGAGCTTGGAATAAAGATATCAAAGGTGCACAAAAGGTTCAAGTAAAGGAATCATGGAGAAATCAGTGCAAAGATTTATGTAGGATGTTTAGTAATGTTTTGATTTGAGTAAAAGACTTTGATTTGATGAAAAGATGTTTTAAAACTTTGATTCTATGTTAAATCATGGAATATTTGAAAAACACCCACCAACAGATGAAGTTTGAAAGGTTTATACTGATCTGTCATCTTCAAAATTCGAACTTTGGCTTTAGAAATTCGAATTTCATAGTGAAACTGAACAAGTCTGAAGAGAAGACTCTCTGACAGACGAATTTTGACTTGAGAAAATTCAAATTTTGATAAGTGTCTGAAAGGAGCGTTCAGTAACAGACGAACTTTGGGTTTTGAAAATTCGAATATCAGACAAAATGAAACTTATGAAAACTAAAAAAATTCGTCTGAAATTATCTCAAAGTTCATCTGAAACCAAGTTTAGATTGGGTTTCAAAATTGCTCACTGACAGACGAACTTTGAACATGAAAATTTGAATTTCAGAAACAAAGCTTGTCAGTCTGATATATTGATATGTTGACATACGAATGACAGTATTTGTAAATTCGAATTTTGAAGTAAGTTTGAAAAGAGGTCTCTCTGACAGACGAACTTTGCCATTTGAAAATTCGAATTTTGAATTAGATGAACTACTGTGCCTTGTAAGCCAGCTACGGACAGACGAATTTTGGGGTTCCAAAATTTGAATTTCGAAGGCACTGTAGCAAATTGAAAATACTGTTCACACTTAACAGAAAAATTTTCTACTTGAAAATTCGTATGTCACAACATAGAAACACTTTCCAAATATCAAAATTCGAACTTCACTTCATGACAGACAAACTTCAGGCATTCAACGTTGAAGTCTTTAGTCTTCGGTTCTGTGAAATTCTTCTGTTAACCAACTGAAATTAGAATTTCAGAATGTTAGAAGCATTAAATACGGTTGATTAACGGATAGTTTTTAAGAGTAACCGTTAGATAACTTCTCCAATGGATAGATTGTGTCTCTAACATATAGTTGAGACCTAAATATATAAATATAACATCATTTGAAGTTGTGGGTAATGATTTTAACTTTGTATATACTGAAACTCTGTCAAATCATCTACTCAAAGTCTCTTACTCTCTCACTTCAATATATGTACTTCAACTTTCATATTCACTCTGTCTAAGAGAGTTTAATCTTTGTAAACAATCTTATCTTCATCTGGAAGAAAGATTTTCTTGTGAGGGGATATCACAAGGGATTGGGGACGCACTTAGTAAGAGTGCATAGAGTGGAAGAGTGAGCTCTAGAAACAGAGCATCATCTTTGTGCTGTGGCATTTGCAAGAAGCCCATTGAATTCTTGCATAATAGTGGAAAATCTCAAATGGTGACTTGGGGACTGGACGTAGGTCAAGTGGAGAGACCGAACCAGGACAAATATTTGAATTTTCTTCTCTTTAGTGCTACTTTTACAGTTTATTCATATATACTTTGTTTTACTGTCATACTTTGCTTTCTTCACCTTCTTGACTTTTTGCCGAAAATTTTAATATTTCCAATTCACCTCCCTCTTGGGAAGCCAGCTCATTTAATAGTATTTACCTACAATCATATGGTGAATGGGTTGTGTAAAATAGGTTTAATGGAGAAAGCAGATTGGCTTATTAAACAGATGTTAGAACTAGGCCCCTCTCCCAACTATGCCACCTACAACACATTTATTAAGGGTTATTATCTTACTAATAATTTAGAAAAAGCCCTCCATATGTTCTCTATCATGGCTCATGCTGGTATTCAGCCAAACAGGGTTACATGTAACACACTTGTACATGCATTGTGTGGGAAAGGTCATTTAAAGGAAAGCGAAAACGCTCTTAGAAAAAATAATAAATAATGATGATTGTGAAGGAATGCCAGATTTAGTTACCTCTACTATATTTATGGATTATCATTTTAAGAATAGAGCTATGTTTCAGGCTCTTAATCCTAGGGATGAGATGCTTCAGAATAATGGAAAAGTATATGCTATTGTTTATAATGTTCTTATCCACGGACTTTGGATGAGTCAAAAAATTAATCTTGCTTATGGATATGCATGTGAAATGCTTAAAAAAGGTTTGCTTCCTGCTGTGTTTACTTACAATACTATTATTAGTGCCCTTTGTCAGCAAGGAAAAATTGATGAAGCTTACTATCTTCTTGGGGTTATGTCCAAAATGGGAGCTATGCATGATCTAATATCATACAATATTATGATTTAGTGCCTTTGTTTGAACCGATACTTTGTTAGAGCCAAACAGTTGCTTCAGTTTATGTTGGGTTATATAATATGGAACCTTTTAATTGACTGTTATGGAAGATGTGGAGATCTTAGCAATGCATTCTTTATGAAAGATCATATGCTGGCTTTCGGTGTTCGACCCAATGTATATACTTATAATGTATTAATTAGAGCACAAGTGAAGATTGGAAACTCTTACGATGCTTACTCTATGAAGGAAGAGATGGTTTTAAAAGATATCGGTCCTAATTTGGTTACTTACAATATGTTGATAGGTGCTGCTTGCAATTTAGGCAACCTTAGTTTTGCACTTCTATTAGTAGATGAGATGCTCAAAAAGAGATATGAGCTAGATTTGATTACTTACACTAAACTAATTAGAAGGCACTGCATGAGAGGTAACATAAAAGAGGCTGAAGATTTTTTTGCCAAAATACTAGTTTATAGAGTGATCATGTTCCAGTTCAGATTCTTTTTAACAAGTACTGCAAACTAGAAGAAGTAGTCATGGCATTTAACATTTATTTGGACTGGTTAGCAAGTAAATGACACTATTGTAACATCCCAATTTTGTCACTGTATGTATAGAGATATGGAGATATAGTATAGGATGCATAAAAAGATAGAAAAAAAAGAAGTGAAATAGTGATTTTACAGTCCAGGGAGCCATTAAAAATGAATTTGCAACCTAGTCGTTGCAAAAAAAAATTAATTGCAGTTTGATCCCTGGGAAAAATTATGAGAAAGTGCCTAAAGAATAAATATTTGTATTTTTGCCCCGACTTAGGGGTAATTTCATAAATATTAAAATTTATGTCAAACTGAAGCTTTTGACATACTGAACCTAATGCAATAGTGCATTAGGCTTAAAGGAATTAATTTGAGAAGAAATTGCCAATAGAATAGTGTAATTTTGCATAAAAGACAAAAAAAGAGACAGTAGGCTCCACAAAAAGAAGAAAAGTATGTGAACCTCACATATACTCTGTATAGGATATGATATTGAATTAAATATAGATCCAAACCTATTTTAATCCTATATCCATAAAGTGACAAAATACTGCAAAAGTAATTTTGTTGGTCTCTGTACAAAGTAACCAACACATGATGTATCTGGAGTGAGAAAAATATGTAGCATTTTGGCAAAATATCTCTCTCTTAGGTGTGATCTAGTAGCAGCCCATGCGATGAAAGTAAATATTTTAATATTTTCTCACAACTTAATGAAGAAGTTTTTGGTAACTTAATCAAAGTTAAGGCAATTTAACCATGATTAAGTACCTTATTAGATATCTCTCCTCTAGCCAACTTAAGTGCTGCATACATGAGTGGAGAACCACAAAATTTGCAGAAGAGAGAAATGGAAGTGGTGTGAAAGGAGGAGTGGAAAAGAGAGAGCAAGAACTTGAAGGCTTAAAGTCCAAGAGTAGGGTAAGATATTCCACCACCTCAAGCTAGTTTCTTGAGTAGTTTGGCTTAGTTTCATGGAGTTTTCTTCTTCCCCTTCTCATGTTCAGTGCTAACCTAGGTTGGGAATGTGAAAATAATTGGGTTTTCATGCAAGAAATATGATAGAAAGCTTGAAATAGTTGAGAAGGTATGGTTTCCAAGAGATTGAAGCAAGTTTTTAAAAATTCTATTTTTCCTCTTCAAACTCTGATTTTTGGCCAGACATAGGGTTGAGTTAGAGTTGGATTTTCATGATTTTGATGCCAAAAATGGAATTCTTTGATCCAAATTAGTAAAGAACAAGTGTTATATTCAAGAAAAACTCAGAGGATAATTATATAGAAATTTAAGGTTTTATTGGTTTTTGATGGAGAAAGTCATGGAACTAGTGGCTTAAATAGCTATTTGATGTTATATTTAGATTTAAGAAAGCTTGTAGAAGCCCTAGAAAGAAGTGAAACCAAGAGGAAAAGTGAAGAGTTTTACCAAGGTAGCATATTCTCTCTTTAAAGCGTTATCTTATCTATATTGTCTTATATTGATATATGACTTGCCATATTGTGTTTATGATGATTTTGAATCCATTTTCTAAGGAGAAATTTTATCAAAATTTTTATGAAATTATATGGCTTGATATGTCTTAACGTGATTCTTTGATATAATATGACTTATATGATGACATGCATGCTTAAATGGAGATTGTTACTAGGATTCTTTGAATCTCATTATTCTAAAATGATAAACTTGCTAGGCACAAGTTATGACAAGGCAACTAAGAAAGACCACGGCAAGGAAGCGGAAGATGATGATTAAAATGTTAATCTTGTCTTTGATCTTTTATTTGGAATTATCGTGCAAATTAATATATGTAATTGTAAAGCTGTACCTTGAGACCTCATGTCCCTTGAGATCTCACATGATGTATGGTACATTTTTGGAGCATGAAATGATGATGTATGTATGTTATGGATTTTATTGTGCAAAGTATTAGGATGTAAATGGTCATCTGGACAATATGTTGGTTATATGGTTATTGTTTACCTTAAACAGGGCATGATGTATATGTGCTATACATAAAATAAAATTTTCAAAAAGTCAAAGAACACCTAAATTAGTGAAGTACACGATTTATGATGGATTTTTAAAGGCAAGGGTAAAAACTGGACAGTGTCAGAAAAATTGCAAATGTTACTGTAAATACTGGTTATTTTAAAAGATTGTATAAGATCATATAGAGCTCCAAAAATTCAGTGGTTAATATATAAGGAAAGATCTATGTCTTAAGTTTAACATGCTACTAGTTTGGAAGTGATTGGAGCTATGTATATTGAAAGATATGTAAGTTTTCTTAAAACTGTTCTAGTAAAAATTAAGTTTTGACCCTCAATGATTTAAAATAATGTTGTGCCCTGCTTAAGTTAAATAAATGTACATGATAAATATGTTTAAAAATTAAACATGTAGCACTTTCAAATGATATAAAATATGTATGATTTGGCTTAGAATAGAATGGGAAATAAATTTTTAAAGTTAGGGCAAGAATTTTGTGAAGGTATAAATTGACCATATGAACAAGGAAGTTTGTGTTAAATACTATATCAATTGGTATGATTAAAATTATGTTTCATATTTTTTTCATATAGAAAATGTTTTATACTATATTTAGAGACTCGAATAATCTCCATACGATTTTTCTAAAATTAAATATGATTTTTCAAAGTTTAGTTTGGAAAATGGAGTGACCTAATAAACAATAACCAAGGATTTTAAATTTTTCTACTTTGGTCCCTCATATGATTCAAACTTCTAAGTATGATAAATAGACTTATATGAAGTCTAATTCATAGAAAATAGGGTCTAAAACTAAGATTTTACAGCTATCATCTTTACAAAATCCTGTATTATGGCAATAGCTTTAGACATTGCTGAGTCACATGTTTTGGAAAAGAAAGTTGTGCTCGATTGAAAGTCTTTCTTTTTTGTTTCTGGGATAGACTTCAATTAAAATTTGCTTCTCTAGTTTTGGTTCATGAGTGACAAATGCTCTAGGTACGTTTCGCTGCAAACTGCTAGTACAATATGCTTCTATTTGATGAATAGTCTTGGTACTATTTTAATCCATTTGCTAAAGACTGTACTCAGAAGCTTAGTTAAATATTCACATTTGGATTAATTATTCTTGATGTTCTAATCATAGTAATTTATATTGTGCGATAATTGCATGATACAATCTGATGCAAATGGTGACCGTTACAAATTGGTGAAAATTCAGCAAGAATCAAAGAATTGCGTGATTCTACTATTCGTACTTCATCCCATCTTGGGTTTTTGCTCCGGGTCACAGTTTTATAGTTTGCTGTTGGAGTGTTTGATCTGTTTTCCTTACCATGTCCCCTAAAGTGAAAGCCAGAAAGTTTATTGGTCGGGATGTTGGTTGTAATATAACTTTATAAATATTGCTAATAATTTTCACTTAGTTTTTGAATCTTTGGATTTCTACAATTTAGAATTCCGTATTTGAAAATATAAACTTCTGATTTGCAATTTATGTTCTTATGAAGATTTTGAAGTCAAGCTTTTGTGGGGAATAAGTTGATAATGGATCCTGTCGAAATAGAGCCACGACAGAGCAACAAAAACATAAAATGTGGTTTTCCTCAATTCTAGTCTCAATCATTTTTGCTGTGTTGGTTTGGAAAATTTTCCACTTTGAAAGCCGTGCTGCTTAAATTGATGTGAGAACTTGTTGTTTATGGCCCAAAATACAAATTGTGCTTTATCTAGACACTGTTCTCTGCCCTGTATTTCGAATTTGAGACATTAGTTAAACAATTGCTGGCTTTGGCGAGAAGGATGAAGAGGTTAGGGATTAAGCCCTGTATTTTGAATTTGAGACATTAGATACCATCATTTGTGACTTCTTTGTGGACTGTACATTACTAATCAAAGGTTTGAACCTAAGATTTCCTACTAACTATTGACACTCCTTTCCACTATTCTTCATCTAGCGGCTTAAGTGCTCTGACATTTTCAGATCTGCTGTTTCTTGTTTTGGTGTGGAGTGATATTTTGGTAATTTTTGGAAATGCGGCATTCTCCAGGTTCTAGCAGATGTTACCAACCGATAAAAATTGGTTCAGGGATCACTATGCTGCTGCTCTGGTTGGCTTTGGATCATATTCATTCTCCTTTGGAACATGTTTATGAAAATATTAAATCAGCAAATGTATGGGAGGGAAGGCACAATATGAAACTGGAGTTTCACATAATCTATGGTGAGCACCATATGCCTCATGCTTGAGAAATTGCTTGGAATGAACTTACAAATTAATGGAAGAGTGCTAAAAGTTAACTGGTTTTATTTCCCTAGGGAATTATGAGCAAATTACACACAATACATATTGCTGTATTTTTTTTGGGGCCCCATGCATGTTGCAGTTATTCCTGAGTCATTATTCATGAGAGTGTGAATTGAAGAAACAACTAATTGCTTATGAAATGCAAGGAGCTGATAGTTGCTGTATTTGGATGCTTGACCTTTTGCAGCTGTCTGTAAATTCTTCATTTGATCATATGACTTTTCCTGCTGGTTGATGTTATTCTTTGGATTAGCTATCAGCTTCGCCAAAGCATTTCCAATTGTTAGGCAGCAGATTAATATGATGACATGTATCCAAGTAACCATCTATCTTGGAATTGGAATCTGTATTAAACCCAGATAGCCATCTCTGCTAAATGCTGATTTTCTGTATAAACCTTATATCATTGAATTAAATGGGAGATTTTGGGGGGAAAAAAAAAGAATTAAATGGGAGATGAAAGTGGGATTACACATCCATTCTTCCAAATGATGATAGCTCATTGCTTCTTTTCTTAAAGAAGCATAGGAAGTCTTCTGGTTTTGTCCATGCGTGATGCTTGATTTTTGCGTTAGATTTCCAGTGTTTCTTTGATTCTTCGGAATAGTCCTCTCTTTTCATTATTATTTTATGAATCAAAAGGAATACTTGGAAAAGTGGCACTAATTTACATGGAGGATATGATTAGAAATCTTGGCAAATTATCATGCATCATTGCCATCAAAATTTGCAGTTTGGATGCTTCAACAAAACTGGGACTTAAAGGAACTGCTTCATATTGTCAAATGGCTCAAACAGCAGCTTCCAGGTGGATTGTTTGGCCTGCATGATTACATGTGATTGATAAATAAAAACAATTTGGTAAAGTTCTGATCTATGAAAAATATAAACACCAAAAATTGTATTCTAATTTTTGCCCATAATTGATTTAATTTAAAATGATAAAAAGAATGTAGTCATAGCTGAAGGAGTTAGATTGAAACTTTTGCTCTCCCATGTACCAAAATGAAATTACTTCATAGCCTCATACTCTCTTTTGCTACTTCTATAAGCTAGAAGTGGGTCCCGTATGGCACATCCATGACTTAGTGGCTGATGAAAAGTACTGTTTGATATATATATATATATATATATGTTGTCTCAGTCCATCCTTGACAATCTTTGCTATAGTTTGGAGGATGGGAGAATTTCCTGTTCGATACCAAAATAAAATGGAACAAAATAAAAAAAATGAATGAACAGTAATTTTTTTTGTCTGTTTAAATTGGCCAGAAATGAAAATAAAAATTATATGTAATGATTACAAGGAAATAATGAACATTCCAAAAGAATAAAAGACAATTTCTCCTTTTATTCATACCAAATAAGACCGTAAGAATATACGGGAAAGGATTATTAATTTTTCGGCTGAAAGAAAGTGACTTTTTTTGGCCAAAAAAGTGATAATTTTATGTAAAATATCATATGATTCTGGTTATACTGTGTAATTTTGTATTAATTTTCATGACAGTCTTCAGCAGCCTTGTTACAGAATTCATAAATCATAAATTATAGGATTTTTACAAATCAGAGGAGAATTAAGAGGCGGGTTAAGAGGGTACCACATATTTTGTTATATAGAATTCATCATCATAAATGATGTTAGATCATTTTCATGCGTCACATAAAGATTCATTACCGTGAAGTGAACCTCTCTTTTTTCACTTATTTATTTAAAAAACGAGAATAACTTGTAAATGAATATTTAAACTTAAGAAAAAGGGAAAATGAATATACGAAAGTTTTAAAAATAATAATTCTGTATGAAAATATCAGCACCATCAGAAAATTGTGTGCAAGACAAGTAAAATATTTTCTACCCAAAAAAGCCAATCGAATGGCCGTTACAAGTACGATGCCAATATTGCGTCCCGCATGATTTTTAAAAATTCAACTGTGGTTATCTTTTTCTTTTTCTTTTTTAACTTTATACCTTTTTATTTATTACTAAGATTCTAGACACTTTCTCATTCACGCCTGATTTGCTATAAACTTAGGTATGAATTTTTTTTTTTTCATATGTGCATTCGATATTCTGGATCTATCCCACTTCAACTAGAAGATTTATTATGATCCAAACTAATCTAGATTTTTAGAACTTGAATTTGAGACCTCTTGTTAAACTGGTACAATCCTTTACCAGTTGAACTAAGTGCTTAGTGGTAACTTAGGTATGAACTTTAAAACTCGGCTAAAATAACATTTTTCTTTTATGATTCAAAAATTTTATTTAATTAAAAATCATGAACTTCCTTAGTGCTTATACTCTTGCAAAAACAAATTAGATACGTTTTTTTTTCCATGCATTCGGCAAAATTTAAGAAATTGGTGTAATATTTCATTTAAAAAAATTTAAGGGAAATTGCAATTTCAGGGCAGTTGGGGAAAATATTTATGTTATGACACTTGACCTAAAAAATTCCATCTTGGACCTGAAAAATTTTGGACTCTAATTAGGTTATATGAAGTTTTTCGAGTCTTTATTAAATATTTTTACATCTAAATTGGAACGCTTCACATCAACGTTAGAATGCTTCCAGTCCAAGTTGGAAATTTTCTGGTTCTTAAGTTTTATGAAAATATAAATATTTTCCCTAGCTACTATGAAATTACAATTTCCCCAAAAATTTAAGGGTCCATGAGTATTTTTAAAGGCAATCACATATTTGGGAATTAGGTTCATTTATGCTCCAGTGACATTACATCAAACAGTCTCTTATCCCCGTTTTGGTTTCATTTCAATAACAGAATTCATATTTGTACTTAACTCTAGATTTAAATGATGCATATTCTTCTATTTGTTTGGGAGACATCTTTTACACAAACCAATCTAGAATTCTAGATCCTCTCCGTTGATGCATTTGAAGGGAGAGTGACACGAGGATACGATTGTGTTTAAGATCCAAATATCATTTTGGTAAAAAAGAAAAAAATCTCATAATTACCAATGACCAATTCGTTTAAGCTTTATAAAATAAGTTATTATTTTCATATTATCTAAAAAAGTAAAAAGTAGAAGTTATTTTGTGTTTGGCTATAATTAAAAAAAAAACTTTTTACTTGAAAAGTGATTTTAAATTAATTAGAAGTTATTCAAAATAGCTTTTTAAAATGATAAAAAGTCTACTTTTTTTTTAGCTTTTGATTATTTTTAAAAACATAAACAAACATCTTTAAAATTTTTGGAAGTGCTTTTTTTCATTTTAAAAAAAAAAAAACAAAGGGACCCTTAATTACACTCATCCAGTCTTTTCTCTTTATTTCTCTCAGAATATATTCACTTATTTGAATATAGAGAATCCAAGTTATAGACAAATGGTGATTCACACTACACAAATCAAAAACTGCTATTTGTCATGTACATGAAAGCAAGGATCATTTGGCATACGGCATAGAAATATAGAATAAAACATAAAATGAAAAGGTAGTTTTAATAATGGAAAATGACCATTATGCCCTCACTTAAAAAAGAAAAGTAAAAACAAATATACACTTCTGAGTAATAACTACCAAAACATAATAAACATTGTATAAAGAAAATTAAAAAAGGAATTTCATTTCCACTGTAGTAACCAAATGAGGCCTAATTAGTTGTTTCAGAGAAACAAAACTAACCTTACATCTAAATTGCCGGAGTGTTCAGTCCGAGTGATCTCGAAACCGAATGATTCTTCGGATGAATGGTTTTTCCCGGTGATAGCTGGAAGAAGAAAAATATATATTCAGTAATAAACCAAGACAATATTAAGAACAAAAGGTTGTAGCAACAACATATCTCAAGAGTTTTTAAGGAAAGAAATCTTAGAGGAAGCAAGAATATACATCACATAAGATGACACGCAAAAGCAAGTCAGCCCGATAGATAAATGGATAGCAAAAGTTGTCCAGAAATTTTCTCGGTCCAGAAAGATTTTCTCGGAAATGAGAGTGATTACACCTGAAAGCAACAGTATAGTCCATCCTGATGGCAAGCGGCTATGGAAAGAAAATGAGGAAGACCCTGTGGAAAACAAATTTTAAGAATAAAATTACGAGTATGCTGAGCTAGAGTAGGTTCCAGTGTATCAGATTAAGGTCAGCAAAATCAAAGCCATACCTGGAAATAATGCTTTATGAAAATTGCAGAGTATAAAATCCTCAAGGCCATATCTTTAATCAAGTCAAGGAATGAAAGATAAGTATTTCTTTCTTTTCCATAAATGGTGCAAATTAAACAAACGAGAATCAAATATATATCATGGGATTGCTAGAAGATCAATATAGTCAGTGCTTGAAAAGCTATAGATCTTATCGGTATGCTAGTATCGGTTGAAATAGTAACCACAGTAGTTGTAAGTTACTTAGTAGAAAAGCAAATACCTTATTTCTTGCTCAAGTCTAATTTGGATCTAAAAACTAGACTTGAGCAAGAAATAAGGTATTTGCTTTTAGTTCGAAAATGCTACCTAGAACACAAACACCATTTGCTAAATGGGATTTTAGTGCAAGGACTAGCTGCATATCAAAATTATATATGACATAAAACTCAGTGCATTGCCTGCCACAGTGCTTCTTGCTCCAAACCAGCATTCCTGTGATGCATTCCTCACCATAGTTTCAGACCCCCACACTGCCACTATCTGATAACAAACAAAATTTCATTCTTATCCCAGCAATTTGTCATAAAGAATGAACAACTTTCTTTTTCAAGTTACTCTACTTAATCACTGATTAGTAGTTCTTTTATACAACCCCTCAATCTGTCAGGAGTTGAAACTTCAAAAGAATAGATTTAAGACTAAAATCCTGTTACTTATATCTTCTCATATACATTATGCAATTATTTAATCAAAGCGATATTCATTGGACACAATGCTACTAAGTCTAGAGATTAGAACCCTAGATATTAATGCAGTTGAACAATGATGATGATGATAAAAATAATAGTGATAATAATAATAATAAAAGAAATTCATCTATATGAGATGTTATGGCAAAACACATGCATATAGGAATGGTGAAAATTAAGCAACAAAGAGACACTCTGAATCACTAACCGTTCATTGCCAAAAGAATAACATAAATGCAATAATACTGGAGGGCAGTTGATGCTTCTCCGTCACTCCATCTTTCACCATAAAGCAATCTAATAAGTGAATAAGAATAACCTGGACCAAATGCCATAAAAACAAGACCTGCAAAGCACACAACTATTTAGTGACACCAACATAGAAACGCTAGAATATGCAAAAGGCAAAAACTTGCAATCCAAATCATTACTCATCAGGGAAAAAATGAAATAGAACAACTTGTGCAACTCCAATTGCCACATCTGTTTACAATGCATATTGCTCTAACGAAGTTTAATAGAGGAAAAAATAATTGACCAGAACACAGAAAGACAATTGTGCAGCTTTGAAAAGTAGTGACAATGAAAGTTGAGCAGATAGCATTAGTAGGGGAAACTTTGCTCATTTTCCATATTTTCTGCTACTCACTAGATTGTCTAAAATATATATCCCAAAACCACAACTTTGGATTCATTATTTATATATGCTTATATATAAATTCCACAACTTTGACAGAGGATCCTACTTAGAAAGATAATTTGAAGGCCTTGGAAGCATGATGTCCTAAATTGCACCCCTCAAATCTGTAGAAGAGGATCAATTACTTTTCAATCAAATTGTACACAAATATAGGTTATCATTAGAAGACCACATATCCCTCAGTTTGTTATGCAGTACTCTTCCCCTTAAAACAAAACTGGGGATCTATGTAAGTAGGGTCTAGCTGAAGGAAAACTTTACTCAAAGTCAGATGATAGTGTACTTTTTCTTTTATTTTTCGTTTCTTTTTATTCCTTTTTTGAGGGGAGGGAATAAAATTGGATGATGGATATTGGACAGTAAGATTGAAGTTTTTTTATTTTTACCTAAGAGAAAATGATTGCTCAATACAACATGGATCAAAAGAGTCCCGTAAGGTGAGAACGCATGAATTATTGATATACATTAGTTTACATGTCAAGATAAAATTAAACTCCTGTGTCTTTCATTCTGCTGAAAACTTGTTATCAATATTTGTTTCAAAAGTTGTTTATCTGAGCTTTGCAATTCAGTGCCACTCAACATCCATAAATTTTTTTTTTGAAGGTTTCACTATAAAAGACCAAAAGATACTATTGTGACTGAATATAATAGGAACTAAGTAATCATGTAATCCGGGAAAACAATATGGAATAAAATAAAAAGGACATACCGATCAATAAAACAAGCTTTAGGGACCCCATCAAGCATTTTCCCAATTTATTACTTTTATCTGGGTATTTTCCTGTCAGGAATGACAAAAATAATACGAACCGTGAAAATAAAAAAAATTTGACCGTAGCTGTATCACCAACCAAAACAGCAGAAAATAAAAACAAATAGAGCAGGAAGAATTAATATTGAGATTAAAAAACCTTAATCACAATATCATGAACAAGATTTTTCTGGCCAAAAGTTGCATGGTTAAGACACATAAAGACCAAAAAATATTTTCATACAAATGATAATAACTGAATTCGTTTCAACTTGATCCAATATGACAAGCTGATGTATGCTTAAGACCATCCCACTTTATTTTAAATCATCTACTGACTTTGGATGACAAACTTCTGAACTATTATAACACTAAAAACTTTAAGGATCCTCAAATAAAAACTTACATAACAACTCAGGTAAGTGAAGGAGTAAAAATCTGAAGGAATAGTAAATGAAACACATGAAGAGATTAAAAAAACAAGAAAAAGAGTCCACATTCAAGAACTCTATATAACTTTGCACTAAAAGATTAAGTCTTCATACAGTGAAAATATAAACAAAATAATCCATCTTTTAATCAATTTCTTGGTGCAATCTTTACAAAATGTTCTTATAAACATGTTCTTCAATTCAAATAGCATATACATAAATCCTATGTTATAGAAGAAAATAAATTTATTCAAGCAGAAAAAGGTACATTTTCTCCTTAACAGCTTTCCAATCTTTCTGCATATCTGTGGGGGGAGATGCCTTTTTAACGGCTGAGCACCAAAAGGAGCCACAAAACAAAACAACCCTACCATCCATGAGAAATCTAGGCACTGAGATGAATTCTCAAATATAAAAGCATCTCAATTCCTATTTGAAAATTAACCAAATTAACTAAATACACAAGTTGACCATCGTCTTATTGGTAAAACTTCCCTTTCACAGTACTCTTTCTGAAAAACTAGGTTGATCAACCCATGCTTTAAATGCACAGGTAGGGTTTTTTCTTAAAAAGAAATAATAAATAAATGCACAAAAATCAGTTAACAGTTTAACTGCAGTGATTGTGATTTTAATACACACACACACACACACACTTATTGATTATCTAATCTCATATTTGGGACAACAAATTAGCAAGTATATTCAATAAGAAGGTAGAAGAAGAGTGCGAATTATGAGAACTGAGCCTGTTCTAGCTTATTCATACGGTTACTACCAAACTGATAACTTTCTTTCTTCATGAGTACTGAGATGTACCAGTATTCGCACTGTTGACCAACTAGCCAAGAAAAACATTATCCTTTATACCATATTCTATATGAGTGATCAAACAAAACAACCAACACTTAAACCGTATGCTAGTGCATGATAATTACTTACTCACAGCAGAGACGGATAGAAAAACAACAAAGAAGAAAAGCACTCTCCAATTAGTTATTTGAAATGTTAATTTCTCACCAATCCACTTCCGGAATTTTCCCATCAATCACTCCCTACCTGAATTCTTAAAGGCTAAACTCTAACTCATCCCCCATACCCCAGATTTCTAAAAGATCCTGAAGCCATTACTCAGCAACTTCCTCACAACTCTCCTGCCCTTTATCCTTCTATTGATTCTATGTAGGGTAGACCTTTTTAATTAGGAGCTCATAAGAGGACAACAGCAAAGTGGAAGTAAATACAGAAACAAAATCAGAGAAAGATGCACTGATTTTCTCGGTCTGAACATCAAGAGAACGAGGGAGAAAAAGAACCTGAAGCAGACCTTGCAAATGTTGCATATGAACTTTCTTCAAAGGGTAAAAAGACCAGCCTCACCACTAAACTACCTGAAAGTTGATGATATTTACAAAATAATCATGTTTAGAAAGTTAGAACTGGGAGAATCCATGTATCCCAATCAAAAACACAAACATTCTATATAAGCAAGACCAAACAAATACTGACCCAATTTGTCCACAAGACCATATACGGCTTGATTATATGGTGTATCAAACCACACAAGCACCATTTTTTCCCCTTCTTGAAGGATCAACGTTTGAAAGGATTGAAAGGTAAATAGCATACATATCTTTGACAGCTGCCCGTCAAAGCCAATCCCTTCCCTGCAATTTTTCATTTTGTACAAAAAATAAGTTTATTAGAGATAAAAGAAAGTACAATTAGTTTGAGGACAGGATATTCTCATACTAGAAATGACAAGAAAATTTTCAGAACAGAACGAAGTAACAAAATCCAAAAATATATAGATGCATAAAAGCTTTCCAATCTCTATACAAATCAAATATATCAAAACATTAAGAAACCGATGCGCAGAGCACCAAAAGAAGCCATATTCACTGAATAAAATCATAGATATCTGAGGAGACTAAACCACCTGACAAGAGCATGGCTATCATGGAGTTGTCTCTAACTTCGGTAGTGGGGCTATCTGTTGAGAAAACCATGATGCTTGAAGGCATGATTGGAGGCAAACGAGTGATAGTACTCATTGACAATGGTGCCATGCATAATTTTATTTCAATTCGAGCCGTGAAGACGCTTAGGGTAAATGTGCAGAAAACAGCTCGTTATTCAATTACTGTAGGAGATGGGGGGCAAAGTTTACTCAAATTAGGAGTGCAGGGATGTGGAATTAGAGCTGCAAGGGCTTCAGTTGGTGCAAACTTTCTATCCCTTTGAGTTGGGAAATGTAGATTTAATACTGGGAATTGCTTGGCTGAAATCAATCGGGGAAACAAGAGTGAATAGGGGGCAGATGTATGTGAAGGTGAAGATGAACAAGAAATGGGTGTGTTTGAAAGGGGACCCTGCACTCATTCATACACAAGCTTCCTTCAAAGTCATTCAAAGGGCCTTGAAGAGGAAGGTTGAGGGATACTTAGTGGAGCTGAGAGTTTTAAAGCAACAGAAGGTCTTTGAACAAGTGGCTGTACAGCAAACATGTCAAGAGGATTACCCCCTCACCACTCAAGGGATCATGCAATTGTCATCAAAGAGGGCGCCCGCCACCCAATGTATGACCCTATCGGTATACAGAAAACTGAAATTGAAAAGTCAGTTAGAGACATGCTTGATGCTGGAATAATCAGACCTAGCACTAGTCCTTTTTCAAGTCCAATTTTGTTAGTAAAGAAAAAAGATGGAATTGGCGATTCTGCGTTGATTATAGAGCCTTGAACAAAGTTACGATACCAGATAAATACCCCATGCCTGCCATAGACGAGTTATTGGACAAACTAGGAGGTGCAGTGATATTTTTGAAGCTAGATCTCAAATTGGGTTATCATCAAATTCGAATCAAAACCTAGAGATGAAGCTAAGACAGCTTTCTAGACACATGATGGGCACTATGAATTTTTGGTGATGCCTTTTGGCCTCACTAATGCCCGGTCTACCTTCCAATCTTTGATGAACAATATTTTTATATTGTATTTGAGGAAGTTTATACTCGTATTTTTTGATGACATACTGGTTTACAGCCCCAACCTAGAAGCTCATATAGAACACTTGAAAGTGGCATTACAACTGTTGAAAGAAAACCAATTGGTCATAAATCCCAAGAAATGTGTTTTTGGACAAGAAAAGATAGGGTATTTGGCAACATAATATCTGCTGAAGGGGTACAAGCTGATCCAAGCAAGATCGAAGCTATGGTCAAGTGGCCAGTACCTAGCAATCTTAAGGCTTTGCAAGGGTTCCTCGGCCTTACAGTGCACTATCAGAAATTCATCAAGAATTATGGGAAAATTGCAGCTCCACTCACTGAATTGCTCAAAATAGACTCATTTGGGTGGAATGAGAAGGCTCAAGTAGCATTTGACCAATTAAAAGCGGCCATGGTGAATGCCCCTGTTTTAGCTATGCCTAATTTCAAATTACCCTTTGAAATTGAAGCAGATGCATCCGGTAATGGAGTGGGACCTGTATTGATGCAACAAGGGAAACCTATAACCTATTACAGCCAACAGTTTTCTGAAAAGGTGAAGCAGTGCTCAGTGTATGAGAAGGAATTATGAGCTATTGTGCTAGCTATTAAGAGGTGGCAACATTACTTATCCAGGCACCCTTTTATCATCAAAACTGATCAAAAGGCGCTGAAGTATTTGCTGGAACAGGGTGTGATTGGTCCAGACCAGAAAAAGTGGGTTTCCAAGTTGATGGGATATAAATTTGAAATTCAATATAAACCCGGTAAAGAGAATAGGGCAGCTGACGCCTTATCTAGAAGAGAAGAGCTGCAGGTGGAGCTTAATGCTTGCTCATTGTGGCAGTATGAAGAGCTAGAGGAGTGTGAAAATGAAATATGTCAAGATGATAAGCTAAGAACTATAAGGCAGGGATTAATGACAGGACAAGAGGTACCTACTGGATACAGCCTCAAAAATGGTTGCTTGTTGTATAAAAACAGATTAGTCTTACCAAGGAATTCTTCCAAGGCTTAAGCACTAATGAAGGAGTTTCATAATTCTCCTGTTGGAGAACATTCGGGGTATATTCGCACCTACAAACGCTTAGAAGAAGTTGTCTATTGGGAAGGAATGAAGAAGGATGTCCAGGACTACGCAGCAAAGTGTGCTGCCTGCCAAAGAAATAAATAGGACTCATTGAGCCCAGCAGGACTACTCCAACCATTGCCAATTCCAGATCTGGTATGGGAAGATATGAGCATGGATTTTGTAATTGGGTTGCCCAAATCTAGAAAATATGACACCGTGATGGTGGTAGTGGACAGATCAACAAAATTCAGCCACTTTATACCTCTCCCCCACCCTTTCACAGCTAAGTGGCAGAACAGTTCATCAAGGAGGTAGTTAAGTTGCATGGGTTTCCAACGTCAATAGTTTCAGATAGAGATTGGGTATTCATTAATCAGTTTTGGAAAGAGTTATTTACTCAGTCCGGCACAACACTTAAGTACAGTTCAAGGTACCACCCATAAACTAATGGCCAAACTGAAGTGGTCAACCGTAACTTGGAGACATATTTGTGATGTTGTGCAGGGGAAACTCCAAAGAAGTGGGTGGAGATGTTACCATGGGCTGAATTCTAGTTCAATACCTCTTATAACCATTCTATTGGCATGACCCCATTTAAAGCATTGTATGGGAGGGATCCTCCTACCATATTCAAGTGGAGGGATGACTCTTCAATGGTGGAGGAGGTGATACAGCTACGGGAGAGGGATGGAATCCTTGATAGGCTCAAGTCACATCTTGAGCAAGCTCAAAATAAAATGAAAGAGTATGCAGATAAAAAGAGAAGAGAAGTGCAATTAGAGCTTGGCAATATGGTTTATCTAAAAGTACGGCCCTACAAGTTGAAAGCTCTTGCAAGGAAAACTAATGAAAAACTTTTGCCAAGGTTTTATGGCCCTTACAAGGTGCTGCAGAAAATAGGAGAAGTGGCCTACAAGATACAGTTGCCTCAAAACACTCGTGTATATCCTGTCTTCCATATTTCACAGTTGAAGAAGTCATTAACTTCTGTTGTTGAATCACAACCCCTGCCTGAATTTTTATCAGAGGAATATGAGCTTCAAGTTGAGTCAGAAGAAGTGAGGAAGGTTCAAGTTATGACAGATGGGGCACGACAAGTGCTCGTCAAGTGGCGGAATCTACCAGAATATGACTACACTTGGGAGGATTTTGAGGCCGTCAATGTGCAGTTCCGACAATTCCACCTTGAGGACAAGGTGAAACTTGCAGAAGGGGAGAATGATGGGCCTAGTGGGCCTGTGGGTGTTTACAGAGTTTATTCAAGGAGGAGGCCTCGTAAGAAGCAAGGGCAAGATGTTAATGAACAACATGGATCTAAGGCCCAATATCTGGGGGCCCACTAACTGAACAGCTGAGGTGGTCTTCCTATGGTTGTGTGCAGAGAGGAGGACTCAAGAAAGCAGACACTTGTGAGGGAGAGTGCTTGACCTCTCGAAAATCAAGCTATGGGTTTGCTATTTTCAGTTTAATTTCACTGTGTTACTCTTTAAGCTACAGTAAGCTAGGTGAGTAGATTACGTTTTCCCTTTGTAACAATTCCCTATGAATTAACAGAAATAATACAGAAGTTACACCACAACATCACAGAGAGTTATCATCTAGGAAGCCAACAAGAGGGCTTAGGTCTCAAAAATTCAAATATTCCTAAGAGATTTATTATGAGAGATGGAAGCATTTCTTAGCCTCTCATAGCTCCCATATTAACTCGCTCAAGTGGGAAACAGGGGACTTGAGATTCTATTTGGAGGATGTGATAACAACAAAGATCAAAATGGTTTTACTACATGGTATCTACTGAATATCATCCCTCCGCAATGCCCACAGAAGATCCAGCTCCAACCTATTTTAATTCTTCATATGAAAAGATAAAAAATTCCAGTTGAAAAGACTATCAAATGTTTAAGTCTTCCAATTAAGTGGAAGCACTCAAGAATCAGGAATTTTAAGAGTTTATGTCCATTATCTATATCTTTAGGAGTTCTCACTCCCTTGAAGGATCTGCTTTTTTATTAAGATTTATCATAGTTGTCAAAGTGTGCAATGTATTGCAAGGTGAAAAACATTTCTAAACGGAGAAAAGTAAAATTTATGAAATTGTAAAGCAAACAAATATCCTTGTCATATGCATAAAATACTCAAAATAGTAAATCAAACCCAAGAGTTGAGAAAAGTACTTATACAAAAGTAATAGTTTAGCTCATTAGTAAAAAAATTTTGAAGTATTCAATTATTCAAATAATCTCAAATAATATCCTTCTCTGGTTTCTTTATAACACTTAAAAGTAATACTTAACAGCAATTGTAAAGCAAACAAATATCCTTATCATATGCATAAAATACTCAAAATAGTAAATCAAACCCAAGAGTTGAGAAAAGTACTTAAACATAAGTAATAGTTGAGCTCATTAGTAAAAAATTTTTGAAGTATTCAATCATTCAAATAATCTCAAATAATGTCCTTTTCTTTCTTTATAACACTAAGTAATATTTAACAGCAATACAACATTATCACACCAATTCATTATTTCCACACATTCCTAAATCATATAATCGTGTGATATTGGCTCCAATCACACAATCCAAGGCTAATGTAAGACCGGTTTCAAATTCAGCCATCCATCCATGTAGGTAGTTTCATGACTCTTTACAAACCATAAGATTCAAATCATGAATACCATGATTTTGATAACTGAGATTTATCAGGTTTAGTATATAAGAGGGGAGGGGTTTGCCATGAGTATATACTTCAAGCAGCAAGTGTTCACATTCACCACATGCATGCTTAAACCTCAAATTTCAACGCGCAAGATGAAAGAATTAAAACAAACTCATCCACATATAACTTAGATACTTCTCAATCAGAATGGGCAAGAGACTATTTCACAATTACTCAACAGGGTTTAAAAACTACTCAGTTGCATATCCAAGAATATATCACTTTGAACAGTATACGAATACTAAAGTTTTCTAGCTATAGTAGAATAAAAGTAATCCCCATGATCTTGCCTATAGCAGTGCCAAACTAAGTCCTAAGATAACAATCCTCTCATTGAGCACCCATTGCCAAATTTTAGATTTATGAGTGGTTAGAACGTAAATAATTCCCTTATTACCTTGGTACAAGAATATATAATTGATCAAAACTAACCCGTTAAAGATGTGTGTGTGTGTGTAAATATATATATATATATAAAATATACCTAAAGGGGAAAATATGAGAACTTCTGAATTTGCGGAGGAGAACCAGATAGCCCCAATAACCCAGAAATATGGAGGCTCCATATGCAGACTGTGATAAAGCAAATATAACCGGTTTTTCCTGAAAGCAGTCATTCAACAATGAATCATATCTATTCATAGACATTATAAATACAACCTAAAAGCTCTATAGATTTTAATTACATAAAATTTACAATGCACTTTGCAGTCTGCAAAATTTATTACTTTGTCAGATGTGGGATAGAGACAAGAAATAAAATATAAATTAAACTGTATTTGATCCCCCTAAGCCCCAAGAAACAATTGATAAATAACAAAGAAAAAAACAATGTTAAATTTGGCTAATTAATACCATTGGAATGAAATAACTCAACTAAGATGGGAGGTTAAGAAGTAGATGCTGAGAGAACAGAAGCACTAAGGTCAGACAAGAATACTTTGTGCTACCAACAATAAGAATGATAAAGACCAAACTATAAGGTGAAGCCCCACTAAACTCTTCCCATTCCAGTTTGTTTGACAATAAGGATGTACATTGTCATGCATCTTGAAATAGTAGCTATTGTCTCAACCATCAACCCAATTTCAGTAAGACCAAGTTTTGTGAAAGAATATATAAAGGTTCAGCCAAAAGCTCCAATATACATGCGAAACCTGGCATAAAAAGTGAACTTAATATACAAAATTTCATATAGAAATAGTCTGAGGTGTCATTCCAGAGTGCTTGGTTTGGTGTGCTTGGAAAGAAATTGGAAACTACTTAGGATAATATATTCCAGCTTGGATGGAGCCTTACAATTAAAACTGAACTCACACACCCTAAAATTGTCACAGAACACAAACAGAAGGACCCAAAAAAAGTATATATAAATTTCTAGTAATTACCATTGATCAAGATAGCTCGCCCTAGAGGACTGGAAAAGTTTATTTCTTGCCACCAGAAGACAAACAAGCAAGCTACAGTTGTAATAAATATTCCGAGTGGGAGACTCATCCAGGCTACCTTCATTAGCTTCACAACATCTTCTTCCATTGAAGAGCCATCACTATGACATGAAGGACATTAATAAATCAACAATATGCTATTCCTTTCACCCAAAATGAAAGAGATTGTAGAATAATTTCATTGCACTGTGCCTAATGAATCTCTAACCTGAACTTTATTCAAATGAACACAATTGGCACTTAACTATGATGCTGCTACACATTTAAACCTAACATTGAATCCACAATTTTCTTTTAAAGAGGATTTTGAAAGTAATGTTAACAAAAATACATCAGGTGCACATATCAAGGACCAATGAGAGCTATATAACGGCTCATCATCAACCATGGAAAGGCTCAATCACTAGCAACAAATCAAGGAAATAGCATGACAAAACACTTTAGAATTTGATTTTCTACTTGAACACAGTTATTGCTCTATAGCAAAATTTGCAAAAGCAGAGGGGATTACTATTTCATGTCCATCCGCAAGCAAGCTGGCCGAAAGCCCTCTCGACTAAGAAACAAAATACAGGTTACAAAAAAGATAAAACTGCACTGCGTATAGCTGCAACAATGAAAAAAATGTAACATAAGTATAGATGAGCTCATGTCACAAAAATGATCATCCATGGCTAAGGAATCTGGAAACAATGCAATTGATCACCCATGACTAAAGAATCTGGAAACAAAGGAATTGATCATCCATGACCTTTATTAAATTAATTAACCCTGAAATTTATAGAACAGGAGACAAGAAGAGTACCAGTAGCAACAGTAATCGGTTATTGAAGCTATCTAAAGTAAACTAAAAGTGAGGGTGAGAAAGAACAGCTCGAGTGCAAATTTTTAATTTCAACATAACTGGAAAACACAAGGTTTTAGACACAAAATCAACAGGCATGTGCACATGCAAAATATGAAAATAGGAAATAAAAAAACTCCAGAAAACATTAATCGAAAATTTAAGAAACTTTTACCGCATAGTCTTCTTTGAGACGCCTCACAATCCACGTATTGAATATAAAGGGTATTCCTCGAGACAAAAACTGAGTAGCTGGCATGATATCACAAACAAAAGGAATAATATCAAATCAGCAAACTCATAATATAGGATATATTGCTTTTAAGTCACCAAATAAAGTTAGAAGAAATAGAAAACCATAAAATAGAGAACTTTCTCAAGGAACATGCACATTTCAGGAACTCCGAACCCCAAGAAATTCAATTTACGAATATTAACCAAAAGTGTAGCAACAAAGTTCAAGGAATAGTTAAAGCATTAAACATATATTGAGTTAATTAAAAGCTATAACTTAATACTCCAAGATAGAAATATTTTCGCCAAGAGTTCCTAACTTCATACACTTAAGCCCAGCAAAACAAATGTGCGAACCAAGTTAATTTTTCATTCGCACTCTAATATTAATGTAATTTACAGAGACTATAGTATACTCTTGATATCTACCCCAACATCTGGAAAAATAAAAATAAAAAAAAAGAAAGACAAAAGCAGAGAAAGCAAATATAGTAACTTCCCACCAGAAATGTGTTTAATCATCTGGAAATAAATATTGTAAGTCAAACAGGATAAACCCATTTCAATTGCTTCAACAAACAAGTATAAAAATGAAAAATTGTGTTTCCTTGCCAAATGAACCAACCCAATAGGTATTTGAAGGTCCGAGACAGATTGGTAGTGTCTTTATCCGCCGTCGACATTCCGAATGGAGATAAACGTTGGGCCTTTTATGTATTAGAACCTGAGAAAACGAAAACATTGCAGTTAGCATCTGCAATCTTCACAAGAAAAAAAAAACTCAGCGAAGACAAAACCTCTCTGCTGAAGTAATGCAAACATTCGTACCCAGGTATGAAAACTTCCATTTCTTTTTGTTAATCGGGAATCTAAAATGGGTATGTCCGAAAATGTTTTGTGTTGGCTAGAATAAGTCAAATCACACTGGCATATTGCGGCGGCGACAGCACTGTCTATGATTGCCCAGTAAGGTTACGTCTGGTTTGCCCCGTAAGGTTACGTCTGGTTTTCAGATATTTAGATAGTCAAAAATAAACTTTAATAAAATTAGTTTTCTAACGTAATTATAAAAAAAATTTAATTTTTAACTAATATGTTTATATTTAAATAATTTATTTAAAAATTAATTTAGATAAAATTTATAATTTTTTTAAATTAAATTTAAATTTTATTTCATAATTAATTTAATTTTTTTGAACTAAAATTTAATCTGCATTTATTGAATTGAAAATATAAGATATCTGATATAATATTTTTTTATATATTATGATCTATGAAAATTAAAATTTTGAAGGGATATTTTGATTAATAAATAGAAAAAATTTTATGAAAATTTTATGTTCCTAATTTTTGTATTTTTTTTTTTATTTTTATTAGTTTATTTTTATCTGATTTTAAAATAAATATAAATAAAAATTGAAGAAGCGCACGGGAAAAGAAAGCAGGTCAGCATCTACTTTTTCGAAAATTTGATTTAAGAGGATAAATGATTTTTAAATGGAAACATGAAAACTTGCCAAATATACTCATTATTATATTAAACTTGATTTTATCCTTAAACCATGGTTGATTTAGTGAACGGCCCTAAGTCGTTACCGTTTCTTCACCAATCTGAGTTCGAGTGAGTGGAGCAAAGACGCTAGCTACCAGGAGCGAGGCCAATTAACAATCAAAATCAAGGACACGACTGTGTCCGGAAGCACTCCATTCACGTCAAATTATCAGACTGTACATTTTTATCAAAAACAAATTAATAAAATGTTGTGATTTAAAAGATTTTAAATCTTTTCTTATAATATTGAAAATTCACAGTTTTTTTTTTTCCCACCATCATCATGACCCAACCTTGGATTTAATTACAGTCGGATTGGTTCAATTATAAGTAAAGTTGAAAATACAAATTGTAACTTGTGAGTTAACCTATTTAACCTGTGAAAATGTACAAATTGGATTACAAAATATGCAATCAGTTTAAAACATACTAAAATCAATTCAGAAAATTCAGAACATATAATCCGTGAGTTATTCGAATTGACCCTTTTTCTTACAATTTTCAAAAGTCATCAATGAAAGAAAAGAAAATTTTAAATAAGTTGAAAAAACAATACTTCAAGACTTGTAAGAACGATAATAAAAAAAAGAATGACACTAAAATAGAGTCATAGAAATGTAATAAAAAAAATAAATGAAAATTTGAAAAATCCCTATTATAGATGATAATGGCAGATTTTTCATCAAATTGTCAACTCATTAAAATTTAGATTACTATATATATGGTTTATCACACATTTATTAACATAGACTCATAAAAAAATTTCATCAAATTTTAAACAAATTTCATCACACATTTGTTAACATAGATTTATAAGGAAAAAAAAAATTCATCAAATTTTTAAAAATTTAGATTAATTTATGTTAAAAAATATTGAAAAAAAGTATTGGTAAGTTGGCATGTTGACTCGTATAACCCGCCAACCCACCCTTGATGAGTTAAGTTGGAGTTTTCTCAACCCATTAGGAAAACGCTTTGGTCCAACTCAACCGATTTTCCATACAACTCATCACAGGCCCGCCTGGCTCGAACTGGCATATTTTCTCACCTCTAATTATAGGGCATGAAGAGAAGTAAATGGGATTACATTTTGGAGCTAAGCAGGTTTCGTTAGTCTAATCACAATTACACCCATGAAACTTATCAAACCTACCCTTTTGGTTGAATTACATGGGAGTAAAGGGATGTGATATAAATAAAATACAGGTAAGTTTATTTAGTATAATATTGAGATGTGAGAAATAGATTTATTTTTTATATTTAATTAAATATAAAAATATAGATAATTAGGAAAAGTTTAAATTGCCTCTAAGGTGGTGGCACTTGGTGGTGGTGGTGGAGATGCCAATGGTGGTGACGGTGGGCAACCTACAGCAGTGTTGGCCACTAGTAGTCAATGATTGGCAATAGCGGTCAATGACTAGGTGATTAGTGATTGGCAACAATGGTGGCAACTAATGGCGATGATCATTGGTGATTGGTGGCGCTGATGGCCACAGGGGATGGTAGCTGCGACAGCCAGCAACTAATGACTGGCAGCAACGTTGGTAGAAGGGAGGAGATGGGAGATGGGAGATGGGTTGTCATTTTTATTTTCATAAGGATTATAAAATCTTTTTATCTAATTTACACCTTTATAATCCTAATCACAGCTTTAAGTGTGATTAGTTTCGTGAGTGTAAATGTGATTAGGCTAACCAAATATGCCTAACCTTGTAATATAATTTCATTTATATCCTTTTACACCCCTTGTAATCGAACCGCACGGGTTGTAGTCTCATGTCATTGATAAGGATATTCATAACAAAAGAAAACTTATTCATGTCAACCAAATGGAAAAAAAATGAATAAAACTGATTATTACTCCTTATTTGGTATGCCATATAATCGATTCGAAGCCTCAAAATCAATTATGGAGAAATAAAAGCAACAAATGGAAGCAGAAGAGGTGTACGAACAAATAACACAAGGGATAAGATGCAGAGTAAAGTAGAAGTATTGATCAATTACCTCAATGACTTAATCTCATACTTAGACAGATGGAGCAAGCCAACAAGGATGATGCCACCACAGACTCATAAAGCAATGGACGCAAGACATGATCATGAAGGTTATGAGGAGAGACAACATCAATGGGAGATAGGTCGACGGCAATGGATGCTTGAGGTCACAAGGATTAGCGCTCTACCGTTCCAAAATGCTCTCACTCATACACTAAATGTTAGGGCTCAAAAATGGGAAATTGGGAATGGGTGGCGAACTGGGGTCTTCATACAACATCAAGAACGATGTCATATTGTTATAAAATTTAAAATAAAAAAATTATATCACCAGTTCGGGTCAATCTAGTAGATTGCAACTTCACCTCAAAACCCAGTCTTACCCGATGACTCAACCTAGTCTGTTTGGTTTGTCTTCTTTGTCGAGTTGATTTTTTTTCATAATCAGGTTAATCAAGGTCTAATTGTGTGGGACCAAGTTTTGGTTTTTTGTTCAGCCCTACCAAACACGATCTAGCAAAAAAGGCGAAAGTGACTTTTATATATTAAAGGATGAAAATTTTTGCTCTTACTTAAGATTTACTCAATAAATTATTTTCATATTTAATTTCAAATAAGGATAAATTAGGGACAAAATATGTAATGCCATAATGCCATAGAATATTACCTAAATTGGACTTATATTTTGAAGGGAAAAAAACTTCTAAAATATATTTTGGACCCGAGTATAAATCAAACAAAATATATTAAAAAAAACCAACCAAACCAATTACCAATTACTTTACTAGCCGTTTATATTCCAACTTTTGCCCAATTGGTTGATTTGATTCATTTTAGTTTTGTCGTGAATTAAACTCAAGCTTAAGCTTAAGCTTAGCTTTGAACACCTTAACTTAAGGTCAGATAAAGGAAGTGAGGAAAATGTAACCTAATTTCTGGTGATACAAGAGGGAAGTCATTTTGAGAAATTGTAGAGAAAGACCAAACGAATACAAATCAATATGATAACTTATGGTGAGTTGAAGTAGAAATTTGATTCCAAGGTTAGTGAGCAAATTTGATTCCATCGATCATGGTTCACCATGGATGATTACCAAAAAAGTCCATTGTCAAGGTCGATTGACCTTTATCTAAGTTTTAGAGGAGGCAGCGACGACACCTAAAAATTGATCCCCTTTCAGCTACTCTTAAGAGTACTCTTTTAAGTGATTATTTGAATGCCTTCTAGGACAACAAGAAGCTTGACACAAGGAATTCTACCATTCCACCTCATCTCCTCCAAGCAATTTAACAATTTTGCATCTCCATTGTTGTCTTCGCCAAAACCTATGGATCTTCTAAATGGTGCTCGCAGGAACTCTCAAAGATTGTTGCATGTATTGATGATCAGCAAAACACTATTATACTAATTTTCTAAGACGTAGATCCATCTAAGGTTTGAAAACAGAGGAGTACCTATGAACAAGCATTTGTTGACATTAAGGAAAGTTCATTGTAGATTTAGACGAGACACGTAAATGGAGTCAATCTATCACACAAATAGCCAATCTGTCTGGTTGGGATGTCCGATATGAGTAAGTAATTTTACTGTTGATGTCCTCCAAGTCTCTCAACAGGAAAATTGTAGATTTTTATTCATGTAATTGTTGATCAATTAGCACAATATACTGTCAGAGTGAGAAAGTTTTGGTTACCCACTTACACTTAGGGAGAAAACAAATTTGATTCATTTGGTGTTTTTGCTTTTGCTTTCTTCAGCCTAAGTTCATACTCAAAAGTTATTGAAGAAATTGTTACAGATGTTAAGAAAAAGTTGGGAAGAGCTATTTAAGCATGTGAAGTACAAGAGGTTTATAGACTTAAATTGTTAATAAAGGAACAAGCTCTTCAATTCTTTTGTAAAACAACTTTCAAACATGATTATCCTATGAAAGGTTATGAAGAGCTAACATACAGAGTAGTGGAATACCAACTACCATCCTATAGCAATTGTAATTTTGGGTTCATTCTTATGTCAAAAAAGTGTTATAGAATAGAGGAGTGCCTTGACTCAACTAGAAGGAATTCCAACCATTAGTTAATGCAGGTGCTCAAAATAAGTTTTGCTTACTAGATACTAGGAATAAGGAGATCTTCTTAGACATTGCATTTTTTTTGTGAGAAAGAACATTGATTGTGTAAAGGAATTTTTACACAATTGTGGCTTTTTTGTAGATACTAGAATTGAACTTTGATTGAAAAATCATTTATGAAAATTTTAGATAATTAAGAGAATACAAATGCATGATATGTTGCAAGAAATGGGATGATTAATTGTTCAACAACAATCTTCTTATGAGCCAAGAGAACAAAGTTGATTGTGGCTTTTCAATGATATTTGTCATGTAATACAAGAAAACATGGTTAAGTTTAGCTAACTCCTTTTTCTTTTTTAATTGAACACTATGATGTACAGAGTAAAGGAATTTAACTTCTCATTATTGCTATATAAATGCTTTTATCCCTAGTCTACTAAAAAGGTTGAAGCTATAGTTTTGAATTTGAAAGATTTAAAAGGGACTACTTTGATGATTCAAGTTTTATCTCACATGACCAACTTTCAAGTCCTCATATTTCATAATATGAATTTTGCTGTGACAGCCTTTCCAACAAGCTAAGATATGTATTGTGGCACCAATATCATTGAACTTGTTTGCCATCAAATTTTGAGTCTCATATGCTGGTTGAATTGATTATACCTGATAGTAATGTCATAGAATTATGGGAAGGAAAATGGTAATGTTAACATAATTGTTTCTATTCTTTTTTAATTAATGCAAAGAGAAAGCTAAGACTTCAATTATTCAATCAAAATTATGATTAGATATCCTTTACATGTTATATTTTTCAACTACTACTATAAATATATTATTATTCCTTGTTTTTACATGCAATTATAGCTCATTGTCTTTACTCTCAAACTTTTTCTCATTCACAGATGTTCCCCAATTTGAGAAATATGAATCTCCGTGGCTCCAAAACTTTGATCAGGACACCAAACTTAGGGAGGAGTTCCAAGTCTTGAGAGACTACCTTGAAGGATACATTTGATTATTACAACTTCATCCATCAATTATGCCAAACTTTTGAAACTCAACTTCTTAAATTTTAGAAATAGCATTAATCTTGTTAGTATCCCCAATGACACATTTGGCCTTTACTCTCTAGAAAATTTAAATCTAATTGGCTGCCCAAATTGAAGAATTACTTGCAATATTTTCCTTCAAAAAGCTGGAAATTATTGAAACTACCTAGCAATCAATATTGTCTATTCTTAAAAAGGATGTCATATTTTCTTTGCTTTAGATCCTTAACATTCAAAAAATGAATGTAGGGAGTGCATTTAGAAAGGAAAAAAGTGATTTAGTGTAATTATGAGATGTGGACCTTATACATAATCACATTTTCTTATATCACTCTTTTTTTCTAATACATGAATATATGATTATAGAAGATCCCATTTGTATTTTCTTCTCTTTTCTTTATTGCCACATAAAAATTATTATTTGTTTTTTGTTGCATTATTTGCCTATGTGCTTGTGAGGTCTAAAATTAATAACCCATAAATAATGAGGGGAAAGATAGGAGATCTTATAAGTATATTTGGTTTCTGGAAATGATGTATCCTTGCAAATTATCTATGTTTCTTATACATCTCCCTTTATCTTAGTCTTTCACTCTTCCTTGTTGTTCCTCGACAACCATTTCGATATATATCTTTGATGTATGAGGTCAAATACATTTGATTCTTGACAATGACTTGAATGAAGTAGGAGGTTACCTTATGAATAACAAACCAAAAATGCTTGTATTTAATTAATATCATTTAATTTTTATGAGTGCAATCAATTGATATCATTAACACTTGTTAGGAGGTTAAACAAAGAGGAGGGAATAGAAAGGATGGAAGCAAGAAGGTATTTGAGTCATATTTATGAAATATATAGAATAACAAGTTTTTATTTTGGAAGATGAACAATTTCTATCTCTTAAATTCATCAATCATATTCTCTAGACTTTACTAAGACATCCATCATGTATAAAAAATGGCAGCAAACATATATAGCTAGAAATTTTGAGTTATCTCAGAAATTTAATTAAAAAAAAGGATTGTAGTGACATTATAGTGTAACTTCTAAACTCTCATTGGTGGATTACTTTAATTTGCATTTGATTCTCACAAAAACTTGGCTATAAGTTGACTAAATGAACTCTTATTTTTGTAAGCCTATTGTTCATGGATGACATTGTCAAAATATGTATTTTCCCTAAACTATTGTCATTGATAAGGATCTAATATTTCACCCTCAAAATCACAACCATAACAAAAGTGCTTAGTAATTGTTTGGAAGCTATTTTCCTTGCTTGACTAATGACCAATCCATGCAATGGGTGAAATGGTTAGGTTCAGCCACACAAGTTTAGCTATTGGAATGACAACATTTGATGTTTGTGTTTGGAGTTATGCATGCATCCATTACACTTGCCATATCCATTTAATGAGCTTATGGATCAAAGCTCCAACAAAAGGCAAGTCACCAATATGTTGCTTAAGCAAAACTTGTCCAAATCTCAAAATATGATGGTGTAGACCACTAACATAAACATAACTAGAAAGCTTCAGGAAGAGGATTTTGTTGAAGTTGCAACCATTCAGGAAGAATGTACTTAATAACTATTCTTCTCATAAGTTAGCTACAAGATTCTAAGTCCTCACAAGATCCTTCAAAGAAAGTACTTGAAGACATTTTGTTTTCCTTAGGGTCCTATTTAGTATGTAGGAATCCTGAGCATGAAAATAGAAATGGAAATGGATTTCGGGTTTGAGAATGTTTGGTAGTCCAAAATTATGATTACCAAGGAATCCAATCCAAGCAAAAAAAAATTTGCATATGATTCCATCATCATCACAATGGAATTGGCTAATTTCTTGGAATCTGTATGGACAAACATCCCTACCCTTATCTCCTTCTCATTTTCATCCATTGTCTTCTTGTCCATTGTTACAACCTGCATCTTATCATCTTGGGCATGTATATGATTTATGGAAAGGGACTAGGATCAAAGGAACATGTGAAAAATGGAGCACAAAGGAAAAAGGAGGTAGAAGCACTCCATGTCGTGGAGGTGTTCCTCCGTGCCACAGCAAGAGCATGTAGTTGGGTTAGTAGGCTCAAGTCAAAGAATAATGGTGCCCTGGTGCCATAATCCTTTGCTACGGCATCAGTCAAAAAGCTTTGCTAGGATTCGGTACTTAGAGGTGGAGAATGAAATTTCGATGCCATAGGAAGCTTGAATCAACAAGGTATAATGGTTTCTTCATATTTTCCTCCTTTCTCACCGATTGTTTTTGGATATTCTGATGTGTGATTGTGATTTCTGAGATTTAGTGAGTTTCTAACAATTAGATTGTTTTTAATTGCCTTAATGAAGTGTTGTTTAGTATTTGCAAGTCTTGGGTGCTGATTTTGGGTGTTTGAGTTATGATTTTCTACAAGCTATAACCTATAAATTTGGGATTTCTTATGATATTTGAATTGTATGGGCTTACAGTTAGTTTTGGAAGTTGATTTGAGTAAAATGATGAATAGGTAAGTGATAAGCGTAATATCCCTAATTTGCTGAATATCATAAAATGTAAAAGTCTAGGGTAAAATATGAGATACAGTAATATATGTGAAAAAGGGTAAAAAAATCATTTTTCGGGTTAGAAGAGTAAAATTAAAAAATTTCATTTAAGTCTTGGGAAAGAGAATTATTTACATTTTAGTTCTTGGCAAAAATTATGAAAAAGGACAAGAAAGAATGAAAATTCACATTTTTGCCCTAGTTAAAGGTAATTTTGTAATTATTAAAAATTTATGTCAGACTGAAACTTAGGATATACTAAACCCCATGGGACAATGCATTGGACTTAGTGGAATCAATTCAAAAAAATTTAGATTTTAGAATGCAGTAGAAATTATACTGTAAAAATAAAGATATTGTAAGCCCCACAAAAATTTAAAAAGTAAAAGGAAAATTATGTGAACCTTATACAGATGTTTTAGGACAGAGGACATTAAAGTAAACACAAATACAAAATTATTTTAATCATGTATCCATAAAGTAATTCAATACTATAAAAAAAAGTAACTTTATCGGTCCAGACATAAAATAACTGGTACAGGACATAATTGGATTAAGGAAAATATCCAATATTTCGAACAATAATGTTGGAGTATGTGTGTGTGTGTGTGTGTTAAAATAAAAAGTCTCACATTGCTCAAATTGGTGGAAGCCTTAATGTATAAATATTAAGAAGTAAATTAGAGCAAGTAAAAGGGCCAAGGGAAGGAGAGGTCTCAGCATACACAACAACAGGTCAACATAAGTCAAATTATTTTGCAGAAAATTAGCTTACTTGAAAACCTTTCTTTTTCCTAGTTTCGGTTTTAACTTAATGGTTTACCAAAAAATCTTTCTTTATCATGGTATCAGTTTTGATTCATTCCAAGCTTCCATTTTAACGTTGGACCTTATTGCTTTGATTAAATCATTTCTTCCTCTCTCATCTGCTAACGTTCAAAACAGACACCTTAATTACCTTCAAAATTGACACCTTAATTGTCCTGAACGGCACCAACATTCATGTGATTCCTACCTATAAAAGGTAGTGCTTGGAACATGTCCAAATCGCACCAAGCGCCTGCACTCTTCTTCTCTCATCTCACTTTGGATTTCTTCTATTTTTGCTATTCTGTTTCCTTGCTCTGGCTAAAAGGGTCTGCTTAATCCTAGAGGGTTGCCATCTTGTGAAGGAATAACTCTTAAGGACAGTGTCAATTGGCACGACTTGGACTATATTATCTAACGTGTTCTTCTACTGCAGCTAACAATTTACAGAGTCACACCTCGGTGGTCGTAACCCTAATTCTGATGGTGCTAACCCTGCTAATCATGTTAACATTGTGGCTGCAAGTTATGGTGGTTCTGGAAGCCACATTCTCACTGTTGTTCCTACCATGCCGATGCCTAAACCATTCCCGGATATATCCAAGATTAAGGTGTTTAACAGGAAGAACTTTAAGAGGTGGTAGGAGTGAATCTTTTCTATCCTAGACATGCATGGAGTTGTAGTGATACTGACCTAGTCCAAGCCTATTCCTAATGTTGACCAAAACCAGAGAACTACATGGAAATATGCTAATAAGGTCTGTAGACACACAATTATAAGCACTTTATCTAACGAACTGTTCGATGTGACTGTGTCTACAAGGAGGCAAACATAATCTGAGACTCATTGATAGCTAAGTACACTGCTAAAGATACTGGCAAATAGAAGTTCGTCATCACAAATTTCTACAAATGGGAGATAACGAAGGACAAGGACATTAAGATGCAAATAAATGAGTATCATAAGCTGCTGGAAGAGCTGCGTGCTAAAAAAATCAACCTTTCTGATGAGTTCATTGCTGGGATAGTAATCAAGAAGCTACCAGAATCGTGGAAGGACTATAAACAACAACTGAAATACAAACAAAAGCAACTATCTCTGTTAGACCTCACTCCTCATATATCATTGAGGATACTAACCAGAGGGAAAGTCAAGCTACAAAAGGAAAGAAGTTGGCTTCCAAAGCAAACCTGGTGGAGACACAATCTCATGATAAGAGGTATGGTTCTAAATCAAATAATGATTCTAAGAAAAAGACTAATTACAAACCCAAAGATTTTAACCCCAAGTTCAAGAAGAAAGGTAACTATTTTGTCTATGGAAAACTAGGCCATCATGTTATTCAGTGCAAGAAGAGGGCTAAAAATGACAACCCTCCTAAGCCAAAAGCAAATTTAGTTGAAGGAGATGACAAAGATGAGATTATCACTACGGTCATTTCACAAGCCCTACTTGTCTCTGATGTGAGGAAATATGTTGCAGACTCTGGGGCTACCAGGCACATTTGTGCTAACAAAGAAATGTTCACCTCTTATAATCTTGCTAAGGAAGGGGACGATTATGTTTACCTTGCTGATTCTCAAATTGCAAAGGTTATGGGGAAAGGAAAGGTTGAACTCAAGCTCACATCTGAAAAGACCTTGACACTTAATGATGTTCTTCATGTACCTGATATTAGAGAAAATTTAGTTTCTGTAGCTTTGTTGGGAAAAGCGGTTAAAGTGTCATTTGAGTCTAACAAGATTGTGATGATAAAGAATAATGTGCTTGTGGGTAAGGGTTATTGTAACTAAGGGTTGTTTATACTTGATGTTGCTATGAATGATAATGCATCATCTTCTGCTTACTCGCATGTGTTTATGATTGATTCTTTTGATGTGTGGCATGCTCGATTAAGACACATGAGTAAACCTTATATAAAGAAAATATGACAACTTGATTTAATTTCAATAGTTAAAGATGATTATTTAAAGTGTGCTAGCAGAAGATGATGCATTGCAGCCTCAATATCATGCACTGCATTATCAAGTTCAGGGGAGGCTAGCATGAAAGGACTTGGAGGCTCAAGTGTAGGAGACATGACAGGCTCAAAGAATCCTGGCTGAGGTGGAGCTGAAGTGGAGGGAATGGCACTCAGGATGTCTTTATATGCATCAGCCACCACTTTCATATTCCTTGCCAACTGATGTATCTAGTCTTATAGATGGGAAAACTTGGCACTTTGCTCATCTCTGATGCTAAGCATGAGTATAGACAGATTGTCATATAACTCAGTAATCTTGGTTGGCTTTACTCGAGTAGATATAGTTGATGGTATTTGAGCCTGAGTAGGCTGAGATGGAGATGGGACTGGCTGATAAGGCTGAGGTATGGATTTTGCAGCAGCCTCAGAGGTTCCTTCTTACTGTTGGGAGGCTTCTTCATTAAAGAAAAGGTCTTCAGTCTTTCCAGCTCCCTTTCTAATCCATCTTCCATCTTTCTTCTCTATTCTCATCCTTTGCAGTTATTCTTCTTTGAAGATTTTAGTAGGCTTTCCTTTTCCTTTCTCAAGATGTTGGACTTGTGCATACTGAAGTATCTTAGAGATAATTGCTGCATAGGGAAGGATGGAATCTTTCCTTTGATCTCTTACCTTGATCATGCGTTGGAGGATGATGTGTCCCATGTTGATAAGGTTCCCACGTATAATAGCTGCCATCACATGTGCTTCAGCTCTTGTAATCATATTGAAACTGCCTCCTTTGTTGAAGATAATCCTGGACACAATATAGTATAGGATCCTGACTTGAGCACTGAGGTCAGTAGGCTTCAGCCCTGTTCTCTTTTCTTCTGAACATACGGTTCAAAATTGTGCTTTCCTTGTAGTTCAGAAAAGGCCCTCCTTCTTCATTAGTAGTTTCAGCCTCATCCATATACCTTGAGTCTGTAATGTCAATCTTCAAGCCGTCTTGCCTTGGAATTTCTAAAACCTCATTAAAGGTTTCATCTGTTAGCCAGATGGTCATTGACCTCATATTCACTTCCCACTTTTTCTTCTTGCTATCAAATTTCAGAGAGGCATACCAGGTTTTGACTACATCATCATCATATCTTTCCAGTATTTCTTACAAATTTTTGTATCTTATCATCCATAGCCCAATATCAAAGTTGTTAGAAACTAGGAATTCTTTCAAATTTACGCAGTGAGGCTTGATTACCTTTTTGCTGACAAATTTGGTAGTGTATTCTCCAAGAATATGAGCATTGCTCCATAGTGGCAGTGAGGTCAGTTGATATTCTCCAGATTCAGTGTTGGAGGAGGAGGAAGAAGCAGCAGTGACAAGAGTGGCCGGAACAATAGGCTCAGCTTTCTTCGAAGGAGAGGGTGCAGATTTCTTCGAGTTTGCTCTTGGAGTAGTTTTCTGCTTTTGGAGGGAGTTGCCTTGCTGGATTCTCCTTTTCTTTTCTGAGTTTCACTCTCCTTGGAGGCATATTGAGATTTTACAGACCTCTTTGGCCGTGACTCTCCCTTCCCTACTTTTGGATTCTTGACTCTTGCCATTCTCATTGAGGAATGATTCAAAAAGATGTAAATATTGGGTTTTTAAGGTGCGAAAAGAAGTTTAATTGGTGAGAAATAAAGGTTCACGAACGGAGTTAATGAGAATTAAGGAGAGAATTTGAATAGACTTGAGAGAGAGACGAATTGAGTTGCGTCTGTTCAGAGGACGACCTTTGGTTTTAACATATGTAACCGCTAAACAGACAAATTTTGAAAGGTCAAAATTCAAACTTCGAGCAGTTACAAGTTAATCTATTCAGCAAGACTTACTGACAGATGAACTTTTACTTGGAAGTTCGTCTGATAGAGACTTGATTTGGAAACAATGGATGAACAGACAAACTTTGCTTCAACAAAGTTCAAACTTCAAAAAAACCCAGCAATTACCAATTATGAACAAAACAAGCAACAAACGAACTTTATTTATGAAAATTCATCTTTCAGAGAACCAATAAAGTGAACATGTTACAACAAACGAATTTTGATTCAAAAATTCAAATTTTAACATTTTGTAAAGAATTTTCAACATACGTATTTTGAGAAATGGAGATTCGTACAATAGTCATGTTGAACAGAGACTATATTTGCATTTCATTTTTGAAATTTCAAATTTCTGTTGTTCAACAGGCGAATTTCAAAGGATAGAAGAGTACTGTTACAGTGTGTAGCCAACTGAAATTCGTCTGATGGGCATCCAAATTTGAATTTTAAGCATGCTAACTTCTTCAAAAATGCAGTTTAATCACGGATATTCATCTAATAAACATCTAAAATGTGAATTTCAACTTTCTGAACTTACATAACAAATCTAGATGCTCAAGGCTTTCTTTTTCATATTTTGGTTGTGCCTTCCATATTAGCTCCATTATATGGTTCCATTATCATTTGAACTTGTGAGAAGCACCTGTAACTTATATCAAACATACTCCGATGCTAAAGTTAGAATTGATTCAATGTCAGAAACTTTAATTTAGATAGATATAAGGACATACTTATAGTTCACTGGGATTTACCATACCTAATTCTCTTTTGATTTTACAATGTCTATCTTCTGGAAGGGGCTTTGTCAGAAAGTCAGCAACTTGATCCTCGGTAGGGATGTATTCTAATCTGATTTCTCCTTTCAGAACATGGTCCCTTATAAAGTGATGCCTAACTTCAATATGCTTTGTCCTTGAATGCATGATAGGATTCTTTGTGATGTTGATAGCACTTTGGTTGTCACACATTATTGGGATTTCCTTCATCTCAAACTCACGATCTTCAAGCTATTGCTTCATCCAATAACTTGGGCACAACAGCTGCTAGCTGTAACGTACTCAGCTTTTACAGTGGATAGAGTCACACTATTTTGCTTCTTGCTGAACCATGAAACCAAGGATCCTCCAAGGAACTGACATGTTACACTTGTGCTTTGTCTGTCAGTTTTGGATCCACCAAAATTAGCATCAGTGTATCCAATGAGATCTTCTCCATTGCCCTTTGGGTACCAAAGTCCTATTTGTGATGTTCCAATTATATATCTGAAGATGCGTTTCACAGCAGTTGCATGGGTTTCTTTGGGATATGATTGGAATCTTGCACACATATAGACACTAAACATGATATCAGGTCTGCTAGCTGTTAGGTATAGTAGAGATCCAATCATTCTTCTGTATTGGGTTATGTCAAAAATTTTTCCTCCTTCATCCATATCAAGCTTAGTTGCAGTAGCCATAAGAGTTCCCATTGGCTTGGCTTTTTCCATGCCAAACTTTTTCAATAGCTCTTTCAGATATTTTGATTGGTTGAGGAAGATATCATCAACACATTGCTTAATTTGCAGTCCAAGGAAGAAGTTAAGCTCACCCATCATTGACATTTCAAATTCACCCTGCAATAGCTTAGAGAAATTCTTGCAAAGAGATTCATTAGTAGCACCAAATATAATATCATCAACATAAATTTGAACAATAAATAAATCTTTTTTTTCTTTCTTAGTGAACAAAGTAGTATCTACTTTTCCTCTATTGAATCCCTTTTCAGTTAGAAAGTTGCTTAGCCTTTCATACCATGCTCTAGGAGCTTGTTTTAAACAGTAAAGAGCTTTCTTTAGTTTATAAACATGGTTTGATTTTGTAGAGTCCTCAAAGCCTGGAGGTTGGTCTACATAAACTTCTCCCATGATATATCCATTCAAAAATGCACTTTTTATTAGATAAGCTGGCTTCCTAAGAGGGGGTAAATTGAGAAGATTAAAAATTTTTCTACAAAACGTCAAGAAAGTGAAGAAAGCAAAGGGTGATGGTAAAATAGAGTATAAATGAATGAACAGTAAAAGTACTAGTAGGGGAGAGAAGACTCAAATATTTATCCTGGTTCGGTCTCTCAACTTGACCTAGATCCAGTCCCCAAGTCACCACTTGAGATTTTCCACTATTTTGCAAGAATTCAGTGGGCTTCTTGCAAATGCCACAGTACAGCGTTGATGCTTTGTTTCTAGAGTTCACACTTTCTCTCTTTACACTCTCACTAAGTGCTTCCTCAATACCTTGTGATATCCCCTCACAAGAAAATCTTTCTTTTAGATGAAGATAAGATTGTTTACAATGAATAAACTCTCTTAATCAGAGTGTATATGAAAGTTAAGGTACAAAGAATGAAGTATATGAGAGGAAGAGACTTTGAGTAGATGATTTTACAGAGTTTCGGTATATACGAAGTTAAAATCGTTACCCATATCTTCAAATGAAGTTCTATTTATAGATTTCTGCCCCAACTATACATTAGAAACAAGATCTAGCCGTTAGAGATGTTACCCAACAGTTACACTAAGAAACTATGCATTTACCAACCACATTTAATGCTTCTGACACTCCAAGTTCAAATTTCAGTTGGTCAACAAACAAATTTCGCAGAAACTGAAAGCTACAGCCTTTAACGTTGAACTCTCGAAGTTCATCTGTTATGAAACAAAATTCAAATTTTCATCTTTAGAAAATGATTTTATGTTGGAACATACGAATTTTCATGTTGAAAGTCTTTCTGTTAAGTGTGAACAATAATTTCATTTTGCTACAGTCCTTTCGAAATTCAAATTTTGGAACCCAAAATTCGTCTTTCAGTAGCTGGTTTAATAATGCACAGTAGTTCATCTTATTCAAAATTCGAATTTTCAAAGGGCAAAATTCGTCTGTCAGAGAGACCTCTTTTCAGACTTACTTCAAAGTTTGAATTTATTAATACTGTCATTCGTATGTCAATATATCATTATAATAGACTCACAAGCTTTGTTTATGAAATTTGAATTTTCATATTCAAAGTTTGTCTATCAGTGAGCAATTTTGAAGCCCTATCTAAACTTGGTTTCAGAAGAACTTTGACATATTCTCAGATTAATTTTTCAATTTTCATAAGTTGCATGTTATCTAAAATTTGAATTTTCAAAAGCTAAAGTTAATCTGCCAAATAAAGCTCTTTTCAGACACGTATCAAAATTCAAATCTCTCAAGTCAAAATTCATCTGTCAGAGAAGCATCTCCTCAGACTTATTCAGTTTTAATACGAAATTTGAATTTCCAAAGCCAAAGTTCGAATTTTCAAAACAGCAGATCAGTATAAACCTTTCAAACTTCGTCTGTTGGTGGGTGTTTTTCAAATATCCCTTGAATTAACATAGAATCAAGGTTTTAAAACATCTTTTCACCAAATCAAAGTCTTTTACTCAAATTAAAACATTACTAAACATTTTATATCTATTCTTGCACTGATTTTTCTATAATTCCTTCACTTGAAACCTTTTGTGCACCTTTGATATCTTTATTCCAAGCTCTTGAAGGTTGGTTTGGAATCATCAAAACACTTGACTCAAACACTTTTCACATCCATTTGATATAACATTATGTTTTTCATGCATGCATATGCCAACAAGATTCTAATTGCTTCTAATCTTGCAACCGGAGTAAAGGTCTCCTCAAAATCAATACCTTCTTCTTGATTATATCCTTTGGCAACTAGTCTTGCTTTATTTCTTATTATTGTTCATGATTCATTAAGTTTATTTCTAAAGACCCATTTAGTGCCAATGATAAGGTGATTTTTAGATCTAGGCACTAAATCCCAAACTTGATTTCTTTCAAACTGATTTAATTCATCTTGCATGGCCAGAATCCAGTATTCATCAGTTAAGGCTTCTTTAGCACACTTAGGTTCAATTTGAGAAATAAAAGCACAGTTGATCATCTAATCCCTTAGCTGTTTTCTGGTTTTAACTCTCTCTTGAACATCCCCAATCACTTGATCAACAGGATAATTCCTTTGATATCGCCAAGCTTTGGGAAGTTCTTGAGATATATCTTCATTATTCTCATCCTCAAAGTCTTTCTCCTCAATATCTTCCTCTATGTTAATAGATTCAGATATTTTTGGAGGCTCAGTTTTACCTTCTTCAGAAATATCTAAGTTCTTAAAATTCAAAATAAGCTCATCTTCATCAATGACATGCTTGGAAACTGTTTCATTTTCAATAAACACAACATGCACAGATTCCTCTACAGATTTAGTCTTCTTATTGAAAATTCTATATGCTTTACTCCTATTAGAATAGCCCAGAAATATACCTTCATCAAATTTGGCATCAAACTTACCCAAATTCTCCTTTCCATTGTTGTGGATGAAATATTTATAATCGAACACATGCAAATGTGAAAGGTTTGGCTTCTTTCCTTTTTACAGCTCATAAGGAGTCTTCCCCAAAATTGGTCTGATGTAGGCTCTGTTAATGATGTAACTTGCTGTGTTTACTGCATTAGCCCAGAATACTTGAGAGATTTCCTTTTGATTCAGCATTGCTCTTGCCATTTCTCCAATTGTTCTGTTCTTCCTTTCCACCAATCCATTCTGCTGAAGAGTTCTTGGAGCTGAGAAGTTGTGATCAATTCCATGTTCATCACAGTACTCCAGAAAGCATGAATTTTCAAACTTTCCTCCGTGGTCAGACCTGATAGACACAATAGAAATACCCTTCTCATTTTGCACTTTCTTAGCTAAGGTTACAAATGCATCAAAGGTTTTACTTTTGGAAGAAAGAAACAAGGTCCAGGTAAATCTAGAGTAATCATCCACAATCACAAGAACAAACAAATTTCCACTAATGCTTTTTACTCTAGATGGACCAATCAGATCCATATGCAATAGTTGCAGTGGTCTAGATGTCGTGACTACATTTTTAGATTTAAAAGATGATTTAGTTCGTTTTCCTTTAAGGCATGCATCACATTCTTTGTCTTTTTCAAAAGAGATTTTTGGTAAGCAGTGATTAACTCATTCTTAACCAGTTTTGACAGTTGGTTCATATTAACATGCACTAATCTTCTATGCTACATCCAACTATCATTATCCTGACTAATCAAACAGACAGAATCTAAGGAAGAAAGTTCATCAAGATCAATAGTACAGCAGATACCATCCCTTTAAACCTTGAGGATTACTTTGTGATCACTTTTTCGGATGACTAGGAAAAATTTTGAGTCAAATAGTACCCAATTACCTTTGTCACATGTCTGACTCACACTTAGCATATTGTGATTGAGACCAATTATAAACAGCACCTCTTCAATAGATGTCTCTGGATTCTTACTCATAATTCCAATTCCAACTATTTTGCCGTATTGATCACCTCCAAAGGTCACCTTTCCTCCCTTTCTGTCTTTAAAGGTGATGAACTTCTCCTTATCACCAGTCATGTGACTTGAGCAGGAATTGTCCATATACCATTTGTTGCTCTTTCTTGCTTTAAGACAGATCTACAAAACAAAGTTCAGAGTTTCTTTTTAGGTATCCAAATTTGCTTGGGTCCTTTTCTGTCAGTGGCATTTTCCCTAGATACAAGTGTACCTTTGGGAACCCACTTTTCCTTCCTGTCAAGTCCATTTTTCTTCAACGCACATGAACTGGAAATATGTCCCTTCTTGTTACAGAAGTGATAAGTGGTGAAAGGGCTGCTAGATTGTGATGCAAAAAGAAAGTAATGCAGATAATATTTTTGTTTCACATATTTTGGTTGATCATAGGATTCAATGCAATTTGAAATTTGATCTTTCTTTTTATGCCCATTAGCATGCACAAAATACCTCATATACAGATTTTGATTTTTCTTTTTAATTTTTTCTTTTACTGCACAAGGATCATAGCCAAGTCCAGATTTTCCTTGTGTGATTCTCTAACTTCCCATTAAAGCAGACAACATATCTTTACCCTTAGTAAGTCTAGCCATGCTTTTCAGTAGATAGTCATTAGTTTGTGTTAATTCAATACATGATGTACAGCAAGCAGATTCAGATTTATGCAAAGATGTAATGTCAGAAATATTGCACTGAGATTCTAACTTGTTAATCTTTTCTTAGCATGTCTCATTTCTTTAGCTATCTTAATAAATTCATCATGCAGTTCATGAAATGCATCAATTAATTCAGAATAAGAAGGTTTAGATTCATATATCTCATCCTCATGATCACTATTGGATGGATTTTGAGTTTCTTTAGATGCAAGTGCCATCAAGCAGATATTGGCAATTTCATCTTCATCTTCTTCTTCTTCATCTGAGTTGTTGCCCCAGATTGATGAGATATATGCCCTCTTCTTTTTGCTCTTGTTAGCAGCTTTCTTTTCTTTTTCTTGCTTCTTTAGGAATTGTGGACAATCGTATTTGATGTGCCCTTACTTTTTGCATTCGTAGCAAGTAACAGGTTCTTTTCCTTCTTTCTTGTTGTCTCCAGCTGCTCCTTTCTTGAAGAATCTTTTGTTTCTTTTCTTGTTGTAAAACCTTCCAAATTTTCTGACCATCATAGCCAGAGTTTCTTCATCTAATTCATCTCCTTCATCAGATTCTTCTTCATTCTTTTCAGCAGTTTTTAGAGTAAGACCTTTCTTTTTCCTGTCTTCTCCTGCTTCCTTGATAGCCTTTATCTTTCCCTCATATTCTTCAAGGCTACCGAAGAGGGCTGTAACAGAGGCCATTGATTCTCCTCTGGCTTCCTCTATTGCTATTTCTTTAAGTTGCCACTCCAGATGAAGAGCTCTAAGGATGTTTCTCACCTTTTCTGGCTGAGTGTACTCCTTGCCAAGACTCTTCAATTGATTCACAATAAGAGTGAATCTCTTTTGTAGCTCTTTGATGCTCTCACCTTCCACCATTCTAAAGCTTTCATATTCACCAATGCAGGAGTTCAATTTGTTCTCTCTTACTCTAGTGGTTCATTCATGAGCGATTTCTTAAGTGTCCTACATACCCTTGGCTATGGAACATTGTAACACTCTGCAGAATTCGTCTTGGTTTAATGCACTGACCAGGTAGTGTTTTGCCTTAAAGTTCAGTAAGACTCTTCTCTCATCTTCCTCATTTCACTCATCCTCTGGCTTCTCCTTGTATTTTCTATCATCCTGTAGTTTCTTGGGACAAAGTCTCCCTTCTAGATGATAGGCCAGATGTCCAGATCAATAGACTGGAAATAGATTTATATTCTCATCTTCTAGTATCTATAGTGCTGTCCACTGAAGCCAGTTGGTATGTTTGTGTTGTTTCCCTCAAGTAGTATACTTTCTCCAAATCCAGCCATTGAATTTCCCAAACTGTTAGATCCTTCGTTTGGGAACCCAGACTCTGATACCACTTGTTAGATATGCTGGCTTCCCAAGAGGGGGAGAATTGGGAAGATTAAAATTTTCTGCAAAGGTCAAGAGAGTGATGAAGGCAAAAGTGACAGTAAAATAGAGTATAAAGGAATAGTAAGGTAAAAGCAGTAAAGGAGAAGGGAGAACACAGATGTTTATCCTGGTTCGGTCTCCTTATCTTGACCTACATTCAGTCCCCAAGCAACTACTTAAGATTATCCACTATCTTATAAGAATTCAGTGGGCTTCTTGCAATTGCCTCAGTACAGCTTTGATGCTCTATTCTTAGAGCTTACAACCTCACTCTTTGCATTCTAGCTAAGTGCTTCCCAAATCCCTTGTGATATCCTTTCACGAGAAAATATTTCTTCCAGATGAAGATAAGATTGATTACAATAAATGAACTCTCTAATTTAGAATATATATAAAAGTTGAGGTGCAAAAGAATGAAGTATGAGAGTAAGAGGCTTTGAGTTGAGAATTTGACAGAGTTTCAGTATATACAATGTAAATTCATTACCCATAACTTCAAATGAAGTTCTATTTATAGATTTAGGTCTTAACTATATGTTAGAGACTAGATCTATCCGTTAGAGACGTTACCCAACGGTTACTCTGAAAAACTATCCGTTCACCAACGCATTTAAAGCTTCTGACACTCAAAGTTTGAATTTTGGTTGGTCAACAGACGAATTTCACGGATACCGAAAGTTAAAGACTTTAACGTTGAACTTCAAAGTTCATCTGTTATAATGCAAGGTTCAAATTTTCATCTTTGAAAAATATTTCTATGTTGGAACATACGAATTTTCAAGTTAAAGTTCCTCTGATAAGTGTGAACAGTTGTCCTATATTGCTACAGTGCCTTCGAAGTTCGAATTTTGGTGCCCAAAATTTGTCTGTCAGTGGGCAGCTCAATAAGGCATAATAGTTCATCTTTTCAAAATTCGAATTTTCAAGATTCAAAGTTTGTCTGTCAAAGAGAGCTCTTATCAAACTTAATTCAAAGTTCGAATATATGAATACCAACATTCGTATATCAACAGATTATCATAACAGACTTGCAAGCTTTGTTTCTAAAATTCGAATTTTCAAAATCAAAGTTCGTTTGTCAGTGAGCTAATTTTGGACTCTTTTTAAACTTCACTTTCAGATGAGCTTTGACATATCCTCAGACAAATTTTTCATTTTTATGAATTGTGTTTTATCATAAATTCGAATTTTCAAATCTCAAAGTTCGTCTGTCAGAGAAGGCTCATGCCAAAGTTCGAATTTCTTCACTCAAAGTTCGTCTGTCAGAGCAATCTCTTTTCTGACTAACTTATTTTCAATCTGAAATTCGAATTTCAGAAACCAAAGTTCAAATTTTCAAAGCAATAGATCAGCTTTAACACTTTAAAGTTCGTCTATTAGTGGGTGTTTTTCAAGTATTCCATGAATCAACATGGAATCAGATTTCTAAAAACATTCTTTTGGCAATTCAAAGTCTTTTACTCAAATTAAACATAGTAAGAAATCCTATATCTAATCTTGTGCTGATTTTACTTGGATTTCTCCATTTGGAATCTTCCATGCACCTTTGATATCTTCTTTCCAAGCTCTAGAAGATTTGTTTGGAATCATCAAAACACTTTATTCAACATATTGGTGAGACTAAAATGTCGGGTGTTGTAGAAGGATTATTGTTATGTTTGGTAGAAAGAAGTTAATTTCAAGAAAGGGAAAATGAGAGGGAAAACCCATCTTAATATGTTTGATATATAGCTCTTTCATTGGAAATATTTTTTATAGTCAATAATAACTCTTCCATTAAAAAATAAATACACTAAGATATATTTTCTCTCTCATTTTCACTTTCTTGAAACAAACTTTTTTTTCTACCAAACATGGCATAAGAGTTTGCTGGGAATTAGGCTTGAGGAGAGTGGAAGTAGAGTTAGAGTCCCTTGCTGTTGTTAGTATCCTTCTGAGTGGTCTTACAAGATCTCGTTGTGCTTCTATTGCAGATATGGCTCTCTAATGGCTAAAGAGGAATTGGACTGTTACAGTTTGTTTTAGCTTAGCCCTAGAGACTTTGATATTCCTACTGATGCTCTAGTGAAATTCGGGAGGTTGAGTAAAATCCCTTTCATGTTTTACGATGGTGTCCCCGAATGTACTAGGGAACCTGTTATGAAGGATGTTGTTAGGGCTCGGGCCCTCCACTTGTAATGCTTGTTTATTTTGAGGTTTTGTCTGGTCGTTGTTAAAAAAAAAAAAGAGTAGGTAGGAACTTTTTGGGAAGCCAAATGTGAGAACATGAGGAAATCTACAATGGTTTTTTTTTCCTGCTAATGTCATTAAGGGGGTGCAATAGAATATACTCTCTCCAGTTTTTAATGTAAATTACTTTTAACTAACTCATCAAAATCAAGAAAAGTTTGTTATATCATTAAAATTGTCTCTAAAATTAATGTGTTTTTCATTTTTACCCTCTAATAAATACTACAAATTCAAATAATCCATATTCTCTCTCATAATTAAATAGGGTCATTTTAGAAATAAAGTAATTATTGCTCCAAAAATTGATAAAATGTGACTTACATTTGGAATCATAAAAATTTTTTTAGAATGTGACTAATAAAAAGGAAAGGATGGAGTAGTTGAGATTTATGAGATTAAAGAAGACGAAGACTTGGGAACTTTTCTTGGTGTGCCACTCTCTTATGGTAGATTGAGACAAAGAAGCTTCAACTTAATTCTTGATGAAGTGAAGAAAAATTCCCTTTTTATTTCAGTATGCCAGTATAATAATGAACGAAGAAAAATGTTTAACGGAATTTTTTTTTATAAAATTTTAAGTTTTGAAGTTTCAACGTGATATGTATATTTTAAATATATGAGATCTTAAAAATATTTAAACTAATTATTTTAGACATAGGTATGAATTTGTAATTACAGTTATTTACTTCAAATATCAAATGGTTTCAGAAAATTACTTACTATGTAATAACTATATTTATTTAATAAATATATAATTTAAATTTTGGAAAATAATGATTTTTCTTTAATTTAATTTTGATGTGTATATTTATTGAATAAGTATTCTTTTGAATATTCATGATTGTAATTTGTCATTAATAATATTATTAAGAGGATATTAACTAATAGATAATGAAAAGAATAATGAATATAATTTTTAACTTACTTTTCTAAAATACATATAATTATTTAATAAATATAAAAAAATTAAATTTAAAAAAATAACGATCCATTTTAAATTTAACTTTTTTTTTGCCTTCTTATACATTTTTATATTTTAATATGTATATTTTGTTGTTCAATATTAAAAAATTTTTATTTAAAATAATATATTCTAATTTACTATGATTTTTGTCTGTTAGTAACTAGATTCATTTCGCTTACGGAATTTGTAATCTTCAGGAATCAAAATGTCAATCCCCTAGAAATGGTGATCAAGTCTGTTACAACTTCATCACCATGCGCCCATTGCTATTTACTATGATCTTCTATTAATTTACAAGATGAATAAGGTTGGATCGAATGAACGAGGGCCTGGCGGTGTGGCAGGGGCGATAGTTGCCGGACCTGTAGCCGGCGACTGAGATAGTTGACGGAGTAGAGGCAATCGTTGTCGGCGGTGACAGTGGTGCCGTAGGAGAGAGAAAATCGGTGGCTTGGGCCAACATTTGGGCGAGAAAGACTAAGGAAAGCCAGGGGTGCGGGAGTTTGGCGCGGCGACGTCGTCGTCGGCTGAGGCTTGACTAAGAAGTGGGAATCGGCGCCGGAGGTGACAGCGGTGACGGAGGCGATAGAAAGCTGGGGTTAGAGTGCGTTGGAGGGCCAAATTTTGCCTTCAAGGTTCGGATTCCATACGCCCAAATCTCTGTTCTCATCCAACATTTCAATGATACGATTATAGTTGTTCTCTTTGGCTATTAGATTTGCTTGGATCAAAGATTTTCGTTTGAGTTAGAGTGGACAATTTGCTGATGTTCGGATGTGCAAATCTGTTATGCTTCTTTGCAAATAATTTTTCAATCAATGAAAATGCTGAAAATATTTAACTTCTCTTTATCAATCTACGTGAATATTTTAATGTTCAATGTATGCAATTAATTTTTTTTATTTTTATGTTCAATGTTTGTGAAAGGAGGCTGACTTCCATTTCCCGTACTAAAATTTCGCCCAACCGAACGGGTCCTTAGTTCTCTCATGTAGTTCCCTGCAGTCTAATTCATGAGCAACCATGATAGTTAAGAACTTACTGGGTTACCATGGGACTCCCCTGAGACCTCAGTATATTAATAATTTTCTTTTTGAATGGTGTATATAATTTTAGCTTCAATTACGATAACTTACGCTTGTTATGTAATAATAATACAATGTTTTGCTGCTTATTTCTCGCGTGGTGTTATTGTTGTCAAATTTTGACAAAGTCTTGTTCTGACAGCGATTTGAGAACGAGTTGCATCCAACTATGCTTCTGGGCAAGAATGCTCATGAGGAAACCCTATTTGATGTTCTTAATATGAAGAAAGATGCAAGCTATGAAGAGATTCGTGCCAGATATTGCAGTGCTATCCTCAATTCACATCCTGATAAATTATTAAAGACATCTGAGATGTCAAGCAGTCATCAAACATCAAGAGATAGATTCCTCAATGTACAGAAGGCATGGGAAATTCTCAGCAATTCAAGCTCTCGATCAATATATGATAATGAGCTGCATGGTTCAAGGCAGAATGCATTGGCTGCTGAGGTCGAAGAAGATTTAAGTTTGCAGGATATGATCGCTGAAGAAGCCGGAGAAGCATTAGAGTTCTCTTACCAGTGCAGATGTGGTGATTACTTCTCCATGGACTCCACAGAATTGGAGAAAATGGAGTATTTATTGGTGAGGGATGGAGGTGAGATTTCTTTTCTTACAGTTGATGCTTCACCGGGGTCAGTGATTCTTCCTTGTGGATCTTGTTCTCTTAAAGCTCGTCTTCTCATTAACATGGATGATAACAATTGAATTCATTCACGTTGTGGTTTGTTTGATTGTGCCTACTTCCTGTGTCTGGTGTAGCATATCCATTGACATATTAAAAAATCTTCTACAGTAAATGTAGAATGAATTTATGCTGCATTTGGTGCAACCATAGGAAATGAATTTGGGGAAAGGGAAATGCTAAGAGAAAGTATGAAAATTGTGTTTGGTGGATCTCAAATGATTTTGTATCAAACTGCCCCTTAAAGATATGGCCTAGTAAAGAATCTAATAGGTTTTAGATCTATCGGTTCTTCCGCAGTTTTTCTCCTCAAGTTACCCAGCATTTACTGACAGGAAATTTCACGAGGAAAATCATTATAATCTGCTCACAAACTTGTGATTTGGTTGTTTTTACGAAACCAAACACTTTGCTTGTTTGGTATGTTCTTATCCCAGGCTCACTGCCCATATTGTCTAATTTTGGATCTGAAGCATAGAAGACTTTATAGCCTTTGCTTGCCTCCGGAAAACAAAGTAGGAAATAGATTGTGGTGCTGAAAGGCGCCCCACTTCATTACAACCCAACCATGTCATGAAAACAAAGAGGCAACACTGCTTTATTACCATCTAATGATCAAAGGTATGAGGAAAATAAATACTTTTGAAGACATAATTTGGTTTTAACATATTGACTCAGCAGGTTCGATACTAAATTGTAAATACTAGTTGGTACATTTAATTTCATGTCATGAATACACATTTGACGCTTGTGTCATGTTTATCATTGTCTCTTAGAGGTTGTTTTGAAATAGCAAAAATAAAATAAAAAATAATTTTGTAGATAATTTTTTTTTAAATTAAACATTTTAATTATTATCAAGTAATGATGGTAATAGTAACAAATTTATGTATCTTATTTTTTCTTTTTTGCAATGAAAGTAATAATTTTTTATTACCATAAACGAATAGACTGTTGTGGCACTTTTTACATTATATAGCCCGCAGCTGTTAGGAAAAATAAAAAGTTAAACTATTTGCAACCAATAGAAATGACATAGTTTAATTATGATTTGAAGCGTCAAAATTTTCCTTGGGACTCAAGCTCAACCTGAATAAAAACGTAAATTATGAAATCTTGAAGTGTATTTTAGGTAAAGTATAGAGAAAGATAAAGATGGAACGGCAGGTGTCACCTCTGATAATATAAGATCCTATAGATAATATATGATCCTATCTCGATAGAAGTGGATATCATCTTTTCATATATATATATATATATGTATGTATTTCATCTATATATATGTATGTATGTATTTCATCTAAAGTGCATTTTAGAGTCTGCAAGAAAAATTAAAAAAAAAAAAAGTTAATGGTCTAACTTATCTCGTTTTCATTCAGAAAGTTATAAATGATGTAGAATATGACTATTATTTAACTGATTGCATTTTAAATATTTTCTTCTATTCATGATTATAGGATTGGATTAGATAAAATTATAAAAATTAAGCAAAAACTCAAAGGTAGCTTGACGGTTCAATCAGCTACATAACCAATGCCGATTCTGTACCAAGAGAAAAGTTGAAGATAACCACTATCACATAGGTGGTGTTACAAATGACTTATTTTCAGTTATATAGATTGTCTAACTGGACAATCAATTTCTTTTGTTACATCAAAGAGATTTGAATCCTTAATTTCTACTCACACTCTTTTCTATTCTTACATTAAGAGGATTTGATCCCTTAACTTCTATCTATATTTCATTCTATCCTTATCTTCTAAACAAGTCTCATGTGGTAATATATAAGATAATTCAAATTTTATTCAAAATAAAGATTATTTCTTTTCATCACAACATAAGGCAATTCAAATTCATCAATGTCGAGATATATATCAAGGTTGCTCAGCAGCTACATTATCTTCCTCATCTGCAAGACAAGGCTAGTGTTAATATAATCCATGTAAATAAAATTAAACTTTATTTCACAACAGTTAAAACATTGTAATCTAGAATATTTCCTATGTCATAATAGATGGGACTAAAATTAAAACAGAAATTAAATTGGTTGTGCGCGCGCAGGGATATACGTAATTAACAAACAATTATTTTTCATATCCGTCACATTGAATAAGTGTTTATACCTATGTTTATTAAGTTATCTTCTTCTTGTTGAAGTTATCTTCTTAATCTAATCAAAATTTGGTCTTTTAAATTAAAAATGGGTTGAGTTTCAGAAAAATTATGATCATCAAGAAAAGTTGTTGTAACTAGTAAGGTTAAGAAAGTTCTACAAATGAAGTTAGAAGTTTTTTTAAAGACTGAAATTAAATTAAATTATAGTGATTAAATAATATTGAATTATCAATTTTCATGGTTTATATGTGAGAGATAATTAACCATGCCATTAAAACCAATATCATTAGGATGAAGTCAAAAAACTAATGATTAAATTAAAACGTGATTTGGGTATTTTAAATGAAAAAATGTTTTTCAACTAAAATGTGACAAGTATATACTTTGTCAATAATAATATCATACATTTAGTGTTTAATTGAAAGTCTCGTACTACAGTCTTAACTATAGTTAATATTATTTTTTGGTATATTGAGTTCTCCAATTAAAATATGATAAGCAAGAGAATTCTGGAAAATATTGTTTGTCTTTTTTATTTTTGTTTACAAAAATGTATGAACACTTACGAAGAGCTGGAGGAATAATGCGTCTTCTCGCCATAGCCAAATGCACAGTAGCAGACCCAGAAATTTTATGCTGTGGGGCAACATACATATGCTATCGCATCTAACAAAATAACATAATGTGAAATATTTTTGCCCTAAACAAGGATCATCAAACACGGTGAAAAAAAAAATCATCAAAAGCTTTTCCAAATCAAATTCCAGAAAAAAATTCTTAATATATGAGCCAGCGATCTATTTCTACATTTATTTAAGTATTAGGAAGAATGGTTGGCCAAAAAAAAAAGTGAGAATGAGAATGATCAAATTAACACATATAGAATTAGTAACAAGAAGAAGAATCATATCAAACAAAATAAAAATCCAAGACATAATAAAGAACTAACAAACTATAACTCTTATAGATAAAAGATGAGTTTATGTAGTTAATAAATTAGAGTCATAATTGACTAAAACAAAAAATAAAGATATATGATATATATGAAAAATATGTTGGAATCATGAGATAAGTACATCCTTAGAAATAATGTTATCAAATATTAAGAATAATAAACACACATAAAACATATAATACCAAGAGAAAAAAATCTTTGCAAAGAGAAGCAAAGCAAGTATGAGAACCTGCCTCACAAACAAAATACAGAATTTGTTATGAAAAGCCATGAATGAATGATTTTTTCATTCACAAAGCAAATTAATTGTGAATTACAAAGCAAGATTAAGTGATCATTTATATAGAAAATGGAATACATGGTGGGACACAAAATTCTAAATCCTCGTGTCAGAATAGTAAGACTTATATTCATGAAGTGGATACGAATGTCAACAGAGATTTGAGAAAAGAAAGATTAAAAAGGAAATTTCAATAAAAATATTCTAAATCCTTGCGTAAATGTTAGAAGGAGGCTAACAGCGTAACATGACTTTCATTGATAAAGCACATACAAATGCAACAAATTTATGAGAAAGACCAAAGGGACAATCGCACTTAGAGACCAAAGTTTTGAATAAATGCCACTAATACATCCAAAAATTTTGAAATGATAAAAATAGACTCATGGTCCTACACTTAACAAAATATAATTATTAAATTACTTAAATACTCTTTCTGAAATAGAAGTACCAAATAGCTGAAGAATAGTGTCAAAATATGGACTCAAAAATATCAAATTCTTTAAGTTGAATATCAAATAATATAGACTAATAATTATAATTGGTGAGTGAAATTTCATTTTTTGATATAAAATAGGAAAATATTAATGTCAAATCCTGATATGACAAAATTAAATGGCTGATATGGAGTGTAAAAAATTGGGAGTGAAACTTCTAGTTTTAAAAATTTGGAGCATCATATGTTAATTGTTTAACACTCATTCTTAGCTACTTTATACTTAAATTTAGGATTTAACATTGATCTCCAGCCATTTTACACTAAATAGTTTACGCTCACTAAAATTAGAAGTCTCACTTCCCATTTTTTACATTTTTCATAAGCCATTTAATACAGTCATTCTAGGATTTGACAATAATTTTCCCTCATATTACACCAAGGAGTGAAATTTCATTTGCCAATTACAACTGTCTTTGATACTCAATTTAAAAAATTTGATACTCTTGTATCTAGGTTTTAACACTCTTCTTTAATCATTTAACATTAACTATCAAGAATTTAACATTGATCTTCCTCAATTTTACATTAAATAATTTATAATTATTAAAAAAAATTAGAAGTCTCATTTCTAATTTTTGACATTTATTATAAGCCATGTGTCATTGTCATTCCAATATTTAACATTAATTTTTCAAATTTTATATTAAGAAATAAACTTTTACTCATCAATTACAATTGTTTGCTCATGTTTTTTGACACCTAACTTCAATAATTTGACACTTTTGCACCAAGTTTTGGCAATCTTCTTTAGCTATCTAACATTGCATTTTCAAGAAGGGTATTTAAGTAATCTAATAATTAAATTTTATTAACTTTAGGATCATGGGTTTGTTTTTGTTATTTCAGAATCCTAGAATTTATTAATGGTATTAATTTAAAAGTTTGGTTCTAAAGTGTCATTCTCCCAAAATCAAAATATTGATGATGACATAATATTAATACAAAACAACCTTATGGTATCAGCAATGTTCCTAAAACTAAATCAGATTCAATAGAGATATTGGTACAAACTTATATGACATTAGAATATAAAAGGGAAAGTTTCAGCCATAAAAACGTCATTTTTTACAAAAAGCCAAATTGGAAAAAAAAAAAAAAAAAGAAAAAGAAAACACACACACGACTTCAAAACAGCGAAACCTAAGTCCTAAGCTACTGGGGGTTTTTTTTTTGGGCCAGTTTAATTGCTTAGGTACCGAATTGACTAATTTTCCAACTGTGGACCTTTTTTTTTTTTATGATAACAAGGATTTGAGTAGATATCATGAAATAAAAAGTATTTATAGAATTGTTAGCCAAAAAAAAGGTGTATCTTTAGAATTACACAAAAAAAAGTGTTAGTTAGGCCAACTTCCCAAGAGAGGGTGTGAATTGGGAAGATTAAAAATTTTCTGAAAAATATCAAAGAGATGAAGAATGCAATATATAATGGTAAAACAGAGTATAAATTAATAATAGTGAAAGTAGCATAAAAGAGAAGACTCATAAATTTATCCTGGTTCGGTCTCTTCACTTGACTTATGTCCAGTCCCCAAGTCACCACTTGAGATTTTTCACTATTCTACAAGAATTCAGTGGATTTCTTGCAAATGTCACAGTACAACATTTATACTCTGTTTTCTAGAGCTTCTCTCAATCCCTTTCTGCACTTTCACAAAGTGCTTCCTAATCCCTTGTGATATCCCCTCACAAGAAAATCTATCTTCCAGATGAAGATTAGATTGTTTACAAAGATTGAACTCTCTTAATTAGAGTAAATATGAAAGTTGAAGTACAAATATTGAAGTGTGAGAGTTTGAGGCTTTTTGTAAATAATTTGGCAGAGTTTCAATATATACACAGTTAAAATCATTACCCACAACTTCAAATATTGTTATATTTATAGATTTAGGTCTCAAATGTCCGTTAGAGACAAAATCTATCCGTTGGAGAAGTTATCCAACGGTTACTTTGAAAAATTATCCGTTAACTAACCGCATTTAATGCTTCTGACATACTGAAATTCGAATTTCGGTTGGTCAACAGACGAATTTCACAGATACTGGAGGTTAACAGCTTCAACATTGAAATATCGAAGTTCGTCTGTTCATGAAGCAAAATTCGAATTTTGAAACTTAGAAAATGTTTTCATATTGTGACATACGAATTTTCAAGTGGAAAGTTTTTCTGTTAAGTGTGAACAATGTTTTCAATTTGCTACAGTGCCTTAGAAATTTGAATTTTGGAACCCCAAAATTTGTCTGTCCGTAGCTAGTTTAAAAGGCTCAGTAGTTCATACAATTCAAAATTCAAATTTTCAAATGGTGAAGTTCGTCCGTTAGAGAGACCTCTTTTCAGACTTACTTTAACATTCGAATTTATAAACACTGTTATTCATATGTCAACATTTTATTGTAACAGACTCACAACCTTAGCTTCTGAAATTCAAATTTTCATGTTCAAAATTTGTTTGTCAGTGAGCAATTTTGAAACTCAATATAATCTTGATTTTAGATGAACTTTGACATTGTTTCAAACGAATTTCTTTAGTTTTCGTAAGTTGCATTTTATCTGAAATTCAAATTTTCAAAACTCAAAGTTTGTATGTTGCTTAAAACTTTTTTCAGATACTTATGAAAATTCAAATTTTGGAAAATCAAAATTCGTCTGTCAGAGAAGTATCTCTTCAGACTTATTCAGTTTTAACTCGAAATTCGAATTTCCAAAGCTAAAGTTCGAATTTACAACATGACAGTTCAATATAAACCTTTTAAACTTCGTATGTTGGTGGGTGTTTTTCAAATAACTCATGATTTAACATAAGATCAAGGTTTTAAAACTTCTTTCCACCAAATTAAAGCCTTATACTTAAAATAAAACAAAACTAAATATCCTACAACAAACTTTGCACAGATTTCTCCAGGATTTCTTCACTTGAACTCTTTGAGCACCTTTGATATTTTTATTCCAAGCTCTTGAGAGTTGATTTGAAATCATCAAAACTTCTTGATTCAACAAAAAGTGTTTATAAAAATATTTAGGAATCACCCACCTTTCGTCAAAAGATTTGAACCTATACACTTATAAATTATAAGGTCTATATAACATTTGAATAAACTTTTATTACCAATTTAGCTTTACTTATGTATTTATTAGCACACATTGCAGGAAAACTTCTCAAAAATTAGGTATTAGTTGGCCAAAAAAAATAGTTGTTATTATATATTTAATTTAAATATAAAAGAACCATGGGTGATGATTTTAAACGGAAGATATTTCTAGTAAATAAATTTGAAATTATTTTAAAAGGTTTAAATACTATTAATTTGCCCACTTACCCTATACCCTAAATTCTAAACCCAAGTAAAATGAAAAAAATTACAAAACATTGATTTAATCAATTGGTATATGTAAAAAGAAATTTTCATTTTACATTTTTTATTTATTAATTTAATCTTAATCAATTTAAGTTGATTTAAAACTAATATGAAAGCATTATTATCTAGGGAAAATGACACTTAAGACCAAAATATTTAATTAATACCATTTTAAGATTAAAACATTTTAAAATGATTAAAAAAACCATGATCTTCAACTAATCAAAATTTTAAATAAAAAATGACCTAAATACCCTTTTGTTAAAAAGTTTTACACTCAACTTCCCCAATTTTACACTGGATACATTATAATCACAAAAAAATTTAATTGAAGAGCTCAATGTAAAACCAAGAAACTTAGTGTTAAATCATGAAACTTGAATAGTAAATCGCAAAAATTGAGTGTTAAACTTTTTAACAAGGTCATTTAGATTATTTCCTATTTAAATTTTTAATCAGTTTGAGACCATGATCTCTTTCTATCATTTTAAAATGTTTTGATTTTAAAATAACATTAATTGAATATTTTGATCATAAAGTGTCATTTTCCCTTATATCTATAAGCCACAGTGAATTTACAGCTTCTTATCAATTAATTTCAGATCCCTTTGAAAAGGAAGATGCTCCAAGTTAAAGTAAATGATCATACATGATGGCCAAAGTTAAAGCACATGCTGCAGTCGGGCATTATTAGACTCAATATGCAAATCTAGTTCTCATAGAACAAAATTGGTTGACTTTGGAAACCATTAAAACTCTTCTAAGGAACTCAATCTACAAAGCAAGGGGGAAAAAAGTTTAACCCAACCTAGTGTATATCTCACCAGATAGGTTATGCAAGGTTAACTAGTGGTCTAGTGTTTGAGTTCATTAGTGTTGTGTTAAATAATAGAGTTTTGCAGACAATCTATCTAAAAATCCCTATAAAGATTCAAATACATTCCCACATCATTAATCAATTCTCTAGAGTAACACTGACAAACAGTGGAACCCAGAGGGCTGAACTCTGTTAGGCTACATAAATAAACTTCCTTCTCTGTCAGCAGGAGGTTAAAAGTCCCAGGTTTCTCTTATACAAATTTTGTACAGACTAACAGAGAACAAACCAATGTATAATAACATTTCATACTAAGATTCTAACAAGTTCAGTACTTCCTTTACACAGCTTGAACTTGCAGTGGCAATTCAATGTTCTCGATTTTTGCTACGCGCGGCCATCTGAACATAAAACAGAAGTACAAAAATATCTGGTTAGTGAGATCATGCAGAAATGTATAATATCTTTTGTTTATAACAGTTAATATGCAATTTGCTCCTACGAAACTTCTACCAAAGTAGTTCATATATTGAGAAGTAGACATTGAAAATCAAGAAAGTACAATTCTAATAATTTCCTCTTCATTTTCTGACTGCTTTCTTTATGTTTGGGTTTTTGGATCCATCAAAAACAAATGGACATACCCTCGTAAAAGAACAAAAATATTATGGCAACACAATGCAGAATTGACAAAACATGTCTATAGTCTTAATTTAGGAAGAAAATCAGAGGTTTATCATATTGAAAACTAGATGAGAGAGCAGAGGATTTAACTTAGCTAGCAGCGGATGGCTCCAATGAATATCCATAATCTATAACCATCCATTCAAAATTGGACCCAAGTTCATCCTATCCATTATATCCATACTTTTAATGGATTGGATTGGGAATTAGAGGATCCGTTGTATAAATTTATGGATTATGGATAACCACTGTCATCCCCGGTTTTCATAATAGAAGGAGAGTGGATAGGTTTTAAAATTTCCAACAACTACAAACTAGCTAAACTTCCTATTTTCAAGGCAGGGTATTTATCTTCAATAGATCAAACGAGCTAAAACACAATTTTTCATGTTATAAGTAGAGACGACTTATAAAAGACAAATAAGTAACCTCAATATATCACTTGCTCTACTTAGCTGTAGCAGTTCGTTGAACAGTCGAGACACCATCCACAAATTTTGTCCGCAAAAGAACATTGGCATTATTGAACATGCCTTCCTTCAGTGAAACCACAATAAACTGCAAACCAAGGAACATAAAAAGGCAAAGTTATGGCTTCCAGAGAGAGATGTTTCTAGTTACATGTAGTTGCATACTATTAATAAGAATCAACAACATCCACAGATCTGACGATGCATTACTGACTATTCTTTCCCTAAAGATCCTCCACTTGAGGTCACTGTCATATCTTATCACTACCACATTAATTTGAAGAATCTTCAAATGTTGCAAAATGAAGATATACAATCATTTGAACTATTTTGAGTGCTTGGTAAGGGGAAAAAACTCGTTAAAGCTTCACAAGGACAGTTTGTGCTAAAGTGCAGCAAATTTCCGGAGAATAGACATTAAACCCCTGACAAGATTCTCTTTTGGTATAAATTCATCGTATAAATCTCAAGAAATTTATTGAACCTACAGTGAAAAGTAATTGTCTGAAATAAAGAAAAATAATACCACAGTGCCAAAAATAATCCTCATACCTGGAAGTGTGGAAAGTCAGCCTTTATCATTCTCCCTATGTTGAGTGTGGCTTAAATCAAGAGCTGCATCAACCTGTTACCAATTCAATAATTAACATAGCTAGGCTCAGCGGTATAATAATTGCTTCCAAAATATTTTATAGGAAATTATAACAGAAGCAGAATTGAAAGTCACAAAAAATCAAGCCTAAAAGGAAACGAAAATAAATTATGACTTCACAAGAACAAGCATTTTGTAAGCGGCAACAATCAAAAGTACTTCATGCTGTTATAATAAAAAATTCAAAACCATAGAATTTCTAATCTTATGTTAGACCTAAGTGCTTTTGCAGCAGGGCAATTATTCTTTTTTCTTGTGATGGTAGCAAATGAAGCAATTAAGGACACTAAACCATGAAAGCAAATGGTTTTGGTTTTCAAGTTGGATTTTGAGAAAGCCAATAATAGGGTTAACTTGGATTTTCTTCATTCAGTCATTAGGGTTTTGGTGAGGGTTAGAAAAGCTTGATTCAAGGCTGCCTTTCATCTATCGTCTTCTCTGTGGTGGTTAATGATGAGAACACCACCTTAGGCACAGGGATCCTCTCCTTGTTTACTTTAATCCCAAAAATATATGGTATCATTTGTCAACTAGAATTTCTAAGCGGGTTGGTTCATAGCTCGTTGGTTGGGTTGGTTCGAAGGGGTTGGAAGTCTCTTATTTACAGTTTGCTAATGGCATTGTTCACTTTCTCCCCCAGAATGAGGACAATTTTCAGCATGTGCTCTCTTTGCTTTGAGTTTTTGAAGTTGTGTCTGGTCTTGACTTTAATCTTGCCAAGTGAGAGTTGGTAGGTGATTAATGTCAATGACAGGGTTGTGGGAAAATAAATTGACGGCTGGTCTTGGGATTTTGCATCGACCCCTAACTTATTTGGGTGTTCCCCAAGAAGGTTATCCTTGTGCTGTGTCCTTTCAGGATCCAATATTGCACAAGATCTCGAAAAGGTTGCAAAGTTGAAAAGGGGCTTACTTTTGCTTGGGGAGCGGACTACTTTAGTCCAGGCTTCTCTGTCTTGTATCCCACTCTATTATCTCTGTTTATGATTCCTGTAGGGGTAACTAATAGGATGGAGAAGACTATGCAAGCTTCTTGTGGTGTTGGGCTGGTGAGACTAAAAAAGACCACCTGGTCAATTGGGATGTGTGGATAGCCGTACCTTGGTAATATGGTTCTATATTGGCTAAGTGGCTATCAATTTCTTTTGAAGCCTAATTCCTGAGGGCGTATGGTATTTAGGAGCAAATATGGAGCACACTAGAATAGTCAGGATGCTATCAGTTGGATCACAGCTACTCATCCAGGCCCCTAGAAGGCTATCTCTTAGGTGTATACATTTTAACATTGATTTCTTTTCAAGTTGGAAATGACTCTTGCTCGCAGTTTTAGGATCAGTGGATTGGGAAATCTGTTGAATCAAGAGTTTTGATGATTCCAAACTAACATTCAAGAGCTTGGATTGAAGATATCAAAGGAGATCAAAGCTGTCTCAAGTGAAGATTTTCTGAGTTCTTGCTGTTAGATCTTTTGTAGGATCCTTAGTTTTTGTTATGACTGGGTAAAAGATTTTGATTTGAAGAAAAGATGTTTTCAAACTTTGATTTTATGTTAAATCTTTAAATATTTGAAAAACACCCACAAACAGACGAAGGTTGAAAGGATAAGCTAAACTGTCAAGTTGGAAATTCGAACTTTGCCTTTGGAAATTCGAATTTCGAGCTAAAACTGAATGAGTCTGAAGAGATGGCTCTCTGTCAGACGAATTTTGGCTGTTCAAAATTTGAATTTTCATCTAGTCTGAAAGAGGCCTTTTGATAAACAGACGAACTTCACACTTTCAAAATTCGAATTTCAAGTAAAATGAAGTTTGTAAAAACCAAAGAAATTCGTCTGAAATTATGATAAAGTGCATCTGAGATCAAGAATGATTTAAGATTCAAAACTGCTATCTGACAGACGAATTTTGAACTTCCAACATTCGAATTTTCATATAAGTCTGAAAGATGCTTCTTTGCAACAGACGAACTTTGAGTCTTCAAAATTCGAATTTCAAACAAAACAAAAATTGAGAAAATAGAAGAAATTCATCTGAAACTATGTTAAAGTTCATCTGAGATCAAGAATGATTTAAGTTTCAAAACTGCTCTCTGACAGACGAACTTTGAACATTAAAATTCGAATTTCAGAAGCTAAGTTCTTGAGTCTGTTAAAGTGAAACATTGACATACGAATAATAAGGACTTGCAACATTCGAATGATGAAATTAGTCTGGAAAGAGTCTCTCTGACAGACGAATTTCACCCTTCCAAAATTTGAATTTCGAAGAAAGTAATCTACTGTGTCTCTTAAACATTCAGTGGACAGACGAATTTTGGGATACCAAAATTCGAATTTCGAAGGCACTGTAGAAAATTGAAAACACTGTTCACACTTAACCGAAAAACTTTCTTCTTGAAAATTCGTATGTCACATTGTGAAAATGTTTTGTAAGTTTCAAAATTCGAATTTCAATTCATGAACAGACGAACTTCGTGCTGTAACGTTGGAAGCTTTGATCTTCGGTTCCTTCGAAATTCGTCTGTTGACCAACCAAAATTCGAATTTCAGTATGTCAGAAACATTAAATGCGGTTGGTGAAAAGGAAGAAGAATCTGACGAAGGAGATGAGCTGGATGAGGAAACTCTGGCCATGATGGTCAGAAAATTTGGAAGATTCTATAGCAAGAAGAAGAACAAGAGATTCTTCAAGAAAGGAGTGGCTAGAGAAAATAAGAAAGACACAAAAGAACCTGTGACTTGCTATGAGTGCAAGAAGCAAGGACACATAACGTGGGACTGCCCCCAATTCATCAAGAAACAAGAAAAAGAAAAGAAAGCTGCTAACAAAGGAAAGAAGAAGAAAGCCTACATCTCATCCATATGGGGCAACAGCTCAGATGAGGAAGAAGAAGATGAGGATGCGATTGCCAACATTTGTCTAATGGCACTTGCTTCTAAAGAAGTCACACCCTCATGCAGCAGTGATCAAGAAGAAGAGGTCTGTCTCAAAGCTAAGAAAAGCAACAAATGGTATATGGACAGTGCCTGCTCAAGTCACATGACTGGTGATAAGGAGAAGTTCATCACCCTTAGAGACAAGAATGGAGGAAAGGTGACCTTTGGAGGTGATCAATACGGCAAAATTGTTGGTATTGGCATTGTGGGCAAAAATCCAGAAACATCCATTGAAGAAGTGTTGTTTGTAATTGGCCACAACCACAATTTGCTGAGCGTAAGTCAGACCTGTGACAGAGGAAACTAGATGCTGTTTGACTCAAAGTTTTGCCTGGTCATCAGAAAAAGTGATCACAAAGTAATCCTAAAAGCTCAAAGGGATGGTAATTGTTATACTATTGACCTTGATGAACTTCCTTCCTTGGACTCTGTATGTTTAATAAGCCAGGATAATGACAGTTGGCTATGGCATAGGAGATTAGCTCATGTTAACATGAATCAATTGTCTAAACTGATTAAAAATGAGCTAGTAACTGGACTACCTAAAATATCTTTTGAAAAGGATAAAGAATGTGATGTATGCCTAAGAGGAAAACAAACTAGATCATCCTTCAAATCTAAAAATGTAGTTACCACAACAAGACCACTTGAATTGTTGCATATGGACTGAATTGGACCATCCAGGGTGAAAAGTCTTGGTGGTAATCTGTATGTGCTTGTAATTGTAGATGATTATTCTAGATTCACTTGGACATTGTTTCTTCCCTCTAAAAGTGATACCTTTGATGCATTTGTAACCTTAGCTAAGAAAGTGCAAAATGAGAAAGGTATTTCTATTGTGTCTATCAGGTCAGACCATGGAGGAGAATTTGAAAATGCATACTTCCTGGAGTACTGCAATGAGCATGGGATTGACCACAACTTCTCAGCACCAAGAACTCCTCAACAAAATGGAGTGGTGGAAAGGAAGAACAGAACCATTGGAGAGATGGCTAGAGCTATGCTAAATGAGAAGGAACTCTCTCAAGTGTTCTGGGCTGATGCAGTGAATACAGCAAGCTACATCATAAACAAAGCCTACATCAGACCAATCCTTGGGAAGACTCCATATGAACCGTACAAGGGAAGAAAGCCAAATCTGTCACACCTCCATGTGTTCGGGTGCAAATGCTTCATTCACAACAATGGGAAAGAAAATCTGGGTAAGTTTGATGCCAAATCCGATGAAGGTATATATTCTTGGGCTACTCAAGTAGGAGTAAGGCTTATAGGGTTTATAAGAAAAGATCAAATGTAGTAGAAGAATCAGTGCATGTGGTTTTCATTGAAAATGAAACTGTTTCAAAACATGTTACCAATAAGGATGATCTTACTTTCAATTTTGAAAAACTGGGAATCTCTGACAAAAGTAAAATTGAACCTCCAAAGATATCTAAATCTGTTGACACAGAAGAAGATATCCAGGAGCAAGAGTTTGATAAAGAAAATAATGAAGAAACAGCTCAAGAACTCCCTAGAGCTTGGAGATATCAAAGGAATCACCCTGTTGATCAAGTAATAGGGAATGTTCAAGAAAAAGTCAAAACCAGAAAACAGTTAAGGGATCAGATGCTCAACTGTGCTTTCATTTCTCAAATTGAACCCAAATGTACTGAAGAAGCCCTAACTGATGAATACTAGATTATGGCTATGCAAGATGAATTAAATCAATTTGAAAGAAATCAAGTTTGGAATTTAGTATCTAGACCTAAAAATTATCCTGTTATTGGTACCAAATGGGTTTTCAGAAATAAACTTGATGAATCTGGAACAATAATCAGAAATAAAGCTAGATTAGTTGCTAAAGGGTATAATCAAGAAGAAGGTATTGATTTTGAAGAAACCTTTGCACCAGTAGCTAGATTAGAGGCTATAAGAATACTGCTAGCATATGCATGCATGAAAAATATTTTATTATATCAAATGGATGTAAAGAGTGCTTTTGTGAATGGATATATCATGGAAGAGGTTTATGTTGATCAACCTCCAGGTTTTGAGGACTCTACAAAACCAAACCATGTTTATAAACTGAAGAAAGCTCTCTACGGTTTAAAACAGGCCCCTAGAGCATGGTATGAGAGACTGAGCAATTTTCTGACTGAAAAGGGGTTTAACAGAGGCAAAATTGACACAACCTTATTTACTAAGAAAGAAAATAAAGATTTACTAATTGTTCAAATCTATGTTGATGATATTATTTTTGGTGCTACTAATGAAACCCTTTGCAAGAAATTCTCTGAGTTAATGCAGGGAGAATTCGAGATGTCTATGATGGGTGAACTTAATTTCTTCCTTGGATTGCAAATCAGACAGCTTAGTGATGGTATCTTTCTCAGTCAATCCAAGTATCTAAAGGAGCTGTTAAAGAAGTTTGGAATGGAGAATGCCAAGCCAATGGGAACACCTATGGCTACTGCAACCAAACTGGACATGGATGAGAATGGGAAGATGTTTGACATTACTCAGTACAGAAGAATGATTGGATCCCTGCTGTACCTAACTGCCAGCAGATCTTACATTATGTTCAGTGTCTGCATGTGTGCAAGGTTCCAATTATGCCCCAAAGAAACCCATGCAACAGCTGTCTTTAGAATTTTTAATATAAGAATAAACTCTAACTTGAGCATCGGAGTATATTTTAGTGTAGTTGCAGGTGCTTCTTATGAAAAACAATGGCTAAAAGTTTGAAAGATTGGAGCACTCCAGATTGGAACAACCAGAAAATGAAGTGAATGATAATTATTCTAAGTTCTGGATCCATTCTGTAAGTTTTTAAAGTTGAAATTTGTATGTTGTTTGATTACTAGATGAATTTCATTAATAATATGTGTTTTTAAATTGATCAACATGGTCAACATTCGAATTTTAGTTGACCAACAGACGAACTTCGACCTGTTATGCTTTGGAACAGTTCTCAGTAATGCCTCGAAATTCGTCTGTTGAAGCTTGAAAGTTCGAATTTTCAAAATCAGAAATTTCAAAGTTATGATTGTCCATCACTGCTACACAAATTATTACTTCTTAACATACGAATGTTAGACAGTCTTTAAAAAAAGTTGAAAAATTCAAATTTTCAGTTCAAAATTTGTCTGTTGAATCATGTCCATCATGTTGAATTATTGAAAGTTGCAGTTCTGCATGTTTAATTCGTCTGTTGAGTGATAGTTTGATTAATGCCTGCCTTTTTCCTTTCAACATTCGAACTTTGATGGAACAAAATTCGTCTGTTGTGCTTGTATTGCTTGTTTCAAGCCACTGTCAAACGAACTTTCAGGATGAAAATTCGTCTGTCAGTAAGCTATGCTGAACGGTTTAACTTGTAACTGCCCGAAGTTTGAATTTTGACCCCTCAAAATTCGTCTGTCAGACGGTTACACACGTTAAATGCAACGGTTTTCCTCAGAACAGACGCAACCCTATTTGTAACCTCTCTAAGTCTGTTCTGATTCTCTCTTTAATCCTCTTAATTCCTGTCCAAAAACCGTCATTCTTCACCATTTAAACTTCCTTTCGCATCCCATAAACCTTTCCTTAATCACATTCTGCATCATTCCACTGAAAAATGGCGAGAGTCAAGATCCCTGGAGCAGGACAAGCTGGAACTCGGCCAAAAAGAACGGTCAAATCTCAATATGCTACAAAAGAAGGAGAGAAATCCAAGAGAAAGGCCGAACCCAGTAAAGCTACCCCTTCTAAATGCCAGAAATCATCATCCAAGGCAGATTCACAGAAAACTGGACCTTCCTTATCAAAAACTGCGATCCCTTCGGCTGATACTGCGACTGTGGCTTCCTCCTCTTCTACACAATCTGGAGAATTTAAGCTTACTACACTGCCACTTTGGAGCACTCCCGAAATTCAAGAAGAGTTTTCTGCCAAGTTTTCCAGCAAAAAGGTAATCAAGCCTCACTGTGTAAATATGGAGTAATTTTTGATATCCAATAACTTTGATGCTGCATTATGGTTGATGAGATACAAAAACCTGTTGGAAATTGCTGAAAAATATGATGACGAAGTAGTGAAGACTTGGTATGCCTCACTTCAATACAACAGCAGGAAAAAGAAATGGGAGGTCACTTTGAGATCAAGGACCATCTGGGTTACTGATGAAACAATCAATGAAGTGCTGAAAATCCCAGGGCAAGATGGGCTGAAAATTGACATCACAGCCTCTGGGTATATGGATGAGGCAAGCATGGCTGATGAAGAAGGTGGATCCTTTCTGAACTACAAAGAGAGCACCATTTTGGACACCCTATTCAGGAGAAGGGAAAACAGGCCAACGATAAATCTGTTGAAGCCCACAGACCTAAGTGTACAAGTCAGGATCCTGTACTACATAGTGTCCAGGATCATATTCAATAAGGGTGGCAGCTTCAACTTGATAACAAGGGCAGAGGCTCATGTGATGACTGCTATCATATGTGGGAAGCTCATTAACATGGGTCATATCATCCTCCAGAGAATGATAAAGGCAAAGGATCAAAGGAAGGATTCCACACTCCCCTATGCTGCAATTATTTCAAGAATCCTGCAGCATGCTAGGATTCAACACATTGAAAAGGGAAAAGGGAAACTTACTGAGGCATTCAAAGAGGAGGAACTGCAAAGGATGGGCATTGAAAGAGATGAAGGACGATGGGTTGGAAAGGGAGCAGGGAAATCTGAAGACTTGTTCTTTGTTGCTGATGCATCCCTCCAACAAGAAGGAACTTCCGAGGCCCCTGGCAGATCTGTACCTCAGCCTTCTCAGCCAATCCCATCTCCCTCCAGGCCTACTCACCCTTCTTCCACTCCCTCCTCACGGGCCAAGCCAACAAAGGTCACTGAGTTGTTTGACAGTCTGTCAACACTCATTCTCAGCATTAGAGATGAGCACAATGCCAAATTTGCTCATCTACAAGAACAGATCCATCAGTTGGCTGTAAATATGAAAGTGGTGGCTGATGCCTATGAAGAGATAAGAAATGCTATTCCTACCACTTCAGCTCCACCTCAGCCTGGTATCCCTGAGCCTACTCTGTCTCCATCCCCAGTGCCTCCAAGTCCCTTCGAGATTGCCTCCTCTGACCATGATGATGATGATATAGATGGTGTTGGTGCAATGAGAACACCAAGTCCTGGTCCACCCTTGGACTATGGATTGGAAGAAGAAGTTCTCCAAGATACAAGCCCTCATGAACCCATGCAAGAAGATGCTCAGGAATCAATTCTGTCAGTTCAAGAATCTGAGCAAGTTGAAAGACTGGTTGCAGCCATTTCAACCTCCTCTTTGCAAGAAGCAGTGAGCACTAAAGAAAGGAGCCTTGTACCTGTTGTTGACTATGCTGCCATTGCTCACAATGCTCTACTAGAAGCTCAGAGGAAAAGGCTGGAAGAAATGTTTCCTCCTGCTAAACCAGCTTCTTCCTCTCTTGCTGCCTATGGACTTACAGAGGAACAAAGAGCTCAACTAGCTCTTTCCAGACAAGCAATGCAGCAGCTGCTGGAAATCTCTGATGAGGAGACATGCTCCGAGCCATTAGCTGATCCTGAAATCCCTTTTGCTCCTGTACCACTTCGTGCTATTCCTGTCTCTCAGATCCCTCCTCCGGCTGATTTTGTTGGCCTTCCTGATGATGTCAAAAAGGGGGAGAAGTCTGGGCAAACTGGAAAGCCTGCTGCTGAGCAATCTGGGAAAGGGAAAGGGAAATCCTACAGCAAGAAGGCCAAGCCCAAGAAGAAATGATTGGAGATTAGGCTTAAGTCCTTTTGCTGTATTTTGTATTCTGAACTTTGTTGTTTTTGTGTTTTGGATTTAATGGTTGAACATTGATTAATTTGTTTATGTACAAGCACCTTTTAATTAAATGAATGGATCCCTTTGTTGCAATGCTTTGTGCCTTAAAATCTCTTCACTTAATATGTTGATTTGATATCTTATGCATATGTTGAGGGGGAGCTTGTGAAAGCAAACCTAAATACTAATCCAGTTTGTAAGTTGTTTTGTCATCATCAAAAAGGGGGAGAATGTTGAATCAAGAGTTTTGATGATTCCAAACCAACATTCAAGAGCTTGGATTGAAGATATCAAAGGAGATCAAAGCTGTCTCAAGTGAAGATTTTCTGAGTTCTTGCTGTTAGATCTTTTGTAGGATCCTTAGTTTTTGTTATGACTGGGTAAAAGATTTTGATTTGAAGAAAAGATGTTTTCAAACTTTGATTTTATGTTAAATCTTTAAATATTTGAAAAACACCCACAAACAGACGAAGGTTGAAAGGATAAGCTAAACTGTCAAGTTGGAAATTCGAACTTTGCCTTTGGAAATTCGAATTTCGAGCTAAAACTGAATGAGTCTGAAGAGATGGCTCTCTGTCAGACGAATTTTGGCTGTTCAAAATTTGAATTTTCATCTAGTCTGAAAGAGGCCTTTTGATAAACAGACGAACTTCACACTTTCAAAATTCGAATTTCAAGTAAAATGAAGTTTGTAAAAACCAAAGAAATTCGTCTGAAATTATGATAAAGTGCATCTGAGATCAAGAATGATTTAAGATTCAAAACTGCTATCTGACAGACGAATTTTGAACTTCCAACATTCGAATTTTCATATAAGTCTGAAAGATGCTTCTTTGCAACAGACGAACTTTGAGTCTTCAAAATTCGAATTTCAAACAAAACAAAAATTGAGAAAATAGAAGAAATTCATCTGAAACTATGTTAAAGTTCATCTGAGATCAAGAATGATTTAAGTTTCAAAACTGCTCTCTGACAGACGAACTTTGAACATTAAAATTCGAATTTCAGAAGCTAAGTTCTTGAGTCTGTTAAAGTGAAACATTGACATACGAATAATAAGGACTTGCAACATTCGAATGATGAAATTAGTCTGGAAAGAGTCTCTCTGACAGACGAATTTCACCCTTCCAAAATTTGAATTTCGAAGAAAGTAATCTACTGTGTCTCTTAAACATTCAGTGGACAGACGAATTTTGGGATACCAAAATTCGAATTTCGAAGGCACTGTAGAAAATTGAAAACACTGTTCACACTTAACCGAAAAACTTTCTTCTTGAAAATTCGTATGTCACATTGTGAAAATGTTTTGTAAGTTTCAAAATTCGAATTTCAATTCATGAACAGACGAACTTCGTGCTGTAACGTTGGAAGCTTTGATCTTCGGTTCCTTCGAAATTCGTCTGTTGACCAACCAAAATTCGAATTTCAGTATGTCAGAAACATTAAATGCGGTTGGTAAACGGATAGTTTTTCAGAGTAATCGTTGGATAACTTCCCCAACGGATAGATTTAGTCTCTAACGGATATTTGAGACCTAAATCTATAAATACAACATCATTTGAAGTTGTGAAAGAGAGAATCAAACTTGTATATACTGAATTTCTGCTAAATCTTCTTCTCAAAAGCTTTTACCTTCTCAACTTCTATACTTGTACTCAAACTTTCATATCTACTCTTTTCAAGAGAGTTATTTCATTGTAATCAATCTACTCTTCATCTTGGAGATAGATTTACTTGTGAGGGGTATTCACAAGGGGATTGGGAAGCACATAGTGAAAGTGCTTGGAGAGTGTGAGAGAGCTCAGAAACAGAGCATACTCGTGTACTGTGGCCCCAGCAAGAAGCCCATTGAAATTCTTGCTGTATAGTGGATAAATCTCAAGAGGTGTCTTGGGGACTGGATGTAGGTCAAGTGGAAAGACCGAACCAGGATAAATCACTGAGTTTTCTTCTTCCTATCTTTACTTTTCATCTTGCTCTGTTTTACGCATTGTTTTCATTATATTGTGATATCTTCACTTACTTCACTTTGTGCAGAAAAATTTCAATCTCCCCAATTCACCCCCCTCTTGGGAAGTCAGCCTTGCTAACAAAATCTTCTTTCTCAGATTCTTTCCCTCGTATTTATTAGTTATCTACTTTTTCATAATGCTCCAATTTTTTATTTTATAATCATTAAAAAGTAATTATGCTTGGAATTTTTGCTTCTCTAGAAATCTAAATATAAGAGTTACTTATAATCTAGCTTTGTAATGAGAAATCTTAGCCTTGTTTCACATTTCTACTTTGCCAAATATAAGGATCTGGGATTAGGATTTGGATTCTTCATGTCTTATTCAGGCTCTTATTTCGATGATTTTTTTTTTAATTTAAAACATAGATGGACTCAATTTTTCTTTGTCTAAATCATTTTGGAAATCCAAGTTTCCCTCAAAGGTAAAGGTTTGTTTCTTTTTCTTGGACTGCAGCCTTTAATAAAATTCATACAAATGACATGCTTCAAATTTAAGGCCCAATTCCCATATGTTTGGGTGATGAGTTTTTGGGCTTCAGAAACAAATCATCATCTGTTCAACATTGTGAAGTGCCTTGGCAGATTTGGAGTAGGTCATTTGGTATTTTTTTTGGAGGATAGGGTGTGTCCAGGGAATTTACAGGTCTATTTACACATTAAGCAGACTGGTTTTGGCTGAAAGATGGAGCATAAGATTATATGGCAATGTGCTGTCAAGGCAGATTTCTGGTTTCTTTGTTAGAATAAAATAAAAAAAGCGTAGGAGGCGGCCTAGAGAGGGGGGGTGTGGGATGGGTTTGTTCTGTGGATTTACAAAGACAGCTCTTTTGAGCTAATGAATCTAATTTTTTCCTTTGCTTTGAGAAAACATGTTGTCCAAGCTTCTGTATTTCTCTTCTCTATGGTTCAATGAATTCTTTTTTCCTTTAAAGAAAACTGATCGATCATAATTTGTCCCCTTTCCATGTTCTAGCAACATAAAAAGATTGAGAAAAATTTAAAATGAAGCATAAAACATCAAATAAAAACTCATAGTTTAAAGAAAACTCTAGTCTGAGTAGGAATACAAGTTGCACAAGTGCCAAATGCCATAGGCCAAACAAACTCCCAAGATTTTGGTCTCTTTGAATACTCAAGCAATCCCATCTTAACTAGGTCTAGGCAAATAAAAACCATAAATAAATTCATGTAAAGCATACCTCATCAAGGATGTAAATTGGAGCAGGCTTGAATAGAAGCAGCGCAAGAATTAGAGAAAGTGCAAGTAGTGATCGTTGACCAGCACTTAGTTCTGACAAGGACTGTTTCCACACACTCCCAAATGCAACACGAACTTCAAGATCATCAAGAAAACTGCAACCATCAGGAGGTTCCAACTTGGCCATTGTACCCGGTAACAAAGTAGAAAAGATGGATCCAAAGTCCCTAAATAAATAGAACAAAAACTTCAGAGTCAACCAGTTTCATATCAAAGATGGCAATAAAAAATGGGAACGGTCAATAGGAGCAAGACAAATCTTTTAAGCAGACAACTACAAAGTAAACTCACTTGTTAACTTTAACCCAGGTAACATTTAGTGTTTCCTTCTTCTTCTCATCTAGCTCTTTAATCACCTTCTTGATTTTAGATTTGTCATTCTAAGCAAGACAATAACAGAAGGAGAAAATATGTAAGAGAGGTATAAAGTTGTTGAAATAGATTGAAAATAACCTCAATTATGTTTTTCTTGGACATCAAATCATTATACGCATCCTTTGCCTTCTCAAACATTGCCATGACTTTCTTGTTCACCCTTTTCTCAAGCCTTCACAAGGAAGCAAGGGAAAAATCATTTTGTTTCAAAGAAGACAACAGTATGAAATTGTGCAGATCACTTCTAATAGCAAAGACAATAAATCCTCAAAGACACATACCCAAACTGCTCAGCTTGTAGCTTCTCAAGTTCTTCCCTTGCTTTACAAGGATCACACGAAAAAAAATCACAATCAGTCCCACTTTTGCCAAACAATTGTTTTTCAGAAGTAATCCACGAATACTTTTCTATCAATTTATCCACCCTGACTGAATAATCTTTTTGTTCCATCTCCATCCGTTTTACCTTGAAGTGTAGGAAAATTGTTCAGCACATGAATTCTGAAGGTGTAGAAAAACAATTAAAAAAAAAAACCTCATTCTCCATTCTCTTCCTTTCAAGATTATTCTCATTGAGTTTATGTTCAAGTATTTTACGTTCCTTCATAATACCACCAATTTCCTTGTCACATTCCTTCAATTTTTGGCGAACCAAATCCAGGTTTGATAGAACCTGATCATGATTAGTTCTTGCAGCAGTAACCTACAACTAAGAAGTGTAAGGACCCAAATTATGCTGTGGATAACAAGAACAAGCCCAAATAAATGTCAATGCTTACCTTGTTTTTTGTTCTTCTACTTCTAATTCAAGATTATTAATTTGTGTCCTTAAAGAAGCTAATTGATTCTCCAAGGACGCACGCTCTTGAATAACAGCTTCCATTTCCATTACAAATCTCTCCTTATCATTATCATGTCCTTACCAGCAAATAAAACAATGCAAGTAGGCATTACAAAGTCATCAAACAATATGACAGCGGACAAACCCATCCAATAGTAATTGTGATGGTGACTTAGGTTGTATGGGACGCCTAAGTCTCACATTAAATAATATGGGATGCTTAATAGGGTGTTTAAGTGGGTTGGTTCTCCCACCTCAACAACTAGCTTAGGTATGAGGAACCTTCCCCCAAAAGCTAGTTATTAATGTGGGAGAACCAATCCACTTAAATGCCCTATTAAGCATTCCATATTACTCAATGTAGAACTTAGGCGCTCATACTACCTAAGTCCCTATCAAATTGCTGCAGTGATTATTTTAACATCTAGCTTTATTAATAAAAAATGTTTCATACAGGAATTACTTACTGGAGGTTATCACAGATCCCCAGTATTCTATGCCTATATCCCATCTCAACTTCCTATTATGTGTTCTTTGATATATGGACATATATGGATTAGCATAACTTCCCACTCATCTAAAATTCAAATTATGATTTATATTCTTCCATTTCATTGTTAATTTCACAAGTATGTTAATAGTTTCCAACCTAAACTCAATATAATGAAAGTAAAATCTGTCTATATATAAAATCTCCATACCCAAAAAAGTGAGTTTACCTGGAAAATTCAAGCACAGTTAATCATTTACCCATTTAGAGTTCAATATCTCAAGCTGACAAGCAAGATGTTTGTAGGGATAGGTAGAGAGGAAGTATAAGTTGTACAAGCAAAGAATATAACAAGAAAACAAAATTTCAACTATTCACTAATTAGTGATTGCATAGCAACTATGGAAACTTCTTCCAGCAATTTCCAAAATTAGGCTAATTAGAGATTCCATAACATCTTGGTTTGCATAATGGCGGTAGCTAATCCCCCTTATATAAACCCTATCCTTCCATTTGAGCAAGTTTTGAAATTCAGATTCCTAACAGAAGTTCCACGAGTGCAACTGTTTGAGCATCACCTTAGGTGCAGACTTTGGATATAATTCAATTGTAGAATGTTAACTCAAAGAAGTCACAAATTATAATCATAAAGCTTTTGAACTTTAAACAAATCTTGAGATTTTTTAAAGGTGACTGCATTTGGGATTTGAATGACTTTATCTTCTTCTCCAAGTCTTTTAGCCTACTTTCACGGTTATTGTCATGTTCTTTAATTGATTTCTCAAGCAATGAAACAGTCTTGACATGGTTGTCATAAAGTAGTTCCTTGACTGCGCATTTTGCTTCTAAAAGTTCTTACTCAATCTTCTTCACTAGTTCTCCAAGCTACAAAGACAAATGAGAAATAGAGAGAAAGTAGAGTGAGAATGATTAATAACACTGAGAAAAATTAAAGATTTTACCATGGAATGTAATAAAGGTAAAATTGCAGCCTTTGTGAATCAATTTTGTAATGAAAGAAAAAGCCAAAACCTTATGATGCTCACTTTGCTCAGCTCTGCTTTGAAATAATGAAAGATCATATGACTTAAGTTCTAATTGTCTTTTGAGTTCTTTTCATTTCTTCTCAAGAGGAAGAAGTTTTGCAATCTGTTGTTTCAAGATGCAATAAGAAATATGTTCAAACTATGAGTTTATATATAAGAAATAAGCACACAAAAATAATTGGGCTACATAAGATCATCAAAAGTCAAATAGTAAATATGAATATATCATTTCCTAAAAGCATAATCTTGAAGAATGAAAACATTGTTGCACAATCTACATGGATGATAAAATGTCTTACCTCACAAAACAAGTTTGACATGAGTTAAATTATATCCACTCAAGCAGACTCTTTTGCTTTAACAGTTTACCTTCTCTACAGTGTACGTGTGTAACTCAAATCAGTGTTAGGAGTACTATGAATGAAGAGGAGAAATTGTTATAATTGTGATAGAAGATTTGGAAAATGCTATTCTAGAAAGAATTTATGTTTTATGTTTTAAGTTAATATTTTATCAAGTTTCTTAGCAATAAGGTTTTCTTCTAGCTTTGTATTTCTTTTTGCTATTTTAATATGCAAGTAGTAAGGCTTTCTTCATGGGAAAGAAACCTTCCTTCTATATATATGTATGCTATTCTTGTACTCAAGGCAACTTATGAATGAATGATATTTTGTTTCGAGATGTTCAACTTCTGTCTCTCCCTCTCGTTTCTTCCCCTCATGCTCCCTCTGTTTCAATTCCCTTCCTTTCTCATCTCTCTCTTAGTTCTTTCTCTTCCCTTTATCTCTCCCCTTCCCATCATAGGTGCTACATTAGTTTGGTATCAGAGCCTAGTTCTGAGTGATCCTAGACTGCCATCGTTACATGATAGCCAAAAAACAGAGCATCCACTGCCAGGTCCAAAAACTCAATTTCCCGACTTCATATTGCCAAACCACCACAACCATTGTGTTTGCCATCCAAAAATCGGCCTGTCCACTGAGTTCTGCCATCAGCCATCGCCGCACTCACCTTCGCATGCCAGCAACATCACTGGCGCATGGGCCTCACGTGCCACCATATAGCACCTTCAGAAACTTGGTTTTTATGCCTTTTTGCACTGTTTCACACGGTTCTTTTTGTTCTAGCCAATCCATACGTGAAAATCACCAAGTGGAAGCATGTTTAAGGGTAAATTGCCATATCATTTTGGGCTTTTAAAGCTATACTGGTAAAGCCGATGACCCTCTATTTAAACTGTGACTTGTTTGGCTTTTAAAGGAGGTTATTTGATTATAATTAAGGCTAACTCTTAGATTATACTGCTATAAGACCTTCAGTTTGAGTTTTACAATTTAATTTCTGTGCTTTGATAATTTTTTTTATTGTTGAAAAAGAAAATTGAAAGTAGCAGTCTCTATTTTTATATTGATCAATTATTTAATAGTAACTTATGCCTACTTAGCATTTTTGTGATTGTGTGTTATCTCCTATATCTTATCTTGTGTGACCCTCCATGACAAATAAGACCCTATAGATCCTAAATTCAATACCCTAAATCCCACCATGCTCAAATCCAACTAAGTTACCTAATAAACCTTTGAGGAGTTTGAAAAAAATAGTAGAGAGTATGTGGACCGTGCAATTGAATCTGAGAGATACTCCACAAACTGAGTCAAGCTGTAGGGTTGGTGAATTTAAGCAGATATATGATGAAATGATGGAATCAATAAGGTTAATAACTAAGCAACTTAGGGGTAAGAATGAAAGAGCATACTTGAAAATCCTAATGCTAACAAAGAAGTCAATTTAGGAAGTGGGCATCCCTATTCCTCTTGTAATACCTCTATTTTTATGGGATGTTATAAAATAAATAAAAGATGAGAAACGAAGTGAGACAAAAAGACTGTATATAATCGGGCTTTAGATGTAATTAATTTTTTATCTAATTTTCAGAAAAATTTATGTTTGGTCCTTAATTGGAATTAATTTTTCATAAGGTTCTTAACAGAAATTAATTCCAAAACTTACCCTAGAAAATATGTTCTTAGCTGAGCTCAATGGTATAAGTATTGCGTATCTGAGAAGTGTAGATTGAGAGATAGACTAATTTGAAAGTTATGTGAATAGTGAAAAAAGAAATAATAAAAAATTACTCTTTAGATAAAATTACAAGAAAGTGCTCGAAAGAATGGATAATTATATTTTTACCTGGCTTAAGGGTAAAATTGTCATTTCTCAAATTAAAAGTAAAATGTGAATAATGCATTTAAGGACCAAAAATGAAAAAGTTGACATCGTAAAATGCATAAGAAATTGGGAAAAACAGAAATATACCGTTAAGTAAGAAAGGTAAAGAAGTCATTTTTTCTTGTTAAATAGAAAAATGAGAAAATTATATTTTGGCCCCAAGAATCAAGAATCTATGCAATTTAGTCCCTGAAGAAAGAAATTCACGGAGAGGAAATGAAAAGAAGTTTGGAGAAAATTATAGCTAATGACCTGAAAGTTTCAAAAATTATAAATTTATCCCGAGTTAAGGGTATTTTTATAAATATGAAAAATTATTATCAAAATGAAGCTCTTAATGAGTTAAGCCCAATGGAATATAGCAAAGAATTTATTAAAATCAAAAGAATATTTATTGGGTAATTAAGATTTAATATTAATATTTTACCCGATAAAAGTCAGTTTAGATTCCAGGAAAAGGTAGTACTGATTTAGGGACAGTGATTAGGCCTTGCTCAAATATATTTTGAAACAAAATAATGATTTTAGACTAAAAGTAATTGTTGGATAATCCTGTACCAATTTAGTGATACTTTTGGCAAAAATACTTAATTGGGTCAGGTAAATTTAATTAGTAAAAGATATTTTGCCCCATAAAAATTATTGAAGTAATTTTTGGCCAAAAAATGATGTGAGTCATGTCTGAATCAGTTTATGGACACATGTGGAATTTTCAAAAATGAGGTTGAGTTTTTAGGGTTTCATTGGCACTTTGTTAAGTTATGATATGAAATCAATGGCTTGAGCAAGTATTTAATGATGTTTAGGGACTTGAGGAAGCTTGAAAAAGCTAGAGGAAGTTTTGGTTTAAAAAGAAATGCCAAGTGATATCACTAAAAGTAGTTAAGTTCATTTATTTGCATTTATGTTCTTTCATCAAATTTCTATGATGAAATTATATTGTCATAATGTGATTGTATTTACTTGGATTGGTTTTGGCAATAAATTGAGGGGTTTTGTTCCCTAAGATATCTATTTTCTAAGCTCTTATGCTATTAAAATTTTTATGACTAATATGGTACTTTGATGTTTAATGTGATTAAATATGAATGTCTATGTGAAATGAATAACATAATTGTATGAAATGTAACTTGCTACTGAGATTGTTATAATCTCATTACCTCAAGTACCTAAATGCTAGGTTCAAGGGAAGCCAAGTATCCAATGCAGACAAGGAGCAAGGAGAAAGATTTCAATGATTAGATTTTTTATTTAATCTATTTCTCTTTGCTATTTTATGTAAAATTGTATGAGAATTTATGAAGCTTTGTATTGCTGTAAATTTATCCCCTTAAGCCTTTTATAATGTTATGAATGTGATTTGGACAAATATAAACCACATATGTTAAGGATGATAATGGTTTTTGTTGAATCAAGAGTTTTGATGATTCCAAACCAACACTCAAGAGCTCGGATTGAAGATATCAAAGGAGATCAAAGTTGTTTCAAGTGAAGATTTTCTGAGTATTTGCTGATAGATCCTGTGTAGGATCTTTAGTTTTAGTTGTGATTGGGTAAAAGATTTTGATTTGAGAAAAAGATGTTTTCAAACCTTGATTTTGTGTTAAATCTTGACTTATTTGAAAAACACCCACAAACAGACGAAGTTTGAAAGTTTAAACTTAACTGTCAAGTTGGAAATTCGAACTTTGCCTTAGGAAATTTGAATTTCGAGCTAAAACTGAACAAGTCTGAAGAGATGGCTCTCTGTCAGACGAATTTTGATTGTTCAACATTCGAATTTTAATCTAAGTCTGAGAGAAGTTTCCTTGAAACAGACGAACTTTGGTTCTTCAAAATTCGAATTTTAGACAAAACAAAATTTGAGAAAATAGAAGAAATTCGTCTGAAACTGTGTTAAAGTTCACATGAGATCAAGAATGATTTAAGTTTCAAAACTGCTCTCTGACAGACGAACTTTGAACATTAAAATTCGAATTTTAGAAGCTAAGTTCTTGAGTCTGTTGAAGTGAAACATTGACATACGAATGATGTGAACTTGCAACATTCGAATGATAAAGTTAGTCTGAAAAGAGTCTCTCTGACAGACGAACTTCACTCTTCAACATTCGAATTTCGAAGAAAATGAACTACTGTGCCTCCTTTTCACATACTGGGAACAGACGAATTTTGGGCTTCCAAAATTCGAATTTCGAGGGCACTGTAGCAAATTGAAAACACTGTTCACACTTAACCGAAAAACTTTCTTCTTGAAAATTCGTATGTCACATTGTGAAAATGTTCTACAAGTTTCAAAATTCGAATTTCACTTCATGAACAGACGAACTTGTGCTGTAACGTTGAAAGCTCTAACCTTCGGTTCCTTCGAAATTCGTCTGTTGACCAACCAAAATTCGAATTTCAGTATGTCAGAAGCATTGAATGCGGTTGGTTAACGGATAGTTTTTCAGAGTAACCGTTGGATAACTTCTCCAACGGATAGATTAAAGTCTCTAACGGACATTTGAGACCTAAATCTATAAATACAACAACATTTGAAGTTGTGGGTATGAATCTAACTTGTATATAACGAATTTCTGTCAAAACTTCTTCTCAAGAGCTTTTACCCTCTCAACTTCAATATTTGTATTTTAACCTTCAAATCTACTCTATTCAAGAGAGTTATTTCTTTGTAAACAATCTACTCTTTATCTGTAAGATAGATTTACTTGTGAGGGGAAATCACAAGGGGATTGGGAAGCACATTGTGAGAGTGCTTAGAGTGTTTGAGAGAGCTCCAGAAACAGAGCATACTCATGTACTGTGGCATTAGCAAGAATCCCATTGAATTCTTATTGTATAGTGGATAAATCTCAAGAGTTGTCTTGGGGACTGGAAGTAGGTCAAGTGGATAGACCGAACCAGAATAAATCACTGAGTTTTCTTCTCCTTATCTTTACTTTTCAGCTTGCTCTGTTTTATAAGTTGCCTTCATTACACTGTGCTATCTTCACTCATTTCAGTTTGTGCAGAAAAATTTCAATCTTCCCAATTCACCCCCCTCTTGGGAAGTCAGCCTTGCTAACAGTTTAGAAGTTTGAAATGCAAAATTTGTCCAAGATGACTAGTCATGAAAGGATAAGGATACTCAATATGAAATAGTACATTTAGTGTAGGTGTTGTACATACTCTGAAAATAGATAGAATGAGCTTTTCAACAAGCTAAAGAACGCCTAAATTGGGCATGTATACGATTTATAATATATTTTTGAATTTAAGGGCTAAAATGGAATATGGTGTGGAAAACTATGACTTTTATTGCAAATATTGTTTGATTTTAAAGGCCGTATGAAATGGTATAGAGCTCCAAAAAAATTCGTGTTTTATATTTGTAAAAGATCTATGTTTTGAGTTTAATATGCCATTGATTTGAAGGTAATTAGAGCTATATAATGAAAGTTATGCATGCTTTTCTAAAAATGTTTAAGTAAAAGTGATGTTCTGACCTATAATAGTTTAAGTTAATGTCATGCTAAATAAATGTACAAGAAAACATGACTGTAAATAAGGCATGTAGATCTTTCCAATGACATAAAAGAATACATGATTTGGCTCACTATAAAATGTGAACTAAATTTTTAAAGTTAAGACCAATTCCTAGGAAGATACAAAATAATCATTTGAACAGTATTTTTTGTGCTTAATCCTGTATCAATTGGGACAATTAAAACCCCATTTCATATTTTTTTTTCATGTAGAGAATGCTTTAAACTATTTTTAGAGATTGAATCAACTCCATATGATTTTTTTAGATTTAGTTAGGAATTTTCAAAATTTAGTTTGGAAAAGAGGTTGACCAAATGAATAGTAACTTAGAATTTTAAATTTTTATGTGATTCAAGCTTCTAAACATGATTAAATGGATTTAAGTGAGGTCCAATACATGGGGACATGGTCTGATAGTAAGGTGTTGCACCTTTTCCCTTTTGTCAAAGTCAATAGATAGAGCTCTCATTTTTGCTAATGTTTGCAACCTCTAAGATATTTTCCTCTTCTTTATACTCTACAATCACTACTTAATGGGACTAAGAAAATTTGGTTACCTCTTTGTCGTTAGACTTGGAACTTTCCCCCTTCTTATCTATTGCCACCTCTGTTAGATCCTTTCTCAGTTCTCACACCTTCTTTGACTTAGATACAAGCATTCATGGCCCAAATTCTTTGTTGGCAATTGGAATTTTTCTTTCTGTTGTGGGTTGAGCCACCTCAACTTGGTGATTTGCCATAACTTTGCCTAGTGATTGGTTCTCTTGAATAATCTTCTAAAGATATGCCTCATTTCCATGGCCATACTCTAGATATCCAAAACAAACCATATTCAAGCCTTTATACCCAACATTGAACACAGAGTTAGCTGAGATGATTCTGTGGACAAACCTCTTTTGCAAGTCAATCTTAACACATATTTGAGTGAATCTACCTTACTCTATTCTTACATCTTCAGACACTAAGTTTGTCAACGTATGTAACATCCCCAATTTTATTTTGTGATACGGTAAAAGCATGTTGGAAAAGATATGACATGAGATATATGATTTGAATGCCATAAAGGGCAAAATAGTAATTTTTTGTACTTGGTCCTTAATTAAAATTAATTTCCCATATGGTCCTTAGAAGGAATTAAGTTTGGTTCTTAACTCGAATAAAGTTTAACTTTGGACCTTAATTGGTATTAAACTTGAAAGTTGTAGAAAAATAATATATGTCAAAATTGACCTCTTGACATGCTAGACCTATTAGAAGAATATATTGAGTTTAAAAGGATATAACAATAAGAAAGAACTATAGGCCCCACAAATAAAGAAAAAAGGAAAAAGAAAACATGTGGACCCTACATAAAAATTCAGTTTGGAACAACTATTGAGATAAATGCAGATCTCAAACTAGTACATTCCTGTGCACAATAATATTCAAACTATATTAGTATATACTATAAAATACCAATAAACTGTCCAGACAAAAAGTAATTGATATAGGATATATCTAAATAAGGAAAAATATATTGTATAAGGGACACATACTCTTCTCCTATTGACAAAAAATTTAGCATGTGATTAGGAGGAATATTTTATTAAATATGATGTCAGGGATGATGCAAACTAGCTAGACACTTAGAGGAAATTTGTGAATTCTTGATGCTTACAAATACTCCCGCTTGGCCAACCTTATGGAGGGGGAAAGAAAGAGAAAGCAAGCTGAAAATTTGCTCAAGAAAGAGAGGAAGAAGGCATGATGAAGAGGAGGAAGAAGGAAGAGAAGAAATCAAGGTTTTAAGGTAAACTTTCTTCTATCAAGTCTCTAGGGTTTATAGTTTAAGATTAGCTTGCATGGATTACGTTAGTTGAAGTTTTCTTCTTCTCCCCCTAGAGTATGAATTTCGGCCAAGAGTATGAAAAAGAAAAGGAAGTGTTTTCATGCAAAGAAACCAAGAGAAAGCATGAACAAGTTGCTAGAAAGCATGATTGCATGATTTTGGAACAAGTTGCAATGGAATTTCTTCTTCTCCCTCCTAGATGATGATTTTGGCCAAGAGAGAATGTGGGGAAAGTGTTGGAATTTCATGGAACTAATGATAAAAATGGATTTATCATGTATAAATTAGCTAAGAATAAGTTAGATTTTCAAAAGAAAGTCAAGAATAAGAAATATGAAATTTAGGGTTTAATGGTTCTTTGAAACTTAGCCTAAGAAATTAGATGATTTAGTAAGTGTTTGATGATGTATTGGGGTTTAGGAAGCTTGAAGAAAGCTATTGGAAAGGTTGAAAGTGTTAGCTGAGCTGGCTTCCCAAGAGGGGGTGAATTGAGAAGATTAAAAATTTTTCTGCAAAACATCAAGAAAGTGAAGAAAACAAAGTGTGATGGTAAAATAGAGTATAAATGAATAAAAAATCAAAGTAGCAGTAGGGAGGAGAAGACTCAAATATTTATCCTGGTTTGGTCTCTCAACTTGACCTACGTCCAGTCCCCAAGTCACCACTTGAGATTTTCCACTATTTTGCAAGAATTCAGTGGGCTTCTTGCAAATGCCTCAGTACAAAGTTGATGCTCTGTTTTTAGAGCTCTCACTTTCACTCTTTGTACTCTCACTAAGTGCTTTCCCAATCCCTTGTGATATCCCCTCACAAGAAAATCTTTCTTCCAGATGAAGATAAGATTGTGTACAACAAATAAACTCTCTTAATCAGAGTGAATATGAAAGTTAGAGTACAAAGTTTGAAGTATGATAGTAAGAGACTTTGAATAGATGATTTGGTAGAGTTTCAGTATATACAAAGTAATTTTGTTACCCACATCTTCAAATGAAGTTCTATTTATAGATTTATATCCCAACTATACGTTAGAGACAAGATCTAGCAGTTAGAGATGTTATTCAATGGTTACTCTGACAAACTATCCATTTACTAACTGCATTTAATGCTTCTGACACTCAAAGTTCAAATTTCAGTTGGTCAACAGACGAATTTCACAGAAACCAAAAGCTACAGCCTTTAATGTTGAACTCCTGAAGTTCATTTGTTATGAAGCAAAATTCAAATTTTCATCTTTAGAAAATGATTCTATGTTGGAACATACAAATTTTCATGTTTAAAGTCGTTCTGTTAAGTGTGAACAGTAATTTCAATTTGCTACAGTGCCTTCGAAATTCAAATTTTGGAACCCCAAAATTCGTCTGTCAGTAACTGGTTCAATGAGGCACAATAGTTCATCAATTCGAAATTCAAATTTTCAAAGGGCAAAGTTCGTCTGTCAGAGAGATCTCTTTTCAGACTTACTTTAAAGTTCAAATTTCTAAATTTTGTCATTCGTATGTCAACATATTAACACAACAGACTCACAAGCTTTGTGTCTAAAATTCGAATTTTCAAGTTCAAAGTTCGTCTGTCAGTAAGCAATTTTAAAGCTCTTTTTAAACTTGTTTTTAGAAGAACTTTGGCATATTCTTAGATGAATTTTTCAATTTTCATAAGTTGTATTTTATCTGAAATTCAAATTTTCAAAAGCCAAAGTTCATTTGTTAGAGAAAGCTATTTTTAGACACTTATCAAAATTTGAATTTCTCAAGTCAAAATTCGTCTGTCAGAGAAGCCTCTTTTCAGACTTATTCATTTTTAATACGAAATTTGAATTTCCAAAGTCAAAGTTCGAATTTTCAAAACAGCAGATCAGTATAAACCCTTCAAACTTCGTCTGTTGATGGGTATTTTTCAAATATTCCATGAATTAACATAGAATCAAGGTTTTAAAACATCTTTTCACTAAATCAAAGTCTTTTACTCAAAATAAAACATTACTAAACATTCTACATCTATTCTTGCATTGATTTTTCTAGAATTCCTTCACTTGAACCATTTTGTGCACCTTTGATATCTTTATTTCAAGCTCTTGAAGAATGGTTTGGAATCATCAAAACACTTGATTCAACAGAAAGCAAGTGAAAAGGCAAAAGAATTCATTGATGTAGCAAATTTACATTTCTTACTTTATGTTATCTTGATATATTTTTATGATGTTATTGGATTGCCATATTGTTGTTTTGATGATTGGTGACTGGTTTTGGCTGTTTCTAATATGAGGGAAATGCCCGAGATGTCTACTTTCTAAGGGGTTACTTTGCCAAAATTTTTACATAACAATATGGTATTTTATGATATTAAATATTTTAATATGACTTGAATGGTGTTTTATGGTATGCTTGATGACATTAATGCTTGAAATGCATTTGCTATTGAGATTTGTATGATCTCACCATCCCAAAACCCCTAACATGCTAAGGCCAAGCTATGTCAAGGAGCAAGGAAGAACTGAGAAAAATGAACAAGAAAATGATGATTCAGATGCTATTGGAAATTATGTTATGTTATTTTGAGGGATAAAGGTAAGGTGTTACAGAGTACCCATGTCAACTTTCAATGTTCTGCCAATATAATCCCCTAACCTCCAAATGAAATGCCTATTATAGCAGTGTATAGGAATGAGGGGTATTCTAATCTATATTGCCATTTTGTTAGGAGAGTTTTGTAATGGATTGAAGTATGGAATCCATCTTTACACACACACACAATGTTTCATGACCACCCAAGGGCCTTCAAACTGGACATGTTTGTAGTTCACCTTCTATCTATCCTTACACTAAATGTGAACTATGAAGTAGTTTTTGGAAGATCTATCAACTCAAATTTTGGGATGTCCTAGATTTGATTAAGCCACGGCTTCAATATACTCGAGTTCTTACATTTCCCAAGCACTATGATGACTAGTACTTGATTCCATGGTTTACAACATTTCTAAAGTTCCTGCTATGAATCAAGACCAATAGATAAATTTTCATGAGTTCTTTAATTTCTTTTGATGGTTCCAATAATTTCCAAGGGATTTCATCATCATCATCATCATTATCATACATTAAAACCCAATAAAGAATCTTTGTAAGAAATCTTGTTAGCCTTGGGTGTCCTTCTCTTGTTAGCCACTTCTCAATCTCTTGTTCCATTGCAACTTGGACAGGGTCTTCAACATTGCTAGACATAGAGTCATCCATGGTGGAATCTTCGATCACATTCTCTTTCTTTTTCTTGTTTCTGCTTGCTAGAATTGGTGAATCCAATGATCAATCTAGAGGTTGCTTCTGGTGACTAAGGTCATCAGGGGACATCACTCAAAAGTGGCATAGTTACTAAGTGAGAACAAGTCAAACCAACCTTAGAAGTGACCTTTCCTCAATTTCCAACTCTATTCTTCAAGGTTCTCTCTCTAACTTCTAACCAACTCCCTATTACCTCTCAATAAAAAAACAAAAAAATGTTTGTAAAATGAAAGAAAAGCTACAAATTCTGACAAGAAGTTGCAGAAAAATTTATTACTCTATATTTTTTCATTTAAATAAAATTATAATTAGAATATATGAATTTAAATATTATTTTTTAGTGAAAACATTCCTATCTTTTTCTGAAATTTGTCTGCTTTCTCACATTCTTACAATGTTCAATTGAAATAATTTTGGCTCTGCTTTTAGAATTTTTAGGTGCTTTCAGATTTTTCAAATGCGATCAATTTTTATAAATATTTTTGACAGTTATTCTATTTTATAATAATTTTTTAAAATTACACTATTATTTCGCTCAAGAATTAGAATATACTAATGACATTCAAGAATCAAAATATATCAAATATTAACTAGAAGATTATTATTCAATAATTAATTGATGAGACTTATTAATCATGACATAATATAGGAAAATTATTATTATTAATTAATTGTATTTTTCATAATATTTTTAATAGTATTAAAAAATTTAAAAAATATTTAAATCTAATATATATATATAGTTAGCATTAGGATTTTTTTTTTACCAATCAAGAACCACTTTACTACTGTGAAAAATAAACTAGAGCACAGTTTGTAAAGGAATAAACACCAAACACTGAGAAAACTAAAAAAAAAAAAAAATACAGCTAAAAAATCCAAACAAATAGACCAAAAACTTAAAGAAGAAATATGGACCGCTAAGTAGTCGTTGAACCATTAAACATGCACCATTTATTAATTAATTTGTAATTGTTATTTTATTTTAGAACTAACCATTAACAATAGATCATTTATTGTTATACCATTGAAATTTTTTAATTTAAAAATATTTGTATTGAGCAAGGCTATGAAAACCAGACCGGACCAGTAGATTTGATCGTGGAACCGGTGCTTGGTCTGGTCTGGTGAAGATGATGAGCCAGAGTATATGAAAATCAGTGAAGAACTAGACAAATCGGTTTTAAACTAGTAAAACTAGTGGTCCATGGAGTCAATTCGGTTTAAGAAAAGAAGACTAAAATACTTAAAGGAAAAAAGTTCAACAAAGAAAAAAAGAAAGAGTGAAGAGAGAAGATGATTGAAGGAAAAGATTGCTCAAAAAGAAAATAAAAATCCCAACTTTTTTAAAATTTTCCACTTTTCCTTGGGTTTCAGCCTAACAATAGAAAGATAACATCACAGAAGTAGAAAACCAAAGAAGAAGAAAGCATATGATGAAGAAATCCTAAAGAAAATGGAAAAAAGAAGAGAAAAGAAGTAGAATGAAGGTGAAGAAGACCCACCAAGAACATGGAATAAAAGGTGTCGAAGCATTTTGGGGGAGCAATATTTGTTGTCTTTGCCCTTGTAGAGGGTGACTAGTGTAACATCTTAACTTATGATTACATTACCCATGTATTAGACTTTAATATGACCCATTGATCATGTTTAGAAGTTTGAATTGCATGAAAGATTAAAATAGAAAATTTTCTTTTCCTGGGTAATTATTCAGATGGTAAACCTTTATTCCCAAGAGAACTTTGAAAATTTAGAACTAATTATAAAAAAATTGTATCAAGGTGATTCAAGCTTATAAAAATAGATTAAAATGTTATCTACATAAAAAAAATATAAAATATGACTTTAATTTTGCCAATTGATACATTATTTAGCATGAAAATCACTATTTATTTGGTTATTTTTTACTTCTCCACGATTTTGGCCTTAATTTTGAGAATTTATTTCTCATTCTATCATGAGCCAATTCATGTGTTCTTATGTCATTTGAAAGCATTACTTGTATACTTTCTAAAAATAGTTTTCTTGTACATTTATTCTATTTGAACAGGGCATGATATCAACTTAAACTATTAAGGGTCAGAACTCTACTTTTACTGTAACAATTTTAGAAAAACTTATATATATCTTCTTTTATAGGTCCAATTGCATTCAAATTAGTGACATTTAATTCTTAACACGGAGATTCCCATACATGCAAACCACTACATTTTTGGAGTTCTACACAATTTTATACTACCTTTTGAAACTACCAATACTTACAGTAGTTTTAATTTTTTTAACACTGTCTAGTTTTGACCCCCAAATTCAGAAATTTATTATAAATCATTCACTTACTCAATTTAAGTGTTCTTTAACTCTTTGAAAATCTTATCCTGTGTACTTTTAGAGCATATATAACACTTAAACTAATTGTCCTATTTCAAATAGAGTAATCTTATTCCAATTACTACTGGTCATCTTGGACAAAACTATGCCATAACTTCCATAATAACCTTTATAAACTTAATACATCATCATTCATTGTTCCAAATCCATACATAACATCATAAAACGACTTAAAGAAACATGATAATAAATAGTGGCCGACTCATACACTCATATACAATTTTATACAAATTACATAAAATTGTTGAGAGGCATAACGTAATAAACTTTAATCTTCACCATTCACCTCCTTGCTCTTGGCCTCCCTTACATCATTGAAATATCTTGTGCCTAAGTATATTAGTAATTTGGAAGGGTTAGATTCTAAGAATCTCAATAGCATTACACATTATGCTTTTATATCATCACATTTAACATGAAAACATCATCAAACATTATAGAACATATTATGCCATATAATTTCATAAAAATTTTGGTAGAGTTTTCTATTGTAAATTGGACATCCTAGGGACACAAACCCCTTCAAATAACTCAGCCAAAAATCACAAAATATCAAAACAATCATATGGTAAAGCATCAACTTCATAGAAATTTCATAAGATAATATAATGCAAAGATGGGAAAATACTACCTTGGTGATTACTTTTGCTTCGCCATTTGATTCCACCCCTTCCAAGAGCTTGCTTAGACTTCCTTAATCCAAAATACAACATTAAATAGTCACTTAGGCCACTAATTCCAAGGATTGATTCATAAAGTTTCCATCAAACCCTAAAAGTCAATATAACTTGTCTTAAGCTCTATCATGAATGTATCACTTGTTTCTAAGGTTCTCCATCATGAGTAGCTCACTTTTGGCATTAAAATCATTAAATTCCAACTCCAACCCACTCCTATCTTCTAGCCAAAACAAACCCTAAGGAAGAAAGAAAAGAATTTCCATGTATCTAACTTTACTCTCTCAGAAACTTCACTTTCTTACATAGCACATAATTTCTACCATGTTTATTGCATGAAAACTTATCTCTCTACACTTCCTAGGTCTAGTAAAAATCAATACTTGAGAAGAAGGAGAAGAGTACTCAACTAAACCATGCCAAATAACACAAAAACTTAAGTTGGGAACCTTGGAATATCAATAGAAGAACTTACCTTGGTTGGGCTTGCTTTCTTCTTTCCTCTCTTCTTCATCTTTTCTCATGTCCCCTTCTCTCTTTCCTAAGCCAAATTTCAGCTCTCCAACTCTCTAAATCAGACCAATAGTTTGGCTAAGGAGAGAGAGAAATATAAGAGTCCAAACTCTCTTAATCACTTAGGTTTAGTTATGCAAACTTTGGTTGACAAAAATAAATCCTTCCTCAAGAAGTTCTCTACAAAAATAATATTAAATTTCAATCTCCCACATGCAGAATTCAGGATGCCACTTTTAGAGAGGAGACTGAGATTAACAAACTTAATTAACTTGCTAACCATGATTTACTTTATTCTAACATTAATTAATTAACTTGAGTTACTTTTGGACAAAAAAATTGTCTCCTTCAAGAAGTATTTGGGCCAAAAATCTCATGCTTCACATGCCCAATTGTGACACCAATGAGGAAGGAGTTAGTGTCTAGAGATTGCATATTTTTCTCAATCTAGATATATCATGTACTAAGTTTTTTTCCTGAACCGATAAAATTACTTTTTGTAATATTTAATCACTTGAGGGATACGTGATTATTTTAAATTTGTATCTGTGTTCTCTTAATTATCTTGTCCCATAAAGTATCTGTGTGGGCTCATATACGTTTCCTCTTACTTTTCTACCTTTTGTGGGGCCCACAATACCTCTTTTTTCTGTATATGGTTACTTTTTGCCTCTTGACACCAAACTTTTCTTCACGTTAAATCATTTAATTTCTATGCAATATATCATTGGGTCCGACATCTCATAAGCTTCATTTTGACAGTAATTTTTTATGTTTACAAAATTGACCTTGAGTAAGGTAAAAAATATAAATATTTATTCTTTCAGGTACTTTCTCTTAATTTTTCCCAGGAACCAAACTTTAAATAATTCTTTTTGTACTTTTCATACCATACTTTCAAATTAGTCTATCTTTCAATCTCAACCTCCCAACTACCCAATACTTATATTGTTTTGCTCAGTTCGATATGAGTTTCGATTGAACAGGTATATTGCACATTTTTCAGCTCAGTTTTAGAATTAATTCCTTCTAAAGACCTTATGAAAAATTCATTCCAATTAAGGACTAAATATAATTCATTCTAAGAACCACATGGAAAATTAATTTCCATTAAGGACTGAGCATCTGAAATTACCATCTTACTTCATTTTCTATCTTTTCATGTATCATGTTGCACATTCCCATATCTTTATACATACCGTGGTATCCTTATATAATTTGGGATGTTACAACTATAACAACTCTCATTACATCATCCTGAACTTAGTCTTGAACTAATGGGAAGCATACTTGATGATGTGTGCAAGACCAGAGGAAGGATCCAAATGATACAAATTTAATATTTGAAGCAAAGAAGGATCACACTGTAGTGAGGTATAGGGCCACCACAGCAAGACACTTGTGGCAATTTGAAAAATATCGGGACTGAGAGTAGTCGTGTCGTGGTAAACTTACTTGCCACCACGGCACAAGACTGAAAATCTCTATAAATTAGAAACCATTTCAGTCGGCTGATGAGAGGAAAACGAGGGAGAAATGAAGCAGCTATGCTAGGGTTCGAGGAACCCGGCCTAGGGAGATGATCTTAGGACTCTAGAAGCTTCAATCTTGGTTGGCAATTGATCCCTAACCTTCTTTCCTCTATTTTCTCTTTGGTTTTCAGTAGAAATCCATGGGAGTATGTGGATTTTGGTTAGGTTGTATTTTCCACTGATTAAAATGCTTGGTTTGGGGTTGTAAAAATATTATGTAGTGGTAGGAAGCTTTGGATATGAGTTTTGGTTGGATTGTGATGAGTTTAAGTGGAACCCTAGGTTAGAAATTGTAAAGGGAGTGTGAAATCCGAGATGTATGAGGATGGTTAGGATGTGGATGGTTAATTAGAACTCATTAGTACATGAAAATATTGTTGGAACCTTGGGTTAAAGCTTAAATGGGTGAATTATGGATTTTGGTTAAGTTGAACATTATGTTATTTGAGAATGTTATGATATTGCAGTGTATAATTGGCTAATTGGAAGTGTATGCTTCGTGATGGGTGCTTCGGAGGCTTGCTTGTGCATGGTGTCGGTAGCTCAAGGTAATCGAGTGTTTGTAATATACATATATATATATATGTATGTATGTCTCCATTCATACCACAATATCGTTATGTGTATGTGTATAGTTTTTCTATATATTATGGTATGCATACGGCTAGATGAGATGCTTGTATATGATGATGATGAGTATGATAGTGTATATGTGCATATGTGATTGTAGCATCCACACATATCTGCATGCTAGCATGACCATAATGATAATTGTGATGATGATTATATATATTCTTAGAGGCATGTAAGCATGGCATATATATTTCCACTTATCAGCATAGTGAGACATGGTGAATTAGGAGGTGGTGAGGTGATGATGTATAATGATATGATAAAGATTCCTACTACTAAATCCTCTCTTGTGGTCAGGAGAGTCAGGTGGCAGTGGACTAATATGATATGATAATAATATGATTTAGTGATGGGATGGAATATCCTTGCCACTAAATCTTCTCCTATGGCCAGGAGAGCCAGGTGGTAGTGGATTGCAACTTCCCTAAATCACCACAAATTCATGGTGGTCCAGGGGAAAAAGAGTCACGGTCCAATCACTAGTGTGATCTTTGGTTGGGTACACTAGTGTGATCTTTGGTTGGGTACACTAGTGTGAGGTGAGCTTGGTGATGTCTCGGAATTAGTCTTCACAGATTGTTGGAAGGGAATCACATAGTGAAATATCATGTGATGATGCCAGCTCATGGTTCTAGTCGTGTTTGAGGGAGACATGTATTGCATGACACTTGGCATTACATGAAATCATTTGCATATTTGTGTGATTTTGATGGTGTTATATATGTGTGTGCTTGTCCTAGTTACTGAGACATTGTCTCACACCCCCTTCATGATTAACAGTTTAGGTGAAGACTCTGGTGCTTGTCCAAAGAAGACTAAGGAGTTGTAGGCCTCTCCGTCTTCAGGAATTTCAAGTGTAATTGGTAGTGGTTATTCAGTTTATTCAATAATTTTGCCAAGTAGGTTGTTGTGGTTTGAGGTTTGTATGAGTATCTAAGGAGTATCATCTATGTGCCATATGATGATAGGATAATGGTGAAGTTGATGTTGGATAACGTAGATGATTATGCGATGATATTAATGGTGATGGTTGATTTGTGAAAGGTGTGGACTTGTGCTAGGTACAACTTATATGTGTGTGATGATGATTTAGAACCCGGTGTGGGTCATTGTTGTGGGAAGCACGTGTCAGTAAGCCAGATTGGTTGTGCGTGTGAGCCCAAATGGTTTTGGGCTGTGCATGTGTGTTTTAGGCATATAGCCTATTGCGTGGTTTTGGGTTTTAAGGGGGTCAATTTTAGGAAGAGTGGTTTCTCTAGGATGAAACCTCCTTGTACAGGTTGGTTGAGCCAAATAGGACCTGTGTGAATGGCCCTTGAGTACCAAATTGCCTTTGGTGGCAAATTGAGGTGTTAAGTTATGAGTTTTGGCCAAAAAGTGGTCAAAATAGTATTGGATGTCTAGAATCTTTATACAGTGTTGGATTCGAAAGAAAATGGTGTATATGGTTAGATTGGGATGAGAGTGACCTATTGGAGTTGAAATCAGGTCAATCGGACGTTGAAGCAAGAAGTTGTACGTGTCGGAAATTTGCCCAAAAAATCAGCAAATTGCTGATATGGAAATTGATACGAGCGCCGTGGCACCACAAGTCCAGTCACGGTGCCAGTACCCTTTGTTTGAAAACTTGTTCAACCCTAGAGCACTCAAGTCGAGGTGGTACTAAAGTGGTTGTTGTGCCGTGCTTTGAATTTCCTGTTTTGTTGTGTTTGGCCAATTTCCTCAAGGTTTTAAGTGATTGGTGGGGGTTGTTTTAGTAAGGTGTTACAACAACTAGAGTGAGTAATGAAAGGGAGAGGCAATTGGTGAGAAGTGAAGGGGACAGAAGATTTAGATGGCAAAACCTACTTTTTTCTAATATTTCACTCTCTCTCTCTCTCTCTCTGGCACCCTATTATCCTTTCTTATTTCTTTTCAGTGTCCATCCACTCTTACCCTTTGTTAATTTGAATATTTTCAATCTCTTACCCACCATCACACATGCTCCGACAATGCACATTATTATGTTTAGAGTTCCAATACTAGGTAGTACCACACACATATCATTTTAGGTTTCTGAATTGCAAAGGAAAGCTAGATTGAATTTACTTGTACACCCTCCTTCCCCATAAATGTTTTGTATTTACTTTTTAAATTATAAAATTTTCATTTATGGCATCTTTTTTCTTAAATTTGTTCTCATTTCCTAACTTATTATATTTCTTTTAAATTTATTGATATTTAAAATTTCTTTTATATATTTTTTATTTTTTCATTTTTTTATGTGAAAACATCTTTTTAATCTTTATAATACCCATTATTTATTTGTACTTTTATTTCAAACTTGATTCTTTCAATTTAACTTTAATATGTATCCCAAGTAAAATTATGAATTTAGATGAAAACCGTGGAGTGAGTAATTTGCAACTTTATACAATCATGGATGTAAATGAAACCTCAATTGCTCTATAGTTGTATCTTCTTATCATCTTTCCATGTTACCATTTTTTTAAGGGATATTATTTTCTTTAGAATTAAATCTTCTATTTTTGAATTTGTATGGTTAATTTTTTTATCTTTTAAACATATATTATTTAAAATATATTAATTTGATTATAATCAGTTCGACCCTAGCGAAACCATTAAACCTTAAACTGGTATCTCATTTGACCTTGGTGAAACCATTAAATCTTAAACTGGTATCTTATACATTCCATTGTCCAATTTGGTTTTCTTAACATTGGTATTATGTGTATATATATAGATATGATCATTTTCATCAATCCAATATATTATTTCTTTTTTGTTTTGCCACAAAGAAATTCTCCAATATATTATTTCTCTTTCCTTCTCATAAACTTGTTTTCATTTTCATCCTTCTCTGTCTTCCTTGCTCTTTCTCTACAACTTTGAATTAGGGGATGTTCAACTAATTTGGTATTTCTAAGTGGTTTCCCCAAAATCCATTAACACGTGACATACCTATTCTCCACAAATCCAATCTAACCACATAAACTAATCCATTGCATCAATATACACATAGGACATCCTATCCCACAAGACCAAACAATGATGCCATAACATATCCACTTCATACTCTAGATTTCCAATTAGGCAACCAACCAACTTAACAAATTATTTGAGGAAGCCATAAACCTCCTCAAATGGCCATGCACACACAAAATATACACATATTACTCATGACAAACCAAAACATTATTTCATCAGCATGACAAAAGAGCCACAAGGTAACTTGTGATCATAGATAGGAATATAAGCTCAAAGGACAACACAAGCCAACCATCAAAGGTAAAACAAGACATAAGGCATCATAAGGATGTCCTTACACTTGGCACTCTACTGAGCAAATTAACTTGTGTTCTCAAGTAAGTAATACCCAACACCCACTACTCAAATATCCTAGGGAACTCACCAAGGGAGAACTGATTCTCCTCAGCCTTCTTCATGCAAGAGCTAGAACCCTCTTTTGAAAATGTTAACTACAAGGGGGAGTAAGATAGATATCCAAGTAACCAAAGAAGCAACCATAAAGACAACAAGCAGCAGTTCAACATATAAGTTTAAATGCATAAAGTAAATGGTGCAAAGTGTGATGCTCATAATATGTAATGAATCCCCCTATAATCACGACTAGAATTATAAGTTAGTTACCATCACTGGGTACCAACAAGTAGCCCCTTTCTAATAACTGGTAAAGACCAATTCTGAGGTAACCATTAAGCTCTCATTCTGCTAGTCATTGTAATATCCTAAAATTTTACTAGATATCAAGTAATGAAAGAGGAAATAATAAATGATAAAATAAAATATACAAAGAATTCATGCAAAACGGACAGACACAGTTTTGCATGAAATATGGCAAAGAGGCATTTTTTTTATCAGATGGAAAAATGAAAATTTTCATTTTTGCCCCTAGAAATTAAGATAATTACATTTTAGTCCCTCAAATGAAAAAGTTACATGTGATATGCATGAGAATATAATTTTGGAAAAAATTATAGCTAATGAACTGAAAGTTTTAAAAATTATAATTTAAACCCAGGTCAGGGGTAGTTTTGTAAATATGTAAAATTACTGTCAGAATGAGGCTCACGATGAGTTGAGTCCAATGGTATATAGCATAGAGGTTAACTAATTAAAAATAAGGAAATAATTATGCCGAGTGACCAAAAGTAATTTTATACTAATAAAGTAGATTGTGGGTCCTACAGACCATTTAAAGTGAACAAGATAGGATATGAGTCTCACATAGCTGCCATTTGGGATAGGATAATTAAGAAAATATAAATATAAATTAGGAATAGTCTCATAGCCTAAAAATGCTAATTTACTATAAAAAATAGTTTTATTGGTACTGTTAAAAATTACTCAATTCAGGATCTGAACTAGAAAAAATTGACCAATTTTTGAACACTCAAACCTCTCTCCTTGGCGTCGGAAATTAGGTAGCAAGGGCAAGGAATTTTTGGCCAAAACTTCCCTTAGAAGGCATGGATTTTTGTTACAAAAAGCAACCTTGTTTAGGTTAATTAACTAACCACAATTAGCCATGTAATTAATCCATTAATCTTTCTCTTTCCTCTCCATTTTGAACGTGTTTTCTAGCAGCAAAAATAGAGGGATAAAACACAAGAAAGAAAGGGAGAAAAGAGAGAAAGAAGAAGAGAAATCTTGAGGAAATTTCAAGGATCAAGTTTTGGTAAGTTGCTTTCCTACCCTAAGCTTGTTGTTTGTAGTATTTAGTGGTTGGATCATGGTGTGGTTTCTCTTCCTCTCTCCCTTAGGGTTTTAGCCAGACCTTAATCCATGGAGAAAATGAGTTTTCCAACCACTAAACTTGGGAGAAATGCTAAACTAGTCACCTAAAGTATGCAAATGGAAGTAATTTGAGGCATTATGAAACATAGAAATTTCTCTCTATTTCCCCTAATTTTTTTCTAGTTAGAGTTTATATTTAGAGTTGGAATTTCATGTTTTTGACCCCAAAAATGGATTTGTTGGGTCTAAATTAGTTAAGTACAAGTGTTGGTTTCAAGAAAAATCTCAAAGGAAAGCAAAATGAGAATTTTAGGTTTTATAAGTATTGTATAGTATCACTTTTGAAACTAGTGGCTAAGATACTTAAACGATGATATGGATAGGTTCAAGGAAGTTGTGAAAGGCTCAAAAAGTGGTGTACCAAGTGTGGGAAGCTAGGGAACACTTGAAGGTAGTAAATTTACCGATTTTGCACTATATTGTCTTTTATGATTTCTATGAGCATAATCACTTGTCACATGGTCTGTTTGATGACTTATGATTGTTTGTTGAGCTAAATGAAGAGGTTTTTGACCTCTAGATATCCATTTTATAAACTAAAATGCTGCCCAAGTTTTTGTAAAATTATGTGACTTAATGTGTTCAAGTGGTCATTGTATGTTTCTATGAACCCTAATGTGAAATGTGATAATATATGTGCTTGGTTTGATAATTGTTACTAAGATTCTTTGAATCTCACCCTTCCACATGTTAACCATGTCTAGGAAGCAACAATGGCAAGGCCACCAAGGAAGAGAAAGGAAAGGAAAAAGAACTTGGTGATTAATATGTTATTGCTTGCAATGGCCATGAGTTTTGAGTTTTTGTGTAAATTTGTAAAAATGGTGTTAAATCTATTTCTTCATGCTTTTATGTTCTTTTAGGTCTTAGTGAAGGTATGGTATGATATGAGGATATATTATAACCATGTAAATATTTTATAACTTTTGCTTTGCACATTACTTGGATGCAAATAGTCATTTTGACCTCTTCATGGTAAACCCACTATCATTTGGACATTCTATTGTATAAAGTATGAATTCATACATGGTTATAAAGTAGACAGAAAGAGCTTTCATATGGTCTAAATAAAACTCAAAGTGGATGTGTGTATGAATTATAGTGAATTTTCAAAATTAGCTTCAGAAAACTGGATTTCCTGAAATTGACCATATGAACAGTAGAACTCACAAAATTTACTGTACAAATTGGCCCAGTCATTTCTCTGTTTTATATTTTTTTCATGTAGAAAATCTTCTAAGCTATTGTTAGAAATTGAATCACTTGCATATAATTTTTTTAAAATTAGTTATGATTTTCGGAAGTTCAATCTGTAAAAGGATTTAGTTAACATGAATAGTATTGATAAGATTGAAAAATTCTGTTTTGGTATTTTCCTTGATTCAAGCTTCTAATAAATTATAAATGGACTCTATAATGGTCTAATACATGGGAAAAAAATATAAAATCAAGGTGTTATAGTCATGACCCGGCCAAAGGCTATTACACTAATGGTTGGACGATATAACTCTCCTTCCCCTAGATCACTTGAATTGGTGGCCATTTCTAGAATGTGTGTCCCCAATCCGTAGCCACATATGTCTCCTAGTCAAATGACAACTATTTAGTGATAGATATATCATAAGTCTCATCGTCTATGCATAAAGCCTCATGTACAATTTAGTGAATCAGCAAACCACTTGATATTCACTAACATTACCACCTAACCAAATCAGGCTCAAACATATACAATAACAAGTGACAATACCAATATGTCATGCTAACATGTCATTCCATCACATACACTACCATGCTAGCACTACTATATCATACATAATATAAACATAGGGATGCATAATAGTCATATATCATGCTCTAATGACAAGTCCTATCATACATGTATATATTTAGTCATTTCCATTTACTTGTCATAAACTTAAGAGAGTAGAGAGTACAAGAAGCTCACTAGCAGTGCCAATTAGATAAATATAATGATATGAAAGTTTAAACATATAAAGTAAATAAAAGGTACTCCTTGGTTACCTCAAATTGCCCAAACTTATGCAACACCTCGATAGGCCATTGGAAAACCAACAAAGAATTCATTACTTCCCAATAACTTCTTGGAGTTTAAAACTTTCAATTAAGCAAGCATACACCATTGAAGATTTGAGTCATCCAAAGCACCAAAATCATGTTCTCCAGCCCAGAGAACCAAACTCTAGTAGAGCCTCCTCAAAACCCTCTAAAATGGCATTGTATCAAGGAGCTAAAGACCCCTCCTTTTATGATATTTCAGGGCCTAGCAGCGGGGTCAATCTCTTCTTTTCAAATTTTTATTTTCTTCACTTTTTCTTTCTTTTCCTATGGTCCTAGCCCTTTTGGTCCTACATAATTCCAATAATGCCCTGTTATTAATCTCAAACATGGATCCAAAACATTGAATCGAATTCATTACAATAAGGATAAATTAGAAAAATTAGATGTCCATATTCTAAGCATAAAAAAAAGTATATTTTTCTATCAACATAAGGCTCCATCACAATTAATACAAAAAAGTGAATACTTAGAAACTAGATGATTGACTTCCATCATGTTTTCAAATAAGTCAACAATTGTGCTGACTAGTTAGCTAAGGCCACTCAAGCCTTAAAAATTGACTATATGTGTTTTATAAGTCCTCTTGTAGTTTGTAGGGAGTTAATTGATAGGGATAAAATTCCTTTGTAATTTTTGTATTGGTTTCTAGCCCATCCCCTTTTGATTTGAGCAAAAAAAAAAAAAAGCAAATACACTACTACAAAAATAGGTTTTCTTGACATATATATGTGTGCGGTTATATGATAAAACACAAAGAAAAGTGAGGTGGGAAAGTATAAAGGGATTTGTCAGCAGTTGTTTATATAACCAAATACAAAAGCATACTCTTGTCGACGGTTATCTAAACAATTGCCTACAAAAGATACTATTAGAAAATAAAAAATAAAAAAATAATGTAGGCGGTTATTTTTAACAACCATCTACATTTATTTTTTTTTAAAAATAACATAGCCTACATTTCTCCAACTAATGCTTTAGTACTTTTATTTTAAAACATACACAAGTCACATATCCAAATTCTAGGCCATTGATTAAAAAAGATCAATGGTCCGTATTAATCTTTCTCCCATTTCCTTTTGTTTTAGGTTGTTTTCTTTGCCATCTTCATTCAGCATTTCCAAGTTTGGTTCTTTTTCTTCATCTCGTTCTCTCTACCTTCTTCACTCTGCATTTCCATGTTTGAATCTTCTTCTTCATCATAAAGTCCTTCAAGCTTTATCAATCTCTCCTCTTCTTCATTGATCTCATACTCAAATCCTTCAAGCTTTATTAGTCTCTCTTCTCCTTCATTGATCTCGTCCACAAACTAACAAGATGTTGATTCAAGCTTTTGATCTCCTACTCCTTGGGAAGATCGGCCTTAATGGGGAGTACAACCATATAGCCATGGAGAAGACAAAGGATAAGCTCCTCAAAGAGATCAATGAACTTCAACACCATAATTTTTTTGTAGAATACAGTGCAAGCTTGAGGTTGCCTCTGGAGGTATTCTCTAGTAGGTTGATCTGGTAAGGATCTATTCACTTTTGATCTTTTAGCACCCAGATCTGTAACACCTAGTTTCCGTAAGTGATTGTCAGGATTAATTCCATTTCTTTTTTCTTTTTTTTTGGTTTTATATATTTGCCTTCAACTCCTTTATGTCGATGCTCTTTTACAATAGAATGGTTGATTTTTTCTTGACTATGTGGCGCCAATCTCAATAAATTTGCTTATTGAGCCAAATGGAAATCAAACTTGCTTACCTATAAATGGGTTTCTTTCATCATTTTTTCTAAATATTTTTTATATTTATTTCAATTAATGTCCTTTTTTGTTTTCAATGTCATTTTCATCTCTATCCTACAAAAAGTTTTCCCTTCAAATCAAAGGGGCCTAAAGAAAGATTAATGTCATGCAACTTTCTGTTCATGAAATTGCAAGATTAGTTTTTCATTTCAACATTTCCTCCTTGCAAATTAATAGCCTAAAGAAAGATTATTGTTGTTGTGCTGTAGAATATAGTGAATTTGGAAGGTAGACAATTTGGGATATCAATACAATTCTCCAAGTAAAATTTCTAATCTCATCTAGCTAAAGTTATAATTTGCACACGGGTGAGACCCACCCACCTTTCCCTTCTCTCTTTCTCTCTCTGTGCATCACTATTGCGCACATTGATGTGCAACAAAGAAGTAAAGTCCCTTTTCAACTATGTCTTCCCTTTTCTCTCCATTGCTTACTCTTCTAACACATAGAATGCACAATCTTCAAGCAAGCAAAAATACTAATTTATAGCAAGTCCATATCTTCATCAAAGAAAAAAAATTGACTCACTTATGATGGTCTTTTTCTTTTTCTATACAATGAAGTATAATTTCACAAAAAAAAATTTGATCAAGCTTCATGCAAATTTTGCATAATTTCACTAACCATGCTTAACTCAAAATTTGAATTTTAGAACTGAAATTCATTAATCAGAGATAACAACTCTATAACTTCAAATTTAACCAAGCAAAGTTTAAATTTTGCACAAAATAAACATGGGTCAATTATAAAATTTGTCTGTTAGCCAATATTTTTTAATTCTAATATAAGCTAACATCATATTTACTTAATCTAACTTATTTAAAAACATATAGTAACAAGATTAAGTAAATTTCAAAGGTTAAGTCACCACAAGACCTAAATAAAAATAAAATATACCTAATAGCTAGGTCTTCAAAAAATGAACTTCACTTTCACTTGATCATTCCTATTCTTGGTATGCTCTCTTTTGATCTTCTATTCTTAGAGCATCCTTTCTTTTCTTCTTCTTTGAGTAAGACATGATATTAATTTTCCTTTCTTTATTCCAATGCTCATTCTTCTTATTTGTACGATCCTACACTTAATGTGTCACACTTACAAACCAAGTAGTTGGTCCAATTTTATATATCCAACTTGTATTATAATTCATAAGAGCATAGCGGATATATTAGTACTTAGTATAAAATGTGCATTATAAATATAATTAAATACATATTTTACTTCTTTAAGGACAATATATATACTATACAAATATGATACATTTGTTCCTTATTATTCTACATTTGTCATCATCAAAACTTATATTATATTAAACCTAACAATTTCCCCCTTTTTGATGATGACAAATTACTTGTGAAAAATATGCTTAATGAATGATTAGCACATATAATGCAGTTTAATTCAGATAATTCGAGATTAAGTACATTCATATTTTTCACATAACTTCTCCCCTAATTTGACATTAATAAAAAGGTTTGAAGAAAAATTCTCCCACAATTCTTCTCTCCCTATTTGTGAGGTTGTACTAGTAAGTATAGATATTTAGGGTTGTTTTAAGCACATACTGAAGCAAAATTGAAATGCAAATTATCATCAAAACTTATTATGCACTGCATATTCAGATTATGCCAATTTTTATTAATATCAAAATTGATACCAATTAATGGTGATATTAAAACTAATATAGTTGTTGCTTGAAACTATTATGATACAATTGTTATGATGCTTCTTATTAAGATGATCTTGATATGCACACATCACAAGAGGTATCTAAGAGTTGAAGAGTTGTTACTTCCTTCCTTTAGGATCAATGAGAGATCAAGCGAAAAAACTCTTCACAACAAAATAGGGTGAGCTAAAGTATAAGCAATTTATTTTTTAGAAAATGCTTCCCTTTAACCTATGCATTTTATATGATAAAACTAAGAAAGCACAATGCAACAAAAAAGTATGTTCATACAAAAGTGCATGATTGAGATTTTTCTTTTAAATCAAAAAGAGCTTTTAAAAACATTTACATACAAAGTTATACGCTCCCCCGAAGTATGAACATTTATTCAAATATATGTGCTTTTCAATCACTATGCAAGAAAAATTTTGAAAAGCAAACAATTTTGGTTATACAAATAAAGAAATGAACTTATACAAATATTGAACTTCTCAGTAAGCACCAACATATTCTAATAGCTCATTATTTGAACAAGGACCTCACTTTATTTCAATAACCTCAAATAACAGTATCAACCAAGTATATATGAAAATATGTTACACACTTACAAACTAGCTTGGTTAATAGCTAACTTCTTCCCTTTTTAGTATGATTCCAATTATGCACATTAGATACCAATTAGCTCAGGGAGTACTTGTAAAAACAAAGGGAATATCTTTTTCATTCTTTAGTATCCTTTCTTACTAGGGTCCACTAATGATCAGTTTAAACATTTTATAGTACATATGGGACCAAAGTTTAATCTTACCCACATATATATAATGTAATAATTGAAAAGGGTAAGGGTCAGAGGATACCAAAGATTAATTCCTTGTTATTTTTGGCTTGTATGCAGTGTAGTATTACTCATGTCTCCCTTTTGTATACAGGACATTACCTCTTGAGCTTATGCTCTTTCTCTTCTTCAAGTAAGTAACTTGGTTTCCATTTGAGTTATTTCCTTGAGATGAGTAAGAGGATTGCTTGTCCTTGTGATTTGCAATCGCAACCTTGGATTTTTGAGAAGTTTCCTTTTCTCTGACTTCTTTCTTGCACCAATATATTCTTTCTTTTTGGATTTATTCTGCACACATAAAGCACTAAAAGAATATTTTGGCACCCACTTGTTTTTAGGTCCAGAAGAGTTAGTGGTATTCTTTGGAACCTATTTCATGCATTTACTTAACCATTTCTCCTAATATTACATAGATGAGCTATATGCCCCTTTTTACCACAATATGTGCATGATGGTGAGTTAGGCATTACAATAGGTACAAAGAATTTCAAACAGCTTTTATTTTTCTCCTTGGACTCACTCATATAGCTAACACCCAGCTTGTCAAACACACAATTATGTTTGCCAAGTGAAATATTTAACTTATCTTTGCCTTGGGTGAAATTGGCTATGACCTTAGTTAATTCTTCTTTTTCTTTATTTAATCTACCACATAAATCACAAGAGGAGGTATGTGTGTGGGTTTCACAGATGTTTTCCAAATCAATTATTTTCTTTTTAAGGGATAAACAAAGAGTGAAGAATGATATAGATGAAATACTAAATTAAAGCATCAAACACAAGAATTTATCCTAGTTTAGCCCAATCTATTTGGCCTACGTCTAGTCTTCAAGCCACCACTTGAGATTTTCACTATACCCCACAAGTTTGATTTGGGTATTTGTGAAGTTTCAGTACATCTCACAAGTTTCAGTTAATGCTATCTCCACACTAAGATTCTAGCTAGAAAATAGTAGAGATGAATGAATACAGAATTGAAACTCTCTTTTAGAGTAGATGACACATTGAAAGCTCACTCTAATGAGGTAGGTTTAACTATGAATATTGATATAGAAAGATTTTATGTATTGAAGCAACATTTTGACATAACTCACTTCATTTCGTTACCCATAAGTTCAAATGAGGTTCTATTTATAGATTTATGGTTTAACTATTTGTTAGACACAAGTTCTAGTTGTTGCTCTACAAAAAGAGCCATTCACTAACCGTATTAAATGTGTTTGTCATACTAAAATTCAAATTTTGAGGCTCAATAGACGAATTTCACAGAGTCAACATAGTTATGTATGTGACGTTGAGTTCCTAAAATTCATCTGTCACTATGAGAAATTCGAATTTTAAGTTTGCTAAAGTTAACCCATGTTAGTTCATACGAATTTTTATATTGGAAATGTATCTATTGTGTTTGAACAGTTGCCTCAAGTGTTCAAGTGCACTTTGAAATTTGAATTTTAGAAGTTGAAATTTATCTATCAAAGACACGTTCAACATGACACAAAAGTTCTCTCTTCGAAATTTGAATTTTGAACTACAAAGTTCATCTGTCAAAGGTGTGCTCTACCCAGACTCACTTGTTCTCATTTTAAAATTCGCACTTTGAAGCTCAAAGTTTATCTGTCAGAGACAATGACATTGAACTCATTTTGGTCTTCACTAACATTCCAATTTTGATCAAGCTTTATGTGAATTTTGCACAATTTCACTAACTATGCTTAACCCGAAATTCAAATTTCAAAACTGAAATTTGTCTATCAGAGATAACAGGTTTGTAGTTTTGAATTTCACTAAGCAAAGTTCAAATTTTGTATAAAATAAACATGAGTCAGTTAAAAATTCATCTGTTAGCCAATATGTCTGAATTCTAACATAAGCTAACATCATATTTACTTAATCTAACTTGTTTAAAACATATGGTAACAAGATTAAGTAAATTTCAAAAGTTAAACCACCTTAAGACTTAATGTATCACACTTACAAACCTAGTAGTTAGTCTAATTTTATATATCCAACTTGTATTATAATCAATAAGAGCATAGTAGATATATCAGTACATAATATGAAATGTGCATTATAACATAATTAAATACATGTTAATACACATTTTACTTCTTTAAGGAACAATATATATGCAATACAAATATGGTGCATTTGTTCCTTATTGCTCTACATTTGTCATCATTAAAACTTATATTATATTAAACCTAACAAAATCATTAGAACCAAGCAACAATTTCATCAATCCTCAGAACCCACTAAACTCCAAGCATGCTATGAGCATCACAATCCACTTTGCACAATTGTTGTCACCATTGGTCTGTCTAAACCCACAACTAAAGACTTCAAACCGATTTGGTGATGGGATGCATACACATGAAATTTCGAAGCAAGAAGATGAAGACCCAAAGCAAATGTTCAACAAAAGAGAGATGCCATGAAATGAGGATGAAGACTTAAGCCAAACATTGAATAGAAGACATTGTCTTTTTCTTTGCCCAAGAAAGATGTCGTGAAGAAAAGGGCGAGTAAGAATTGCTAATAGTGGAAAGACAAAAGTACCCTAAACAAAGCTATATGTTTTAAGACAATGAAATACCAAAAATTCCATGCAATTTACCGAGAAATCTTGATTAGTTTGACATGGTGTATACTATGTTAGATTTAATAGTCATTTTAACACTAGGGGGTTAATAGTCAAAATTTGAAAGATGAAGGTGTGATTTTTAAACTTTTAAAGATGAGAGGGGTTATATGCAATTAATCTAAAGTTTAGGGGATTTATACATACTTTACCCTTTTTAAAATTAAGACTAAAAATACAAATATCATCTAATTAGTACAAATTAACTAAACAATTTTCATAATAACATAAAAAATTGAGAAAATTAGATGAATAATTACACAAATAATTTTCAGAATAATGGTGTCACACCTTATCTTTGGACACCTTTACCATGAATACTGCCTCATTTGGATAAAAAAATAAGTTTTTGAAAACTTGAACCAATTAGAAACTTAAAACTGTAAAATTATATTTTCGTGTACTATTCAATTAATTGTGCAGCGAACTTTGAAAAATTATAACTAAATGCACAAAAATCTTTTCACTATGGTTTGACTCTCTAAAATCATTCACATCAGGAAAAGTATGAAACAAGAATTTGAACACTACAATTCATACATTTCACTCATAATTCTCAGGGTTGTTTCATGCTTTTTTTGTGTCACTTAAAAAGTTCTACATGCTTAAAAAGTTCTGCATGTCTATTTTCTAGACGTATTTATTTTGTATATATATTCAACTCATATAGAACATCACATCATTTTAAACCATCAAAGGTCAGAATAATTCTCTATTAGAACAATTTTAGAAAAAAATGCATAACTTTATTTATATAGCTCCAAATGCACTTAAACCTGTGGCATATTAAACTTAAAAGATAGATATTTCTATACATGCAAACCATTAAATTTTTAGAGTACAACATGTTTTTATACACTATTCCTGACTCAATAGCAGTTTCAGACATTTTCGAGTAAAATGTTTTTACATCATTAACTTCTTTAAGCCATATCCTTTTACATTTTTAGCCAAATTATATAAAATCTATACTGGCTTAAACCTTAATATGTCCTCTAACCAGAGGCATCATCTTTGGCTCATTTCTTTTTTACTATTCCATACTTAAACATTAATAGTCATTGGCACATCATAAATTCATAATTTAAGAAATGTACATAACTTTCATTATAAATCTTCATTTTATCATTTAATATCACTTAGCATGCTTCCCTATACATCATATAGAATCATGACACATCATTTATACATGATCATAACATAACATACAAAGCATGCTTCCTCATTAATATTATTGTAACACTACATTAACTTGCTTTCTATTCCATTTTCTCCTTCCTTTAGCTTTCCTCTATTGTCTTACTTTACAGTTAGCATGGTTAGTACTTGAGAGGATGAGATTAGGCATCTCAGTAGTATCCTTGTACATACATTTACATCATCACATAGCATTGAAAACATTCATAACATTGCACAATTCATTAAAAATGCATGAAAATATCATGTTGGCTAAAAAAATTTTGGCAGTATAATAGCTTAAAATAGGATATGCCGGGCAAAGTCCTTATCAAATAAACAGCTAGTCAATCATTAAAACATTCACAACAACAACATGGCAATCTTATCATATCATAAAACATGCATAGCACATAATTGTGCAATAACATACAAGCATAGCAAGTAATACTACCTAGGAGCTTTAACATTTCCTCTATAAACTTGAATCCACTTGCTTGGATCCTTTTCCAATCATTTCCTTACACCTTCCCAATCCTAAAAACATCAACACAACCATGCTAAGTTATCTAATTCCATGCGCTATCTCTTAAAGAATCACTTGAACCCTAAAAATTTGTTTATCATATACTTGACTTTCTCCTGAAAACCTTGCTTGCTCTTTGCTAATTTGTGTTAAATCAGAAGTTTTGATGATTCCAAACAATTAGAGCTTGGAAAGGAGAATATCAAAGGAATGTGAAAGGAACAAGTGAAGAAATCCAATGAAGAACATGAGAAAACTTAGTTGTTAGGATTTCTCCATTTGTAATATGGGTAAAAAGCTTTGATTCTCACTTATTTTTATTGCCACAGATTTTAAACAAGTGAACAAGTGATTTCACAATTATCCTATGTTAGCATATGTTGGTTTTGAAAAATACTTACTAACAAACGAATTTTGCTTATTGATTCATGAGTATTTTGTGTAAAATTCAAACTTTGGTTATTGAAATTTGAATATACATAGATTTCATCTCTGATAGACAAATTTTAGTTATGAAATTTGAATTTCGGGCTAAACACTGTTAGTGAATATGTGCAACATTTGTATGAAACTTAGTTAAAATTTGAATGTTGGTGAAGTTCAAAAAGAGTTCAAAGTCACCCTCTCTAACAGATGAACTTTGGACTTCAAAATTCGAATTTCAAAATAAGAACTTGTAAGTCTGGTTAGAGCATGCTTTTGTTGGAAATTGTGCCCTAGACCAATCATTGTGTTATGTATATTATACTTCATTATGAAAAAAGAAGGAGTTTTTTTTTCTTTTATTTCATTATTATATTGTTTGCATGTTTTTTCTTTATAATAATAATATCCTTAGATAAATCATTTTACCTTAAACATTCCTAGTCGATCATCTTTGTAGGAATAATGATGAACTAAGACTAGTATGATTTTGATTGATGATTGTGTGTTAATTATGTATGAAGATACAAATCAAAATCATAAGCACCAATTAGTGTTAGGAATCTTGGTACACACGCAGCAGAATAACACAACCGAATTCCTCCTGTGGATTTGTCAATGTTGCTTAAATCGAGATGTAGAGGAGTATTTTTCCTTTGGTGCATGACTTTTCGGATCTTTTCACTGTCAGACCCTAGGAACTAACGCGTCTGATCAGCTTGCTCTACCGATATCTGTAACACCTAATATTAGGGCCAATTTCCCATGTATTAGATCATATTAGATGTCTTTCATCATAATTTAGAAACTAGAATCATAATATAAAAAAACAGAATTTTTCAAAATTCAGGGTACTGTTCATTTGGTAAACTCCATTTTACTCGACGAACTTTGAAAATTCATAACTAAATCTAGAAAAATTATCTTGAAGTAATTCAAGCATCCAAAATTATTTTAAATTTAGATATACATGGAAAAAATATGAAACAGTAACTTCGTTAGGCCAATTTGTACAATAAATTTTGTGGACATTTACTGTTTATTTGGTCATTTTTCTATCTTCCAGTTTTCTGATCTCAGATTTGAAAAATCTTATTTCATTCTATTCTATTCCAAATTATGCATACTCTATGTCATTCAAAATCTCTACATGTCTACTTATAGACATACTTTTTTTATACATTTATTTCACTTACATAGGGCATAACTTTAACTTAAATCATGAAGGGTCAGAATTCAAATTTTACTAGAACAGTTTTGGGAAAAACTCCATATCCTCTATTATATAGCTCCATTTATCTCCAAATCAATGGCACATGAAACTTAAAACATATACCTTTCTATACATTTAAACCAATGAATTTTTGGAGCTATGTATGATTTTATATTCTCTTTTAAATTTTCCAGTACCTAATTTTCAGTTTTCAGTTTTCCCATTCCTATCCTGTTCTGAACCTTAACTTTGAAAAATCATCATTAATTGTATATAATTCCAAATGGTGTGAATTAGGTGTCATTTTAAAGCTTGACATGTCCTCTATCTGGTTTAAAAATTACAGAAATCTAACCTCACATTAAGTATAGAAAAAGGATGAGTAAATTAGACCCATCTGGAAAATACCCTATTTTAATCTATATTGCAAATTACTTGCCAAAACCCATGCAAATGAACCCATTTTGGCATGTAACTTGGTAGAATATAACTTCATATTCCAAAATCCAGAACTGGAAATTATCATACATTTTCTACAACATTAACCTAATATTCACTATTTTACAACTTCATATAAAACAAGGCATAAATAACAATTCATGTCATAACATGACAACTTGCACATCAACAACTCATCATTTTCTTCTTCATGTCTTTTGCTCCTTCCTTAGCTCTTTTGGATTGGTTCTCCCTAGCATGGTTAGTCATTGAAGGGGGGTGAGATTCAAAGAATCTTAGTAGATAAATCTCATACATGCCATCATATCATCACATTAAGCATGAAAACATCAAGTAAACATAGTTTATCACATAGGCACATTGGAAACATATACATTTTATATAAATTTCAGCAGAGTTTCATTTTGTAAAATGGACATCCCTGCACTCCAAACCCCTCATACAACTCAGTAATAACATAGAAATATCACAAATCAACATTTTATATATATGTCATGGTGTCAAATATCAAAGAAACAATAATGACAATGTGATGTTAGTAAAGAGGATTATCTACCTTTTAGTACTTCCTTGCTTCCCACACTTTGTCCAACACTTATTGGACCTTCCAACACTTCTATAAGATTTCTTAGACTTCCTCAAACCTAAACATATCATCAAACAATTACTCAAACTAATGGTTCCATGACTTTCTTCAAAAAGTGTTCATGAAACCTTGATTTTTCAAAAATTCACCAAAAATTCATTCCTAACTCAAAAATGATAAATTATACCTCTATTCCATGTAATTTTTCATGAGGAATCCAAATGTGGCCTCAGAATTATCAAAATCCATCTCTAGCTATGGTTAATGTTCATCTAAATTAAACTTCAAACCCTAAATTTTCACTTTCCAATTCTTTTTGTTTTTCCTTGCATCCATAGTTGTTCTTAAGGTTTTGGATCATGGAGAACCCATTTTGAGGTCCAATTTATGAAATTCCAACTCTAAAAATGAACAGCAACTCATAAAAAATTAGGAAAATTCAAGAAAAATTGCTATGCTTCTTAGTTCATTAAACTACTTCCATATTCATGCTTTAAATGTGTAGTCTAGCATTTCCCCTAAGTTTGATAGTTTGTAAACTCATTTCCTTGCTTAATCATGCCATGGCTGAAAACCTAAGGGTGTGGAGAGGGAAATCTAATCCATGGTTGAAGTTCTAAAGACCATAAATAGCAAGCTTGAAGATGGAAGAGCAACTTACCACAAGTGAAGCTTTCAATTTTGCCTTGAGTTCCCTCTTCCTCTTCCTCTCTTTTTCTCTTTTCTCCCTTACGTTTTTCAGCCCTCTATTTGCTGCTACATACTTGTGAAATGAAGTGGATAATGAGTGGTTAAGTGATTTAATTAGGTGGCTTAATAATGCACTTAACCATGGTTAATCACTTAATTAACCTAAGCTACTTTTTGGTCAAAGAGTTACAACTTCTTGGAGAAGTTTTACCAAAAAATAAAGTTACCCAAACTGCCCCATTTTCACATAGAGAGTGAGTGCTTTAAGTGTCCAAGATTGCTCAATTTTTTCTTGTCCAGATATACCTTAAACCGAGTAATTTTTAACGTACCGATAAAACTGTTTTTTATGGTAAATTAGCATTTTCGGACTACAGGACTATTCTAATTTTATTTTCATATTTCACTAATTATCTTATCCCAAATGATATCTATGTATGGCCCATATCCTATCCGAGTTACCTTTTAACCATTGGTAGGGCCCACAGTTTACTTTATCGGTTTACAGTTACTTTTAGACATCCGACACTGGTTATTTCTTTATTCTTGAACATTAACCCTTAGTGCCATATACCATTGGACTTCTCTCATCGAGGCCTTTGTTTTGACAGTAATTTTACATATTTACAAAATTACCCTTGACTTGGGGTTAAATTATAATTTTTGAAACATTCGGGTCATTAAGTGTAATTTTCTCAAGGACTTATCTATTCCCCTAGTAATTTTTATATATTTTGGGACGTGGATGTCATTTTTGAACTTCTTTATGAGCAAAAATATAATTTTCTCATTTTTCTGTCTAACCAGGAAAAATGACCTCCTTGCCTTTTTTCATGAAAAACAGTGTCTGCCTGTCTTTGCAAATTCTCCTTACATTTCTAGGTATTTCAGTTTTCTTGAGCTGTTACAATATCTACACAAATGGTGAGTCTAACTTGTTAGGTTGGCTAGTCACCCAAAAGGGGGGTGAATTGGGTGATGTAAGATTTTCGCTCTTTTTGGATTAAAACTCAAATTCACTAAGAGTGCAGCAAAATAGGGATAAACAAAGAGAGTTATGTGCAGCAACTGAATAAAGAAGATGAAGAACAATAGACAATAATTTATACCGGTTCAGTCCAACCACTTGGCCTATATCCAGTCCCTAAACCACCACTTAGGATTTTCAACTATATCCCACAGGTTTGATCCGGGCACCTGTGAAGCCTTAGTACATCCCACAAGTTTCAGTAGGCACTTGTGAAGCCACTCTCTCCACACCCTTACAAGATATGTAAATCCCTTAGTATTTTTCCACACTAAGATTCTACCCAGAATATATAGAAGGAAATGTTTACAGAATGAAAACTCTCTTGAAGAGTAGATAATACATTAAAAGCTCACTCTATTGAGGTGGGTCTTTCAAACAATGCTGAGATAGAAAAATTTTACAACATGTTGTAGCATTTTCGCATAAACTCTCTTAAGATTGTTTCCCATAAGTTCAAATGATGTTCTATTTATAGATTTATGGTGTAACTAGACGTTAGACACAAGATCTAGCAGTTAGAGATGTTACCTAATTGGTACTTTTTAAAACTAGCCATTCACCAACAACATTTAATGCGTTGACACTCTGAAATTTGAATTTGGGATATTAACAGATGAATTTCGCAGACACCATAAGTTAAAGACTTTAACGTTAAACTTCAAAGTTTGTCTGCTGTAAAGCAAAATTTGAATTTTCATCTTTAGAAAATGTTTCTATGTTGAAACATACGAATTTTCAAGTTTAAAGTACTTCTGGCAAGTGTGAACAGTTGTTCCATATTGCTACAGTGCCTTCGAAGTTTGAATTGTGATGCCCAAAATCCGTCTATCAGTAAATAACTCAATATGACACAAGTTCTTCCTATCAAAATTTGAATTTTGGATGTGAAAATTCTTCTGTTGGCTATTCCAGAAGTATTTCCACGTTCTGGAGATTCAAAATTTGAATTTTCAAAGCCAAAATTCATCTGTTATACTTGAACTTCGAATTTTAGATGTCAAAATACGTCTGTTAGCTTTTCTAGAAGTATTTTCATATTTTGGAGTTTCAAAATTTGAATTTTGAAAGTTAAAATTTGTTTGTTAGACCTGAAGTTCGAATTTCAGAAGCTAAAATTTGTCTGTCAATGGCAAGCTCAACATGATACAAAAGTTCTCTTCGAAATTCGAATTTCAAAGGCCCGAAATTCATCTATTGGACGCGGAACCTCTATAATTTCTAATTTTGCACTATAGACAATTTTGCATAAGCTATAACTCTCTCATTTTAACTCCAAATTAAGCAAATGACCTATGGTTGGAAAGATCTCAATGTCTACTTTCAAATGCACCAATTTCACTTTAAAAAAAGGTATTCTGTGAGATATGATCAAAATAATGATAGGAGATTAAAACTGAAAGTCCATATATCACTACTCAACTTTAAATAACCATAACTTTTTCATATGAACTTTATTTTGAGTGAAATAACATTCTTTGAAAAGCTTATTAAGTCTAGTTTCATATAAAATAAGTTTTATATCAAACCCACATGTGTTTTGAGAGATGTATTAAAAATACTAATCAAAGGTCAAACTCTAGATTCTTGGAAACCAGATTTCACTATGTTTAAAAGTAAGGATATGTTACTTTGATACCTAAAACTTCTTGAGTTAATCAAATGCAATTGTAAATCATTGAGTTTTATTCTAAAGTTTGAATTTTGAAATCCAAAATTTATCTATCAGAGGGAATGTTTTTGAACCCTTTTAATGCTTAATTATCAGACGAACTTTGTCATGACTTTAGACAAATTTTGCACATTTTACTAACTAGGCTTGACTCAAAATTCGAATTTCAACACTTGAAATTCGTCTGTCAGAGGTGATATATCTGGAACTTCAAATTTCAATAAGTTTGTATTTTCACAAAGTATATGAAGTTTAACTTCTCAAAATTCGTCAATCAGTCAGAGTTTTTCAAATCAACATATGTTAATATCAGATTTACTTAATCTAACTCATTTAAAACATATGGTAACAAGATTAAGTAATTTTCAAAGATTAATCCCACCTTAAGACCTAAGTGAAAACAAAATATACCTAGTGACTAGATTTTCAAATGTTGAGTTCCACTTCCACTTGGTTATTTCCTTCTTGGCATACTCCTTTCTAATCTTCTATTTTTGGAGCATCCTTTCTCTTCTTCTTTCTTGAGTGAGGCATGATATTGATTTTCATTTCTGCATTTACTCTTCTTACTTAGACCATCCTACATTTAATATATAACACTTACAAACCAAGTAGTTAATCCAGTTTATATATCCAACTTATATTATTCATTGTAAAAGTACAGTGGATATATTTGCATATAGTATGATATATACATTACAATTATAATTAAATACATGCTAATGCACATTTTACTTCTTTAAGGAACATTATATACATATGATGTATTTATTCCTTATTATTCTATATTTGTTATCATCAAAACTTATATTATACTAAACCTTACATAACTCGAATGACATGCTAGCACCACTATTCACAAACGTCTGTAGGCTTGAGGCCTATGTGCATCTACACACTTTCTCTCTCTAAGTGTGTGGCTACTCACTCTCTCTAGGGTGATGGAGACTCTTCTCTTAATTTTGTATATAATAGTCTTAGTCTCTATCATTATATAGATAAGGTTTCTTATTTGATTAATTTAAATTAATTATTTAAATTAAATCAAATATTAATTAAATAGATCAGTTTAAATTTAAATCTATCTAATAGATTAAATCTAAAGTAACTATCTAATCTAAACCTAGAATCAAATCTAAATTTAATTTATCATATAAATCAAATTCAAAATATCACATTAGTTTAAATTTGAATTTATCACAAAGAATTAAATTTAAAACTAATTTATTTAAATTAATTAAATGATATATATTTTGAAATATATATTTAACATATCAAATATATATAATATATGAAACATATATATATTTGGACACATCTTAGGTTCAATGAATTTGGACATTCTAACTCAAATTGATCCGTTATTGTGTTGGCAGTAGGCCAATGACACTATTGTACCCATAAGTCACAATTGGCCTCTAGTAAGACATTGTGACTACCCAAATCATATGAGATCTGTGATCTGATGCAACCTATCATATAACCATATCACATCCCTTTTGTCTCACGATATATATATAGGTCAAGTATGAGTCATCAAAACATCATCTTCATCTTACTCGACCATCACTTTCTCGATCCCCGAGCAGTTTGACAGAATAAATGGAAATCCTTCCATTCGAGCACGACCGTATATTTCTCAGTCTCACTCATCGAAGAGCCTAGATATATCTCTCTATTAATTAGAAGAACAAATTCCATTTTGACCATTCATCTTCCTCCATATAAATTTCGCTATACCTGATCATAGTCTTTATGATCTCCTAATTAAATGTAACTTTTGACTATGTCAAAGTATAGTGTTCCCCATGTAGGAAGCCATAGTGATCTCAAGTTTGAGGGTTCAGTGACATGATTATATATATAAGATATGCTTATAACTTGATCCATACATCTATCTCATGACAGGTCGATCCAGCGCCTGTTCCCTAATAGGTACTTATGATTTTGATTTGTATCTTCATATATAATTAACCAATAATTATCAATCAAAATCATACTAGTCTTAGTTCATCATTGTTCCCACAAAGATAATTGACTAGGGACGTTTAGGATAAAATGATTTATCCAAGAATATTATTATAAAGAAAAACACGCAAACAATATAATAATGTAATAAAAGATAAACATTTTTTCATAAAGAAGTACAATGTTCATAACACAATGATTGGCCTAGAGCATAATCTCCAATAGTTAGGGAATAGACGTTGGATCGACCCGCCATGAGATAACTGCACGGATCAGATCATAAGTATATCTCATATTTATAATGGTGTCACCGAGCCCTTAGACCTGAGATCATCATAGCTTCCTACTTGAGGAATAATGTACTTTGGCATAGTCAAAAGTCACCTTTAATCGAGTGATCATAAAAGCTATGATTGGGTATAGTGGAGTTCATGTAGAGGAAGATGAATGTTCAAGATGAAATTTATCCCTCTAATTAATGGAGAGATATATCTAGGCTCCTTAATGAGTGAGACTAAGAAATGCATGGCCGTGCTCGAATGGAAGGAATTCCATTTGTTCTGCCAGTCTGCTCGGAGATTAAGAAAGTGATAATCGAGTAAAATGAGAATGATGTTTTTATGCCTTATACTTGACCTAGATATCGTATGAAAAAAGTGATGTAATAGAGTTATATGATAGGTTGCATCGGTAGAGTTATATGATAGGTTGCATTGGATCACCAATCTCATATGATTTGGGTAGTCACAATATCTTACTAGAGTCCACTTGTAACTTGTGGGTATAATAGTATCATTAGTCCACTGCCAATGTCATATAGGCCTATAGGGTCACACAAAAGAATAGACCAACTCGAATTAGAATGTTCATATTCATTGAACTTAAAATGTATCTTGATTTGATGAATTTAAAATTCAATTTATGGCGGAGGCACTTTATAAATAAATATATTTTATATATATTTTATAAAATTTGAAATATATATATGTTTGATATCTTATATATTTAATATATTGAATATATTTCAAATTATATATATCATTTAATTAATTTAAATGAATTAGTTTTAAATTTAATTCAGTGTGATAAGTTTAAATTTAAACTAATGTGATAATTTAAATTTAATTTATGTGATAAATTAAATTTAAATTCGATTCTAGATTTAGAAAAAATAATCAGCTTAGATTTAATCTACTAGATAGATTTAAATCTAAACTAATCTATTTAATTATGATTTGATTTAATTAATTGTTTTAAATTAATCAAATCTAAAACCCTATCTATATAAGGATAAAGACGAGGATAATCAAGTACAGAATTAAAAAGAGTCTCCTCCACCCTAGAAGTTGAGAGCAGTTGAACACTTAGAGAGAGAAAGTGTACAGATACACATAGAGAGAGAAAAGAGTCTTCACTCTTCTCAAACGTATAGACGTTCACGAACAGTGGTGCTAGCATGCTATTCGAGTTGGATTCACCATTCGTGTGGATACCTATAGAGGGAGCTGATCAATAGTATCAGTTCCTAAGATCCGATGGTAGAATAAGAACCTGAAAAGCCATATATCAATGGTAAAATTCTCCTTTACATCTCAATTTAAGCAACATTGATGGATCTACAGGAGGAATTCAATTGTTTTATTCCACTGCGTGTGTACCGAAATTCCTAATAGCCTCTAATAGATGAATTTTATAGTTTAACAGTCAAATTTCATAGAGGACACCTCTTGTGTCTTGTTGAACAAGCATCTAATAGACAAATTTCAACTTTTGAAATTCAAATTTCTAGTGCATCGTGAAAACATGAGACAACTGTTCAAACTCAATAGATGCACTTTTAGTATGAAAATTCTTATGTTCTAACGTGGGATAATTTTTGACAAACTCAAAATTTGAATTTCACTCTTCAACAGACAAATGTTGAAGTTCAACGTTGAAATTCTTAACCTTTTATCTCTACGAAATTCATTTGTTGTACCCCAAAATTTGACTTTTGGCATGTCAGACACTTTAAATGCGGTTGGTGAATGGCTATTTTTATAGAGTAACATTTGGTTAAAGTTTCTAACAGCTAAATCTTATGTCTAACGACTAGTTAAGCCACAAATCTATAAATAGAACTTCATTTGAAGTTATGAGCAATAAATTTTATGTTTGCATTATTGAAACTCTGCTGAATTTATTAGGCAAAGTTTTTTCACCCTTATTCTGCATTTATTGTACTTCAAGTTTTATATCCACTCTATTTTAGAGAGTATTTATTCTGTGTAAAAATCTTTTCTTCATTTGGAAGAAGGATTCTTTGTGAGGGGAGTCACAAAGGAAATTGGAAAACACTTTGTAAGAGCGTTGAGTGTAGATTTTGAGTGTTCTAAGAATAGAGTACTCGTCTGTACTGAGACATTACAAGGAGCACATTGAATCCTTATAGATACTAAAAATCTCAAGTGATGGCTTGGGGACTGGATATAAGTTAAGTGGATCAAATCGAACCAGGATAAATTTCAGAGTCATTTCTTCCCTTACCTTGTAATTACTTTCATTTTCATTACACTTTGTTTTTTTGCAAACTTTTACTTTCACTCTAAATTTACGTTTTTGTGAAAAAATTTTGAACATCCCAATTCAAACCCTCTCTTGGGAAGCCGGCTACACTAACAAGTGGTATCAGAGCTGTTAGGTTTAGTATAATATAAGTTTTGATGATGACAAATATAAAGTAATAAGGAACAAATGCATCATATGTATCTGACATATATAATGTTCCTTAAAGAAGTAAAATGTACATTAGCATATATTTAATTATGGTTATAATACATATATCATGCTATGTACAAATATATCCACTGTACTTTTACAATGAATAATATAAGTTGGATATATAAATTGGACTAACTACTTGGTTTGTAAGTGTAATATATTAAATATAGGATGGTCCAAGTAAGAAGAGTGAGCATTGGAATATAGAAATGAAAATCAATATCATACCTCACTTAAGAAAGAAGAAGAGAAATGATGCTCCAAAATTGGAAGATCATAAGGGAGCATGTCAAGAAAGAAATGACCAAATGGAAGTGGAACTCAATATTTGAAGACCTAGTCGTTAGGTATATTTTGTTTTCACTTAGGTATTGAGGTAGGATTAATCTTTGAAAATTACTTAATCTTATTACCATATGTTTTAAATATTACATCTTATATTTAGAAACATTTTCCCATAAAAACTGCTTATTTGATGTATGAAAATATTTTTAGAAAAACTCAAACCAATTAAATTTTCAGCTCATTTTTGCTGGTTTATAGCTCATTTTGCAGCGATTTTTCAAAAATCATAACTAAATGTAGAAAAATCATTTTCCAGTGGTTTAAGTTTCTAAAATCATGAACATCTCAAATTTTCAACTAAAAATCAGAAACTGGGAAATGAACGTGCCAATTAGTACAGTTTATTATAAACATATTACTGTTCATTTCACGTCTCTGTTTCTATCCAAAAATCTAAACCTTAATTTTGAAAATTTATTTCTCTTAATATACAAAGCCATTTGGCACATACTTAGCATCATTGGAAATCTTTACTTGTCTACTTTCTAAGCGTATTTTTTTTGTACATTTATTCTACTCCTAAACTCTAACTGATCTTAAACTTAATAAATAAAGAGAAAATTTAGAAAAGATCTAGAGTAGGAGCTTACCTCAGACGACCCCTACTTTTCTTTCCTTCCTTCCTCCTTCCTTCTTTCTCCTTTTTCTCCCTTCTTTTTTTTGTCTCTTCCTCTTCTTCCCTCGACTCCCTCTCTCACGCTACCATTTTCTTCTTTTTCTTTGGCTTGCGTGAGTGAGTTGTGAAAAATGGGGAAGGGGAGGGGGTATTTACAGGGTAGTCTGATGGATATGGACCATCAGATCGAGATTTAATCTGAGGGCTTACAATTATTCTCACATTTAATATACTAATTTCCCATCACACCCTTAGATATTTTTGGGTTTGTGAGATAGTAGGAAAGCGAAAAAATGTCCATATTTTTCCTCCTTACTTTATGTCAAATCAGAAAAAGAGATAGTGTGCTTTTTCCTTTTGCAGATAAATTTGACTCTGGTTTGAGTACTTTTTTACCTAGATTTTCTATTATACTCTGTGTCCTTCCTATTTACTTTATCTAGGGGATCCATTATCTTTCTCTTTTACTTTTTTATGTAAGGTCCATCTATCTTACTTACTTTTTAGTTTTTACTATTTGTCTCCCATGGTATTTACTATTTATGTGGGACCCCATCTTTTACTGGATTTATACTTTTCTCCTCTCAGGGCCCACATAACCAGTATCACTTGTACTTTTAACTTGCACCGGAGTATTTAAAATATTATTAATTTTACCCTTTTTAAGCCCATTTTTATATTTTAAAATATTTTGGGCCTTGAGCTAATTAAATATTCATGCTTGCACACTTGTCATGAGTTAATCCAAAATACTTTAATATCATTTATGACATGATCTAGTCATAAAATACATATATAAAAATTAGGATGTTACATTTCTCTCCCCCTAAATAAAATTTCATCCTCGAAATTTCCAAAACATATACATTAACTAAAAAGTTCTGGATACTTTTGCTTCATGCCTGATTCCAGTTCCCATGTTGCCTCATTTGAAGTTAAACCTTTCCAGACTACCTTCACAAGAGGGATCTCCTTGTTCCTTAGCTGCTTGACCCGATAGTTGATAATCTTTTCAGGTTTGACCTCGTAACATAGATTATCCTGCGGCTCAATACTTTTATATCCTATAACATGTGATGGGTCTGGTTGATACTTTTTTAATTAGGAGACATGGAAAACATTATGAATTTAGCTCAAAGTTGGGGGAAGGGCTAGTTTGTAAGCTACGGGTTCGACTTTTGAAAGGAATTCAAATGGTCTGGCATACTTTGGACTAAGCTTTTTAGTCTTCATTGATCGACCAACTCCAGTCGTGGGAGATACCTTGAGAAATACATGATCTCCTACTTCAAACTCCAACAGCCTTCTCCTTTTATCGGCATAACTCTTTTGCCTACTTTGTGCCATTAGAAGCTTCTCTAGGATAATCTTAATTTGCCTGGAAGTTTGATTTACCAACTCAAGACCTAAAAGCTTCCTTTCACTTAATTTTGTCCAACATAATGGAGACTTGCACTTTCTCCCATAAAGAGCCTCATATGGTGCCATCTGTATACTGGAATGGTAACTATTGTTGTATGGAAACTCTGCCAATGGCAAGTATGCATCCCAGTTTCCTTTAAGCTCAAGCACACAGGCTCTCAGTATATCCTCTAACGTTTGCATTGTTCTTTCCGTTTGTCCATCTGTTTGAGGATGATATGCTATGCTAAATCTTAGCTTTGTACCTAGGGCCAGCTGTAATTTGGAAGTGAACCTTGGATCTCTGTCTGACACTATGCTACTTGGCACACCATGGAGCCTTACAATCTCTTTCAAGTACACATGGGCTAACTTATCTAGGGTGTACGTTGACTTTATTGCTATAAAGTATGCAGACTTCGTTAACCTATCAACTACTACCCATACAGCATCATATCCTGAGGAGGTCCTCGGCAATCCCATTATGAAATCCATCGAAATGCCATCCCATTTCCATTCAGGGATTTCGAAAGGCTGGAGCATACTGGCTGGCTTTTGGTGTTCAATTTTTACTCTTTATCACACAAGACATTTAGCCACATATTGAGTAATATCACTCTTCATTCCAGGCCACCAAAACAACTTTTTTAGATTATAATACATTTTTGTAATACCTAGATGAATAGTATATTTACTCTGATGGGTTTTTGTTAAAATTTTTTCTCTCAGCTCAGTCACTGGAGGTACATAAACCCTCTTTCTAAATCTTAATAATCCATCACCAGACATATTAAAATCTTTCATTCTTCCCGGTGTTATCCTTTCCTTAATTTCCTTTGCAAACACATCATCTTGCTTGGCCTTTATTAATTCATGTTGGAACTCATTACCAATTCTTGTCTCATGTAGCCCAAGAGACAAATCTAGGTCTCTATAATCCTCAATTAACTTCATTTCATGTATCATCATATAGGCTACATGAATAGCTTTCTGCTCAGAGCATCGGCCACAACATTTGCCTTTCCTGGATGGTACTTAATTGAATGCTCAAAATCTTTTAGTAGTTCCATCCATCATCGTTGCCTCACGTTTAATTCCTTTTGATCTTCTAAATACTTGAAACTTTTATGGTCACAATAGATTTCTGTGGTAGCACCATAGAGATAATGTCTCCATATCTTTAGGGCGTGCACTATAGCCACGAGTTATAAATCGTGCGTAGGATAGTTTTCTTCATCTGGTTTCAATTGTCTAGAAGCATAGGCCACCACCCTTCCTTCCTACATTAATACGCAACCCAATCCATGATTTCAAAATTCAAACTTTACAATGAAACTCAATGATTTACAATTGCATTTGATTGGCTCAAGAAGTTTTGGTTATCAAAGTAATACAATCTTGCTTTTAAACATAGTGAAATCTGGTTTTCAAGAATTTAGAGTTTGATCTTTGATTAGTATTTTTAATACATCTCTCAAAATACATATGGCTTTGATGTAAAACTTATTTAATATGAAACTAGACTTAATAAGATTTTCAAAGAAGGTTATTTCACTCAAAATAAAGGTCATATGAAAAATCTATAGTCATTTAAATTTGAGTAGTGAGATATGAATTTTTGTTTTGATCTCTCACCATTATTTTGATCATATCTCATAGAATATGTTTGTTTTTTAAGTGAAACTTGTGCATTTGAAAGTAGACATTGAGAGCTTTCTAACCATAGGTCATTTTCTTAATTTGGAGTTAAAATGAGAGAGTTATAGCTTCTACAAAATTGTTTACAATGCAAAGTTTGTAGTTACAGAGGTTCTGTCACTAATAGACAAATTTCGGGCCTCTGAAATTCGAATTTCGAAGAAAATCATTGTGCCATGTTGAGGTTGCCATCAATAGATGAATTTTGGCTTCTAAAATTTGAACTTCAAGTCTAACAAATGAATTTTGGACTTCAAAATTTGAATCTCAAAACTCCAGAATATGAAAATGCTTCTGGAATAGCCAACAGACGTATTTGCACATCTAAAATTCGAACTTCAAATCTAACTGATAAATTTTGGCTTTGAAAATTTGAATTTTGAATCTCCAGAATGTGAAAATACTTTTGCAATAGGCAACACACAAATTTCCACATCCAAAATTCAAATTTCGAAAGGAAGAACTTTTGTCATATTGAGCTGAGCTCTGATAGATGAATTTTGGGTCTCTAAAATTCGAACTTCAAGAGTACTGTAGTAATATGGAACAACTATTTACACTTTTTAGAAGAACTTTAAACTTGAAAATTCGTATGTTCCAACAATGAAAATATTTGTCAAGATGAAAATTTGAATTTTTACTTTAAACAGATGAACTTTGAAGTTCAACGTTAAAGCCTTTAACTTATGGTCTCTATGAAATTTGTCTGTTGACACCCAAAAATTCAAACTTTGGATGTTAGACGCATTAAATATGATTGGTGAATAGATAGTTTTACAGAGTAACCATTGGATAACATGTCTAACGACTAGATCTTATATCTAACAGCTAGTTACACCACAAATCTATAAATAGAATATCATTTGAACTTATCAGTAACAATCTTCATAATGTTCATGTGAAAATGCTATCCATATAGGCAAAATCTTTTTGTATCAGCATCATTTGAAAAACCTACCTCAGTAGAGTGAACTTTCAATGTATTATCTATTCTTCAAGAGAGTTTTCATTCTGTAAACATTTCTTTCTACATATTCTGGGTAGATACTTAGTGTGGGGTATCACTAAGTGAGATTACACATCTTATAAGAGTGTAAGGAGAGTAGCTTCATAAGTGCCTACTAAAACTTGTAGCATGTACTGAGGCTTCACAAGTGCCTGGATCAAACCTATGGGATGTAGTGAAAAATCTCAAGTGGTGACTTAGGGACTGGATGTAGGCCAAGTGGTTGGGTTAAACCAGTATAAATTGTTGTGTATTGTTCTTCATCTTCTTTATTCAATTGTTGTACTCAACTCTTTCTGTTCATCCCTGTTTTGCTGCACATTTGGTGAAATTGGGTTATGATCTAAAAAAGGTGAAAATCTTCTATCACCCAATTCACCCCCCTCTTGGGTGACCAACCAAAACTAACAAGAACTTGGACTCCCAACTGAAAGATTTAACCATCCGAAAGAACAAATGGCTGGCTTTGGAGAAAGCATATTACCTGAAGAAAACAACACTAACATATCTCTAGGCTTCAATGGCGAGCATTATGGATATTGGAAAATAAGGATGTAAATATACTTGTAGTTCATAGACCTGGAGATCTGGTTAGTTGATGGCACATGCTGAAGAAGGAGCACATAGTCAATATAACAGTGAAAATGAAGATGAGGTAAATGATTCTGACCCTTCTTATTCTGAATTACTTGATGCATTCCATGACATACATGATGAGTTTGTTAAGACCACAAAAAAACTGAAATTGGCTAAGAAGAAAATTAACAAACTATAATCAAAATGTGAAATGCCTAACATTGTATTATAGCATAAAGATAAACCTGCCTATTGCACATCATGCATAGAGCTTCAAAAGAAAACTGAATATCTTCTTAAGAGCCTAGCTAATTTTACAAAAGGCAAAGACATGTTGTGTGCTTTACTGGGTAGTCAAAGGATTGCACAAGGTAAGGCTGGTCTTGGTTATGTCCCTTGTGCAGTCAAAGAAAAGATTAAGAAAAATCAAAATCTATATATGAGGCATTTTGTGTATGTAGATGGGTATAAGAAGAAATGTGACTCTTTGAAAACTGTTGAGACTTATACCTAATCTAAATAAGTGAAAAAAAAAATTATCTGCATTGTTTTTTTCCTCCATCTCAATCTAGCAATCCCTTTATCACTTGCCACTTCTGTAACAAAAAAAGACAAATTTCTAGTTCATGCTCTTAAAGAAAAATGGACTTAACAGGAAGGTAGACTAGGTTCCCAAAAGTATATCTGTACCTAGGGAGAATGCTACTAATAGAAAAGAACCCAAAAAATTTGGGTACCTAAGAAGAAAGACTAAATTTTGTTTTGCATGTCTATATCTTAAAGCTAACAAGAGCAACAAATTCTACATGGACAGTGCATGCTCAAGACATATGACTGGTGATAAGGAGAAGTTCGTTACCCTTAGAGATAAGATAGGAGGAAAAGTGATCTTTGGAGGTGACCAATATGGCAAGGTGGTTGGAATTGGCATAGTGGACAGAAATCCAGAAACATCTTTAGAAAATGTGTTATTTGTAATTGGTCTCAAACACAACTTGCTAAGTGTGAGTCAGACCTACGATAAAGGAAATTGGGTACTATTTGACTCAGATTCTACTTGGTCATCAGAAAAAGTGATCGCAAAGGTTATCCTCAAAGCACTAAGGGATGGTAAGTGATATACTATTGATTTAGATGAACTTCCGAACCTAGATTCTATAATATCCTGAAATTTTTATGGATATTCAAAGCTCAATATTTTGAAATCTATAAATAATTTGCAAACATGGGTGTACATCATTTGGGATGAAATAGGACAAAAAAGTCAATTATCTCAATTGAAAGGAAAAATGAAAAAATGATGATTTTGCCCCTAGAAGAAAAAAAAAAGAAAAGAAAAAGAAAGAAAAAAGAAAGGAAAAAGAAAAAAAATATAATAATAAAAAATTTAAGTTGGTGGACACAGGGAGAGGTGGAAGAAAAGTTTATGAATTTTAGGGCAAATTACACCTGATGACCCGAAAGTTTTAAAAATTATAAATTAGACCCGAGTCAAGGGCATTTTTGTAAATATGAAAAATTATAGTCAAATGAAGCTCTCAATGAGTTAGACCCAATGAAATATAGTATGAAATTTATTAAGGTCAAAATCATATTTATTGGGTGATTAGGATTTAATATTAATATTTTACCCGATAAAAGTCAATTTAGACTGCAGAGAAAAGGCAGTATTGATCCAAGGACAATGATTGGACCTTACTAAAATATATTTTGGATCTAGATAATTATTTTGGACCAAAATTAATGGTTGGATAATCCTGTACCAATTTAATGACAATTTTGGTAAAAATACCCAATCGGTATGGGTAAATCTAATCAGTAAAGGGTATTTTGATTTATAAAAATTATTGAAGCAATTTTTGGCTAAAAAGTAAGGTGATCCACGTCTGAATCATCTTGTGGACACATGTGAAATTTTTCAAAAAGCTTCTTAAAAGAAAAGTAAATGAAAATAGATATAAAAATCAATTAAGTGATTATATTACATAATTATCATTTTAAAACATACCATTTCATCTTCCTCATGAAAAAAAGAGGCTGGATCAGGGGAGAAGGAAGCTAGGAAGGCATGAGAGAGAGAGAGAGCAAAAGGGTGAAGAGAAAATCACAAGATTTGTCCCAAAACTTCAAGGTATTATCTTAGAACCCTTTTCTTGTGTCTCCTAGCAATTTTGAGAGATTTTAATGGTTATTTTCCCTCTATTTTCTTGCTGAAAGTTTCTACCTAGAGAGAGAGTAGAGAGAGAAAATGAAGGTATGGAAAAACTAAGCCATGAAAAGGGTTATATAGGTCATAAGGTGCAAGAATATGTCATTGGAATATAAATTAATTGGTTAGTTATTTTTCTATAATTTATGATAATTTTCTGCCCAATTAGGGTTCATTATAGGAAGGGAATTTCAAGTTTTTGACCTCAAAAATGGATTCCTTGGGTCCAAAATAGGTTAGAACAAGTATGTTGTACAAGGAATACATGATGGGTAACAGTGCAAATTTTAGTTCAAGTGAGCACTTTGTAAATGAGATTGGATAATTAGTGGTTAATGGCATTATTTTATGATGCTATAGGATCCAAAGGAGTGTGAAAAGAGTAAGGAAATGGTTTGCAAAGTTTGGAGACTATTGGAAAGCTCAAAGGTAGTTAACTTCCCTATCTATGCTTATGTATTGTCATTGATGTTGCTTGCTTTGAATGATATGTTTAATGTTTGGAATGTTGTTTTGTGATGATTTGGCATTGTTGCTTGGATTGTTTGAAGGGTAATGTGACCCTGGATATGTCCAAATACAAGGGGAAGTGCTGCCCAAATTTTTATAAAATGGTTATGTCAAAATGATTTGGTTACATGCTTGATGTACTTTTAGATGAATACGTGCAATATGTATGATGATATGTGTGCATGATGGTAGTTGCTACTGAGATTCTTTGAATCTCACCCCTTTCCAAATGTATAACCAATTTTAGGTTCAAGTTATGGCAAGATTATCCAAGAAAGGAAAGGCAAGGAGAAGCAAAGTAATATTCAAGATAATGATACTTAGATTGATACTACTATATGAGAGGTTATGTAAAACCTTATGGGATATGTGTTAGTTAGGCTGACTTCCCAAGAGAGGGTGAATTGGGTAGATTAGAAATTTTCTGCACAAAGTGAAAATGATGAAGAAAGCAAGGTATAATGAAAAACAGAGTATAAATCAATAAGCTAAAAGAGAAGAGATAGGGAGAAGAAAAACTCATATATTTATCCTGGTTCGGTCTCTCCACTTGACCTACATCCAGTCCCCAAGTCACCACTTGAGATTTTCCACTATACTGCAAGAATTCAAGGGCTTCTTGCAAATGCCACAGTACAACGTGTATGCTTTGTTTTCTAGAGCTCACTCAATCACTCTTAGCACTTTCACTATGTGCTTTACAATTCCTTGTGATATCTCCTCACAAGTAAATCTATCTTCCAGATGAAGATTAGATTGTTTACAAAGTGAAACTCTCTTGAATAGAGTGAATATGAAAGTTGAAGTGCAAGTATTAAAGTAAGAGGGTAAAAGTCTTTGAGTAGAAGATTTGGCAGAGTTTCAGTATATACAAAGTTTTGATTCGTTACCCACAACTTCAAATGATATTATATTTATAGATTTAGGTCTCAAATGTCCGTTAGAGACAGAACCTACCTGTTGGAGAGGTTATCCAACGGTTACTCTGAAAAACTATCCATTAACCAATCGCATTTAATGCTTCTGACATACTGAAATTCAAATTTTGGTTGGTCAACAGACGAATTTCGAAGGAACCGAAGGTTAAAGCTTCCAACGTTGAAATACTGAAGTTCATCTGTTCATGAGGTAAAATTCGAATTTTGAAACTTAAAGAATGTTTCCATGTTGCGACATATGAATTTTCAAGTGAAAAGTTTTTCTGTTAAGTGTGAACAGTGTTTTCAATTTGCTATAGTGCCCTCGAAATTCGAATTTTGGAACCCAAAAATTCGTCTGTCCGTAGTAGGTTCAAAACAGAACAGTAGTTCTTTTACTTCGAAATTTAAATTTTCAAAGAGTGAAGTTCGTCTCTCAGAGAGACCTCTTTTCAGACTTACCTCAACATTCGAATTTGTAAACACTGTCCTTCGTATGTCATCATGTCATTTCAACAGACTCACAACTTTAGCTTCTGAAATTCGAATGTCCATGTTCAAAGTTCGTCTGTCAGTGAGCAATTTTGAAACTCAATATAATCTTGATTTCAGATGAACTTTAACATTATTTTAGACGAATTTCTTCAGTTTTCATAAGTTTCATTTTGTCTGAAATTCCAATGTTCAAAATCTAAAGTTCGTCTGTTGCTCAACTGCTTCTCTCAGACACTTATGAAAATTCAAATTTTGAACAATCAAAATTCATCTGTCAGAGAGACATCACTTCAGACTTACTCAGTTTTAGCTCAAAATTCAAATTTCGAAAGCCAAAGTTCACATTTCCCATATGACAGTTCAATGTAAACTTTTCAAAGTTCGTCTGTTGGTGGGTATTTTTCAAATATTTCATAATTTACCTTAAGATCAAGGTTTTAAAACGTTTTTCCACCAAATCAAAGTCTTTTGCCCATAACAAAAGATCCTATAACAATCCTAGCAATGATTCTCAAATTTTCTTCACTTGAGACACTTTGAGCTCCTTTGATATCTTCAATCCAAGCTCTTCAATGTTGGTTTGGAATCATCAAAACTTCTTGATTCAACATTCTCCTCCTTTTTGATGATGACAAAATAACTTACAAACTGGATTAGTACTTGGATTTGCTTTAGCAAGCTCCCCCTCAACATATGCATTATATTTCAAAAGATATCATAATAACCCATGTGAAGAAATTCAAAGAGCAAATCACTGCAACTTAAGAAAATTTTCAATTTTAAACAAATGTTGCTTTTACAGAGACAAAATTAATCAAAGTTCTTCCAAATACACATAAGAGGTACAAAATGCAAACAGACAAAACAAACAACAGAAACACAAAGCATTAAACAGCACTACAAGAGGACTCAAGCCTCAGATCTAAACAAGTCTTCAATCACTTCTTCTTTGGCTTCGTCTTCTTGCTGTACGTCTTCCCAGATGGCTCAGCAGCAGATTTTCCAGTTTGCTTCTTCTTCTCCCCCTTTTTGGCATCATCAAGAAAGCCAACAAGATCAACTGGAGGAGGAATCTGAGAAACTAGAATAGCTTGAAGTGGCACAGGAGCAAAAGGGATTTCGGGATCAACTAGGGACTCAGTGCTTAGTTCCTCGTCAGAGATTTCCAGCAGCTCTTGCATTGCTTGCTTGGAAAGAGCTAACTGAGCTCTCTGTTCCTCTGAAAGCCCATAAGCAGTGAGAGAAGAAGGAGCTGGATCATCAGAGCAAAACATTTCCTCAAGCCTTCTTCTTTGAACTTGCAGGAGAGCATTGTGAGCAATAACCTCATAATCAACAACAGGCACAATGCTTCTCTCTTCATTGCTTGCACCCTCCTGCATAGAGGTGGAAATGGCTGCCACCAGTCTTTCTACTTGCTTGGATTCTTGAATGGAAAGAATTGAATCCTGAGCAACTTCTTGCATAGGCTCATGAGGGCTTATTTCTTGAAGTCCTTCTTCTTCCAAACCATAGTCCAAGGGTGGACCAAGACTTGGTGTCCTCATTGTTTCAGTAGGCTCAGCATCATCTACATCATCATGCTCAAAGGAGACAAGCTCGAAAGGACTAGGAGGCTCAGGAGTTGGAGAATGGATAGGCACAGAAGACCCTGGCTGAGGTGCAGCTGATGTGGCAAGTATTGCATTTCTGATATCTTCATAAGCATCAGCCACCACTTTCATGTTCTTTGCCAATTGATGTATCTGATCTTGCAGATGAGCAAACTTGGCATTTTGCTCATCTCTGATGCTAAGAATGAGTATTGACAGGCTGTCATACAACTCAGTGACCTTGGTTGGCTTGGCACGAGAGGAGGGAGTGGCTGGAATATGAGTAGGCTTGGAGGGAGATGGGATAGGCACAGAGGGCTGAGGAGTAGGTCTGATAGGAGCCTCAGATGTACCCTCTTGCTGTAGGGAAGCACCTTCAACAAAGAATAGATCTTCAGTTCTTCCTGCTCCCTTTCCAACCCATCTTCCTTCATCCTTCTCAATTCCCATTCTTTGCAGTTCTTCCTCCTTGAAGATCTCCGTGGGCTTTCCCTTCCCCTTCTTAAGATACTGAATTCTGGCATATTGCAGAATTCTGGAGATGATAGCTGCATAGGGGAGTGTGGAGTCCTTCCTCTGATCCCTTGCCTTGATCATGCGTTGGAGTATGATATGTCCCATGTTGATCAGCTTTCCACGCATGATTGTAGCCATGACATGTGCCTTTGCCCTTGTTATCAAATTAAAGCTACCTCCTTTATTGAATATGATCCTGGACACTATGTAGTATAGGATCCTCACTTAAACACTGAGGTCAGTGGGCTTCAATATATTTATGGATGGCCAGTTTTCCTTTCTTCTGAACAAGGTCCTCAGAATGGTGCTCTCCTTATAGTTCAGAAAGGGGCCACCTTCTTCATCAGTAGTCTCTACCTCATCCATGTATCCAGAGGCAGTGGTGTCAATCTTGAGGCCATCCTACCCTGGAATCTCCAATACCTCATTAAACATCTCAATGAGCCAGATGGTCCTTGATCTCAGATTGACTGCCCACTTCTTCTTCTGGCTGTTGTATTTTAAGGAGGAATAACAAGACTTCACTACCTCATCATCATACCTCTCCAATACTTCCAACAGATTCTTGTATCTCATCATCTATATACCAACATCAAAACTATTAGAGACCAAGAATTCCTCCAAGTTTACACAATGTGGCTTGATTACCTTTTTGTTGGCAAACTTGGTGGAGTATTCCTCTTGAATCTGTGGAGTGCTCCATAATGGCAGTGTGGTAAGCTCGTACTCTCCAGATTCAGTCCTTGAGGATGAAGTGGGAGCAACGGGTTCAGCAGCAACAGGAGCAGGGACCGAAGGTTCTGCTGTCTTTGAGGAAGATGGTCCAGCCTTCTTTGATTCTCCCTTGGGTGTGGATTTCTGGCATTTGGAAGGAGTTTCTTTGCTGGATTCGGCCTTTCTCTTTGGTTTTTCTCCTTCCTTCATGGCATATTGGGATTTAACAGAACGTTTTGGGCGAGCTTCTCCTTTGCTAGTTCCTGGATTCTTGACTCTTGCCATTTACGCGGATGAATGTTGAAGAATGGAGCAAAGAATGGATTTAAAGGATGCGAAAGGAAGTTTAATCGGTGGGAAATGATGGTTTTTTATCAGAATTGAACAGTATTGAATGCAGGATTAGAACAGACTCAGAGAGAATAGGAATAAGGTTGCGTCTGTTCAAATGAAAATTGTCGGTTTTAACATATGTAACCGTCTGACAGAAGAATTTTGAAGGGTCAAAATTCGAACTTCAGGCAATTACAAGTTAAACCATTCAATAAAGCTTACTGACAGATGAATTTTCTTCAAAAAGTTCGTCTGACAGTGGCTTGGCTCAAACGATACAAGATGAACAGACGAACTTTGTCTCAACAAAGTTCAAATTTTGAAGAATGAACATCAAGCAGCAAACAAACCACCAGACAACAAACAAATTAACCATACAAAACTTCATCTTTCAAAGATTCAACATTGAGGAGCATGCTTCAACAGACGAATTTTAAGTTAGAAATTTGAATTTCTATACTTTGTGAAAGTTATCCAACATTCGTATGTTAAGAGACAAACATTAGTACCATTATCATGTTGGACAATCATAACTTTGAAATTTTGTTCTTTAAAATTTGAATTTGGAAGGATCAGCAGATGAATTTTGAGGCATCACCGAGAACTGTTCCTTCTAATGACAGGCCGAAGTTCATCTGTTGGGTATCTGAAATTCGAATGTTGACCATGCTGACTTCCTCAGAAACTTAGTTTTTCACGAAAATTCGTCTAACACAAAAGCAATATATGAATTTCAACTATAAAAACTTACAGATTTCATCCAGAGACTTAGAATTCTTGCCCTTTTCTTTACCTTTTTGATTGTTCCATTCCAGTGTGCTCTATATTTCTGATTTATTGCTAATGAATCTCATGAGGAGCACCTGCAACTTAAATTAAACACACTCCAATGCTGAAGTTAGAATTAATTCAATGCTGAAATATTTAAAAACAGAGTTGCACAAAGGTTTACTTACAGTTCATTGGGATTTACCATACCCAATTCTCTTCTGATTTTGCAATATCTGTCTTCTGATAGAGGCTTTGTGAGGATGTCAGCAACTTGATCTTCTATGGGGATGTATTCCAATCTAATTTGTCCTTTTAGAACATGATCCCTTATGAAGTGGTGCCTAACTTTAATATGTTTTGTCCTTGAATGCATGACAGGATTCTTTGTGATATTGATGGCACTTTGGTTGTCACACATTATTGGAATTTCTCTCAATTCAACCTCAAGATCTTCCAGTTACTGTTTCATCCAGATGATTTGGGCACAACAGCTTCCAGCAGCAACATACTCAGCCTCTGCTGTGGATAAGGCTACACTATTATGCTTTTTGCTAAACCATGAAACCAAGGATCCTTCAAGAAACTGACAAGTTCCACTTGTGCTTTTTCTGTCAGTTTTGGATCCTACAAAGTTAGCATCAGTGTATCCTTTGAGATCTTCTCCATTGCCCTTTAGATACCAAAGACCCATCTGTGATGTTCCAATAAGATATCTGAAGATTCTTTTCACAGCAACTGCATGGGTTTCTTTGGGACATGATTGGAACCTTGCACACATACAGACACTAAACATAATGTCAGGTCTGCTGGCTGTTAAGTACAGCAGGGATCCAATCATTCTTTTGTACTGAGTTATGTCAAACAGTTTCCCTTTTTCATCCATATCCAGTTTGGTTGCAGTAGCCATAGGTGTCCCCATTGGCTTGGCATTTTCTATTCCAAACTTTTTCAACAATTCCTTCAAATACTTGGATTGATTGAGGAAGATACCATCATTGTACTGTCTGATTTGCAATCCAAGGAAGAAATTGAGTTCACCCATCATGGACATTTCGAATTCCCCCTGCATTAACTTAGAAAAATTCTTGCAAAGAGATTTATTAGTAGCACCAAATATAATATCATTAACATAGATTTGAACAATCAGTAAATCTTTGTTTTCTTTCTTAGTGAATAAAGTTGTATCTACTTTTCCTCTATTAAACCCCTTGTCAGTTAGAAAACTACTCAATCTATCATACCATGCTCTAGAGGCTTGTTTTAAACTGTAAAGAGCTTTCTTTAGTTTATACACATGGTTTGATTTTGCAGAATCCTCAAAACCTGGAGGTTGATCTACATAAACCTCTTCCATGATATATCCATTCAGAAAAGTACTCTTAACATCCATTTGATATAACAAAATATTTTTCATGCATGCATATGCTAATAGAATTCTAATTGCTTCTAATCTAGCTACTGGAGCAAAGGTTTCTTCAAAATCAATTCCCTCTTCTTGATTATATCCTTTAACAACCAGTCTAGCTTTGTTTCTGATGATTGATCCTGATTCATCAAGTTTATTTCTAAAAACCCATTTGGTACCTATGACAGGATGATTTTTGGGTCTAGGCACTAAATCCTAGACTTGATTTCTTTCAAACTGATTTAATTCATCCTGCATAGCTACAATCCAGTACTCATCAGTTAAGGCGTCCTCAGTACATTTAGGTTCAATTTGTGAGATGAAAGCACAATTAATCATTTGATCCCTTAACTGTTTTATGGTTTTAACTTTCTCTTGAACATTCCCTATCACTTGATCAACAGGGTGATTCCTTTGATATCTCCAAGCTCTAGGGAGTTCTTGGGATATTTCTTCATCATTTTCTTCTTCAAAATTTCTCTCCTGAATATCTTCCTTTATATTAATAGATTTAGATATTTTTGGAGGTTCAATTCTACCTTTATTAGAGATATCTAACTTTTTAAAGTTTGAAACAAGATCATCTTTATCAGAAACATGTTTTAAAGCAGTTTCATTTTCAATAAATACTATATGCACAGATTCCTCTACTGAATTAGACCTTTTATTAAAACTCTAAATACCTTACTTCTACTAGAATAGCCCAGAAATATACCTTCATCAGATTTGGGATCAAACTTACCCAGATTTTCTTTCCCATTGTTATAAATGAAGCATTTGCACTCGAACACATGGAGATGTGACAGATTTGGCTTTCTCCCCTTGTACATCTTGTATGGAGTCTTTCCAAGGATTGGTCTGATGTAGGCTCTATTTATGATGTAGCTTGCTGTATTTACTGCATCAGCCCAAAACACATAAGATAGCTCATTTTCATTCAGCATAGCTCTAGCCATCTCTCCAATGGTTCTGTTCTTCCTTTCCACTACTCCATTCTGTTGAGGAGTTCTTGGAGCTGAGAAGTTGTGATCAATTACATGCTCATTGCAGTACTCCAGGAAGTATGAGTTTTCAAACTCTCCTCCATGATCTGACCTGATAGACACAATAGAAATACCTTTCTCATTTTGCACTTTCTTAGCTAAGGTTACAAATGCATCAAAGGTATCACTTTTAGAAGAAAGAAATAATGTCCATGTAAATCTAGAGTAATCATCCACAATTACAAGCACATACAGATTGCCACCTATGCTTTTTACCCTAGAAGGTCCAACTAAGTCCATATGCAGTAGTTCAAGTAGTCCAGTTGTGGTGACTACGTTTTTGGATTTGAAAGAAGATTTTGTTTATTTTCCTTTTAAGCATGCATCACATTCTTTATCCTTTTCAAAAGCAATTTTTGGCAGGCCAATGACTAGCTCGTTTTTAACCAATTTTGAAAGCTGATTCATGTTAGCATGAGCTAATCTTCTATGCCATAGCCAACTATCATTGTCCTGACTAATTAAACAAACAGAATCTAAGGGAGGAAGTTCATCAAGATCAATATTATAGCAGTTACCATCCCTTTGAGCTTTGAGGATTACTTTGTGATCACTTTTTCTGATGACCAGGCAAAACTTTGAGTCAAATAGCACCCAATTTCCTTTTTCACATGTTTGGCTCACACTTAGCAAATTATGGTTGAGGCTTATCACAAACAGCACCTCTTCAATGGATGTTTCAAGATTCTTCCCCACAATGCCAACGCCGACTATTTTGCCATATTGATCACCTCCAAAGGTCACCTTTCCTCATTTCTTGTCTCTAAGGGTGATGAACTTCTCCTTGTCACCGATCATGTGGCTTGAGTAGGCACTATCCATATACCATTTGTTACTCTTTTTAGCTTTGAGACAGACCTCTTCTTCTTGATCACTACTGCATGGGAGTCCAGCTTCTTCAGAAGCAAGTGCCATCAAACAAATGTTGGCAATCTCATCTTCATCTTCTCCTTCCTCATTTGAGTTGTTGCCCCAGATTGACGAGATGGAGGCTTTCTTCTTTTTCCCTTTGTCAGCAGCTTTCTTTTCTTTCTCTTGCTTCTTTGGGAATTGAAGACAATCCCATTTAATGTGTCCCTGCTTCTTGCACTCATAGCAAGTCACAGGTTCTTTTGCTTTCTCCTGCTGCTCCCTTCTTGAAGATTCACTTGTTTCTCTTCTTGCTGTAGAATCTTCTGAATTTTCTGACCATCATGGCCAGAGTTTCTTCATCCAGCTCGTCTCCTTCATCAGATTCTTCTTCTTTTTCTTCAGCAGCTTTAAGGGCAAGACCTTTCTTTTTTCTGTCCTGTCCAGCTTCCTTGAGAGCTTTCATTTTTACTTCATAATCTTCAAGGCTGCTGAAAAGAGCTGTGACAGAGGCCATTGATTCTCCTCTGGCTTCCTCTATTGCTGTCACCTTAGGTTGTCATTCTAGAGGGAGAGCTCTGAGTATCTTCCTTACTTTCTCTGTTTGAGTATACTCCTTTCCCAGGCTCTTCAGCTGATTCACAATGAGAGTGAATCTCTTTTGTAGCTCTTTCATAGTTTCTCCTTCTGCCATTCTAAAACATTCATATTCCCTAATGCATGTGTTCAGTCTATTTTCCCTGACTTCAGTTGTTCCTTTATGTGTAATCTGCAAGGTGTCCCACATTCCTTTAGTAGTGGAGCATTGTGAGACTCTGTAGAATTTGTCTTGGTTCAGGGCACTGACTAAACAATGCTTTGCCTTGAAGTTCAACAAGACTCTCCTTCTGTCTTCTTCATTCCATTCAGCTTCTGGCTTCTCTTTGCATTTTCCATTATCTGTTAAAGCCATTAGGACAAAATCTCCTTTCTCAATGACAGACCAGATGTCAAGATCAATTGATTAGAGATAGATCTACATCCTCATCTTCCAGTACCCATAATGTTCTCCACTGAAGCCAGGTGGTCTATTTGTGTTGTTCCCTTCTGGTAATATGCTTTCTCCAAAGCCAGCCATCTTAATTCCTGGACTGTGAGATCCTTTGATTGGGAATCCGGGCTCTGATACCACTTGTTAGTTAGGCTGACTTCCCAAGAGGGGGGTGAATTGGGTAGATTAGAAATTTTCTGCACAAAGTGAAAATGATGAAGAAAGCAAGGTATAATGTAAAACAGAGTATAAATCAATAAGCTAAAAGAGAAGAGATAGGGAGAAGAAAAACTCATATATTTATCCTGGTTCGGTCTCTCCACTTGACCTACATCCAGTCCCCAAGTCACCACTTGAGATTTTCCACTATACTGCAAGAATTCAAGGGCTTCTTGCAAATGCCACAGTACAACGTGTATGCTCTGTTTTCTAGAGCTCACTCAATCACTCTTAGCACTTTCACTATGTGCTTTACAATTCCTTGTGATATCTCCTCACAAGTAAATCTATCTTCCAGATGAAGATTAGATTGTTTACAAAGTGAAACTCTCTTGAATAGAGTGAATATGAAAGTTGAAGTGCAAGTATTGAAGTAAGAGGGTAAAAGTCTTTGAGTAGAAGATTTGGCAGAGTTTCAGTATATACAAAGTTTTGATTCGTTACCCACAACTTCAAATGATGTTATATTTATAGATTTAGGTCTCAAATGTCCGTTAGAGACAGAACCTACCCGTTGGAGAGGTTATCCAACGGTTACTCTGAAAAACTATCCATTAACCAATCGCATTTAATGCTTCTGACATACTGAAATGCAAATTTTGGTTGGTCAACAGACGAATTTCGAAGGAACTGAAGGTTAAAGCTTCCAACGTTAAAATACTGAAGTTCGTCTGTTCATGAGGTAAAATTCAAATTTTGAAACTTAAAGAATGTTTCCATGTTGCGACATACGAATTTTCAAGTGAAAAGTTTTTCTGTTAAGTGTGAACAGTGTTTTCAATTTGCTACAGTGCCCTCGAAATTCAAATTTTGGAACCCCAAAATTCGTCTGTCCGTAGTAGGTTCAAAACAGCACAGTAGTTCTTTTACTTCGGAATTCGAATTTTTAAAGAGTGAAGTTCGTCTCTCAGAGAGACCTCTTTTCAGACTTACCTCAACATTCGAATTTGTAAACACTGTCCTTCATATGTCATCATGTCATTTCAACAGACTCACAACTTTAGCTTCTAAAATTCGAATGTCCATGTTCAAAGTTCGTCTGTCAGTGAGCAATTTTGAAACTCAATATAATCTTGATTTCAGATGAACTTTAACATTGTTTTAGACGAATTTCTTCAGTTTTCATAAGTTTCATTTTGTCTGAAATTCGAATGTTCAAAATCTGAAGTTCGTCTGTTGCTCAACTGCTTCTCTCAGACACTTATGAAAATTCAAATTTTGAACAATCAAAATTCATCTGTTAGAGAGACATCTCTTCAAACTTGCTCAGTTTTAGCTCGAAATTCGAATTTCCAAAGCCAAAGTTCACATTTCTCATATGACAGTTCAATGTAAACTTTTCAAAATTCATCTATTGGTGAATTGGGAAGTTTGAAAATTTTCTGCACAAAGTGAAGTAAGTGAAGATATCACAGTATAATGAAAATAATACGTAAGGCAGAGCAAGGTGAAAAGTAGAGATAAGGAGAAGAGAACTCAGTGATTTATCTTGGTTCGGTCTATTTTCTTGACCTACATCCAGTCCCCAAGACACCTCTTGAGATTTATCCACTATACAGCAAGAATTTCAGTGGGCATCTTACTAAGGCCACAGTACATGAGTGTGCTCTGTCTCTGAGCTCTCTCAAACTCTCCAAGCACTTTCACTATGTGCTTCCCAATCCCCTTGTGAATACCCCTCACAAGTAAATCTATCTCCAAGATGAAGAGTAGATTGATTACAATGAAATAACTCTCTTGAAAAGAGTAGATATGAAAGTTTAAGTACAAGTATAGAAGTTGAGAGGGTAAAAGCTTTTGAGAAAAGATTCAGCAGAAATTCGGTGTATATTCGTTTGATTCGTTACCCACAACTTCAAATGATGTTGTATTTATAGATTTAGGTCTCAAATATCCATTAGAGACTAAATCTATCCGTTGGGGAAGTTATCCAACGGTTACTCTGAAAAACTATCCGTTTACCAACCGCATTTAATGTTTCTGACATACTGAAATTTGAATTTTGGTTAGTCAAGAGACGAATTTCGAAGGAACCGAAGATTAAAGCTTCCAACGTTACAGCACGAAGTTCGTCTGTTCATGAAGTGAAATTCGAATTTTGAAACTTACAAAACATTTTCACAATGTGACATACGAATTTTCAAGAAGAAAGTATTTCGGTTAAGTGTGAACAGTGTTTTTAATTTTCTACAGTGCCCTCGAAATTCGAATTTTGGAAGCCCAAAATTCGTCTGTTCTCAGTACGTGAAAAGAAGGCACAGTAGTTCATTTTCTTCGAAATTCGAATGTTGAAGAGTAAAGTTCGTCTGTTAGAGAGACTCTTTTCAGACTAACTTCATCATTCGAATGTTGCAAGTTCACATCATTCGTATGTCAATGTTTCATTTCAACAGACTCAAGAACTTAGCTTCTGAAATTCGAATTTTAATGTTCAAAGTTCGTTTTTCAGAGAGCAGTTTTGAAACTTAAATCATTCTTGATCTCAGATGAACTTTAACATAGTTTCAGACGAATTTCTTCTATTTTCTCAATTTTTGTTTTGTTCAAAATTCGAATTTTGAAGACTCAAAGTTCGTCTGTTGCAAAGAAGCATCTATCAGACTTATATGAAAATTCGAATGTTGGAAGTTCAAAATTCGTCTGTCAGAGAGCATTTATCAAACTCAATTTCATTTTGATTTCAGATGCACTTTATCATAGTTTCAGACGAATTTCTTTGGTTTTTACAAACTTCATTTTACTTGAAATTCGAATTTTGAAAGTGTGAAGTTCGTCTGTTACCAAAAGGCCTCTTTCAGACTAGATGAAAATTCGAATTTTGAACAACCAAAATTCATCTGACAGAGAGCCATCTCTCCATACTTATTCAGTTTTAGCTCGAAATTCGAATTTCCAAAGGCAAAGTTCGAATTTCCAACTTGAAAGTTCAGTTTAAACTTTCAACCTTCGTCTGTTTATGGGTGTTTTTCAAATATTTAAAGATCTAACATAAAATCAAAGTTTGAAAACATCTTTTCTTCAAATCAAAATCTTTTACCCAATCATAACAAAAACTAAGATTCTACAAGAGATCTAATTGCAAATACTCAGAAAATCTTCATTTTAGACAGCTTTGATATCTTCAATCCAAGCTTTTGAAATGTTGGTTTGGAATCATCAAAACTCTTGTTTCAACAGGTTTTAAAACGTTTTTCCACCAAATCAAAGTCTTTTACCCATAACAAAAGATCCTACAACAATCCTAGCAATGATTACTCAGATTTTCTTCACTTGAGACTTTGAGCTCCTTTGATATCTTCAATCCAAGCTCTTCAATGTTAGTTTGGAATCATCAAAACTTTTTTATTCAACAATACAATCATGCTATGTTTCCATGTTAATATGTTCCTCTAAGTTCTTATGGAGTATCATGTAAGATAAAGGCAAGTTATGGCTATTTATGTATATATGAGTGTGTTTTTTGGAAAGTTGGGAGAATGCAAGAGACTTTTCTGAACATGGTTGGGAATTCAAAGTACTGTACATACCTCGATATGTTCAATGTATGAGTTTTTTACATGTATGAAAACCATACATGTGTAGCTTTCCATAGACGCAAAGATCACTTAATTTGGAGTTGTGTATGATTTATGGTGATTTTTCAAATTTATGGTCAGAATCAGAAATTTTCAAAAATGACCATTGCTACAGTGCATATAAAACGAACTTACTGTATAAGTTGGCCAAGTAACTTCCCTGTTCAACATTTTTCCCATGTATAGAATCTTTTAAGCTATATTTAGAGACTTGAATCATATCAATATGATTTTTCTTGATTTAGTTATGAATTTTCAAAGTTCACTGGGTAAAAAGAAGTTAACCAAGGCAATGGTACCCGAAATGAAATAAATTGGTTTAAGTTGTTTTATGTAATCAAGTCTCTAATCAAGTAATAGTGGACTTAAATATAGTTTAATACATGGGAAATAAGTGTAAGTATGAGGTGTTACAGATTTCATATGTTTAATTAGTAAAGATAATGAAATTTGATTATGGCATAGAAGGCTAGTACATGTTAACATGAACCAACTAAATTAGTTGCTTAAAAATGAGTTAGTTACTAGTTTACCCAAGATTTCTTTTGAAAAGGACAAAGAATGTGATTCCTGTTTTAAAGCGAAACAAACTAAGTCCTTTTTCAAATCTAAAAATATCATCTCGACATCTAGACCACAACAGTTGCTACATATGGATTTGATATGTCTAGCTAGAGTAAAAAGTATTAGTAGAAATCTGTATATGTAAGTAATTGTAGATGATTATTCTAGATTCACCTGGATTTTGTTTCTTTCTTCCTAAGATAAGACATTTGATGCATTTGTAACCTTAGTTAAGAAAGTGCAAAATGAGAAAATTATTCCTATTGTGTCTATTACGTTTAATCATGGAGGTAAATTTGAAAACTCAAGCCTCTTGGAGTACTGTGAAGATCATGAAATTGATAACTTCTCAGCTCTAAAAACAGCCCAATAAAATGGCATGGTGGAGAGGAAGAACAGAACCTTGAGAGAAATAGCAAGAGTAATAATGAGAAAGAGCTTCCTCAATACTTCTAAGCTGATGTAGTAAACAAAACAAGCTACATCATCAATAGAGTATACATTAGACCAATCTTAAGGAAGACACCTTATGAACTCTACAAAGAAAGGAAGACAAATCTCTTACACATGCATGTGTTTGGATGCAAGTGCTTCATTCACAACAATGGAAAAGAAAATCTAGGTACGTTTGACATCAAATCAGATGAAGGTATATTCCTTGACTATTCTAGTAGGAGCAAAGCATACAAAATATTTAATAAGAAACCTAAGACCATAGAAGAATAGTGCATGTAGTATTCATTGAAAATGAAACTGTTTCCAAACCTAACTTAGATAAGGATGAACTAATTTCTAGTTTCAAAAATATGAACCTCTCTAAGAAAAATAAAATTAAACCTCCAAAAATATAATAATCTACTGCTATAGAGGAAGATATTCAAGAGAAAGATATGGAATTTGATGATAATGAAGAAATTTCTTAAGAACTACCTAGAGCTTGGAGATATCAAAAGAGTCATCTTGTTGATCAAGTGATTGGGGATGTTTAAGAGAATGTTAAAACCACAACTTAGGGATCAAATAAATAACTATGGATTTATTTTTTAGATTGAACCTAAGTGTACTGAAGAAGTTTTAACAAATGAATACTGGATATTAGCTATGCAAGAAGAACTAAATCAATTTGAGAGGAATCAAGTTTGGGACTTGGTGCCTAGGCCTAATGATCACCTAATTATTGAAACCAAATGGGTGTTTAGAAACAAACTTGATGAGTTTGGAACAATAATTAGAAACAAAGCTAGGTTGGTAGTTAAAGAATATAATCAAGAAGAAGGTATAGATTGTGAAGAAACATTTGCTCTAATTGCAAAATTGGGACTAATAAGGATTCTCCTAACCTATGCTTATATAAAAGATATAATATTGTATCAAATGGATGTAAAAAGTGCCTTTCTGAATGGTTATATCATGAAAGAACTTTATGTTGACTAACTTCCAATCTTTGAGGATTCAGCTAAACCTAATTATGTATATAAATTGAAGAAAGCTCTCTATGGTTTAAAATAAGCACCTAGAGCATAGTATGAAAGACTAAGTGATTTTCTAATTGAAAAGAGATTTAATAAAGGCAAAGTTGATACAACTCTGTTTACTAAAAAGGAAAACAAAGATTTACTCATTGTTTAAATTTATGTTAATGATATTATATTTGGAGACACTTGTGAATCTTTGTGTAATGATTTTTCTAAACTAATGCAGAGTGAATTTGAGATGTCAATTGTGGGAGAACTCAACTTTTTCCTTGGGGTGGAAATCAAACAATATGATGATTGCATCTTCCTCAATCAATCAAAGTACCTAAAAGAGTTACTAAAGAAATTTGGAATGGAAAATACTAAATCAATGGAAACTCCAATGGCCACTACCATAAAGCTTGATATGGATGAAGGAGGAAAACCATTCAATATAATTCAATACAAAAGAATGATTGATTCCTTATTATACTTAACAACCAGTAGACCTGACATCATGTTTAGTGTCTGCATGTGTGCGTGGTTCCAATCATGTTCCAAAGAGTCTTATGCAATAGCTGTGAAAAGAATATTCAGATATTTAATTGGAATATCACATAAGGGACTCTAGTATCCAAAGGGCAATGGAGAAGAGTCTGTTGGATATACTGATGTTGACTTTGCTGGATCTAAGACTGACAGAAAAAGCACAAGTGGTATATGCCAATTTCTTGGAGGATCTCTAGTCTCATGGTTCATCAAGAAGTAGAATAGTGGCTCTCTCCACAATAGAAGCTGAAGACATAGCTGTTGGAAGCTGCTGTACTCAAATCCTTTGGATGAAACAACAACTTGAAGATCTTGAAATTGAGATGAGGGAAATACCTGTGAGATGTGACAATCAAAGTGTCATTAATATCACGAAAAATCTAGTGATGAATTCAAGGATAAAGCACATTGAAGTCAAACATCATTTCATATGAGACCACGTTCTGAAAAGAGACATTATGTTAGAATTTTTCCCTACAGAAGATTAGCAAGCAAACATCTTGACTAAGCCACTTTCAAAAGATAGATATTGTAAAATCAGAAGAGAATTGAGAATAGTAAATTCTAATGAACTATAAGCAAGCTTTAAACCAAATCTGTTTACTTTCTGAAGTTAATTTGTTAAGACTTACATTAACTTAAGCTTTGGAGTATGTTTAAAGTGTTTTATAGGTACTCCTTATGAGCTTATATGATGGAGAAATCAATATAATGGAGTATCTCACACTTACTCGGCCAATATCCACTGAAGAAATATGGAAATTCTAATGTTCAGCATCTATCTATAAGTTCAATCTTTTAAAATTTGTATTTTGAATGCTAATAGACGAATTTCCATACTCTATCTAGCTTGTTGAATGACTTTACATAGTTAAAATTTGAATTTTAAGCTTAAATAATCATATTTCAGTGATTCACATATTGTACTAGTGTTTTAGTCCTCTCAAAATCTATCTGTTGATAAACTAGAATTCAAATTTTAAATATTAGTATATGTGTTTGCATTGTCTGTGTGGGCAACATTCAAATTTTGATGGTTCAACATTTACAGTTTAGACAATTCTTCATAAAGTCTTAAAATACGAACTTTGAATCCCAAACATTCATCTGTTGAAACTCTTTTGTGTGCTTACCTTTAGTAAAAAACTTTAACATTCGAACTTCAAGAACACAAAATTCATCTGTTGAAGTATTTGTTGATGATAAGTCTCTGCCAGTCAAATTTCAAAACTGAATTTCAAGACTGAAATTTGACTGTTGAAGACTTCTCTCTTACGTCTATGACAAATGAACTTTGAGGTTGAAAATTCGTCTATTAAGACAATTTCTCTATGTACATAGGCAACATAACTGATCGAAATTCAAATTTCAACTACCAAAATTCTTTTGTTGAGCGATTACATAAGCAAATTCAAAGGGTCACATTCTAAATAGACATAACCCTATTCATCTTTCAACTAAAGCTATTCATCTCCTCTCTTAAACATTCTTAAATTCCTTTGGTTAAAACTCATTTCTCACCGATTAAACTTTAACCAAAGACTCATAAACACCTTTAGAGAATCTTTCAACACAAATCTCTCTTGAAAATGGTTAGAGTGAAAAATGCCAATGTTGGGAAAGAGCAAGCTAGGCCCAAACGCTCCTTGAAATCTCAATGTGCTTCGAAGGAAGGAGAAACCCATAAAAGGAAGGTCGAATCCAATAAAGGAACTCCATTAAAGCAACAAAAAACTACTCAAAAGGTATAATCAAAGAAGTCAATCCCTATTGTCCCTGCGTCCAGCACTGAGTTAAAAGAGTTGCAGTTGACTTACAGAGCCTCTTTGCAGATTTGATCAAATCTTGAAGGAATATACCACAAAATTTGCTGCAAAGAAGGTAATAACCCATCTCTACACCAATTTGGAGAAATTTTTAGTTTCCAACAACTTTGATTCTAGATTTTGGATGAGCAAATATAAAAATCTGTTGGAAATTAGAGAAATATATGATGATTAGATGATTAAGACTTGGTATGCTGCATTAAAATATAATGATAAGAAGAGGAAATACTAAGTAATTCTTAGGTATAGGAATTTGTGGCTAACAAACAAGAATATTAATGAGGTTTTAGAGATTCTTGGACAAGAGGGATTCAAGATATCTCCACCTCCAAATACATAGATGAGGATGATGATACAGATGAGAAAGGTGATGACTTTTGAGTTATAAGGAAAATACAATATTGGATGCTCTCTTTAGAAGGCATGATAATAGGTCTTCTCTGAAACTTGTTAAGCCCTCTAATCTCAGTATACAAGTGTGAGTCCTGCATTATATAGTGTCAAGGATTATCTTCAACAAAGGAGGAAGCTTTAATCTAATCACCAGGGCTGGGGCTCATGTAATGACATCCTTGATTGGCAAAAAAGAGCTCAACTTGGGTAACATAATATTTTAGAGGATGATCAAGGCAAAAGATCAAAGAAAAGATTCAACCTTGCCCTATGCCTCCATCATAGCTAAGCTACTCAAATTTGCTAAAATACAGCATCTGGAGAAAGGCAAAGGGAAGCCAACTGAGGAGTTTTATGAAGAAGAGCTGATAAGAATAAGGATTGAAAGGAAAGAGGGCAGATGGATTGGGAAAGAAGCTGGTAAAATCAAGAACTTATTCTATGAAGGGGGAGAGTCTCAACAGAATGAGGCTACATCTGAGGTTACACCTACCATGCAACTTGAACTACAACCAACCCAACCACCACCTGCCCAATAACCAAAACCTTCCATGGCCACTCCTAATATTATACCAGAACTATTTGATTGCCTCTCAGAGATGATGCTTAGTATTAGTGAGGAACAAGCCTCTGACAGGCAAATTTCAGCTTCTGAAATTTAAATTTCGAGTGTATTGTGAAAATATGAGACAACTGTTCAAACTCAACAGATGCACTTTCAGTATGAAGATTCTTATGCTCTAACATGGGATAATTTTTGACAAACTCAAAATTTGAATTTCACTCTTAAACAAATAAATGGTGAAGTTCAACGTTGAAATCCTTAACCTTCTGTCTCTACGAAATTCATTTGTTGTACCCCAAAATTTGACTTTTGGTATGTCAGACACTTTAAATGCGGTTGGTGTATGGCTATTTTTGCATAGTAACATTTGGTTAAAGTTTCTAATAACTAGATCTTATGTCTAATGACTAATTAAGTCACAAATCTATAAATAGAACTTCATTTGAAGTTGTGGGTATAGAATTTTAAGTCTGCATTACTGAAACTCTGTAGAATTTATTAGGCAAAGCTTTTTCACCATTATTCTACATTTATTTTACTTCAACTTTTATATCCACTCTATTTTAGAGAGTATTTATTCTATGTAAAAATCTTTTTTTCATTTGGAAGAAGAATTTTTTGTGAGGGGAGTCACAAAGGGAATTGGGAGACATTTTGTAAGAGTGTTGAGTGTAAATTTTTGAGTGTTCTAAGAAGAGAGCACTAGTCTGTACTGAGGCATTGCAAGGAGCCCGTTAAATCCTTGTAGATAGTGAAAATCTCAAGTGGTGGCTTAGGGACTGGACATAAGTCAAGTGGATCAGACGGAATTAAGATAAATTTCTAAGTCGTTTCTTCTCTTCCCTTGTAATTACTTTCATTTTCACTACACTTTGTTTTTTTGCAAACTTTTACATTCACTATAAACTTATGTTTTTGTAGAAAAATTTTGAACTTTCCAATTCAATCCCCCTTGGGAAGCCAGCTACTCTAACATTTTGGACCCAAGGAATTCATTAAAATCATTAGAATCATGAAATTCTAATCCTAAAGTCCACTTCCTCATTGGTTGAATCATATGCCTTAAGAACTCATATTTTTCATCTTTGATTCATTCATGAAACTCTTGCCTCTCCTTTAGTAATTTTTTCATGAGGAATACATTTCTATAATTGGATTCATGAAATTCCAAGCTGAAGACCATTATCTAGTCTTGACCAAAACCATCCTATAAGTAAACAAGAGGAAGAATTTCATGCTTTCATCATAATTACTCATGCAATCATACTTTCTTTCAACTATTTTATGCTCTCTTAACTTAATTTTATGAAAACAACATCCCTCACATAAACCCTTACTTTGGCCAAAACTTAGAGAAGCTTAGGGGAGGAAAAAAAGTTTTAAAATCCTAACTAAACTCATGGAAAACTACCTTAGATTGGAAGAGAAGGCTTATCTCAAGCTTGTCTTCTAATCTCCCCAGTTTGCTTCCTTTCTTTCCTTCTTTTCCTTCCTTTTTTTTAACTTTCTCTCACTAAACTTGGAGCTTCTCTCTCTTCCTTATCTTGGCCGAAAATGTGAGGGAGTTGGGATATTTATAAAACACAAGAAAAAATCCCAATTATTCATTCTTACCTTGATGTAATGGCTAATATTAAATCCTTCTTATGGAAGGATTCAAAAATAATAAAATAATGCTTTCTAACATATGCATAAATATGGGCCAATGGGACGAGAGCAAGTGTTGTCTTATACAGGATATTTTCCAATGCCAAATTAATCCTGTATCATTTACTTTATTTTATGTATCTTTTTCTTCCAAGTGTCCTTTGATTATTTTTATTAAAAATATTAAAATAATCCTTTCCATCATGTGAGGATATTTTTGGCCACTAAGAGGGGATTATGTATCCTCCATACTACATATTTTTCTAGGCCCAAATATATCCTATACTGGTTACTTTTTATCTGAACAGTTAAAGACACTTTTACAATATTTTATAATATTGTATATTCCCTTAAGTATATAGAAATAGAGTAGGTTGGGATCTGCATTTAATTTAATATCTTGTTCCAAACTGTATTTATGTGGGGTCCACATATTTATCTTTTTACTTTTTCTTTACTTTGTCTTTTTCTGTATAATTTCTACTGCATTCTGCAGTCTATTTCTTTTCAATCTAATTTTTTTAGACTCAACACATTATTCCATTGGGTCCAACATATCATGTAATCCATTTTGACATAATTTTGCTAAATTTCAAAGTTTCTCAAAATTACAAGAAAGGACACAAAGTTTTGGATAATTACACTTAAGGCCCAATATTTTCAATTAATTACAATTTTGGCCCATGTGTAAAATGACCATTTTGTCCCTTGTGGTATTCATTTAATTCCACATCTTTTCCAATCATGTTTTCCTCATATCATTCGAGGTATATCATAATTATCTTTTTTACATAACTCTGAAAATTGGGATGTTATAGGTGGTTTTTTTGGACATTTTTTCAAAAAGTATACATATATGGCAACGGTATTATCAGAAGTTTTAATTGTGTAAAGATAAGTTCTATACGAATAGAATAACAAATTTAACAAATAAAATCCTTGACAAAGATGAGCCCATTAAGTTCAAACACATTTTAGATGAATAGAAGTACAGCCTACATGTCTAAAGTTGTTCACAGAGAATGGCTCGTTTCTATTTCAAAATTATTCATTTAGTGGTACAAGTCAGTTGTATAAAAGTCTTGATAGAAACAAATACTCTTTATGCCACTTGGAATTATATGTGTAACACTTAAGCCTTATGTGGGTAGAAGTTGTTCCAGTTTTAAAATTCATTAAGGCCAAGGAATTAGATGTAATAACGCCATTGGATTATTCATATAAAATAACTTTACTGTCAAAATCACTTCTAATTCAATTTAAAGCCTTTTGAAAATCATATTTATCTTCCAAAAACATTTTATACTCATAAGATTCAAGTCTAATAAGTTACAAAGATTGGATTTTTAAAGATCTCACCACAATCCTAAGTGCAAGAAATAAAGTCCTAAAGACTAAGTCTTCTTGAGCTCTTTCTTTCACTTGAATCATTACCATTTGCCATATACCATAAGATAGCTTGCAAAATTTTGTAATCATCAAAACATAAGGAATCTAACAATTTTGATCTCAAATTATAATTAAATTGCTATTTTAGTCCTCAACTATGATCCTCTTAGTGAAAAAATTGAGAGACATATGGCCCTACTGGCACTAAAGCTGCCAAATTAGGCTAGCTCCAACACATGTCTAACAAAAAGCCCAATTTTGAAAATGGGCCCTATTTTCCAAATTTGGCCCATAGAGCATGGGCTTACGGGCCAGCCTACAAGCCCACAATCTTTTTAATATTTTTTTTTAGTTTTTTCATATAATTATTCAAATTAATAAAACAAATCGTTACTATCATTAACAAAAAATCAATATAATATTTTAATTTCATATTTTATATATTACTAATTAATATATAATAAGTTTTTCTAATATTTTAAATAAAAATAAAAAAGAAAAAGGAAAATAGGTCAGCCTGTGGCCCACTCCAGTTAACCCATCCAGGCCACAGGTTTTACGAGTTCAGATTCAAAAGCCTATTTTCTATTCAAACTCTTATTTTTAAAGCCTAACTCACTCATTTTAACGAGTTAAACAAGCTGATTTAATGGACTTGGCCTATATTATTAGACATTTTCGCCATTGCTTGATAACGTGACTCAGAAAGGGGACGCATCCTGATCGTAGAGAAAATGAGTAGGAGAATGTTACTCTCATTGATCAACTAGGCAAAGAGTACTCACATGATATGCGTCTCTATTTATATAGGTGCGCATCGTTAACATTTGATTGTATTTGGGCCCACTAGTAGATCAGGTAGGCGTCAGAGTACTTTATTTGACTATGGTTAAAGTGTTAATAAAATAAAAGAATAAAAGAAATTACAAATACTCATGAAAATTATTTTTAACTAAATTTTAATGAAATTTCAAATGTAAAAAAGAGCCTTAATAAATTTTTCAGGATAATTTATTAAAATCATAATTTGTTAATTAAGATTTTTAATATTATTTATTTCTTTCATTCAATTTTTTAATTAACTCTTGATAATGTTATGGATTAGTATTTTCTTCATGTCACGGGATTTAAACATAACAATATTTAATACTCCTGAAATACAATATAAGTCACAATTTAAAAGATATATTTGGATCCAAATATAAGTTACTTTGAAAGATATTTGTTGTAGCAATTATTTTTTTATTTATGTCCCTAATCTACAATTAATAAGTAAGAAATTGGTTATAAGAAAGGGGAAATTACCATTTAGGATCAACATCTAAATTTAATTATAGAATAGGATCTATTATTCATTTAATTATAAAAAAAGATTAACTTTTTAAGATTAAATATAAAAATATGAAATTATCAAAACATCCACATGTGTTATATCTCCCCTCATCGGTGACGATCAACAACCGTCGATCGCCAGTCAATGCCCGCCAACCATCGATCAACTGTCACAGGTAATGGCCACTAGAGACCAGTTAACAGTTAATGGCTGCCAACGACCAGTCAGCATTCACCGAAAAAATGTCTTACAATTTTTTGTTTCTAGATTTTGCAATTTGTTTATTCTAAATTTGCAACTTAGTTTCAAATTCTTATTTTGCAATTTCTTTTTCACAATTTATAACTTCTTTACTCTAAATTTACATCTTATTTTCCAAAATTTTGCTATAAATTGTTCCAGTGTTTTTACAACTTTTGTTTTAGATTTTGCAACTTATTTACTCTAAATTTGTAACTTATTTTTCAACTTTTTATTATAAATGATTTCAGTATTTTACAACTTCCTTTCTAGAATTTACAACTTATTTACTCTGAATTTACAATTTGTTTTCTAAATTTTTACTATGAATTGTTTCAATGCTGTTGCAGCTTGTTTTACATATTTTACAACTTGCTTACTCTGAATTTATAATTTGTTTTTCAAATTTTTACTATAAATTGTTTTAGTAAAAACTTTTACTAATTGCAAATTATGTTAAAGAAGTTGGAAAAACACCAAAAAAATTCATAGTAAAAATTTTAAAAATAAGTTGCAAATTCAGAATAAGTAAGTTGTAAATTTAAGAAATGAAATTGTAAAACACTAAAACTATTTATAATGAAAACTTGAAAAATAAGTTGCAAATTCATAGTAAGTGAGTTGCAAAATCCGAAAAATAATTTGCAAAAGTACTAAAACAATTCATAAGAAAGATTTGGCAAATAAATTGTAAATTTAAAATAAAGAAGTTGCAAATTGTGGGAAAAAATTGTAAAATAAAAATTTGAAAATTAAGTTGCAAGTTTTGAATAAACAAGTTGCAAAATCTAGAAAAAAAAGTTGTAAGACATTTTTTCTGCCCAATATTGACTGGTCGCCAGTAGCTGTTGACCGGTCACCGGCAATCATTGACTAGCGGTCAGTGGCCATTGATTGGCGTTGACAGGTGGTTGTGACTGTTGACTGGTGTTGACCGGCTGCCGTCGTCATTGGCTGGTCATCATCGGGGAAAGATATAATATATGGGGGTATTTTGGTAATTTAATATTTTTATATTTAATTTTAAAAATTAGTTCTTTTTTATGATTAAATGAATAGTAGATCTTATCTGTAATTAAATTGAGATGTTGGTTCTAAATGGTAATTTCCCCTATAAGAAATGTGAGAGATAATGTAATCACTAAAAGTAAATAATAAAATGTATTGAAATTTCTTAACAAATTTAATTATATAGTCACTTTTTAGCTCTTTTTCCTTAATATTCATGAGTTAACTAAAAAGGATTTATATTTTGGATTGAATGAGTATTTATTATTCAACATTTAATATTGTTAATATATAATTAAATTAATATCAACATTAATTACAAAGTATAATTTATGGGAATTGTGTCTAATCATTAATATTAAATATAAAATGTGTAGAAAACTATATTATTCACAAAATGTGAAAGTGCGACGTACTCACCCTAAGCTTCAACTCATGAAATCAGGGGTGTTCAATTAATCTGATAATTTAGTAGGTTTAATTTTATTTGACATATCGGGTTGTCTTTAAGACTAGCGTGTTGGATCAAGATCAAATTAGGGCCTAATTGATATCATTTTTTAAAAAAAATTATAAATATTAATTAATTTTATATGATTATTTTTTTGATACATTATATGTAATAAATTAACTTTATCATTATGCTGAATATTTTTAGAGTAAAATACAATGACCCCCTTCTATTTTACTATAATTACAGCAACATTCCCTTTATTTTGAAAACATATACTTTAGTCTTATCCATTAACGCCGTTAGAAATATTTTTAAAAGATTCTAAAATATTATTTATTAATTCAAAATCATATTAACTTAAATCATATTTTTCAATTCATCCTTCATTCATTAAATCATATTAATTAAAAGTTATTATTCTTTCTATAAATTGATTTTGATTAATTTTTTTGAGGTATAAAATTTATTATAATATCGTTAAAATTATATTATTTTATAATTTCATGAAAAATTGTAAAAATATACATGTTTTGAAATATTTTCTTAGACATTGTTTTTAAAGTTACAAAATAAATAATTTTGAATAAATGTATTTAAAATATTTAAAAGTATAAAATTACTTATTAATTATTTTATAATATGATAAAAAAAATTTGAAAATATAGGTATTAAATTTTGTTCCACACATAAGTATTTAAATACAATTTTATAATATGATAATAATTTTTAGTCAACATTTATATTTAAAAAAATTACTAATTGAATAAGTTTAAATAAATGTAATTAAAATTTTTAAAATTATAAAATTCATTAACTTTATAATATAATAAAAAGTCTAAAAATATGTGTATTAAAAATATTTTTGGCTAACATAAATATTTAAATTATTCTCAAATATTACTTATGTAAAATAGGGATATTTTGGTCAAACAAAATATTTAATAATATAATTTAACTGCCAATTAAGGATTTGATAAATGAAAATAGAATATTCAAAATAAAGGGAATGTTTATGTGATATAAATTTTAATTTAAGAGAGATTTATATACGTTTTTAAAATAAAAAGGATGTCTATGTAATTAAGGTAAAATAGAAGGGAGGTCATAGTATTTTACTCATATTATTAAGATGTCAATCTTTTAATTTTATTTGAAATTTAAAGTTGATTTCTTAATGGTATGTAAAATTAGCTCATGATTATTAAGTATTTACAATTTTAGAAAATATTAATTTTGATCATAATATTATTTTTCAAGGAAATATATTTTAAATAAATATAATTATATTTTTATCAATAAAAAAAATTAATTTGTTACTTAAATAGAAATTTTCATGGACTATTAGATTGGACCAAACTCGGTCTTGTATACTGGGCTAACCTGGTCTAGTTAAGCTTTATAAAGATGAGGTATCAAATTGATTATTAACTTGATCTTACCCAATCTTGACACACGAAACTCACTCTAAAATATAATAAAATCTATAATAAACAATATTATTTACATGTTGTGAAGTACTCCCTATAGTTTTTTTTTTATAAATCATTTTTAATTACCATATTGGAAAAAATTTTATTGGTTTATTAAAATTGTTTTAAAATTTATTTGATTTTTATTTTTATCCTTAATAAATATTATAAATTCAAATAATTTACCTATACTCTCTCAAAAATAAAAATATTTTAAAAATAAAGTAATATTTCAAAGTCTGCTCATCTATATTTCGGACAAAAATAAAAGATTTTAGAATTGGCTAATAAAAAAAAAAAGACTAAAGGGGTATGTGTGTGTATATAAAATGTGCCGAACCGACCCATGGAGTGTGTATATGTATGTATACATGTGTGAGAGGGAGAGAGAGGCTCATTTCTCAAATAATATAATAATACGGGGAAAATTATGCGTACTTATTTAGTGAATATTCCGCACTGGGTAAATTGATTTCTGGACGACACCACGTGCGTGGTTGTATTGTTTATAGGCATCCACGTGGAACTTTACCATCTGACCCCATTTTCTTATTATTTTTTATGTTTTTATATGCAATATTTTGTCAGGTTAGCAGCTAGCCACGCCCACGATAAAGAAACTCACCCCACAACTCAGATCAGATAAGGAAACTCACCCCACAATTCAGATCAGATCCATTCAAATGAATCAAATCAAAGTCTGCCCTTTGGAGCTAAAGAACTCGGGGACAGTTCGTTACCTCACAGCGCAATAGCGTTTTATGGTACTCCTCATTTTCGATATATTTTTAAATATATTTTACTTTAAAATATAAAAAATAAATGATGATAAATTAACATATTTTTTTAATTTATTATTAATTAAAATAAACTCACTATTATGAGATATGAGTAAAAAATGATTAAGTGAGAATATTAAAAGAGAGCATTTATAAAAAAAGTTCTTTGTGACATTTAAAATATCTAACTAATTTTTTTTTTTCAAATAATTCAATTACTTATTTATTATATTTTGGAATGAATGTGATATTTATTTCCGTTTCAAAGAAAATAGATATAGATTTTACACCATTAGTGTGAAGAAGTTGATTTTCATTTTTCTATTGTCATCCTTGCTAGAAAAGGGTTGATTAGGAGCCAAACAAATCAAAATGATCAAATCTACTATTACTCGAAAGGAAAAATAATATATTTGAAATGTAATGAAAATGGATTTGATCCTCTATAGTGCTTATTTTTCTTAATTACTCAAGTACAATATAAAAGTTAAAATATTTATATTATTTTTATATTTTTATTTTATATATAATAATTTGTCTCCTTTCAATATACTTTACTTGACCAATTGAAGGAGGTGGGCGGTGTAAGTGATCCAAGTCCAATGAAAATAGGTAGAAAATTAATATTTGAAATGTGTAAGAAGACATTGAAAGATTAGTTGTTCACTTAACAAGATGTGACTTATAGATCCAAAAAGTTTGGGTCCAAATAAAATTAAGATTTGTTATAAAATTTTAATACGACATTAATGAGATTTCAAAATTTAGTTTTGATAATTTCTTAAATTAAAAAAAATATCTGTTATGGTATCTATAAAAATATACTATTAATTTCTAATAATTTTAATTAACGAAAATGTCATATAAATTACTTAATTGAATAGTAATTCTATTGTATTATAATATATTAATATATTGATTGATGTTAGATGCATTTTCTTCATATTATTTCATCAATTTTAAAACATCAAAAATGTTATGGCCAACAAAATATCTAATATTTTTAGAGTTTTAGTTTTGTTTGAAAATATGTTGTTTTAGAATTTCTATAAAATATGAATTACTTTTTGACTTATCTTTTATTAATATATAAAAAATAACAGGTGAAGCAAGTGTTTGCCTAAGAAATAAAACAAAATAAATAAGAAGACTTCAATTAAACATAATTAAATTTTGCTATAATCTAACCTATTTAATAATCTTCTTAATTTATGTACATAACATAAATATTTTAAAATGGAGGAAGTATATGAAATATAAATAATATGTTGCACTATTTATAATTTCTTTATTTTTGGACCAGAGCACTATTTATAATTCCCACTTAATTATATTTATTGATATTGATGTTTGTGATTATTTTTTATTATAGATTTTTTCTAGCACCAAGATATCCTTGGCCAATATTTGAAGCCCTCAAAAGGTAAAAATTATCAAGGTAAATTTTGTCTCCCCAATAACTTTTTTGTATAGATATAGCTAAGGATTGAGCTCTGAATAAGATGTTTAAGCACCAATTGGGCCCAACCTTGTCCATTGTGATTTTGTTATTCATATTGGCGTAAGCGATGGATGATTATTGATTTTTGTTTTTTTTTTTTACCAAGATTATTGATTTTTGTTTGAACAATATTCCCAACATGGTTTTGCATTGAAGGAAAGGAAAAGAGAGGCACGTTTCCAATGTCTGCTTCGTTTTGGTGTTGACATGTGCCAAGTCTACCATTCATTGAGTATATGAGAGGTACGATCCAAATGATTTTAATAGAAGAGCCTTGCACGCACCAAACCTACTGAATGGCGGTAGATGAAGATCCCGTTTCCGCTTTGTCGTTAATACCCTGATTCAAAATCGATGGCTAGCTTATTGAAACTTTGAAGCAAGAACAACTGTGTTCCTCTTCGGGCTTTACTACTCTTCACTGTTCCATTCTTCGTTTAACTATACTCACTTGTTTCGAGGACCTGGGAAGTCTGGTGCTTATTAATCATATTCTGTAAGTATTCTCAATTCCATGAAAAATATTGAAGAATCTCTTTCTTTTTTGTTTTATTTTGACGTTTGGGAACTTGGAAAAATGAAATAACTGCAAGACGCAGTATGTTAAATAGCTGTTTCGCCTTCCGTTTCTGTTGTGAAGGTTTGGGCGGTTAGTTGAGTGATAAAAGGGTTCAGGTATTTAGTATTTTAGAGTCCATTCGTATTTGGGATTTTTGCCTATGCCTCTCTTTGTTGCCTTTTAATCTAGAATTTGCTTTTGATTGTTTGAGTTTGATAGTTGAGAACAAAAATATGGGTTAGATTACTATGATGCGCGTACTCCTCCTTTTCTCATCTGTATATGACGATGAGCTTAGTACTGTTCTTGTTCTATCAAACGTTACCGAGGGTATAATATAATATGGTGGTGTCCCAAAGAATGTATTGATTAATTGAATTAGTTTTGTTCTTGTTTACCTCTAGAAGTTTTAACATTGTTTCACATATTGTTTTATCCTTGATCCCCTTGCCCTTCACCCCAGGGCCTCCCCATTTAGCTTGTTCCAATCAGTCATTAACCTCTGATCCTGCAGACTGTAGTGAACCTGCTAAATTATGTTCCCTGCTTTTCTTTGTAGAGTTTAGAATTAACTTAAGATTTCTCGTTAAATTTTTCTCATTTTGCAGGTATCATCATCTTAGATGGTAGTGATCATGGCTTCACATGGTTGCTACTGTCACTATGGGGATCTGACAAGCCAAGGGAGAAGACTAAGCAATCTTGGATTTTCTGACTCAATTTCTATTGATAAATTGTTAAGGTTTAAAAAGTTAAGGCATGATTTGGCAAGGAACCATAGATTTCCAAGGTTTCTAGTGGAAATGCAGAAGACTGATTTGCCCCCAAAGTACAGTACCAATGGTAGACCTGTTAAAATGGTACCAGCAACTGAGCTAGTGAAAAGAAGGACAAAGTCAGCAAAGAAGGTGGAGACAGTGAATGGTTCAAAGCAAGTAGTTAATGGAGCAACTATAGTAAGAAAAGATTCTACCACGGCCTTGACAAAGACAATGAAATCTAGTAACTCAAAAGAACTTCCGCCATTGGAGGAGCTTAAAGTTTTGCCTTCAGATGAAGGCTTCAGTTGGGCCAATGAAAATTACAATTCCTTGCAGAGGTCAATAGATGTTTGGTCTTTTGTTATTTCTTTACGTATTCGTGTGATGTTTGACAATGCAAAATGGGCTTATTTAAGAGGCTTCACTGAAGAAAAGCAGGTAGATTCATAAGATTCTATGTTATGTTAATTTTAATGAATACCAATTAAAATTCCCTTGACATAGTCTTCTTCAGGAAAAAAACATATTACTTTTGTCTTATTGGTCAAGTTTCTTTTTTATTTATTGAAGTATTTTGTCATTCATTCAGAAATCCAGAAGAAAAAAAACAGCCTCATGGCTGCGGGAGCGTGTATTACAGCTAGGACCAACGTTCATCAAAGTTGGACAGTTATCATCAACAAGGTCAGATCTATTTCCCCGTGAATTTGTGGATGAGCTCGCAAAGTTGCAGGTATTCTTGTTTACTATCTCATCTTCTTTTCTCCTTTTTTGAGCCTTTTCAATACAAATATCATATTGGAAATTAAATCCTTTAGCCTAAATAATTTGCTATATTTGCATATGATATTTGATGATTAATCAATGTATTTCTCAATAAAAATTCTGCAGGATAAGGTCCCTGCCTTCTCATCAAAGAAAGCCGTAGGCTTCATTGAGAGTGAACTAGGGGCTCCCATTAATGTGTTGTTTAAGGAGTTTGAAGATCAGCCAATTGCTGCTGCTAGTCTTGGACAGGTATGAGTCATGTGTTATATGTCTCCATTCCTTTTCACCTTAATTTTTGTTAATTTGTTGGCTATGGTATGAATAGTGTCGTTTGATAATTTTATTGAATGTGGGATATAACATCATAGAAGCTGTGTTCTCTTTCTTGGTATGTTTGGAGCAAGATGAAAATCTTTGATTGTTGATTTTGCAGTCAGCTAAAATGCAATATTCATGTGGTGTTATAATACAGACAACCCTTAAGCTCATTTATTTTTGTTTGATATGAATTTGGGTGGCCATGCCTGTAGGTTCATCGTGCTATTCTGCATAATGGAGAAAAAGTTGTCGTTAAAGTCCAAAGGCCTGGTCTGAAGAAACTTTTTGACATTGACTTGCGTAAGTTGTGCTTGCTTTATTTGTATCATTTTAATCATTGCTAACTTTTGGCTGGAAAAGAGGTGCTCTATTATTCCCCACTCTTCCACATATCCTGTGATTCATTATGACTTTTGGCATTGTTAGTTTGGAGCTTTAAGAGTTTCTTTCTTTCATTCAAAGGAAATATATATGTTGAAACATATGGTTAATCATATTAACTAATCAAAATTGCTTTAAATTGCATGGTTCTACATTTTCATTTTCTTTTTTTATGACAAATAAATTATTTAGAGTTCAATAGAATTATAGAAAAAAGGGAATAAAGTTTCCTAATAAATCTTCCTTTCTTATTTGAAGAATGGGGAACAATAAGAATTAACTATGATAAAAAAAATTAGTGAAAAAGCTCATTATGTTTTTTCCAACTTTGAACATAGTGGTAAGCATATTCACAAATTCAAAAGAGCAAGATTTAAGGTGGTAGAGAAAATAATCACAACATGTTTAGAAAGACTTAATACATTTCTTCTAGGAAAAGAGAATCTGATTTTTTTTTTAAAACTTTTTTTAGCCCTTTTCTGAAATCTCAATTATTGTTTGACAGTGTTATATCTTTCAAGAAACTATAAATATTGAGTCCGTATCTAATCCCCCACTTTTGCAAGATTGAATGCTTATTGTGCATTTGGAGAGAGATGTAGAGAAGAGGTCATATGCGTAAGGATAAGATGTGGACCCCAAATAGTTATATTTTATGTTATTCTCTCTCCAAATGCATAAATGTAGGAGATCCAATTTGCATTGAGTCTGACTGGTATTTTGTGTATTCTTGCATGGAAATTTAAGGTTACTTAATTTTGTGATTCATTTTACTTGTTGCTCTAATAAGCCTGACTCTTCTGTCCAGGAAACTTAAAGCTGATTGCAGAGTATTTTCAGAGAAGTGAAACTTTTGGTGGTCCAACTAGGGATTGGATTGGAATATATGAAGAATGTTCAACGTAAGTGATAACCATTAAAATTTATCATTATTGAGGTTTTCTGATGTGGGCAGTCACCTGTGCTAAGTTCTGGTGGTTGTTTGGGTGGCAGTTTAAGTAGATGTTCTAGATTCAACACCTAGTGTACTTGGGAACAAAAGAAATATTTTTGGGGCAATTTACCTGACCCTTCATGGCATTTAGTATATGTTTGAATTGAAGTAAAATGAAAGGAAGGAAAGGGAAGGGAAATGTTAATTATTTAGACATTCTCTTCCATTTAAATTTAAATTTGAACATTTTGTTCATGAGAATCTTTTTGAATTGAGGAGAATGGATGAGAAAGGAAGGAAACAAATGTTTATTTGAATATAATTTTTTTAAAAAAATTTTTAAAATTAGATTTCTTTTCCCTTCCCTTTGCTTTCTTTCTTCTGAATCCAAACTATTCTTAGTCTTAGTTACTGTATTTTGGACATGTTTGACTCACTCCCAGCAATTAGTTATCTTGTCATTGCATAAAAGGCTTGAGCACCCTCGACTAATAGCTATATTGTTATTTTGCCCTCCAATGCTAAATTTTGTTGCTTATTTACTTTGCAGGATTTTGTATCAAGAAATCGATTACATAAATGAGGGAAAGAATGCTGATAGGTTCCGGCGAGACTTTCGAAACATAAAGTGGGTTCGAGTACCTGTATGTTTCATGCCGGAGCACTACAAACTATTATACACTCAGATAGTTTCAGTTTCCTTAAAACATCATTTAGCCCCCTCCCATTCCCACTGCTCTCTTACAAAATATATCAAATTTGTTAAATATATGATGTAAAAACTACTGGTATCTCAAACTAAATTATTAGTTTTAACCTTATGTGTTCATTTGTTTGCTTCTTTGCAGTTGGTTTATTGGGATTACACTGCAAGAAAGGTGTTGACCTTGGAGTATGTACCAGGTTTTCATCTTTGGCTGATTCATATGTCCTGTTAATAGTTTTCAAGGTATCTTTCACGTCATTATTTCATTGAACTTAATTTCTTAACCCATCTTACCTGGCTTCTTGTTAGGTATCAAAATAAATCAGGTCGATGTGCTAACTTCTAGGGGCTATGATCGAATGAAGATCTCATCACGTGCTATTGAAGCATACTTGATTCAGGTACTGAATTCGAATATGATTAATTTTTCATTTCTAAGAATAACAAAACACTGATATGCATATTTTCTTTGTTCTTTTTTTTTTTCCTTCAACAACTATATAAGCTACTCTGTTAATAGGAGTGGATATATGTATTTATAGGGTGAGAATGATATGTGAAATTCTGCTTTTCATGCAGATACTGAAAACGGGTTTCTTTCATGCTGATCCTCATCCTGGAAATCTTGCTATCGATGTGGATGAATCAATTATTTATTATGACTTTGGCATGGTGGGGGAGATCAAATCATTCACCCGGGAGAGGCTGCTTGAACTTTTCTATTCTATTTATGAGGAGGATGCCAAAAAGGTGTAGCTTTCTGCTACGTCAAAGATCACTTAAGATATTATCTCATGCTAGCAAGCTACTGACATATGATACTTTGATACGCTATTTGGGATAAATTTTGTTCCTCTGTCTGCCTCATGTATTATGAAATGATGCTTAGGTTTGTTAAACACTAAAGAGAGTTTGATGATTATGAAATTAAAATATTTAATCAGGTCTCTCAACTGCTAATAGTCACAATTATTTGATGCCTTTTGATAGAACATGGAAGTCTAGGTGCTTCAAAATTTGTCTCAATATATAGCATATGGATCAATAAAATAGATTGTATTTTAGGGTTAAAACCTATAATGATTTCTGTCATCAGCTGACATCCAAGAGCTACAAAAGGCATCATCACTTGTACTCTATGGTCAAATTTGGCAAGACGTGTAAAATACCTCGTTACTAAGGGATATAAATTTTTTCAATGTTATTTGTACATATAATTTCATCAATACTTTTTTTACAAGTTCACAGTACATCTAGCTTGTGCTTTTAGTACAGCCTGAAGTAAATATTTCTAAGCCACCTAAATGTTATGCCTTTGCAAAATCCTTGGAGAAAGTAAAGTAGCTATGAACGTCAGTTTATCAACGTGGTGAGACTTCGCATTTATTTGAGCTAACAAGTGGGAACGCTGCAGGTTATGCAATGCCTTATAGATCTTGGTGCACTTCAACCAACTGGAGACCTATCATCAGTGAGTACATTAACTTCCTGGGCTCTTTGATAAGGTGGCTGGTTCACTGTTGTAACTTATAATCCATATCTTGGGGTTATAAATGCCTTTATCTGACTCCCAGGTGAGGAGATCTGTACAATTTTTCTTGGACAATCTGCTCGGCCAGACACCAGATCAGCAGCAAACTTTAGCTGCAATTGGAGAAGTATGTGAATAATTTGTGATGTGGCATGCTACAATTCTTCTAGAAACAATACATTGTTGATAGTAGTCTAAAGTGAATAAGACTCAAAATATCTGTTATGAGAATGAAGAAAATGGAGCAGAGTTCAAATCCTAAGGGTGATAATTAATGAAGTATTTTATGAGTGTTTTTAAATTGCTCAAATTCAAAGGGTACATTTGAATTTCGCCCATTGATCTACATCCGACAATTTGTAAATTGTTGCTTCTTATGGCAGGATTTATTTGCTATCGCACAAGATCAGCCTTTCCGATTTCCATCCACCTTTACGTTTGTTATCAGAGCCTTCTCAACACTTGAAGGTGTGCCTTTGCCTTTTCCTCCAGAAAATTTTATCGATTCAATTGGCCTATAGCAAAGGATGAATTAAAGAATATGATTTAACACTGCTCTCTGTTCTTTATTTTCGCCCCTTTTAATTTCTACTTCCCTTTTTCAACTGCTTTTTCTTCTTCTAACAGGCATAGGTTACATACTTAATCCAGATTTCTCCTTTGTGAAGATTGCTGCACCTTATGCTCAGGTTCATTCTGTCTATGATGGTTTAGTTTTCTTATAACTAGACATATTTTCCTCTTTCATCGCACAATGTGAGGAATGAGTTGTACTATTAATGATTTGTGAATACTATGCCTTGTTATAGATTTTATTATATAGATATTTATATTTTTTCTTGCAAGTATAGTGTGTTAAGAGTCTGATACATTTTAATTACTTGTACAGGAGCTTTTAGATATAAGGCAAAAGCAGCCGACAGGACCACAACTTGTGGAGCAAATTAGGAAACAAGCAGATGATGTATCCAACATTACCTGGAATTCTCTCTATTTGGCTTTTTGGGTCCAGATAATATTTCTATCAACTTATTAGGTTATAATCTATCAACTTATACCATCAAGTGCCTCGGAACAATTTCAGGCGAGATCCTCCACCATGTCAATGCCATACAGAGTACAGCAAATTGAGGAGTTTGTGAAGCAACTTGAGGCAGGGGATCTGAAACTTCGAGTCCGTGTGCTTGAGGTAAACAATTTTTTTTTAAAATCTTTATTTGAACTGGACTAAATATTGAACATTGTAATGGGGGTTAATATGATTATGAAACAAATTTAACATATATTCTGATGAGTCAATACATCATTATGAAATTATAAGGAAGTTGATATTAATTATAGACAATGAATTACTTGTTAAAGAAATAAACTTGTCCGTTATGAGTCAGTTATGCCAATTTAACAGTTTATTAGTAGCTGTTTGGTCACGCTGGTTCAACTGCTAAGGTCAGAGTATAAATAAAAAGACCTGATGAACTGCAAATATGGTTTAATGATAGATCCAGATCAGTTTGATGGACAGTTCAATGGTTAAACTGGTTGTGTTGGTTTGGGTTTTGTAAATGTTTCTGCAGACATTAAAGGGCGTGGAATCTAACATTTTCCCTATGAGAGAAATCATATCTACTAAGATGCCATTATTCTGATAACAAATTCTCATCTGAGACTTGTGAATTGATTTGCCAGTCTGAAAGAGCTGCTCGAAAAGCAACAGTATTGCAAATGGCAACTATGTATACAGTATTGGGGGGAACCTTGCTAAATCTTGGCGTCACTTTGAGCAGCCAAGGATATATAGCTATTGCAAATGGATCATTCATTGGTGCAGGTGACTTAAACATCATAAAGCTTCTATCAACTTGTTGATCCTCTCAAGTTTTTTGAAAAATTGACAATGTTGATGGGGGCAAATGTGTGGAATCCATAAGAATTATGAGGTCCATCTTTTAAAGTGGGATCATCAGTTTCTCTGCACAGCTGAGGTGCTGTCCAGAGCCTCCACGGCAGGATCCAATGGCCAGCATTCATTTGAGAGATCCGGCAGTTTACATTGCACAGCTTCCATGGCCATTGGATCAAGAGGACAATTTCTGGCCATTGGATTCCCGCTGGGTAGACTCTACACAGCACACCAGCTGTGCCAGGAGTCCGAATGCCATTTTATGCAGGTCTCACACACTTTGTAATTGTCTCTCTTTGAAGTATAATTTCTGGAGCAATTGAGAGGATCCAAATCTTTCTCTAATCTTGTTCAAGTTTTCGTTTGCTTTTCTGTGTGGCTGACCAGCATCACTTGGTCAATATGCAGGTGTTTTTATGACACTATTTTTTAGGTCAATGCAAAGGGTAAAGAAGCTTGATAAATTTGAGAAGATGATATAAATTATGCCCAGCAAATTCGATTCTTTCAAGCATATATATGTAAATTTCTCTCTTGGCCCACATTTCTTTATAGTTTACCAACTTATAATTTTTTTCACTTGAGAATATCAAAGTATACGAGTTTTACAGCAACAGGATAGGAGAGAATGATGATACTGCAAGACTTTTTACCGTATTCATTCAAGGTAAATAAAATATTACAGCTTCTTTCTTTCTACATTTCAACCCTATTCGTGGATAAATATAGGACTTGACTCCCAAAAGCCTATGTATTATACTCCTGATTATTATGAATCATCGATATGGAAGAGGGGGAAAAAGTTATGGCAAAGAACACTATAATTAATTGCCTAATAAATTGCAGATGAATAATATGTCAGGTTAAGGGAGTACAAAAGCTTCTCTATTTGTTTATTTGTTTAATTATTAAATTCAAATACAAAAATCTCTTTAATTTCCCCCGTTCTTCTATGTTAGGTTAAAATCATAATGGACATCTCCCCTTGATATTTGAAATCATAATGGACGAATTTAGATCTCTTACACACCTTTCAGAATGTGTGAGGAATATATATTTAATTTGTGTATCAGATACAGATTGTCTATATTTTTTTAAATAAAAAATATTAAAATTAAAAAATAAAGTTGTGGATTTTTATATTGATTTAAATTTCTGTCAACAAAAGTATCTTTCTCCATTAGATGTCTTCCTTTTACATTGAAATTTAGATGCTCTTATTACCATATTAAAGACACCAGCTTAAAACTATCGAGTACTTGATTTAATTGGTAAAGGGGTTGTCTCAAGTTTGAATCCTGAAATGCACTCGTGTTAAATATTTGATGGTAGAGCTTACTGTCTAAAAGGGTTTTATTTAACTTGATCCAGATTAGTTTGAATCTTGATAAATTTTTCAATTAAAGTGGGGTAGGTTCAGAATTTCAAATGAACATGCAAAAAAGAAACATTCTTAAAAAGAAGAAAAGGGAGAGAGAGAGAGAGAGAGAAGAGAAAAAAAAGGAGGAAGGGTCCAGAAGGAAGAAGCTCTCTTGTGAAAACATTCTCTCTCTCTCTCTCTCTCTCTCTCTCTCGTTGTATTTATAATTTATGATGCTTGCTATGTGAAAAAGCAATGATGAGTGCATAACCAGAGATTAGTTGGAAAAATATTATGAAAGGATAAACACAAACTGTACCAACTAAAATATGCTCCAAAATCTATCAATCTCCCTATCCAACCAATTATTGAGACTTGGAGTAGAAAACAATAAATAAATAAATAAAACAATTTTTTTAAGAAAAGAAAAATCCCCCCAAGGATCCTTGTCGAAAATTAAAGGATTAGATAATACACATTATCATTTTCTTGATTGGAGGTGTTGCTAAGTGTTGAATCACAAGATGGAAAGAATATTCTCGCCTCTACGGGATCCACACAGCAATTCGAACACAGATATTCTTGGAGAATTTCTCCTTATGCTCTTAGTGGTTCCTGCGGCACACCTTGCATATCTTGTGCGATAAGCTTTTATTTTTTATTTTTTGATACATGTGTGTTAAGCTTTTCTCCACACACTGTTTAGCTAGATCTTGTCAGGGGTTTGTAACCCAACTCATGATGATAAGAAAGGTATTGGGTTTGAATTATAGACTCTGTCTCATTGTGGCTAATAATTAAACCTAATATAACTTAATAAAGCCCAAAATTAAGTATAACATTATTTAATGTTACTTCAATGTTAAATAATTATAAAAATTTAACTTAATCTAATCTAACTATATTACATGGTCCATCAAGATTTTTTATCTTACTAGTAATCATGATTCTTTTTTGTTTCTTATTACTGGAACGGGTTTTGGTGCGCATTCTCAAAATTTGCACCACGTAAATTTCATTTGGATCATCTTAGATGAGAATTGGAGTCCAGATATTGTTATTTTATTTTTATATTTTAAGCTAAAAGATTAATTTTTAATAAGTTGATAGTTATAAGATTGATTCTATTTTGTATTTTGCATCATTCAAAATAAAAATTATTCAAATCTGATTGAAAAAAAAAAAGACATGGACTATCTAAATTTCATTTGAATTGAGATCCAAGTCCTTCTTTACTTAGTGAGATAACAAGGACTAATGCATTCCCAGTGAACCAGATCATTCTCACCCATTCACAAAGTAAAAATAAATGCTCATAAGTTTCCGGATGTACCTTGCAGATGGGATATATAGCCTTGGGAATTCCTCTTCCTCAGCTTTTCATCAGAGGGAATGGCTTCTTATGTGATCTTCAACTATGGCTTGTACTTGTAGTGGAATTTTGGGGCTGGTTTGAGTTGACGAGCTTGATCTCTCTTGTCTTTATTTCACTTCTTATTTAATTAACAGAAACACATTGCTGTAGGATAATCTCATTGAGATAAATGAAGGACTAAATTTTATAAATAAAGCCTTATTTATGGTTAAAACAAGCTCTAAATTTAACTTAAACTGTATCTTATAATTATTCTGAATTAATTGACTTGGTATATTGTCATATACTTCACAAGACAGTTCTTACTTAATATGTATCCAAAATTTAATTCATGCGCATGCTTATGCAAATATGATTATGATACTCTGAAGTGAATTTTTTCATTTTAGAGGTGAATGACATAAAACCTAGTCACTGCCATACAATGAGAACGAAAAGCAACAAATGTTCACGCAAAAAGAAAAAAAAAAAAACCACAGACACACACATCAATACCTACAAATCAAATCAAACCATGCATGCCCAATCCCCACACGCTGCTGAGATCTCCAGTTATTATGTTCCATGAATTAGAACGCACTAGTCTTTCCTAAAAACGAAGCTCCAATGGTCAGTGACGCCCATAGCTGAAATGATTCTAGCAGAACAAGCACTGTTCCTCCACTGAAAGTTCCATATTTTGTAAAGGCTACCAATGCTTCTCTCTAGCTAGCTGTCAGATGAACCAAACACTGTAAATTAAACTAGAATTGGACAGAGGCCGCGCGAACGCAGGCCCCACTACCACAAATTATGACGTAGGCTCTGCCACATGGGCAGACCTTAGGGCAGCACCCCTCCCAAGTGCAATGGAGGTCACTGTCCTAGGCCATGGACCTTCTTGATCATCCATTGACCCCGTCCAGGTAAGTATGATGCTTTATGTATCACGCTTCCAATTTATAGCCCATTCCCCACACTCATTTTCATGACTTTACTCATGTGGGACTTCATGGGCTGGAGAGCAACACAAAGAAGAGTAATCTGGCGGATGTGGTTTAAAAGCCACTTGTAGTTAGAATGACAAAAGAATTTTATGGGTATGTCACAAATGGTGTAATGGCTTAGTAGTGTCAGGTACTCTTTGAATAAAGAGAGGCCATGAGATCAAGTTTTACTCATCGTATGATGCCATTTTGAGTGTGAGATTGTGTATATTGTAGTTGTTTCGAGTAAAAAAAAAATGTTTTTATAGGTAATATATATCGAAAATATATATTAGAGGAACAAGGTTTGCAATGTTAGAAGATAATATATATCGAAAATCTTGGAATACACGTGATATAAGGCACGAAAAATGTTGAGTCTGCATTTATGAGACAAATGGAGAAACTATAAACTATCACGCTTAAAAAAATCCAATTCTCTTGATTATGTTATCTTATTTCCAGATTTCGCGAGGCTTAATGAAAATATGATGTAATAAGCTGCAAATCTTCATATTTGTGCAGCTCCATATTTTTTTTTTATATTAATCATGTGATATGGATATTTTTATTTTGAGATAATAATAGAATGGCTAAATTATATAGAAGCCCTCTAAACTTTTAGTGATATGTGCATTTATCTCCTCAAATTTGAGTGATGTACACTGAACCTCCTCAAATTTGTATAGATGGCTCCCTGCCATTAGATTGTTCCTTCTACTAACAGAACATAATGTTATTGATCATATGTCCTCTTAATTTTTTTTAATGAAAAGAGTTATATCCATATAACCCTTTAAATTTCAAGTTATATTCAAATAAATCCTCTATTATATATTTTCACCCAAAAAAAATCCTCTATCATATTACATTCATTTAGTGAAATAACAAATAAACTAATGATAAGGGAGTTTTGCTTAAATTTAAAAGTTCAGGAGAATTTATTGTAAGTTTTAAAAGTCAGGGAAACTATTTGCACATAACTCAGTTTAAAAGAATTATCTATAATTTTGCCTAATGTAATTTAAAATAGTTTTATAAAATATAAAATTACGTAAAAAAGATAAAAATTTGTTGGAGAAAAAATATGATTGTAATCTAAAACAAAGTGAGGAAAAGAGATATAAAAAATATGAGACAAAACGAAGAACACACAAGACACAAGAAAAAGACAAGAAAAGGCTTGAGAGTCTTATGCTACTTTTTACTTTGAAATAAAGAATAATAATTAAAATAATGAAATTAATGTGTGTCATAGAAAATTAAGATTTGTCTTATTATAGGCAAAACCCATTTAATGATCCTTACGTTACATCTCACAAGAAATTATCCTTTAGTGAGATGCCTTTCGTGGGGAAAAAAAAGGACATTAGAAGAAATCAAACTAAAATTGGTGCACTAAAAAAAAAGCATTAAAAACAATTAAACTAGAATTGTATAAATTATCCTTTAGGGAGATGCCTTTAGTGGAGAAAAAAATAAAAGACATTGGAAGAAATCAAACTGAAATTGGTGCACTATCTTAAAAAAAGCATGAAAAACAATTAACCTAGAATTGGATAGGGCCTGCGCTAACGCAAGCCCTCACTCTCACAAATTATGACGTAGGCTTTACCATGTAGACAAACCTTAGAGCAGCACCTATCCCCAGTGCAATGACGGTTACTGTCCTAGACCATGAACCTTTTTGATCATCCATTGACCCCGTCCAGGTAAGAAAGTTGCTATGAGGATCACGCTTCCCCTTTATAGCCCATTCCCCACACTAATTTTCAAGATTTCACCGGTGTGGGGCTTCATTTGTTGGAGAATAACACGAAGAGTTATATCTGACGGACTTGGTTTGAAAACCACTTGTAGTTAGTATGACAAAAGAATTTTATAGGCATGTTGGAGTACTTTTTTTCTTTTTTTTTTTTACCAACATATATGAAGAGTACTTTTCAGCACAAATATAGAGGCTCAAATTATTAATTATGTAAATATTAGAAGAACAAGGTTAATTTGAAATATTAAAAGATAATGTGTGTATCCAACCCACAAGCATGCACTTCAACTAGTTGGAGGCTATATTAACTTAGCTAGAGATCTCCAGTTCAAATCCTAAGATGGAGGTTCAATGTGCCAAGGATCATTTGGATGGAATTGGAGGCCTAATGACAAAAGTAATGATCAAAGCAATAAAGAAAGCACTTCAAGGATTGGTCTAAGAGCTGCAAGACAAAGAATCCATCCATTTAGAGGAAGAGGCCTCTTTTCCCATGGTCTACAAGAGGGTAGTCACATTCATCGAAGCCCAAGTAAGTGAATGAGCCCAAGCAAAAGTCCCACATGGAGTAAAAATAAAAGAGATAAATCAATGTGGCAGGTGCTTCATTAAAGAGTCATGTATCTAAAGGATGAATGAAGACCTTTGTTATGTGCTTCATAAAAAAATCACACGATTAAAGACATTACTATGGATTGGACGTGACTAGAGGTGTATAATAGAGCTTGTGCTTAGGTTGGCCTAGGTTTAAATTGACTCTATTGAGCCAACCGGGCCAAGCCAATTTTTGACCTAGGATGGACTTCGGATAAAGTGTTATTGGCCCAACCCAACCCGTGATATATGTGCGTATATATACATACTTGCTTCTTTTATATTATTTTATGCATATTGATTGATTTTGTATAATTCTTTTCAATGTGTATCTTATGTAATACATTTATTATATGGTTATTATGAAAAAGTTTTAAGATTTTAATATTTTAACTTTATTTAAAATTTTAAATTGCTTTCCTAACTTAATATTATGTAAAAAATAATGTTTAATTGTTAATTATTCATAATTTCTAAAAAAGTTATTTTTTATCAAGAAATATTTTTTTGGATGAAATTATTTTTTTGATAGATAATTAATTTTTATTTTATTTTATTTTTACTTTTAATGTTTTTAAAAAAATTATTCGCCACTAGACTGGCTCATTTCATCCCGATACCTAGCTCAAGTGGCCCGTGTTTTCATTAGGCCAAGCAACAAGTGAGAGTCAAGCTAGACTCGTCCTGATTGTGAACACCCCTAGACTTGACACACAATAGGGTCATGTGACTCATTAAGTAATCATGATAGCATGGCATGTGTTGGAGTATATGCATGATTTTGATGATCACAAAACTTGGAAGAAACAAGAAGATATCAGGGCGCAAATGATAAGGAAAAGCATCCAAGAGAAGACCATTTTTCAATTGAATGTAATATTTTCTTTCCTTACGATACATGAGATTAGGTAATAGCTTTAATTACACTTAATCTTGTTAAAATCAGTCTTAAATTGCTTTCTCAAACATAACAAATGAAAGATCTTGGCTTTCAAAGTGTTTTTTTATGGAAAATTTACCTTATTCATTCATCAGGAATTGCCTTGTATGATTAAGAAGCTGGCTTTGTGTGGACATGCTTGCTAGAAACAGCTTGAATGTTCATGCTTTTGACTCTTATTCATACATGATGTGTTTGCACAAGTGAGTTTGGTTTTGTGTAGGTGTTTATACTATTATCATGCTTGATAGAATGAAGTGTTTGATTTGATGTACCCTTAGGTGTTCATTGAGTTTACTCTTGAATGATCACTGTGCTTATTGAGTTTCACTTCCAACTATTGTGCACTTGATAATTGTTTATGATGGATTTCCATATATGTTTAAGTTCTTCTTTTTAAAAACTCAAGTTGATGTGTTTCAGTGGCTTATCATTTAAGCTTTTGGGTTTTGAAAGTATGAAACACTTGAATGATCATCTGTTTGCTTCTTGTTAGTTTGTCTTATAAAGACTTACTTCAGACATATTTGAGGAGACATGATAAACGAATAAGAGTGTTTCTCTTAAACATTCATTGAAGTGCTATCACTTAGAAACTCTTTACTACCACTCATGGTAAGTGATCATGACCCTTGTGATTATTCGAATAAGCTTTGACAAGTGCATTTAATGCACCTGAGTAATGGCTAGTTTCTCTAAGTAATGTAACACCTTACTTTATCATACATTTTCCAAGTATTAAAGTATGTTAAATGTCCAAATGGCTCTTGAATCATCATAGGAATCATATTGTATAAAATAGAGAAAACAATGTTACTATTCATTTGGTTCCAAACTTTTCCGGATAAATTTTGAAAAATCATAATTAATTCAAAACAAATTGTATCAATGTGATTCAAGTGTTTACATGAAGCTAGAAATATGCTCTACAAGGAAAAATATGAATCTAATGTTTGACCATGCTAATTTATATAGTTCAATGCTAAAAAATGTACTGTACAAATGGTCAAAATTCATGCTCTAGGTTTTCTAGTCTAAATTCAAAAATTCATAATGAATCACATAGATGTCTAATTCATGTGTTCTTTACCTTGTTGAAATGATCTGTATGCTAGTTTTTGGGAATATATAACACTTATATACTATTTCACATTTAAAATGAACAATGACCACAAAATCATCAGAATATGCTATTATAATGCAAAAGTGTATATTTACATTACATTCATCCTCCAAACTTGTCCATTCTTAATCATACCATATTCATAACATCATAAGAGACCTAAAATAGGACAATGGTAGCAAGACATAACTTTATGAAAGCATATATAATTTTACATATAATTATAAGAACACAAGTGGCAATGACAATAATTAAATTAATCATCAATAGCCTTCTCTTTGCTCTTTGCCTTGGTGGTCTTGCTATCCTTGGAACCTAAAATTTTGGGATACTTGAGGGGATGAAAGTGGGGACAATCTCAATAGCAAGTCACATTCAAAGCATTATGACATTCATTTCACAAAATAAATTACGTTAAATCACATTTGAATATTCTAAGATGACCTTTTACACTTTCTGATCCTAGAAAGAAAAATAGATTTTGCATAAACTTGCTTCAAAACATACTGAACTTGCTTTGTCTTGCAAAAACTCACACTTTCTCATGTTTTTATGTTTAAAAACATCATTCCTTACCCAAACCATGTCTTGCACAAAATTTACAGAGGTTAGGGAAGGAAGACAATCCATGAAAATCAAGGTATACAAGCATGAAACTATAATAAATCACTTAAGAATTGCAAGTAGACATCTTACCGATTTTCTCAAATTTCTTTCTATTTTTCTTCCTTCTCCTTCAAGTGGCTGCCTTCCTCTTGTTATTTCGGCATAGTTCTCCCTCTCTTTTCCTTGTGAATTTCGTTCAGGGGGTGAGGGTATTTATAGGCAAATGTAACAATGGTTTAAGACTTGGTTTGAGTACTTTCTACCCTTAGTTAAGTTAACTAACTTGGATTAATGGTTTGCATAGCCACTAAGACTTCAAATATTGTCACATGGGCTCTGAAGTGGTGCCACTTTAATGGAGTATTATCTCCAAGATACTGCATAATTTTTCTAATCCAATAATACCTTGTATTGGTTACTTTATATTTGGATCGGTAAAGTTACCTTTTGTAGTATAAATTCACTTTATTGATACAAAATTAAAATAAACTTGTGTTTGGTATTACTTTATTATCTTGTCTCTAAAAAGGTACTTGTAGTGTCCAACTACTTTTTTTTTTACTTTTTAGTTTTTGCAGATCAAAAAGTAGTTTTATCAGTATAAAGTTATTTTTAAACTTTTAGTATTGATTATTTCCTCATTCTTGAACATTAACCCTCAGTGCCATATACCATTGGACTCATTTTATCGAAGCTTTATTTTGACAGTAATTTTACATATTTACAAAATTACCCTGACTTGGGGTAAAATTATAATTTTTAAAAATTTTAGATTATTAGGTGTAATTATCCCCAAGAACTTTAATCCTGTCTTCTCCATGTACAATTTATGCTTGGGATATAAATCTAATTTCTATAATTCTTATGGGTATAAATGTAATTTCTTATTTTCTGTTTGATCGGAAAAAATAACTTCTTTACCCTATTTCACGTAAAATAGTGCTGTCTATTTTCAAGAATTCCTTATGTATCTCTAGATATTTTAGCTTTTAGGAATGTTACAAGTAATGACTATAATTTGCTTTTAACAGCTAGATTAGCTTGAAAATCTATAAATAAGCCTCATTAAGACTAGTAGAAAAGATTATTAAGTGTATTAAATATTGAAACTTTGTTACATTGATTTTATACATCATTGAAACCCTCACCTACCTTTTCTAGAGAGAGAAAGCATGTTTTATTGTTTCAATCACTCTTTGAGAGAGATTATTTGAGTTGTATACTCATTCTACATTGGTGGAAAGCTTAGTGTGGGAAAATAAGAAGGGAGATTGTAAACACACTTGTTGGTGCGAGAAGTGAGGATTGATTGCTCTAGTTTGAGCTAGTGATTATACTGTAGTTTTTATAAGAATTTAAAACTTGCAATAATAGTGGAAAATTTTCAAGTGGAAGTTTAGGAACTGAATGTAGGATATATAATAAATAAATGACATGTGACATGCATATGGTAGTTTAGTTTGTTATGTACCATTATAAAAATTGTACCGTTATAATTGTAAGTACCAACAACTAGATAAGGAGTTGTTAAGGGTGTTGAATTAAGTGTTTTTATGATTCCAAACCAACTGAAGCTTGGAAGGAAAATATCAAAGATGTACAAAAAATCTCAAGTGAAGAAATCCAAGCAAAAATGGGTATAAGATTAGATGTAGGATTTTTTATTTTATTCACATGAGTAAAATGCTTTGATCTTGCATACAAATGTTTTAAAAATGTGTTTTCATATTAACTCATGAAGTATTTGAAAAATACCCACTAACAGATGAATTTTGAAGTGGTAAACTTGATATGTTACTTTGAAAATTTGAATTTTGATAACTGAAATTCGAACTTCGGATTTAAAATATGTTAGTCTGAAAAGATATTCCTCTAATAGACGAACTTCAGTCTTTGAAAATTCAAATTTTGGGTAAAACACAATCTATGAAAAATGAAAAATTCGTCTGAAGATATGTCAAAAGTCATCTGAAAGTAAAGTTTGAAAAGAGTTCCAAGTCAGTCCTCTGACAAATGAACTTTGATTTTGAAAAATTCAAACTTTGGAAAGATAATTTATAAGTCTGTTAAAATGCTCTTTTGACAGATGAACTTTAGTCTTCAGAAATTTGAACTTTGAATTAAGTCTGATAAGAGATCTCTCTAATAGACGAACTTTGGTATTTGAACATTCGAATTTCGAAATGAATAACTTTTGTGCCATATTGAGTTGCTCACTGACAGACAAATTTTGGGCACCAAAATTCAAACTTCGAAGGCACTGTAACAATATGGAACAACTGTTCACACTTATCAGAAAAACTTTAAACTTGAAAATTTGTATGTTACAACATGAAAATAATTATCAAAGATGAAAATTCAAATTTTGCTTTAGAACAAACAAACTTTGAAGTTCAACGTTAAAGTCTTTAGCTTACGGTCTCTGTGAAATTCGTCTGTTGACTCCCCAAAATTCAAACTTTGGATATAAGATACATTAAATGCAGTTAGTGATCGGATAGTTTTACAGAGTAGCCATTGGGTAACGTCTTTAATGGCTAGATCTTGTCTCTAACGAATAGTTGAGACATAAATCTATAAATTGAACTTTATTTGAAAGTGTGGATAACGATTTTACATTATATATATTGAAACTTTGCAAAATTCTTTAGTCAAAGCCTTATACTTTCACATACTTCTTATCTTGTATTTTAACTGTCATATTTACTCTAAATTAGAGAGTTTATTTGCTATAAATAATCTCACTTTTATCTGGAAGATAGATATTTTTGTGAGGGGATTTCACAAGGGATTTGGGAAGCACTAAGATAGAGTGCAAAGAGTGAAACTGTAAGCTCTTAGAACAGAGCATAGAGTTGTATTGTGGCATTACAAGAAACCCAATGAATTTTTGCAAGATAGTGGAAAATCTCAAGAGGTTGCTTGAAGATTGGACGTAGGTCAAGAGAAAAAGACCAAACCAGGATAAATATTTGTGTCTTCTCTTCCCTTATCTTGATTTTCACTTTATTATATTTTATATTTTATTTTTCTGTCACTCTTGCTTTCACTGCTCTTTTACACTTTTGTAGAAAATTTTAATCTTCCCAATTTACCTCCCTCTATAATATCCCAAGAAAGCTAAAATATACAAAAACGGACAGACATCATTTTGCTTGAAAAGGGGCAAAAAGATTATTTTTCCCAGTTGAATGGAAAATGAGAAAATTATATTTTTGCCCCTAAAGAATTATGAAAAGGACATCCATGTCCTAAAAAGCTTTAAAATTTATGTGGAGAAAGACATAGAAAAGTCTTGGGGAAAATTACACCTAATGACCTGATAGTTTCAGAAATTATAATTTAACCCCGGGTCAGGGGTAATTTTGTAAATATATAAAATTACTGTCAAAACGAAGCCCTCGACGAGAGAGGTCCAATGGTATATGGCATTGAGGGTTAATGTTCAGGAATAAAGAAATAATCAGTGCCGAGTGTTCAAAAGTAACAGTAAACCGATAAAGTAAACTGTGGGCCCTACCGATGGTTAAAAAGAAATCAGATCAGGATATGGGCCATGCACAGATACCATTTAGGACAGGATAATTATGGAAATATAAAAATAAAATTAGAATAGTCCTGTATCCCAAAAATGTTAAATTACTGTAAAGACGATTTTATCGGTATGATTAAAAAGTATCCGGATTGAGGTACATCTGGATCAGGAAAATTGGACAATTTTTGGACACTTCTCTCTCTCTCTCCCATGCGTGACTTTTCTGCAGCCATGTGACACAAAGAATATTATATTATTTTAGGAATACTTCTTGAAGAAGTATGTAATAAAGTAATTGGGTATTAGCAAAAAAGTAATCATGGTTAAGCCATTTAATTAAGTCCATTAACCACTCATTTTTACACCATTCTGCACGCGTGAACCAGTAGCAAAATAGAAGAGGAAAACCAGAAAAGAAAACGCAAGAAAGAGGAAGGAAAAGGAGGGAGAAAGGAAAGAGGAATCAAGAGGAATTCAAGAATCAAATTGGTAAGCTTGCATACTACTACCCTAAGCTTACTATCTATGGTTTTCAAAGCATGATTTATGGTTTAGTTTGCTTCCTTTCTATCTTAGGGTTTCATTCAAACATGATTTAGCAACGAAATGAGTTTACAAACCATAAATCATGGGGGAAATACTAGACTACACATTTAAAGCATGAATATGCAAGTGGTTTGTTGTATAACAAAGTGTAGCAATTTTTCTTGAATTTCCCTGATTTTGGACGAGTTACTGTTCACACTTAGAGTTGGAATTTCATGTTTTTGATGCCAAAAATGAGTTCCTCATGGTGGAAAACCTTAAGAACAAGTGATGGTTTCATGAAAAAGCTTAAGGTTAAGGAAGTGAAATTTTGAGGTTTTTGAAGTTAATTCGGAATGAACAGTAACCAAGTTAGAAATGTAATTTGGTCATTCTGAGGCCATATTTGGATTTCTCATGAAAAATTACATGAAATAGAGGTATAATTCATCATTTTTGAGTTAGAAATGAATTTTTGGTGAATTTTTAAAGTGTGAGAAAGCTTAAGGAAGTCCTTGAAATGGTTGAATCAGAGAGGAAAGACATAAAGTTTCATGAGGTAGCATAGTTACTTTTTCTCGCATTATATTGTCTTGCTATATTTGATTGTGAATGATGACTTGCCATATTGTTTTTATGATGTTTGACACTGGTATTGGCTGATTTTATGAAAGGGATAGTGCCCGGGATGTCCATTTTGTATGCCGTTATAATGCCGAAATTTTTATAAACAATATGGTGATTTATGCCTTGAAATGATTGTTATGATGTTTTGAAAGTTTTATAGCATGCATGATAATGTAATTGTTTGAGATGTGACTAGCTACTGGGATTCCAAAATCTCATCACCCAAATAATAACATGATAGGTCCAAGTTATGGAAGAAATCCAAGGGAGGCAAAGAGCTAAAAGAAAAGAGGAAGAGAATGATGAATGATATTATTATGCAAGTCTTGATGTTATGATTTGGGAATTTGTATAAATTCGTATGAAAGGGGATAAATCCTGTTTGATGCATTGAATATATTCTTTTAAGTCCTCTATGATATTATGCATGAAATTGGAGCACTAAATGTCAATGTAAATGTGTTATGAAGCTTATCATGTAAGTTATGGCATAAGTTCATTGGAGATGACCAGTATTGATTTGAGCAGGGGAACTCTATCTGAAACAGAGTATCCTATAAAAGTGTTATACATGCTTCTAAAGTAGACAGAACAAGCTTTTCATAGAGCTAAAGAGTACCTAAATTGGATAAATGTATGAATTATAATGAATTTTTGAAATCAGGGTTTAGAACAGGGCAAGAAGGGGAAAACTGAAATCTGGAAAGTAAGTACTGAAAAATTCAAAGGATAATATAAAACTGTACAAAGCTCCAAAAATTCAGTGGTTTATATGTATAAAAAGGTATATGTTTTAAGTTTCGTATGCCACTGATTTGGAGTTAATTGGAGCTATATAATAGGAGATATGGAGTTTTTCCCAAAACTGTTCCAGTAAGAGTCAAATTTTGACCCTTCATGACTTAAGTTAAAGTTATGCCCTGTGTAAGTGAAATAAATATATGAGAAAAATGTTTAATTAAGTATACATGTAGAGCTTTCAAATGACATAGATTATTCATAGTTTGGAACAGAATAGAAGGATATATAATTTTTCAAATTTGAGGTCAGAAAACTGGAACATAGCAAATTGACCAAATGAACAGTAACAGTCCACGAAATTACTGTACAAATTGGCCCAATGATGTTACTGTTTTATATTTTTCCCATGTAGATCTGAATTTAAGAAAATTTTAGAGACTTGAATCAGCTTAAGATGATTTTCCTAGATTAAGTTATGAATTTTCAAATTTCATTGGATAAAAGAGAAAATGTCAAATGAACAGTACCCTGAATTTTGTAAAATTCTGATTTTGACATATTATGATTTTAGTCTTTAAACCATGATGAAACACATCTAAAATGATCTAATACATGGGAAATGAGCCCTAACATAAGGTGTTACACCCTCTAGGGAAGCCAGCAAATCTAACAGGGGGTTGGACTCAGTAGTGTATTGACTCTCGTGAACTTTATTCAGATTTCTCTCTATTTCTCTCTTTTCTCTCTTTCGCTCTCATTTCCTTCTCTTCTCCTATCTTCCACCGTTCTTTTTCCTATCTTTTCTATTCAAAACATATTAGTAGTATCAAAGCCACTTTCCTTAGACCATGACTGGGACAAAAACAAGAAACCAAACAGAATTAGTTTAAATAGAATTTTGAAGGGGAGCCAATTTCGTAGGAAGAATACTCTAAAGCTTTGAAGAATTAGTTTAGGCCAGTGTATGAAGACCTAATGCATGATCTAGTAACATTGTGACAAGAAGGAACTCTTGCATATTACAATGATGCATTTGACTACATCACTTGCAAGTTGAGACTTCTTGAGAGCTGCCTGATTAATGCGTATTTAGCTGTACTTAAGCAAGAATTGGCTAGCCCAGTTCATTTGTTTAAGCCCATCACTTTAATGGAGGCAAGAAGTATAACCATGTTGCAAGAATTGAATATTTAAAAGGATTTGAGCAAGGCATCTATCAAGAATACTAGTGGGGTGTTGTTGGTAGTGGAATATAGGTGAAGAAATTTCAAGAATACATCAATTAATGGTGGGCCCTAGTTTAAAAATAAGATTAGAGCTGTACAACAAAAATTTGGCATGAAACTTAACAAGGTCTTGGTGCTTAAAGAAATTGAGGAGCACCAAGCAAAGAATGTTTGTTTCTTTTGCCATGAAAATTTCACAAAAGATCACAACTACTCCCAAAGGAAAAAGAATTTGAGGATATCGTTGAAGAATATAAGGATGAGCAAGACTCAGATTTTGATATCATTGAAGATATAGAGGAACTGTGTATTTCCTTGAATGCTAATGAATGGAAAAATAATTCTTCTTCTATGCGTGTGCAGGGACAAGTTTAAAAGAAAACAATTCAGATTCTTATTGATTGTGGAAGTTCTCATGACTTTATGGATATCCAAACTGCAAAGAGGTTTGGATGGAAGGGTGACCAAGGAGGTGTGGTTGAAGTAGTAACTAGGGGAGGGGGGTTCTGAAGTTACAGTTGCTAGGGGTGGAAAATTGAAGATATGTAGTTGGTAGAAAAATTTTAGATGGCAAATGCAAGGCGAAGATTTTTCTACTGATTTCAAAGTTATTGCTCTAAACAACTATGATGTAGCACTAGGGATGAAATGGCTTAAGAGTATTGGTAGTGTGTTTTGGGATTTTCCATCCCTTACCATGCTTTTCTAGTATAATGGAAAATTATTCAGGTTGCAAGGTAATGCTCTAAATACTTTGAAATAGGTTGAACCTAAAAGAGTGATAGAAAATAAAAGCACCACTGTTGGGCAATTATTTTTTATTATAGCTGTTAAAAAGTAATGGAAAAGGTGTAGAGTGTTTTACTATACATAGTTAGGAGAATGGAAAGGCTTCCAAATGAATGGTTGAATTACTTGACATATATAAGGATATCTTTTCTGAACCTATAGGACTTCCTCTATTGAGAGAAGGTCATAACCATTCCATAATTTTTCAAGAAGGGACTAATCTAATTAGCATCAAGCCCTATAGATATCCATTAACTCAGAAAGGTGTTATAGAGAAACTGGTGGCAGAATCATTGCAATCTGGGGTGATTTAGGAGAGTTTATCCCCATTTTCCGCTCCTATTAAGTTGGTGAAGAAAAAGGATGGATCATGATGATTATGGATTGATTATTGAGAGTTAAATAAGAAGACAATTAAAAAACAAGTATCCTATTGCACTTGTTGAAGAGTTGTTGGATGAATTGTGTTAGGAAAGGCTATTTACTAAGCCAGATTAGAACATATTCTAGTCACTATGAGTGATTGGTTATGCCCTTTGGCTTAGCCAATGCTTTTGCTACATTTCAAGGAGCAATGAACATTACTTTTAGACTATTCTTAAGGAAGTTTGTCCTTGTTTTCTTTGATGATATATTGGTGTGTTGTAATATCCCAAAAAAACTAAAATATCTAGAAATGCATAGGAAATTTGCAAAATTGGGCATACACCATTTTGTATAAAAAAAAGCAAAGAGGTCTTTTTTCCTATTAGAAAAAAAATAAGAAAATTATATTTTTACCCCAAAAGAATTATAAAATCACATCCATGTCCCTAAAGTCATTAAAAATAACATGGAATGAGTATTAGAAATGTCTTGAAAAAAATTACATCTAATAACTTGAAAGTTTTAGAGATTATTGTCCAAACGAAGCCCTCAATGAGAGAAGTCCAGTGGTATATGACACTGAGGGTTAATGTTCAAGAATAAATAAATAATCAGTGCCAAGTGTCCAAAAGTAACTTAATACCGATAAAGTAAGTTGTGGGCCCTACGGATGATTAAAAGGTAACCGGGATAGGATATGACCTATACATAGATACCATTTGGGACAAGATGATTAAAGAAATATAAAAATAAATTTAGAATAATTTTGTAGCCCAAAAATACTAATTTACTATAAAAAGTAGTTTTATCGGTACTGTTAAAAATTACCTAGTTCATGATATATTTGGACCAAGAAAAATTGTGCAGTATCTTAACCAAATTTCTCTCTCTTGGACATGCAAGTCAGTAGTCCATGTGCTGCAATTGAATATTTAATATTAATTCCAAAATTTAATGAAGAAGTTTGCTTAACTAAGGTTAAAGTTAACCTAATCATGCAAGTAAGTGAATTAAGCTTCTTGCCTTATCTCTCTCCTCTCATTTGAGCGTCTAGACAGCTGCACAAAGGAGAGAGAAGCAGCTGAAAACTCTCTTAAGAAAGAAGAAAGGAGACGTAGGAAAGAAGAAGAAGAAGGAAGAGAAAATTGGAAACCAACATAAGGTAAGCTTTTCCTTGAATCCTTGAAGCTTTTGGTTCAAGTTTGTGTTGGTTTAGCAAAGTTTTCTTCTTCTCCTTTCTAGGTCCAGATTTCATCCAAGGTTCAGGAAGAGAGGGAAAGTGATTTTCTTGCACAAAAATGAAGGGAAAGTGTAAGAAAATGTAAGAAAAGTAAGCTTAGGTATATGTTTGAGACAAGTTTTATGAAAAACCAATATTTTCCCCTTCATGGCAGATTTTTGATTAGCACATTAGGCCATCTTAGAGTAGGAATTTCATTATTTTGATGTCAAAAATGGATTCCTCATAATCCAAAACCTTAAGAACAACTATGGATGCAAGGAAAAATAAAAAGAATTGGAAAGTGAAATTTTAAGGGTTTGATAAGCACTTGGTGAAGCAAAGCTGTGAATCATTGATTTATGTGCTTCAATGGTGCTATGTATAGGTTCAAGGAGGCTTAAGCAAGCCAAAGAATAGATGCAGAAAATTTGGAAAGGAAGGGAATACATTAAGGTAGTAATTTATCTATTTATACTTATTGTTATCAAACTTGAATTTCATGAACTTGTTGTTATGCCATATGTATATAATGATGCTTTGTGATGAATGACTGAGTTGATTGATGAGTTTTATGACCTCTAGATGTCCAAATTTTAAAATGAAACTCTGCCGAAATTTTTAGGAAATGTATGACATTAAAAGTTTCAAGTGATAATTTGATGTTTTCTTAATGTTTCCATGAATTGTGTGATAACATGATTGTATAAAAGAGTTGTTACTCTTGAGATTCTTTGAATCTCATTCCCCCTCAATGACTAACTATGCTTGGGAAAACAATGGAAAAAAAGGCTAAGGAAGGAGTTAGTTTCATGAAGAAGCTAATGATGAGTGGATAATGTTGCAAGCCATTATGTTATAATATGAATGGTTCTTGTTGCTTTGCTTTTGTATGAAATTGTAAAATAGTGAATATTATGTTAATATTGTAGAAATGTGTGAGAATTTCCAGTTCTAGATATTGTGATATGAAGTTATATTCTACCAAGTTTCATGCCAAAATGAGTTTATTTGCATGGGTTTTGGCAAGCAAATTTCAATATAGATTGAAACAGGGCATTTTCTAGACGTGTTTGTTTTATTCATCCTTGTTCTGTACTTAGTGTGAGGTTAGGTTTCTGGGATTTTTATACCAGATAGAGAACATCTCAAGCTTTAGAATGAAACCAATTCATCCCATTTGGAGTTGTGTATAATTAATGGGGAAATTTCAAAGTTAGGGTTCAGAATAGGGTAATATTGGGAAAATTGGAACTAAAAGTTAAGTACTGGAAATTTCAAAAGATAACATCAAATTGTATAGAGCTCCAAAAATTTAGTGGTTTACATGTATGAAAAGGTCTATGTCTTAAGATTCATATGCCATTAATTTGGAAGTGATTAGAGCTATAGAATAAGAGATATATAAGTTTTCCCAAAACTATCCCAGTAATAGTAGTATTCTGACCCTTAACAATTTAAGTTAATGTTATGCCCTGTATAAATGAAATAAATGTATGAAAAAAATACGTCTATAAGTATACATATATAGATTTCAAATGACATAGAGTATGCATGATTTGGTCATGAATAGAATGAAATATGATTTTTCAAAATTGAGGTCAGAAAACTAGAAAGTAGAAAAATGACCAAATGAACAGTAAAAGTTCACGAAATTTACTGTATGGATTGGTTCAATGAAGTTACTATTTTATATTTTTCCCATGTAGATCTAAATTTAAGAAAATTGAATCACTTCAAGATGATTTTTATAGATTTAGTTATAATTTTCAAAATTCAGCGGGTAGAATGGAAATTACCAAATGAATAGTACCCTGAATTTTAAAAAATTCTGTTTTTATTATATTATAATTCTAGTTTCTAAATTATGATGAAAGGTATCTAAAATGATTTAATACATAGGAAATAGGCCCTAATATAAGGTGTTACATGTGCAGTTCCTCTATAGAAGAACACCTAAGTCACTTGGATGTTGTGTTGAAAATTCTAAAGGAAAATTGCTACTTTGTGAAGGAAAGAAAATGTACTTTTGCTGCCACTAAGGTGGAGTTCCTTGGGCAAATCATCAGTAATGGGGGAGTAGCTATAGATCCTTAAAAGGTTAAGGCATTAAAGAATGGCCAGCTCCTTCTATTGTGAAACAGTTAAGAGCTTTTCTTGGTCTAGTGGGGCACTATAGATGTTTCACTGAAAGTTATGATGAGATGACTGGATCTCTGAATGATTTACTTAAAAAGAATAGCTTTGAATGGTCAAGAAATGCAACTGAATGGTCAAAATACTTGTCCCTTACAGCTGTAGCATGCCATTCTTGAGGGTAATTTTATCCAAAAATTGCTTCATAATTTTTAATAGTTCAAAATAACCTATATCGATAAATTTTACCTATACCAATTAACTACTTTTACTGTAATTTATTACTTAATTGGTACATGATTATTTGAAATATGATTTTGGACTAAACTCATTACCTTGTCCCAAAATATATTTGGGTGGGGTCCATACATTGTTCATGTCTCTATATTGCATTTTGTGGAGCCTACAACCTGTTTTTGGGTATAATAATCACCTTTTAATTTTCAATGGCAATTATAAATTCATACTAACTTAATTAACTTCAAAGAAGTATTCATTGTGGTCCTGCTTGTCATGAACTCTATCTTGATAGTAATTTGTAAAAATTATTAAGTTACCCTTGACTCAAGGCAAAATTATAATTTTCAATGCTTTCTGGTCATTTCTTATAATTTCTCCTAGGAACTTGTATACAACTAATTCTTCTCTTTTAAGGACTAAATTGCAAACAATTTTTCCCTTGCAGCTAGAATCAAATTTTCATATTTTATTTTCTAACATGAGAAATGACCTTTTTCCTCTTGAATCGGGTCACAAAAGCAAATACTGAATCTTTTAGATACTTCCTCATAATTTTCCCTAAAGACCAATTTTTTAATAATTCTTTTAATTATACTTTCATATTGGTCTATCTTTTAATCTAGACCTCCCGACTATATAATACTTATACCATTATGTTCAACTCGAGATGGACTTCCATTCAATTGATATATTGTATGCCTTTCGGCTCAGTATTGGAATTAATTCCTCCTATGGTCCTTGTGGAAAATTAATTCTCACTAAGGACCTAGCATAATTCATTCTAAGGATTGTATAAGAAATTAATTCCATTTAAGGATCGAGAAGATAACTTTACTATCTTACTTCCTTTCCTTTTCATGCATTTTATTGTATCCCATAAAAATAGAAATATTATATAATTCCTAAAGCAAAGTCTATCATTTGAGTTGGATTATGTAATGTATTAATTGAGCCCTCTAGGTTCACATCACTTAGCCTCTAAGTTATGATCTTAGCCATTGATCTCTCCATCCACAAATGAATGGCTTAGATTATGCAAGTAAGGACAGTAAGAATCTTACCCAAGAAGCCTCCTTTTATGACATCATTTTGCTTCATAATTATGATGTCATAATTCAACAAACCAACATCCCCATAATACCCTTGCAATTTCAGCCTAAAAGTAAGGACATAAGAGAGAAATTAATTCTTCCAATAATGCCCTTTTATGCATGGCCTAAAGAGAGGGAAGAGAGAGAAATAATTTTCTAGACCAAAATGCCCATGTACAATCTAGCATCATTTTTCTTCATTAACAGATAGTAGAAGTAATATTATTTATTAATTTTGAATCTAATATTTATTCTTAATAAAATGGTAAAATTGTAATTTTGCCTTCTAGCCCCTTTATATATCCTTTATGCCCTTTATTATGTTAGATTATGCTTGTTCACATTCCCTGGGACTATAACATCATATAGAGAAATCCTCTATCATCTCTAATCATTTAATGCATATAAAACTAGGGATGTTACATGGACTTGCATATAAAACTAGGGACGTTACATGGACTAACTATGAACTGGTCAAAAACTGGGTGACTTAGTGTAAACCTGACCAATCCCTGTGTAAGCCAAAAAAAAAAAACCTTTGACCATAAAAATTCAAAATAATTTTTTTCACTATGTTCCATAAGCAACCTTGCATCCCACCACCTATATATAACTCCCTTGCCTCTCTCTATTTTATAAAGGATCTAATCCCCCTTATTCTTAAACCTTGTCAATGTGGGACTTCTGTATAGAAGTGGTGTGTGTGCCAACGTATTCTTTGAGTATTTTTTTATTTTCTTTAATTTTTGCTTATTATTTTTCTTTCATGTGAGAACATAATCTCAAATTTGTAATACCTATCATTTATTTGTATTGTGATTTTGAACATAATCATTTCAATTTAGCTTTAATATGACTCTTAAAATGCTTGATAACAAAGATTCATATCATTCTCTAGCTCAAGTTTTTTTTCTTTTTCCTTCAATCTTTGCTCATTTTTTATTTATTTCATGAATATTTTTCTTTATGTAGTAACATCATTTTAATTTTTGTGATACCTATTATTTATCTTTATTTTTATCTCAAAATTAATCCTTTTAATTTAATTATATTATGACTTTTAAAAATATTTGATAACAACGGTTCATACATTTTCCCCTGTATAACTTTTTCCCCCTTCAATTTTTGTTCATTTTTTTGTCTATTTCTTGAATCTCTTTTCTTTATGTGAGAACATCTTTTTAATTTGTATGATAGCTATCATTTATTAATATTTTTATTTCAAATTTGATCATTTCAATTTAACTTTAATATGAGCCCCAAATAACATTATGAATTTAAATGAAAACTATGGAGTAAGCTGTTTGAACTTTATATGATTATAAATTTGAATAAAATCTCAATTACTTTGTAATTGTACCTTTTTAAGCATTATCTTTCCATGTTTCTAATTTTTTAAGAGATATTACTTTCTTTGGAATTAAATCTTCATCTTTTGACTTTGGATGGTTAATTTTTTATCTTTTCAATATATATTATTTAAAATATGTTAATTTAAATTATGACTAGTCTGACCTCGTCCAAGCTCGATTAGACTATTGAACCATAAATTGGTGTCTCATTCAGTCTAGTGACTAGTCTAGTTTTCTTAACATTGCAAGAACTCATTTGAATCTTGCAAGGATAGTTGACAAATTTCAAGTGAAAGCTTGGAGACTAGACGTATGTTAAATAAAAGTGCTGAACCTGGATAAATCCTTGTGTTTGATCTTCTCTATATCTTCTCTATTTGTATTTATTGGGTTGCTTTGTTTTGTAGTATCTTGTACTATTGGATAAGTTCTTTATTTTGCAAAAAAAAAAAATTCAAGTGCCTAATTCACCTCTCTTATTAGTCTAGTCATACTAACACTGTGTAGGTGCGTATATGATCATTGTGCAATACTTGAACGAATATCATGCCTAGTAGAATAAAATGTTTGGTCTAATGCCCTCTTAAACATTCATTGAGCTTACTCCTAAACGATCACCGTACTTCTTGTGTTTCACTTCCAGCTACTGTGCACTTAATAATCATTTATGATGGATTTCCATATACGTTTAAGTGCTTCTTTTGAAAAACTTAGGTTGATGTGTTTCAGTAGCTTATATGATCATCCCATTTCTGCTTATTCGTTTAAGCTTCTAGGTCTGAAAGTATAAAACACTTGAATGATCATTTGTTTGCTTCTTGTTATTTTATCATATAAGGACTTCTAGCATATTTGAGGAAACACAATAAACGAATAATAGGGTTTCTCTTAAATGTTCATTGATGCGCTATCCCTTTGAAACTCTTTACAATCACTCACGATAAATGATGATGAGCCTTGTGCTTATTCAAATAAGCTCTAACAAGTGCATTTACTGCAGCCAATAATAGCTAATTTACCTAAGTAATGGCTGTAATTTGTTTTTAATAGCTAGATTAGTTTGAAAATCTATAAATAAAACCTCATTAAAATTGGTAGGTAAAAATATTTAGTGTATTAAGTGCTGAAACAACTCTTACATTGATTCTACATCATTAAGCCCTCATCAACCTTTTCTAGAGAGAGAAAGTGTGCTTCATTGTTCTAATCATTCTTTGAGAGAGATTCTTTGAGTTGTATACTCTTGTTCTATGTTGGGTAGAATTACCATAGTGTGAAGAAATACTAAGAGAGATTATAAACACACTTGTTAAGTGTAAAAAGTGAAGATTGACTACTCTAGTTTGAGCCAGTGGTTGTACTGCTATTTTTGCAAGAACTCATTTGAATCTTGCAAGAATAGTGAACAAATCCCAAGTGGAAGACTGGAAACTAGACATAGACCAAGTGGAAATGTTGAACTAGGATAAGTCCTTGTGTTTGAATTTCTCTATCCCTTCCCCATTTGAACTTATTTGGCTGCTTTGTTTTGTGGTATCTTGTACAATTATATTGTTTGTTTATTTTGCAAAAAAATTTTAAGTGCCTAGTTCACCCCCTTCTTGGGCAATCCAGTCATTCTAACAACATATGAGTCATTAAAAGTCACATGCCTTAAGCGTTAGTTTAGTCTTTTTTGTTTAGTTTTATTTATTTATTTTGGTAGCTTCCAATTTGTATTTCCTTAGAGCCAAAGTAATTGATTAGATTTAAATTAGGATGAATAAAGTCTATTAGATAAGTTTTATCCTTGGGCTAAGGAGATCTTCTTAGATTTAAGAAGATTATATATTAGCATTAAAAATTAGGAATTATTTTCCTATTTAAAGCTTTGTATACATCACATTCAACACAAGTTCGATAATATTTTTCTTTTCTAGTGAGATCTACTAGTTACCTTGTGCTCTTTTTATAATATAATTAGACTTATCAAAGGGCTAATCATTCGTTTTATGTTCTACGCCACACTTAAGTTTTAATGGCATTCAATAGTTAAAGTTTATTTTAAAAAATGCCAATAAAAATCTCGACTGGAAGATTAGTTGTCGTTTGTTAAAAAAACTCCAGTTAAAGTAAGGACTTTAGTTGGTGTTTGTTAAAAAACACCAACTAACTTCAAAATTCAACTTAAACAAATTGGAAAAAGGCCCAATTTCATCCTTCATGAAATCATGACGATTAGTTGAAACTAAAATCCATGATTGCACTAGACAAGAAAGCAAGGGTAGCAGCTCAAGAAACTAAAAAACGAGAGAATCCAAAGCATAATAGAACGAAATCAGAATTCAGAAATCATCAAAGGTCAAATATACTATACTGAAACAATCAAGCAAGAATCGATGGGTCACTCACCAGTTGTGCCCTTGTCGGAGAATGGTGAGCTCTTCCGAAGTCCAATCCAATGATATATGGTGATTGGTCTTTAACCCCAAAAGAGAACCAGGAATCATACAAGGCATGGGATTTGCATGATTACGGTTACCTCTAATGAACATCTCACGATAGATGGAGGTGCATTTTTTATGTGTATATTTTATCTTTCTTTTCCTTTTTTTCTTGAATATGTTTCTATGGATCTCAAAGTATGATATTTTGGTGAGGTTTTAGATACAAATTGCTCATGTCTATGAATATCCTTAATAAGGATGGAGGCGTGTTTATAATTTGTAATAATCATGACATGTGTTCTGTGAAGCCAAAGTGTTACTATAGCCATATAATTGTGGTCTCTCCTTGCTAAAATACACCAATAAAATTGTCTTTGATCACGGTGGGTTAAACTTTTTTAACAAGTCAAAGATCATTCCTTTGCTATTGTGGTCTTGGAATTTAGTGCAATGGATTTCTCTCATTTTTATTATACCATAAGGAGCAGTTGATTGTTTAATTTGTGCATTATTTATTTATTTTTTTCTTTAAAAGACCATGTCAAATGTACCTAAGATGCTCAAAATCTCTATATAAGTTGTGACCGAATTTGGGTCAAAGGATGCATACGTGGTCTTATTCGGCTTCATTTGTAAAGACACTCATTTTTCAACTGAATCCATGGCATAAGTATTACCTTGGTTTTGTCCCATTTGATCATCACTTGTTAGGAGATGCATGGAGAACATACTATTTCTTTTGTCATACAAAACTTGGCATCAAGGTTGGGGCAGAAGGTATATGGCTTTAGAAGGAGGTAACTTTACATGAAAAATGCAATTTAGCGAGGGAATTTAACGAGAGATCACTCATCCCTCGCTAAATGATCTAATAGCGAGAAATTAGCGACAAATTAAATTTAACGAGGGAATTAGCGAGGAATATCCTTTCCTCGCTAAATTAGCGAGGAATTTTTTATTCCTCGCTAAATTATTATAAATAGCGAGGGATTTGTCCCTCGCTAAATTTTTTAAAATTAATTTTAATAGATTAAAATTATTTTATTAGAAATTTAATTTTAATGCATTAAATTTTTTTTAATAATTATGTTATAAAATTATTTTTATCAGTTGATTATTTTAAATAAATAAAAATAGTTAGATTAATTTTTATAACTTGTTGGCAAAAAATGAAAATGAAAATTCATTTATTAGAAAATTCAAAATATAAAATATTTTATGATATTAATAACTAAAATTATAATATATTTTTATTTTTTAACAATATATTAATTTATAAATATATGTGTGTATTAGTGTGTAAATAAATAATATATATTTAATATTTCATATAAAGACTGCAAATATATTACAGTTCAACTGGCAAAAGTCTGAATATAAAGGCACAAAGAGTAGGAGGTCATGGGTTCGAACCTAAGTAAATGCATATTTGAAATCATCATATGACATGGCAGTGACGTGTTGCAATCACGGTGGTGTGGCAGTAATGTGGCATGGGTGGCGGGTGACATGGCAATGATGTGACAGGGCGTGGTCTTAGTGGTGACATGGCAATTTTGAATTTTTTATAGTTTAGCGAGGAATGAGTTCCTCACTAAATTTAGAGAGAGATTAAATAGCTTGCTAATTCCCTTGCTAATTTAGCGAGGGAATTAACTCATTCCTCGCTAAAATTAGTGATGCTATTTTTAGCGACCAAATTAGCAAGGAAGAAAATCCCTCACTATTTTCAATTTAGTGAGGGGAAAATGGTATTTAGCGAGGGATTTATCCCTGGCTAAATGCCATTTTTTTAGTAGTGACATGCGCTTTGTAGCTATACAATGATGATATATGTGAGAAAATGATAAATGGATGGTTTATATGTTCTTTAATTTCTTCATGCTATGTGAATAGCACAAAAAAATAATACCTTGTCTATAAATTTGTGTTTGATATATATATATTGTTTTTTTAGAATTTGTCCAGTGGAGTTTTTGGAACCTTTGTAGGTATTTAGATTAATGAATTTACATCGTGTTATGTTGTGCTTCTACATGTATACTAATCAAATTATGTGTCTGCTTTTTGAAAAATATTTTTGAAATCAAAATAATAAAGGTTTCCTCAATTTTTATATCTATCTTAAACAAAAAGATTTTTTCTAAATATAATTTCATAAATCGAGTCATCCTGTGTAAGGCTTTTAGAGCTTCAGAAGGTATATAAATTGGATAGTTATCATGTGAGATTTTGGGAATTTTAGCAGATGTATCAACAAATAATAAATAAATAGCTAAGTAGTCTTTTCATATATAATTCAATTTTTGAAAATAGAAAAACAAACCATTAAAGATTATTTTATTAAGAAAATATATAGAATTTTTCTTGAAAAAGCACAAACCCATTGACATGAATTTTTACACCAAAACTATGTAGACTTTGATCCCTATAATAGGGTATGTAGGCTCTAGAGTTTCATTTTAGGTCAAATCTGCCTTTGTAAATAAACTCATTCTTTATTATTTAATTTTTTTCCTTTTCTTTATACTTTTTTAATAATGGTAATTGAAATAATTTTAAGATCATATTAATTTTATATAATCAATTTAAGATAACTATTTTTATGAATAGGTGTTATTGGGTTTCTAATACCTTTCCAATGATGCAATCAACTCCCAAACTCTTTTTGTTCAGCAAACCATCATTTCTTTTTTAAAGGTTTTCCAAAATTCCTCTTTTAAAAATTTTGGTGATGACTCTACTTTGTCTTGATTTTTTATTTTGGAAAATTCAAATTCAAATGCAATAGTTTGGCTACTCCATTGGGGATTGTTTGAGAGTCAAACCTATATGTGTTGGTTCAATATTGTTTTGTGGCCTTAACTTTATTTTAATTACCTTTTCTTTTCTTTCTTTTTTAGTATTATTTGCCTTATATGATTTGGGTATACAACATTATTTTATTAACTTTTTTACTATATGAATAATGTGCTTATTGCATATTACTTTATATATTTTTCTTATTGCTATCTGCTTAGCAGATGAGGGTTAGATTGTTGGTAGGTCCCAAGTATGTATGCTTTCCTCACACACTGAGCACTTAGATATTCTCCTCACACACATTTTAGGCCTTATACCAGAATCTGTGAGTACCCTCAACTAGTGAAGTTTATAATGATTCCCCCATAGGGTTTTTGGAGTTCTAGGAGGTTGTTGTGAAGATTTCGTCCATGCAATTACCCATTTTGTAAAGTTGGTCCATGTTGAACTTCTGAGTTTTCATTAGATCAAGTTTGCTAATAGGGTTTTCACTTTTATGGTAGGGGTAGCTTGGAGACCTTATTCAAACAATAGACCAACCCTGAAAACTGGCACATTTATAAATAAATCCTAGTAACCACCAGTTAACTAATACTCAACTTTTTAGGGCTAGATATCCCTACACCCTAGGGCATATCCTATGCTAGGACAAAAGGAGAGCATATTTTGTTAGGTCTTCTGGCTTCCCAAGAGGGGGGGTAAATTAGGAATATTGAAATTTTCTACAAAAGTATAAAAGAGAAGTGAAAGCACAAGTGGCAGAAAAAACAGAGTGCAAAATATAACAAAATAGTAAGCAAGGTAAAGGAAGGAAATGACATAGAGATTTATCCTAGTTCGGTTTTTTTCCCTTAACCTACGTCTAGTCCTCAAACTATCACTTGAGATTTTCCACTATCTTGCAAGAATTCGGTGGGCCCCTTGCAATGCCACAGTACAACTTTATGCTATGTTCTAAGAGCTTACAATTTTACTTTCTGCACTCTAACTAAGTGATTCTCAAATCTCTAGTGAAGTCTCCTCACAAGAAAATATTTCTTCCAGATAAAGATAAGATTATTTACAGCAAGATAAACTCTCTAATTTAGAGTATGTATGACAGTTGAAGTACAATATCTGAAATGTGTGAGAGTATAAAGCTTTGACTGAAGAATTTGATAGAGTTTTAGTATATATAATATTAAATTGTTACCCACACTTTTAAATGAAGTTCTATTTATAGATTTTTGTCTTAACTATACATTATAGATAAGATCTAACCGTTAGAGACGTTACCCAACGGTTACTATGTAAAACTATCCGTTCACCAACCGCATTTAATGTGTCTAACATCCAAAGTTCAAATTTTGGGGTGTCAACAGACGAATTTTGCAGAAACCATAAATTAAATATTCTAATGTTAAATTTTGAAATTCATCTGTTCAAAGGTGAAATTCGAATTTTCATCTTGACGAATGTTTCCCATATTGAAACATACGAATTTTCAAGTTTAAATTTTTTCTGATAAATGCCACAGTGCATTCAATATTTAAATTTTTGTGTCCAAAATTCGTCTGTCGGTGAGCAACTCAATATGGCACAAAAGTTCTTTTCGAAATTTGAATTTTCAAAAACCAAAGTTTGTCTGTCTAAGAGACCTTTTATCAAACTTATTCCAAAGTTCAAATTTCTGAAGACCAAAGTTCATTTGTCATAGGGACGTCTGATCAGACTAGTACACTTTCATTCCAAAGTTCGAATTTTTAAAATTGAAGTTCGTCTGTTAGAGGGACTGACTTAAAACTCTTTTTACACTTCACTTTCAGATGAACTTTGTCATATCTTCAGATAAATTTTTCATTTTTCACTAATTATATTTTACTCGAAATTTGAATTTTCACATGCTGAAATTCGTTTGTCAAAAGCAACAACTTTGTAAGTTTGAATTTCAGCTATCAAAGTTTGAATTTTTAAGGCTTCATATGATTTTTAATAGTACAAAATTCATTTGTTAGTGAGTATTTTTCAAATATTTCGTAAGTTAACACAGGATTATTGAAAAACACATTTTAAAAACATTTGGGTGAAAGATTAAAGCATTTTACTCATGTGAATACAGTGAGAAATCCTGCAAACTAGTCTTGTACTCATTTTTCTTGAATTTCTTCATTTGAGATCTTTTGTACACCTTTGATATCTTCCTTCTAAGCTCCAAATGGTTGGAATCATCAAAACATTTGATTCAACATATTCTTCTCTTTGTCATAGCATATCATCATTAAAAACATAGGAAGGGGCGATACACTATTGCCTTATCATCAGAGTGTATATCAACATCTTTGCATAGCTTGATACGTCACAATGACTTGAATCTAGAGAGATTTATTGCGTTGTGCACTAATAATAATAATAATTGATGTGGCAAAAAAATAATTAAAATAATTATAATAATGTGTGTCACATAATTTATTTGAACTCATGAGTTTGATAACCTTTTTTTTCATCCATTTCATCAAGGAAATATTAGGAAATTTGAAAAAAATTTTAACATATTAATTATATTTTTTAATCTGTGTACTAAAACCTTAAATGATAGATAAAAAGAAAAGGAGCGGAGGAGTATTTGATTTGTTATAATTAATTACACACAATTTTCCTTACGTGTTTTATGCCTTATGCAAGCAGAAATTGGATGGTAAGCTTTGCAAGGAAAAGAAAACAGAAATCAACGGGAAGAAAAGAATTAGGGTAAAGATAATTTATCCAGTGTGTGTGTGTGCTATTTGTTTAATTAAGAGGGATTGATACTATTTGTTGCTGTTTTCTTTATAATTCTTTTCTTAACAGGTTGTTATTTTGAATTTTAAACCTGTCTCTGCATGGGTTCGGACACTATCTAGTGATAGGTAATGGAGACTGGAGACAGACGAAAAGATAGGAGGAAGATAGAAAACGTCATATATATATATATGGTAGTGAGTAAAAATAAAGAAAAATCACAAGCTGTTATCAAAAGTAAGAAAAGTAAAAATCACTGGTTAGTTTAAGTGCAAAAGACATTTTTTGAACCAGAAGAGTGCAAGGAAAAGACTTAATACCCTTTAAATGAGTAAGCGGGTTCCATTGACAGAAAGGATTATAAGGAGAGCTATTTTATATAGACCCAATAATACTTGAGTATGGATTAATTGGTATCACAAGATAGTTATGAAAAAAGTATGAATAAAAAAATAAAAACTTAAAACATTAATTTAAAATAATTTAAAATTTTTAATTCTTAAAGTTATAACTTAACAACTATAATGGGCAGTATTATGTCTTTAAATTTTTTAATTCTAAAAGTTAAAAAAGTAGTTACAGATTACTACTAATAAAATTCTTACATCAAAATTAGGATTTAACTCATACTTTTGTACGTGGTTTTGTTCAATTCCGTAAATGCAATGGGCAAAAAAAGAAAAAAGACTCATACTTTGTGGGGGTAATGGTATCTTTACCAATTAGTAGGAGTTTACAAAACTAAATTAAAACCAAATACCAAGCTGAAACAAATTAAGTTCGGTCTATTTTGTTTAATTTATTCAATTTTTTAGTTTAGTTTGGTTAAATTTTTTAACAAAAATTAGGTTATATTAGTTAGATTCGATCTTAATTTTGAAAAACCTAAATAGACTGCACTAACTGAATTTCCTATTTTTTATTTTTTTATTTTTTTGATTTTTTTTGTGAGAGACTTTTTTTTATTGTTTAAATATATTATAATGTAATGCTTTTGGAGTTTATGCAAAATCAAGATGTAGTATTTTTAATTTTCTGTATAATTATCTTAGTCTTTTTTAATAATGGATTTATATTTGGATTTTTTAATATTATTTTTTAATTCAATGTCACAAATACTATTATGAATTATGTTGTTATTGATATGTTAATATTATTTTGGAATTTTGTATTTTATATATGAATATTTTTCATTGTCATTTAGATGAAATATTTGAATATATATAATTCTAAATTCTTTTTAATGTTTGCATGCCTTTGTGTATTTTTAATATTTTAAAAGTTTTTAAATTTTTCTTCACGTGTTGTACCATTTTATTTTAATCAAAGTTTCAGACCAAATTGCAAAAAATTGAACCCAATTAAATCGATTTGGTTCTCCCATGCATTTTGGTTCAATTTGGTAATATTTTAATCATTATTTCTGTTTTTGGCTTATTTAATTTTTAAACTGATTCGAATAAAAAAAACTAAATGTACACCTCCACCAATTAGATCACCTTTCATTATCATGACATGAATATTTTTATTTTGAAAAGTAAAATTACATAAAAAGATAGACATTTATTACATAAAAAATAACATAAAGAGAACGTGTGAAGAGATAATAAAAATATGGGAAGAATTAAAAAAAAGAAAGACAAGAAAAATCTTTATCGCGTTGTGCACTAATAATAATAATTGATGTGGCAAAAAAATAATTAAAATAATGATAATAATGTGTGTCACAGAAAATTGACATTTGTGAACTTAACACACGTGCCCGCACCACACCCAAAGCGTGAAAGGTAGAGAATGGCATCCGATGTGGTGGGGTCCATAAAATGTGACCGTTAAAACTTGAACGTTAAGCTCCTCGTCCACCCACCTTCACCATTAGAATCTGAACCTTCCAGACCACACTAGCTGTCTCTCCAAGAATCATCTTCGATATATATCCTCACCTTCCTCTGTACGCTGTTCAGGGTGCGTATACTTACTTCTCCATCCTTCCCCCCTCGACATCTCTCACTTCTTCATCATCGTCTTCTTCTTCTGCGAGTTGCTGTATCAATCACTTGAAGCTGAGGAAAGATGGGCATGGTGGTGGTGATATCTCTGCCTCTGATTCTCTTCTGTTTAATATTAGGCTTCGGATGCTACTTCCTGGGAAGAGCCAGAGGAAGACAAGACATAAAGACCAATCCTCAGGTGTTTGGTGTGCCTACTCCTCCTCCTAATGCTTTCCCTCCTTCGCCTCCTCCTCCTCCTCCTCCCCATTCCAAGCCAGACAACACTGATAATGTCTGATCCAGTCATGTTCGTCGATTTTCGCATATTCTTCTCGATCGATCGGTGTGTGGATGGGTGGGTGATTCTTCTTTTTCTTTTGAGGAAATCTATATACCATTTGGCGTGATGTGAATTGGCTGTAATTGAATACAATATACGAGTTTTGAGATTCTTTTTATTTGTATGCTTTTCTGTTCTTTTGCTGGGAGATTAATCACTGTAATTTGGCTGGCACCTGAATAATTTTACTCCTTTTTTTTATTTTATTTCTTTCGTAGCTTGTTTAGTATTCGTTGATGAAATAAGGAGGGATGGAACAGAAGGAATTTCCTCAGACACGATTTGGGATGCTATTGAAGTGATATGCTTTATTTCATATATGATTTCAACTTAAAGGACGTTGGGAAATTGCTAAAACCTGTGTTTATATTGATATTTTCAACTAAAGATAGTGATCTGAAAGAGTTTAAGTTAGAGGTGGAGCCACATACAGAAGGATTATAGGCAAATGTTCCTCTCACTTTTGCAAAAATTATAAGTAGATGTACTATGCTTTTATGCTTTGCTTCCACCATTCTTGGTATTATGAACCAACTTAATCCAATTTCTCACATATTTTGTTCAAGAGATTCATTTCTTTTTTTATATTTAGTTGAGTACTTGCTTCCACTGGTCTCAGGTCCTAGCTTCATTAGGCCTCTCTTGTCCTCAAGGTTACACACACACACACATATTTGAAGTCATGGCCAAAAGAATTCAGCTTAAAATGGGAAGTTAATGCTCTGTATTTCTTCACCCTCTCAACCTTGTGCAAGATCCTCACACAAATAAATCAGCTTCAATGGCCATTGTCTTGATCATATCATATGCTTTATTATGAATGAATAATGCTGAAGCCGCGGATCAGTCTTGCAATTTTTATGTTAATGTCATTAATGATGTAACTAAATTAACGAGTTGTTCGGTACAATTAATTTAAATGTTGGTAGTTTTAATCATATAAATCTTTATATTTCCTTTGGTCTTAAATAAAAACAAATTTTGGGGGTTGGTTGAAAAAAATATAGATTTTTATAGTAATAAATGTAGTATTCCAAAAAAAAAAATAACCTTCATCAATAAGCATTAAGTAATCTAAAAGTAAAACACTATTAATTTATTGAGGATAATTTTAAAAAAATAAATATTTAAATATAAATTAAATGAGTTTAAGTAGCATAGAGTGTTGTTAGTTTAAAACTTATATATAATTGACCATAGATAGATAGCTTTTATTACTCATGATGATTCTCTATATAAATAATTATGCACTCATTCTCAAGAAATAGATCAACAAATAGCCGTCTACATTTTGTGAATGAGCACACGGCTAGTTATCGTGAATGTCATCAAAAATTTAAGTTACCTACTAACAACTAGTGAAGTTATTTTCTGCATATAAATTTTCTTTTTGCTTGTACATCAGTATCTTAAATCTACTCTGTACATTTTAACCAACAAATTTATCAAGATTCAAACTAATATAGATCAAGGTAGGTAAAATCCTTTCGAGTGACAAGTTTTGATTAAACTGGTAAAACCCCCTTCTTAATTAAACCAAGTTTCAATGGTTTAAAATAGATTTGTTTAAACATGTCAAATGCCTACCCATTTTAGAAGTTCAGCGCAAAATCAAATTGAATCGTGTATGTATTTGGTCTGCTTCGAGCTGTATACTTCTTCCTTTTTTGCAATAAGCTCTGTTTTAGACCTTCCCTGCAAGCACTTGCAAAACCTAGCCAATTCTTCCATCACTAATTGTAGATTCAGCCTCCACATTAGGTGCTCATATGAGATTTTATTTGGAATAAAAAAATTATTTTTATTTTTATTAAAATGAAACAAGAAATGTTATACTTCATATAAAAATTAAAAAGTAACATTCTGGGGGCCAAATGCAAGTGGGTATAAAATAAAAATAATATCTATTGTTACTTTTTTCACTTTTAAATATAATTTTTATATGAGGTCATATTTGGTTATTTTGCTAAAGCATTTCATGAATTAATTGATTTTATTATTTGGTATTGAAGAGGCACAAAGAATGGATGGTTACATAGGTATACATAGAAGCAATTAAGCTCGCATATAGCCTTTTGGCACTTGTACTTCCTGATTGAAGGGGGTTGAGGGACAAAGTCCCACCAATGGTAAGATACCATATTTGAGTGTGTGAATGATATATATATATATATATATACTGTAATTGTCCTGAATCAAAAATTAAGCTCACATATGACATTCCTCTTTTTATTTTTTTGTTGTTTGGCTAAACATAGGGGATCAAAAGATCCCAAAAGAGAAAAAAAAAACTAAAAAACAAACAAGAAAACAGAACAAAACTAAACGACAGCTATTTTGCGTGATTTCCTTGATCTGCAATATCCCTTCTCAAAAGTGCCTTGAAGCCTATATATTGGTGTTGCCAAAAAAAAAAATGATACCGCATATCACTTACAAGACTGGTAGTAGCAATCTTATGAACACAATTATTAGCCTAGCCTCTCTATAAATATGTTGTAAACGAATCTCCCACTCCTTCCCAACCCACATCTTAGCACATTTTAACAGTTTTTCATCTCCTATGAAATCATTTTCTGGATCCTTCAGTGCTTGTATTAATGCCAATGAGTCAGACTCTACAATAATTCTTCTCTATCAGTGTCTTAGCAAGTTTGTAATCCATTAATAACAGCCCAAGTTTCAGCCTCCAGAGCTCTGCCACCCCAACTCTATGCACAAATCCCCCAACCCAGAATCCATCTTCGTCTCTTAAAATTCCTCTACCACCTGCAATTCCTCGTTCTCCTTGAGGAGCTCCATCCACAATAAGTTTAATCCATCCACCAGGTGGTTTTTGCCATTTGACCACTATTTGTCTACTAGTCGCATAGGACACTCCTCTACTAACATTGTAACACCTGTACATCTAAATTACAATTTTGGAGCTTGGTTAATTATGTTTTTGGATTAGCTGGCTTAAAATTATTGTTTGGAAAAGCCCCTAATGATTTTTGGAAGTCTCTATAACTCGAAGAAGTCTAAATGTGGTTCTAAATAGCTCAGGAGGCCCAAGGTAGGAAAATAATAAATAAATAAATAAATGAATAAATAAAATAACATAAATAATAAAAAAGAAGGAAATAAAAGGAAGAGGAATAAGGAAAGGCATCACACCTTTCTCTTAAAAGAGAGAGAGAATGCGTAATGCCTTCCTCTCAGACAAGTTGCATATATATGCGACCTTGGAAAGAATAGAAAAGGGAGGCACAGGAGCAACTACGAGGGAGGGAGTTTAGAGCATCATCCATGGATAGCAGGGCTATGATTTTCAATGGATTCTTAGCCTAAACTTAAGAGGTACCCATCCCTTCCCTCTCTCCTCTCTCTCTCTTTTTATGGTGGAGGTAGAAGCTTAATCTTTGTTTTTTGACTTAAGCATGCGTGGGTATTATTAGAGAAGCTTAGGAAAGGTGTTTTTATTCTTGTTTTTGCTATGGGCACCATTGTATTGCTTGATTTCACATGTTATAAGTTGATATTTTGGATTTTTAGTGTGAAGCCTAAGTGGGTCAATTGGGAATTCCATTAATGCTTTGCAATTCGGTTGCAAAATTGTTATCGGAAGCTTTCTTAGATGTTTAAGAGTTTATATATATATATATATATGTATAAAGTATTGTGTGGATTGGAGTTGATTTATGTTATATTTTTTAACTTAAAGTTTTTAAAATTATATTAGATACTTGAAATTGGGGGTTTTGAAATCTCATGTGATTTAATTAGAAAAATGATTTTCAAAGCTTCGTACACTAATAGAGATATGTTGGTTATGTTTAGTATGATTTGGAGTTGACTTCAATTATCATTTTTAGCTCAAAAATTTAACTCATTGGTTTGTTTATGGGTTGCTATTTCTAAAATATTGTAGTTTCCTGATCTTGGGAATAAATTGAGAATATTTTTGGAGTACTTAGAGCCTTACTCCAATCATTGGATTGTGGGTTACAAGTGGAGTTCTATGTCTCATCTTCCAACTTGAATAATGTTGATTGTGGTAAAAGGTAACCAGGTTAACTTCTTATAACATAATATATACCTTGTTATATAACATTGCATGATACTCTCATCTAATTCATTAATTAGTATGTTGATACTAGTTTGCAAATGATTTTAGCATGTATAATGTCTATGGTTGTATTGCTTAACAACTCATGATAGAAGCCATCAATGATATGTATAAAATGTATATTCACTGGGAACCTATGATAATGCGACTTGTAGTGCTATTTATTATGTGTATGATAATGGGCATGCTATTATGGTTGATTGTTGTAGATTATTGTGATACCCAGATACATATTACCATAAATTAGTTAGCCACTTTGAAAACTTTTTATATGGGCATACTACAAAAAAACAATCATTTTCTCATGAAAAATTCTCATTGCCAAAATATTCATAGAAATTCTCATGGAAAATTGTCTTAGAGATGTTTTTTATGGGAAATTCTTATGGAAAAGAAGTAGAAAGAAACTCAAGTGAGAAATATGTGAAAATTTGTGAGATTTTTTTGCGTTGGCTCCAATGTTTCTCATGAAACACAATGGTAAGAACATCTATGAGAAAACATGAAAAATGAAAAAAATATAAAATAATTTTAAAAATCTTCTCATTAACAGAAACCCATGAGAAATTCTCACAGACTTTGACTCCGTGAGAAATTTCACTATGTATAACTCCTTTCCCCTTACTTGAGTATATGTGTCATAGAATTATATTCTATGAGAATTTCTCATGATTTAGTTATCCGTGAGACTTTCTCAAAGAGCCGGGACAAATAAATGTATAGAGAAAATGAATTCATTTTATGTTTACATAAGTTTTCCATGGACCGTAATTTTGAGAAATTCTCACAGAGTTCTTGGTGGTGAGAAATTTATAAGTGTAATATGAATTTTTTTCTTTTTACTTGCTAGTATTTCTCACAGAAACGTATTTCATGAGAAATTCTTACAGAATATTTCTTCATGAGAAAAAACAATTTTGTCATAGAATTATATTTTAGCCGTAAAAAAGCAATGAAGTTATATTATTCAGTAACTTCTCACAGAATTTGTTTCATGAGAAGTCACTTACCTTTTTTTCTTTTAAAAACAATTCATATAGAAGCTCTAAGCGCTCTTAATTTATTCGAAACCCACTCCACAACCCTTTTACATCAAAGGACCCACCCAGTCTTTCTTCTTGTCAAATGTCGAATCCTCCACCATTTTAGTTGAGCACATCTTCATTGGATCTACATATCATGATTTGGGGATAGCAGCCCCCTAATTCTAAGAATCCCTTATGAATTTTAATTAACCTTTGGTGAATCACAAATTCACTTTCCACTACCTAATTTTCCAATTTCTACCATCAGTTCAACATGGTCCACTCCTTAATTTTGACCATACTTTCAATTTATTAACAAAATAAAAGTTTATAATGAAGTAGAAAATACATTTTTAATAATTCAAATTGAAAAATTTATCATAGAAAAATTCACTATTATACTATACAAAAGATAAGTAATTATTATTTAATGGAAAAATATAAATTTTGGCAAATTTTTTTTAAAGGTTATTACAATTTTGTAATTATTGTACTTTTTTCATGACTATTTAACTTTAATAGATTTTGATGTTGCAAAAATAATTCTAATAAATTTTATATTAATTTAATAAATATTTAAATTATATTTTTTAAAAATTAATATTTAATTATTTACATATTAGATATAGATTTCACCCTAGTGTTTAAGTAATTTAGGGGTTGAAATAAAAAAATAAAATTGAGAAATTTCCTTACTAGAAATTAAAATAATTATATTGTTACTCTTCCTAATTAAAAGATGGAAACTGGGGAGACGATGGAAGTCTTAATAACTTGGAAATTTTAATCAAGTGAAGAGACAATGTAAAATGGTTAGATAAATGAAATCAAATATATATGTATCAATATATATTTATTTGTATAGGTTAAATAAAAAGAAAAAAAATTTTGCATGGAATCAAATATATATATGTATTAACATATATTATATGAATATATATTAGTTGGCAAAAAAAAATATCAATACATATTTATATTCGGGTCTACATATATGTTTATATGTATAGTTTAAAAGAAAAGGATAAAATATGTTATAGCACTTAAACATGCTGAAAGACGCACGAAGGAAAGAAAGAAAGGGAGGAGGGGAGCGAGCTTCATTGTGCGACCTTGAGCTTGGGAGAGCCGCCAGAACCTGATCAGTTTTGGACCGTCGAAAATAGCAAGGAGGTCGTCCAGCTGGCTGGTGGTCGAAGCTAGGAGGTGAGTACGATTCCTTCTTTCTTCTTTTCGTCCTTTTATGCTTTTAGGGCGTGTGGGGGTTATGCTTCAAATTTCTGTACATTGAAAGCTTAATGTTCCTAATAGCTTGGGGTTATATGTATGGAATTTTGGTTTGAAGCTTTGGGAAGCAATAAATAGTTTTGAATGGTGGATTTTCAAGGTTTAAAATCTTATGGTATCCATTGGAAGGAATCCCAAGGTAGGAGAAGGGGGATTTCGAATTGGTTGGGTGTTTGGCCAAGAAATTTTTATCGTATGTATCTTTTTGTATCTTATGTATCTTTAGAACATTGAGTGTGTGTGTGCAAAATTTTGTGAATTTTGAATTTGATTTGCTACATAAAAAGCTAACTCGGAGATGTTACTCGAATTTTTCCCCCCTCATTCACACTTGACAATGATATATTTCTAAGTTCCAATCTTTCCACAATGCTGCAAAGCTTGAAAACTCCATCGAATAGAAATGCCCATTTAAGATTGATATTGCCTTATGTTTAGCATTGTTATTATGTTCCCACTCAATAAATTCTTATTGAGATCAAGTCGTTCAAGAGGTTGGAGTTTACTAAACTCCCAACTTTTCAAGTTAAGCTCCTAGTTGCTTTTGGTTTTTAGTTGGGAGATGGAAATTTGGCCTCCATTTGAGTCCAAAATTGTTAATGGTATGTCATGTTGCTTATTTGTGATCATGCTTGCCTAATTCTAAGTTTTTTAAACCAGGCAATCATCAAGACATGAAACTCTGGTGGTTTCATTAAACTTGTGACTAATTGTTTCATTTGTGGAAGAATTAAGGAGGAGAATAAGGATTTAAGAGGTAAGTTATTCTTCTAAAGCTTTTGCTACTTTGGTTCGTTAATTTTGTGCTGTTGTTGGCTGCTTAAAGTTGAGGCTTTGTTCTGATATTAGTGCAGAAATTTTGTTGTTTTTGGGTTTTGCCATTATATATAATTATCTTTGTCAAAAGTAAGAGGTTTGTTTCAATGGATCCTAGTTTTTATTATGGACCTTATATTTCATAATATACCTTAAAAACAATTTGAAGCTGTATAAGGTATACTTTTTATGCCAACCGTATGATATTTTGCTTGCCATTACTTTTGCTTCAGGATAGAATTAGTTGCAATGGCTTGCTTTGGGTGGAAAGCTACTGGTCAATCATAATATGCAGCTCTTAAGGGAGATGTGATTTGCTAACTATGATGCCATGTACTGCTATTTTATGATGCCAGAGTTCTCCTTCATAGTAGCTAGGGACATTGGATTAATATGATCGGGATAATTGTATCATAGGTATTAGTTTATATTAGAATATTTCTTAGAAATTAATTGTATCTTAGGTATTACTTTTTATTATAGCTTGTTTCATAGAAAATAATTCTATCTTATTGTATATCAATGAGATTTTTTGTTCTAAATTATTATTTTGTATAGTTAATTTTCAGCATTCTCATATATAGTTTGAGATTTCTTTTTTTTTTTTAATTTTTTTTTCAAGTTTCTCATCGAATTTCTCATGGATTATTTGATGAGAAATTTCTTAGAGATCAAAATCTGCGAGAAATTTTTATAGACTCAATCAATGAGAAATGTGAATAATTTCTGTGAGAAGTTTTCTCATGACTGAATTCTGTGAGAATTGATTTTCCTACGGCTGATTCTATCACACCCAAGTTTCTGTGAGAAATTTTGTGAGAAAATGCTTTCTCACAAAGTTTTACCCTTTTTCTCATGAATTATGGCTGTGAGAAAATACCAGTACACTGGTTAAAAGTTGACTACCTTGGGGTAGAGCCCTTTCTATGGGTCTATGTGGTTGTGCTATTATGGTGAGTCATACTGATGTGAAATTATACCACCTAGGAATAGACACCTATGTGAATATGCTGCCACGTTGAGTCATATTGATGTGAAATCATATTGGCTTGAGATGGATGCCTGTGTGGGTATGATGCCACGATGAGTCATATTGATGTGAAATAAGACTCTCTTGGGATAGACACCTGTGTGAATGTGTTGTCACGGTGAGTCATATTGACGTGAAATTAGATTGCCTTCGAATAGATACCTGTGGGTATATTGTTACAGTGAGTCATATTGATGTAAAATTAAACTGTCTTGGGGTGAATGTCCCTTATGTGGGTGTGTTATCATGGTGAGTCATTTATTTATAGATTCAACCACCTTGGTTGAGCATCACTTATGAATGGGTGCCATCATGGTGGACATGTACTGTTCACTATATCGAGTGTGGAGATGAAACATAATATTGAGAAATGGTTATATAATCATGCATTTTATTCTCATGATATTGGGGACCTTTGTCGTTGTACTGTTGAAATTTTGGTAGAAGCCTAATTACTCAATTGGGCCTTAAATTTGTTGGGATCAGATTTAAACTTGTGTTCAAACTCTTTTTCTTGGAAATTTAAGTCAATGAATTACTTTTTTTGATATTTTAATGAAATCACTCCTAAATTCTTGTTTAAAAATTTAAGGTGTTACAAATATACATAAAGACACAAAGGAGGTTGGCGGGTTAAAAAGCACAATTCATATGGTTGCTTTGTTCATAGAATTTGAGATTCAGATGAGAAAAATTTTCATGAGTCATACTCAGCCTAATCACATTTATAAATCAATGATTGACCTGTTATAAAGCTACATATTTCATTTTTATAGTTCAAATTATAAATTTATTAATTTATTTTATGTGTGTATATATATATTGGAATCTAAGATTTTTCTTTTTCCTTTTTTTATGAGTACCAGGGGTATCCTTAACTGACAGTTAAAAACATAGAATCTAAGATTTTTTTTTTGTTCCCTAAGTTTTGTTGATATATATTATTATTTTTACTTAAAATTGTTTAATTGAATACTTCCAATCATTTAGAGAACTTTATAAACTATAAACTTTGTTAATTCTTAATAAGTTTTTCAATATTAATTTATATTAAAATAGTAAAAATTTGTATTCTATTTAAGTGCAAATTTCAGTTTAACATACATCTCCAAAATACCGTGTGTTAAAATACTGGAGAATGAAATTGCAAAAACTTAGTAATATCATCAAAAGAATCATCACCAAAACACAATTTGTTCGGAATAACAATGAAATTGTATATTAAAACCCCTAGTTGGAGAAATTACCACACATTCTCTTTTGTTTAAATAAAGTCAATTAGTGGACCTACATGTGGTCCTGACCTCTCCTTCGTTCCCTGTGAGCACACCTAAAGAAGCCAAACGAGTCATTGCCTCAGCAAACTTACTGGGAAACAAATTGGGATCCATTGCCATCTTTTTCACAATTGGAGCTGTTCTATTATCAGAAATCAATATTTGATCTGAAGCAAGTAATGCCTTCTTCTTCTCCACGAGATTCTTGAAGAAGAGATTATCAAGAACTGTTGGTGTCTCATCGAAGTTCACAGGTGGATTCTCTCTTGCCTTTGTTGTGCCTGGAGCCTTACATATTTGTTTGAGTTCATTAACGACATCTAGGGTTAAATCTGGGTCTGGTTCCCCACTTTTATTGTAGTTGTATAATCTTTCACTAAAGATAGCACAATGAGCAGCACCAACTGAATGTGCACCAAGAAGAACTACTACATCTTCTTCGTTGAACCCTTTTCGTTTGAAGAGTTGTAGTATTTGATCCATGGACCAGGTTGGCGATGGAAGGTTATCTTCTGTGTTAGAAGCAAGAGAAATCAATCCATCCCTACGACCACCTAGCTTAGGCTGACGAGGTAAACCACCTAGTGCCATAGATTCTACAGCAGCAAATGCTAGGGTATCTGCACATGACACAATTCCTGGACATTCTTGCTCCAACTTCACTTTGATGTCATCAATGAGATCGGCACCTTTGAGGAGTTCGCCATTAGACATTGATCCTTTCTCTACATTATCCCCAGTGGGTACTTCGTCTAACAATATTGAGGCATCACATCCCTATTCATAAATTTCCCATTCATGTTGATTTTAATTAGAAATTCTTCATCACAATAATATAATCTGAAATATAAACATATATTGAGGAAGAAATTAACATTACACCAACGAAGCAATCATGGAATTGAAGACGAATGAAGGCAGCTATCGCGCCAGGATTGGTCTCTACAATTTGAGCAACTTGATCGGCAACAATTTTTTCAGCATTTGGGCAACTCTGATCGTAGAAATCTTCTTGGAGTTTTTGGTTATCCTTTGGTGGATCAACTTGTGGTGGTGGTTGAACAAAAGGTTGTTGTTCTTCATTATTATCATCAGATGGTTCATACGGAAACGGGAATGGGAATGGAAAAGGATCATGAAAAGCGCAAAGAGGAATGATGATCATGTTGAATACAAAAATGGTTGCAATAGCAAAGCGTGCCATTGCCATTGTTGATAATTAAGATCAATATATTTCAATGGAAATTCGTTTCAATTTGTTGTGAATTTCCAATGCTTGGAGGCACTTAAATAGTGGCGTAATTTCAAGTTAGTTTTGTAAATAGAGTGTTGATAGTTATAATGATTTGGAAACTTCATAAAATTCCTCTAATAGCTTTGATACAGGTAGATTGGTACCCATAGCCAGTGCAAGCGAAAATACGTAACGATCAAGACAGAATGTAAGACTTGCCAGAGTAGGGTGAATAGGTTTTAGCTTCATTCCAAACTGCCTTTATTTATTTACTTACAAAAGAAATGCTTTTATTACTTTGCATTATAATTTGTTTATGAGGTGGTTGAAGATTCTACATATTATATATTATGTTTTATAACAAAATTCCGTTGTGGAATTTATGATCCAGATCGATGTAATAATTTGTTTTCCTCTTTTTCTTTACATTTCACGTTTCGCTAATGATTTGAAGGTGAAAAAAGGGGAATGACAATTGTGGACCATATACTAACACTTTGTGAAATATCAATAATGGATTTAAGGTCCTTAAATTCATTAGAAAATGAAATGAAAATTATCAAAATACCCTTAATCAGTGTGATATGGGGGAAGATAAGTGTTAAAACTGAAATGGAGGTATATTGAAGATGAGTGTTAAAAATTGGGTGCAAAAGATGAGATTTGTAAATAAATTTTCTTTTATCAATGTGAACGGAGAAACATAAGCATGAAAAATTGGAATAATAGTGTAAAATTACTAAAAATAACTATCAAATAGTGAGCATGAAAGTTCCAATTTTTTAAGTAAAAGTTGATTTATCAATGTCAAACTAGCAAATATAAGTGTCAGAAACTCAAATAGAAGTATAAAAATCCTCAAGATGAATATCAAAAACTGGGATGATATAAAACTTTTGAAGATGACTGTAAAAAAATGGCACGGAAGTTGAAATTTGTAGGTGTAAAAAACTTTAATGGAAATTCACTTAAAAATTTCATTGCACCTAACTTTTTATGGTCATTTTCTGGAGTTTTACAGTTCCATAATGCCATGTCAATTTTTAACACCCATCCTCTCTTGTTTACACACTGATGAAAAAAAAATCACTTACAAATTCAATTCTCATGCCAAGTTTTGACACTCATTTTTATGTGTTTTACAATGTTATTTTAATTTTTGACATTCATCTTTTTTTATTTCACATCGATTAAGAATATTTCAGTAATTTCGATTTCATTTTGTGATGAGTTAAAGAACTTGATCCATTAATGTCATCTTGCAAAGTGTTGGTTATTATTAGGATTAAATCAAAATTTGGTCCATAATTGTCATTTTCTCTATTTTATTTCTCATTTATCTGGCCGACTATAATTCCGGTTGTATATAACTACGTGTACTTTCAATCACCAAACATGATTATTACATCTAATTAATTCTCCATACATCAAACAGAAAAAACTTGACTATCTTAATTTTAGTGATTGTTAGTTTTTCTTTGTCTTATGGAACACAAGTCAAGTTTTATCTTAAATTCCAATATTATTATAATTTAATTTAATGTTTGTGTTATTTACTACTTTTGCAATACATCCATAAATAAACTTGGCTTTTATTGTATTTATTTAGGATTTTTTTTTATGAAATAAGATGGCTAAAAAAGTTGAACTTATATAGCACCAATACGGATATATATTGGATATGATACAGTACGATAATAATATATGGTAATTTTTAAAATTTTAGGATACATGAATAAGGGATATTTATACATATATGTAATTATTTATATGTATAATTAATAAATCTACTCATTAAAATAAAAATGAGTGTTAAATATTCTAAAAATTATAGTATAAATGTTAAAATAAACCTTTAAACATTTATAACAACTTCAAATAGTTTTATTTTACTGTAAAAGTTTGAAGCGATATAGATATGTATTAAGTGATATAGATGGATACGTATGCACAAGTACGTTACACGTATCATATCATATCATGTATCGAATACGAGTGCGTTTACTTTTTTGAAGTATTAATAATTCATAGGGTTGAACCGTTGTTTGGATAAATTTTTCATGTAAAGATGAGATGGCAAAGGAGGATCTCCCAAGCCCTCGTTAGTCATAAAAAAATTATTTTTAAAGGATAATATTGAATAAAATTATCATCATTTCCATTTCATCATTTTATAATAACTCTAAACAATGATAAAATGAGAGTTTTCTTTTTGTCACAAAACTCCCAAACTATAGAAATGTTATGTTTCGTTTTATTTCGTTCCATTTCGTTCCATTTCACTCTATTTTGTTAATGATTATTCCATTTTATTCTATATTAAACCTCAAACACATAGAAAGTAAAGTAAAGTAGCGCGATATTACACGGGACAGAGTCTCTCATGACAAGAGAGATCCTACCTCCCTCCGGCCACCCATTTTTTTTTTAATTTTTTAATTTTTTTCTTTTTTAATATTTAAGTTGAGAAATAATTTTTTTTAACAATTATACAACTATAAAATTGTACTGTTTTCATTTTTTTCTTTATTTTAAATATTATACAGGAAAAATAATTTTTTTATAATCATACAATTATACAGTATGAGCACAAAAGATATAAAATAGAATAAAACTGTACAGATACATGACTGCATTATTCCGAAAGATATATTATATCATCTATAATTTTCACAATTAAAAAAATAAAAGAATTATTTTTTCTGCCACATTAATTATTTCTCTTGCCACGACAAGACCGTGGCAGGAGACACCCACCATTCATGTTACACGCATCTTGTGCAAGACAAACTATTCTATTTATGAGAGCCTAACTCTAATTATTAGTCATCTCTCGTCCCAAAATGTTGAAAGTGACAATTAACCAACTGAATCATAACATTGTTGGATATATATCATTATGCCAAAATAGCCCCTTATTCGTGGTTATTTTGTCTTTTTTTGATGGATATGAACCGCCAATAATCCCAGTGCCGAGAAAAGTGAAAGCTTTCATTGGGGGTTAAAAACTGCCAATGAATATAGATATACATTAGCAGTTGTATTAATAAACTGCAAAGGAAAGTTATTATTTTTTAAAAATAATTTGTTATTTTCGTTACTTTTGTTGGTGATTATATTGAATAAACACCAACTAAAGTCTGTTTTTTTTAAAAAAAGTCAAAGTTTTAATTTACTTTCTTTGGCGGTTGTTTTTAGAACCGCCAATAAATATAACTTTCATTGGTGGTTCCTTAAACAATCACCAATGAAAGTCACTTTTGTTGGTAGTTGTTTAAGCAACTGCCAATGAAAGTTTTTATTTTTTTTTAAATATATTTTCATTTCAAACTCTAACCAATATGTTTTATTACAAAATTCCAAAACCAGTATCCAAAAGTTTCTTAAATTGTTGCAGCCACAATCTTCTTTAACAACACCCAAAATATGCAGATCTCATAAAAAATCATAAAAATTTTGCAGACCTACAACAAAAAAACAATGAACAACATCTTTTCCTTTTTCTTTTTTCTATAGATCTCAGCACAATGTATAGATCTCATCAAAATTTTAGACATATAAATTTAGAGATAGAGTTAGCATTGAGGAAGGAGGTAGACATACAGATCTGGACGTTAAGGTCGGTGAGGAAGGTAGTGCCACCACCATATAATCATCATATAGATTTGGCTCAGAGTTGAGGTAGTCAAGGATGTTGGCAACGATGAGGAATTGAGAGGGAATCCAAACTCATAGCTTTAGCGAGACAGGATCAAAAAAGGACAAGAGAGAGAGAGAGAGAGAAGATGATGAGGTGAAGATTTTTGAATGAATAAGGAAGAGTTGAGGGGGTTTTTGGGAGGAGGTATATCACGTGAGGGAGAGAGAAATGATAAGTAGCTAAAAGATAGAGAAATTGAAGTGAGAGAAATCATTTGAGCCATTGGATTTCTTTTTATCAATGGCTATATGATAGGTGAACCCTTATGGAACCAGTCCAAAGAACTCACTTTGATATGTTAGACACCCAGATCATTGCAAACAAGAGATACTACAAACAAGATAGCAACGAAGAATGACAAAACATGTAGAAACGGTGAACACAACAAACAAAATGAATTAGAAATAAAAGAAAGATGTTAGTCTAGGGGAAATAGAATCCAAGAGAACCAATCTCTTGAACCTTAGTTCCGGTGATGCCACAAGGATTGAATGTAACACCTTAAACTTACATCGATTTCCCATGTATTAAACTTCAATTATGTATATTATTGCATGATTAGAGACTTGATTGCATAAAAATATCAAAACAGAATTTTCTTTACTTTATTGTGTCATTTCCATTTTACCCGATAAACTTTGAAAATTCATAACTAATTCTAGAAAAATCATTTCATAGTGATTCAAGTCTCCAAAAATAGATCAAAACCTTATCTACATGGAAAAAATATGAAATAGAGTATTATCTTGACCAATTAATAAATTTTATTTCTCAAACATTTACTATATAGTTGGTCATTTTCTCTTTCCCAGGATTTTGGCCTTATATTTAAAAATTCATATCTCATTATATCCTGAGCCAAATTACATAAATTCTTTATGTAATATGAAAGCCCTGAATGTACAATTCTTAGAAATATTTTTCTTGTACATTTATTTTACTTGCACAAGGCATTGTATTAATTTAAATCGTAAAGGGTTAGAATTCCACTTTTGCTGGAACAGTTTTGGGAAAGCCTCCATATCTCCTATCATATAGATCAAATTACCTCCAAATCAATGGCATATGAAACTTAAAATATAGAACTTTCTATAAATACAAACCATTGAATTTTTGGATCTCTGCACGATTTTATATTATCTTTTAATTTTCCAATTTTCCCAATCTTTCCCTATTCTGAACCCTAATTTTGAAAGATTACTATAATTTATACATATCTCCAAATGGAGTGCTCTTTAGACCATTTTAAAGCTCTACGTGTGTACTTTAAGAGCATATATATTACCTAACTAGCTGCCCTATCTTACATGAACAGTACCTATATATCTGTCAGGGTGTCCAGATTGTATATCTCCTCCATTCATGTCTTGGCAAAATAAGCTTCATATCATATATACTTCATCATTCATTGTACCATATTCGTACATAATATCAAAAGGTATCTCAAGGAACATATTTGCATCAGCATACATGATTCATCCTTTGCATACAATTTATACATGTTATAAAAAATTAACATCAATTGCTCCAAGAACATAATTTCCACCAATTCCTTCCTCCTCTCTTTTGGCTCTTCATAAACTTTTTGCATTGCTTGGCCTAAACATGATAAGCATTTGGAATGGATGAGATTCAAAGAATCTCAGTAGTTATTATTAATAAAGCACATATATAATCATATAATGCAAGCACACTTAAGTAAATCATCATTCAAACATTTAGAATCATTTATGCTTAAATATTTTATAAAAAAATGGACAGAGTTTCCCCTTGGGTTTTGGACATTCCGAGATCTCAAAACCCCTCAAACAAATTAGCCAATAATATCAAATCATCACAAATCAACATTGCAAACAATAGGCAACTCATCAAAATCATTGCAAACTATATGACAATACAATGCAAGATTAGGTTGGTAAACTACCTTATGGCTTTCTAACACTTTCAAAACTTTGTAGACCCTTTCTTTGATCCTCTAACACTTCCTTGAACCCTATTACATCATAAAACAAGGTCTTAAGTCATTGATTGCATGATTTTTGTAATATCCCTATTTTTATGGGATATTATAAAATGAATAAAAGATGAGGAACAAAGCAAGACGAAAAGGTTGTATATAAGCGGGCTTTAGAAGGAATTAATTTATCATCTAATTTTATGAAGAAGTTATGTTTGGTCTTTAATTAGAATTAATTTTCTAGAAGGTCCTTGACAGAAATTAATTCCAGAATTCACCCTGAAAAATATGTAATATACCACTTGAATGAAAGCCCGCTCCAAGCTGAGCATAATGGTATAAGTATTGCATTCTTGGAAGGTCCAAGTTAAGAGATAAACCAATTTGAAGTTAATGTAAATAGTGAAAAAAAGAAATAATTAAAAATTGGTCTTTGGGTGAAATCATAAGAAGGTGCCCGAAAGAATGGATAATTACATTTTGACCCGGCTTAAGGGCAAAATGGTTATTTTCCAAATTAGAAGAAAAATGTGAATAACGCATTTAAGGCCCAAAAATGAAAAAGTTGACATCGTAAAATATAAAAGGAATTGAGAAAAACGGAGAGATACTATTAAATGTGAAGAAAAGCAAAAAGGTCATTTTTCCTAATTAAATGGAAAAATGAGAAAATTATATTTGGGCCCCAAGAATCAAGAATCCTTACAATTTAGCCCCTTAATAATGACTTTAACGTGTAAGGGGAAGGAGAAAGAAGTTTGGAGAAACTTATACCTAATAACCCGAAAGTTTCAAGAATTATAAATTAGCCTCGAGTCAAGGACATTTTTGTAAATATGAAAAATTTAGTCAAAATGAAGCTTTCAATGAGTTAGACCCAATGAAATATAGTATGGAATTTATTAAGGTCAAAATAATATTTATTAGGTAATTAGAGTTTAATATTAATATTTTACCCAATAAAGGTCATTTAGACTGCAGGAAAAGGTAGTACTGATTCAAGGACAATAATTGGACCTTAATAAAATATATTTTGGGTCTAGATAATATTTTGAACCAAAATTAATTATTGGATAATCCTGTACCAATTTAATGGCAATTTTGGTAAAAATACTTAATCGGTATGGGTAAATTTAATCGGTAAAGGGTATTTTGGTCCATTAAAGTTATGATGCAATTTTTGGCCAAAAAAAGGAAGTGAACTACGTATGAAGTGAAGAAGGGATACCAAGGGAATTTTCACAAAAGCATTATTTGCCAAAAGTAGCTCAAGTCAAACATAAAGTTACTTTATGACTTATTAACATATAATTACCTTGGTTAAGCCCTTAATACATCATCTTATTGCCTCGTGCGCGTCTAAACTAGCAGCTGAAAGGGAGAAGGAGTCATGGAAACAAGGAGAAAAATAGACCAAGCAAGAAGCAAAGTTTGACTCTCAAACTTCCAAGGTAGGTTTCTATGGTTACTATCTTGCTTATATTTGAGTTTAGAGAAGTTTTATAGATTATTTCTCTCCATTTTCCCTCTGAAATTTTCTGCCTAGAGAGAGAGTAGAGAGAGAAAATGGATTCATGAAGAAACTAAATCATAGAAATACTTAGAAATGCTTCAAGATGCAAGAATATGGTATTAGATTGCAAATTAATCGGATAGATATTTTTCTACAAATTTATGAATTTTTCTGCCTATTTAGGGTTTGAAAAGGAAAGGGAATTTCATGATTTTGACCCCAAAAATGGATTCCTTGGGTCCAAAATAGGTAGATACAAGTATATTGTACAAGAAAAGCTCAAAGGAGAACAAAATGGAATTTTTAGTTCAATATGCCACTTTGTGAATAAGCTTAATGAATCAGTGGCTGATGGTATCATTTTATGATGTAATAGGGTTTCAAGAAGTGTTTTAAGATCAATGGATGCGCCCACAAAGTTTGCAGATCATTGGAAAACAAGAAGGTAGTTATTTTCCTTGTTATGCTTAATGTTGTCATACTTTGTTTCCATGATAATATGACTATTCCATATAATTGTTTGAATGCTTTATGATGTACTTTCATTGTTGGCTGAATGTTTGAAGGGTTTTATGACCCTAGGATGTCCATTTTACAAAGTGTTACCATGCCAAAATTTTTATGGAATTGTATGACATAATATGAAGTTATGATTTTCATTGATGATTTTATGAAATGATATGATAATGTGAATGTATGATTGGATATAACTACTGAGATTCTTTGAATCTCACCCTTCCAAATGATCATCATGACTAGGGCCAAGCTATGGTAAGAAGGGGTCAAGAGTGCCAAGAAGAAAGAAGAAAGAGGATGAAGCATAATGTTGTTTTCAAATTATGATCTAGTTGTTTGAAATGATATGTAAAGTTATGAGCATGTTACTAAATATATATCTCCATGCTATTATGATCATTAAAGCATTATGAAGTGTTATGTATGAATTTAGTACAATGAATGATGATGTATTATGTCTATGAAGCTTTCTTTGTAAAGTTATGATTGGAAATGCTCAAGTAGAATACTTTGAGGATAATGTAGATACTGTTTATGCAAGACAGGGCAGCTAGGTTAAGTAATATATATGCTCTTAAAGTACACAAGTAGAGCTTTAAAATGGTCTAAAGAACACTCCATTTGGAGATGTGTATAAATTATAGTGATTTTTCAAAGTTAGGGTTCAGAACAGAGAAAGATTGGGAAAACTGGAAACTGAAAGTTAGGTATTGGAATAACTAAAAAGATGATATAAATCGTGCAAAGCTCCAAAAATTCAGTGGTTTGTATTTATGGAAAGATCTATGTTTTAAGTTTCATATACCACTAATTTGGAGGTAAATGGAGCTATATGATAGTAGATATGGAGGTTTTCCCAAAAATGTTCCAGCAAAAGTGGAATTCTGATCCTTCATGATTTAAGTTAATATTATGCCCTGTACAAGTTGAATAAATATACAATACTCACAGGGATTTCCAATGACATAAAGAATATATGATTTGGCTCAGGATATAATGAGATATGAATTTTTCAATATAAGGCCAAAATCCTGGGGAAGAGAAAATGACCAAATGTACCATAAATGTTTGAGGAATAAAATGTATAAATTGGTCAAGAGAATACTCTGTTTCATATTTTTTCCATGTATATAAGGTTTTTATCTATTGTTAGAGACTTGAATCTCTATGAAATTATTTTTCTAGAATTAGTTATGAATTTTCAAAATTCAGTCAACAAAGTAAAAACTATCATATGAACAGTAACTGAAAAATTTTGGAAATTATGATTTTCATTCTTATGTGATTCAAACTTAGGATCAAGTATAATCAGACTTAAAAGAAGTCTAATTCAGGAGAAATGAGTCAAAACGTAAGGTGTTACAACTTCCTTTATAAAGAGTTCCCTTTAACTCTAATTTTTCCCTTTGCTTTCCTTTTGCATTTTCTTGTACAACATAAGTGTTTTAACCTATTTTGGACCCAAGGAATCCATTTTTAGAGTCAAAAACTTGAAATTCCCTTTCCTTTCACAAACCCTAAATAGCATAAAAATAGAGAAAATTGTAGAAAAATAATAACTCATCAATATTTGAAACCAATGCCATAATCTTGCATCTTGTGACATATGCCTCACTTTTTATGGATTGGTTTCTTCATAGCACAATTTTCTCTCTCTACTCTCTCTATAGGTCAAAAATTTCAGTGGGAATTTTTTAGAAAATAGGCCATGAAAACTCTTACAAACTCAAGAGAACACAAGATAATAGCCATAATATGTTACCTTAACAATTTGAGATCCAAACTTTGCCTCTTGTCTTCTCTTTTTCCTTCCTTAGTTTCACGAGTTATCCCCCTGTTTCAGCTGCTGTTTGCATCGTGAATGAGTGAGGAAGAAGATAGTTAATGACTTAATGGGATAAATATCCAATAAATCTAATTAATTAATTTCATCTTTAACCTTTAGTTATCTTTTAGAAATTAAAGCTTTTCACATAATTTCCATGATGTCCCAACAGCTGGTAAGATGTGGCTCATTTCTTTTTTTGTTTTTGGCCAAACAATTGCATCATAAACTTAAATGGACCAAAATACTCTTTATCGATTAAATTTACTCATACTGATTAAGTATTTTTGCTAAAATTGTCATTATATTGGTACAGAATTATTCAAAAATTACTTTTAGTCTAAAATCATTATTTTGATCTAAAATATATTTTAGCAAGATCCAATTATTGTCCTTGAATTAATATTTCATTTTCCTGCAGTTTAAACTGACCTTTATCGGGTAAAATATTAATATTAATTCCTAATTATCCAATACATATTATTTTGATCTTAATAGATTCCTTGCTATATTCCATTGGGCTTAACTCATTGAAAGCTTCATTTTGACTCTAAATTTTCATATTTCCCAAAATACCGTTGACCAGGGTCAATATACAATTTTTGAAACTTTCAGGTCATTAACTATAATTTTCCCCAAACTTATTTTCATTTTCCTCTCCATGTGAATTTCTTCATTCAGGGACTAAATTGCAAGTATTATTAGTTCTTGGGGCCAAAATATTATTTTCTTATTTTTTTAAACTGGAAAAATGATCTTTACCCTTCTTCACGCTTACCGGTGTCTCAATTTTTTCCAGTTACTTATGCATTTTATGATTTCAACATTTTTTTCCTTGGGGTTTAAATGCAATATTCACATTTTTCTTCTAATATGGGAAATGACTGTTTTGCCCCGAAATAGGGTCCAAAATATAATTCTTCATTCTTTTAGGCATTTTCTTGTAATTTTACCCAGAGACCAATTTTTTACTATTTCTTTTTTACTATTCACTTTAACTTCAAATTGGTCTATCTCTTAACTTGGATCTCATAGGAACGCAATACTTATACCGTTGCGCTCAGTTTGGAGCGATGTTTTCATTCAAGTGGTATATTGCATATTTTCTGGGATAAATTCTAGAATTAATTTATGCTAAGGACCTTATAAAAAATTAATTCTAATTAAGGACTAAACAGAACTTCTTTAGAAAATTAGATAAGAAATTAATTCTTTCTAAAGCCTGATTATATATAGCCTTTTCGTTCCACTTCGTTTCTCATCTTTTATTTATTTTATAATATTTCATAAAAATAGGGATATTACATTGACTAATTCCTTGATAAATCATAGTTTCATCTTAGTACTCAAAGAACATAAGAGAAACTCACAAAAGTCTGAAACTTTATTTATCCCCCTCTCAAAAACGTACATAAAAGAAAGCTCTAAATAGGCAAGGTGAAAACTAATATAATGAGTCTAGGAAACTTAATTAATTTGGGCATAATTAATCTTAATGGGATTAGGAGACTTTGAGCTCAAATAACACTCCTAATAGACCTAGAAAACTGGTAAAATAAAATTCTAAAAATAAATGATGAAAATTCAAAGTAATAATAAAAATAATGCATAAGCCCTTATAAACATACCAACACATTTGAGGCAATTGTAAAATTCATCTATTAGTCACTATTTTTCAAATTTGACTTATGCTAACATAGCATAACTATGAAATCACTTGTTTAAATGCTGTGGCAACAAAAATAAGTGAGAATCAAAGCATTTTACCTAGTGTACATAGTGAGAAATCTTAACAACTAAATCTTTTCACATTGTTCATTGGATTTCTTCACTTTGTCATTTTATACTCCTTTGATATTATCCTTTCCAAACTCTAGTTGTTTGGAATCATCAAAACTTCTGATTCAACATTCTCCTATTTCTTAATGATGACAAAATAACTTATAAACTAGATTAGTCCTTGAGTTTGCTTCTAAGAGATAGCCCTTAACATATGTATTAAAATTCAAATATAAATGTAGCACATGTGTCAGAGTTGAAACTATAGGAGAATAGAAAAGAAGTATGTGTTGAATCAAGAGTTTTGATGATTCAAAACCAACATCCAGGAGCTTGGATTGAAGATATCAAAGGAGATCAAAGTGTTTCGAGTGAAGAATTTCTGAGTAATAGCTGCTAGATCTTCTGTAGGATCTTTTGTTATGTTTAAATGAGGGTAAAAGATTTTGATTTTAAGAAAAGATGTTTTTAAACCTTGATTTTATGATAAATCTTGACTTATTTGAAAAATACCCACAAACAGACGAAGTTTGAAAGTTTAAACTGAACTGTCATATTGGAAATTCGAACTTTGCCTTTTTGGAAATTCAAATTTTGAGCTAAAACTGAATAAATCTGAAAAGATGTCTCTCTATCAGACGAATTTTGGTTTTCCAAAATTCGAATTTTCATCCAAGTCTGAAAGAAGCCTTTTTGCGACAGACGAACTTCACATCTTCAAAATTCGAATTTCAGATAAAATGCAGTTTGTGAAAACCAAAGAAATTCATCTGAAATAATGTTGAAGTTCATATGAAATCAAGAAGAAATTGAGTTTGAAAAACGCTCTCTGACAGACGAACTTTGGCCTTCTACATTCGCATTTTCATATAAGTCTGAAAGAAGCTTCTTTGTAACAGACGAACTTTAAGTCTTCAAAATTCGAATTTCAGACAAAATGCAATTTGTGAAAACTAAAGAAATTTGTCTGAAACAATGTTAAAGTTCATCTAAAAGCAAGATTATATTAAGTTTCAAAATTGCTCTCTGACAGACGAACTTTGAACATTAAAATTCAAATTTTCAGAAGCTATGTTTTTGAGACTGTTGAAATGAAACATTGACATACGAATGACAAAGTGCTGTAACATTCGAATATTGAAGTTAATTTGAAAAGAGTCACTCTGACAGACGAACTTCACTCTTTCAAAATTCGAATTTCGAAGAAAGTGAACTACTGTGCCTTTTGAATGTACTAGGAACAGACGAATTTTGGGTTTCCAAAATTTGAATTTCGAAGGCACTGTAGAAAATTGAAAACACTGTTCACACTTAACAGAAAAACTTTCTTCTTGAAAATTCGTATGTCACATTATGAAAATATTTTGTAAGTTTCAAAATTCAAATTTCACTTCATGAACAGACGAACTTCGTGCTGTAACGTTGGAAGCTTTAACCTTCGGTTCCTTCAAAATTCGTCTATTGACCAACCAAAATTCGAATTTCAGTATGTCAGAAGCATTAAATGTTGTTGGTTAATGGATAGTTTTTCAGAGTAACCGTTGGATAACTTCCCCAACAGATAGATTTTGTCTCTAACGGATATTTGAGACCTAAATCTATAAATATAACATCATTTGAAGTTATGGGTAATGAATCAAACTTGTATATACCAAATTTCTGCCAAATCTTCTTCTCAAAAGCTTTTATCCTCTCAACTTCAATATCTGTACTTTAACCTTCATATCTACTCTATTCAAGAGAGTTATATCTTTGTAAACAATCTACTCTTCATCTGGAAGATAGATTTACTTGTGAGGGGAAATCACAAGGGGATTGGGAAGCACATTGTAGAAGTGCTTAGAGAGATTGAGAAAGCTCCAGAAACAGAGCATACTTGTTGTACTGTGGCATTAGCAAGAAGCCTGTGAAATTCTTGCTGTATAGTGGAAAAATCTCAAGAGTTGTCTTGGGGACTGGACGTAGGTTAAGTGGATAGACCGAACCAGGATAAATTACTGAGTCTTCTTCTCCTCATCTTTACTTTTCAGCTTGCTCTGTTTTGCATGTTGCTTCCCTTATATTGTGCTATCTTCACCCATTTCACTTTGTGCAGAAAAATTTCAATCTTCCCAATTCACCCCCTCTTGGGAAGTCAGCCTTGTTAACAAGTGGTATCAGAGCCCGGATTCTCATTCAAGGGTTCTCACAGTCCGGGAATTAAGATGGCTGGCTTTGGAGAAAGCATACTTCTTGAAGGGAACAACACTAATAGACCACCAGGCTTCAGTGGTGAACATTATGGGTACTTGAAGATGAGGATGTAGATCTTCCTCCAATCAATTGATCTTGATATCTAGTCAGTCATTGAGAAAGGAGATTTTGTCCCAATGACTCTAACTGAAGATGGAAGACACAAAGAGAAGCTAGAAGCAGAGTGGAATGAGGAAGACAGAAGGAGAGTACTACTAAATTTCAAAGCAAAGCATTGCTTAGTCAGTGCCCTGAATCAGGACGAATTCTACAAAGTCTCACAATGCTCCACTGCAAAAGGGATGTGGGACACTCTGCAAATTGCACATGAAGGAACAACTGGGGTCAGGGAGAACAGACTGAACACATGCATTGGAGAGTATGAAAGCTTCAGAATGACAGAAGGAGAAATTGTAAAGGAGCTGCAAAAGAGATTCACTCTCATTGTGAATCAATTGAACAGCCTGGGAAAGGAATACACTTAGTCTAAAAAAGTAAGAAAGATACTCTGAGCTCTTCCTCTGGAATGGCAGCCCAAGGTGACAGCAATAGAGGAAGCCAGAGGAGAATCAATGGCCTCTGTCATAGCTCTCTTTGGCAGTCTTGAGGAGTATAAAGGAAAAATTAAAGCTCTCAAGGAAGCTGGGCTGGACAAAAAGAAGAAAGGCCTTGCTCTCAAAGCTGCAGATGAAAAGGAAGAATAATCTGATGAAAGAGATGAGCTGGATGAGGAAACTCTGGCTATGATGGTCAGAAAATTCAGAAGATTCTACAACAAGAAGAAGAATAAGAGATTCTTCAAGAAGGGAGTAGCTGGTGAAAGCAAGAAAGAGGCAAAAGAGCCTGTGACTTGCTATGAATGCAAGAAGCAGGGACACATCAAATGAGATTGTCCTCAATTTCTCAAAAAGCAAGAAAAGGACAAGAAAGCTACAGACAAAGGGAAGAAGAAGAAATCCTACATCTCATCAATATGGGGCAACAGCTCAGATGAGGAAGAAAAGGATGAAGATGAGATTGCCAACATTTGTCTGATGGCGCTTGCTTCTGAGGAAGCTGAACCCTCATGCAGCAGTGATCAGGAAGAAGAGGTATATGAATCTGAACCTTCCCATTCTGAGTTACTTGATGCATTTCATGAGCTTCATGATGAGATTATTAAAGTTGCTAAAGAACTAAAACTAGCGAAGAGAAAGATTAATAAACTGGAATCTCAAAACAACAGTTCTAAAATTACCTCTCTACCTACTGCTAAATCTGTTTGCTGTACTTCATGCATTGAACTAAAGCAAACTAATGATTACTTGGTAAAAAGCATGTCTAGGCTTACTAGAGGTAAAGATATGTTGTTTGCCCTAATGGGGAGCTAAAGAATATCACAAGGAAAAGCTAGTCTTAGCTATGATCCATGTGCTGTCAAGGAAAAGATAAGGAAGAGAAACCAGAATGCATATATGAGGCATTTTGTGCATGCTGAGAGCAACAAAAAGAAAGATCACATGTCATCTCGCATTGAAACATATAATCAACCAAAGCATGCAAGACAAAAGTATTATCTACATTGTTTTCTTCCTACTTCTCAATCTAGCAGTCCCTTCACTACCTGTCATTTCTGTAACAAAAAGGGACATATTTCCAGTTCTTGTGCTTTGAAGGAAAATGGACTTGGCAGGAAAGTTGAATGGGTTCCCAAAGTTGCATCTGCATCTAGGGAAAAATCTACTAACCAAATAGGACCCAAGCAAATTTGGGTACCTAAAAGGAAAACATAAACATTATTTTGCAGGTCTGTCTAAAAGCTAAGAAAAGCAACAAATGGTATATGGACAGTGCTTGCTCAAGTCACATGACTGGTGATAAGGAGAAGTTCATCACCCTTAGAGACAAGAAAAGAGGAAAGGTGACATTTGGAGGTGATCAATATGGCAAAGTTGTTGGTATTGGCATTGTGGGCAAAAATCCGGAAACATCTATTGAAGAGGTGCTGTTTGTGATTGGCCTCAACCACAATTTGCTGAGCATGAGGCAGACCTGTGATAAAGAAAATTGGGTGTTGTTTGACTTAAAGTTTTGCCTCGTCATTAGAAAAAGTGATCACAAAGTAATCCTCAAAGCTCAAAGGGATGGTAACTGTTATACTATTGATCTTGATGAACTTCCTTCCTTGGATTCTATATGTTTAATTAGTCAAGATAATGATAGCTGGTTATGGCATAGGAGATTAGCTCATGTGAACATGAATCATTTGTCTAAGCTAGTTAAAAATGAGCTAGTAACTGGTTTGCCAAAAATATCTTTTGAAAAGGATAAAGAATGTGATGCATGCTTAAGAGGAAAACAAACTAAATCATCTTTTAAATTTAAAAATGTAGTTACCACAACAAGACCACTTGAATTGCTGCATATGGACTTAATTGGACCATCTAGGGTGAAAAGTCTTGGTGGTAATCTGTATGTGCTTGTAATTGTAGATGATTACTCTAGATTCACTTGGACATTATTTCTATCCTCTAAAATTGATACCTTTGATGCATTTGTAACCTTAGCTAAGAAAGTGCAAAATGAGAAAGGTATTTCTATTGTGTTTATCAGGTCAGACCATGGAGGAGAGTTTGAAAATGCATACTTCCTGGAGTACTGCAATGAGCATGGGATTGACCACAACTTCTCAGCTCCAAGGACCCCTCAACAAAATGGGGTAGTAGAAAGGAAGAACAGAACTATTGGAGAGATGGCTAGAGCTATGCTGAATGAGAAGGAACTCTCTCAAGTGTTTTGGGCTGATGCAGTGAATACAACAAGCTACATCATAAATAGAGCCTACATCAGACCAATCCTTGGGAAGACTCCACACGAGCTGTACAAGGGAAGAAAGCCAAATATGTCCCATCTCCATGTGTTCGGATGCAAATGCTTCATTCACAATAATAGGAAAGAAAATATGGGTAAGTTTGATGCTAAATCCGATGAAGGTATATTTCTGGGCTATTCTAGTAGGAGTAAGGCATATAGAGTTTATAATAAAAGATCAAATGTGGTAGAAGAATCTGTGCATGTGGTTTTCATTGAAAATGAAATTGTTTCAAAACATGTTACCAATAAGAATGATCTTGCTTTCAACTTTGAAAAACTGGATATTTCTGATAAAAGTAAAACTGAACCTCCAAAGATATCTGAATCTGTTAACACAGAGGAAGATATCCAGGAGCAAGAGTTTGATGAAGAAAATAATGAAGAAACATCTCAAGAACTCCCTAGAGCTTGGAGATATTAAAGGAATCATCCTGTTGATCAAGTAATAGGGAATGTTCAAGAGAGAGTCAAAACCAGAAAATAGTTAAGGGATCAAATGCTCAACTGCCCTTTCATTTCTCAAACTGAACCCAAATGTGCTGAAGAAGCCTTAACTAATGAATACTGGATTTTGGCTATGCAAGATGAATTAAATCAATTTGAAAGAAATCAAGTTTGAGATTTAGTGCCTAGACCCAAAAATCATCCTGTTATTGGTACCAAATGGGTTTTTGGAAATAAAATTGATGAATCTGGAACAATAATCAGAAATAAAGCTAGATTGGTTGCTAAAGGGTATAATCAGGAAGAAGGTATTGATTTTGAAGAAACCTTTGCACTAGTAGCTAGATTAGAAGCTATAAGAATACTGCTAGCATATGCATGCATGAAAAATATTTTACTGTATCAAATGGATGTAAAGAGTGCCTTTCTAAATGGATATATCATAGAAGAAGTTTATGTAGATCAACCTCCAGGTTTTGAGGATTCTACAAAACCAAACCATATTTATAAACTGAAGAAAGCTCTTTATGGTTTAAAACAAGCCCCTAGAGCATGGTATGAGAGACTGAGCAATTTTCTAACTGAAAAGGGGTTCAACAGAGGCAAAGTTGACACAACTTTATTCACTAAGAAAGAAAATAAAGATTTACTAATTGTTCAAATCTATGTTGATGATATTATTTTCGGTGCTACTAATGAAACACTTTGCAAGAAATTCTCTGAGTTAATGAGGGGAGAATTCGAGATGTCCATGATGGGTGAACTCAACTTCTTCCTTGGACTACAAATCAGACAGCTTGATGATGGTATCTTTCTCAGTCAATCCAAGTATCTAAAGGAGCTGCTAAAGAAGTTTGGAATGGAGAATGCCAAGCCAATGGGAACACCTATGGCTATTGCAACCAAACTGGGCATGGATGAGAATGGAAAGATGTTTGACATTGCTCAGTATAGAAGAATGATTGGATCCCTGCTGTACTTAATTGACAGCAGACCTGACATTATGTTCAGTGTCTGTATGTGTGCAAGGTTCCAATCATGCCCCAAAGAAACCCATGCAACAGCTGTGAAAAGAATTTTCAGATATCTTATTGGAACATCACAGATGGGTCTTTGGTATCCAAAAAGCAATGGAAAAGATCCCAAAGGATACACTGATGCTGATTTTGCAGGATCCAAAATTGACAGAAAAAGCACAAGTGGAACTTGTCAGTTTCTTGGAGGATCCTTGGTTTCATGGTTCAGCAAAAAGCAAAACAGTGTGGCCCTATCCACTACAGAAGCTGAGTATGTTGCAGCTGGAAGCTGTTGTGCCTAATTCATCTGGATGAAGCAGTAGCTTGAAGATCTTGAGGTTAAAATGAAAGAGATACCAATCATGTGTGACAACCAAAGTGCCATAAATATCACCAAGAATCCTGTCATGCATTCAAGGATGAAACATATTGAAGTTAGGCACCACTTCATAAGGGATCACGTTCTGAAAGGAGAAGTTAAGCTGGAGTACATCCCGACAGAGGATCAAGTTGCTGATATACTCACAAAGCCTCTATCAGAAGACAGGCATTGCAAAATAAGGAGAGAATTGGGTATGGTAAATCCCAGTGAACTGTAAGTTATTCTCGTGCAATCTTATTTTCAAAGGTTAATTCTAACTTTGGCATCGGAGTATGTTTAATTTAAGTTGTAGGTGCTCCTCATAAGATTCAATGGCAATAAACTTGAAGATTGGAGCACACTAGAATGGAACAACCAGAAAGTGAAGTAAATGACAAAAATTCTAAGTTCTGGATCTATTCTGTAAGTTTTTAAAGATGAAATTCATATTTTAAATGTGTGTTGGACGTATTTTGCTTCATAAACTGTGTTTTTGAACTGGTCAACGTGGTCAACATTCGAATTTTAGTTGACGAATAGACGAACTTCGAACTGTTATGCCTTGGAACAGTTCTCGGTAATACCTCAAAATTCATCTGTTGAATCCTGGAAGTTCGAATTTTCAAGATTAAAAATTTCAAAGTTATGTTTGTCCATCACTGTTATATGAATTATCACTTCTTAACCTACGAATGTTGGACAACCTTTACAAAAGTTGAAAAATTTGAATTTTCAGTTCAAAATTCGTCTGTTGAATCATGTTCTGCATGTTGAATACTTGAAAGATGAAGTTCTGCATGCTTAATTCGTCTATTGGTTGTTGTTTTGTTTGTTGCCTGCTGTTTTCTCTTCAACATTCGAACTTTGTTGGAATAAAATTCGTCTATTGTGCTTGTATTGCTTGTTCCAAGCCTCTGTCAAATGAACTTTCAGATGAAAATTTGCCTGTCAGTAAGCTTTGCTAAACGGTTTAACTTGTAACTGCCCGAAGTTTGAATTTTGAACCCCTCAAAATTCGTCTGTCAGACGGTTACATACATTAAAACCGATGGTTTTCTCTTGAACAGACGCAACCCTATTCTTAACTCCTCTGAGTCTGTTCCAATCCTCTCATCAAATCTTAATTTTTGACCAAAAACTGCCATTTCCCACCGATTAAACTTCCTTTCGCATCCTATAAACCTATTCTAAGCCGCATTCTACAACATTCATCCAAAAAATGGTAAGAGTCAAAAATACTGAAGCTGGGAAAGCTGGAGCCCGACCAAAGAGGAATGTTAAATCACAATATGCCTCGAAGGAAGGAGAGAAATCAAAGAGAAAAGCCGAATCCAGTAAGGCAACTCCCACAAAACGCCAAAAGACTGCATCCAAAGCAGATTCTCAGAAAGTTGGACCCTCCTCACCAAAAAGTACAGAACCTTCGGTTCCAGTTCCTTCAGAAGCTGCTGCTGTAACTTCCACTTCGTCGTTCAGTACTCAATCTGGAGAGTACAAGCTTACTACACTGCCACTTTGGAGCACTCCATAGATTCAAGAGGAATACTCCACCAAGTTTGCCAATAAGAAGGTAATCAAGCCACATTGTGTATATTTGGAAGATTTCTTGGTCTCCAATAATTTTGATGCTGGTATATGGATGCTGAGATACAAGAATCTATTGGAAGTATTAGAGAGATATGATGATAAGGTGGTGAAGTCATGGTACGCCTCTTTAAAATATAACAGCAAGAAGAAGAAGTGGGCAGTCAATCTAAGGTCTAGGACCATTTGGCTTACTGATGAGACATTCAATGAGGTGCTGGAGATCCCTGGGCACGATGGACTCAAGATTGATATCAATGCCTCTGGTACATGGATGAGGCAGATATGACTGATGAAGAAGGTGGTCCTTCTCTGAACTACAAGGAGAGTACTATTCTTAGCACACTGTTCAGAAGGAGGGAAAATTGGCCATCCATAAACATGTTGAAGCCCACAGACCTCAGTGTTCAAGTGAGGATCCTGTACTACATAGTGTCCAGGATTATATTCAACAAAGGAGGCAGCTTCAACTTGATAACAAGGGCAGAGGCACATGTCATGGCTGCCATCATGCTTGGGAAACTATTAATATAGGACACCTCATTCTCCAACGTATGATCAAGGCTAGAGATCAGAGGAAGGACTCCACACTCCCTTATGCTGCTTTCATCTCCAGAATTCTGTAGTATGCCAGAATTCAACATATTGAGAAAGGGAAGGGCAAGCCCATTGAAATCTTCAAAGAAGAGGAACTGCAGAGGATGGGCATTGAAAGAGATAAAGGAAGATGGGTTGGAAAGGGAGCAGGGAGATTTGAAGATTTGTTCTTTGTTGCTGATGCCTCCTTACAGCAAGAAGGCACCTCTGAGGCTTCTGTCAGATCTGTACCTTAGCCTACTCAGCCAATTCCATCTCCATCCAAGCCCACTCATATTCCTTCTACTCCTTCCTCATGGGCCAAGCCAACCAAGATCACTGAGTTGTATGATAGCCTGTCTACACTCATTCTCAGCATCAGAGATGAGCAAAATGCCAAATTTGCTCATCTGTAAGATTAGATCCATCAGTTGGCTATGAACATAAAGGTGGTGGCTGATGCTTATGAAGAGATCAGAAGTGCAATCCCTGCCACTTCAGTTCCACCTCAGCCAGGGTCCTCTGTGCCTGTCCAATCTCCAACTCCTAAGCCTCCAAGCCCCTTCGAGATTGCCTTCTCTGACCATGATGATGATATAGATGGTGCTGGTGCAATGAGGACACCAAGTCCTGGTCCACCCTTGGACTATGGTTTGGAAGAAGAAGGACTTCAAGAAACAGGCCCTCATGAGCCTATGCAAGAAGATGCTCAGGGTTCAATTTTATCAATTCAAGAATTTGAGCAAGTTGAAAGACTGGTTGCAGCCATTTCAACCTCTTTTATGCAGGAAGGTGTGAGCAATGAAGAGAGGAGCATTGTACCTGTTGTTGATTATATTGCCATTGCTCACATTGCTCACAATGCTCTATTGCAAGCTCAAAGAAGAAGGCTTGAAGAAATGTTTCCTCTTGCTGAACCAGCTTCTCCTTCTCTTGCTGTGTATGGGCTTTCAGAGGAACAGAGAGCTCAACTGGCTCTTTCCAGGAAGGAAATGCAAGAGCTACTTGAGATTTCTAATGATGAAGAACCTAGCCCTGAGCCTGCTGAGCCTCCTACACCAGTATAGCCAGAAATACCTTTTGCTTCTGTGCCACTTCGTGCTATTCCTATCTCACAGATCCCTCCTCCGGGTGATTTTGTTGGCCTTCCTGATGATGCCAAAAAGGGGGAGAAGATTGGGCAAACTAGAAAGTCTGCTACCACTGAGCAATCTGGGAAAGGGAAAACGTACAGCAAGAAGACCAAGCCCAAGAAGAAATGATTGAAGATTTGCTTAGAGATTAGGCTTGAGTCCTCTTGTAGTGTTTTGTGTTTCTGTTGCTATTTTGAATGTTTGCATTTTGTATTGAATATTAGAACTTTGTTTAATTTGGTTTTTGTATAGCAACTCTTGATTAAATGAATGGATTTGTTTGTTGCAATGTTTTGTGCATATTACTCTTTGAATATCTTCACTTGATCTACTGTGTATGATGTCTTTTGAAAAATAATGCATATGTTGAGGGGGAGCTTGTTAAAGCAAACCCAAGTACTAATCTAATTTGTGAGTTGTTTTGTCATCATCAAAAACAGGGAGAATGTTGAATCAAGAGTTTTGATGATTCAAAACCAACATCCAAGAGCTTGGATTGAAGATATCAAAGGAGATGAAAGTATTTCAAGTGAAGAATTTCTGAGTAATGGCTGCTAGATCTTCTGTAGGATCTTTTGTCATGTTTAAATGAGGGTAAATGATTTTGATTTTAAGAAAAGATGTTTTTAAACCTTGATTTTATGATAAATCTTGACTTATTTGAAAAATACCCACAAACAGACAAAGTTTGAAAGTTTAAACTGAACTATCATATTGGAAATTCGAACTTTGCCTTTGGAAATTCGAATTTTGAGCTAAAACTAAATAAATCTGAAAAGATGTCTCTCTGTCAGTCGAATTTTGGTTTTCCAAAATTTGAATTTTCATCCAAGTCTAAAAGAAGCCTTTTTGCTACAGACAAACTACACATCTTCAAAATTTGAATTTCAGAAAAACTTTCTTCTTGAAAATTCGTATGTCACATTGTGAAAATATTTTGTAAGTTTCAAAATTCAAATTTCACTTCATGAACAGACGAACTTCGTGCTGTAACGTTGGAAGCTTTAACCTTCGGTTCCTTCGAAATTCTTCTGTTGACCAATCAAAATTCGGATTTCAGTATGTCAGAAGCATTAAATGCGGTTGGTTAACGGATAGTTTTTTAGAGTAACCATTTGATAACTTCCCCAATGGATAGATTTTGTCTCTAACGGACATTTGAGACCTAAATCTATAAATGTAACATCATTTGAAGTTATTGGTAACGAATCAAACTTGTATATACCAAATTTCTGCCAAATCTTCTTCTCAAAAGCTTTTATCCTCTCAACTTCAATATCTGTACTTTAACCTTCATATCTACTTTATTCAAGAGAGTTATATCTTTGTAAATAATCTACTCTTCATTTGGAAGATAGATTTACTTGTGAGGGGAAATCACAAGGGGATTGGGAAGCACATTGTAGAAGTGCTTAGAGAGATTGAGAAAGCTCCAGAAACAGAGCATACTCGTTGTACAGTGGCATTAGCAAGAAGCCTGTTGAATTCTTGCTGTATAGTGGAAAAATCTTAAGAGTTGTCTTGGGGACTGGACATAGGTCAAGTGGGTAGACCGAACCAGGATAAATTACTGAGTCTTCTTCTCCTCATCTTTACTTTTCAGGTTGCTCTGTTTTACACGTTGCTTCCTTTATACTGTGCTATCTTCACCCATTTCACTTTGTGCAGAAAAATTTCAATCTTCCCAATTCACCCCCTCTTGGGAAGTCAGCCTTGTTAACAGTATGAAAACAAGTTGCATTGATTTATAAGTTCAGCACAGATATTTAATCAAATTCAAAACAAGTACATAGATTTAAGTTTCAATAGAGACAAAATTACAAATATAGAATCATAAGATTTAAGCCCTAAGATTCTAAAGATTGTCACTCCTTCCTGGTCTTGAGTTTAATCTTCTTCTTGCCATATGTCTTTCCTAATTGCCCAGCAGTTTCAAATTGTCCAACTGCAACTTCTCCAATTTGCCTATCGTTCTTCTCCTTCTTTTTGGCATCGTTAGACGCAGGAGCTTGTTCATAGGGAGGAGGTATTTGAGACATGGGAATGGCTTGAAGAGAAATTGGTATAAATGGCACAGAGAGAGGTATTTGAGGAAGATCATCATTAGCATTTGAAGTCAGTTCTTGAACCTCCCTTCAAATATTGGCCAGCCAAGCTCATTATTCCACTGAGAGGCCATATCTAGAAGATGGAGGTTGAGGAACAAGTAGAGGAAACATTTCATCTTGCCTTTGCTTTTGTGCCTGCACTATAGCATTATGTGCAATAACAGCAAGGTCCATATAAGGCCGATGCCCCTTTCCTCATTAAGAGCAATTTGAATAATTGGTGTAGTGGTGAAATTTGCAACAAGCTTCTCTATTTGCTTAGTCTTTTGTCATGAAAAAATTGATTTTTGAGCAATATACTCTATCAATAGCTCATAAGAGCCTTTTGCCTGAGTGGCTTCTTCCTTCATGGCATAGTCCAGATATGGCCAGGACTGGTTTCATTGCTGGAGGCTTAAGGGGTAGTAGCAGTAGCAGCATTAGGAGAATCTATCTTAAAAGGGCTTGGAACTTGAGGAGAGATAAATTTGAGGGGTTCAGAGATACCGGTCCAAGGATGTGCTAATGTGGTTAGAATAGAATTACGAATATCATCATAGGCATCAATAATTATCTTGAGATTCTTGCCTAGGTTAGTTATTTGATTTTGTAGGTATGCATACTGAGCATTCTATTCCTCCTTAATACTGAGCATCATTTCTGATAGGCAATCAAAGAGTTCAAGTATGGTATTAGGGGTGGCCATAGTCGTTGGAATGGAAGGTTTAGGTTGCTAGGTAGGTTAAGGTTGGGTTGGCTGTGGTTCAAGTTGTATGGGTGGAGCAGCCTCAGATGTAGTCTCTTGCCATTGTGACTCTCCCCCTTCATAAAATAAAGCCTTGAATTTACCAGCTCCCTTTCCAATCCATCTGCACTCTTTCCTTTCAATCCTCATTCTCATAAGCTCTTCTTCTTTAAACTCCTTAGTTGGCTTCCCTTTGCTTTTCTCCAAATGTTGTATTTTGGCAAATTTGAGCAGCTTGGTGATAATGGAGGCATAGGGCAAGGTTGAATCTTTTCTTTGATCTCTTTCCTTGATCATCCTATGAAAGGTTATGTAACCCAGGTTGAGCTGCTTTCTGCTAATTAAGGATGTCATTACATGAGCCTCTGCCCAAGTAATCAGATTGAAGCTTCCTCCCTTAAAGATAATCCTTGACACTATATAATACAGGACTCTCACTTGTAAGCTGAAGTCAGAGGGCTTTACAATTTTCGGAGGAGGCTTATTCACATGCCTTTTGAAGAGAGCATTCAAGATTGTGCTTTCCTTATAATTCAAAAATTCCCTACCTTCCTCTTCTACATCCTCATCCTCATCCATGTATTTGGAGGTAAAGATATCATTCATGAATTTCTCTTGTTCAGGAATCTCTAAAACCTCATTGATATTCTCATATGATAGCCATAGATTCCTAGAACTAAGTGTTACTTGGTACTTCCTCTTCTCAGTATTATATTTCAATGCAGCATACCAAGTTTTGATCACCTCATCATTATATCTTTCTTTAATTTTCAACAAATTTTTACATTTGCCCATATAAATTCCAACATCAAAGTTGTTTGAAACTAGAAATTCCTCTAAATTGGTGTAGTGAGGGTTGATTACCTCCTTTGCAGTAAACTTCATGGTAAACTCCTTTAAGATTTGTTCAGAGTTGTAAAGAGGGTTTGTAGTCATCTGCAATTTTTTTGACTTAGTGATGGATGTAGGGGCAGCAGGGACTGATTTCTTTGATTTTGCCTTAGAGTTGTTTTTTGTTTCTTTAATGGAGTCCCTTTATTGGATTAGGCCTTCCTTTTATGGGTATCTCCTTCCTTTGAAGCATACTAAGATTTGGTGGAACGTTTGGGCCTAGCTTGCTCTTTCCCAATGTTGGCATTTTTCACTCTAACCATTTTCATGAGAGATTTGTGTTGAAAGATGCTCTGGAGAGGTTCATAAGGTTCGGGTTGAAGTTTAGTCAGTGGAAAATGGAGTTTAACTGAAGGAATTTAAGAATGGTTGAGAGAGAAGAGGAATAACTTCGGTTGAAAGACGAATAAGGTTGCATTTGTTCAGAGTATGACGCTTTGAATTTGCTTATGTATCCATCCGATAGACAAATTGTGGCAGTCAAAATTTATATTTCGGTCAGTTATGTTGCCTATATATATAGAGAAATTGTCTTGATAGATGAATTTTCAACCTTAAAGTTTTTCTATCAAAGACTTAACATATGGAGGATGTCTTCAATAGTCGAATGTCAGTCTTGAAATTCGACTATTAGAGACTATTATCAACAAATGTTTCAACAAACAAATTTTGTGCTCTCAAAGTTTGAATGTTGAAGTCATTCACTGATGGTAATCAAACACAAGAGATCCAATAGACGAATGTTGGGATTGAAAGTTCATATTTTGAGACTTTATGAAGAGTTGTCTAAAATGTGAATATTGAATTATCAAAATTCAATAGTTGTCCATACAGGAAAAGCAAACGCATATACCAATATTCAAAATTCAAATTTCAATTTATCAATAGACAAATTTCGAGTGGACCAAAAATTTGTATAGCATGGAAATCATTGAAATACGACTGTTTAAGCTTAAAGTTCAAATTTTAACTATGCAAAGTCATTCAACAAGCTGGATAAAGTATGAAAATTCATCTTTTAGCAGTCAAAATGGAAATTTTGCAGGATTGAACTTATAGATAGATGCTGAACATTCAAATTCCATATTTCTTCAGCAAATGTTGATTGAGTAAGTATGAGATACTCCAATATATTGATTTTTCTATCACTTAAACTCATGAGGAGTACCTGCAAAACATATTAAACATACTCCAATGCTTAAATTAGAGTTTGACTTAACAAATTATCTTTAGAAAGTAAATAGATTTGGTAAGAATTTTGCTTATAGTTTATTGGGATTTACCATTCCCAATTCTCTTCTAATTTTACAATATTTGTCCTCTAGAAGTGGCTTAGTCAAGATATCTGCAAGTTGATCTTTTGTAGGGACAAATTTCAATATAATGTCTCTTTTTAGAATGTGGTCCCTTATAAAATGATGTCTGACCTCAATGTGCTTTGTCCTTGAATGCATCACTGGATTCTTCATGATGTTGATGGTACTTTGATTATCACATCTCACAGGTATTTCCTTCATCTCAATTTTAAGATCTTCAAGTTGTTGCTTCATCCAAAAGTTTTGAGCACAACAGCTTCCTATGTATTTGACTTTTGCTATGGAGAGAGTCATACTATTATGCTTCTTGCTAAACCATAAGACTAGAAATCCTCCAAGAAACTGGCATGTATCACTTATACTTTTTCTGTTAGTCTTGGATCCAGTAAAGTCAGTAGCAATGTACCCAAGAAGCTCTTCTCCATTGGCCTTTGGATACCAGAGTCCCATATATGATGTTCCAATTAGATATTTGAATATTCTATTGACAGCTATTGCATGGGACTCTTTGGGATATGATTGGAACCCAGTATACATGTAGACACTGAACATGATGTTAGATTTACTAGCTGTTAGGTACAGTAAGGAACTAATCATTCTTCTATATTGAGTTATATCAAGTGGTTTTCTTCCTTCATCTATATCAAGCTTTGTGGCAATGGCCATTGAAGTTCCCATTGATTTTAGCATTTTCCATTCCAAATTTCTTCAGCAACACTTTTAGATATTTAGATTGATTCAGGAAGATGCCATCATCACATTATTTGATTTGCAGTCTAAGGAAAAAGTTGAGTTCTTCCATCATTGACATCTCGAATTCACTCTGCATTAGCTTAGAGAAATCGTTACACAAAGATTCATTAATGGCACCCAAAATAATGTCATCAACATATATTTGAATAATAGGTAAATCTTTGTTTTCCTTTTTAGTAAACAGAGTTTTATCAACTTTGCCTCTATCGAATCCCTTTTCAATTAGAAAGTTAATTAGGTTTTTGTACCATGCTATAGGTGCTTGTTTTAAATCATGGAGAGCTTTCTTCAATTTATATATATGATTCGATTTAGCAGAGTCCTCATAGCCAGGAGGTTGGTCAACATAAATATCTTCCATGATATAATCATTCAGAAAGGCACTTTTTACATCCATTTGCTACAACATTATATCTTTTATACAAGCATAGGGTAGAAGAATTCTTATTGCTTCCAATCTTGCAATTGGAGCAAAAGTTTCCTCATAATCTATACCTTCTTCTTGATTATATCCTTTGGCTACCAATTTGGCTTTATTTCTAATTATTGTTCTAGATTCATCAAGTTTGTTTCTGAATACCCATTTGATTCCAATAATCAGGTGATCATCAGGCCTAAGCACTAAGTCCAAAACTTGATTCCTTTTAAACTGATTTAGTTCTTCTTGCATAGCTAATAGCCAGTACTTATCTCTTAAAGCTTCTTTTAGTGTAGTCAAGTTTAATTTGAAAATAAATGTACAATTATTTATTTGATCCCTAAGTTATCTTCTGGTTTTAGCATTCTCCTGAATATCTCTAATTACTTGATCAACAAGATGACCCCTTTGATATCTCTAAGATTTAGGTAGTTCTTGAGAAATTTCTTCATTATCGTCACTTTCCAGATCTTTCCCCTAAATATCTTCCTCTACAACAGTAGATTCTAATATTTTTGGAGGTTTAGTTTTATTTTCGTTAGAGAGGTTCATGTTTTTGAAACTAGAAATTAGTTCGTCCTCATCTAAATAGTTCCATTTTCAAAGAATACCATATGCATAGATTCTTCAATGGTCTTAGACTTTTAATTAAATACTTTATATGCTTTGCAGCTACTTGAGTAGTCAAGAAATATATCTTCATCTAATTTAGCATCAAACTTACCCAGATTTTCTTTTCCATTGTTATGAATGAAGCACTTGCATCCAAATACATGTAGGTGTGAGAGATTTAACTTTCTTCCTTTGTAAAGCTCATAAAGTGTCTTCCCTAAGATTGGTCTGATGTATGCTCTATTGATGATATAATTGTTGTGTTTACTGCATCATCCCAGAAGTATTAAGGAAGCTCTTTCTCATTTAATATTGCTCTTGCTATTTCTCCCAAGGTTATGTTTTTCCTCTCCGCCATGCCATTTTGCTGAGGTGTTCATAGGGCTAAGAAGTTGTGATCAATTCCATGTTCTTCACAATACTCCAAGAAGCTTGAGTTTTTGAATTCACCTCCATGATCATACCTGATAGACATAATAGAAATACCCTTCTTATTTTACACTTTCTTAGCTATGGTTACAAATGCATCAAATGTCTCATCTTTGGAGGAAAGAAATAAAGTCCAAGTGAATTTAGAATAGTCATCCACAATTACTAACATATACAGATTTCCACCAATACTTTTTACTCTAGATGAACCTATCAAATCCATATGTAGTAGCTGTAATGGTCTAGATGTAGAGATGACATCTTTAGATTTAAAGGAGGACTTAGTTAGTTTTCCTTTAAGACAAGCATCACATTCTCTATCCTTTTCAAAAGAAATCTTAGGCAAACTAGTAACTAACTCATTTTTAATTAACTTATTTAGTTGGTTCATGTTGACATGTGCTAGTCTTCTATGCCATTACCAACTTTCCTTATCTTTACTGATTAAACTAATTGAATATAGGTTAGGAAGTTCATATAAATCAATAGAATATCAGTTACCATCCCTTTGAGTTTTGAGGATAACCTTGTGATTACTTTTTCTGATGACCAAGCAAAATTCTAAGTCAAATAGTACCCAATTTCCTTTGTCGCAAGTCTGACTCACACTCAGCAAGTTGTGGTTGTGACTAATTACAAATAGCACCTCTTCTATGGATGTTTCTGTATTTCTACCCACGATACCAATGCCAACCATCTTGCCATATTGGTTACCTCCAAAAGTCAATTTTCTTTTTTTCTTGCCTCAGAGGATGATGAACTTCTCCTTATCACTATTCATATGTCTTGAGCATGCATTGTTCATATACCATTTGTTACTCTTACTAGCTTTAAGACATACCTGCAAAACAAAATTTAGTCTTTCTCCTTAAGTATCTAAATCCGTTTGGGTCCTTTTTTGTTAGTAGTATTCTCCCTAGGTACAGATGTACGTTTGAGAACCCATTCAACCTTCCTGCCAAGTCCATTTTTCCTTAAAGAGCATGAACTGGAAATGTGCCATTTCTTGTTGCAAAAGTGACAAGTGATAAAGGGACTGTTCGATTGAGATGTAGGAAGAAAGCAATGCAGATACTATTTTTGTTTTACATGTTTAGATTGGGTATGAGTCTCAATAGTTTTCAAAGAGTCACATTTCTTCTCATAACCATTTGCACACACAAAATACCTCATATACAGATTTTGGTTTTTCTTCTTAATCTTTTCTTTGATTGCATAAGGGTCATAACCAAGACCAGCCTTACCTTATACAATCCTTTGGTTACCCAACAAAGCATACAACATATCTTTGCCTTTTGTAAAATTAGCTAAGCTCTTAAGAAGATATTTATTTTTCTTTTTATGCTCTATGCATGATGTATAATAGATGGATTCATCTTTATGTTGTGATGTAATGTCAGGAATTTTACATTTTGACTCTAGTTTGTTAATTTTCTTCTTAGCTAGCTTTAGTTCTTTTGCAATCTTGATGAACTCATTATGCAGGTCATGAAATGCATCAAGTAATTTAGAATAAGAAGGGTCAGAATCATTTACCTCATCTTCATTTTGACTATCAGATTGATTCTATGCTCCTTCTTAGCATATGCTACCAAGCATATGTTAGCAATCTCTTCCTCATCTTCATCTTCTTCATCTAAGTTGTTGCCCTAGATTAAGAAGATATATGCCTTTTTCTTTTTTCTTTTATCAGCAGCTTTAATTTCATTATCTTGCCTTTTTATGAACTGTGGACATTCTCATTTGATGTGCCCTTACTTCTTGCACTCAAAGCAAGTTATGGGTTCCTTATTTTCCCTTTTGCTGCTTGTTCCTGCTCCTTTAATGGCTGTCACCTTTAGTTTCTATTCAATGGGCAGAGCTTTGAGGATTTTCCTGACTTTTCCAAGTTAAGATAATTCCTTCTCAAGACTTTTCAGTTGGTTCACAATGAGAGTGAACCTCTTTTGCAGATCCTTGATACTCCCTCCTTTCTTTATTCTAAAGCTTTCAATTTCTCTAATGTAAGAGTCCAACTTGTTTTCTCTCACTCTAGCGGTTCCTTCATGTGCAATTTCTAGAGTATCCCACATTCCTTTAGTTGTAGAATAATGGGAGACTCTGTGAAATTTGTCTTGATTTAGAGCATTGATCAAGCAGTGTTTTGCTTTGAAGTTAAGCAAAACTCTTCTTTTGTCTTTATCATTCTACTCCTCTTTAGGCTTCTCTTTATAAGTGCCATCATCATGTAGTTTCACTGGCACAAAGTCACATTTTTTGATAACTGACCAAATCTCTAGGTCTATTGACTGAAGATATATTTGTATCCTCATCTTCGAATATCCACAATGCTCTCCACTAAAGCCTGGAGGCCTATTAGTATTGTTGGCTTCTAGTAATATGCTTTCTCCAAAGCCAACCACTTGTTCTCCTGGATGGTTAAATCCTTCAGTTGGGAGTCTAAGCTAAGATACTACTTGTTAGAGTAGTTGGCTTCCCAAGAGGGGGGTAAATTGGGAAGTTCAAAATTTTTTTACAAAAAATATAATTTCACAGTGAAAGCAATAGTTTGCAAAAAAATATGTTAGTTCTACTGTCTTCCTAAGAAGGAGGTGAATTAGGAATTTTGAAAATTTTCTACAAAATTACAAGAAAGCAGTGAAAGCAAAATATGCAAAAAAACAGGGTGTAAGAAGTAGTAAGGTAATAAGTAAAGTATGAGAAGAAGGACACAAGAATTTATCCTGGTTCGGCCTCTATCTCTTGACCTACTTCCAGTCCTGAAGCTACCACTTGAGATTTTTCACAATCTTGCAAGAATTCGATGGGCTCCTTGTAATGCCATAGTATAGTTTAATACTTTGTTTCAAGAGCTTACAACCTCACTCTCTACACTTTAGCTAAATACCTCCCAAATCCTTTGTAAAGTCCCCTCACAAGAAAATCTTTCTTCTAGATGAAGATAAGATTGATTGCAGCAAATGAACTCTCTAATTTAGAGTGTATATGATAGCTAAAGAGCAGTTTATGAACTGTGGAAAAGTAGAAGGCTTTGTCTAAAGAATTTGGTAGAGTTTCAGTATATACAATGTAAAATCATTACCCATACTTTCAAATGAAGTTCTATTTATAGATTTATGTCTTAACTATATGTTAGAGACAAGATTTAGCTGTTAGAGACGTTACCTAATGGTTACTTTGCAAAACAATCCATTCACCAATCGTATTTAATGCGTCTGACATCCAAAGTTCAAATTTTGGGGTGTCAACAGACAAATTTCACAGAGACCATAACCTAAAAACTTTAATGTTGAACTTCGAAGTTCATTTGTTCTAAAGCAAAATTCAAAATTTCATCTTTAACAAATGTTCTTATGTTGGAACATACAAATTTTCAAGTTTAAAATATTTTTGGTAAGTGTGAACAGTTATTCCATATTGCTACAATACCTTCCAAGTTTGAATTTTGATGCCTAAAATTCGTCTGCTAGTAAGCAACTCAATATGGCACAAAAGTTTTTCCTTTCAAAATTAAAATTTTCAAATACCAAAGTTTATTTGTTAGAGAGATCTCTTATCAGACTTGAGACAAAGTTAGAATTTCTAAAGATTAAAGTTCATCTGTCATAAGGGCATTTGAACAGACTTACAAACTATGTTTCTAAAGTTTGAATTTTCAAAATCAAAGTTCGTCTATTAGAGGACTGACTTGGAACTCTTTTTAAACTTCACCTTAAGATAAACTTTAACATATCTTCAGACGAATTTTTCATTTTTCACAGTTTGTGTTTTACCCGAAATTCAAAATCTGAAATTCATTTGTCAGAGGAACCTCTTTTCAGACTTATATATTTTCAATTCGAAGTTTGAATTTCAGTTATCAAAATTCGAATTTTCAAAGTAACATATCAAGTTTAACACTTAAAAATTCATCTGTTAATGAGTATTTTTCAAACATGCCTTAAGTTAACATAGGATTTGTTGAAAAACACATTTTGAAAACATTTGGGTGAAGAATCAAAGCCTTTTACTCATGTGAATACAGTAAAAAATCCTACAAACTATTTTTGTTCTCAGTTCTTATTGGATTTCTGAATTTCTTCACATGAGATATCTTGTACACCTTTGGTATCTTTCTTCCAAGCTCCATTTTTTTTAGAATAATAAAAAACACTTGATTCAACAAAATATAGTATAGAGAAAATGAAAGTAAATGCAAGAGGAAGGAATAAAGGACTCAGAAATTTATCCGGGTTCAGTCTGATCCACTTGACTTACATCTAATTTCCAAATCACCACTTGAGATTTTCACTATCGGTAAGAATTCAATAGGCTCCTTACAATGTCTTAGTACAGACTCATGCTTTGTTCTTAGAACACTTAAATTCTACACTCAACACTTTTACAAGTGTTTCATAATTCCCTTTGTGACTCCCCTCACAAAGAATCCTTCTTCTAGATGAAGAAAAGATTTTTACACAGAATAAGTACTCTCTAGAATAAAGTGAATATGAAAGTTGAAGTGCAGTAAATGCTATGTGTGGGTAAACAGCTTTGACACAGAAATTTAGTAGAGTAATTGCAAAGATAAGGTTAAATTTGTTATCACAACTTCAAATAAAGTTCTATTTAAAGATTTGTGATTTAACTAGTCGTTAGATACAAGATCTAACCATTAGAAACTTTAACTAATGGTTACTCTGAAGAAACAGCCGTTGACCAACCGTATTTAATGCTTTTGACATGCCAAAAGTCGAATTTTACAGAGACAGAAGGTTAAGAATTTCAATGTTGAACTTCAACATTCATCTGTTTAAGTGTTACATTCAAATTTTGAGTTTGTTAAAGATTTCTTGTGTTAGAACGTATGAATTTTCATATCAGAAGTGCATTTTCGTTTGTTAGAGGCATATTCAACATGGCACAAAAGTTCTCCTCTATGAAATTTAAATGTTAAACTACAAAGTTCATCTGTCAGAGGTACGCTTTAATGAGACTCACAAGTTCTAAATTTGAAATTTGAATTTTGAAGTCCAAAGTTTGTTTATCAAAGAGGGTGACTCTGAACTCTCTTTGAACTTCACCAACATTCAAATTTTGATTAAGTTTCATATGAATTTTGGACATATTCACTAACAATGTTTAGCCCAAATTCAAATTTCATAACTAAAATTCATCTATTAGAGATGAAACCTATGTAATTCGAATTTCATCAAGCAAAGTTCAAATTTTGCACAAAATACTTATGAGTCAATAGCAAAATTTATCTGTTAGTAAGTATTTTTCAAATTTAACTTATGCTAACATAGGATAACTATGAAATCACTTGTTTAAATGATGTGGCAACAAAAATGAGTAAGAATCAAAGTTTTTTTCCCAGTAACAACTAAATCTTTACACGTTCTTCATTTTATTTCTTTACTTTGTCATTTGATACTTCTTTGATATTCTCCTTTCCAAGCTCCAGTTGTTTAGAATCATCAAAACTTCTGATTTAACATTTGGCACATGGCATGTTTATTTATAAGATAGGCTATCAAAAAGACTACTAATTAACCAATTGAGCTTTATTAATTAATAAAGTGTAGCCCATACTTAATAAAAATGAAATTAAAATAAATTAAGCCCACTAATACCTAAATCACATGCTCTTTTACTAAAGTATATGATCTTTTAAGTAATCTCCTCCAATAGGTTTCTCTTAGGTTTGGATCTAAAACTTGTAAAATTGAAATTCTCTTCAAACTCTCTAGCTCCAAAATGTATAAGAATATTTCCAAGTCATAAAACCTCCTACCTTGCTCTTGAATTTGGCCAAGCCCTCCTTTTAAACCATGACTAAGGCATCCTCTATCATTATTATTATAGCGCCCCATGGTGGGTGCCATAATTCAAAGAAATTAGAAGCAAAACAAGAAGGACAAAGAACATACAATAAAGACACATAAGAAAGAAGAGGTAAAGAAAGAAGAAGTTTTGTATAAACCACTTTAAGCTTACTTTTATTTTCATTCTTCCTCAAAAGCTCTTTCTTTTTGTTCTCTTTTCCCTCTTTTTCTTTCTCTTTTTCAATCTTCTCTCAATCTTTTTCTCACTTACTCTTTTCACACTCTTTGCATTTTTATGGACTCATTCTCTCTTATTTTTTCCACTCATGTTTTTCCACCTAAGCTCACTATTTATTCTCTCATAAGTTTCACGTAAATTTCGCAGCAATGATTCATGGGTCTTTTCCAATACAAAAGAACAAAGACTAACATGTCCATTCAAGTTATGATTTATTTGATATGTAATGCAATTAGAAGAGCCAATTTCCAAAGGAATCACACTATTATCCACAAAATATTCCACCAAATCATTAGCAACAAATAAATCGTGTTTCTCTTCTAAAATTTACACACAATTATGGTTAATCTCAATCGTATAGTCATGAAATTCATTTTCCAATTGATGCAAATTAGAAACCCAACTAGAATCAAAAGTACTAACAACTTCTAAATCAATATTCTCCTCTAATTGATGCAAACAATTAATCTCTTCAACATAAGCAACATCATCAAAATTATTGATATTCTCAAGTTCAACACATTTATATTTACTTTCTATTTCAATTGATCCATCGCAAGAGATATCATCATGTTGGAGATTGTGCCCTAGGCCAATCATTATATTATGAACATTGTATTTCATTATGAAAAAAGGTGTTTTTTCTTATATTATTATATTGTTTGTATGTTTTTCTTTATAATAATATCCTTGGATAAATTATTTTATACTAAATATCCCTAGTTAATCATCTTTGTGAGAACAATGAGGAATTAAGGCTAGTATGATTTTGATTGATAATTATGTGATAATTTTGTATAAAGATACAAATCAAAATCATAAGCTCCTATTAAAGAATATGCGTTGGATCAACCCATTATGAGATAACTATATGGATCAAGTTATAAGCATATTTTATATATAACAATGTCATTAAGCCCTTAGACCTGAGATCACTATGGCTTTTTACATGGGGAACACAATACTTTGGCATAGTCAAAAGTCACCTTTAATCGGGAGGTCATAAAGGTTATGATTGGGTATAGTGGAACTCGTGTGGAGGAAGATGAATAATCAAGATGAAATTTGTCCCTCTAATTAATGTAGAGATATATTTGGGCCTCTCGATAAGTGAGATTGAGAAATACATGGCCGTGCTCAAATGGAAGAGTTTCCATTTGTTCTGTCGATCTGCTCGAAAATCGAGAAAGCAATGGTTTGTAAAATGAGGGTGACTTTTCCATGCCTCATACTTGACCCATATATCATAAGACAAAAGGGATGTGATCAAGTTATATGATAGGTTACATTGGATCACCAATCTCATATAATTTGGGTAGTCACAATGTCTTGTTAAAGGTCACCTGTGACTTGTGGGTTCAACAGTGTTATTAGCCCACTGCCAACATCATATGGGCCTACAGGGTTGCACATAAGAATGGGCTAACTCAAAGTAGAATGTCCAGATTCATTGAATTTAAAAATGTGTCTAGATTCAATGAATTTAATGTTTAATTTAGGGTGATTTAATTTATATACATATATATTTGATATATATATTTTATAAAATTCAAAATATATATATGTTTGATATATTATATATTTAATATATATTATATTATTTTGAAATATATATATATATTGTTCAAATTAATTTAAATGAATTAGTTTTAAATTGAATTCTATATGATAGATTTAAATTTAAACTAATGTCATAATCTAAATTTGATTTAGATTGGCTTCTAAATTTGATTTAGATTGGATTCTAAATTTGAATTTAAACTAATAATCTAAATTTAATTTATGTGATGAATTAAAGCTAGATTTGATTATGGATATAGATTAGATAGTTAGTTTAAATTTAATCTATTAGATAGATTTAAATTCAAACTAATCGATTTAATTAATATTTGATTTAGTTTAAATTATTGATTTAAATTAAACAAATATCAAATCCTATCTATATATTGATATAGACTAGGGTATAGAATCAATACAATTTTGAATTACCTTAAAGAGAGAGCGGCCGTACACTCAGAGAAAAAGGTTGTACGGATGAACAATGAACAACTGTTGTACGGATAAACAGCAAGGACGTACGAACGTTCACAAACAGAGGTGCTAGCACGCCGTTCATGTTGGACTCACCGTTTGTGTGGATACTGGTAGAGGGAGTTGACCAGTTGCGTTAGTTCCTGGGATCTGATGAAATGAAAAAGAACACCAAAGGACGTATCGGAGGTAAATTCTTTTTCTATATCTCAATCTAAATAATATTGATGGATCCATGGGAGGGAATTTCTTGATATTTTTTAGCTACATGTGTGCTGAAATTCCCAACACATCAATGCAAGCAACATCATTTATCTCATTAGAATTATCACATCCTAAATCATAAGAGATATCAATGTTAGAGTTTTGAGGTTTAGGCATACTTGTAGTGGATTCTCTTGTTCCATCATTAGTTGTTGAAGTGGTAGCAACTTTGTCATCCACTCGATCATCTTTCTCCATATGGGAATCACACACATTAAGAGTTGGATTCTATTTCACAGATACATGCATCTCTTCAGGATGTTCATATTTACTTTAGGCATACGTTGGTGGTGATAAGAACCAAACTTTCTTCTTATAAGATTTTTCATATCATCCCATGAAGTGATAGGTGCAAATCCATATTCAATCTATGTTTTGTAGAACCTTTCCCGCCAAACTTCCGCATGATCAGTAAAACTAATGATGGCATGATTAACTGTGTCCTCAATGATATGGTAATGATCAAACACTTGCTCAATTCCTTTTTCCCATTCCCAATAGAGTTGGGATCATCTTTGCCTTGGAAAGAAGGAATCTTCAACTTCGGCTTTCTTAAGTTTTGGTTATAATTGAAAACTTTCTTCAAAGACTTCTTGTGTGATGCAAAGTTTAGAAATCCTAACATGGTTAGTAGCCAACAAAAGTATAAAGAAGAACTGACCTCACCACTCCCTCATGTGTTTCATTCAAATAATGCAAATGCACTCATTTTTCACACTAAATGAAAGCTTTTTCAAATATGATGCAATTTCTCTCTTGCCTTTTTCCACTTAAATCTTGCTTTCTTATGAGAGTGTTAAATTAAAACCATAACTTCAATCAAAAGGAAATCATTTTTTTTCAATTATGGTGCCCATCAATGTTGTATGAATCCACAATTTCTTTTGAGTCCAAATTGCATATGTCCATAGTGGGTCCATTAGTTAATTTAGTGCCTTCTTTCTCTAGTTCATCCTTTATGTCATTTCATCTCATCTTCATCATAATATTTTGCATTTCCTATTCATTTGTGAAGTAGTCCCTATTCGTTTCATGTTTTATGTTTCTTATGTGTCTCATAAGTCATGTATCTTTTTGATTCTTTGCTGGTTTGTTCCATCCCACCTTCATGAGTATTTTGTGTTCCATTTTCTATCTAACTCAGTTCTATGTTAGTCTATGTTCCTTTAGTTATTACATCTCCATCCTTGTTCCATAAATTGGGTATCAGAGCAAGGTTTTGCAATCAAGATGTGTCCTTTTATTCATTCCCATATTTCATTTGTCTCTTATCCTTGTTATTATTCTCATTTGTGCTTCATTAAAAAGATCATGTGACTGAAGTATTAATGGGCTTAATTTATTTTAATTTCATTTTTATTAATTATGGGCTAAATTTTATTAATTAATAAAGCCTAACTAGTTAATTAGTAGTCTTTTTTATAGCCTATCTTGTACATAAACATACCATGTGCCAAACATGTGATTTCATTAATGTGTTGACATGTTTGTAAGTGCTTAGGTATTATTTTTATTATTTTCATTAATGTATTGGATTTCTTTTTATTAATGGCTATGCTTACTAATCTGTGCCTTGTGTTTTTTTAACATAAAGTTGTTAAAACTTTTGTTGGCAGTTCCAAAAATAATCGCCAAGAAAAGGTTATGATGGTTATTTCTAGAATTGTCAATAAAAGTGAAATCAAGACTTTTTTTGGTAGTTCTAAAAATAACTGCCAAGAAAAATCCTACCTTTTCTTGGTGGTTATTTTTGGAACGCCAACAATCGTTAAGTCGAGACTTTTGTTGGCAGTTTTAAAAATAACTACCTAGAAAAATCTAACATTTTCTTGGCTGTTATTTCTAAAATCACCAACAAAAATCTCGACTTATTTTTGTTGGCAGTTCCAGAAATAACTGCCAAGAAAAGACTTTTCATGACAGTTATTTCTAGAATCACCAACAAAAGCCTCTATCTTATTTTTGTTGGCATTTTTTCTTATAACTACCAATTATTATGCCCTAAGAAAAGCTTTTTTTGGTATAGTATATGTATATAGTCACACTAATATGGCTTTTATTTTCCTCCTCTCTACACTTTTTCACTCATACTTGATTTTCTACAATATATGTTTGACTTGACAAATCAGTATTATGATCACAACACCAAAAATGACTTTTAATTTCTTTGCGCATATTCTTTTGCAGTTATAATGACAAATACTAAGAAAAGTGGGGTGAAGATGGGGGTTGTAACACCTTACTTTCAAGCTCATTTTCTCATATATCATACCTTATTTAATGACCAAATGAACTATTTTAAAAGCTTACATCATCATAGGGACCAAAATAGTAAAATAAAAATTTTTAAAGTTACTGTTCATTTAGTCACCTAGTTTTCTAGATGAATTTTGGAAATTCATAACGAATTCTAGAAAAATTATATGGATGTGATTTGAGTCTCTAAAAATATCTTAAAATATTCTCTACATGAAGAAAATATAAAACAGAAGCTTTAGTGTGTCAATTTGTACATGAATTAGCATGAAAATCACTATTTAAATGGTCAAAACTATACTTTCTTGGTTTTCTAACTCAACTTCAAAAATTCATAACTCTTTGCTCACTAATCCAATTTAAGTGATCTATAGAAGCTCTATTTCTTTACTTTCTAAGCATATATAACACCCTTGTAGAATGCTCTGTTCCAAACAGAATATCTCTATTTCATTCGTAAATGGTCATCTTGGACAGATTTGTATACCAAAAGCCAAAACCAATTTCATAAAATATATACATAATCCAAACTTGTCCAAAACATGTTTATAACATTATGAAAGACCTAGAGGAATATAATTACAGCAAAGCATAGCCTCACAAAGGCACATATGATTTTATACAAAATAGCAAGAAAACAAGTAACTATGGCAACCAAAACTTTAATCATCATCAATCTTCTCCTTGCTCTTTGGCTTCCTTGTAGTCTTGCTATCATTTGGACCTATCATTTGGATACTTTGGGTGATGAGATTGTGAAAATCCTAGTAGCAAGTTTATTTCATGCAATTATGCCATACATATGCCATAAATTCACATAAAATACATAAAAGCATCAAAATGCCATACTGTCTATAACAACCTACTCCCAAATACCTCCAACTTGACCAAAACTCCAAAATCCAATCAAACACAACCCAAACATCTCACGTGAACCTTTCAAAACCACCACGCAACGAAAAAACAACATAAAAATACCAAAAAGTGGGCTGGGGCCTTAGCCGTTATAGTACCGTCGCAGCTTCGGTTCATTCCAGAAACTCCCTTACCACTGACTTCACTGGTGCAGCAGCCTGGGACACCGGTGCCATAGCACCCCCTTTTGATTTCCACACCAGCAAAAATTCAACATTGGGATGAACTTCTGATGCGCATAACTTTATGCTTCATCCTCCGATTGACTTGATTCCAACTCCTACAAGTCAATCTAGTCCCAATCTATCAATAGATATCACTTTCACTTCAATCCAACTCCATATGGAGATTCTAGATACCTAACACCATTTGACCAAAACTCATAACTTACAACTCCTATTTGCCACTAAAGGCAGTTCAACCACTTGGGACCATTCACACAGGTCCAAAACCACTTAACTAACTTGTCTGAAGAGGTTTCACCTCAAAGGAATCATTCCTCTAAGATTTGACCCCCTTGAACCCCATTTGACAAAATGGACTACAGGCCCTAAAACACACCAACCAGACCCAAATCCACTCTAGGTTCACAAACAACACCATACCGATATCCCAACTACCATAACCATGCATACACCACAATACAACACAATTCCACATACATTCACCAGACATAATAATCCTTTTCAATATCATACATCCATTACAACATCCTATCCTACTTGGCATAAGATACATTATCCAAATTACACACAAACTACATAGACATAGTATTCCCATGTCCGATGCTACTCCCTCATCTTCTCCAGACTAGTGCCAGAACCATCACCTAAAATGTTAGTTCACAAGAGAGGAGTGTGAGACAACGTCTCAGTAACCGGGGACAACTACATACACACATATATATAACTCATACAATCCATGAATGTAATGTAAAATGAATGCAATGCATGTCTCCATTACACACAGCTAGAACCACGAGCTGTCGTCATAACAAGACATTTCATATAAGTAATTCCCTTCTAACAATCAGTGAAGACTGATTTCGGGACATCACCAAGCTTAACTTACTCTAATACAACTCGGCCAAAGGTTACAATAGAGCTCGGACTATGGCTTTCCTTCCCCTTTCCCACCATAAATTGGTAGCGATTTAGGGAAGGTGCAGTCCATTGCGAGCCTTTCCCTCCTAGCCATAGGAGCCAATTTAGCCACAGGGATCCCATCCTTATCCTCCCTAACATATATCATCATAATCATATAATATATCATATCATCACCACCTGATCTGCCCTATATCATAATCTCACAATGCCATGTGGTGATGTCCATGTATCATCACATAATCATCATCCTTATGTCACAATGTCATGTATATATCATGTCATATCATATCAATATCATCATCTCTAATCATCATCATCATAATCATCATCTAGCTATGTCCATACCATGATATACATAATTAGTACACATAAACACATATATATCATAGTATGAAAGAAACATGCATATATACACAAATATATGAACTATCATACAATACAAATGAACACCTGGATACCTCAGGTTGTCAATGCCACACACGCGGATTCCATGAACTTCTTGAGTTATCCAACATACTTGAATCCCTCTCAATCAACCAAACAACCTTCACAATATCAAAATTCCTCAATTAAAAACATATACCATTAAACCAAACATCATAATTCAACTACTTTAGCCTAACCCAAGGTTTCAACACCCCTTTCAGACATCATTAAGCTCCTAGGAACTATTCAAACACCAAACAATCTCATACCCTTTGGATTCCCCAGAGCTCTGACCGAAAACAACTTAGGGTTAAACTCAAACCATGTATAAACCCTTCAAAATTCAAACCCAAGCAACAAGAACCCCAAATCACACTCCATAAACCCCATTTCATCCATTTCAATCAGTGGATTTTGTCCCAAACCAAAAATCCTAACATATAACTGAAAATCCCAAGTTTAAATTGAAGAAAATGGAGAGGGAGGAGCAGGGATCACTGACCAATGAGAATCCAAGCTGTTGATCACTTCCTAAGGCCGAATCTTGCAAACCCTAGTAGAGCTCCTTGCTGCTCCCTCCGTTTTGTTTTTTTTCTATCATCCAAAATGATTCCAATTTAACCAAGTTTCTCGACTTTTGCCGCAGCTCCGGGATAGCTCACTGCGGCGCCATGCCTTTAGCTGAAAAACATGCCACTGGAATTAGCTCTCACCACGGTGGCCCTGCTTCTTGCTGTGGTGTGGAGCTCTTTTCTGCGCCACTTGAACCTTCCTCTGTCCTGTTTCCTCTGGTGCTGCACACAATGCCAAAACAAATACCATGAAGGGTGTTACATTGTTAAATAAAAATTTTGGCAGAGTTTCCCCTTAGAAAAGGGACATCCCAAGGTAAAACACTTTCATTTTATGGCCAAAAACCAATCACAAACATCACAACAACAATATGGTGAATTTATTTGATCAAAGAAATATCATAAAAGAACATAATGCAAGAAATGAAACTTAGCTAACTTTGTGTATCCTTTAGCTTTTCCTCTTGGATTCAATGCTTCCACTAGCTTTATTAGGCTTCCCCAAATCCTAAAGCAATATCAGGCACTAGCTCAATCAATCAAATCAAAGGTTTGCTTCATTAAATCTCAAGTGAACCCTAAAATCACATATTGTTTATCTTAAGCCTTTTCTTGTTTCCAAAACTTGTTCTTAAGGAATTCCACCATGAGAATCTATTTTTGGTATTATATTTAAGCAATTTCCACTCCTTCTTTGACTTCTCATGTGGCCAAAAATTAGGACTCATAGGGAAAAGAAGTGATTTTTATGCAACTTGTTCCAAATTTACTCAAACAAGTTTTTCTCGTGAATTCTCATGCTTTCTTTCAATTTTCATACATGAAAACACTGCCCTCTTTCTTTCCTATTTTGACCAAAATTTAACTTGAAAGGAAGGAGGAGAAAACTTTGCTAAACTATCTCTAAACTATCATCAACTTGCACTAAAGTCTTATAGATTAAAGAGGAAAAAGTTACCTTGAAATAGCCTTTTTCTCTTCTCCTCTTCCTTTTCCTTCTTCTTCACGTTTTCCCTCTCTTTTCTTAGTGGTTTGCAGTAGCTTCTCTCTTTTCTTTCTTGTGTTAAGGTCAGCCAAAGGGAGTAAAATATATAAAGGAAGAAAAGCCACCCAAAATTGCTAAGTGTTATTCAAGATCTTTCAAGAATACTCAAGAAAATATTAAAATATTGTAATCCCTCACATGCTGTAAAGTTGGTGCCACTTTAAGGGAAAATATCTCTAAAATATTGCATATTTTTCTTAGTCCAAATATGCCTTGTACTGGTTTATTTTATACTTGGATTGTTAAAATTACTTTTACAGTATTTTGTTATTTTATCAATATAGAATAAAACTATATTTGAATCTTCTGTTAATTTAATATCCTATCTCAAACAATATAAATGTTGGGCCTACATTCTTTTCTTTTTACTTTTTCTTTATTTGTGGGGCCCACAATACTTTTTGTCATTTTTTCAACATTTATAGTGTTTTCCTATTAATTTCCTTCCACACTGATCTATTTTGACTCAATACAATATTTCATTGGGTCCAACATGTCATAAGGTCCATTTTGCAATAAATTTTGTAAAATTACAAAATTACACCTGGGAGGGGTCAAATTGCAAATAACTTTTCTTTAATGACCTATTTGTAAATATTTTTAGAGACCAAACTATAAATAATTTTTCTCATCAGGACCAAATTGCAAAAGGTCTTTTGAAGGTCTTACATATAATTTGCCATTTTACTCATTTTTCCTTCAATTTTTATATCTTAGGCTTTATCACATTTCTATACATCTTATAATATCTAGAAAGTTAGAGATATTACAAAGGCAACATTTTCTTTGTGGTTATTATAAGAAATGCATAGAAAAGTTGAACTTTTCCTTTACGATTCTTAAAATAACTGCATGCGGTTATTTAAGGAATTGCAAAAAAAGTTGAGACTTTCCTTGGGATTTTCCTTTGCCGTTCTTTTAATAACTACAAAGGAAAAGTTTGATATTTTATTTTATAAGAAACACACTACACGGATCACCATTTTTCACTGTTGATTAAAAAAAAATCAACGATACTCCATCTTCCATTCCCTCAATCTTCTCTTTCCAACTCATTCCTATCTCTCCACTTGCTCAAAGTCCCTACTTCTACCATTTCACAAACTGATCCCATGAAATCATGGCCATCCCCATCTCTTTTCTCTCACTTCACCTTTTTCTTCTTTTCCGAAAAATGCATAGATCTAGAAAAAGAAAATGCACATAAAAAGATCTCTCTTTTTCCAGAAAGTCTTAACTCTCTTGAGGATCCCCCTCTTCATCTCCAAAGTGAGAGAACATGCCATACCAAAGCTCCTTTTGCTCAAGAGATTCAAGAAACACAAGGACTACAAGCTTATCATGCATTACCATAATGGCTTCCATTATGGATATTAGTTCTCATTGTCGAGCACTACCCTCATTCGATTCCAACAAAACGACCACATCAAAAACAGAGGGTACTGAGATTTGTGTTCCTTGCTGTTTCTAGTTCAATGCTTGGGTGATTTCAATTTGTTATAATTGATTTCAATTTACTATTTCTATTTCTGGTTCAGTGCTTGGGTGATTTTATTCCTGCTTTCGCTGTCAAGTAGTCCCTTCATTTGATTCTTCAATTTGTTTTATAATTGATCCAAATAGTTTGTGCTAATGAAATTGGGAGCCTACTTCAATTTTCTATCATTTTTTAGTGTGATTTCTTGGTGGTCAAACAAGAATGATTGATGAAAAATAATTAGATTTCTTTAAATGACTTTCCTTTGTGGTTGTAACAAAAAACCACAAACTTTCCTTTGTAGTTAACAACTACAAAGGAATTTTCCTCAGCTCTTAATTTGTAGTTGTTTTCCTCAGCTCTTAATTCCTTTGTAGTTGTGAACCACAAAGTAACACCAATTTTAACTACTAAGAAAACCCTTTTTAGATGTAATGATTGAATAAAACTTGGCAAGTACAACAAATATCAAAAGTGCTAAGATATGCCCCTTCATCATCTGAAGAACACACTACTTCATGCCAGAGGAGAATCATGCATACCTCTTGCTCTAAATGCGTTCCGTATCATTCCATCCATAAGAATGAAAAGTCATCCACACACACACAAATATATAATATTTTTACATATGCAGGAGCAATAACACATCGTTGTTCCTAACAGCTTAAGAATGGGTTAAACAAAGTGATTTGTGGCAAGGATGAAAGGAGTTTAAACTTTGAAGCTTAAGGCTAGAACCAGAAGTAAACTCAAACATCAAATCAATACTTAAATGAGGAAAAGTGAAGCAAATTAAGAAAGATTTTTGTATCAAACATTGCTACTTCAATTGATGAAAATTCCTTGGTTGAAGAAGAACCCGAGTTCCACTACTACCTTTTGTGGCTTTCTGGTACGATCAGCTTGAACATACTAGAATGTCCCAGATTTGAGGTGCAGTACTTAGAGGGAGAAGAAGCCAAGTTCCAAGTTTCCATCTTCTGAACCCAAGTTCCTTCCATCAGGAAGCAGCTAAGACTAAGCGATGCACTATCAATTGCGTGTAGAGGAAAATGATAGTAGTTCTGTAATAGCAAGCATAACATTAAAAAGGGACGTTGCTTTGGTTGATTTTGAGATCACTACATCTCATAGTAATCATCCATCTCATAATAATGGAAAATATTTGTGAGTTTAGATGGAAGGGAATGAAATGAAATGCATATTGGAACATAACTTGGTCACATATTGAATGAGGTACAATATTTAGTTTATTGAATTTTGTTGAATTATAAAAATTTCTTCTTTTAATTAATTTTTTTAAATCAATGTAAAGTTTTTACGAAAAAATTAATTTACAAAATTTTTTAAATTTATTTGAAATTTTCTCGATATCTTTTTTTTTCAATGAAGTTTGTGTATATTTTAAAAACAAAAAATTATATAACTTTAACAAAATGTAAAGAAAATATATGCAATTTAATCTATGTTTTTTTAAAAAATAATTATGCATATTTTAAAAATGGATGACATCTATATATCATTTTAACAAAATTTGAAGTTTTATTTTTAGTTTTTGGTCAAATAAAGCATCTATAATTCACCTATAGACAAAGGTGTATGTCAAGTCTTCTAATGAAAAAGATGTCCCACGTGGCAATATATAAAAATGATTGAATCAAATTAGACAAAAAAATGTCTGGCAAGAATTAACCAAATTTATTTTACTTGGTTAAATTCTATTCCCTCCGTAAAAAATGTTTAGCACACCTTCTTAATGGTAAAAAACACACGGCATCTAAGGTGGCCCTCACGCAAAGATGACACATACAAAAATATATGGCATCAAAGGTGGCCAAACCATACTAGCTAACAATTTGTTTCAATCCTAATTGTTCTAAGACTCAACTAAAATTAAAAGTTAATAAAAGAATAAAAGGTGGGGAAGACATACATACCGATTGAGAAAGTATTCTTCCACATAGAGAGGATGAAGAATTCCAAGTGGTAGAAACAAATTCACTCGGAATTTGTTTACTGATTCACCATAGATACACTCGGGAAGGAAAATTGTGAGGAAGAGAGTGAGAGCCTTTTTTCTTAGAGAGGAAGAGAGAGAGAGAGATTCCCCAAGAGAATTCACCAAAGGTTACGCCTCGGGATCAGAAAGTCTCTTTTGAAAAAAATTGAAACTCACCTTCACGTACGCACACATGTTCACTGATTTTTCTCAAAGTGTGCGTTGTGTGGGAACGGTTAACATTTAACCGTTCCCTCCCTCTCTTATTAAATTAATATTAAATAAAATATTTTTATTATATTTTGGGTTTGGGCCCTCAATTTCCACCCATTAAGGGTGTAATCCAACATCTCCCACTCACACTTGATGGATTAACCTCTTACAATTCTTCCTTTCAATTTCATACTAAGTGCTCTACTGTGACCGCATAGGCATGACATCTATAATTAGATATTCTCATACTAGAAATCCTTCTCAAGGACCAATATAGAATCACCTTATGTATTACACATTTATTTTGTTCATGTATTATGCCTTGAATGTCCTAAATTTACCCATATACACTTTCATCCATGGCAAATCTAATCCCTCATAAGTTTTTATATAAACTTAGATTGCCTAACTCTTGTATACTTAGTGTCTACGCGTAAGATGTTAACATTATAACTTCTTAATGGACATATCTTAGACACCAGTATAAGTGTGTATATATTTAGATAATCTTCCTTTCGTCCATATTTCATTTCAATATGAAACAATTGCTTTCCTAGCATAAGACCTTTTGATCAAATTTATCATGACCATTGGATATATGCTAAAGTAGCTAACATTGAATCATTTTCCATGAAAAATGTCAAAGTCATAAGGACATTAATGAGAGGATTTATTCCTCTCTGGGACTTACACAGTAATGAAGTAGGGATCTATTCACTTACTTCCCAATTGCGGTTTTAAAAACACATGTAGTATGAATTGCATGCTACGATGTTATTCTTATCACATAAGAGTGTATGTCAATTTTGTTTTTGTTGTTAGCACCGTACAGATTTAAGTTCAGACACACAGAGTGTCTAACCTGAATTCTATCAATGCTTTCACTTATCATAACGTCTTTGTTGGAGAATTCTCATCTGGTTACATGTATTATGGATTGTGGGTATCCAAAATTCAATCCAAAATTTATATTTATTGGATCTCATCTCGACCTATTCTCTTCTTTTGTCGAGGTGGCTTATTTTGTATTGTTTAGCTGTCATATCTGCCCTCTTGCAGATTTACTAGTGAATACAAAACATGTCTCATCTTTGCCCACTATCCATGAGTGTCAAAGGCAGTTGCTTGTGTGAGAAAGCTAACCTCATCAATATGTACAACATACTAGACATTGTATATTTTTCAGAAGTATATGTACTCAAATGACTCAATTATAGAAAAATGCACTTAATTTTATTCATATAATTGATCATTACAGAGATTTGTGTTACATCATATCCTACGAATACCAAGTGGTTTTACATGATTAACATATATATCTCTAGGTATTGGCTTGGTAAAGGGATCAACAATCATTTAACGTGTAGGAATATGGCAAATTGTAACACTTTTCTGTGCTATGGCATCTCTTACAAAATTATACTTGGTGTCTATGTGCTTTATCTTACTATGATACTTGGGATCTTTAGTGTAGGTAATGGCAGCCTCACTATCACAGTTTATCAAAATTGGATCCAATTTATCACCAATGATCCCTAAGTGTTTTATGAATCTTTTCAACCATACTGCTTCTTGTACTACTGCAAAACATGCAACGAACTCTGCTTCCATGGTAGACAAAGCAATACAAGTCTGTTTCTTGCTACACCAAGATATAGCTCCATTGTTTAGCAGAAAAACATATCCAGAAGTCGATTTGCGCTCATCTAGATCTCCTCCCCAATCTGCATCAGAGTATCCTACCAAGCGTAAATCGCTTCCTTGATAACATAGGGCTTAATCTGCTGTGCCTTGCAAATATCTCAGGATTCTCTTCACAGCTTTCCAATGTTTCAGTCCAGGGTTTGACTGGTACCTACTGACTAAACCAACTGCATAACATATGTCTGGTCTCGTACACATCATGGCATACATTAAACTACCAACTGCACTGGAATAAGGGACTCTTTCCATCATCTTTTCATACTCAGTCTGAGGACACATATCTTGGCTCAGATTTTCTCCTCTTGAAATAGGGCTATCCATAGGTTTACAACTTTTCATGTTGAATTGCTCAAGAATTTTCTCAATGTAATTTTTCTGAGAAAAGTATATTAATTTTCTTGGGCAATCTCTATAGATCTTAACTCCTAGCATATAATCAGCTTCACCCATGTCTTTCATTTCAAAATTCGAAGATAGCCATTTTTTTATAGCTATAATCGATTTTAGACTATTTCCGACTAATAGTATATCATTCACATAAAGGGATAATATCACAAGATTCTTTTCAAAATTCTTGATGTATACATAGTGGTCCTCGTCGATCATCTAGAAATCATACGAGGTTATAGCTTGGTGAAACTTCAAATACCACTGTCTGGATGATTGTTTAAGTCCATAAATGGACCTTTTTAACTTGCAGACTTTATTCTCTTTCCCTTTCTCAATTAAACCTAATGGCTATTGCATATAGATTTCTTCATCCAGTTCACCATTTAAAAATGTGGTCTTTACATCCATCTGATGTAATTCTAGATTTAAATTTGCTACTATTGCCAGAATTAGTCTTATGGAGTTAAAACGCACAGCAGGTTAAAATGTATCTTCATAATCTATACCTTCCTGCTGAGTATACCTTTTTGCCACTAATCGAGCCTTGTATCGTTCAATTGATCCATCTGCATTTCTCTTAATTTTGAGAATCCATTTATTCCCAATTGCCTTATGTACAGATGGAAGATTGACCAAATCCCAAACTTGGTTTATCCTCATTGAATTCATTTCCTCTTCCATTGCTTTCTTCCATTCATCACTAGCAGGGCATGATAAAGCCTCATGTATTGAATTAGACTCATCATAATCTTGTGGGGTAACTATAAGTGCAGTTCCTTCTATTGGGAAACATCTCTTTGGTATACTTTCTCTGTTACTTCTCCGCAATGGGATCTCTTGTAAGTTATTCTGTTCTTGAACAAAATCTTGTACTTGTCCTTGTGAGCTCCCACTCGAATTAAGAGGTTGAGGTATATAAATTGTTCCTCATTTTCTTCATGTATGTCATAAAGAAATACAGTACGATCTACCTCACCCCTGCTAGGAAATTCATTTTCTAGAAATGTTGCATCTCTAGATTCTATTTCAGTGACACTTCCATCCTGGTTTTCTCCAATGAAAACGTAACCCTTAGATTGTTCAGAGTATCCAATAAAGATACATTTCTTCCCTCTTGGACCTATTTTTCCATATTTGTAGGAAGTATCATGGACATAAGCTGCCAACCCCCAGGGTTTTAAAATATTTAAATCTGGCTTACGATTTGTCTATAGCTCATAGGGTGTTGATGTGACCGATTTTGAAGGCACACGGTTAAGTATGAAGGCTGTTGTTAAAATTGCATCTCCCTAATACGAAATGGGTAGATTGGCTTGTGCCATCATAGACCTAACCATATATAGTAATGTTCTATTTCTTCTTTTGGCTACACCATTTTGTTGTGGGGTGCCAGGGATTGTAAGTTGCCTTACTATTCCCTTTTTTTCACAGAGCTTTTTGAATTGATCCGATAAATATTCACGTCCACGATTAGTTCTTAATGCTTTGATTTTCTTGTCCATTTGATTTTCAGCTAAGTTCATGTATAGTCTAAAACATTCTAGTGCTTCAGATTTATATGACATCAAATAGACATAACCAAATCGCAAGTAATCATCAATGAATGTGATGAAATAAACAACTCCATGTTTTGCCCTGACACTCATAGGACCATAAACATCTGAATGGATTAATTGCAATGGAGTTTCTACCCTAGTTCCAGTTCCAAATGGTTTTCTAGTTGCTTTACCAGCCAGGCAATGTTCACACAAGGACATTTCCATTTTAACAATTTCACCTAGCAGTCCTTCTTTAGCTAGTTTAATCATTCTATTTTGATTAATATGTCCTAGTCTAGCATGCCAAGCATTCATATCAACATTTGAATTGGAAGAAGTTGCAAAGCAATCATGCATATAAAATACGTCAACAATGTCCATAACAAAGAACTTCTTTGAAAGAAAAGCTGAACCATAAAAGGTTGTCCTTAATGAAATGTCTGCTACTTTATCATGAAAATTTACATTAAACCCATATATTAATAAGCAGGAAATAGAAACTAAGTTCCGTCGGATGTCAGGTGCATGGAGTACATCATAGACGATTAAGGTTTTTCCACCTCGCAAAGTTAATTTGCAGGTTCCTATGCCTTTCACCTCAATTATCACGTTGTTACCAACATAAAGCCACTTGCTTTGATTCGGGAACCGATGGTACTCTGTAAAGGATCCTCAATCCCTGCTCACGTGGTCTGTGGAGCCTGAGTTAATTATCCAAGAAGAAGAAATAGTTTCTATTAAAAAAATAGTACTTGAAACATAAGACATATGTGAATTAACATAATTCACTAATACCTTTTAACGTTCATTTTGCTCAGGGCAATCCCTTGCAAAATGACCCATTTTCAGGCAGGAATAGCACTTAACCTTACTCAGGTTAGTCTTCTTCTTCTTTCCACCTTTCTTCCCTCTTTTCTTGAAATGTTTATTTCCCTTTTTAAATTTCGGGCCATTCTTCTTACCCTTTCTTTGATATTTCTTGCCCTTTTTGAAATTAGGCTTATGGTTAGAAGTTCCTGCTTTTTTAGTCAGATAGGCTTGTCTAGATGCTCTGTAGGCCTCTAGACGTTCATCTTCAAGCTCCAGGTGTTTTGCCACATCACTAAAAGTGTTTATATTCTCATTATGGGTTAAGTTGACTTTCATGTGTTCCTAACTTGAAGGGAGTGACCTTATAACAGCCTGGATCTGTTGTTCATCAGACAATTCATGCCTAGCTTCCTTCTGTTCTCTGATCATGCTGGCCATCTCTCATACATACTGTTTCATAGGAGTATGAGGCCTTAACTTATAAGTATCAAACTTAGTTGTCAGCCTTCTTAGTTTGATGGTAGAGGTACCTCCAAACTTATCCTTTAATGCCGTCCACATGGCTTGTGCAGTTGAATATTTCTCATACTCACACATTAAGTCATTGGCCTTAGTGCCCAGCATAGTAATACGTGCTATGCTGTTCTTTCTTTTCCAAGCCATGTTGACCTCTTGGTCTCTCCTATTTTGGGCTGTATTGCCGGCTTCTGGTTGTGTCATGACTATAGTCAGTGGCTCTATAGCATCTTGTTCTTCCAATATACATGAAACCTTTCAGTGCCAGATGTTTCACTTATCCCCATTTAGTTTATCTTCCTTATTCAGCTCAGCCATTATACTCTTGGTTGTCCTCCTCAAATCAGTTACTAAACTATCCCACATAAAGGACTTCTATTATTGAGCTGAACTAAAGAATATATCAATAAAATGTACATGTAGCACAGTACAATATACAATGTCATATACTTGTATTATTTCTTATTAGAACAATAATAATTTCATTAGTTCCATGATCAGGAGACCACAAGTGTATCTCCCATCACACGAATGCTAGCGTTATCATTATTTTCCATTAAAAATTTAATACAAGTACTAGAATAATTAACTTAAAAAAATCATATTTTAAGAGCTCCCACTCAAATAAAGCATATATAAAAAAATATTAAATCCATACAAGAACATAGTCATTGTACAAAAAAAATTAAAAAAATACATAAATTAAACAAGAAAATAGAAATTAATAATTTTCCTTTTAAGAATGCGATTCAATATTTTCATAGCTCTATTAATCGCATCGACCCAGGTGTAATCTGAATATTTCGTGTTTTGTGTATTCAGATTTTCTCTTAACTTAATAATGACGTTCATGAAGAACTCAGCATCTTCCATATTCACCATAAAGTGTGAATACTTTGCAAGAATTGGATACAAGTCTTTTAAATGTTTTATTTTTATTGCATCCCTATTTGCTATGTCTTGTGCTACAGAGTGGGTAAGGGGTTGATCTACTTCTTGATCTTCAATTTTAGGTTCTTTAAAAATAATTTCATCTTCTTTTGACCCATTTGGATCTGTATACACTTCTTGAAGTTCCTCAGGATTTTCTTCTCCTTCTAGAAACTCCTCATTAGGATCTTCATCAAAAAAATTCACCATCTGGAATAAGTTCTTCCAAATACTCATAACTTGGAGAACCATATCTAACTATTTCAGTGCTTTCAGAATTCTCTTGCTTCATTATTTTTTTACCTTCAATAAAATAGTAGGAATTATTAAAATAATTTTTTTAATTAAAAAAATGTACTGAAATAGCTTTAAACAGATCCAAAATTATCTCAAAACTAGGCAAATAGTATATCAAATTGAAGATCTCGAATTTAGGAATTTTTAGAAGCAAACCATGGCAAAAAATAACCTTGCACGTGCCCCCACGTGCCCAGAGAAGTCCAGACTACAAAAAAAATGGAAAAAAATTTAGTCCATGCTCGAGGGAGGCGCGTGAACTCCACGCGCCATCGTATGTGGTGATTTCGATCACATGAGCCAGCCAGACATCTTCCAGGCGTCGTTAGCATTCCCAACCCCTTTTTTTTTTGTTTATGGGCCCAATGTCTCGGCCAAAAAAATTTTTTTAATTTAATTTTTTTTAATAGGGCCGAAGGATGCCGGCCCAAAAAAAATTATTTGTTTTTGTTTTTTTTTTTTGGTTTTTTTTCATTGAATTGAGCTGCTGTGGCCCAAAAAAAATTTTTTTTTATACGCAGCCCATTGTCAGTTTTGGTTTTTCTTTAAGGCAAAACGACGTGTTGTTTTGGCGTTTCGCCAAAACAATGCGTCGCAGAGGTCATCCCTGACCTCCTGCCAGGTCAACCCCACCCGATAGCGGACCCGCGAACCTGCCACCAATTTTCGCCATTTTCTCCTTCGTCCGGCGTCCATTTGAGGCGATTTTGGTGTTGTTTTTCTCTTCTCGACATCCTCTACATGATAGTGGCCTCCGATTGTCCAAAAAATTGTGATTTCAATAAACCCAATTTTTTGAATTTCTTACGCAGATTGAAACTTTTTTCAGCACTATCTCTTTAATCCAGTGTTCATTTTAACGCGATTTTAGTAGCCTTTTTCTCATCTCTTTATTCTCTACACGATGGTGTATTTATTTTCTATGAAGGGCTTATTTTTTCAGTACTCCAAAAAACTGTACCGTGTATAAATTTTTTTTTTTAATTTTGAGATTCCCTATACTAAATCCTATTTGCATATCTTATGAGTATAAACAGTATACAAAATTATACAAAAAAAAACATAAGAGAGATATATACCGTATGCAAATTATGGAACTCAGAGAAAACAATTTCTAATTATCAAGTGAAAAATTTGCAGCGGATATAGATTTTCCCTGAATCTAAACTTATTCCCTGATACCAATAAAAGAATAAAAGGTAGGGAAGACATATAAACCGATTGAGAAAGTATTCTTCCACACAAAGAGGATGAAGAATTACAAGCGGTAGAAACAAATTCACTTGGAGTTTGTTTACTGGTTCACCGTAGATACACTCGGGAAGGAAAATTGAGAGGAAGAGAGTGAAAGCCTTTTTTCTCAGAGAGGAAGAGAGAGAGAGATTCCCCGAGAGAATTCACCAAAGGTTACGCCTCGGGATCAGAGAGTCTCTTTGGAAAAAAAACTGAAAGTGCGTTGTGTGGGAACGGTTAACATTTAACCGTTCCCTCCCTCTCTTATTAAATTAATATTAAATAAAATACTTTTATTATATTTTGGGTTTGGGCCCTTATGTTTGGGCCCTCAATTTCCACCCATCAAGGGTGTAATCCAACAGTTAAAAATAAAATTAAGAAAACATTGTTTAAGAAAATACAATTTAAATCGCATTTCTTTTTTTCTACCAATAATTTTAATCCCATCTCTAAGAGCTATAATTTTAAATTAAAACACTATCTTTGAATCATAAAGATGAACGCGCTTTTCTTTCTTTCATTCATTTTTATCATTAAATAGTTCATTTTGTTCGCTAGGTAATCTCCTTCAATTCCTGCAAATAACAAAGTGAATAACTTGTTTTCTCAATTAATAAACATAAATTCTATGGATCAATTTTTGTAGTGTAAGAAATAAACTACAACAACTTCACTGTTGTTTCATTAGTTGAAAAACCCAAGGGAAATGATAGCTTTGTGCATGAAACTTTCCCTAGCAATAACAACAATAACAACATAGCCTAATCCCACTAAATGAGCTTGGTTTATATAAAATATCATAACACCACATTAGATTCTATAAAAAATTAACTCTTCAGAAATATTGAGACCTTCCGAAGCATTAAAGAAAAACTTAAGCTCTTATATATTTATATATATATGTTTATGAGAACAACATATAGCAGCACAAAGCTATAAGCAATATATACAGATCAAACACCTAACTTTTTAAGGAAGAGTAAAGTTTATAATCTACATCATCATGTTTGATCTAAGTAATCCTCTATCTAGCTTCTGTCTGAGTAATAGATATTTCATTGACAGAAGAAGTAGGTAGATTGCCAGAACATTCTCCTCTAACTAAGGCAGTTCTTAAAAGGAAACCAAGTTCTTTAGGTTGAAGCAAGGCACCTTCACTATTCAACATGATAACACAGATGACATGCTTGGCCTATCATTGGGATGGTGTTGCATGCAAAGAAGATCGATATGGATGCATTGCATTACTTCTAATACAATACAAGACTCTTCCAAGCGTGCATCCATCAGTTTCAATGGGTTTACCTCCTTCCACAACATCCATGCCTACAACAATTTGAATTATCAATCAATCACATTTTGTTGAAACTGAACTTAGAGTTGCTATGTATTCCTTATTCACATGCCCAATAAGATTGACTTTGGTCTACATCATAAGATAGCCCTTTGTTTCTCATTCCACTCACTATCTCCAAAATAATATTCCATTACTAAATACATCTGATTTGGTGGAGTATAGCCCATCAAAAGCATATTCAAGTGTCATATAAGCACTGAAAGAAGTCACAAATGAGAAATTGTCCTTTTTTAATTTATAATTGTAGGAATATAATTAAACATAGTATTAAGGGATACTCACTAAGTATCGGCCACTCTATTTGTATTTTGTTGTCTTTTATCTCCTTCAAAGATTCTTGCTAAGCCAAAATTAGAAAATTTTGCGTTCAATTCATTGTCCAAAAATATATTACTTACAGTAAGATTTCTACGGATGATCATCAATCTGGAATCATAATGAAGATATTACAATCCTCTAGCAATTCCATATATGTGAAATCACTTAGGCCAATATAAAAGTTTACTTTGAACTTCTACTTGGCAGTTATTTTGGCTTTTATTAGTAGTTATAAACCGCCAAGTATACCAATGCCCTGAAACTTTTGTTGGTGGTTGTAAACAGTGAAGAAAAGTTTACATTCGTTGGTGGTTATATAACAAAACCGCTAAGAAAAAATCATTTTCCATTTAAAATAATTTTTTAATTTTTTCCACTTTCATTAGCGGTTATATTATACAACCGCAACGAAAATATATTTATTTTTATTTTAACTTAATTTTTTTATTTGAATGTTTAATTTTCATTGGCGGTTTTTAACTAACCACCAACTAAAATATTTATAATTTTTATCTATTTTAATCTTCGTTGGCGGTTATACAAAATAACCCAACAAAAGATACTTAAGAAGATATTTTAACCTAAATTTTTAATTATAGGTAATACCCACCAATGAAAGTATTTAATTTTTTTATAAGTAATAATCACCAATGAAAGTATTTAATTTTTTTTTCTTTATATTGTTTTTACAATCTTACTGACTTGCTTTAGTATAAATATGCAGAACTGAATACCCAAAACTAAAGAGTTGAAAGGCATCTAAAACCAAAGTTATCTAGAATTAACCAAAAGTTATATTATATCCAGCCTAATATCCAAAATATCTCAATTAAAATTTACAAAAAATAGTTATTTCCAATTGGCAAGAGCAAAAAATGATGTAACATGCCTAATTAACATTATCAAGTAACTAGATTTCCAGAAGTATTATACATATCAAGCCAATCTACAGCTTCTGCACTAATAACTAATATATATATGACCAAAAACTACATACCAAACTATCTACCATATATGATCACCAAGAAGAAAAAAAGCATGCATCTTCTAGCCTCTAGAAGTGATCATTCTAAGCTTCTTCCTTTGTACTACCTTCAACATGACATATTTTAAACCCATAGGCTATCCAAAACATATTAGAACCACTAACTGAATGTAACTATATGATAGAAACCTAAACCATAGCTGCAAAGTACAACCTGTTGAATCAAGTGTTTTTTATTATTCCAAACCAATCAACTAGAGCTTGGAAAGAAGATATCAAAGATGTACAAACCAGCAAAAGATTAGATATAGGATTTCTTACTGTGTTTAAATTAAGTAAAAGACTTTGAACTTGCAAAAGAATATTTTAAAGATGTGATTTTACGATAATTCATGAAATATTTGAAAAATACCCACTAACAGATGAACTTTGAAGTGTAAAAATTGATTTGCTGCTTTGGAAATTTGAACTTTGGCATCTGAAATTCGAACTTCAGAGTGAAAATATGTTAGTTAGAAATGAGGTTCCTTTGACAAACAAACTGTGATTTCAGAAATTCAAACTTTGAATTAAGTTTGATAAGAGCCCTCTCTGACAGACAAACTTTGGCTTTTGAAAATTTGAATTTCGGGTAAAACACAAATAATGAAAAATGAAAAATTCGTCTAAGGATATGTCAAAGTTCATCTGAAAGTAAAGTTTAAAAAGAGTTCTAACTTAGTCCTCTGACAGACGAAATTTGATTTTGGAAATTCGAACTTTGGAAATACAGCTTGAAAGTTTATTATGATAATCTTTTAACATATGAATTTTAGTACTCAGAAATTTGAAATTTGAATTAAGTCTGATAAGAGCTCTTTCTGACAAACAAGCTTTGGCTTTTGAAAATTCAAATTTCGAAAAGAAGAACTATTGTACCTTATTGAGCTGCTCACTAAAAGATGAACTTTGGGCACCAAAATTTGAACTTTGAAGGCACTGTAGCAATATGGAACAACTGTTCATACTTACCATAAGTACTTTAAACTTAAAAATTCATATGTTCCAACATAGAAACATTTTTCAAAGATGAAAATTTAAACTTTGCTTTATAACAGACGAACTTTGAGATTTAACATTAAAGTCTTTAGGTTTTGGTCTCTGCGAAATTCATCTATTACCAAAATTCAAACTTTGAGTGTCAGACGCATTAAATACGGTTGGTGAAAGGATAGTTTTTCAGAATGACCATTAGGTAACGTCACTAACAGCTAGATCTTGTCTCTAACATATATTGAAGATAAAAATCTATAAATAGAACTTCATTTGAAGATTTGGGTAATGATTTTACATTGTATATGCAGAAACTTTGCTAAATTCTTGAGTCAAAGTCTTATACTCTCACATACTTCATATTCTGTACTTTAACTTTCATATACACTCTAAATTAGAGAGTTCAATCACTGTAATCAGTCTTATCTTCATCTAGAAGGAATATTTTCTTGTGAGGAAATTTCACAAGGGATTTGGGAAGCACTTAGCTAGAGTGCAAAGAGTGAGACTGTAAACTCTTATAACAGAGCATCAAATTGTACTGAGGCATTATAAGAAGCCCACTGAATTTTTGCAAGATAGTGGAAAATCTCAAATGGTAGCTTGAGGACTGGACGTAGGTCAAGATAAAGAGATTGAACTAAGATAAACATCTGTGTCTTCTCTTCCCTTATACTGTTTTTACTGGGTTATCCTTTTATACTCTGTTTTACTGTCACTCTTATTTTTATCACTCTCTTGACTTTTGTAGAAAATATTAATCTTCCTAATTCACCCCCTCTTAGGAAGCCAGCATATCTAACACAACCAAACAACTACAAATAACATTATAGAATGTGTTCACTTATACCCACCTCCTGAGTCCAACAACATATTGACTCTACTCCTCTATGAGTTCTTCTATTTGAACTTTGGAGTGTGCCTCACAGTACATATCCAGGAAATACTGAAAATAAAAATATTAAATATTATAGTAGCAGTTTACATTATTAAAATTTCAAGTAAATATCATAAAAATGAATTATGTAATACCTTGGAGGGGATCAAGATATATCGATGTAAAATGATATCTTTCATGTATTTCAGCACATAGTACCCATATTCATTGTCAATAGGTTGTTTTGGGCATTGAATAAAATTATGTGAATATTAGATAAGTTACAATAAATGTTAATCTAAATAGTCAATTGCATATTAAATTATAAATACCTGAATATGTATCCATTTATACAATAAGGCCAGATCTGGTGGAGTCTTTTGGTTGTTGGGCTTACTATTGTTGCTTAACCCACGTGCTACTCGAAACATATTCATACCTCTGTTAAGGATTACAAAAGAAAGTTAATATAGGAAAAATTGAGGTTAATAAATAGAAAAATACAAAGACACATATAATTGCATATTCTTGCTGATTTATTATCTCTAGCATCTGTGGGTGGTACCCTGGTGGATTTCCTTTGGGATCCAAAAAATATATTTTTGGTTTCATTGGTTCAATACAAATTAACATCCAGTGATTCCTAGGAGAAAAATTTACTAGCTTTAGCAAAGAAACTTAAAATAAAGCAGTTAAATATGAAATAAGTCATCATTCAAAAATTTAGTGATAAGTGACTCACCCCTGCATAAATGGTGCCAAGAATAACACCTTATCACCCCCCTTTATAGTCAATGCATCTGCCACATCTTGTTACTGTTCTGTGATCTTTCTTTGTGGTATCAAACCTGACGTATAAGCTAATGTATCTTGTGGCTGGATAAAGGCAAATCTATTTGTCAGCTAAAAAGGGACTAGAACTTTTTCATACAAAAATATAAAATAGAAAAAAAAATTAATAGATCAGTATCACATAGTCAAATGAAAGATCAATTGGAAAACAATTCATTTATGCTAATTTCAATACATGATTTATATGTTAATATTCTGTACCCCATGCCATCCATGATCAATGATGAAGGAGATCATATCTTCAGTAATCACTTTAGATACCTCCTTACCATAAACCCCTATGTCATAAGGAATACGTATCAATTGCCATAACCCTATCGTTAATATACCATTAAGCAATTTGTGGTTTTGTGAATTTGAAACTTGAGGTTGAGGCAGTCTCTTTGGTGGTGCAGTGATTGATTCCTTCAATTGTCCTGACATAGCAATTTGCTTCTCTTTAGTCTTTCTTGTGGATTGTGCAACATAAGTGGTCAATTCATTAACATAAAAAGAAATTGTAATTAATGAAATGTCAACTAACTTACCCTTTTTGATGGAGTTATAGTAATGAGGTTCATGAGCCATGCTACAAATCCACCCGTGGCCTATCCTATCGTTTCTACCCCCTGGGTAGGCATAGGCAACCTTGCAATCTCTTTTTCAGGTAGTGCAATCGATAATCTAACATGGTTTGTAGGCAAGGGTGCATTGTGAAGCATGTCCCCTAGGATATTATGCACCTGTCCTTTTGCAACAACACGCATGGGGTTATCCAACCACAACAGACAATGTCCTATACCCTATATACCAATCATAACGTAATAAATTATTAATATTATAAAAAAATTAATAATGAATTTAGTTAATAAGAAAAAAAATTACCTGAGAGAGATGCTCAAATGGAGGAGTGCCACCATCTTTTGTACTAGAATTGACTGCAAACCCTTGGGTCCCCACAATGCAGCTAGTTTGACTAACAACTCCAGCGAGGCTAATCGTCTATTCATATCAGATTGTGTTTCATGTTGGCTAGATGATTGCTTCCAATTCAACAACCCTAGTTACAACGTCTAAGTGCCGGTGTTTGGTCCCGAAATAGGCCTTGTTGATGACACTAAATCCCATATCTCTGACACGTCTAGGGTGCTCAAGGAACTCCAACACCCATACTCACCTTCAAAGGTCTCATTTAAAATCTTGTCCTGTGAAAATAAAACAAGTAATAAATCTTTTTCCTAATAAACAAGATTTCAAATTAATTTTTGAACAAAGTAATGCTTACTTTTTTTTTCAACAACTCTCCAAACATTCTCATTCTCAATAATCCCTTCTTTGTTTTTCCTGGATTCTGACCACAGATCATGACGAGGTATTTTTTTTTTCACTTGTATCCCTCCTTTAACACCTATGCATTCACACAAACAACAAATAATCATTCTAATAAATTTAAGTATTAACAACCATAATATATAAATGCACTTACCAACTTCTTCTCTACTCTAGAGTATCCCAAAGTACTGGCTCCATAAGGGTATAATTGACTCTTTGCTCTTTGACTGTTTGCTTCACATAAATCCTGAAAAAAAATTTGTATTTAAATCAAACAATTATAAACAAAGAGTATTAGAATAGATTTAATTATTACTAGGAAAAAATGGTTTACCTTGAACTTTTCCTAACATCGCTGATCGATAAAACCATCCCAATGTTCCTATTTTATGTAGATTGTAAATTCAACAAGCGGATGCTTAATGATGTTGCCAGCTTTATCTTTCATAAAGTGCTTTGTCAAGATATATTAGAAATTACGCATTGATATTCGTACCATTTGATATATATACACTCTATGGCTCACATCAACATCAAAAGCGTACTATAGAATAAAATACTCAAATTAATTACAATAAGTTTGCAAGCATCTATTAAAAAAATGCAGCTAACTACTATAATTAATTACCACAGTATCTTGAAAAACTAAGTCCTTCATAGAAAAGAGGACTTTCCTCCAATCATCCTATTCTAGATAGCTGATAGGCACTTTCAACTTTGTCACCTCTTTCATGTAGCTACTTAACTTCTTCCCACCTTCATTCATTGGATGATTTTTTGTAATTCCATTCCACATGGATCTTGTTTCCAGTATCTTTTGCATGGCAAACCTCTTTTAGTACTATCAAACTACGTCTGTGCTTCACCATCTCTCCTTGTAATGTCATACCCTTAGCTATATTTACCTGTAATAATATGCAAATAATCAAATAATGAAAAAGAAATTATATTAAATAACGAAAAGAAATTAAAGGCCATCATGTTTAAATAAAAACTTTTCCTCTTTCTAGTTGTACCTTGAATGATTCGTCCCTTCTTTTCATGATCCAAATCCCCTCTTCATGATCATCTCTCTTATAAAGGGAATCATCTTCAGTGGAATCAATATCAAATGATGCCCTGAAAAATGGATTATTCTTAATATGTTTATCTTGTTGGTCTCCACCATCATTGTGATGATCGATTATTTTGTTGTTTAACGTTACAATAGACCACCTCTTATTAGTAGGATTAGGGACATAAAACACCTGTAAAACTTGAAATGCTAAAACAAAGGGCTTATCTTTGTAGCCTAGCTTATTAAGATCAACCAGAACGAACCATAACTCATTAACTCGAAGGCCATTCTTGTTGTCAACCTACTTACAACCAAAAACTAGTGCTCGAAACAAGGTGTAATCCAACTCCCACACGTACTCAATTATCCTAAAGTATGACATATTTGCAAAAATATGGTTTCTACCTTCAGCACTAGAAATATGAATTGATTAAGCTATAAGGGTAACCCCACTAATTTGCATTATGCTCTGATCATCCTGCTCTTTGGTATAGAACATGTAGCCATTGATGAGATAACCAATGTAAGAGAAGACGTGCATTGATGGAACATTAGCAAATCATCTCAAACTATCAGAAATTGAACCAGGGTTCCTTTCCGACTCTGAAATAATGTGATCTCTCAACCAATCTATAAAAAGTTGATCATGTTCTTTCAATATCTAACTCTCATTCTTATTAGGGTTTAAGCTTCTAAGTTTCTCTATGCATTTCCATGTATGGAAGAACCTCATCAGAATTATGCAAAATGTACAAGTGAGCTTGCTCCCATTATGTCCTAGAGATGCTAACAATTTCCTTTCCCATAATCCCTTCCCCAGATGTTCTTCCCAGGTGACGAGACTTAGGAAGGCCAATGTTATCGACATTGGATAAGTATTCAGTGCAAAATTCAATAGCTTCTTCAGCTATATACTGTTCAACAATACAACCCTCTAGTCTACTTTGGTTTTTCACATACCCTTTCAATATCTTTGTGTAACGCTCAATCGGAAACATCCATCTCATATAAGCTGGGCTGCATAACTGTGTCTCCTTAACTAGGTGAACTATTAGGTGAACCATCATATCAAAGAAAAAAGGCGGGAAATACATTTCAAGCTAGCATGAAGTAACAATAATGTCTCTTTGCAATACTGGCAACTTCACATGGTCATTCGCTTTACTACAAACATATTTGAAGAAGAAACATAGTTTGGTGACTGTCCCTTGAACCTGTTTTGGCAAAATGGATTGTATGGCCACCAGCACGAAATTCTCCATCAAAACATGGCAATCATGAGACTTTAAACCTTTTAACTTGAAGTCATTCATAGAAACAAAGTTTCTGATGTTTGAGGAGTACCCCTATGGAACTTTAACTCCATCAAGAAACTCATAAAAAGCAATTTTCTCTTTTCTACATAGAGTATGTGCCACATGAGGTAGATAAGTATGGCATTTCTCCTTCACCAGTGCCAATTCTCCTCTTATTCTCGTGGCAACTAAGTCCAACCTTGCCTTCACGTCGTCTTTAATCTTCCCCGGCACATTAAGTAATGTACCAATGATGCTTTCACATACATTTTTTTCTCTATATTCATGACATCAAGGAAGTGCCTCACATACGAATGTTAAATCAAGAGTTTTGATGATTCAAAACCAACATACAAGAGCTTGGATTGAAGATATCAAAGGAGCTCAAAGTGTTTCAAGTGAAGGATTTCTAAGTAATTGCTGCTAGATCTACTGTAGGATCTTTAGCTTTAGTTATGAGTAAGTAAAAGATTTTGATTTGGTGGAAAAATGTTTTAAAACCTTGATTTTATGTTAGATTATGAAATATTTGAAAAATACCCAACAACAGACGAAGTTTGAAAAGTTTATATTGAACTGGCATGTTGGAAATTCGAACTTTGCCTTTGGAAATTCGAATTTCGAGCTAAAACTGAACAAGTATGAAGAGATGTCCTTCTGTTAAACGAATTTTCTTCCCTAAAATTCGAATTTTCATCTAAGTCTAAAAGAAGCCTTTTAGTGATAGACGAACTTTAGATCCTCAAAATTCGAATTTCAGATAAAATGTAGTTTAAGAAAACCAAAGAAATTCATCTGAAATAATGTTAGAGTTCATCTGAAATTAAGATGAAATTGAGTTTCAAAAATACTATCTGACAGATGAACTTTGGCTTTCCAACATTCGAATTTTCATATAAGTTTGAAAGAAGCTTCTTTGAAACAGACGAACTTTGAGTCTTCAAAATTTGAATTTCAGATAAAACACAACTTATGAAAATGAAAGAAATTCGTCTGAAACAATGTTAAAGTTCATCTGAGATCAAGAATAATTTAAGTTTCAAAACTACTTTCTATCAAATGAACTTTGAACATTAAAATTTGAATTTCAGAAGCTAAGGTTGTGAGTCTGTTGGAATAAAAGGTTGACATATGAATGACAGAGTTTTGTAACTTCGAATGTTGAAGTTAGTCTGAGAAGAATCTCTCTGATAGACGAATTTCACTCCTTCAAAATTTGAATTTCGAAGAAAGTAAACTACTGTGCCTCCTTGAACGTTCTACAGACAGACGAATTTTGGGCTTCCAAAATTCGAATTTCGAAGGCACTGTAGAAAATTGAAAACACTATTCACACTTAACCGAAAAACTTTCTTCTTGAAAATTCGTATGTCACAACATGAAAACATTTTGAGTTTCAAAATTCGAATTTCACTTCATGAACAAATGAACTTCGATATTTCAACATTAGAAGCTTTAACCTTCGGTTCCTTCAAAATTCGTCTGTTGACCAACCAAAATTCGAATTTCAGTATGTCAGAAACATTAAATGCGGTTGGTAAATGGATAGTTTTTCAGAGTAACCGTTGGATAACTTCCCCAATGGATAGATTTTGTCTCTAACGGACATTTGAGACCTAAATCTATAAATATAATACCATTTAAAGTTGTGGGTAGAAAATCAAACTTGTATATACCGAATTTCTGCCAAATCTTCTTCTTAAAAGCTTTTAACCTCTCAACTTCAATATCTGTACTTTAACCTTCATATCTACTCTATTCAAGAGAGTTATATCTTTGTAAACAATCTATTCTTCATCTGGAAGATAGATTTACTTGTGAGGGGAAATCACAAAGGGATTGGGAAGCACATCGTAGAAGTACTTAGAGAGATTGAGAAAGCTCCAGAAACAGAGCATACTTGTTGTACTGTGGCATTAGCAAGAAGCCCGTTGAATTCTTGCGTATAGTGAAAAATCTCAAGAGTTGTCTTGGGGACTAGACGTAGGTCAAGTGGATAGACCGAACCAGGATAAATTACTGAGTCTTCCTCTCCTTATCTTTACTTTTCAGCTTGCTCTGTTTTATACGTTGCTTCCATTATACTGTGCTATCTTCACCCATTTCACTTTGTGCAGAAAAATTGCAATCTTTCCAATTCATCCCCCCTCTTGGGAAGTCATCCTTGCTAATAATGAAGACTTCCAATGTGGCAATTTAGAGAAAATTGATCTTTTCTTCCACCTACTAGTCCCAAGGTATCTTACAAGAGGCTTCTCAAAATTCTCCATCAAATCCTTTACCTTATCAAACAATTGATCACTACTTAATGGCAAAGGTTCCTTACCTTTTGTATTCACATTAAAGGCTTGTCTCCACCAACTGTAATAATGCCCCTGAGGCAAAAATCTACAATGTCCGAGGAAGGCAAATTTCCCCCCATGCTCCAACCATATGGAATGTGTGTCTTCTTCACATATAGGGCATCCAAACTCTACTTTGATACTATAGCTTGACAAATTACCATACACTAGAAAATCATTGATTGTACCAAACAACATAGTTCTCAACTTGAATCTCTTCCTTATATCCATCATACACCTCTACACCCCTCTCCCACATTAACTTTAAATCTTCAATTCGTGGAGCTAAATATACATCTATATCATTTCTAGGTTATTTGGGTCTACAGATTAGCATAGACAACATCATAAACTTCTGCTTCATACATAGCCATGGTGGTAGTTTATAAATCACCAAAATCATGGGCCATGTAATGTGAGTACTACTTTGCATACCATGCGGATTCATTCCATCGATAGATAATGCAAGGTGAAGGTTTTCTATCTTCCACCGTGAAGTCTTCAAATTGACTATCAATTTTTTTTCCATTGCAAGAATCTGCAGGATGTCAAAACTTTCCATCTTCAATTCTTTCATCTGCATGTCACGTCAAGTGCTCCATAATTTCAAGACTTTTGTACAAGCATCTAAATCTAGGTATGATGGGAAAATATGATACCACCTTTGCTGGACTCAATTCTTTCTTCTTATATCATGAGGTGTTACATTTAGAACACATGTGTAAAGATGCATATTCTTTCCAAAATAACACAGTCATTAGGACAAGCATGTATCCTCTCATGGCTCATCCCAATAGAGCATAGCATTCGTTTAGCCTCATATATTTTGGGTAAGAAGCTCATTATCCTCTGGCAGCATATCTTTTAAAAGTGTAAGCAATTATATGAAGTTCTTATCACTCCATCCATTACTTACTTTCAAGTTGTACAACTTCAACACAGCTAATAATATCATGAATTTAGTACAACCACAGTATAATAGCTTTTTTACATCACTTTTCAACCTCTCAAATATCTTAGGACAATCTTGAAGTTCATCCTCAATCACATTTGTCATCTCTTCAAGATAATTAGCCTCAAATGTGCTTGTGTCGAAATCATTTGATCCACTAAACACCAACCTACTATAACTATCATTTGTCTCACCATGCTTTGTCCAAGATGTGTAACCTCAGTCAATTCCATGACACATTAAATGATCTTCCAAGTGATCTAAAATAACTAGATTCCTTTAGCAACACTTTAAGCAAGGGCATAAAATTTTATTAAAGTTGTTCGCATGCTCAATTGCAAATCTATTGAACTCTTTCACTCCATCCCTAATCTCCTTAGTCAAATGATTCACAGACATCCATGACCGATCCATACTCTTGATACGTGTATCAATTTTGGTAAAGCCTCCCCTAGAAGTTGAGGGTGCAATAACTCTACAACAACATTTCACAAAAAAGTTAGACTTTTTAATTATAAGTATTATCATTTTATGGCCAATCTCACACAACTTAAGCTATACATCTTTAAACATAATGACTATTACTATTCAAAAGCAGTACAAGGCTTAATCAAAGTTTCTGGCAACCATAGTCTAATTTTTAAAGAAAAACTGGCAGCATAACAGCATAAAAATGAGAGTTTCATGGGCCTTATACCCTCTCTTCACATAAAAGTAGCAAATTACAATAAGCTTAAACCAATCATAGCAGCAATTATGTCCCAAATGATTTCCAATCAAATTGCTTCTAATTAATAAACTAATAATGATTAATACTATTAAATATAAAATTTCATTCAATCTTTTTCAATTCAAAACTTCACCCCATAACTTTCTTTGAAAATATTTGGATACAAATCAAACATCAGTCGATCACTACAGCAATCATTAAACACCACCATTTTAAGCAAGTATTAAGGCAAGACTAATGTACCTTATAAACTTGCACTATATTATTCCCTTTAGTTTAGCAATGACACATTCCACCTACATTACATATGAGTACCAAGGTAAGAGATCAAATAAGTCTACTTAACAATATGCTAAATTTCTAAAGAAAAATTCGATAGAGATAACAAATGGCAATGCTAAGTCTGATAATAGTACTTGAGCCCCATTAGCCAGTGTCATGACAATAAACATAAATGAAGTATAGTAGTGTATATGCAGCAAAATGTTGATTTAAGATTAGTAAAGTAAAAGAGTAAGGGTCGAGGCATGATGATGTAGTATGACTAATAATGATACAATGAAAGTATTCATTAATGTGATTGCGGAGTTCAAGTTTTTATTAATCACAATTAATAATTGCAAAATAAGAGTCATTAAGATATGAAGAGATGCTCAGCAAAGGCTGACAATACAAGTGCACACCTGTCGAATGACTCCGATAGTAGTAAATGAATGTACTCCCAGCTAGATCCCTTACAAGTGATTCTTAATCATCAGGATCAATAGTAGTGAACTATGGAGTAGCTATAACAGATAGTAAATGCTTAAAGACAACAGGAGAAAGCTAGAGCCCTTAAGGTTCTGCCTATGCCGCAGCAGCCTTAAGTAAGTCAGTAAGTTCCTATGGGACAAGCTGTAAGGCAATTGGTTGAGAGTACCAGCCACCAATATACTATTGTACAAGTGTTAGCTTTCATCCTTTGATGGTAAGTTTGACATGCAAGTTGCCAAAAAGTAGATTATAAGCCTTGAAAAGATTTCTAAGATAATGGGCTACATGTAAAAAATGGAAGCTTAAGGGTCAAGGAGGTTAACCAATGGTGGCAGAACTTGGAATAAAATAATCAAATAAAGAGCATTTTAATGACTTAGGAAATATTTATATAATAGTTTTATAAGAAGTACTTTCCCTAGTCTGTAAGAGATGAAAAGAAAGTGAAATTATAAGGATTCGCTAAAATGTAAACGAGTCAGAAGGAGAATATAAAGCAAGGTATAATCAACTGGCTTGATACCCAACTTATCTTCAGCAGTAAGATGATAAGTGATAGAGGACAAAATAGTTGGAAAGGAGCCAAAAGCTAGCTATAAGAGAAGAATTACCGAACGTAATTTCAGACTTTTAATTCACTGATCAATGTGAGCATAATTATTGAGAATAGGCTGAATCACAAGCATACTACACTAGCACCTCCAGCTAACAATAGTAAGAAAATTGTGGAGGTAGGGGAAGTAGGTAAGTTAGGGTAAGTAACCTTAGAATACCAGGGGATTTAAGAAACAAGGCAAAAAGGGTAAAGGAGACTGTTGAGTAACCCAGCTCCTATTTTTAAGAATGCGGAAAGACTCATAGCAAAAGGCTATACTTAGCAATGAAGAATGCGTACTTCAAGTATAAAGAGTCAGGACAATATGCCCGTGACTGCATAATGGAGGTAGCCAACTTCATACCATAACCACAGGAAAAAGTCTGTGTTAATCTCAGTATGAGGCTTGTAAGTCACTTGACCTTAGTAAAGGTATAATTCAGGTGCAAGCTATTATTTTATGTTTTATAATGGTGTAACAGGCTGGGTCTAGAGATTACTGTTATGTAAGTTATATGAGAATGTCTTGATGAGAAACGGGGCTATAATCTCCATTATCTATCTAAATAAGCACCTTAGCAATACAAAGACTAGTATGCCTTTCCCTGGCAATAATGTGAGCATTGGTATGAACAAGCTTTTTACAAAAAATCTTATCCCGGATTGTAAGAGCAAGATGATGATTTTGCCTACCCCTTGAAGGTGTTCCATGTGTTGAGATTAAGTTAAATGTTACGTTGATAGCTCAAGCTGAGAAATGGTTGAAGAAAGATGTTAGGGATAAAAAGTAAAGATGATGAATGAAAAAGATATGATGTCTCTGTAAGAAAAGTTAGTGTATTTATGAGGTTCAAGTTACAAAGTATGAGCCTAAGAAATTTGATTAGTCCCAAGCAATTAGGGAACAATAAAACCTTGAGATAGATGATTGCTAAGCATAGTATGAAATTTAGCTATGAGAAAGTTCTTGGTCGAAAGATCTTACAATGAATGAAATCTTCCATTAGTTACCAAGGTAATGTAAAAGGGAGGTAGCTCTTGGGAAGAAGTCCAATGAAGCAAAGAGATGAAATCCTCCATTAGATGAAAGTCGCCAAAGCAAAGTAATGGAAGGTGGCTCCTGGGATAATGCCTAATTGAGAAAGAGTGAGTAATGGTGAGAGGCTGAGGCTAGATCCTAACTAGGCTAGCAAGAGACTTTCAAAGGGTAGAAAATTTTTCCATGAACTACTAGACTACTGATTGACCTTTGGTTGAATTGCTAAGAAAAGTTATGTATGAGAACAAACAAAACAGAAAGATATTAATAGCAAAGAGATAGTAACCATTGCCTTAATATTATTTAGACCCCGACTCACAAAGAACCAAATGATCTTAAAGGCTATGATAAGATGAGTAGAGTACAAGGTTCGTGGGTATGTTTATATGTAAAGGCATAATGGTAAGATGAATCTCTAAGCTAGCAAAGGCTAGAGTAAAAAGAAGCAATATGAATATAAGCATTGAATACCCTAGAGTTAAAAGCAGTAAGTTATCTAGGGGCCACATAGATGCGTTATGGCTTAAAAGGAAGCCCGATGCCGCATTGTCTGAGTCCAAGAATGGCAAGAGTACAGTAGAACCCCTAAGCACTTTACAGTTAAGCATGCATAGGTGAGTGAAATTTTATGATGAGTAACCTACTCGTAAGCATGTGAAAGATGTAAAAAGTAAGAAAGATGTGCCAATAGTTAAACATAGACACTGTGAAATTATGATAGTCTTACTAAGGCACCTATTAGGCTACATAAATAAAAGTATAAGTAGTTTATTGTGATCTTTGATGATATGCTAAAAATACTCTGAATCTATATAGGAGCATAAAAGACAACTAAGAATTTTTATGAGTACAAGCAAACACTTGCTAAACTTAGTAAATAGGAGCTGGGCTCCAAAAAAGTATAGTTAGTAAGTTACAGAATCTCCCATATGAATCACAGTACATCCTAGTAAAGCAAGTAAAGTTATGAAATGGGAGAAACCAAACACTGTAATAGACACAAGAGGTCTCCGAGTTTAGCAAGATGTTATAAAAATTTTCTCTCTAGTGGTCTTACTGTTTAGTTAGAAGGAAAAACTTTTGTGAGAAATGGATTATGAAATGAGTTTATACGAGCTAAAGAGGAAAACCTCTTCCCCTAAGATGATTAATCATGATCCAATAATGATCATGGGGATCAATAATTATTAAAGCAAGCATGGATCAAGGTACGAGTAATGTAACATAGTTGAGTGGCAGGTAATGGCCAAAGTTTTATGATAGTTTTTACAAAAAGTCTATTCCCACTTATAGTAGCGGTAAGTAATACTTTCAAGAAGTAGAGTTACTAAGAGTTGTTATATCTATGGTATTACCATAGACATGTTTAAGGTCACAATAGCCTTAAGTAATTATAAGATAAAAGAAGAGTTAGACTTGAGGTAAAGAAAAGAATTGAAAAGCAAAGATGAGATGACTTGCAAGTGTCATCTAGGCAAAGCTAATGTGATAAGTTTGTGCCTAAGCAGAAAAATTATTTATGTAAATAGCCTAAAATTATGCAAGTAGATAAATGAATAATGTCAAGTGCCAATAAAGGGACTATAGTATGAATAAGATAATAAAGAGTTGTGGAAGTAAGAATGAGAAAGTTAGGAATGAAAATTTTTTATACCTTTAAAGTAAAGACAATTTATAATGTCCTCACAAATCTCAGTTCAAAGAGTATGAATCAGACCGTTCAAATGCTATAAATGAGTAAATGATATCGGAGTAAAATATTAACTAATAAGTCAAACAAGTAAGAAGTAAAAATATTTCTCTAGTGAAAATGGTCTGGAAAATTAGGAAATAAAGAGAAAAGAAATAAGAGGCATCAATATGTATTTAAATTTTGAGGGTGAAATTTATTTTAAGGGAGAGGGAATTATAACATCCCTAAAAGACTAGATATTTAAAAATGCATTAAAAATTCGTGAAAATGGACATACACCATTTTGCGTAAAATAGGGTAAGGAGGTCATTTTTCCTAATCGGATGGAAAAATGGGAAATTATGTTTTGCCCCTAGAAATTATGAAAATTGCAATTTAGTTCCTAAGCATAAAACATCACGTGGGAAAGAAGGTTAAAATTTTTTTGGGGAAATTACAGCTAAGAACTCGAAGGAATTAGAAACTATCATTTTGCCCCCGAGCTAGGGGTAATTTTGTAAATATATAAAATTACTATCAAAACAAAGCTCTCAATGAGACAAGTCTAATGGTATATGGCACTAAGGGTTAATGTTAAAGATAAAGAAATAATCAATGTCGAATCTTAAAAAGCAACTTTTTACAGATAAATTTTCTTTTTGATATGTAAAAGCTAAAAAGTTGAAAAGAAAAGCTATTGGACATTGCAAAAGGAACTTATCATAGACAAGATAATAAAATGATGTGAGCCACAAATTTGCCTTATTCTTGTTCCAATAAAGTGAAATTATACTGCAAAAGTAATTTTATTAGTCCAAGTATAAAGTAACCGACATAGGGTATTACTGAATTAGAAAAATTATGTAGTAATATGGAGATGAGACCCTCTCAAATGGTGCCATCTTAACTGCAACATGTGACTAAAATGAAGATTTAATGGTTAAGAAAAGGAAACTAAATAATTAAGCTTGCTTAATTAATTAAGTTTAGTAAAATGTAAGCATGATTAAGCTCCTTTTATATACTCCTTCACCATTTGCTTATCCAAACCTTTGGATAACAGAGAGAGGAGCTGCTGCATAGTGAGAACAAGAGGGAGTTACGTGAAGAAGCAAGGAGGAAAATAGAGAAGGAAAATCCAAGAAAATTGGTAAGTGTGCTCCTTGCAATGTTCAAGTATTCTAGTTTAGTTTCTTGGTAGTTTGAGATGGTTTCCTTTAATTTCTTCCTTCTCCACCCACTATACAGTTTTGGTTTAAGCTTTTTTAAGAGAGGGAAGGTGTTTTTAAATTATAAAATTGTGGTTAAGCATGAGATTTAGCAAGAGGAAGCAAACTAGGCATGATTTGAAGCAAGTTTATGAAAAACCCACTTTTCCACCTAGGGTTAGGTTTTTGGCCAGTCCAAATGAATGTCTTAGAGTGATAATTTCATTGTTTTGATGCCAAAATTAGATTCCCCATGGCCAAATACCTTAGAAACAAGTATATGCTTCAAGAATATGCTAAGATAGCTAAAGTAGATTTTCAAGGGTTTGTAGGGTTTTGTATGAACTCTATGCTTCATGCTATGAAATCAGTTGCTTGAGCCATTGTTTAATGATTCATAGGGACTTGAAAAATCCTAAGGAGATTAGTGGAAGCATTGGTTCCAAGAGAAAGAGCCAAATGAATACTTCAAGGTAGCTATGTTTACATATTCTTACTTATGTTATTTCATTACCTTGCTTTGATACAAATTGGTTGACATATTGTGAGTTGTGTTTTCTTGACTAGTTTTGGCTTCAATATGAGGGGTTTTATTCTATGGGATGTCCATTTTTTAAGCCGTTATACTACTGAAATTTTAATGACCTATATGGCAATTTGTTCATTTATGTGATTTAATATAATCAAATATGATTTTTTATGTGAAAGGAATAACATAATGCATGAATATAACTTGCTACTGAGATTACCCCAATCTCATCCCCCCAAGCATCCTAAATATTAGTTTCAAGCTATAGTAATGGAGGAATTCAAGGAAAGGCAAGAGAAATGAAGAGAATAAAGAAGCATGCCTATTAAGCAATTTGTATACATTTTAATGTATCACTATGGCATTGGTGAAAAATCATATGTGCCTTTTTAAGGCTGTGTTTAGCTGCCATTATGTTCTTTTGGGACTCTTAAGATGTTATGGATATGTTATGAACAAGTTTGAGCAAAGTATGTGATGTATGATAATACTATTGCAATGAAATGATATAATCTGGCCTTAATGAGCAATAGATGATTAAGCAAATATTGTCTACTTGAAATGTGATATAACTTATAAGTGGAATATATTTTCAAAAACTAGACAATGATTTCTTTCCAACAAGCCAAAGATTACCTAAATTGGGCATGTGTACAATTTATAGTGTACTTTGAAATTAAGAGTCCAAACTAGATAGTATTGTAAAAATTGTAAGTTTTACTGTAAGTATTACTTTCTTTGAAAAGTGATATAAAATTGTACAAAACTCCAAAAATTCAATGATTTAATTTATGAAAATATCTATGTTTTCAATTTAATATGCCACTGGTTTGAGTTCAATTGGAGTTGTACAATAAGAGATATGAAAGTTTTCCCAAGACTATTCCATTAAAAGTGATGTTTTGACCCTTAGTGATTCAAACTGACGTTGTATCCTATTCAGCTTAAATAAATGTATAAGAAAAATATGGTTGTATTTAGACATACATATCTTTCTAATGGAATATATAATACATGATTTGGCTTAGAGTTAGACATGAATTTTTAAATTTATGGCCAAAATTCTGGAGAAAAGAAAAATGACCATTTGAACAATAGATTTTGTACAATAAACTATACTAATTGGTATGACTAAAATGCTGTTTCATGTTTTTTCCATATAGATGAGATTTCAATGTATTTTTAGAGACTTGAATCACTTTGATACAATTTTTCTACAATTAGTTATGAATTTTCAAATTTCACCTGAGAAAAAGGGTTTAGAAAATGAATAGAAACCTAAGAAAAGAAAATTTTATATATCTTAATATATCATGTGATTCAAGCTTCTAAACATATTCTATAGAGTATAATAAGTTAATACATGGGTAATGTGGACTATAGTTAAGGTGTTACAATGGAATTGGGGTTCAAGGGAGTCGAAACTCAGAGGATTGGTTTCTTTGAGGTGAAGCTTCCTTGGACAAGTTGGTTGTGTCATTCGTGAGCTATGTATATGGTCATGTGACTGTCAAATTGTCCTTGGTAGCAATTGAAGGTGTTAGGTTATTGGTTTTTGTCAAAAAGTAACCAAAACTATGTTGGGTGTCCAAAATCTTTATACGGAGATAGATTGAGGTGAAATTAGTGCCTACAGTTAGTTTAGGATGAGAATGACCTGTAAGACTTAAAATCAGGTTAATTTGAGGTCAGGGCATGAAGTTGTGCACATTGAAAGTTTGGCCAAAAAATCAACAAATTGCTTATTACCACCGCGACACCAGAAGCTTGGCCGCTACACCAACCTTTTCTGTTTCTCCTAGGCCGCAGCGACACTATAGCAAGCCACAACAAGTTGCGGCCCAGCCCTGGTTTGTCCCACATTGTTTTGTTTGGCCAATTTTCTAGGTTTTAGGCGATGTGTGGGGACTTGTTTTAGTAGGGTGTTACAAAATTCCTCAAAATGAGTATAAAAATTGAAATAACGGTGTAAAATTACTAAACATGAATATGAAAAACTAGGCATGAGAGTTAAAATTTATAAGTGTAAAAATCCTTAAGGAAAATTCACTTACAAATTTCAATTCTCACACCCAGTTTTTGACATTCATCTTTTGTCATTTCATATTAGTTAAGGGTATTGTAGTAATTTTAGTTTCATAATATGATGAGTTAAGGACTTTGGATCCATTAGTATTATTTTACAAAGTAATAGTCTATTATTAGGATTCAAAATTTTGGTCCATAACTGGTATTCCAAAGAAAAAATTTACGCTTAGATTGATATTTTGTTTTGTTGGTTTTATAATTTTCGTCAAGCATGGGTCAATTCCTACTAAATATTCCATTACATTCATATAAACTGAACTACTTAATTATCAGATATATTACTAAATTTCTTTGGTTTACTTGATAACAACCCTTTAACACGTAGTTTAATTATATTCTATTTAGTGCTCTATTTTTATATTTTAAATTATGTATTGGATACTCCAAATATCAACCTTACTTAATATTTTAAAAGTAACCTTAATAACAAATGTTTTAAAAATAACTGAAATCTTAGTTCAAAAAATTTGAAATATACTAGTAGATAATTTTTATAGAAAGTAAATGCAACATATATTGCTTGTTTTCTATAAACACACAACTCATCTTTTATTGAATGTATGATTGAGAGATAGGGGAAGAAGTAAGGTAGAAAGATAGAAAAAATAGGAGGGATGAGTAGAAGAATATAAGGGAGAGAAACATCTCACTGAAAAATCTCAAAATTAATAATCAAAAGTCTAAATATAACTGAGTAATGAGACTCTTATTTATAGAGCTTAAATCATAGTTTTAATACAGTCATAAGATAAGAGAATTATTTAAACAAAATCTTAAACAAGACATAAACTAAACACTAAGAATAAATAAAAGATAAAATCTTAATCTTAATAAATTCAAAAATAAAATAAATTTAATTTAAATATCCTAATAAAATATCTTAATTTAAAAAGCCTAATTCTTTTATAATAAAGATAAATAATCCTAATTATCTTGAGATTATCTTTTCTCCATCATTCTCCCCCACTTAAAAGAATTCTTATTAGAGAGTTAAGCTCCACATTCTACTTCATTTTTAACAAACTCCTTGTCCACACCAAAAGGATATATAACTCAAGGATATCAAGTATGATGTTGGCATCTATCATCTCATCCTCATTCTTAGCTTGGGAATTAAGAATTAAAGTGTGCTGTGGATACCTTAATGCAATATGACCTTTAAAATGACATTAGAAGCACTCAACAACATAACCACTAGGGCGAGAGGATCATGAAAACTCAATATTCTTAGAAGTACTCCCTTTAAATTTATTATAAGCTTTTTTAAGAGATTTAGAAGGATTCAATTTAAGTTCTTACTGTATATCAACTTGAAGACCATTAACAAACTTTTAGATCGTCATCCAGGGGTATTCCTTGACTTTACATCTAATCATAAGATCATCAAAATGAACCTGAAAATTGCAAAAATTTGTCTCGAGTTTAACCATTGATTGTAGAGTTGATTCTTGTCATAATTAGATACATACTTTTCTTTGAGCTTCATCTTCATCTCTGCCTAAGTATTAATCAGGGGTTGCCTAAATCGCTCTAAGTTCAATTGCACATTATGCCAATACTTTTTAATAGACCTAACAAGCTTCAATTTTGTGAAATGAACATGCTAAATATTAATCTTCTGTGCTAACCAGTTAATCCAAGAAAGCACTCAAATCTAATAGTCCATCCATCAAAATCAAGGGCTTCGACTTTGACCTACAAGCTTCTCAATGATCTCTATGAGGTGACTTGTCCCTTCTATTGTACTAGTCTCAATGATCTCTATGTAGTCATTCTAGTGGTTGTCAGAGTCTTAGGAAGAGGACCCCTTCCTTTCTAGTTTCCATTGCCTTGTTTGAGATGATGATTATCATTAGGTGAAACCTTAAATTGACTAAGGGAAGGTATATGCCCTCTTCCTAAATAGATCTCCTTGGAAACATTCATATTTCCAAGTCTATCTTATGTTATCTTACTCATACATTGCTTACTTAATCTGTTTATTGACTGCATTTTTTCCTCACACAATTTCTCCAACTTTTTGAACCTATGGTTTGCATCTTATTGATCTTGTTTCATGTTAATTTGCAGAGATTCAAATGCTTGGTCCACATACTCTCTGTACTCCTTTCAACTTCTTCAAGGCTTTGTTAGGTAATTTAGGAATTTTCGGACTTATTGGACTTAGAAGGCTTTGATGCCAAATGATGAGAGATAGGGGGAGGGATAAGGTAGAAAGATAGAGGAAATAGGGGGAGGAGTAGAAGAATATAAGGGTGAGAGAAATATCATTGATAAATCTCAAAATCAATAATCAAAAGTCTAAATACAACTAAGTAGTAAAACTTTTATTTATAGAGCTCAAATCCTAGTCATACTAAAATCCTAAAATAAGAGAATTACCTAAACAAAATCTTAAATAAAAGATAAACTAAATCCTAGCTAGAAATAAATAAAAGATAAAACCTAAATCCTAATAAATTAAAAAATAAACTAAATTAAGTTTAAATATCCTAATAAAATGTCTTTATTTAAAAAGCCTAATTATTTTATGATAAAAATAAAATCTATCAATTAATGTAGTTGTCTTGTCATGTGTGGGTTATGGATCTGGATCCTCTCCAACCATAAATTATACCGCCATCTCTCTAGCCACAATCATGACCATTCAGGTAATGTAACGGCTGCCAAGAGATATGCAAAACACGTCATTTTGGGATGAAAGTTATTCTATTTGATGATGTTACCTCCTCCTCTGAAAAACGGCGTCATCCTCCCATATCCCATCGATTCTGCTACTTGGTTGTGAATAATGGAATAACAGTCAAGATTGATTTGCAAAGAAGAAAATATTTGGGAACTGAACAAAGAAACAACAAGAATCCCAACCTGAAGTTGATTACATCCAAGTTGATAAATTTATCCAACCTAATAGGCTGGGGAAGCTTTGGACTACGATCTACGAGTTTAGAGGAAGAATTTTGTTGAGATACCCTTCATCTATTCCCGGCAGGGAGAATGACAACCTTTATTAGTTTTGATAGAAGAGAGAGAGAGAGAAGATAGGGTGATTAGAGGGGGAGAATGGCGGTGATTATCAGCTGGAGAGAAGGAGAGAAAAAGTAGCTTTTATAAGCTGTTAGATTACATGAATGGTAATGATTGTGGCTAGAGAGATGGCTATATAATTTATGGTTAGCAAGCATCTGGATCCATGTGTTATGAGTATTGCTCTGTCTTTGCTTTGCCCGAGATGTTCGGAGTATCAAAACACATACTATTAAGCTTGACGTTTAAGAAATGCTTTTCACAATCTTTTATTTTCTCTTCTGGCTACTTCTTCTCCTTCATTTGTCTTCCTTCTTTTTTCTCTCTTTTTGAACCACCAATATTTAGTAGCCACATTAGATTCCAACCAATTTGAGTCAAGCCAAGAAGACTACAAGGGGGACAAAGCTTTCATTTTTTTTTAACTTTTCTTCTTTTTTTTTTACCATTTTAGAGATAGTTCTAAGATAGTAATGATTTATTTGAACACTTTGATCTATAATATTCGTTTAAAATCATTGATACATGAATGTTTACAATTTGTGGTAAATTTCATAATTTCTCCCAAAAAAAAAAGCATTTATTCCTTCAAGAATGTATAAAAAGACAAGATTTATGAAGCACTGATACTTCCAAAAGTAGACAAACTCGTATCCAATATGCAATATGATACAATACGCATATTGTACTTATGCAAATATATCTATTCATATTACTTTGTACTTACATGTATCACTTCAAATTTTTAAAGTAAAATATGACCATTTGTTGTTATAAATATTATATGGCTTATTTTACCATTTATACTATTATTTTTAGAACATTTAATACTCATTTTTGTTAGGTTTAATATAATATAAGTTTTGATGATGACAAATATAGAGTAATAAGGAACAAATATAACATATGTGTCTAACATATGTGTTGTTCCCTAAAGAAGTAAAATATGCATTAGCATGTATTCAATTATGTTTATAATGCATATTTCATACTATGTACTAATATATCCACTGTGCTCTTATGTTTTATAATACAAGTTAGATATATAAATTGGAATAACCACTTAGTTTGTAAGTATAATACATCAAGTGTAGGATTGTCCAAATAAGAAGAGTGAGCATTGGAATAAAAAAAGGGAAACCAACATCATGTCTCACTCAAAGAAGAAGAAGAGAAATGATGCTCTAAGAGTGGAAGATCAAAAGGGAGCATACCAAGAATGGGGATGACCAAGTGAAAGTGGAGCTCAACTTTTGAAGAACCAGCTATTAGGTATATTTTGTTTTCACTTAGATCATGAGGTGGTTTAATCTTTGAAATTTACTTAATCTTGTTACCATATGTTTTAAATGAGTTGATTAAGTAAATATGATATTAGTATGTGTTAGAATTAAGAAATATTTACTAACAGACGAATCTTAGGTTTGACTCATTTATTTTGCGCAAAATTTGAACTTTACTTAGTGAAATTTAAAGTTATAGAGGTTTTATCTCTAACAGACAAATTTCAATTCTAAGATTCAAATTTTGAGTTAAGTATTGTTAATAAAAATGTACAAAATTCGCATGAAGTTTAGTCAAAATTTGAATATTGGTGAAGTTCAAAGTAAGTTCAGAGTCACCTCCTCTGGTTAAAGAACTTTGGAGTTCAAAGTGCGAATTTCAAAATGGAACTTGTAAGTCACGTTAGAGCATATGTCATAACTGAACTTTGTATTTTAGCAATCAAATTTCAAAAAGAAAACTTTTATATCATATTGAACGTGCCTCTGACAGACGAACTTGAGACAGTTGTTCAAACTCAATAGACGTACTTTCAATATGAAAATTCGCATTAACTAACATTGGTTAATTTTGGCAAACTCAAAATTCGAATTTCACTCTGTGACACAGACAAATTTCTAAAGTCAACGTTAAACATATAACTATGTTGATTCTGTGAAATTTGTCTATTGAGCCCTGAAATTCGAATGTTGTAATGTCAGACACATTTAATACTATTGGTTAACGGTTCATTTTACAGAGTAATAGCTATAACTTATCTCTAATGGATAGATCTTGTGTTTAACTAATAGTTAAGTCACAAAACTATAAATAGAATCTCATTTGAACTTATGAAAACAAGAATAAAGAGAGTTTGTACCAAAATGTTGCTCCAATACATAAAATCTTTCTATATCAACATTCATAGTTAAACTCACCTCATTAGAGTGAGGTTTCAATGTATTATCTACTTTATAAGAGTGTTTTCATTTCGTAATCATTCTTTTCTACAATTTCTGGATAGAATCTTAATATAGGAAAACACTAAGAGATTTACACATCTTGCAAGAGAGTGGGGAGATTGGTTTCACAAGTACCTATTAAAACTTATGGAATGTATTAAGACTTCACAAGTGTCTGGATCAAACTTATAGGATATAGTAAAAATCTCAAGTGGTAACTTGGGAATTGGATGTATTTCAAGTGATTTGAGCTGAACCAGAATAAATTTTTATCTCTAATCCTTCAATTTATTATTTCATCTATATCCTTCATCACGCTCTGTTCATCCCTATTCTACTGTATCTCTTGGTTAAATTAGGTCGTACTTCAAAAAGTGTGAAAATTTTGTACCACCTAATTCAATCCTCCTCTTAGATGACCAGCCAAACCCTACATTTTTTTTCTTTTAATGAGTTGATTTATTAATTATACATATAAATAACTACATATATAATATTATATATGCATAAATATCCCCTACACTTATATCCTAAAAATTTAAAAATTGACGCATCTTCTGTATTATATTATATCGTATCTAGTACATGTACTTATATTGATGCTACATAGGACAAGATATATGATGGATTGGAAGAGGAATTAATTGGAAAATAAATATTTCAAAATACATGGGATGGACTAGGTCGAGCTAGAGGTCAGATCAAAAGTTCTAGCCAAACATAACTTGGTCAACTGATTGAGTTGGGTTACATGGTTTATTTGTTTGATTTTAGTGAATTTTTCCATCTTCATGGTTCCTTAGAACCTATAAATTAGGCAAAATTTTCATTCAGTCCCCAAACTTTGACTCAAGTTAGAACTGATTCCATTAATTAAGTCTCAATCTATTTCTCGTAGGTGATGAGACGGCCACGTCAAATTCTGTGTTACTGTCTTGTTCTTCAACTTTTTGCGCAATATAAATCCTGGCCGTTCACTCAATTGGATGCATAACATGACTCCACACCACCTGCTTTATCTGAACCCTACGTTTGGCGATGCTTTAGAACACATGGCATACTGGGGTAGCCAATTTTTTTTTTCTTTTTTGGTTTTCCATATGTATTGTTATCGCATATTCGTGTCGGTATATATTATCATCTAAATAAATTTCATATTTTAAGCTCCCCATCTATAAGAATAAAAGGGAAATATTGAAAGATTAAAAAATATTAATTATCTGATAGGATTTGAGACAAAAAAAAATTAATTTTTTAAAAAATATTATGCTTCCATACGTTCAAAAACCATCAGTTTTACAGCATGAGTCTATCAATTTCCGGCGGCAGCTACCAAACTAGTCAACGGAGAGCCCTCAAGTAGAAGAGAACCATAGACACAGGGGATGATCTCCCCTTCTTCTGGTGGTAATGAAGCCCAAATAGAGCCCATTGGGAAAAGACACTAAAACCACTCTAGAACAATTTAAATCCACAGTATTTCGCCAAAAAAAGAATCGAAAGAGTTGGAACTGACGCCAACATTGGAGAAACACATAAGGAAAGACGTATTTATTTAATTTTTAATTCTAATTATTTAAATTTTATTATTTTTAGTTTAAAATAATAAATTATAAATAAACATAATTTTTTAAATTAACAAATTATATAAAAATAAAATAAATTATACTTTTATTTTATTATTCCTTTATTATTTATATCTTGAATTAGAGGTGGGTTTTGCACATTACATAGAGTAAGACGTGAATTGCATGTAACACCTTATAATAATAACTTTAAAATGATGATCTTTAATCTAAATTTTTATTGGAGAAAAAAATCCAAAATTATGGAATGTTTGGAGTTTAAACCACTTTTAGAAACCAATTCAAACCTGTATAAAAAAAAAAAAACGGAATCCAATTCAAACCTTTAGACAATCCAAGTCACGTCCCAATAACTAGTAAACCTAAGCCTAAGTTAAGTCCAAGAAGAATTTATTCACAAAAGCCCTTTTGCTACTTGGAAAACAAAACAAAAGCCTTTTTTTTTTTTTCTTGACCACCATTCAGAAAAGCCTTAAAACACCTGATTTGACAACAATACCATCAAAAACCCATAGCAAACATTATCAATCCAACACCAACCCAAGCCAGCCTCAATAATCAATCCACTAAGATACTGTAATAAACTACATAGCATCAACTAACAAACTCTTGATACAGTTGGTAGATAGGTGGATCCCTTTAAATATGTTATCCTGAGTTTAATTATTAGTCATATGTATGAAAAATATCTTATTAGAAGAGAAAATCAACTTCGATGGTTTTACGTTTCGAATGGATTAGTCTTCAACTATCGGCGATAGATACCCTTAATTTTTACCCAAAAAAAAAAGGGAAAAAAGAACTACATGGTCTAGCCAATCAAACCCCTACAAGTAAAGTTTATCAATTCTCCTTTATAAAATCCATTCAATATGCACTATTCTTAGAGGAAAAAACACACAATTCTTTTTTTTTTTTTGGGAATTGCACTATTCAAAATAATACCAAAGAACTATTAGCCACTATTAACGAGTTCGCAGCCCAGACCAATATCCACCAAATTAAAAAAAAACAGTAACCAACAAAGTTCTATAGAATTGAGATATACTCGAATTTCATAAATGAATAAATAACCAGCTTATAATGGTCAAATATCCATTCCTTTTCCAGAACATTTCCCAATCGACAAAATAATCAAGATAAATTTCTACCAAGTTTCTGTACATCAACAATGTTCCCAAAAGATCAAAACCAAAACAGGTCCCGAACTTGTCCTTTCCATAATAAATATGTAATTATTATGGAACTCTCCGACTGCCTTTTTCTTACTTGAGCTAAGACTGTCACCTGAAAAATGATAAATCACAGGGTGAGATAAAAAAAAAAAAAGCTAGTAATCTGTGGCAAAACACAACAAAGGCTCAGTAATCAAAGCAACATATCCAATCAGAAACATATTAATATAAGGCATATGACAGGTGCAAAACTAAACAATAGGCTGGGTAGTTAAAGGAAAAGCTAGAAAAAAATATTGAAATTGATCTAAATATGTTAGATCATAATCTATATATCCATACCTGTCAGTTATAAGTAATAAATCCTTGTACTTTGTTTTTTGGACAATACGCTTTTTGTTGGAAAAAATAATCTTACAACCAAATATTTTAGTCTTCACATTGGGGAAAAAATAAGAAAAAAGAGGCTAATAAACATTGTTAAGCATTTGCATGCATAACTCTTATACAAGGTTTTGGGTTTCAATCTTTTGAGTAATATGCATGTTTGATTTGATATAGATTTTTTATTATATATTAATATTGATTTAAATTTTAATATTAACTAATTAATCAGGAGAGTAATTAATAAATTGTATTTTTAATTATTATCAAATCATTAATTAGTTTAGTTATAAATATAATATTAAATTTATTTACATCATGAAGCGTTATAATATTTAAGATTATTTATTAGTCCCGTTAGGTATGTTGAAAGCGTGCTTGACAAAATTGGAATGACAATAAAAATGAGAATGCGAATGAAAACAAAAAAGATATGTTTAGTTTGCAGAAAATTTTAATGGAATGGTAATAGAAATTTTGTTTGATGTATGTCTTTTGATTACAAAAAGAAAATCAGGAATTATTGAAAGACTAAAATGTCCCTGGTTAAAAATAGATAAATTAATAATATTATTTTAAATTAAAACTCTAAAAATAAAATACAATTTGTTGAATAGAGATAAATAAAATACAAAATTTCCAAAATATCTTAATATAATTAATACAAAATTCTAATTTTTTTATTTCTATTATTTCCTTATACTCATTTCTATTAGCTCTTTATACATGTCAAACTACATCATATATGTATAATTAATTCATAATAATTATTATAAATTCTAATTTTTCATTTTTTACATCCATTACTGTCACAAGCCCAAACCAACAAAGAGAGAAGCCAAGGGGAGCATCTTCCTTCTCGATCACATCAGTGCTGCTGGTACTTTTAGCTTTGATATGGGATATTTTTGTCTTTTTCCAATTGATTCCATAATCTACCGTGTAACTCCATCTTCTCAACTTGGAATTGTTGGAGGCTCAGAACTTTCTGTAGGAATGCCTGATTTATTCCTTTCCATCAAATCATACCGGAAAACATAGTCTTTCTCCTCTTTCTTTTCCATGCCCCTATACCAAACGGGCCTAAACTTAAAGTGAAAGAAGCCAAAGGATAAAGGATGACACATACAAATTGTAAAATAAGCCAACGAGAAGCATCTTCCTTATTAATCATGTTCCTAGGTCAGTGTTGCTAGTACTTTTAGCTTAGATATGGGATATTTATGTCTTTTTCCAAAAGATTCCATAATCCACTGTGTAACTCCATCTTCTCAACTATGGAATTGTTGAGACTCAAAACTTTCCGTAGGAAGGGAATCTAAAACCGGAGTTTTACAGCGAACCTAAACCCCTTCCCTTCTAAAAATCACCCACCCCCTTCCTGAGAAAAAAAAAAGAGTGAATTTTCATGATTTCGAGTGAGCAACATCTCCAGAAACACCCCCCTGACCGACCATTGACAGGGAAGGAGGGCAATTCTAGAGACAATGGAACTATTCTGAGAACAAAGGAAATAGGCGATTCCATGACTACCTTTGATAAAAGTCTGCAGGGTGAAACAGAGAAGGAAGAGGGGGCGAAAGAAAGTATTAGAGGAAAGATGCAAAGAACAGCAGGGAACTTCTCTGGAGGAGTGTCACTAATGCCAAGGGAAGAAGACTGGATGCAGGATGAACATAATGAGGAGCTGAAGGGTAATGCAACACCAGTGTCCTATCGAGAAGCTCTTAAACCAACGACTGAACAGGAAAGAAAGCAGCAACAGAACAGAGCTAAAGAAGATATCTGGGATGGAAGTCTTATAGGTGGGGACCCACTCAAATGGATGGAAGGGATATCAGTAATAGATACTGAAAGCGGTCCGAAAATAGATTTCACTGATGAGGAAAGGAGAAGACTAGCTAGGAATTGGCAAAATTCTCTGATAGTTAAACTCCTGGGAGGAAATATTGGATACATGCAGTTATGGAAGAAGATTCAGATAATGTGGGCTAAATCAGGAAGAAATATCTACCTGTCTGAGATTGGAAACGGCTTCATGATAGCAACTTTCCAGGATCGAGAAGATTATTTTTTTGCGTTAGAAGGAGGACCATGGCTAGTTCAAAATAGTTATCTGACAGTCCAAACATGGAAAAGCAATTTTAATCCATGGAATGAAAAGATTCATAAGGTAGCGGTATGGGTGAGATTGCCGGGACTCCCAGTAGACTATTACGACAGAAAATTCTTCTATACACTGGGAAACAAAATAGGAACAGCCATTCGAGTAGACGAGATGACCCTTACAAGAGCAAGAACCATGTATGCCCGGTTGTGTATTGAGATAGATCTCAACGCTCCCCTGCTTCCATCATATTCTGTAGATGGAAATGAATTGAAAATTGAATACGAAGGGTTACAGTTGATCTGCTTCGATTGCGGGAAGTTTGGACATAATGAAAAATATTGTTCAAACAAAGAAGGGGAGGAGGAGATGCTGAAGGCACCGGAAAACCAGAAACAAGATCAAGTTTCCAATGACAAGAGCAGGATGGGTGGAGCAGGTAAGGCGCGTGAAACGAAGTATGGAGAGTGGATGGTAGCTCCAGGGCCTAAGCGTAGTAGGAGAACTAGCATGAAAGAAGGAAAAGGAGCTGAAGGATCAAAAAAAGAGGCTAAGGCGACTCCTAGAATAGAAACTTCCTCGAGATATGTGGCTTTGGAAACAGAAGAAGAAGACGTACACATAATAGAGGCAGAGGTAGGACACAGACAACCTTTACTAGATGCGTCAAATCTCAAAGGAACCAAGGGAGAGAAGTTATCGATACAGCCGAGGCAAAAAGGCAAGTCAACGGTGACAGAAGGGAAAGTAAAGAACCAGAAGATAATTGAAAAGTCCGAAAAGAAAGAGAATAAAGGAAAGGTAGGTGAAACTCAAAAAGAGCAACAAGGGGCTAGCAAGACAGAAAAGACAAATATGAGGTTGGAAGGAGGAAAAAAGGAGAAGGGAGTGAGCCAGAAAGTAGAAATGAAGTTGGAAGTAAAAGGAGTGGGCCAAGAAAAAATAAGTAAAGCAACTGAAGAAAGGGAGATGGGCATAGTTGAAGACAACATGGACACTATCGTGGAAGAAAGCCCAATAGAAAATAATAGGAATACCGTGGGCTCTAATATGGAGGAAGATTCAATAGAATACTTCATGGATACCACGGAAGCAAGTTTAGGAGACAGCCCAGCAGAACATAATAAGGATAGGCCACCTGAAGATGGAGAAGGGTCAATGGAAATTGATGAGACCAAACCACCAGACCCAAGGGATAGAATGATTATGGGTTTATCAGATGTAGAACAATCTCTGAATGAAGAAGAGCAGGAAGATGATGAAGTACAAAATGGTTTTTTGGGATGCCATGTCTGCAAGGAGTAACGCCAGTATCTAAATGGGTATAGCTCTGTTAACTTTATCTTAATTTAATAATTTATAATGATTATTACATGGAATGTTAGAGGAGCAGCTGGCAAGGCGTTTGGTCAGGTGCTAAAAGACTTTAGACAGAGATTTCACCCAAAAATGGTGATATTGGTTGAAACAAGATGTAGTGGTAACAGGGCTCAGCAAGTTATCAAAAGGTTGGGTTTTAAAAAACAAAAAATTGTAGAAGCACAAGGTCAGTCAGGAGGGATCTGGATTTTGTGGGATGAGGAAGAAATCAGAATTAAGGAGCTGGTAAGTACCAAGCAACTTCTGCACTGTGAAGTATCTGGTATGGGAAAGAGAAAATGGCTGCTGTCCGCAATCTATGCAAGCCCCCGAGCTCAAGAACGTCAGGAACTCTGGGACCAATTGTGGAGACTATCTCGTGTAATAACAGAACCATGGCTCTTGGCAGGAGATTTCAATGATATAAAATCACCGGAGGAACAAAGAGGAGGAGTGGGTGTGAATGAAAGAAAGTGCATGAGATTTGCACAGAATATTGAAAGATGCAAATTAATTGACCTTGGTTCAGAAGGCCCACGTTATACTTGGAGAGGACCCATCATAAATTATGCTTGCCGGATGTTTAAGAAGCTTGATAGGGCCCTTTGTAACAGCTCATGGAGATGTATGTACACAGAAGCTACGGTGAGAATTGGGCCAAGAATCCAATCTGACCACCACCCCCTCCTAATATACCTGGAAGAAACAAAAGGCAACAGAGGTACTCGTCCCTTCAGGTTTGAAGCGGCATGGATGAAACATAAGGAATTTCCAGGGATGCTGCGTGAAGCTTGGAAGAACAAAAAAGATATTGAGGAGGAGCTCGATGATTTAAGACCAACTCTCCAGTCATGGAATACCAATGTTTTTGGAAACATAAAGAAAAGGAAGAATGAGATTCTTGCTCGGATAAAAGGAGTCCAAAGAGCACTTCAAAGACAACCAAGTACATTCCTTGAGGACTTAGAAGTTCAATTACAAAGAGAACTAAGAGAGACCTTAGATCAAGAAGAAATTCTATGGTTCCAAAAAGCAAGAACTAAATGGATAAAAGATGGGGATAGAAATACAAAATACTATCATACAAAGACAACAGTGAGAAGGAGAAGAAATAGAGTCCAATTGCTGAGGGATGAACAGAATAATTGGGTTGAAGGTAAAGAAGAGACTGGCGAAATCGTGAAGGAATTCTTTCAGCAATTATTTACTGAGGAAGAAGTTAATAGACCTTGGGCGAATACAATACATACCTGGCCTCAGGTGGAAAAGGAAATTTGGGAGGACATGATGGATTCGCCGAAAGAAGAGGAGATTAAAAAGAGCATGTTCTCTATTGGAGGGATGAAGGCCCCAGGTGAAGATGGTTTCCCAGCAATTTTTTTCCAGAAAAATTGGAATATTGTAGGTGGAAGCGTATGTAGAATGGTTAAAGAAATGTGGGATAATGAAACTGAAGTATCTAAGGCAAATCATACATTAATCTCATTGATCCCTAAGACAGAGAACCCAGAGAGAGTCAATCAATTCCGGCCAATCTCTCTTTGTAATGTTATATACAAATGTTTATCCAAGGTGCTGGTTCAGAGACTAAAAAATGTGATGGACACAATCATATCACCTTTTCAGGCTAGTTTTGTACCAGGCAGGAATATACATGATAACATTATTGTTGTAAATGAGATGGTACATTCAATGAGGAGAAAGAAGGGAAAAAAAGGATTTATGGCAATTAAAGTGGACCTTGAAAAAGCTTATGACAAAATCAGTTGGCAGTTTATGGAGAAAACCTTGAAGGAATTAAATTGTCCAGAAGCTTTATGCAGAAGAATTATGGCTTGTGTGAAAAATCCGTCATCCCAAATCCTTTGGCATGGGGAGAAATTAGAAGCCATAATACCATCCCGTGGACTACGTCAAGGCGATCCTCTATCACCTTATTTATTTGTTCTTGGAATGGAAAAGCTCACTCATTTAATACTCGATAAAGTGAGGGAAAAAAAATGGAGAGGAATGAGAGCGAGAAGGAAGGGTCCACAAATATCTCATATGATGTTTGCGGATGACTTAGTATTATTTGCTGAAGCTAACCTTGATCAAATAAATGTGATTATTCAATCTTTGCAGGAATTTGGAGAGATTTCAGGACATAGTGTGAGCTTTGAAAAGACCCATATCTACTTTTCTCCAAATGTGGATGGACGACTTAGAAGGGAGATCAGGACTAGAAGTAGTTTTAAAGAAGTAGAAGAACTGGGAAGGTATCTTGGCGCTATGATTACATTTCCTCAAAAAAGGAAAGACAAATATTCAGCTTGCGTGGAGAAAGTAAAACAAAGGTTGAGGGGCTGGAAGGCAGCTAGCCTGTCTTTAGCTGGAAGGATAACTTTAGTGAAGGCTGTCACATCTTCCATGATTAGTTATCCTATGCAGCATGATCACATACCGAAAGGAATAATAGAAGAAATTGAAAAGGAGCAAAGAAGGTTCATCTGGGGAGAGCAGGGAGGAAACCGAAAATGGCATGCTGTTAACTGGAACAATCTTTGCCGAGAAAAAACAAATGGAGGAATGGGAATCAAAGCGCTCAATTACATGAATGAAGCATTTTTACTGAAATTATTATGGAGAATGCATGACAGGCCACAAGACCTATGGGTTCAAGTGATGCTGGGGAAGTATGGTAGAGAGGTGCAGGACGGGGAACCATGGAAGAGCTGCCAAAATGATTCCAGACTGTGGAAAGAAATAATTAAAAGGCAGGAGAAGTTCTTGGAAAACACAGGATTTAATGACAGGATAGTATGGAAGCAGACAAGTAATGGGCTTTTTACAACAGCATCGGCATATAAACTGATTAAAAATGAACAGGATGCAGGAATGCAACAACACTGGAAAAGGCTATGGAAGCTCAAAGTTCCTGAAAGAGTCAAAGTTTTTATATGGTTGAGTTGTCAAGGTAGAATTCTCACAAAGAGTACCACATGTAAGTGGGATGGTGGAACGGGATACTGTGAATTATGTCAGCAAGGAGTGGAAGACGCTGCTCATGCCATGAGAGACTGCCCAGTAATAATATCAGTCTGGAATGAACTTCGACCAAATTGCAGAAGAGAAGAGGGATGGCGAGGTGACTGGAAAAATTGGATCACAGTGAACATAGCAAAAAGGGGAAAAACACTGGAAGACTATGAATGGCCGGAAATGTTTGCAACGACTTGCTGGATGATTTGGCGATGGAGAAATAGCCAAATTCATGATCCAGAATTTAGACGACCATTTAATCCATGCGAAACAATCAGACAACAACTCAGTCTTTATAAACAAAGTGGAGAAGAGGAGGGTGTACGAGAAGAGGAAGAGAGAATCATCATGGTAGCGTGGAAGCCACCACCTGCAGGATGGTGTAAACTAAATTCCGATGGATGGATCAGGGGTAAGGGAATATCAGGATGTGGTGGAGTAATAAGGGGAGATTGTGGAGAATGGCTATATGGATACACAAAGAAACTCTACGGGGTCAGAGCCGACGAAGCTGAGGCTTGGGGAGTATATGAGGGATTGAAGGCCTGCTGGCAACTAGGGTTCCGAATGGTGGAAGTAGAATGCGATGCAGCAAAGGTGGTGCAAGAACTCAAGAAAAATCAACCTTTCCTAGGTAATTTGCAACTGTCACTGAAATTGCAGAACATGCTCAACAGGAATTGGAAAATCAGAATAAAACATGTTTACCGGGAATGCAACAGATGTGCTGATGCAATGGCGTCAACGATGATGGGACAAAATAGGAATCTTATGACATGGAAGGAACCACCGAATACCATCTTGCAGATCTTGGAGGAAGACCTAGCAGGAATTGAATTTCCACGACGCGTAATGATAGTCCGATAGAAGTCTGGGTGTACCCACCTTTTTCACCAAAAAAAAAAAAAACTTTCCGTAGGAATGCCGCATGCCTGATTTATTCCTTTCCATAAAAAAACAAAATCCAAGAAACACACTGTTTTCCTTCCCTTTCTTGTCCATGCCTCTATACCAAAGCCGGCCTTAGTTCATTTGAGGAAAAAATCTCAATGCTACAACTTGTTTAGACAAGTAATTAAATTTATATATTACTCCCACTAGTTTTTAATGTAAAACTCTTTTAACTGAATCACACTAATTAAGAATGAGAGTTAAAACTAATTAATTATCTCAATTTCCTCAAAAATTATAATATTTTTTCAAAACTACCCTTATTTAATTTCTTTCTCTCCCTCTTTACAATATATTAAATATGAGTATTTTTTTAAAATATATAATAAATATTATCTCGTATATTGTAAATGGTTTGATATTTAGAATTAAAATAAAATACCCTATAATTCGGATATTATTAGTTAATCACTTAATATAATAAATATTTCCGTTGATTTTCATGTTAATTTTCCATGAATAGTGAGTCGTATCTTACCTTCCTCCCCATCTTTTGGCATAATTATCTTCTAATTAATCTGTCGACGATATATTGGTCCGAAGAAAAGAAACAAGTCTGACGATGTATTTGAAAATTCTATGTTTAATTATATCTTAGCATACACACACGTTGGACACCACCATACCATCACCTAACTATTTAATGAATGAGATGTACGGACTATTCTCCCAATGGCTTCACTTGAAGAACCCTTTCGTCCTTTTCAAATTCAAAATAAGTGTAATCGGTGAAAATATGAATATAATAAAATGGATTTGCCACGTGCAACCAGGCTAACACTCCAATTTGTGTGAATTATGGTTGATTTATTCCACTCACCTTGAAGTTAAAGAATACCATCAATTCTCCCAGCATTACATACAATAAGGTTTATTCCCTTCGATCTTTAATATAAATCGCTTCTAACAATCTCATCGAAACCAAAAAAAATTTATTATATCATTAAAATTTTCTTAAAATTAATGTGTTTTCCATTTTTACCCTATAATAAATACTACAAATTCAAACAATTCACTTTCTCTCATAATTAAATAAGGGCATTTTGGAAATAAATTAATTAATATTTAAAAAACTCATCGAAGGTGACTTATATTTAGGACTATAAAAAATTTCTAGAACGTGACTAATAAAAAGGAACAGAGGGAATATATTAATAGCAATAGTCCCAACATTTTTCAGGTGAATCCACACACATAAGAATGTCTAAGGAGTGTTTATTTCTTACATTCAAAAATAAGATCTAATTAATATATATATATATTATATTACTGCAGCAATTATTATTTTCCAATAATTATTTTTCTAATAATTTTTTTGGTTATATAATACTTCATCCAGTTTTTAATATAAGACATTTTTAATTAACCGAGTTAAACGGATTAAGTATATGAGTTAAAATTAATTAACTACTTTAATTTTTTTCAAACATCACAATATCTTTTCAAAACCACTCTTATTAAATTTCTTTCTTTTTAAGTCACTTATAAATTGAATATTTTTTTTGTAATACATAATAAATACTACTTCCTTTGATCCTAAATATAATAATGTTTGCCTTCATCCTACATATAAGACCATTTTTAGAATACAAGGTAATATTTATTACATGTGTCCCAAAAATGTCCTTATTTAATTTATTCTAGAGAGAGAGAAAAAGAGATTAAATAAAAATAATCTTGAAAAAATACTTTGATTTTTGTAAAAATCAAGATAATTAGCTAATTTTAACTCACATTCTTAATTCATATGATTCGATTAAAATGATCTTATATTGAGGATGAAAGAGATCAAGTACATGATATTCTAAAAAGTGTCCTATATTTAGCATTAGAAGGAGTGATATTTTATTTATACAATTATTTTAATTTCATTCTATTTTGATACTAAATTTTCTTAGGTTAGCAATAAGTGGAAGTGTCACAATGTTCTAGATAATATTATTTATTGTAATAGAAATAAAAGAGAGGAAGTGATACTGCTTGATTGGCACAAGCTTCATATATGGGTGCACTACAAAAAAACATATTTTCAGCGATGACTTTTGGTGGCGACAAAAAAAAGTCGTCGCTGAAAGTATGCTTTCGACGACGATAAAAAAAGTCATTGCTGAAAGTGTGCCTTTCGGCAATGACAAAAAAGTCATCACCGAAAGTCACACTTTCAGTGACGACAGAAAAAGTCATTGCCGAAAGTGTGACTTTCGGTGACGATAAAGAAAAGTTGTTGTCATATGTATGACTTTCAGCGATGACTTTCTGTGTCGTCATCAAAAGTCACACTTTCAGCAACGACTTTTTCTGTCGTCGCCGAAACCATACTTTCAACGACGACTTTTTTTATCGTCGCCGAAAGTCATACTTTCAGTGGCGACTATGTCGCTACCAAAGCTAATTTTTTGAATTTTTATTATTTTTACTTTGAAAATTAATAAATAACATATTGAAATAATAATTGTATTATGTTGATACAATTTTATAATAAAAAATAAGATATTCTACATATATTTTGTATTATAAAGAATATCTAATATTTTTGTTAAAGTCAAAGTATTTTACTATTTCCTTTTATTTGATTTTTTTTTATCAAATTCATTTGAATTATTTTAAACATTTTGAAAGTGTTTTATTTCTACTTGAGATTAGAGACTTAAATAGTCAAACTATTGAATCTATTCCACATTTATCTTTACTTTTCCTTCATCTTAATTAATAAAATATGTTATTCTTATTAGGATAATTTTTTTTAATTAATAAAGGGATTGATAACACTAATAAAAGAGAATTAGGAGGACAAACTAATATCTAATTATTTAATATGATCAATCCTATATTTGGAGGAATTTTTATTAGGCTAAGTAGTTAATTGCTAATATATTTAACAAATAAATTAATATTAATGTTATTTATTACTAATAATAATTGATGAAGTAGTAATGTATCAACACAATAATCAATAGTTAATATATCTAAAACAATAATCAGTCATACTATGATTGAAATTCTCAGTCTAAACTCCTATAGGTGTTAGTAGTATAGATATTTTCACATAGTGTAAAAGTCTAATAGAGCAATGTCACATAGAGGAAAAATGCTTATGAATTGTTAATCTACTTTTCTAATTAATAAGTAATGACAATATTTAAAAAACAAGTATTAGCGAATTCTCTTTCTCACTATCTTAATTTTTTGATCTTTTTTATTCTCCCAATCATAACAGATTGAATTTATTACATCTTCTTTTAAATCATATGATAATCAAAATTACAATATTTGTAATAATAATTTTTTTTCCAAATTCCTATTATATCATATATAATACATAGGGGTGACTGAAAAAACCTGAACCCAATCAATCTAGTCCAACCTGAAGTAGTCCAACTAAAGACAAATCCGATCATTTTAACAAGAAACCAAAACTTGAGCATTGGGTAGAGCCATTTGACCAGGTTGGATCAAGTTTCGAGCAACCTTCTCAGATCATTTGGTCTGACCAGGCTTAAGGTTTTTTTTTTTATTTTTTATATTTATATGTAGTTTTATCAAGTATTAAACATATTTTGTCGGGAATATCATCATAGTAAAATTTCAATTTTCTAATTTTCTTTTAAAAATAAAAAAATAAAAAATGGATATATATAATTCTCGATCAAAACTTCGAATCAAACCACAAGTTGGTATAAAATCTGCTCCTACCCAATCTCATCCCACCTCCAATATATATTAAGCATATATAATATAATTTATCAAATAATAAAATATTAATACATATGGATCATAAATATTATATATATAATTATTTTTATTTAAAAATAAAAATTGAATTTAAAAGTCAACTAGAAAGCAATTTTTTTCTTCGCAAAGAAAAACAAATATATTTATAGAAAAATTATTTAAGATTTAAAAATAAAAAATTATAATATAAATATTCATATAAATATAAGTATATCTAAATAAAATATTTTATGAAATTAGTGATTGAAAATAAAATAAATGTGTATTTTTTAATAATATATTGATTTATAAATATATGTGTGTATATTAGTGTGTAGATAAATAATATATATTTAATATTTCATATAAAAACTGCAGATACATTTCAGCTCAACTGGCAAAAGAGTGAACATAAGGCTTTGGGAGTAAGAGGTCATAAGTTTGAAATCTAGGTGAACACATTTGAAAGCATTATATGACATGGTGATAACGTGGTGTGGGCTTGCGTGATGTGGTGGTGACGTGGTGGTGGACCCTTGGTGACGTGGTGGTGATGTGGCAGTGACATAGAGTGGGCCCGGGGTGACGTGGTGGTGGACCCATGGTGATATGGCGGTGACGTGGTGTGGGCTCATGGTGACATGGCAGTGGACCAATAGTGACATGGCGGTGATGTGGCAGTGCCGTGGAGTGGGCCCGAGGTGATGTGGCGGTGGACCCAGGGTGATGTGCTGTGATATGGTGGTGACATGGTGTGGGCCCAAGGTGACGTGGCGTTGATGTGGAGTGACGTGAAATGGGCTCGGGGTGACATGACAGTGATGTGGCAATTTGGTCATCGCCAAAGGTCGACTTTCAGCGACAACAATTATGTCATCGCCAAATGATAACTTTTGGAGATGACAAACTTTCAGCGACGACAATTTACATTTTCAGCAACAATTATTTTCACCACCAAATGTCTACTTTTGGTTGTGACATCTTTTGTTATCGCCGAAACTTTCAGCGACAAGACTTATGCCGACAACAAAATTGTCATCGCTGAAAACTTTCGACGACGACATTTCAACTTTCAGCGATGACTTTTGTCCTCGCTGAAAGTCAATTTTTTTGTAGTAGTGGTAAGAGAAGTGTAAGTTAATCTAAGGAATTGTTTAGATTAATATTTGTCTACCTATTGATGTGATTTAGTGGCATATTTATGCATCATTAATGTGGTAATTGATGTGATTTAGTGGCATATTTATGCATCATTAATGTGGTAACTGATATGTTGATTTAATTTTTCACATCTAAGAAATTATACAGATAATTTTTTTTATGTGGGATTTAAAACTTGACTTCCTAAAGTGCGGGTTAAAGCACGCAATTAGTACTTGCCACGATATTCACATAAGTGGACATTCATGTTATTTAGTAAATAAGTTCTCGTGTTTGGTAGTTTTACATCTAAAAAATAATACTATGTTGTTGGCTCTGTTACATTATACAAAGTTTAAAGAATGAGTTGCACTATTTAATGATGGTAAAAATTTACTCTCTCTAGTCCTCAATATAAGACCATTTTAACTGAATCACGCGAATTAAGAATAGAAGTTAAAACTAATTAGCTACCTCGATTTCTCCAAAAATCCCAACATTTTTTCAAAACTACCCTTATTTAATCTCTCTCTTTCTCTTTGGATACATTAAATAGAAATATTTTTTTAAAAATTTATAATAAATGTTATCTCGTATATTGTAAAGGGTTTTATATTAAGAATTAAAGCAAAATGTCCTATATATAGGACCGAAGGGAATATAACTTATTATAGACTTTATATGTTAAATAAATTGATATTGATGAAATTGATTACGAATTTTATTATAGAAATAAATATATTAGGCCTAGCTCATTGCATATAATCTAAAAATTGAGTTGTATACTATTGACAACTTAGGAACATGACAGTGTGTCTGTGCGTGTAGTTGTGGATATATAGAATTACCAAAATAAAAGTCCTTATTTGCATGTATCAATATGAGAAATGAGTTGTACTTTTCACTGTATATAAAGTTTATAAACATTTCCATTTTATTAAATGTTTTACAAATAAATATATATAAATATGAATAGTTATACTTGGATATCTACCTCAAAAACCAATATCGTTAAAATTTGATTCTCAAATTGTACTGAAGCTTAAACTATATATGTATTTGAAAAAGTTAAATCTATATTAAATAATATTTACTTGAATCATAAATCTCAAATGAAACTAGCTAGATCTTACAAGATTTTCATGTTTTACATATTTTATATTAATCTTATTTCCTTCAGAAAATACCGACAATTAAAAACAAACAAGAGAAAAGTCACATCTTTTAAAAACGAAAAGTTATATCGGTGTAGAAGAAATGTTTGAGACAAGTTGCATTATTTCCTGCTAAAAAACAACGGAGTGATATTCATTGCAATGGATGTCGACAATACAGGACTGGAAGGTCAGTCCACAAACAGTGAAAATCGAAGAAAACTTTCCCATTATATTTTTTTCGCTTTGGCCGACACTTCAAGCAAAAGAGAAATTCCCATTTAGAATTGGTAATAACAGTAAAAACGAGAATGTAAAAGGACAAAAATATAATCATTTGTCAAAAAATTTAAATATCAAATATAATTAACTACCAATTATCATATAAAAAATAATAAAGAATCCATTCATCTTATTTCAAACTTGGTAGAGCCCACTCTAATTAAGCTATAAAATAAAGAAGCGCATTAAATTTTCAACACTTTGGCCGTTTTTTAATTAAGTGTTGTAAATTACTCACAAAAGACATGGTAACAAAAAGATATTACGATACACATACATCGAAAGAAAGAAGCCAACAACAAACAAGAAACTTGATGTTGAGGGTTTTTTTCGGAAGTTATGATGAGCGTGGAGAATGAAGGAACGGTGGTGCAGTCACAAGAGGAGGTAGACACCCTACAAAGAAGTAGGAAGAAGGTGAGAATAGGTAATGCTCAAGCGAATAATGACAGAGTGGTTGTCCCTCGTGTCGAGGACTGGATGAATGAAGATCCGAATTTGGATAAGGGAAGGAATAAGAAGCAATCGTATAAAAGTGACTGTACCAATGAGGACGATTCGAAGAGTGATGACAGCGAGGAGGAAGAGGAAGACTGGTGGAGCGGTGATGGATGGAAAAGTAGAATGGAGGTTGAAAAGATGATGAGGGGACCTAACATCGTAATTAAACCATAATTCATGTGTAAGCTAGCAAAGCAGTGGAAGTCTACACTCATTGTAAGATTGCTTGGACATATGGTTAGAGAGGACTATTTGGGATCCAAATTACAGAAGATGTGGGGTCATAAGGGGGAGGTCGAGAGTTTGGAAATTGGATCAGGATATTTTTTTGTTACGTTCTGTCACAAGGATGATTATGAGTTTGCACTTATGGGGGGGCCATGGCTTCTTTTAGATCATTATCTCATGGTTCAACCTTGGAAGCCAGACTTTGAAGAGGAAGTTACCAAGATTGCTACTTGGGTCAGAATTGTTAAATCAAGTGTTTTGATGATTTCAAACTAACCTTCAAAAGCTTGGAATAAAGATATCAAAGGTGCACAAAAGGTTTCAAGTGAAGGAATTCTAGAAAAATCAGTGTAAGAATAGATGTAGAATGTTTAGTAATATTTTAATTTAAGTAAAAGACTTTGATCTGGTGAAAAAATATTTTAAAACCTTGATTCTATGTTAATTCATGGGATAATTGAAAAACACCCACCAACAGACGAAGTTTGAAAGGTTTATACTGATCTGCTGTTTTGAAAATTTGAACTTTGACTCTGGAAATTTGAATTTTGAGTTGAAAATAGAACAAGTCTGAAAAGAAGCTTCTCTGACAGACAAATTTTGACTTGAGAAATTCGAATTTTGATACATGTCTGATAAAAGCTTTTTCTGACAGATGAACTTTGGCTTTTGAAAATTCAAATTTCAGATAAAATGCAACTTATGAAAATTGAAAAATTTGTCTGCAAATATGTCAAAGTTCATCTGAAACTATAATGATATGTTGACATACAAATGACAGTATTCATAAATTCGAACTTCGAAGTAAGTCTGAAAGAGGTCTCTCTAACAGAAGAACATTGCCCTTTGAAAATTCAAATTTCAAATAAGATGAACTACTATGCCTTATTAAACCAGCTACTGACAGACGAATTTTGGGTTCCAAAATTTGAATTTTGAAGGCACTGTAGCAAAATAAAATTACTGTTCACACATAACTGAAAGACTTTCAACATAAAAATTCGTATGTTCCAACATAGAATCATTCTCTAAAGATGAAAATTTGAATTTTGCTTCATGATAGATGAACTTCGGGAGTTTAATGTTAAAGGCTGTAGCTTTCAGTTTCTGTGAAATTCGTCTGTTGACTAACTGAAATTCGAACTTTGAGTGTTAGAAGCATTAAATACGGTTGGTGAACTGGTAGTTTCTCATAGTAACCGTTGGGTAACATCTCTAACGGCTAGATCTTGTCTCTAACATATAGTTGGGGCAGAAATCTATAAATAGAACTTCATTTGAAGATGTGGATAATGAAAATTACTTTGTATATACTGAAACTTTGCAAAATCATCAACTCAAAGTCTCTTACTCTCACATACTTCATTCTTTGTACTTTAACTTTCATATACACTCTGATTGAGAGAGTTTATTCATTGTAAACAATCTTATCTTCATCTAGAAGAAAGATTTTCTTGTGAAGGAATATCACAAGGAATTGGGGAAGCACTTTGTGAGAGTGCAAAGAGAGAAAGTGTGAGCTCTAGAAACAGAGCATCAACGTTGTACTGTGACATTTACAAGAAGCCCACTAAATTCTTGCAGGATAGTGGAAAATCTCAAGTGGTGACTTGGGGACTGGACGTAAATCAAGTTGAGAGACCGAACTAAGATAAATATCTGAGTCTTCTCTTCCCTACTACTACTTTTACTGTTTATTCATTTATACTCTGTTTTACTATCACCCTTTGCTTTCTTCACTTTCTTGATGTTTTGCAGAAAATTTTTAATCTTCCCAATTCACCCCCTCTTGGGAAGCTAGCTTATCTAACAAGTGGTATCAAAGCCCGGATTCCCTATCAATGGATTTAACAGTCTGGGAAATACAATGGCTAGCTTTGGAGAAAGCATACTACCAGAGGGGAACAACACAAATAGACCACCTGGCTTCAGTGGAGAACACTAAGGATACTGGAGGATGAGGATGCAAATCTATCTTCAGTCAATTGATCTGGACATATGGTCCATCATCCAGAAGGGAGATTTTGTCCCAATGGCATTACAGGATGATGGAAAGTATAGAGAGGAGCCAGAAGTTGAATGGAACAAGGAAGATAGAAGAAGAGTCTTACTGAACTTCAAGGCAAAACACTGCTTGCTCAATGCATTGAATCAAGACGAATTCTACAGGGTCTCATAGTGTTCCACTGCCAAGGAAATGTGGGACACCTTGCAAGTTGCTCATGAAGGAACAACTGGAGTTAGAGAAAACAAATTGAACACCTGCATAGGTGAATACGAAAGCTTCAGAATAGCGGAAGGAGAAAGTGTAAAAGAGCTACAGAAGAGATTCACCCTCATTGTGAATCAACTAAAGAGTCTGGGAAAGGAGTACACATAGATAGAAAAGGTCAGAAAGATCCTCAGAGCTCTCCCTCTAGAATGGCAACCCAAAGTAACAGCAATAGAGGAAGCCAAAGGAGAATCAATGGCCTCTGTCACAGCTCTTTTTGGTAGCCTTGAGGAGTATGAAGGAAAAATGAAGGCTCTTAAGGAGGCAGGACAAGACAGAAAGAAGAAAGGTCTTGCTCTGAAAGCTGCTGAGAAGAAAAAAGAAGAATCTAACGATGGAGATAAGCTAGATGAAAAAACTTTAGCTATGATGGTCAGAAAATTTGGAAGATTCTACAGCAACAAGAGAAACAAAAAAATCTTCAAGAAAGGAGCAGCTGGAGATAGCAAGAGAGAAGTAAAAGAATCTGTCACTTGCTACAAGTGCAAAAAGTAGGGATATATCAAATGAGATTGTCCACAATTCCTCAAGAAGCAAGAGAAAGAAAAGAAAGCTGCAGACAAAAGCAAGAAGAAAAGAGTGTACATCTCATCAATATGGGGCAACAGCTCAGATGAGGAAGAAGATGATGAAGATGAAATTACCAACATTTGTCTAATGGCACTTGTCTCTGAAGAAGCTGAAATCCAATGCAACAGTGATCAAAAAGATGAGGTATATGAATCTGAACCTTCCTATTCTAAATTAATGGATGCATTTCATGAGTTACATGATGAGTTTGTTAAGACTACCAAAGAACTGAAGCAAGCTAAGAAAAAGATTAACAAACTAGAATCTCAATGCAACATCTCTGAACTTACTTCTTTGCATACTACTGAATCTGCTTGCTGTAAATCATGCATTGAATTAAAGCAAACTAATGACTATCTAATGAAAAGCATGTCTAGGCTTACTAAAGGTAAAGATATGTTGTTTGCTATAATCGGAAGCTAAAGAATATCACAGGGAAAAGCTAGACTTGGCTATGATCCTTGTGTAGCCAAAGAAAAAAATAGAAAAAAGAATCAGAATGTATGTAAGAGACATTTTGTGCATGCTAGTACCAATAGAAAGAAAGATCATACTTCACATCACATTGAATTTTATGATCAACCAAGGCACGCAAAATAAAAATATTATCTGCATTGTTTTCTTCCTGCATCTCAATCCAGCAGTCCCTTCACCACTTGTCACTTCTGTAACAAGAAGAGACATATTTCCAGTTCATGTGCTTTAAAGAAAATTGGACTTGACAGGAAGGTTAAATGGGTTCCCAAGGGTACATCTGTATCTAGGAAAAAGACTACTAACAGAAAAGGACCCAAGCAAATTTGGGTACCTAAAAAGAAAATATAAACTTAGTTTTGCAAGTTTGTCTTAAAGCTAGAAAGAACAATAAATGGTATATGTACAATGCCTGCTCAAACCACATGACCGGTGATAAGGAGAAGTTCATCATTCTTAGAGACAAGAAAGGAGGAAAGGTGACATTTGGAGGTGATCAATATGGCAAAACAGTTGGCATTGGCATTATGGGGAAGAATCCTGAAACATCCATTAAAGAGGTGCTGTTTATAATTGGCCTCAACCACAATCTGCTAAGTATGAGTCAGACATGTGACAAAGGAAACTGGGTACTATTTGACTTAAAGTTCTGCCTGGTCATCAGAAAAAGTGATCAAAAAGTAATCCTCAAAGCTCAAAGGGATGATAACTGCTACACTATTGATCTTGATGAACTTCCTCCCTTAGATTTTGTATGTTTGATTAGCCAGGATAATGATAGTTGGTTGTGGCATAGAAGATTAGCTTATGTTAACGTGAATCAACTCTCAAAACTGGTTAAAAATGAGTTAGTCACCGGCCTACCAAAAATCAATTTTGAAAAAGACAGAGAATGTGATGCATGCCTAAGAGGAAAACAAACTAAATCTTCTTTTAAATCTAAAAACATAGTTACCACAACTAGACCACTAGAACTATTGCATATGGATCTGATTGGTCCATCAAGGGTAAAAAGCATAAGTGGAAATCTGTATGTACTTGTAATTGTGGATGATTACTCTAGATTTACCTGGACATTGTTTCTTTCTTCTAAGAGTGATACGTTTGATACATTTGTAACCTTAGCCAAAAAAGTGCAAAATGGGAAGGGTATTTCTATTGTGTCTATCAGGTCAGATCATGGAGGAGAGTTTGAGAATTCATACTTCTTGGAGTATTATGATGAGGATGGAATTGATCACAACTTCTCAGTCCCAAGAACTCAACAAAATGAAATGGTGGAGAGGAAGAACAGAACAATTGGAGAGATGACAAGAGCAATACTAAATGAAAAGGAACTCTCTCAAGTATTCTGGGCTAATGCAATAAACACAGCAAGTTACATCATAAATAGAGCCTATATCAAACCAATTCTTGTGAAGACTCCTTATGAGTTATACAAAGGAAGGAAGCCATACCTCTTACATCTACATGTATTTGGCTATAAGTGCTTCATCCACAACAATGGAAAGGAGAATTTGGGAAAGTTTGATGCCAAATCTGATGAAGGTATATTTCTGGGCTATTCTAGTAGAAGTAAGGCATATAGAGTTTTTAATAAGAAGTCTAAATTAGTAGAAGAATCTGTGCATGTAGTATTTATTGAAAATGAAACTGTTTCCAAACATGTCACTAATGAGGATGATCTTATTTCAAACTTTAAAAATTTAGATCTTTCCGATGAAGGTAAAATTGAACCTCCAAAAATATCTGAATCTATTAACAAAGAGGAAGATATTCAGGAGAAAGACTTTGAGGATGAATATAATGAAGAAATGTCTCAAGAACTCCCTAGAGCTTGGAGATATCAAAGGAATCATCCTATTGATCAAGTGATAGGGGATGTTCAAGAAAAAGTTAAAACCAGAAAATAGTAAAGGGATTAAATGATAAAATGTGCTTTTATTTCTCAAATTGAACCTAAATATACTGAAGAAGCCTTAACTAATGAATATTGGATTTTAGCTATGCAAGATGAGTTGAATCAGTTTGAAAGAAATCAAGTTTGAGATTTAGTGTCCAGACCCAAAAATCATCCTGTCATTGGCACAAAATAGGTTTTTAGAAATAAGCTTAATGAATCTGGATTAATAATTAGAAATAAAGCTAAACTGGTTGCCAAATGATATAATCAAGAAGAAGGAATTGATTTTGAAGAAACTTTTGCTCCAATGGCTAGATTAGAAGCAATTAGAATTCTGTTAGCATATGCATGCATGAAACATATTATGTTATATCAAATGGATGTGAAAAGTGCTTTTTTGAATGAATATATCATGGAAGAGGTTTATGTAGACCAACCTCCAGGCTTTGAGGACTCTACAAAAGCAAACCATGTTTATAAACTAAAGAAAGCACTTTATGGTTTAAAGTAAGCCCCCAGAGCATCATATGAAAGGTTAAGTAATTTTCTAATTGAAAAGGGGTTCAACAGAGGAAAAGTAGATACAATTTATTCACTAAGAAAGAAAATAAAGGTTTACTTATTGATCAAATCTATGTTGATGATATTATTTTCGGTTCTACTAATGACTCTCTTTGCAAGAATTTTTCTAAGCTAATACAGGGAGAATTCAAAATGTCCATAATGGGTGAGCTCAACTTCTTTCTTGGATTACAAATTAAGCAATGTGATAATGATATCTTTCTCAATCAATCCAAGTATCTAAAAGAATTGCTGAAAAAGTTTGGGATGGAGAATGCCAAGCCAATGGGAACACCTATGGATACTGCAACCAAACTGGATATGGATGAAGGGGGAAAAATGTTTGATATAACCCAATATAGAAGAATGATTGGATCTCTGCTATACCTAACTGCCAGCAGACCTAACATCATGCTTAGTGTCTGTATGTGTGCAAGGTTCTAATCATGTCCCGAAGAAACCCATGCAACTGCTGTAAAGCGTATCTTCAGATATCTTATTAGAGCATCACAGATGGGTATTTGGTATCCAAAGGACAATGTAGAAGATCTAAAAGGATGCACTGATGCTAACTTTGCAGGATCCAAAACTGACAGAAAAAGCATAAGTGGAACGTGTCAGTTTCTTGGAGGATCCTTGGTTTCATGGTTTAGCAAGAAGCAAAATAGTATGGCCTTATCCACGGCAGAAGCTTAATATGTTGCAGCTAGAAGCTGTTGTGCCCAAGTCATCTGGATGAAACAACAGCTTGAAGATCTTAAGATTGAGATGAAGGAAATACCAATAATGTGTGACAACCAAAGTGTCATTAACATCACAAAGAATCCTGTCATGCATTCAAGGATAAAACATATTGAAGTTAGGCACCACTTCATAAGGGATCATGTTCTGAAAGGAGAAATTAGATTAAAATACCTCCCAACAGAAGATCAAGTTTCTGACATCTTGACAAAGCCTCTGTCAGAAGATAGATATTGTAAAATCATGAGAGAATTGGGTATGGTAAATCCTAATAAACTGTGAGTAAATCCTTGTGTAAATCTGTTTTTAGAATTTCTGGCATTAATTTAATTCTAACTTTAGCATCGGAGTGAGTTTAATTTAAGTTGCAGGTGCTCCTCATAAGGTTCAATGACAGTAAATCTGAAAAATGGAGCACTCAAGAATGGAACTAGTCAAAAAGTGAGAAAGAAAGCTAGAAATCAGAGTTTCTGTATCCATTCTGTAAGTTTATAAAGTTAAAATTTGCATTTTAGATGTGTAATAGATGAATTTCATTGATAAATTGTGTTTCAGAATAAGTCAGCATGTTTGATATTCGAATTTTGATGCCCATCAGACAAACTTCAGCTTGGTTTACATTAAAACTGTTCTCGGTGGTCCCTCAAAATTTGTCTGTTGGTCTATGAAAATTCGAATTTTCAAAAATAAAAGTTTCAATGTTATCTTTGTCCAACATGATGATTATACAAATTTCTATTTCTTAACATATGAATGTTGGAAAACCTTTACAAAGTGTTGAAATTCGAATTTTTGATTCAAAATTCATCTGTTGAAACATGCTCACAATGTTGAATCTCTGAAAGACAAATTCCCATAAGCATAATTCGTTTGTTGTTTATTGTATTGATTATTGCTTGATGCCTATTCTTTGAAATTCGAACTTTGTTGAAACAAAGTTCGTCTGTTCATCTGTGTTGCTTAGACCAAGCCTCTGTCAGATGAACTTTCAGAAGAAAATTCATCTGTCAGTAAGCTTTGCTAAATGGTTTAACTTTTAACTGCTTGAAATTCCAATTTTGACCTCTCAAAAATTTATCTATCAGGCAATTACTTATATTAAAACCGACGGTTTTCCTCTGAACAGACACAACCCTATTCATCTCTTCTCTGTGTCTATTCAAATCCTCTCTTCAATACTCTTCAATTCTGACCGTAAATCTTCATTTCCCACCATTTAAACTCCTTTTCGCATCCTATAAACACATTCTTAGCTTTATTCTGAATCATTCATTCACGGAAATGGCTCGAGTGAAAAATCCAGAAGTTGGCAAGGGAGAATCTCGGCCAAAAAGAGCCGTGAAATCCCAATATGCTTCAAAGAAAAGTGAGAAAGCAAAAAGAAAAAGTGAATCAAGCAAAGCCACTCCCTCCAAAAGGCAGAAAACAACTCCAAAGGCTGAATCAAAGAAAGCTGGGCCTTCTTCACAAAAGAAAATAGAGCCTTCGGTCCCTGTTCCTACTGCTATTGTTGCTTCCACCTCCTCCAGTACTCAGTCAGGACAATATAAGCTAACCACATTGCCATTATAGAGCAATGCTCACATTCAGGAAGAGTACACGACCAAGTTTGTGGGCAAGAAGGTAATCAAGCCTCACTGTGTCAATATGGAGGAATTTTTAATCTCTAATAACTTTGATGCCGAGCTTTGGATGATGAGATACAATAATTTGTTAGAGATATTAGAGAGGTATGATGATGAGATAGTCAAGACGTGGTATGCCTCTCTGAAATACAACAGCAAGAAAATGAAGTGGGAGGTCAATCTGAGATCAAGGACCATCTGGCTAACAGATGAAACCATTAACGGGGTGTTAGAGATTCCAAGGCAAGATGGATTGAAGATCGACATTACTGCTTCTGGGTATATGGATGAGGTAGAAACTGCTGATGAAGAAGGTGGACCTTTCCTAAACTACAAGGAAAGCACAATCATGAACACTTTGTTCAGAAGAAAGGAGAATAGGCCGCCAATAAGCCTGCTAAAGCCCACTGACCTCAGTGCTTAAGTGAGAATCCTATACTACATAGTGTTTAGGATTATCTTCAATAAATGAGGTAGCTTCAACCTGATCACAAGGGCAGAGGCACATGTAATAGCTGCAGTCATGCGTGGAAAGCTTATCAACATGGGACATATACTTCTTCAACGCATGATCAAGGCAAGGGATCAGAGGAAAGATTCTATACTTCCTATGCATCAGTTATTTCCAAGATCCTACAGTATGCCAGAATCCAGCACCTTGAGAAGGGGAAAGGGAAATCCACTGAAATATTCAAAGAAGAAGAGCTACAAAGGATGGGGATAGAGAGGAAAGATGGAAGATGGATTGGGAAGGGAGCAGGAAAATCTGAAGATCTCTTCTTTGATGAAGATACCTCCCTACAGCAAGAAGGTACCTCTGAGGCTTCTCTAAGATCTGCACCTCATCCTTCTCAGCCTGTTTTATCCCCATCTCGGCCTGCTCAAGCTCCAATTCCATCAACTCCCTCCTCTCATGCCAAGCCAACCAAGATCACTGAGTTGTATGACAGTTTGTTTACACTCATATTCAGCATCAGGGATGAGCAAAATGCCAAGTTTGCTTATCTACAAAATCAGATCCACCAGTTGGCAAAGAACATGAAGGTAGTAGCTGATGCGTATGAAGATATCCAGAGTGTCATTCCCTTCACTTTAGCTCCACCTCAGCTAGGATTTTTTGAGCCTGCTAAGTCTCCAACTCCTGAGCCTCCAAGTCCCTTTGTGCTAGCCTCTCCTGAGCCTGATGATAATGAACATGATACTGAGGTTACTGGCACACTGAGCACACCACAGGCGTCCAGCAATGAAGCAAGTCCTGGTCCTCCCTTAGACTATGGTATGGAAGAAGAAGGCCCTTAGGATTCAAGCTTTCATGACCCCATTCCAGTAGATGCTCAAGAGTCAATCCTATCCTAGCATGAATCTAAGCAAGTAAAAAGATTAGTGGCAGGCATCTCCACTTCACCATTTATGCAGGCTGCTCTGAATGAAGAAAGGAGCATTGTGCCATATGTTGATTTGCAAGCCATTGCACATGATGCTCTTCTACAAGCTCAGAGGAGAAGGCTTGAAGAAATGTTTCGTCCTCCTACACCAACACCTGTTACATATTATGGTTTCTCGGAGGAAAGAAAGGCACAATTGGCAGTTACAAGGCAAGAAATTTATGAACTTCTTGTTATTTCTGATGATAAAGATGAGGACATAAGTTCTGAAGTTTCTGGGTCCTTGCCAAAACTCAATCTAGATCTGCCATTTGTCTCTGTGCCCCTTCAAGCTATTCTAGTGTCTCAGATCCCTTCTCCTACTAATTTTGTCCACCTTCTCGATGATGCCAAAAAGGGAGAGAAGAGTGAGCAAACTGGAAAGTCTACTGCAGAGCCTTCTGGAAAATCCTACAGCAAGAAGTCCAAGTCAAAGAAAAAGTGATTAGAACTTATGCTTGGGTCCTCTTGTAGTGTTGTAGTATGTTTTTGTTGTTTGTGTATTGTGTTTTTGTATTCTGTAATGTTTTGTATTGTTGTTTCTTGTAAAGTGACATTTGATGAAATGAAAGAATTCCTTGGTTGCGATGAACTGTTCTTGTTGGACTTTGACTGAGTAATGAATCTCTTTACTTGATCTACTATACATGATATCTTTTGGATTATAATGCATATGTTGAGGGGGAGCTTGTTAAAGCAAACCCAAATACTAATCCAGTTTGTAAGTTGTTTTGTCATCATAAAAAAGGGGGAGAATATTGAATCAAGTGTTTTGATGATTTCAAACTAACCTTCAAAAGCTTGGAATAAAGATATCAAAGGTGCACAAAAGGTTTCAAGTGAAGGAATTCTAGAAAAATCAGTGTAAGAATAGATGTAGAATGTTTAGTAATATTTTAATTTAAGTAAAAGACTTTGATCTGGTGAAAAAATATTTTAAAACCTTGATTCTATGTTAATTCATGGGATAATTGAAAAACACCCACCAACAGACGAAGTTTGAAAGGTTTATACTGATCTGCTGTTTTGAAAATTTGAACTTTGACTCTGGAAATTTGAATTTCGAGTTGAAAATAGAACAAGTCTGAAAAGAAGCTTCTCTGACAGACAAATTTTGACTTGAGAAATTCGAATTTTGATACATGTCTGATAAGAGCTTTTTCTGACAGACGAACTTTGGCTTTTGAAAATTCAAATTTCAGATAAAATGCAACTTATGAAAATTGAAAAATTTGTCTGAGAATATATCAAAGTTCATTTGAAACCAAGTTTAGATAGAGCTTCAAAATTGCTCACTGATAGATGAACTTTGAACATGAAATTTTGAATTTCAGAAACAAAGCTTGAGAGTCTGTTATAATGATATGTTGACATACGAATGACAGTATTCATAAATTCGAACTTCGAAGTAAGTCTGAAAGAGGTCTCTCTAACAGAAGAATGTTGCCCTTTGAAAATTCAAATTTCAAATAAGATGAACTACTATGCCTTATTAAACCAGCTACTGACAGACGAATTTTGGGTTCCAAAATTTGAATTTTGAAGGCACTGTAGCAAAATAAAATTACTGTTCACACTTAACAGAAAGACTTTCAACATGAAAATTCGTATGTTCCAACATAGAATCATTTCCTAAAGATGAAAATTCGAATTTTGCTTCTTGACAGACAAACTTTGGGAGTTCAACATTAAAGGCTGTAGCTTTCAGTTTCTACGAAATTCGTCTGTTGACCAACTGATATTCGAACTTTGAGTGTCAGAAGCATTAAATGTGGTTAGTGAATGAGTAGTTTTTCTCAGAGTAACCGTTGGGTAACATCTCTAATTGCTAGATCTTATCTCTAACGTATAGTTGGGGCAGAAATCTATAAATAGAACTTCATTTGAAGATGTCGGTCATGAAAATTACTTTGTATATATTGAAACTTTGCAAAATCATCAACTCAAAGTCTCTTACTCTCACATACTTCATTCTTTGTACTTTAACTTTCATATACACTCTGATTAAGAGAGTTTATTGATAAGTGAACCCTTATGGAACTCGTCCAAAGAACCCACTTTTATGTGTATGACACCCAGATCTTTGCTAAACAAGGAACACAAAGACTACATAACAAAGAAAAGAATAAAGACGCACAATAACAGAAGCAAAAGAAAGCCAAAATAAAGAAATAAGATGGATAGATGTTGGTCTTGAGAAGTAGAACCCAAGAGAACCGGTCTCTTGAACCCTAGTTCCGGTGATGCCACAAGGAAGGAGCATTTCCTTGATAAGTCGCAGTTCACTCTAGCACTCAAAGAACGCAAGAGAAAGTCACAAAAGTTTGAAACTTTAATCATTCAAAATCTGAAAAACGCACATAAAAGTTAGCCTTAAATAGGCAAAGTAAAATCTAACCTAATAAGCCTAGAAACCTTAATTAATTTGGGCTCAAGTAATCCTAATAGGATTAGGAGACTTTGGGCTTAAATAACATTCTTATTGGAACTAGAAAGCTAATAAAATAAAGCCCTAAAATAAAATAATAAAAATTCATAAAAAATAATAAAATAATACCTAAGCACTTATAAACATGCCACTACATTAATGAAATCACATGTTTGGCACATGACATGTTTATATTCAAGTTGGGCCATCAAAAAGACTATTAATTAAGCAATTGGGCTTTATTAATCACTTAAGTTTAACCCATAATTAATAAAAACGAAATTAACACTAATTAAGCCCAATAATGTTTAAGTCATATATTATTTTAATGAAGCATATGATCTTTTAAGTAATCTCTTCCAATGGGCTTCTTTTGGGCTTGAATCTTTCCAAGTGATAAGGCCTTCTACCATGTTCCTGAATTTTTCCAAGCCATTCTCTATAATTTATTCATTGTAAACAATCTTATCTTCATATGAAAGAAATGTTTTCTTGTGAGGGGATATCACAAGAGATTGGGGAAACACTTACTGACAGTGTAAAGAGAGAAAGTGTAAGCTCTAGAAACAGAGCATCAATGGTGTACTATGGCATTTGCAAGAAGCCCACTGAATTCTTGCAGGATAGTGGAAAATCTCAAGTGGTGACTTGGGGACTGGACATAGGTCAAGTTGAGAGACCGAACCAGGATAAATATCTGAGTCTTTTCTTCCCTACTACTACTTTTACTATTTATTCATTTATACTCTGTGATAGAATAAGGGCTAGGCATGAATTGCGAGAGTTTGGAGCAGAGTATAGAGAGCTTGGAAGATTTGATTAAGGTGCTGAATATAAAGTCCAAGTTTAAGTGATATCAAATCCAAGCCCAAGAGGATCCCATTGAAGAAAGTTACTTAAAATATCATGTGCTTCATTAAAAGAGCATGTGACTTAGACATTAATGGGCTTAATTAGTATTAATTTCATTTTTTTTAATTATGGGCTGAACTTTGTTAATTAATAAAACCCAATTAGTTAATTAGTAGTCTTTTTGATATCTCATCTTGTAAATAAGCATGTCATGTGCCAAACATGTAATTTCATTAATGTGGTGGCATGTTTATAAGGGTTTAGGTCTTATTTTATTATTTTTCTTATGAATTTTCATTATTTTATTTTAGGATTTTATTTTACTAGTTTCCTAGCTCTAATAGGAGTGTTGTTTGGGCCGAAAGTCTCCTAATCCTATTAGGATTACTTAAGCCCAAATTAATTAGGGTTTCTAGACTTATTAGATTAGATTTTATGTTCTCTATTTAAAGCTAACTTTCATGTACATTTTTCAGATTTGGATAATTAAAGTTTCAGACTTCTGTGAGTTTCTCTTGCGTTCTTTGAGTGCTATAGCGAACTGCCACTTATCAAGGAATTGGTCCTTCCTTGTGGCGTCACCCGAACTAGGGTTCAAGAGACCGGTTCTCTTAGGTTCTACTTCTCAAGACCAACATCTTTCCTTCTTATCTTCTCTATTATTATTTTCTTTTGCTACTGTTTTTATCCGTTTTGTTCATTTTCTTTATGTCTAGTCTTTGTGTTCCTTGTTTCGCAAAGATCCGGGTGTCATACACATCAAAGTGGGTTCTTTGGATGGGTTCCAAAAGGGTTCACTTATCATTTACTCCATTTTACTATCACCCTTTACTTTCTTCACTTTCTTGACGTTTTGCAGAAAATTTTTAATCTTTCCAATTCACTCCCTCTTGGGAAGCTAGCTTATCTAACAAGAATTCCTAAGTTCCCATTGGATTACTATAATAAATGCATCCTTTATATAGTTAGCAATCAGATTGGAAGAGTTCTCTGGGTGGATACTAACACGTTGTACAGATCAAAGGGTCGTTTTGCGAGACTGTGCATGAGCTTGACCTCAAGTTACCACTATTGTCATCTATACAGATTAATGGTAAGAGAAAAAACTAGTCTATGAAAGACTCCATTTGATTTGCTTCCGCTACGAAAAGTATGGCCACGATATGGACCATTGCCCTAGTCGTTCAATAACGGTGGGTGGAGGTTCCTCGAAGATAGTTAGAACAGGGGCTAGGGAGGGTGTCGGTCAATAATAGTAGGTAGGTAGTGCATCTGTTGGCGTAGGTAATCTATCGATGATGGGAGATGACCCTATCTATGGTGGGTGGATGTGTGGACCAGAGAGACGACGGGCACATCGTCCGGCATGGGGAGGGAATAAGGTGCAAGATATTAGGCATGATTCTAGGGGAAATTCGAATCAAATGGTTAATGGGTCAAGATTTTCGGCATTGAACAATATTGATATTGATGATACGTTAGGTGAAAAGCATGCAGTTAAGGTACGTGTGCCACTTCGAGATATTAATAAAGATCAAAGTCCCAATTCCAAGGCTCCTAAGTCACGTGCATCTTGTGTTGAGTGGATTAATATGCAATCATCATGTGGTCAACCAAAGAGTAAAGCTATAGGTCGAAATAAGAAAAGCAAAGCCCAATGGATACTTACTTGGAAATCAAGGAGAAAATGAATTATGAGGGCCTGAAGAAGTCAGATTTAGTTGTCGCTAGTAATCATGACATGGGGATGGAAGTAGATACTTGACCAAGTAGGAAGAAGGCTGATGAGAGTTTAGCTTTAGTGGTTGTGGATACCCATGTTAAGCTGGATCCACCAATCATTGGAGTCAAGTCTGATGCTGCAAACCCAACAGACCCAGGATCAGATGGAGTAGGACGTTTCTTTGTTCACTCGAGACCTCTCTCCGAGGACATGGAATTGGTGAAGTCAGACCTTATTGAGGCTAGTCCCGTTGTAGACATGGCTCAGTAGAAAATCCTTGTTTGTGCTTTGCTTTCCCTTTTCTGATTAGTTTTATGGATAGTACTTTTATGTTTTGCAACTCAAAAGGAGTATGAGGGTCTTCTTTTCACAAGTTTCTTTGTGACTTGGTTACAAGGCATCATTTTGGTTTTCTAGCACTCCTTGAACCACGTCAAAGAGGTGTCAAGGCGTTAACTCTTGCTAGTAAACTTAAATGGTAGAGCACGGAGCTTGTAGGGGCTCGGGGATTTAGCGGGGACATTTGGTTGTTATGGGTGAATGACTTCGAGTTTATCCCAATAAAGAAATCAAATCAGATGATTCATGGTGTAGTGAAGAAAGGCCAGAATGAGTATTGGTTTCTTACAGTCATTTATGGTGATCCTGATCCAGGATGAAGACGATCGCCATGGAATTCTCTGAGGGAGCTAAGTACTACAATTTCAAGAAAGTGAGTGGTTGATGGGGACTTTAATGCTACCCTCTACCAAGAAGATTGGTTGAATGAGTATGGACGTGACAAGGGTATTGATAAGGCGTTTAAACGTTGGTTTGATAGGAGTTCTATGATTGATATCGGCTTTGTGGGACCAAAATTTACGTGGAATAGGGGGTGTAGTCATAGCAGAATTGACCAAGTTTTGGTGAATGATTGTTGGCATGTTACTTTTCCTAATGCATCTATCACCCATCTTCCCAAGTACAAATCTGATCATTCTCCCATTTTGCTAAAATTAGATAACAATCGCCATTATCGACAATGGAACCATCCTTTCAGATTTTTTGCTCCATGGGTTATGCACAAGGACTTTGCTAAGTTTGTTAAAGAGAACTGGACAATCCAAGAAGATTGGAATGCTATGGTGGCGTATTTCACAGAGAAGGTGCAAACATGGAATAAGGAGGTCTTTGGATGCATTGGAAGACATAAAGAAAAAATTCACAATAGATTAGAGGGTATCAACAGGAAAATGGGTGTTTCTAGGCTTAATAGGAGACTGGAACATATCTAAGAGGAGTAGTGGAAAGAGTTAGAAGAAGTTATGGAGTAAGAGGAAATTATGTGGCTACAAAATTCGAGATGCAACTAGTATACACAGGGCGATCGAAACACTAAGTACTTTCATGCCAGGGCCAATAATAGAAGGTGTCGAAATCATATTGAAGCTCTTAAAATGGAGTCAGGTGAGTGGTCTTATAATCCAGATGAAATTAAAAATATGGGTACCCAATGTTTTGCTAACTTATATACAGAGGAAGGGCATCAAGGGAGTAATGTAGTTTTTGATGTTAGTTATCCGGGCCTCAGTAATGTCCATTTAGCCTCTTTGGGGCAAAGTGTGGAGGTTACTGAAGTTAAGAGTGCTTTATTTGACATGGGCCCTTTAAAAGCTCTAGGACCTGATGGGTTAAATCCACTTTTCTACCAGAGTCAATGGGATTTTATGGGAGAACAGGTGGTAAGGAAAGTTCAAGAGGCTTTTCTTAATCCTACAGTGATCCGCTCGATTAATGGAACTCAAATATGTCTTATACCTAAGGTGGAGAACCCGCAGACTATAACTGAGTTCAGACCGATAAATTTGTGTAATGTTATATATAAAGTAGTGACCAAGGTCATTACCAATAGACTAAAGGAGGTGATGCCCCTTATTGTAGCCCCTAACTAGTGTAGTTTTCTTAAGGGGGGCCAGAGTGCTGATAATATTATCCTTGCCCAAGAGATTATCCATTCTATAAGGTGTATGAAGAAGAAAAGAGGATTTATGGCCATAAAGATTGATATGGAAAAAGCTTATGATCGCTTAAGATGGAGTTTCTTGCTTAATTGCTTGAGAGAAATCCGGATCCCGGGCCTGATTTTACAAGTGATTGTTGAATGTGTCTCTTCCCCATGCATGCAATTACTCTAGAATGGTGAAAGAGCTAGCGAATTCTATCCTGCTTATGGTATTCGACAAGGGGACCCTCTGTCCCCTTATCTGTTTATATTGGCTATGGAGAGACTAGGTCATTTAATACAAGGAGAAGTGGAGAATGGAAATTGGCGACCCTTGAGACTCAAGAAAAATGGGGGTACCCCTATTTCACATTTGTTTTTTGCTGATGATCTTATTCTGTTTGCGGAGGCTGATATGGAGTAGGTGGGCTTAATTAAGGCAATTTTAGATGATTTCTGTGCTATTTCTAGTCAAAAAAGTTAATGCTGCAAAGATAAGAATCTATTTTTCAAAACATGTCAATCTAACCGTACTCGGGAACTGTGATTTTTTGGGATTTTCCATCACTTCTAATCTTGGGAAATATCTTGGTATGCCCATTCATCATAAAAAGGATGTCCAAAGGCACTTACCAGTTTATCCTTGACAAAATGGATTCACATCTGGCTAGTTGTAAAGTAAACTCTATATCGTTTGCCGCTAGACATATGTTGGTGGCTTCTGTTGTGACGGCCATGCCATCATATGCCATGCAAACTGTTCCACTTCCTAGCGATACTTGTCAACAAATTGATAAATGATGTAGAAATTTTCTGTGGGGAAGCACTCCTTTGAACAAAAAGATTCATCTATTGTCATGGGATAATATATGTAAAGGCAAGGAGAATGGAGGTTTAGGGCTTCGAATGGCTAAAGTCTAGAATTCAACATTCATGATGAAGTTCGGATGCGGATTAGTGAAGCATCGGGATGCTTTATGGGTTCACTTCATGCGAGAAAAATATAAATATGGGGATGATATCATTCCCGAGATTGAGAAAAGGTAAAGTGAATCTCAATCTTGGCTGGATTGAGAGCAGAATGGCAATATGTTACGGACAGTATGGCTTGCAGAATCGGTAATGGTCGACAAACTGTGTTTTGGAAGGATTGTTGGATGCCACATCTGGGAAAGCTTCAAGATGAAGCTATTGTTGATATTCCTATGGAGGTTTTAGAATGGAAAGTCTTGGACTGCTTGACTGAGACTAGCGGTTAGGACTGGAATAAGTTTGCTCACTTTCTGCCAAGCTATGTTGCTAATGAGATTGCTCGGGTAAAGGTGAATAATATGCATAACAGTGACACCCCTATTTGGAGATGGACTTCGGATGGGACTTTCTCATTGAAATTTGCATATCGTTTTCTCAAGGGAGAGGTTAGTTCTGGTGTAAGAAGCTGTTGGCATCAATTGTGGAAGTTAAATGTCCCTCAAAGATGCCGTACTTTTCTTTGGTTGCATTCACAACAGAAGCTTAGGGTATTTTGTGGGCGCTGAAGCTTGCTTGGGATCGTGGATATTGCTACATCATTATTGAAAGTGACTGTATGGAACTTGTCCAAGCTGTTAGGACAAACACCATAGCCGAGCACCATGATGTGGGTATTTTGGAAGAGATTCAGTGCATGTTGGAGAGAGAATGGCTCTTTGAGGTTTGTCTATGTGGCAGGGATGCAAACAGAGTGGTAGATGCTGTTGCCAAGGAAGCTAACGTCATTCATACAGATTTATGGACTTTCATCTCGCCACCAACATCTATAGAGCATATCTTGAAACAAGATATGTTGAGTTTCGAGTATGAAGATAGCCATATAAGCAAGATGTAATACCTTTCTTCTCTCCCCATAAAAAAAAAAGAGACATGGTAACAAAAAAAATAAATTTTTATCTACCAATTCAAGTTGGTATGAGTGGTAATAACACTTCTCTTCTAACCAAGTAATAAGCAGCTCAATTTCTAACTTTTATGTATAAATTATGCTTAGTTGAAAAATATCTACCCTCTACTTTTGATAACCCAAAAAAAATTAGTCATTACTATTGGTAAGCAATTCTTTTAGTTCATCAGGAAAAAATATCAATAATAAAGAAGTTTGTTCAAAATGAGCATATGAATTTATTGCGGTTCTTACAAATCCATTTTTATTGAGTAGGATCTATACAGAAGGTGTCAGATTAAAATAGGCAGCAGAAGCCTTACTAAGTTAGACTCAAAAGGGAAAATCCCAAGTGGATTTTCTAAAATAAATATTCCTAAATTGAGACCTCAACACTTGAAATTCTTTGAAAGAATTTAAATTCTTAGAGGGAAAATAAAAAAGTTAGTATACCCCTCCTCCCTCTCTGCTTTAATCCTTCCTTCACCAGAGTTGGCGATGTCATCGGCCAGAGCTCGAGTAATCAGAAATATTATTGGTGTTGATATAGTCACTAGTATGAAGTTTGATAAAATTGAGAGTATTAAAATCAATTATATTAGTTGGAAATTATGAGTATCTCACTTGAAAATTTTATTGATACCACTTGGACATTTTTTTCTGGTTGTCTTCCAAAATAAAATTGAGAGTGTTAAAATCAGTTATATTGAGTTAGGAATTATGAGTCTCTTACTTGAAAATTTCATTGGTCTTACTTGGAAATTTTTCCTTCGTGCAGGCAGTGAATCTCCGTCCTTTCTCGGTTCAGTGGAGGGCCGTTGCTGGATTCTCCTGCCTGCATCTTTGAACACAGCCGCTGCCGTCAAACACTGCTGGTCTCTAATCCGACGAGGTAAAGGAGCCCTCTCCTCCCAAAATCTCTGTTCGAAAGCACCATTGGTTCTTTCCTTCGGTTCTGTTGAGTTGCGTTGGGGCTTTGGGCTTCTTTACTAATTAACTCACTGTTTGGCATGTTGGAAACATAGAGGAATACGGCTTGGGTGTGTGAATATCTCATACCTTTCCAAAGCTGTCTTGTTTTACTTGACGCTTAGTGAAAACATTCTTGACCGGTCTCAAATCTTTCACTTCTTCGGTGGCTTCATCACTGGAGGCTTGGGTGTGCCACCACTGCTTTTTGTTAAACCAGAAGGGGAGGGTGGTACAGAATTGTTTCTCACCTCGCTCTTGCTTAGGATTTTATTCCTTTGGTTTGCATTTATCAATAGAGAATTGGGAAAACCATTATCTGCAATATGCTGTCTATAAAAAGTCTTCATTGGATCACTTCCTCGAAAATCTAATGCCATGAACTCCATGCTTGTACCCTGTTTTGTTTTTTTCTTTTTTCTTTTTACCCTCCTCAACAGGATCTTGAAAGTGAAGGTTAATTGAAAGATGAAAAACAATCCTCTATTGAATGGCAAGCACTGTTGAAATCAAAGTAAGAATTCTTATCAATATATAACCACATGTTATCATAGAAGGACCGTGATTTACTGCAACCAATTGGCCAGATTGTGTAACCAATTAACTATTTTGTTATTTTATGTACTGATTTAGAAGTATTAATGTCTTGTTCCTAATGATGGCCACTTTTATGTAAGGTACTGAATAAAATTTCTGAATTGATTGGAGTTTGCATAATTGTGTATATTGTCTTTGAATCATATTATTTTGTGGCATAAGTCAGTTTTTGGCCTCTTTTTTATTGGGAATCTCTATCTAAGTCTCTAAATTCTCATAAACCCTTTATTAGCAGCATCAGAATATAGTTTGGTTGTTTGGAAAAAATGTACATTGAGTGCAATTGATGTCAAATGCTTAGATTCCAGTTGAAACTGTATTAATGTTTATGGTTTGATTGTGTCCATTTATTTTTTTTTTGGGTCATAATAAGTGACTTTGAATGATTGAATCTTATATATTAGAGATGGCAACTAGTGGGTCAATAGCAATTTCAGAAAATGCAAGTTGGCCAAAGCATGTAATTAAATGCTTCATAGATATTATGATTGAAGAAGTGAACAAAGGAAATTACAGCAATGGTATGTTTTCAAGGAAAGTTTGGAAGGATATATTAGGAAAGTTGAATGCTATGAGTGGGCGCTCTTTTAATGAGAAACAAATCAAGCAAAAGTATAATAGGTTATGAGCACAGCATCGAGATTTTTCTCTATTGCTACAACACACTGGATTTGGTTGGAATCCTGAAACCAATAAAGTTACTGCTGATGAGAGATGTTGGAGAGATCACATTTTGGTATGTAACCACTTGAAATTTTTTCCTACATTGTATATGTACATGAAGTATATTATTGATTGTGCATATCTTTATAGGCACATCCTGAAGCTGTTCAGTTCAAGAAGCAAGGGTTGGAACATTATCATTTGTTAGGCGTAATCTTTAATAGAAGCACTGCTACTGGTGTACTTCATCATTCATCCACTCAAGATCCACCAAAATCTTCAGATGAGAATCAACTTGAAGATGAATATCTGCATGGTGGAGTTCATGCAGACCTGGAAAATAATAATGACATTGATGAAGATATCACTGAGCATGCGACACGTAGTGGAAAGCGCATTGCTCAACAACTTGATCGAAAGAAAAAAAAGGAGAATAGGTCTGATCAATTGAGTGAAGCACTTCAAGCAATGGTTAAGGCATCTAATGAAAGGGCAGAAGCTCACCTAGCTAAAATTGAGATGTTGAAGGCAAAGAGCACCGAAGCTAGTAGTGTTGGACCCACATCATCGGATTACTCTATTACCAAATGTGTTGCTATTCTTAATGAGCTTGAAGATATCTCTGATGCAGTTTATGTGAAGGCAATGGATAAATTTATTGATCCTGCCTGGAGGGAAATGTTTATGGCAGTGCCTTCACAGAGAAAGAGGGCGTGGTTGAATAGTTTGATTTGATCTATGTCTGTAGGTGTTATGTTTTGTTCTTATGTCTATTTGTCTTGTGTTTGGTGATTATGAATGTTGAATTAATGTTGTGTATTTGATATTTCCTTCGAACTATGAATGCTAGGACTTGTTATGTATTTGATATTATTTTCAAACTATGAATGATATGATTAGTTATGGGTTTGAAATTATTTCCCATGATTTATGTTCACTTGCATTTGAACAGATTGTTGTGCATAATGGATATTGAAGGTTGCTCTGATGGATCTATAACGTCGTCCAGTTCAAGTGAAGATGATTATGAATTAGCAGAGTTTGCATTAATTAATATGATATGTGAGTATGAAAGCAAGTTTCTTAACAAGATTCCAGTTCGTAATTCTGCACTTACAGGTCGAGAATTTGTTAGTGAGCTCTTACAAGATTCAGGGACTAGTTGTTATGAATTGTTAAGAATGGAAAAGACATGTTTTATCAATTTATGTGATGAGTTAAGGAGTAAAGATTATTTAGTTGACTCAAAAAAGTTGAGCTTGGAAGAGAAAGTTGCAATATTTTTATACATTATAGGCCATAATCTTAGACAACGGGTAGTTGCAGACCGTTTCCAACATTCGACCCAAACTATTTCGTATTATTTTAAGCAAGTGTTAAAAGCAATGTATCGATTGGGGAAAGAGATCATCAAGCAGGAGACTTGGGAGTTGCCTGATAATGTTAAAAATAACACAAAGTATTATCCTTGGTTCAAAGTAAGTCTCATTATTTTACAATTATTGCTTATTATTGATATTAACATAAATATTACCTATCATAATTATATATTTTTTTTTTGGAATCAGAACTGTGTAGGTGCAATTGATGGGACACATGTTAGTGCTTGGGTGCCTGCTGAAAAGCAAATATCATGCAGAGGACGGAAAGCAGTCCTCACACAAAATGTTATGTGCATATGTGATTTCAATATGATGTTCACCTATGTTTATTCAGGTTAGGAAGGTAGTGCTCATGATGCAAAGGTTTTGTTAGATGCAATGACCAATTCTAATGCAAATTTTCCATGGCCTCCTACAGGTATACATCTAAATAAAATGTGATTTTACATACCATTGCTCTTTGTCTTTAATTTATTTGGATGAATTTATTCATGTATACATTTAAATTAATGTTTTATTATTACTTTAGGATCATATTACCTTGTGGACTCTGGATATCCTTGTAATGGAGGTCTTCTTCCACCATATAGAGGAGAAAGATATCATGCACAAGAATATCGAGAAAGAGGACGTCAAGCTAGGAGTCCCAAAGAGCTTTTTAATTATAGGCATTCTTCTTTAAGAATGACGATTGAACGTTGTTTTGGAGTATTGAAGGCTCGATTTCCAATTTTAAAATTAACGCCATCATATAATCCTTTAAAACAACATCTTATAGTGATAGCATGTTGCACTATTCATAATTACATACGTAAGTGGGGTCGACGTGATAGATTATTTAGAGAATGGGAGAACATGAATCTTGAGGAAGTAGAGGACTTGGCTAGCAACACAACTGTAGAAAATACAGGTTATAATATGGAAAACTTGTCACAACTATCTGATGAAAGTGCAGCAGAAATGGCAACACTTCGCGATCATCTTGCAGCTTGGATGTGGTTAGAATATACCAATTCTTCTAATTAGCTAATTTTGTACTAATTATATAACTATTACTATAGAAACTTCATTTAAAATTATGTTGATTTTATTGTTGACTATTTGATTTATATTGGTAAAATGAAGGAGTTAAATTATTATAGTTAAGGAATATGTATTGGGTCTGCAAATGGAGTTGAAAAGATAAAAAATAAAGAATAATCCAGTACGACAGCAAGGACTTGCAGTATATTTCACCTAGTGAAATCTTCAAACACATCGTTGAAGGCCTGCTTAACAAAATTTTATAATTAATCTATTATATTATAGTTAATATATGGTATTTATTGTTTATTTTGCTAAAATTTTATTATTACATTAGTCTATTATATTATAAATCATTGTAAAAGAAATTACATTGTAAAATATGTTTTATAAAACAAGTGAATTAAACAAATTTTCTATTTTTTGTTCTCAGAACATGTTTTCAAAATAATTTTCTCAAATGATTTTTTTATTTTTCTATTTTTAAAAACAGTTCTCAGAATATTGAATCAAACAGGTTTTTGTTGTTTTTTTATTTTCAGAACTTATTTTAGAAAACAATTTTATAAAACTGTTCTCAGAACAATAAAATAAAAAACACTATCAAACAGGCCCTAAGTATTACTAACAATTTTTTTTTCCTGTGAGGACCTACGTCCTTTGAATAAATTCAATTATTGGATTCCCTATTTAAAATTATTTCTCATGGAAGTTACTCAATTGCGATTTTCCCCCCTCATAACTCACAGCGCAACGAATGAATTGGACTTATAAAAATGAGTACTCATTCTTTTTGTTAAAAATTATTATTATTTTTTTTCAAAAAAGCACATCCAATTCTTCGTCACGGGCTGAATAGGGGACTGGGGAACACACCACCTGCTCTCTCTAGTTACATGCCAAAAGAGTCCCATCGCGGTTTTTCTTTTTTCAAAAAAAAGGTCCCGCCGCACATCCAATAGCGTTTTAGTGCTTTCCTTTGTCAATTCAAATGGGACCCACCTCACATCCCCTACCAACCTATTCTGCTCTGATCACTCTGACAGAGTGAATCCAGACGCGCCCACTCTGAGCCCCATCCTTGTTGCACATCTTTTTTTAATCTTTATGTATATATACTTTATTAAATATGTAAGGCAGAGTTTGAAAAAAAAAGACGCAAGGAAAAGAAGATAACATAGAACTGATATCAAAATCTCACCAGACAAACTAAGAAAATAAGACAAAATACTAGAGAGTAGTCTAGCAACAGCTTGATTTTCACAAATAAGGTCAAGAGGATGCAGGGGAGGATTATTGAGAGAAGCCATCCTTGTTACACATAATCTTTATAAACTTACGTACACAACTTCATTTATTGTATGTATATTTCAGTTCTTTTGACTGAGATATCAGTGTAGCACATGGTCAACCTAAGCTATAATAAGCTGAGTAGATTTTTTTTTTCTTTTTTTTGCATGATAGTAAAATTTTCCTTAAAATTATGAGTTAAATACTATTTATCACCGGTAAATAATTTGGTTTAATGTATTTTTTTTATCATATATGATAATCCCTTCAATTTTTTTTCTAAGACTATTTTCTGAAAATTTTTATGTTCCTTAATATATGACTCAGCGAAGCATTTATATTCTTTTCTCAAAAAGACCCCTCATAAGTTTACTCTGCAACTATCCATGTCTCTCTTTTCAAATGTTGTAATTAGTAATGTGGGTAGTGTTGAAATGTTAAGTAAATTTTTTAAAAAATAAGACTCTTAACTAAATTTATTCATCTTTCTTGATGTTATGTTAGGAATAGACCGAGAATATATTGTTATATGGATTGATATCATCAATTATTAAGATTAATATCAATAATAATATAATATTATTCTATCAAGTTATAAATAATACAGCTCATTTTCTAGATTTAGCATAATGCATGAGACATCAATAGTTTTTACCGGAGCATCCTGATAATTCAATTTTTGTATTTATACAAACTTCTGAAGTCGAATTTCATTATCATTGTAAAGCACTTCTTGTGACATTGTGAGTATTATTGACAATTGTCGCCCAAAACGAATGAATCATCATAAACTTACAAATGCTAAGAAAAATCATCCCACTTGCCAAGGGGAAGTAGAATCATGATTGATTGCTCTCAGTCTGTCGGTGGGTGTAATGAAGGAGAAAAAGAGTGAAAAAGGTTAACCAATCGGTAAGGATTAATGGAATGTGAGTTTGAGTTTGCTGCCGATATAAGGATTATATAGAAGGATATAGAGCTGGAAATATAGGTCTAAGCTCTTAGGCTAACCCGTTTAACCCGCAAAATAGTGTGGGGTGAGCTGTGAAATTTTTAGCTTGCATGAATGATTTGTTGGCCTATTTTGACTTACATAATTCTTTACTTGCGATGGTTAATTTATTGGGATGGGTTGACCCGTATTCTTAATTTTAGATTAATAATTTATAAATATTAGAAGTACTTTTTTATTGGATTCTAGTGATGAATTCTCAACAGTCAATACACCTAAAATTTTTTTTTATATTGAAAAAAAAAAGAAAGAAAAATGAGAGAGAAGGTTGAAGGCTCATGCATGCATGATATAAAGGGCTTCAATATTCAGTGAATTATTGCACCCTCTTCCCTGAAGATTAAGAATGGCCAAGTATGCCCTCTTCATTGTCCTCTTTAACTTCACCATCTTCTTTAACACTCTTGCCTGTCCATACTGTCCATACCCACCAAAACACCTTCCTAAGCCCAAACCACCACCAAAACATCCCAAACCACCGTGTCCACCACCTCGGTCCTCACCTCCAAAACCTCCGCAGTTTAAACCATCACCATATTTCCCAAAACCTCCTATCGTGAAACCACCGCCGTACTCGCCAAAACCACCGCGTGTGAAGCCACCACCATACGTGCCAAAACCACCACCTTACGTGCCTAAACCACCAGTTGTGAAGCCGCCACCTTATGTTCCTAAACCACCAATTGTTTCACCACCATATGAGCCAAAACCACCAGTGGTGAAGCCTCCACCATATAAGCCTCCTACACCGCCAGTTGTGTCTCCACCATATGAGCCAAAACCACCGGTTGTGAAGCCACCACCATATAAGCCTCCTACACCGCCAGTTGTGTCTCCACCATTCGTGAAGCCCCCACCAGTTGTGCCGCCAACACCACCAGTAGTGTCTCCACCATACATGCCAAAACCACCTGTCGTGAAACCTCCGCCTTTCAAGCCTAAACCACCAGTCACGAAGCCACCACCACCGTATGTGCCTTCACCACCGGTAGTGACGCCACCTTTAGTGCCAACTCCTCCAGTTGTGAAGCCACCGCCAGTTGTGACGCCAACGCCACCTGTAGTAGTCAAGCCACCACCGTCACCTTATCCTCCTCCGACGGGGAAGCCATGCCCGCCGCCGCCAGCACCGGAAACTTGTCCAATAGACACATTGAAGCTGGATGCATGTGTGGATATACTGGGCGGACTTGTACACGTCGGAATCGGAAGCAAAGCTAAGGAGACATGCTGTCCGGTGCTGCAAGGATTAGTTGACTTGGACGCCGCCGTGTGCCTTTGCACGACGATTAAGGCTAAGCTTCTGAACGTCAACCTCATTATACCTATCGCTCTTCAGCTTCTCGTTGACTGTGGCAAGACTCCCCCAAAAGGGTTTCAGTGTTCCGCTAATTAATTGAACTATACATATGGTATTAAACTATTAATTGCATGTTCTTTTCTTTTTATCTTTAATTGATTGGGAAGGCATTTGTCATTGTTTTGATTTTCATCACTAAAATTGGTGCATTTTTTAAGTGTTTTTTCCATTGAATTTTTAATAAAAATTTAAATAATTAGGATTTTTAAATTTTAATCTCAATATAGTGCAATTTAAATTTTCAAAAATATTTTTACATCTATAAATTGCTTTAAATTTCTTTTGTTTATCAAAAAGTGAGATATTTTTCATAGGGAAAATATATGATTGTAAAAAATATCTATAATAAACGAATAATTTTTGGGAAAAAGTAGTAATTAATGAATTAAAATATAGTTTTATCACTTTTATCTGTCTTTTTCAATGTGCCTTTTTTTTTAACCAACGAATGTGCTTGTTTGAAAAAATTAGTTTCTTTTTTATAAATTAACTTGTGTATACGATAAATGACTAACTGTTTCTGCATATTTGTTTGCAGGGGACGCACTAAGCTGCATAAATCAAAGTTATAAAATCTGAGAACGTTCAGGTTTTTGGATAGTTTATTATAATTTTTCGTCCGCAATTTTATATCATAAAAACATAAGGTCTTGAAGGTCATAAACAAATTTGTACTGTATGGGAAATTGGGTTTGTGAAGCATGTATGCTTTTCTCTGCCACTTTTTATCTTGTTGCATTTTTCTTGTTGTTTGTGTATGTTTCCACCCGTGAGTGCATTGGGAAATGCTTTATTTCGTATTTATTCTTTATAAATAATTTTAAAGTTCAATTTGCATATATCTTTTATGACTAGCTAACATTGTAAATTTTTTTTAACCCGACCAAAACAATTCAATATTAGAGGTAAGAGTTCTCATTTTTTCAAACAAATTATTGATAGGATTGATGATTGAATTTCCAATCTTTGAAAATAAACAAATCAGTGAGGGAGCTTAGTGTTGGTTTGGTTTTTAGTTCTTCAAAGTAATATTTGAGTAGAATTGATTTAGCAATATAATTATAGTAAAAATTAATTTTAAACTAACATATTTTGTGTTTGGAAGCTTTATTTAAAAATTAATTTTGGTAAGAGTGATTATGTTTGAATGATTAATCAAAAGCACTTTTTTTTGGTGTACAATCAAAGCACTTTTATATGTGTAATTAATACTAAAATCCAGTTCAATACTTTAACCCAATGAAAAAGCAAACGAAAACAGCAATGTGATAACTTATGGGAAGACACTAGGTTTTGAGCCCAAATTGATTTTCTACCAAGATTTTATAAAAATCCAAACACATTAAAAAAAAGCACCAAACCAAGTCTTAAAACTTGGTTTATAATATGAAACCAAACAAGGCCTTAGAGCATTGTTAAGCAATTTTAGAACTTAAAGCAAAATTATGGAAGAAGTTTGACGTGCTATAACTTATTAATCATTTGATCATTTTTCTAGTTTTTGAGGTGTAATCACTTGTCAAAATTTTATAATTAAGCAATTCTAACATTTTACTAAATAATATGATTAATCCATTTAATCTATCTTATAACATAGCTGATCTTATATAGGATTTAAATAACTTTAATTTTGGAAAACTTCATTCGGTATAGTTAACTATTATATGTATTGTGAATAATGTTCTATAAATAATGTACGCATTTAGAAAAGAATCTAATTTTTTTGATATAGTTTACTAATACAATTAAGAGTACTAATTTCTTTTGATAATATTTCTCTCAATACTTTTAATTCTAAAAATTAATCAGCACCACACCACCTTGATTAAAACTTAAAAATTTGTCAAGACAATATATTTTTTTTCAATTCATCCTTATCTAAATTTTTAAATGTTTTATATTGAATTAATTTTTCAACTATTTTTTTCTTTAATTTTTCAAAGTCAGATCCATACTTTTTATTTGACATCTCTTACCACTACAAAATATTAAAAAAATTACTCCCTCCGTTTTGTAAAAACTGTCATTTTAAAATTTTTTACATAGACTAAAAATACATTATATGATTTAAAATATTATAAAATTTAATAATATTTTATCAAAATGTCCTTCATTTAAATGTTCTCTTATATTATATATCAATATTAATATTAATGAAAGTAAAACAGTAAAATAAATAATTAATGAAGAGTCCACTCTTTGTTTTGCGCCCATGAGAGATTAGTCCATTGTACAAAAAATTTAGATAAATTGGGCTTTTAAGGAGTCACTAGGGCTAGAGGATACAAACCCATGTTCATGCACTTGTAGAATATGAATGACATCTTTGCCCATTAAACAAATCTTCATTATTAGGCCAAAAAAAAACATTCATTAACCATGTAATTTGTTATACTTTCATTGTAGTAGGTTTTTAGTACGTATGTAAATATCATATTTTGTTTGGATATTATAGTATAAAAACAATCAAAATGAAAAATATAGATAAATATCTTTTTGATTTTCAAGCAATTTTTTCATCTATGTGAAATTTAATTTATTTTGAATAAAAATAATAAAAGAAATAAAATAAGCCAATTATCTTTTTCTTGAAGATATTGAAAATCAAAATGAAAAGTTTGAAAAAAAAGTTTTTCTTTTTTTTTTTATGAAAAGCAAATGAAAAAAAAAAAGTATCTTGGGTAAAGGAGTTGCATTTCAGTCACTTCCACCTCCTCCACCTCCATATAGCACAGGAAAGGGTTTTTTACTCTAGGTTCAGGAATAGGCCGCTAGGGTTGCACTCTGTATTTGAACAATTAGGGTGAAATCCATTGCTTTTGTTTCTTCATGTATTTGTGAGATGTTGAGAGGATGAATTGTTAATTAGCGCCTATGAACATCATTGACAAAATGGAGGCTGATCATTATGTGCAGATTTGTTTTGTTATTTTATTTGTAATTATCTTATTTTCGGTCGATTATTTGCTGATATTTGTTAACAAACTGTTTTGAATTTAATCAGCTTGTTCGTCCTCTCAAGTGTCCGGGCATGTTATTTGGTGCTATTTTTTGTGGTGAGACTGTTAAACGCAAATTTGAAAAATTTTGGTTAGGTGATTTGATGACACAGTATTACCTATCTCCCCAGGTCATGGTGTATCTGTGCTACACATATTGATCTGTCCTTGTTCGTTTTAGTAATGGACATGTGTAGATGTCAAATCATTAAAATCTACAAGTGAAGCACTTCGAGAGTGATTTTATATTGGTGTTTCACTAGCTTTGTGGCATTGAATGGTCTTGCATCAAATAATGTTTGAGTGGACATGGTTCTTAATTTTTCAGAGGGAAAATTCCATAGGGAAAATTACAAGTAAATGCTTATGGGAGCAAAAAATTACAAAAACATATCATCAGGAGCGAACACATATTACCGATGGGAGGGGACATGGCTTCCCCTAGATTTTTTTTGTCCAAAATTTTTCGATAAACATTAACCAAAAAGTTAATTATTCCATAATTTAGCCCCCTCTATTCGAACCAAAACTAGATGGAAGAATAAAGTTAGCTGAACCTCTTTTGCCATACTGCCAATTTGCCTTACAGAGTGCAAATATTGATATGTATAGAAGATTGGCCCCCTACTACTTTACTTCTGCGTCCGCCCTTGTATATCATGAATTTGCAAAATTAAAATGAGGTATCAAGATACCAAATTGTAAATATTTTTATCACATGAATAGATGATTTTGCCCTTCCTCTCTTTTATCCCTCCCTCTCCTCGTTCCTCTTCTTCTTCTCCCTCCGTCCTAACTCCTCCCCCATCTTTGTTTGTCCTTCCATTCACGCAGCCCCTCACACAAATCCCCAATCTTTGTGAGCACTGTCAAGTCCTTACTGGTGTACCACTAATTTACCAACGAATCCACACATGATGTGACAAAAAATCAAAGGCTTCTGAGTTTGAACCCACTTGCTAGTGCTTGTCCCTCACTCTTCTTTCTCTTCCAGATCTAGGTTAGGGTACCATATTGCCATCATCTCTATTTCTACAATGGGGCATTGTACCACTGTCGTCTCCATTTTTTGGGTTGGGGTCTCGCAAGAGTGACTGCTACAATGTCCACATGATGGTGGCTACAATGGCTTCCATGCTAAAAAGGTCATTGGATCTAAAACTGTCCTTGTTCATTTTAGTAATGGACAATTGTAAATGTCAAATCATTAAAATCTACAAGTAAAGCACTTCGAGAGTGATTTTATAATGGTGTTTCACTAGCTTTGTGGCATTGAATGGTCTTGCATCAAATAATGTTTGAGTGGACATGGTTCTTAATTTTTCAGAGGGAAAATTACAAGTAAATGCTTATGGGAGCAAAAAATTACAAAAACATATCATCAGGAGCGAACACATTACCGATGGGGGGGACATGGCTTCCCCTAGATTTTTTTTGTCCAAAATTTTTTGATAAACATTAACCAAAAAGTTAATTATTCCATAATTTAGCCCCCTCTATTTGAACCAAGACTAGATGGAAGAATAAAGTTAGCTGAACCTCTTTTGCCATACTGCCAATTTGCCTTACAGAGTGCAAATATTGATATGTATAGAAGATTGGCCCCTTACTACTTTACTTTTGCGTCCGCCCTTGTATATCATGAATTTGCAAAATTAAAATGAGGTATCAAGATACCAAATTGTAAATATTTTTATCACATGAATAGATGACTTTGCCCTTCCTCTCTTTCATCCCTCCCTCTCCTTGTTCATCTTCTTCTTCTCCCTCCGTCCTAACTCCTCCCCCATCTTTGTTTGTCCTTCCATTCACGCAGCCCCTCACACAAATCCCCAATCTTTGTGAGCACTGTCAAGTCCTTACTGGTGTACCACTAATTTACCAACGAATCCACACATGATGTGACAAAAAAACAGAGGCTTCTGAGGTTGAACCCACTTGCTAGTGCTTGTCCCTCACTCTTCTTTCTCTTCCAGATCTAGGTTAGGGTACCATATTGCCATCATCTCTATTTCTACAATGGGGCATTGTACCATTGTCGTCTCCATTTTTTGGGTTGGGGTCTCGCAAGAGTGACTGCTACAATGTCCACATGATGGTGGCTACAATGGCTTCCATGCTAAAAAGGTCATCGGATCTAAAACTGTCCTTGTTCATTTTAGTAATGGACAATTGTAAATGTCAAATCATTAAAATCTACAAGTAAAGCGCTTCGAGAGTGATTTTATAATGGTGTTTCACTAGCTTTGTGGCATTGAATGGTCTTGCATCAAATAATGTTTGAGTGGACATGGTTCTTAATATTTCAGAGGGAAAATTCCATAGGGAAAATTACAAGTAAATGCTTATGGGAGCAAAAAATTACAAAAACATATCATCAGGAGCGAACACATTGCCGATGGGGGGGGACATGGCTTCCCCTAGATTTTTTTTGTCCAAAATTTTTTGATAAACATTAACCAAAAAGTTAATTATTCCATAATTTAGCCCCCTCTATTTGAACCAAGACTAGATGGAAGAATAAAGTTAGCTGAACCTATTTTGCTATACTGCCAATTTGCCTTACAGAGTGCAAATATTGATATGTATAGAATTTTGGCCCCCTACTACTTTACTTCTGCGTCCGCCCTTGCATATCATGAATTTGCAAAATTAAAATGAGGTATCAAGATACCAAATTGTAGATATTTTTATCGCATGAATAGATGATTTTGCCCTCCTTCTCTTTTATCCCTCCCTCTCCTCATTCCTCTTCTTCTTCTCCCTCCGTTCTAACTCCTCCCCCATCTTTTTCCATCCTTCCATTCACACAACCCCTCACACAAATCCCCAATCTTTGTGAGCGTTGTTAAGTCCTCGCTGGTGTACCACTAATTCACCGACAAATCCACACATGATGTGACAAAAAATCAGAGGCTTCTGAGGTTGAACCTACTTGCTAGTGCTTGTCCCTCACTCTTCTTTCTCTTCCAGATCTAAGTTAGGGTACTACATTGCCATCATCTCTATTTCTAGAATGGGGTATTGTACCACTGTCATCTCCATTTTTTGGGTTGGGGTCTCGCAAGAGTGGCTGCTACAATGTCCACATGATGGTGGCTACGATGGCTTCCATGCTAAAAAGGCCATCAGATCTAAAACTGTCATTCCCTCTCTCACCTGACCTAGATCTACCCTTCACCATCACCTCCCTTATCTGCCTTTATCTCCAACTTCATCTACAATGACTTTCTTTGTTTTGGTGGTCGTTTTTTTTTAATTTCGATTTGTTGGCTTGAAATATTATAGATTTAGTGGTTTGAAACTTTCACAAAATACAAATATATGTAGATCAGTGGTAAATACAAGTGGATTATTTGTAAATTTACGTGGATTAATTGCAAATGTATTTGAGTTTATTTCGTCAATTGCAAATGTAAATTTACATGGATCATTTGTAAATATACGTGGATCAATTACAAATAAATTTGGGTTTTCTTTGAAAATGTATGGGGATCAAATCCAAATATAAGTGGATTAGGTGCAAATTTGTGTGGATCAGTTACAAATGTATTTGGGTTTACTTTGTTAACCAAACATAGAAAATATAGATGGATTAGTTGTAAATATAGGAAGATTAGTTGCAAATTTAGGTGAATCAGTTGCAAATATACGATCTTGGAAATTGCAGCTGATCTTCGTATATTTGCAACTCATATTCATAGATTTACAACTCCTTACAAAATGTGTGTTGGCTAACCATTAGAGGAGGTGGCCTCTGATAGTTGACTAGTGCATGAGGAAGAAAACAGAGGGATTTCGACCAATTTGCATATGGTCTTTATATATTTGCAACTGATATTTGTAGATTTGTGACCCATTACAAAGTGAGTACATGTTGGTCGACCATCAAAGGAGGTAGCTTCTGATGGTCAACTAATAGGAGGAAGGAAAGGGATGGAGGACAAAACTATCTTTTTGCGTGATAAAAATATTTACAAGTTGGTTTCTTGAAACCTTATTGTAATTTGGCAAATTCATGGTATGTTTTTGTAACTTTCACTCCAAATGTTCTTATCTATAATTTTCGCAATTCCATATATCTATCATAGAACAAATATAGTTTAAAAAAGATATTATGAATATGCAAAATTTCCAAATACTTTCTGTAATATGCCTATTTTTTTACGGGATGCCATAAAATGCATGAAAAGATGAGAATGAAAGTGAGACGGAGAAGTTGTATGTTCAGTCCTCAGACAGAATTAATTTCCCATATTGTTTTTAGAAGAAGTTATGTTTGGTCTGTAATTAGAATTAATTTTTCATAAGGTCCTAAATAAGAATTAATTCTAGAGCTTACCCCAGAAGACATGCAATATACCATGTGAATGGAAGCTCATTTCGAGCTGAGCGCAACAATATAAGTATTATATTGCTGGGAGGTTTAAATTGAGAGACAGATCAATTTGAAAGTTAATGTGAATAAAAAAAAATAAAAAAATTAATCTTTGGGAACATTTACAAGAAAGTACCTGAAAAAATGAATAATTATATTTTTTACTCGGCTCAAAGGCAAAGCCTTTCTAGATTAAAAGTAAGATGTGAAAAATGCATTTAAATCTCAAAGAAAAAATGCTGATATCATAAAGTATATAGAGAAATAGTGAAAATGGAGAGACATAAAAAGAGACAGCAAAGGGCAAAATGATCATTTTTCCCAAGCAGAAGGCCAAATGATCATTTTTCCCAAGTAGAAGGAAAAATGTAACAATTATATTTTTGCCCCAAAGAATGAGAATTCTATGAAAAATGTCCTTGGAATAAACAATTTCACTCATTTTAGTCCCCAGTTAAATTATGAAAAGACCCGAAAGTTTCAAAAATTATAAATTTGCCCCGATCAAGGGCATATTTGTAATTATGAAAAATTATAGTCAAAATGAAGCTCTTGATGAGCCTAACTCAATGGAATACAATATGAAATTTATTAAGAACAAAATAATATTTATTGGGTAATTATGTTATTTTTGGATAATCCTATACTAATTTAATGACAATTTTGGTAAAAATATTTAGTTGGTATTGTTAAATTGAATTGATAAAGAATATTTTGGTTCATAAAAATCATTGAAGCAATTTTTGGCCAAAAAGGAAGGTGAATCACGTATGAAAATAGGCCTGGGATACAGATAGAATTAGTTGAAAAGCTTTTATTACAAAAAGTAACTAAGGTTAAATTAAAATTAACTATGATTAATTTTATTTCTTATCTCCCTTAAATCACTTAAGTTAAGCACTTCGTCATCATCTTCAGCCCTCAAAACATGTCTGGAACCAGAAGCAAAGGAGAGAGAAAGAAAAAAAATCTCGAGAGGGAAAACAAAAGCAACAAGTCAAGAATCAAAACCAAGTTTTTCTTGAGGTTTTTGGTAGTTTCATGGAGTATTTTTCTGTTATCTCTCACTTCAAATTTCAGCCATGGGAAACCTCAGAGAGAGAAAGTAAAGCTATGGTAAAATAAAACCATGAAAAGTGAAGTATAGGCCATAAGATATAAGAATATGTATTGGTTAGCAGGTTTGATGAGTTATTATTTTTTTGCCATTTTTCCTAATTTTTTGTCTATTTAAGGTTTGTAATAAGAAGTGAATTTCATGATTTTGACCCCAAAAATAGATTTTTTGGGTTTAAAATAGGTTAGAACAAGTCAATTGCATAAAAAACTCCTAAAGAAAAATTAAATAGAATTTTAAGGTTTAAGTGCCATTTTGTGAAGCAAGAGTTGGAACCAATGGATTAAGACTTGATTTTATGATATTATAGAGTTCCAAGAGGCAGTTAAAGATCAAGAAAAGAGTGTGCAAAGTTTGGAAAGATTTGGAAAGCTCTAAGGTAGTTATGTTTCCATTTATGTTTAATATTGCTAAGTTTGATTTCCATGATTCTTTGGGAGTAATTGGAGCTATATAATGATAGATATATAAGTTTTATTAAAACTGTTCCAGTTAAAATTGAGCTCTGATCCCTATTGATTTAAGTTAGTGCCTTACCTTATTCTGCTAGAATAAATGTATGAGAAGCATATGTCTAAAAAGTAGATATATAGGGCTTTCCAATGACACAAAGAATGTATGATTTGGCTCAGGGTATTATGAGTTATGAATTTTAAAAGATAATGCCAAAACCTGAGAAGTTTCAAAATGACCAAATATATAGCAAATATTTGAGGAATAAATTATATGAATTGGGCCATAAAATGCTCTGTTTCTTAGTTTTTCCACGTAAATAATGTTCTCAATTGTTTTTAGAGACTAGAATTATTTTGATACGATTTTTATAGAATTATTTATGAATTTTTAAAGATAGATAGGTAAAATGGAATTAACCAATTGAACAGTACCCGTTAATTGAAAAATTCTATTTTACTAGTTCATGCAATCAAGTCTCTCATCATACAATAATAGAAATAATTGGAGTCTAATACATGAAAAATGAGTTTAAGCATAAGGTGTTACACTATCAAGGTACTGAAATGGAATTAAAATGCATTTTGAAAAGATATTTTTTATTTTTGTTAGAAAAATGCATTGTGAAAAGACTATTTTCCCCTAATCCTAATAACAAATGAAAAGAGAAAGAAAAACATAGAAGGCTGTTCATAATTGTCCCTTGCTCCACTTTCTTTTATATTATTATATATATATCAATTAAAAAGATAAAAGTTTCAGCCTAAATCGCTGTTCCTATCACTGTGTTACATTGTTCCTAACATTGTTGGTTGGGGTTTATGTCTTCACCATTATGTGCTGTGCCGTTATCGTCATGTGGTGCATGTCCTCCATAATTTCCTTCTGCATTTTCCAAACACAAATGGCACTTGTATGATTTTTTCTCGCATGTTTCCAAGGCGAATCGGGTTGCCCAATCAGCCCTTTTTTGGGATTATGTTAATATGCAATATGGGTGTTCCTTGTATATTTCCAATGGAATGATATTTCTTTTGGATTGTGTGCCTTATGCATCTTTCGCATTTATTCTTGAGCAGAAGCTTATTCTTTGGATCCTTCTCCCATAATCCTTTTCTCCTTCACTCTTTTCTCTCTCTCTTCCGTTCTCCATCCCTCGGATCCTTCTTTTCTTCTTCTTCTTTCACTGTATAAAAAGGCACCCATACCACCTCCTTACTCAAAGTCCATTTATCATATTTAGGAGCTTGAATCATATAGAAATTTGAGAATTCATAACTAATTCTAGAAAAATCATATCAACGTGATTAAATAGCTTAAAATATGATTTGCATAGGAAAAATAAGAAATTGAGCTTTGGTCATACCAATTAGTACAATAAATTCCATGAATTTTACTATTCATTTGGTAATTTTTCAGTTATTTAGTTTTCTAGTTCTAATTTTGAAAAATCATAATAAATTGCACACATATCCAATTTGAGTGCTCTTTAATTCTATGGAATACATAATCCTCTGTTTCATCCAAATAGTATCTATATTATTGGCAGGGTGTCAAAATGACCATTTACATCTATATACTTTGCAAACTAAAATCCATCGCATACATATATAATCATTTCTTGTCCTAAATTTGTACTATACATCATATGAAACCTAAAGGGACGTAATGGTCTCAAGGTATAACCTTACAACTACGTACATAAATTTACATAATATATCCAAATAAAAGACTAAAGCCAAGATTAATATTTTAATCATTAGTCTCTTCCTCCTTGCCTTGGTCTTTCTAGGTAGTCTTGCCATAACTTGGCTTAACATATTAGTCTTTTAGGAATGATGAAATTCAAAGAATCCTAGTGGCAACACCAATTTATGCATGCATATTATCACATATACCATGAAATCATCAAACAAAGACTTTGAAACATAATGTGCCATATTAGCTCATAAAAATTTCAGTAGAGTTTACCCTTAGAAAATGGACATTTCAGGATCAAAACCCGTCATATTCTTAGCCAAAATAGTCACAAAACATCATAATAGTAATATGGCAAGTCATAGAGTTCATAAAAACATTATAACAGAATGCAATAATTGGTAAATTGCTACCTTTATAATTTGTCTTGCTCTTTCACTTGGGTTCACTTCTTTCTACCACTTCCACAAGCGTTCTTGAACCGAAATATAACATCAAATAAGCACTTAAGTAACTAGTTCAAGGGTCTCCTTCAAAAAGTCTCCATAAATCACTAAATTTTCATATAATTTATCTTAAGCTCTAAAATGAAGCAAACACTTGTTCCTAAGGTTTTCCACCATGAGGAACCCTTTTTTAGCATCAAAATAAATGAAGTTTCAACTCTAACACAATCCCTGTATTGGCCAAACTCAATATCAAAGGAGGGAGAAGTTGTTTTCCGTGCAACTTGCTTTAATCCTTCACAAACCTTACTTTTTCACTTATACATGGTTTCTATTGTGTTTTTTGCATGAAAACTCACTTCTCTACTCACTCTTAGGTCTGTTTGAAATTCAACATGAGGGGGAAGAGAAGATAACTCCATGAAACTACTTTAAACTACTTGAACTAACTAGCTTATGGTAGTAGATGAACTTACCTAACACTTGACCCTTTATCCTTCAAACTCCACTTCCTCTTCTTGCTTTAGAAAATTTTTAACTCTCAACTCCCCTTATGCAACACACAAAATGGCCAAGAGGATATAGATGTAATAAGCATACTTAATTGGTTTAGTTTGGTTAACTTGGGTTGAGTAAAAGTAACTACTTCCTCCTTAAGTTTTCTTGGAAAATGTTATAAAATTCTAATCTCCCATGTGCTGCAAAGTTAACATCACTTTTATAGAAAATATCTCCAAAATATTGCATATTTTTTCTAGTCTAGATATATCCTATATTGGATACTTTTAACTGGACTGTTAAAGTTACTTTTGTTAATTTTTGAGTACATGATTAAAGTAAGTTTGGATCTATGTTTACTTTAATATTTTGTCTAAAAAAGCATTTGTGTGGGGACCACAAACTCTCACTTTTTCAACTTTTGGTGGGGGCCCACAATACTTTCACTTTTGTAATATAATTTTTACTGCGCTTTCTAGTCAAATTTTTTTCAAATTGATTCTTTTGGACTCAATACTCTATTCCATTGGATCCAATATGTTAAAAGGTCTATTTTGATATCAATTTTAATATTTAGGAAATTACCCTCTGGCTGGGGCAAAAAATGCAAATTTTTTTTCTTTTGAGTCCTTTTTCGTAATTTTTCCAGGGACTAAACTACATAAAATTCTTCTTTCTAGGGACTAAATTGTAAATTTATTTTTTATTCTTTGACTCGGAAAATGGCTTTTTTATCTTTTTCTCATATCTATTTATGTATCTCAAAATTTACGACATTCTTATACATTTTATGATATTTAGAAAATTAGAGATGTTACATCATAATATGATATAATGATTGTCCCCTATAGCATCATTAAAATATTCAAAGAAAAAGCTCCAAGATTCCTTAGACTTTATCTCTGTCATTGCATATGCTATTGGAAATAGCCCATTATTTACATCAAGTGAAACTGTACATGACAACATACTTCCAGATAGACCTTTTAAATGACAACCATCCAACCCAAAAAATGGCCTACAATCTTTCAAAAGCCATCTCTACAAGTAGCCAAACACACAAAAATTCTCTCAAAAGTTGGGCTATCTTCAAATTAGAGCCTATCATGGTAACTTAACTTTACTATATCATCTCTATTTTTTTTTTCTAACAATCATATTTAGGTATCTTCTTGTAACTTGTAATACAAGAACCTTAACATTCTTCCCTTACTTTTTTTTGTTGCCCTATATAGTTACATCCAATGGGCCTTAACTCCATATTTGGTGGTCAATTCATTATCCATTAATTCATAGCTCATATTAGGACTAGTATTCAAAGATCCTTCCAATTTATCTGCTATCCAAGTAGATGTGGCATTAGGTTGATCAGTAACCTAATCCAAGTGTGCTTAGGTTTGTATGTTTTAATCATAAAAGTTATGCCGTCTGGTATAGGAGAAGCATGAGTTCTCTAAGGACAATCGTCTGAAGCACAAATACTAGTTTGATGTGACTACATTTTACCATGTTTTTAACCTTAAATCTAGCATTTTTATCACATTTATACTGCTATTTTGAGGGTTTTAGTGCATTTTCATGTTTTAGCTAGTTTTGTGTACTTTATGAAAAAATGTGTCCAATCCATGGTTTTAAACATATTTTATGGGTTTTTTCATATTCCATGGATTTGATTGTTAATTTTTTCCATGGGTGCATTGTCCATAATGATTAGCTAGTTAAGTGCTTGATTTGGGTGTTCAGGTTGATTAAATTAGGGTTTTCTATATGATTTCGGGTGAGATTTTTCCAGAGAGTTTCCACTCCATCATCCATTTAATATCAATAAACATCTCATGTTGTTAGATTTTTATCCATGTTGAACCCATTTCCAAGTACTATTCACTTATTTTTTACTTTCTCAAAATATCCCTAGTTATAGTCCAACTTGAAATTACATTTAATTATTCTTAATGATTCTTGGATTAATCACCTAATCTTAATCTAGAGCACTTAATTAGGATTAATTTGAGTTACTAAACCATAGGGATTAGGGTTTCCATTCCAGAGTTAGTTAAATTTTGATCAAAGAAGGGTATTTTAGTCAACTTTCCCAAGAAGCCTGTTTTCTTGCTATTTTTTTAGGGATTTTTCTTGCTTTCTTCTCCTTCATTTTTAGAGTGATTTCCTCTTAATTTTACTGTTAATTTCATGAAAATATTGTTAGGTTAGCTGGCTTCCCAAGAGAGGGGTGAATTGAGAAGTTTGAAATTTTCTACAAAATTGAAATACAGTAGTGATAATAAAAGTTACCGAAAAATAGAGTATAGAATATAAAGAACAGTGCAAAGTAAATGAGAAGTGGACACAGAGATTTATCCTAGTTTGGTCTACTCCACTTGACTTGTGTCCAGTCCTCAAGCCACTACTTGAGATTTCTCCACTATATCTTGCAAGATTTGAATGGGTTCTTGCTAAAACTGCAATATAACCCCAGCTCAAACTTTAAGCTGAACAGAACACTCTCACTCTTCTCACTCACGAGTAAGAACAAATCTTTTAGTGTCTTCTCACACTAAGTACTATCTATAAGTATGTAGAAATATACAAATTAAGATATGAAACTCTCTCTCAAAAGAGTGGATATGAAAATTTAAGAACCATGAATGAGCTAAACAGAGGGTAGGTAAGCTTTGAATGAATCAGTAATCAATTCTGTAGAGTTTTGACGTTTATATGTTTTTCCTCATTACCCAACAAGTTAAATGAGGTCCTATTTTGTAGTTTTAGTGTAAAACTATCTGTTGAAAACAAGAATTAGCCATTACTCTCAGAAAAATAGCTGTTCACCTACCACATTAAATGCGTCTGACAGAGGTTATACAGATAACCTCCTTAGGTTATGCGAACAATGGGTGACCGTTGTCTCTTGGTTTCAACCTTCAACTTTCGTTATGTGGATAATGTTCATTTCAGAATGACTAAGTTTTAGCTCAAGAACATTTTCATGAAAACCTACTTAGTTGTTCAAATATCATTAAATCTTCACAAACCGAGTTTTTGGAAAACATAGGTTATCATGATAACCTCTTCAGGTTATGCGGATAATGTATTTAATCGAGGAAGGTTCAAGAGTACTGTAATTGAGGTTATGTGGATAACCTATTTAACATAAGAAGGTCCAAGTGCTCTGTAACACACGTTATGCGGATAATATCTCTAGGTTATGCGAATAGTGGGCTTCACAGTACAAGTAGTCTTTCCTATTCACTCCCTTATGGGAATAAGGTAGGCACCTTATCAGGATAACTACCTAGAAAGTGCTGAGGACATGGTGCACACCTTGGTTATGCGGATGAGCTCATATCTTTTCATGAAAATGAATAGAGAACACTTAGAAATAACATTGTGATTGAGACTTTATCCTCATAACTTCCAAGCGTTATGCACATAAGGTAAAACTTTTCATGAAAACCATTTTGAAAACATGAGCTAATCATTTATCATTCAAATAGATGTCTCATTTAATGTTAGAAAAAGTAAAATGAGTCACATTTAAAGTGTAACTACCTTCTTGTACAACTGGATTCCTAAAATATGTGTGAATAAACTCTTCATTCCTCAGGAATCTCTAACTTTAATCTTCATATGACTTGTGCTCCTTTGATATTGAGTTTCCAAGCTTATTGTTGTTTAGAATCATCAAAACCATCTGAATTAACATTCTCCCGCTTTTTGATGATGACAAAATAACTTAAAACATTCATTACTGCTTGGGTTTGCATAAAGCTCCCCTTCAATATATGCATAGTGTAAATAATGTTAGATATTGAAATGCATATATTTTCAGAGGAAAGAAAAAGCAAAGTAAACCAGGAACAGACAATGACCATAAAAAGGTATTCATAGTATTAAGATCAATCATTACAATATAGAGAGTTTACATAACAATAACAAAAGGACAAAGATAATAACTGAAGAAAACACACAGAAAAACAATCAACAACAAAAACAACAATAACAGTTCAGTTCAATTCAGTTAATCCTTTTTCTTCTTTGGTGTGGACTTTCTTTCTACAGATTTCTTGTTTTTTTTATTTTTCTTTTTCTTAGGCTTCTTTTCTTTTTCTTTTTCTTCTCTATCTACGTTCTCCTCTTTATCTTCTTTCTACCCCTTTTTGTCATTAGCAATTAGAGAGAATTGAGCTGCTTCAGCATCTATCCAAGCAATATCCTGGTCAATTTGGGCCTTCCATTCCTTGATCCTTCAAAGTCTTTTATCTAGAAAGAGGGAATGTGGTAGAAGGAGTTAGGACAGAGGAAACTGGGATAGGCTGGAGTGGCACAACAGTATGAGCAGAAGGTGTAGAAGGAAACACAGGAATAAATGGGATATCTAGCATGATTGGAGGAGGTAATACAATAGGATGGAGAGCGGGTGAAGGATCAGCATTTGAGGGAATGTTTATGACCTCTTGCATAACTACCTCAGCCAGATAGCTTATGCCCTCAAATGAAGCTGGATCAGGTGGAGAAGGGAAGAGAGTGGCAAGTTCCTGATTGCGATGTTTCAGAAAGATTTAGTGAAGGAAGACTTCTCCAACTATAGGTACTAAGGCTCTTTTCAGATTCTGATCAGTTTCCACCATTTGAGCAGATTCATTATCCTTAAGTCTATAGTCCAAATTAGGACCCAAATCCTCTGATAGAGTAGGGGGCTTAGAGGTAGAGGAAATAACTGCATCAGCAAGTGGAGACTTTACAAAAGTCTCGAGAAAAGCTGTAGTGCCAGTAAATATATGAGGTGAGGGTTGAAAAGGTGATACAGGTGGCCAAAATATACTAGAAGCTACTTGTTCACCTAGAAGTTTGACTTCTTGAGTAAGATTTTCTATTTTAGCTTCAAGTTTCTCTTGCATTTCAGCAATGACATACCCAAGATTGATAGTGTATTCTCTATATTCTCTCCTGGTAGCCATTGCTATTTGAAATAAGTTCTGGTATAAGGTAGGGATGTCAGAGGGTGTAGACAGATTAGTGGCTGGAAATTCATTAGGTTTGTTTTGTGTAGGAATAGAGGCATGAGGTTCAGGGGGCAAAGGCTGTTGTGGTTCAACAGGTGGGGAGGAAGAGGAGTTAGAATCACTACCTTCATGACTTTCTACTACATCTACTGATTTAGAGCCTGCTTCACCTTCTTCAGTTTCCTTTTTCTTGTCTACCCATCTGTCATTTGTTAAAGTCATTCCCATCTTCTACAGTGCCTTCTAATAGAATTCCTCTAGAAGCAGTACAGGTCCTCTCTCAAGATGTAGAATATTGTGATATTTCAGAATTTTGGTGATGAGATGCCTATATGGCAATTGTGAATCCTGCTTGTAAGTTCTTACCTTTCACATTCTCTGCAAGATGATGTCAATCAAATTCATTAATTTTCCCTTCACCAGCAGTACTATAACTTGGAATTCTCCTCTGGATAGATAGTTGTATCCTCTACTTTTGTTAAAGAACAATCATGATATAATGTAGTGGAGGACCCTATTTTCAATACTCAGATGACTTGGAGCAATTTTCCCTTCAAGAGGCATATTTTGCCTTTGCCTAAGCAGCTTAGACACAATTGTACTCCATTTGTAGTTTGCTTCTTCTCCATTGTCTTCATCAACATCTTGATTTTCAGAAGGATACTTAGTGATGTTAATGTTCACTCTGATTCCTCCAGTGGGCAAGTTTAGAATCTCTAAAAACATATTAGGATGTAGTGTAATCCACCTTTTCCTTAGTCTAACTTCATGCACTTTTGTCTCATTGTTGAATCTTAGAGAATTATACCAGGCACACACCACCTTTTCATCATATTCTTCTTTCGATTCAATCAAGCCTCTATAGTTCTCAAGTTGTTTTGTAGTTTCAAATTTGTTTCGAACAAGAAACTCTTCCAATTTAACAAAATGTGGTTTAACTACTTTATGCTTCTTAAAATCAGCCTCATATGATTCCTTCAGTTTCTTTATACTAATCAATTCATCTATAATAAGAGCTTGCTTAGATTCAGTGACAGACGAACTTACTTGAGTGTTAGCTTGAGGCTCAGATTCTAGAATTTCTTTTGATTTTAAAGTTCAGGACTTCTTTGTTGGAACATTCAGACTAGATTCAGCTTTCCTTTTCCCTTGGCTTGGTGATTTCATTGCATATTTGGACTTCACATTATGTTGAGGTCATTCGTCTTGATTTCCCCCTTTAGTTTTAGCCATAGCAATAATTCCAGATGATTTGAGAGGTTGAATGGTGTTTAGAGTAGGACGTAATTAGATTTGAACACAAGGAATTCAAAGGGACTTGGAAGATTTTGGAGAACTTGAGGAGTATGAATAGGGGTTTTTAGGATAGGGTTAGGTTTTCTGCACAAGAGATTGTTGAAAAACAAAGGTTCCTATATATAGTCTCGACGTTATGCGCATAATGTAAGGAGGTTATGCGAATAATGAGTTTCAAAGAATACATGCAGGGCCACTGTTTGCTAGGTTATGCAGATAAGATCCTTATGTTGTTCGCATAACCAAGTTAACAAAAGTTAAAGCCGATAGAGAAAGAGAAGCGTTATTCGGACAAGTACCTCAAGTTATCATGAAAAAGAGGTTCACAGAAAGCATGCAAGAAAATATGCAATTAATATGCTATTTGGATAACCTTGCCATCTTATGCAAATAACGTTCTCATTTTGGAAACCACTTCTCTGGATGTAACATTATGCGGATAAGGTAGGCAGGTTATGCTGAAATTGACTTTCACACAACATGCATAATGAGGCAAACAAGGCAAGTTATGTGAATAAGGTGATGACCTTATCCGAAAATTGAGTTTCATAGAGACCAAAATTTCACATAAGCTATCATTTTCATAAAAAGTCTCATACCTTATTCGCATAACCTCAAACACACAAACTATAGGCACCAGAAAATCAATTCATTTTCAGCATAAGGCTATGGGTTATGCGAATATGCATATTAGAAAGACTCATAAACACTTATGGACAACTGTTTTATCCCCATAAGCCTTTTCTCTTCATCATAACTCCATTTCAACGTGCAGTGTACTTCATTTTTATCATTATTTTAGATTAAGAAGTACCTACAAACAAATTTCTAGATACTCCGATACTTAAATAAGTATTTATATTAACTAAATCATAAATTTAAAGTATATTTAAAAAAAATGTTTATAACTCATTGGGATTTACCATTTCTAATTCTCTTATGATTTTACCATGTATGTCTTCTGCAAGTGGCTTTGTCAAAATATCTGCAAGCTGATCTTCAGTAGGGACAAACTCCAACTTGACATCCTCTTTCAAAATGTGATCCCTTATAAAGTGATATCTTACTTCAATGTGCTTTGTCCTTGAATGCATGATAGGGTTCTTTGTGATGCTGATGGCACTTTGATTATCACATCTTATTGGGATTTCCTTCATCTCAATCTCAAGATCTTTAAGTTGTTACTTCATCTAAAGGACTTGTGCACAACAGCTACCTATAGCTACATATTTAGCTTCTGCTGTGGAGAAAGCTACATTATTCTACCTTTTACTGAACCATGACACTAGAGAACCTCCTAGAAACTAGCAAATTCCACTTGTGCTCTTTCTATCAGTTTTGGATCTAGTAAAATCAGCATCTGTGTAACTTATGAGTCCTCCTCCATTTCCTTTTGGATACTAAAGTCCCATTTATGATGTTCCCATTAGATATCTGAAGATCCTCTTCACAGTTATTGCATGAGACTCTTTGGGACATGATTGGAACCTAGCACACATGTAGACACTAAACATAATGTCAGGTCTATTTACAGTTAGGTATAGCAAGGAACCAATCATTCTCCTATATTGAGTTATATCAAAGGGTTTTCCCTCTTCATCCAAATCAAGCTTAGTTGCAGATACCATAGGAGTTCCCATAGGTTTAGCATTTTCCATTCCAAACTTCTTCAGTAGCTCCTTGAGATATTTTGATTGGTTGAGGAAGATGACATCATCATATTGTTTGATTTGGAGTCCAAGGAAAAAGTTCAGCTCCCCCGTCATTGACATTTCAAATTCACTCTGCATTAACTTAGAAAAATTCTTGCACAAAGACTCATTAATAGCACCGAATATAATGTCATTAACATAAATTTGTACAATAAGCACATCTTTATTTTTCCTTTTAGTAAACAGGGTTGTATCAACTTTCCCTCAATTAAAGCTTTTTTCAATCAGAAAGTTACTCAGTCTCTCATACTATTCTCTAGGTGCCTGTTTTAAGCTATATAGACCTTTTTTTGGTTTATATATATGATTTGGTTTAGTTGAGTCCTCAAAATCTCGAGGTTGGTCAACTTAAACTTCTTCCAAGATATAACCATTTAGAAAAGCACTTTTCATGTCCATTTGATATAGCACAATATCTTTTATGCAAGCATAGACTAAAAGAATTCTTATTGCTTCAAATCTTACAACTGGAGCAAAAGTTTTCTCATAATCAATTCCTTTCTCCTAATTATATCATTTAACTACTAATCTAGCTTTATTCCTTATTATTGTTCCAGATTCATCAAGTTTATTCTTAAAAACCCATTTGATTCCAATAATAGGATGTTCCTTACACCTAGGCACTAAGTCCCAAATTTGACTTCTTTTAAATTGATTAAGTTCTTCTTGCATAACTAGAATCCAATATTCATCAGTTAAGGCCTCTTTAGTACTCTTAGGTTCAATTTGAAAAATAAATGCACAGTTATTCACTTGATCCCTAAGTTATTTTTTGGTTTTAATATTCTCTTGAACATCCTCAATGACTTGATCAACTGAATGATTCCTTTGATATCTTTAAGTTCTAGGGAGTTCTTGAGAAATTTCTTCATTGGTTTCACATATAACATTTTTCTCCTAAATATCTTCCTTTACATAAGCAAAATCAGATATTTTAGAAGGTTCAATTTTATTTTCTCTAGAAACATTCAAGTTCTTAAGGTTGGAAATTAAATCATCCTCATCTATAGTATGCTTAGAAATAGTTTCATTTTCAAGGAAAATCACATGCACAGATTATTCTATAGTTCTTGTCTTTTTATTGAACACCCTATATATTTTACTCTTATTTGAGTAGCCAAGAAATATACCATCATCTGATTTGGCATCTAACTTCCCCAAATTGTCTTTGCTGTTATTGTGGATATAGTAAGTGCATCCAACATGAAGATGAGACAGGTTGGGCTTCTTTCCCTTGTACAGCTCGTATAGAATCTTTCCTAGAATGGGTCTAATGTATACTCTATTCATCAAGTAGCATGTTGTGCTCACTACATCAACCCAGAAGTGCTTTGGTAATCCTTTTTCATTCAGCATTGCACGAGCCATTTCTTCCAGTACTCTATTCTTTCTCACCACAAATTCATTTTATTGAGGTGTTCTTAGGGTTGAGAAGTTGTGATCTACTCCATTCTCATTGCAGTAGTCAGCAAATTTTGCATTTTCAAACTCTCCACCATGATCTGTTCTAATACACATAATAAAGCAACCTTTCTCATTTTGGATTTTCTTAGTTAAGATCAAAAAAAGTATCATATGTTTCATCTTTAGAGGGAAGAAATAATGTCTAGGTAAATCTATAACAATCATCTACTACAATAAGTATATACAAGTTGCCACCAATACTCTTAGTACGACTAGGACCAATCAAATCCATGTGAAGCAATTGCAGTGGTTTAGTTGTAGAGACAATATTTTTGGTTTTGAATGAGGACTTTGTTTGTTTCCCTTTAAGGAAAGCATCACATTCTCTGTCCTTTTCACACTTAATGATGGGTAATCCAAGGACAAGTTTATTTTTAATGAGTTTGTTTAATTGATGCTTGCTACCATGTGTTACTCTCCTACACCATAACCAACTATCATCATTTTCACTAATTAAGCATATTGTGTCTAGGGTAGGTAATTTATATAAATCAATAGTATAATAGTTACCGTCTCTTTCTGCCTTGAGAATAACTTTATGGTCACTCTTTTTTATGACTAGGCAGTGGTTGGAATCAAACAGAACCCAGTTGCCTTTATCAGAGGTGTAGCTTAAACTCAACAAGTTGTGGTTTAGTCCTATCACAAATAAAACTTCTTAAATTGATATTTCTGGGTTTCTTCCAACAATTCCAATGCCAACTATATTGCTAGATTGATCACCACCAAATGTGACCTTCCTTCCTTTCTTATCTCTCAACACAATGAATTTTTTTTTGTCTCCAGTCATGTGTCTCGAATAGGCACTATCCATGTACTACTTGTTGCTTTTCTTTGCCTTGAGAGATACCTACAAAAAAATATTCAGTTCTTTTTTTAGGTACCCATATTTGTTTGAGTCCTTTCTTGTTAGTGGAGGAACCTTTGGGAACCTATTTCATTCCATTGCCATTTCCTTCCTTCCTGTATGTATAGGTGGAGGATACATGACTCTTCTTGTTACAGAAGTGACAAGTGGAAAAATGGCTAGAGAAAAGAGATGCATGTCTAAAATAATGAAGATAGTATTTGTCCTTTTGATTTCTAGGAGCTAGAAATGACTCTGTGTTTTGAGCTGATTTAATGCTATTAGTATGCACAAAATTTCTCAGATAAAGATTTTGTTTCTTGCTTTTCAGTTTCTCTTTGATAGCACATGGGTCATATCCTAGACCAGTTTTACTCTGACTTATGACTTGTTTTCCTAGTAACACTTTCAATATATCCTCACCTCTAGTGAGTTTAGTTAGAGTCTTATGGCGATAATTTTTCTTATCTCTCAACTTGATGTATGAGACATAAACAGGTGTGGTGGAAGAAGAAGAAGAAAACTATGAAATAGTACAAGATGTATGAGATTCATTTTCAAGCTTGTGCATTTTCCTTTTAGCTTGATTCAGCTGTTTAGACACTTTGACAAATTGAACCATGAAATCATTGAATCCATCATGCAGTTCTTTGTAGGAAGGTTTAGAATCGTTTACCTCAGAATCACTGTCACTATCTTGATCATGAGTCTCCTCCTCCTTTGCAATCTCTTGAGCCATTATGCATAGATTGGCAATTCCATCATCTTCAGCTACTTCCTCTTCATCTAAATTATCTCCCCAGGTGGAAGATACGAAAGCTTTCTTCTTTTTCCCTTTGTCAGCCTTCTTGTCCTTTCCTTATTTCTTAATTAGCAGAGGATATTCCAATTTGGTATGTCCAGGTTTCTTGCATTCATAGCATATGATGGAGTCTTTTTTCTCTTTCTTGCTATTGGTGGCTCCATCTTTCTTCGCAAATCTTTTGGATTTCTTTTTTCCATACATTTTACAAATCTTCTCACTAGCATTGCCATCATCCCTTCATCTAACTTAGCATCTTCTTCAAAATCATCATCATCTTCTGATTCTACTTTGAGAGCCAGGCTTTTCTTTTTCTTATTAGAGGATAAGGGTTCTTTAAGGGCTTTTAGCTTCCCTTCATACTCTTCAAGGCTTCCAAAGAGGGTTGTGATAGATGTCATTGATTTCCCTTTGGCTTCTTCAATCACTGTTACCTTTAGTTGCCATTCAATGGGCAAAGCTTTAAGAATTTTTTGACTTTCTTTGATTGAGTGTATTCCTTCTTAAGGCTCTTCAGCTGATTCACAATGAGGGTGAATCTCTTTTTCAAATCCTTGATGTTTTCATTCTCCTTCATTTTGAAACTTTTATATTCACCTATGCACAGATTCAATTTATTTTCACTTACCCCGATTGTTCCTTCATGAGCAATTTCTAGAGTATCCCACATACCTTTGGCTATTGTATATTAAGACACCTTGTAGAATTTGTCTTGTTTGAGGGCACTGACCTCGCAGTGCTTAGCCTTATAGTTAAGTAAGACCCTTCTTTTATCCTCCTCATTCCACCTCTCTTATGGTTTCTCTCTGTACTTCCCGTCATCTTGCAATTTCATTGGGATGAAGTCTCCCATTTGGATGACCAACCAAATATCCAAGTCAATGGATTGGAGATAGATTTGTATCCTTATCTTCTAGTATCCATAATGCTCTCCACTGAAGCCAGGAGGTCTGTTGGTGTTGTTTCCTTTAGGAAGAATATTTTTACTGAAACTAATCATGTATTCTTCCGGATTATTAGATCCTTCAATTGGGAGTCCGGGCTCTGATACCACTTGTTAGGTTAGCTGACTTCCCAAGAGGGGGGTGAATTGAGAAGTTTGAAATTTTTTACAAAATTGAAATACAGTAGTGATAATAAAAGTTGCTGAAAAATAGAGTATAGAATATAAAAAATAGTGCAAAGTAAATGAGAAGTGGACAAAGAGATTTATCCTAGTTTGGTCTACTCCACTTGACTTGTGTCCAGTCCTCAAGCCACTACTTGAGATTTCTCCACTATATCTTGCAAGATTTGAATGGGTTCTTGCAAAAACCGCAGTATAACCCCAGCTCAAACTTTAAGCTGAACAGAACACTCTCACTCTTCTCACTCACGAGTAAGAACAAATCTCTTAGTATCTTCTCACACTAAGTACTGTCTATAAGTGTGTAGAAATATGCAAATCAAGATATGAAACTCTGTTTGAAAAGAGTGGATAGGAAGATTTAAGAACAATGAATGAGCTAAAAGAGGGTATGTAAGCTTTGAATGAATTAGCAATCAATTCTGTAGAGTTTTGACGTTTATATGTTTTTCCTCATTACCCAACAAGTTAAATGAGGTCCTATTTTGTAGTTTTAGTGCAAAACTATCCATTGAAAGCAAGAATTAGTCATTACTCTCAGAAAAAAAATAGTCGTTCACCTATCACATTAAATGCGTCTAATAGAGGTTATGCGAATAACCTCTTCAGGTTATGTGAACAATGGGTGACCGTTGGCTCTTGGCTTCAATGTTAAAATTTCGTTATGCGGATAACCTAGCTAGGTTATGCGAATAATGTTCATTCTAAAATGACTAAAGTTTAGCTCAAGAATATTTTCATGAAAACCTACGTAGTTGTTCGGATAACGTTAAATCTTTACAATCCGAGTTTTTGGAAAACATAGGTTATCAGAATAACCTCCTCATGTTATGCGGATAATGTATTTAACCAAGGAATGGTCAAGAGTACTATAATTGAGGTTATGCAGATAACCTCCTTAGGTTATGTGGATAACCTATTTAATAGAAGAAGGTCCAAGTACTCTATAACACACGTTATGTGGATAACCTTCCTAGGTTATGCGAATAACGGGCTACACAGTATAAGTGACCTTTACTATTCACTCACTTATATGAATAAGGTAGGCACCTTATCAGGATAACTACCTGGACAGTGCTGAGGAAATGGTTCATACCTTGGTTATACGAATAACCTCATCTCTTTTCATGAAAACGAATAGAGAGTACTTAAAACAACATTGAGATTGAGACTTTATCCTCATAAGCTCCAAGCATTATGTGCATAAGGTAAAACTTTTCATGAAAAATATTTCAAAAACATGAGCTAATCATTAATCATTCAAATAGATGCCTCATTTAATGTTAGAAAAAGCAGAATGAGTCACATTTAAAGCTTAACTACCTTTTTTTACAACTGGATTCCTAAAATGTATGTGGATAAACTCTTCATTCTTTAGGAAGCCCTAACTTTAATCTTCATATGACTTGTGCTCCCTTGATATTGAGTTTCCAAGCTCATTGTTGTTTAGAATCATTAAAACCATCTGAATTAACAAATATGTCCTCTAATGAAGAGTTATTGAATTTATTTCATATGACCATGGTTTTATGCACATAGTGTACATTGTTATATTCTATGACCTAGGAGCTTTAATATGTCATATTTTTATGTGTAGGTCAAGGGCCATGGGAGAAGACATGGGGAGAATTAAAGACAATTTAAATAGGTGATCTTCTAAGCTAGGAAATAATTTTATTTTCTAATTCCATTATTTGCTGATGATCTCAAATCTCAAATCAGAAAGCATGAGATCAAGGGCTAGGATTGATTCCAACACTTCATGCCCTTTTGCTAGTTAGAGAAATGGATCAAGAGGCCTTCTCATTCATACTTTGTAGCCTTTGAGTTTGTGCTCCCTCCACCTCCTTCAATTCACTTCATTGTTCGTTATTCTTTCCTCAATTTTACCCTTGATTTCTCAATTTTCCATTGATTAATCTCATTCCAAAGCAAAAATTCTCCTTCCTTCCATTATTTTGAGACTTTCTCCTTACCAAATTTTGCCAAAATACATTCCAAGCTCAAGCTAAGACCTGGCCGAATTCATCAAGATGAGAAAGGAGTTGGAATTTCCAATTGTGGTGAAGAAATCAAGTTTTTGGTGAAAGATTGAGCAAACTGAGTTTATCCTTGCTTTCTATCATAGACAAGTTCTCTCCTTATCATTGGCTTACTGAATTCATGATTATGGTGCTAGGAGCTTGAGTTTTGGGGTGGTGATCTTTAATGGGGCTTGGAAGGATGTTATAAAGTCATAAAACTCTTATGGCTACTAAGATGAATTTCTACTCTACTCTATTTTCTAGTTCTTTGCCTAGTTTAGCTCTTGGATTTCTTTTGTATCCTAGTTTAGATTGATGGATTTGATTTGTTATTTTGTTGTTTACTGGAATATATAATATCTATTCCATTGAGAGTACATTAGTTGATGTAATTGAATTAGTATTATTATGTTAATGTCATGGTAATTTTTGTCAACTTGCTATACTCTTGTCTCTTGGCTTGATTTAGTTATCTTGTGCAACATTCCAAATTTCATACAGGATGCCATGGTATGTATAAAGATGTAGGGAACATGGCATGAGATGCTTGAAATGACGGAAAAGGAAGTAAAATGGTAATGTTACATGATTGGTCCTTAAATAGAATTAATTTCCCATATTATTCTTAGAAGGAATTATGTTTGATCCTTCATTGGAATTAAGTTTCCCTAAGATTCTTAGTAGTAATTAATTTTAGAACTGAGCTGGCAGTTATATACTAGTTGAATGAAAGCTCGTGTCGAGCTGAGCACAATGGTATAAGTATTTCATAGTTAGGAGGTTTATGTTGAAAGATAAATTAATTTAAAAGTATAATAAAAATAATTAATAAAAAATTAGTCTTTGGAAAAAATTATGAGGAAGTACGCGAAAGAATCAATAATTGTGTTTTTAACAAGAGCAAAACAATCATACTGAAAAATAAAATGTGAAAATTTCCTTTTAGCCCAAGGGAGAAGAATCATTTGCAATTTAGTCCTTAAATGGAAAGAATAGTTGCAATTAAGTCCTTAGAAAAAAGTATGAAAAAGAGCCTGAAACAATTAAAAATTATAATTTACCTCGAGTCAAAGGCAACTTTGGGATTTTTAGAAATCCTAACAAAATGGAGCTCTCAATGAGCCAAATTGAATGGAATACAGTTTAGAAACTAATTAACCTCATATGAATTTATAATTCTAATTTAAGTTTATAAGCAATTTTTAATCCGAAAAATAGGTTTGTGAGTTCCGTAAAAGCATATGAGTGAAGACGATAGGATATGGATTCTCATAGGTAAATTTGGAATCAAAATAATGAATTTAGTCTAGAATAAAATTTAGGACAATCATGTACCAATTAAATGATAATCATGGCAAATGTATTTAATCGGTCGGAATAAAATTTATTAGTAAGGGTTATTATGGACTAATAAAAATTATGGAGCAATTTTTGGACAAAACCCCCTTGATAGGAGTGATTACAGCTTCTTCGAACACCCATGGAATTTATTTATTTAATGTAAGTTAATTATTTCATTAAGTTAACCAAGTTGGTCAATTAGCCATTGAGTACTAATAACCTATTACATCTCTCTCTACTACACCTTGGGTTAAGTGGTTTAAGAGAGCATTTTGGTTTGACGTTGCAGACCCAAGAGCTTGTTTACATGAGAGGACAAGAGAAAAAAAGAGAAGAGAAGAGGAAAAGCAAAAGGCCAAGCTTGAGGACTCAGGTGGTTTGGTAAGTTTCTATGATCCCTAGCTTGCTATTTCAAGTGTTTGAGGTAGTTTAATGTAGTCATCCTCTTCCTCCATGCTTCCATAGATCTCGGCCATGATAGAGCTTGTCCAAAGGATGAGCTTTTGTCCAATAAACTTAGGGAAAGGCTTAGAATAGACACTAGAAGCATGATTTTGCAAGTTATTTGAAGAAAATCAAAGATAATTATTTTTTCTCTTTTCTTGCTAATTTTGGTTAGAATAAAGGTCATTTTTGAGATGGAATTTCATAATTTTAACCTTGAAAAAGGATTTCCCATGGTCCAAAACCTTAAATACAAGCATTGATTCAAAGAGAACCCAAGAGGAAAGTAAAGTGAAAAATTCAAGGGTTTGGTGAGCACTTTGTCATGTAAGACCATGAACCAGTGGCTTAAATGCTTCATTGATGTTATTTATAGGTTCAAGGAAGTTGGAAAAGTGATTGGAAGTGGTCTACAAGGGGAGGAAACCAAAGGTAATTCATAAGATAGCTTATTTACCCTTTTCTTGCATTATGTATATTACATGATTTCTATGAGTTCAATGATTTGCCATTTGATTAATGTGACGATTTGTGATGGTTGATTAAGTTGAAATGAGGGGTTTATGACCTCTAGATATCCTTTGTATAAAACAAAACTCTGCCAAAATTTTTATAAAATTAATTGACATGTTATGATCAAGTGATTGTTGATTGTCTTTATGAAACTTTTATGATAAATGTGTTCATATATATGCTTGAATGATAAATACTACTTAGATTCTTTGAATCTCATTCTCCCTAAATGACTAATGTAACACCTAGAGCTTAGACTCAATTCCCATTTTTTGTTCTTAATTATGTCCATTGAAGTCTATTTTGTAGCTTGAATCACGTAAAAATGCTAAATAAAAGTTTTCTTAATTTGGTCACTATTCATTTGGTATTTGGCATTTTACTCAGCAAAATTTAAAAAATCATAACTATTCGTACATAACTCCAAATTGAGTGCTCTTTGTTAGTTAGGCTGACTTCCCAAGAGGGGGGTGAATTTGGAAGATTAAAAATTTTCTGCACAAAGTGAAATAGGCGAAGAAAGCAAGGTATAATGAAAGCAGCGTATAAGTAGAGCAAACTAAAAAAGTAATGATAGGGAGAAGAAGACTCAGAAATTTATCCTAGTTCGGTCTATCCACTTGACCTACGTCCAGTCCCCAAGACATCTCTTGAGATTTTTCACTATACTGCAAGAATTCAATGGGTTTCTTGCAAATGCACAGTACACAGCTTGTGCTCTGTTTTCTAGAGCTTTCTCAATCTCTCTAAGCACTTCCACAATGTTCTTCCCAATCCCCTTGTGATATTCCCTCACAAGTAAATCTATCTACCAGATGAAGATTAGATTGTTTACAAAGATATAACTCTCTTGAATAGAGTAAATATGAAGGTTAAAGTACAGATATTGAAGTTGAGAGGGTAAAAGCTTTTTGAGAAGAAGATTTGGCAGAATTTCAGTATATACAAAGTTTGATTCGTTACCCACAACTTCGAATGATGTTATATTTATAGATTTAGGTCTCAAATGTCCGTTAGAGACAAAATCTATCCATTGGAGAAGTTATCCAACGGTTACTCTGAAAAACTATCCGTTAACCAACCGCATTTAATGCTTCTAACATACTGAAATTTGAATTTTGGTTGGTCAACAGACGAATTTCAAAGGAACCAAAGGTTAAAGCTTCCAACGTTGAAATACTGAAGTTCGTCTGTTCATGAAGTGAAATTCAAATTTTGAAACTTAGAAAATGTTTCCATGTTGTGACATACAAATTTTCAAGAGAAGAGTTTTTCTGTTAAGTGTGAACAGTGTTTTAAATTTGCTACAATGCCCTCAAAATTCGAATTTTGGAGTCCCAAAATTCGTTTGTTCTCAGCAGGCTCAGAAAGCACAGTAGTTCATTTACATTGAAATTCGAATTTTCAAAGAGTGAAATTCGTCTGTCAGAGAGACCTTTTTTCAGACTTACTTTGACATTTGAATTTACAAACACTGTCATTCGTATGTCAACATGTCATTGCAACAGACTTACAACCTTAGCTTCTGAAATTCGAATGTCCATGTTCAAAGTTCGTCTGTTAGTGAGCAATTTTGAAACTCAGAATAATCTTGATTTCAGATGAACTTTAACATTTTTTCAGAGGAATTTCTTCACTGTTCATAAGTTGTATTTTATCTGAAATTCGAATGTTTTAAACTCAAAGTTCGTCTGTTGCTTAACAGCTTCTTTCAGACACATATGAAAATTCAAATTTTGGAAAATCAAAATTCGTCTGTCAGAGAAACATCTCTTCAGACTTATTCAGTTTTAACTCGAAATTTGAATTTCCAAAGCCAAAGTTTGAATTTCCAACATGACAGTTTAATGCAATATTTTCAAACTTCGTCTGTTGGTTGGTATTTTTCAAATATTTCATAATCTAACATAAAATCAAGGTTTTAAAACATTTTTTCACCAAATCAAAGTCTTTTACCCATGACAAAAGATCCTACAACAATCCTAGCAATGATTACTCATATTTTCTTCACTAGAGACACTTTTGAGCTCCTTTGATATCTTCAATCCAAGCTTTTCAATGTTAGTTTGGAATAATCAAAACTTCTTGATTCAACATTCTCCCCCTTTTTTATGATGATAAAATAACTTACAAACTAGATTAGTACTTGGGTTTGCTTTAGTAAGCTCCCCCTCAACATATGCATTATATGTCAAGAGATATCACATATAGCACATCAGTGAAGAGATTCAGGAAGTGATAAGTACAAATCATTGCAACTAAGGAACTCATTCATTTCAATGCTTGTTGCTTTACAGAAACAAAATTAATCAAAGTTCTTCACAATACAAAATGCAAACAGTTAAAACAAATGTCACACCCGAAAATGCGACGCGGATGGCGCGGGAAAATGAAAAAGAACAAAAGATGAAACCGGCCCGCCCGACGGAAGGTTGATTTCGTAGGGAGTCGCCACCAAAATTTTGAGGGAAATTTTGGAAAACCGAATAAAAAAAAGAAAAAAAAAAGGATAAGGATGGTCTGCGAATCGGAGTTGGGTTCGGGAGTACGATTGTGAGTGGGAAAGGTGTTAGGCACCCCCACAACACTCGTTCCTAGGAACGGTTACCTTAGGTTGATCATGCAATTTTTATGGCTTTTGAAAATTATTTTTGTTGCTCTTTAACTATTCACATGCAAAGATGAATGTAAAAAGTGAGAAAAATGTAAAAATGAAATAAATGAAAATATGGGAGGTTGGAAAAATATAAAGAGTTGAAAATATGAAAAGTTGGGAAAAATAAAGCAAGAGGAAAATATTATTTATTTACAAAAGTGGACTTGATCCAGAATGAGAGTCTAGGGCCTACGTACCCTGCAATAGGGATCAAAGTCGACGTAGTTTGGACTAAAAAAGTGTGTTACTGGGTTGGTATTTTTTATTTTATATATTCTTTGAAAAGAGAGGTTTATAGAAAATAATTCGTCTTTCTACAAAGAAAACAATTTTTAGAATTGGTTGGTGTGTTTTAACTTGTAAAAGATAGATTAATTTCTATTATTTACTCTTTTCGTTTATTATTATTTATTTATGTATTTATTTTGTTTAATCAACTCCTAAATGAGAATATGTGTTTTTCTTTAATTTTAAAAAATAGGACCAAAATTATGTGTAACTTCAAACATTTTATTTTGATTTGAAAATGAGAACAATTTTATTTTTACAAAATAGAATCAATTGGCTCATGTGGAGACTTCATCACTCACAATATACCCATTGATACCTAAATGTTCACGGTAGTGTTACTCGAGATAAAAAGGCACAAAAAGTTCGAAAGAAAACAAATAAATTTATTTTTGTACAGATTATTTTTGTTTTCTTTTTATTATATGAATCATTTTAACGCCTATTTATTTATAAAAAGAGGGATTAAAAAAAAGGTGATCATTATATATGTTTTTAAAAATAGTAATCAACATATATGGTGACTTCATCACTCACAAATTACTGATCTGTATTTAAAATACTCTCGGTGTTACCACTCGAGGCAAATATACCAGAAGGAAAATTTTGAATGAAAATCAAATAGCATATATGGTGACTTGATCACTCATAATTTGTTGATTTACACATATATGCTCACGGTGATGCCACTCGTGACAAAAGACAAAAAGACTTAAAGGATAAAATTTGGAAAATGAAATCGTTTTTATATTAAATTATAAAAATAAATACAATTATGGTTGTTTTATAAAAGGAAAAGCAGTAAAAGGAATTTAAAAATATGACTTTTATGTACATATTGATATATTATTTATTCTTTGTTTATTTATTTGTTTTATTTATATATATATTTTTTAGAAAAAGAATCAATCAGGATCTGTGGGGACTTTATCACTCATAGCTCGCTAATTAACACCTAAATGCCCACGGTGTTACCACTCGGAACATAAAGGCAAAAATTAAAAATTTGAAATAAAGAACTCTCATTGAATCATTTATTTTTTTACTTTTAATAAATAAAAAAAACCATTGGTACTTGTAAATATTAAAATAATAATAATAATAATAATAATAATAATAATAATAATAAGATTTAGCCAACGTTTATACCATGGCAACTCCTCACTCATGATACAATTGACTGACACTTTATAGGCACACGGAGATTTAGTCCCTCGCGGCAGACTCCAAAACTCTCTCTCTTCCCCTTTTTTTTAATGCAAATTATCTTTTCAAGCTTATAAATTGTTTTTTTTTAAGAGACATTCAGTCACAATCATGGTCTTGCATGACCCATGCATCCTAGAGAAATAATTGAATGGAAACAACTTACAATTAGCAAGGAAGCCACTTGTACATTGCACAATATATCTTTCACGTTAATTCTAAGATGTCCACAATGTATTTGTGTGCTCATAAAATCACCTTCACTGATTACACATTATAATAATTATTTAACCCATGAATCAATACGTGTCATATTTATGAAGAGCAAATCAACATTGATGGCATAAAAATTATGGGAAGCTAGATGCACCAGGGGATTTTATTCTCTTCATCCAGTGAAGGTACCTCCTTGTGCTTCTCTTTCTTCACGTGACATCCCAACTCAAGCATAGTCACCGAAAAAAAAAATCACGACTCGAAGGCAGGGGAGTTGCATCGTCATCATGTTCACAACAGTGAAACCAATAGAAAAAGCATGACCATGTACGTGAATAACAACACCCAAATACCTCACTTCATTAATCAAAATCAAACTCATCATTAAAAAGGAAAACTCCCCCCTCTGTAAAAACCAGTTAACTACATAACACTCAAAGAACCTTATGACCCAACGTGAAATTTGTTAATGTGTCATTCACTACCATATTGGCAAGTATATATCAGCAAATACACACAACATGCACTGGCCGCCAAGCTAGATTATCATTACCATCTTGAGGTAGGGAAAGCCGAAAGAACAATTATGACAGCTTACAAGATGCATGGTTTGCAAGCTAGGTGCTAAACATAACATCCAAGTAACTCTACCTAAGAACAGGGGCCCTTTCCACGTATAGAGAGGAAGGTAATAACAGCCTGTAAGCATTAAATCTAAGTCTAGAGGTAACCCAAACTCGCATCATACACCAAATAAATAAACCAAGCTAAAAGCATGATGAATACTCAGCAACAAAAGAATGAGAGAAATTAAAGGAAAAACAGAGACAAGTATGATTTACCTTTACAGCACCCAATCTCCACTTGCTCCTCGGGTCTTCTCCTTTCCTACTACACTCAATGCTCACTCTCTCCGCACTGAACTCTCTTTCCCTCCTACTCCTTCTTGCTCTCTTCTTTCTTCAAATGCTCTTCCTTTCTCCCCGACCTCGAACCCCTTCTCAGACACTCTTCTCTTCCTTTTTATAGCCCCGAAATATTTGACCTTGTGTAAGAGGGTGATTAGGACTACTCCATATTTTCTAACTTAACATTTACCTCCTAGGTTCTCCCACTTTTGGCTTGCTCTTCATTTTCGTGATTAATAGTCATGATGTCTCTGCCCTCCTACTTTCTGCCTTGCTTTTCCCTACTTTTGTATTATCCTTTGCTTGCAAGAACCGATGTGGGAAAGTGACTTGAAAGAGCGGTTGTTCAACAAGCTCCTGCAACTCCATCTACGCTGCTAGCTCCCCATGCATTTTTCACCCTTCTTCTTGCCTACCTTTCTTCCTCGTTCGAACACTTAAACATGAAAAGGGAAAGAAAGAGAGGAGTAGGCTTTTGTTAGGATGATTAGGTTTTTTTTTGTAAGGAGCCTAAGCTGCAGCAATTAGTCCCCTTTCTTTTGTCATTTTAAATATTATTTTGCATTTATATTTTTTATTATCTTCCTTTTTATTATTTTTTATTTTTTTAACCTTTTTTTTTCTTAGAAAAGAAAATAAAATTTTCCATAATCCAAAACGGGCTTTAAAATTTGAAGGAGAAATGAACGTTTTTTTTTACTAAAACCATTTAAAAAGGAAATTAAATCAATTGAGAATTGTTCACTTGTTTTGAAGATTCTAGCAAAAAAGGAATAGATTTGGGGAGTATTTTTACATTTTTCTTTAATTTTACAAAATTTGTATCTAACTTAAAATTAAAAGGACATTTGCATATTTTCCATTTTTTTAATTTATATGGAAAGACCGGACAAAATATGGTGTTCACAACAAACAACAGAAACACAAAGCACTACAAGAGGACTCAAGCCTAAAACACTAAACAAGACTTCAATCACTTCTTCTTTGGCTTGGTCTTCTTGCTGCACGTCTTCCCAGATGGCTCAGCAGCAGATTTTCCAGTTTGCTTCTTCTTCTCCCCCTTTTTGGCATCATCAGGAAGGCCAATGAAATCAACTGGAGGAGGAATACGAGAAGCTGGAATGGCTTGAAGTGGCACAGGAGAAAAAGGGATTTCTGGTTCAACTGGGGGCTCAGTGCTTGGTTCCTTATCAGAGATTTCCAGCAGGTCTTGCATTGCCTGCTTGGAAAGAGCTAACTGAGCTCTCTGTTCCTCTGAAAGGCCATAAGCAGCAAGAGAGGGAGGAGCTAGTTCATCAGGATGAAACATTTCCTCAAGCCTTCTTCTTTGAACTTGCAGGAGAGCATTGTGAGCAATAGCCTCATAATCAACAACAGGCACAATGCCTCTCTCTTCATTGCTTGCACCCTCCTGCATGGAAGAGGTGGAAATGGCTACCACCAATCTTTCTACTAGCTCAGATTCTTGAATGGAAAGAATTGAATCCTGAGCATCTTTTTGCATAGGCTCATGAGGGCTTGTCTCTTGAAGTCCTTCATCTTCCAAGCCATAGTCCAAGGGTGGACCAGGACTTGGTGTCCTCATTGCACCAGCAGGCTCATCTCTATCACGGTCAGAAGAGGCTCAGGAGTTGGAGAATGGACAAGCACAGAGAACCCTGGCTGAGGTGGAGCTGAAGTGGTAGGGATTGCACTTCGAATTTCTTCATAAGCATCAGCAACCACCTTCATATTCTTTGCCAACTGATGAACCTGATCTTGCAGATGAGCCAACTTGGCATTTTCCACATCCCCGATGCTTAGAATGAGTGTATACATGCTGTCATACAACTCAGTGATCTTGGTTGGCCTGGCATGAGAAGAGGGAGTGGATGGAATGTGAGTAGGCTTGGAGAGAGATGGGATAAGCACAGAGGGTTGAGGAGTAGGTCTGACAGGAGCCTCAGAAGTACCCTCTTGCTGTAGGGAAGCACCTTTAACAAAGAATAGATCTTTAGTTCTTCCTGCTTCCTTTCCAACCCATCTTCCTTCAGCCTTTTCAATGCCCATTCTTTGCAGTTCTTCCTCCTTGAAGATCTCTGTGGGCTTACCCTTTCCCTTCTCAAGATGCTGTATCCTTGCATATTGCAGAATTCTGGAGATGATAGCAGCATAAGGGAGTGTGGAGTCCTTACTCTGATCTCTTACCTTGATCATGTGTTGGAGTATGATGTGTCCCATGTCGATTAGTTTTCCACGCATGATTGCAGCCATGACATGTGCCTCAGCTCTGGTTATCAGATTGAAGCTGCCTCTTTTGTTGAATATGATCCTGGACACTATGTAGTGCAGGATCCTCACTTGAACACTGAGGTCTGCGGGCTTCAACACATTTATAGATGGCCAATTTTCCCTTCTTCTGAAGAATGTCCTCAGAATTGTGCTTTCCTTGTAGTTCAGAAAGGGGCCACCTTCTTCATCAGTAGTATCTGCCTCATCCATGTACCCAGAGGCAGTAGTGTCGATCTTGAGGCCATCTTGCCCTGGGATCTCCAATACTTCATTAAACGTCTCACCAGTGACCCAGATCATCCTTGATCTCAGATTGACAGTCCACTTCTTCTTTTTGCTATAGTATTTTAGGGAAGCATACCAAGTCTTCACTACTTCATCATCATATCTCTCTAATACTTCTAACAGATTCTTGTATCTCATCATCCATATACCAGCATCAAAATTATTTGAGACCAAGAAATCTTCCAAGTTCACACAATGTGGCTTGATTACCTTCTTGTTGGCAAACTTGGTGGAGTATTCCTCTTGAATCTGTGGAGTGCTCCATAATGGCAGAGTGGTAAGCTCATATTCCCCAGATTCAGTGCTTGAGGATGAAGTGGAAGCAACTGGTTTAACAGCAATAGGAACAGGGACCGAAGGTTCTGCTACCTTTAAGGAAGAGGGTTCAGCCTTCTTTGATTCTCCCTTGGGTGTAGATTTCTGCCGTTTGGAAGGAGTTCCCTTGCTGGATTCAGCCTTTCTCTTCGGTTTTTCTCCTTCTTTCATGGCATATTGGGATTTTACAGAATGTTTTGGACGAGCCTCTCTTTTGCCAGCTTTTGGATTCTTGACTCTTGCCATTTTGTGGATGAATGTTGCAGAATGTGGCAAGGAAAAGGTTTAAAGGATGCAAAAGGAAGTTTGATCGATGGGAAATGATGGTTTTGGATCAGAATTGAAGAGGATTGAATGCAGAATTGGAACAGACTCAGAGAGAATAGGAATAGGGTTGCGTCTGTTCAAATGAAAACCGTCGGTTTTAACGTGTGTAAATGTCTAACAGACGAATTTTGAAGGGTCAAAATTCGAACTTCGGGCAGTTACAAGTTAAATCGTTCATGAAAGCTTATTGACAGACGAATTTTCTTCAGAAAGTTCGGCTGACAGTGGCTTGGCTCAAGCAACACAAGATGAATAGACGAACTTTGTCTCAACAAAGTTCGAAGTTTCAAGAGAAAACACCAAGCAGCAAGCAAACCACCAAACAATAGATGAATTAAGCATACAAAACTTCATCTTTCAAAGATTCAACATTGAGGAGCATGTTTCAACAGACGAATTTTAAGTTAGAAATTCGAATTTCTCCACTTTGTGAAAGTTGTCCAACATTCGTATGTTAAGAGATAAGCATTAGTATAATCATTATGTTGGACATTCATAACTTTGAAATTTTATTATTGAAAATTCAAATCTTGAAGGATCAACAGATGAATTTTGAGGCATCACCGAGAACTGTTCCTTTTAATAACAGGCTGAAGTTCGTCTATAGGATATGCAAAATTTGAATGTTGACCATGCTGACTTCCTCAGAAACTTAATTTTTCACAGAAATTCATCTAACACATAATCAATATATGAATTTCAACTATAAAACTTATAGATTGAATCCAGAAATTCAGGATTTTTTGCCCTTTACTTCAATCTTTGATTGTTCCTTTCTAGTGTGCTCTATTTTTCAGATTTATCAGCATTGAATCTCAAGAGGAGCACCTGTAACTTAAACTAAACACTCTCCGATGCTAAAGTCAGAATTAATTCAATGTTGTAAGATTTCAAAACAGAATTGCACAGAGAATTGCTTACAGTTCATTGGAATTTACCATACCCAATTCTCTTCTTATCTTGCAATATCTATCTTCTGACTGAGGCTTTGTCAGGATATCTGCAACTTGATCTTTAGTTGGGATGTATTCCATTCTAATTTCTCCTTTCAGAACGTGATCCCTTATGAAGTGGTGCCTAACTTCAACATGTTTTGTCCTTGAGTGCATGATAGGATTCTTTGTGATATTGATAGCACTTTGATTGTCACACATTATTGGTATTTCTTTCAACTCAACCTCAAGATTTTCCAGTTGCTGTTTCATCCAGATGATTTGGGCACAACAGCTTCCAGCTGCAACATACTCATCCACTGCAGTGGATAAGGCCACACTGTTCTGCTTTTTGCTAAACCATGAAACCAAGGATCCTCCAAGAAAGTGACAAGTTCTACTTGTGCTTTTTCTGTCAATTTTGGATCCTGCAAAGTCTACATCAGTGTATCCTTTGAGATTTTCTCCATTGCCCTTTGGATACCAAAGACCCATCTGTGATGTTCCAATAAGATATCTGAAGATTCTCTTCACAACAGTAGCATGGGTTTCTTTGGGACATGATTAGAACCTTGCACACATATAGACACTAAACATAATGTCAGGTCTGCTAGCTGTTAAGTATAGCAGAGATCTAATCATTCTTCTGTACTGAGTAATGTCAAACACTTTCCCTTTCTCATCCATGTCCAGTTTGGTTGCAGTAGCCATAGGTGTCCCCATTGGCTTGGCATTTTCCATTCCAAACTTCTTCAGCAATTCCTTCAAATACTTGGATTGATTGAGGAAGATACCATCATTGCACTGTCTGATTTGCAATCCAAGGATGAAGTTGAGTTCACCCATCATAGACATTTTGAGTTCCCCCTGCATTAACTTAGAAAAATTCTTGCAAAGAGATTCATTAGTAGCACCAAATATAATATCATCAACATAGATTTGAACAATCAGTAAATCTTTGTTTTCTTTCTTAGTGAATAAAGTTGTATCTACTTTTCCTCTGTTAAACCTCTTGTCAGTTAGAAAACTACTCAATCTATCATACCATGCTCTAGGGGCTTGTTTTCAACTGTAAAGAGCTTTCTTCAGTTTATACACATGGTTTGGTTTTGCAGAATCCTCAAAACCTAGAGGTTGATCTACATAAACCTCTTCCATGATATGTCCATTCAGAAAAGCACTCTTTACATCCATTTGATATAGCAAAATATTTTTCATGCATACATAAGCTAATAGAATTCTAATTGCTTCTAATCTAGCTACTGGAGCAAAGGTTTCTTCAAAGTCAATTCCCTCTTCTTGATTGTATCCTTTAGCAACCAGTCTAGCTTTGTTTCTGATGATTGATCCTGATTCATCAAGTTTATTTCTAAAAACCCATTTGGTACCTAGGCACTAAATCCCAGACTTGATTTCTTTCAAACTGATTCAATTCATCTTGCATAGCCAAAACCCAGTAATCATCAGTTAAGGCTTCCTCAGTACATTTAGGTTCAATTTGTGATATGGAAGTACAGTTAATCATTTGATCCCTTAACTGTTTTCTGGTTCTAACTTTCTCTTGAACATTCTCTATTACTTGATCAACAGGATGATTCCTTTGATATCTCCAAGCTCTAGGGAGTTCTTGAGATGTTTCTTCATTATTTTCTTCTTTAAAATCTCTCTCCTGAATATCTTCCTCTATATCAATAGATTCAGATATTTTTGGAGGCTCAATTGTATCTTCATTAGAGATATCTAACTTTTTAAAGTTTGAAACAAGATCATCTTCATCAGAAACATGTTTAGAAGCAGTTTCATTTTCAATAAATACTACATGCATAGATTCCTCTATTGAATTAGACCTTTTATTAAAAACTCTAAATGCCTTACTTCTACTAGAATAGCCCAGAAATATACCTTCATCAGTTTTGGGATCAAACTTACCCAGATTTTCTTTCCTATTGTTGTGAATGAACCATTTGCACCCGAACACATGAAAATGTGATAGATTTGGCTTTCTTCCCTTGTACAGCTCGTATGGAGTCTTTCCAAGGATTGGTCTGATGTAGGCTCTGTTTATGATGTAGCTTGCTGCATTTACTGCATCAGCCCAAAACACTTGAGATAGCTGCTTTTCATTCAGCATAGCTCTAGCCATCTCTCCAATGGTTCTGTTCTTCCTTTCTACTACTCCATTCTGTTGAGGAGTTCTTAGAGCTGAGAAGTTGTGATCAATTCCATGCTCATTGCAATACTCCAAAAACAAAGAGTTTTCAAATTCTCCTCTATGATCTGACCTGATAGACACAATGAAAATACCTTTCTCATTTTGCACTTTCTTAGCTAAGGTTACAAATGCATCAAATGTATCACTTTTAGAAGAGAGAAATAATGTCCATATAAATCTAGAGTAATCATCCACAATTACAAGCACATACAGATTACCACCAATGCTCTTTACCCTAGATGGACCAATTGAATCCATATGCAGTAGTTCTAATGGTCTGGTTGTGGTGACTACATTTTTGGATTTGAAAGAAGATTTTATTTGTTTTCCTTTTAAGCATGCATCACATTCTTTATCCTTTTCAAAAGCAATTTTTGGCAGGCCAGTGACTAGCTCATTTTTAACCAATTTTGAAAGCTGATTCATGTTAACATGAGCTAATTTTCTATACCATAGCCAACTATCGTTGTCCTGACTAATTAAACAAACAAAATCTAAGGGAGGAAGTTCATCAAGATCAATAGTATAGTAGTTACCATCCCTTTGAGCTTTGAGGATTACTTTGTGATCACTTTTTCTGATGACCAGACAAAACTTTGAGTCAAACAGCACCCAATTTCCTTTGTCACATGTTTGGCTCACACTCAGCAGATTGTGATTGAGGCCTATCGCAAACAGCACCTCTTCAATGGATGTTTCAGGATTTTTACCCACAATGCCAATGCCGACTATTTTGCCATATTGATCACCCCCAAAGATCACCTTTCCTCCTTTCTTGTCTCTAAGGGTGATGAACTTCTCTTTGTCACCAGTCATGTGACTTGAGCAGACACTGTCCATATACCATTTGTTGCTCCTTTTAGCTTTGAGACAGACCTGCAAAACAAGGTTCAAAATTTCTTTTTAGGTACCCAAATTTGTTTGGGTCCTTTTCTGTTAGTAGTCCTTTCCCTGGATACAAATGTACCCTTAGGAACCCATTTAGCTTTCCTGTCAAGTCCATTTTTCTTTATAGCACAAGAACTGGAAATATGTCCCTTTTTGTTACAGAAATGACAGGTAGTAAAGAGACTGCTGGATTGAGAAGCAGGAAGAAAACAATGTAGATAATACTTTTGTTTTGCATGCATTGGTTGATTATATGTTTCAATGTAAGGTGACGTATTTTTGTTCTTTCTATTATTCTCAGCATGCACAAAATGTCTCATATATGCATTCTGGTTTTTCTTCCTAATCTTTTCCTTGACAGCATATAGATCATAGCCAAGACCAGCTTTTCCTTGTGATATTCTTTAGCTCCCCTTCAAAGCAAACAACATATCTTTACCTCGAGTAAGCCTAGACATGCTTTTCACTAAAAATTCATTAGTTTGCTTCAGTTCAATGCATGATTCACAGCAAATAGATTCAGCAGAAGGTAAAGAAGTAATTTCAGAAATGTTACTTTGAGATTCCAGTTTATTAATCTTTTTCTTTGCTAGTTTTAGTTCTTTAGCAACTTGAATAAACTCATCATGAAGCTCATGAAATACAACTAGTAATTCAGAATAGAAAGGTTCAGATTCATATACCTCTTCTTCCTGATCACTGCTGCATGAGGGTTCAGCTTCCTTAGAAGCAAGCGCCATCAGACAAATGTTGGCAATCTCATTTCATCCTCTTCTTCCTCATCTGAGGTGTTGCCCCATATTGATGAGATGTAGGCTTTCTTCTTCTTCCCTTTGTCTGCAGCTTTCTCGCCCTTTTCATGCTTCTTGAGAAATTAAGGACAATTCCATTTGATGTATCCTTGTTTCTTGCACTCATAGCAAGTCACAGGTTCTTTTGCCTCTTTCTTGCTCTCTCCAGCTGCTCCCTTCTTGAAGATTCTCTTGTTTCTCTTCTTGCCGCAGAATCTTCTGAATTTTCTGACCATCATAGCCAGAGTTTCTTCATCCAGCTCGTCTCCTTCGTCAGATTCTTCTTCCTTTTCTTCAATAGTTTTAAGGGCAAGGCCTTTTTTTTCCTGTCCGGTCCAGCTTCCTTGAGAGGTTTCATTTTTCCTTGATACTCCTCAAGGCTGCCGAAAAGAGTTGTGACAGAGGCCATTGATTCTCCTCTGGTTTTCTCTATTGCTGTCACCTTGGGTTGCCATTCCAGAGGGAGAGCTCTGAGTATCTTTCTTACTTTTTCAGATTGAGTGTACTCCTTTCCTAGGCTCTTCAGTTGATTCACAATGAGAGTGAATCTCTTTTGCAACTCCTTTATAGTTTCTCCTTCAGTCATTCTGAAGTTTTCATACTCTCCAATGCATGTGTTTAGTCTGTTCTCCCCGACCCCAGTTGTTCCTTCATGTGCAATCTGCAGAGTGTCCCACGTTCCTTTAGCAGTGGAGCATTATGAGACTCTGTAAAATCACTGACTAAACAATGCTTTGCCTTTAAATTTAGCAAGACTCTCCTTCTATCTTCTTCATTTCACTCTGCTTTTGGCTTCTCTTTGTATTTTCCATCATCTGTTAGGGCCATTGGGACGAAAACTCCTTTCTCAATGACTGATTAGATATCAAGATCAATTGATTGAAGATAGATTTGCATCCTCATCTTCTAGTACCCATACTGCAAGAATTCAATGGGCTTCTTGCAAATGCCACAGTACACAGCTTGTGCTCTGTTTTCTAAAGCTTTCTCAATCTCTCTAAGCACTTCCACAATGTTCTTCCCAATCCCCTTGTGATATCCCCTCACAAGTAAATCTATCTTCCAGATGAAGATTAGATTGTTTACAATGATATAACTCTCTTGAATAGAGTAAATATGAAGGTTAAAGTACAAATATTGAAGTTGAGAGGGTAAAAGCTTTTTGAGAAGAAGATTTGGCAGAATTTCAGTATATACAAAGTTTGATTCGTTACCCACAACTTCGAATGATGTTATATTTATAGATTTAGGTCTCAAATGTCCGTTAGAGACAAAATCTATCCGTTGGAGAAGTTATCCAACGGTTACTCTGAAAAACTATCCGTTAACCAACCGCATTTAATGCTTCTGACATACTGAAATTCGAATTTTGGTTGGTCAACAGACGAATTTCGAAGGAACCAATGGTTAAAGCTTCCAACGTTGAAATACTGAAGTTCGTCTGTTCATGAAGTGAAATTCGAATTTTGAAACTTAGAAAATGTTTCCATGTTGTGACATACAAATTTTCAAGAGAAGAGTGTTCCTGTTAAGTGTGAACAGTGTTTTTAATTTACTACAGTGCCCTCGAAATTCAAATTTTGGAGTCCCAAAATTCGTTTGTTCTCAGCAGGCTCAGAAAGCACAGTAGTTCATTTACATTGAAATTTGAATTTTCAAAGAGTGAAATTCATCTGTCAGAGAGACCTTTTTTCAGACTTACTTTGACATTCGAATTTACAAACACTGTCATTCGTATGTCAACATGTCATTGCAACAGACTTACAACCTTAGCTTCTAAAATTCGAATGTTCATGTTCAAAGTTCGTCTGTTAGTGAGCAATTTTGAAACTCAGAATAATCTTGATTTCAAATGAACTTTAACATTGTTTCAGAGGAATTTCTTCACTGTTCATAAGTTGTATTTTATCTGAAATTCGAAGTTCGTCTGTTGCTTAACAGCTTCTTTCAGACACATATGAAAATTCGAATTTTGGAAAATCAAAATTCGTCTGTCAGAGAAACATCTCTTCAGACTTATTCTATTTTAACTCGAAATTCAAATTTCCAAAGCCAAAGTTCGAATTTCCAACATGACAGTTTAATGCAATATTTTCAAACTTCGTCTGTTGGTGGGTATTTTTAAAATATTTCATAATCTAACATAAAATCAAGGTTTTAAAACATTTTTCCACCAAATCAAAGTCTTTTACCCATGACAAAAGATCCTACAACAATCCTAGCAATGATTACTCAGATTTTCTTCACTAGAGACACTTTTGAGCTCCTTTGATATCTTGAATCCAAGCTTTTCAATGTTGGTTTGGAATCATGAAAACTTCTTGATTCAACACTCTTTAGTCCAAATTAAACATACACATATGCATTAAATGTTGAAAGGTCTAAATAGTAACTGCAAGTACATACAGAGGTCATATAGTAACTTTACATCCCTTAATTCCCAAATTAAAAAGGCCTAGAGTTCATACATGGCCATTTCTTGCCTTCATACTTGGTCATACATTATAAAGTGACATAATTACATGACGATACAGACCTAACTCCATACACATTAATTTGCATAGATATTCCGAACAAATATCAAGGAGAGTAAATTCATTTTAATCAATAACTTGTTTTTCCTCGCCTTTTTCTTCTTTGGCAGCCTTGCCATGACTTGGACCTATATATATTGAATATTTGGAAAGAAATGAGATTCAAAGAATCTCAGAAGTTATACTCTATTATGTATTCATATTGTCATCACATTTCATAAATCATCATCAAAAGCCATAAAAACACATTATGCCATAACATTTTTATAAAAATTTTAGCATAGTAACACTTTGTAAAATAGACATCCTTGGATTATAAGACCCTTCAAACAACCAACTAACAATGCAACAACATCACAAAACATTCAAACAAACAAATGACATAGAATTAAGTTCATGAAAATCAAATATGATAACATTAGACATAACTAGGAAGATAATTATCTTATGCTTTTCCTTTGCTTTCCAAACTTGATAAAATTTTCCTTTGATCTTCCAACACTTCCTTGAACCTTATTGGATCATAAGACAAGGCCATAAGCTTTTGATTTCATGACCTTATAGAAAAAGTGTGCAATAAGCCCTAAATTTTTGAAGTTGATTTCCTTTGGTTTTCTTTGTACAACACACTTGTATTCACCTATTTTGGACCCAAGAAATCCATTTTTGAGATCAAAAATTCAAAATTACAATCCTATCCCAAACCATAGCTTGGTAAAAAATGAAGAGGAGATTGTAGAAAAATATTTACTTCATGAATCATGTAATAACTTCCGATTTCATGCTTAATTCCTTCATTTCTAGACTTTTCCATGGTTTATTTCATGGTAACTCAACTTTCTCTCTCTACCCTAGCTATTGCCGAAGTTTGAAAGGTGATGGGAGAAGGAAATACTCCATGAAAACTTCTCTTAATACATGGAAATAAAAGCTTGGGAACCTTGGATTTTACCTTGAACTTGTGGCTTCAAAATTTGCTTCTTGCTTCTGCTTTTCTCTCTTCTTGTTTTTGGTTTTGAGCTCTCTTTTCTAACTCTTCTTGGTGCTGAAACATGCATGAAATGAAGGGAAGATATTTGGTTTGGTTAACTTAACTCAAGGTAGGAAGGGAAGAGTTCAAATGTGTGAATAGTAACTTAGTTTAGTTAACCAACTTTGAGTTAATTTCACTTAACAATTGAAATAAATTCCTTCATATCCTAGCTGCAGCCATGTCATGCCACTTTCAAGATTTTTGGCCAAAAATTTGTCTAATAACTTTTAACAGTCCAAAATAACTCTTATCAATAAAATTTACTAGTAACGATTAAATAATTTCGCTGTAATTGTCACCTAATTGGTGCATGATTATTCTAAATTTAGTTTTAAACTAAAGTCATTCTTTTTACCTCATAATTTATTAGTAAGGTTCCATATCATGTTCTCTTCACCCGTCTAATTTTTTTAGAGCTCTTAAATCTCATTTTCGGATTAAAAAATTGCTTTCAACCTAAAATTAAAATTATAAATTCATACAAACTCAATTAAATTTTAAATTGTATTACATTGAGTTTGGCTTGTTGAGAGCTCCATTTTGATAGGATTTCCAAAAATTCCAAAATTGCCCTTAACTTAGGTAAAATTATAATTTTTAATTCTTTTGGGTTCTTTTTCATAATTTTCCCAAGGATTAGATTGCATAAAATTATTTCTTTTCAAGGATCATATTGTGTAAAATTCTTATTTCTTAGGGCAAAACTTTAATTTCTCATTTTCCATTCTAACTAGGAAAATAACATTTCTGCCTTTTTCCTTTTTTTTTGTCTCTTCGTTTTTTGTGATTCTATGTACATTTTAAAATATGCTCTAATTTTATCTTCTAAGTTACTTAATATCTAATAAAATTAGGATATTGCGACTAATGATACTAGGATAAGATCATGGAAAACGCCAAAGAGGGAGCAAGAGGAATGAAGAAGGCAATAATGCGCAAATTGATTTTACTAGTTTTAAAGCTATGTTATGAGATTGTGCATTAATTTATGTATAAAATGTAAATTCTATTATGATGCATGATCATGTCCCTTTAAGTCTTCTCATGATGTTATGTATGGATTCGAAACAAGAAATGGCCATGAGTATATGGTATGATATTATTTTGTAAAGTTAAGGGATAGAAATGACCATTTTGACCTATAGGTAGTAGTTTTATTACTTTTTTTATGCAGTGAGAAATTATGTATGAATGTTATATATTGTCTTAAAGTATACAGATAAAACTTCAAAATGGTCTAAATTGTACCCTGACTTGATGTGTGTGTAAATTATTTATGAATTTTTGAATTTAGGATTCAGAATAAAGCATAATTGGAAAACTGAGAATTTTGACCTTAAGTACTATTTAATTTAAAATATAGTATAAAATCTTGTAGAGCTCCAAAAATTTAGTGGCTTAAATGGATTGAAAGCTTTATGTAGTTTAAGATGCCTCTAGTTTGGAAGCAAATTGAGCTATATAATGAGAGTAATGAAAGCTTTCCTAAAACTACCCTAGTTGAAATTATGTTCTGACCCTTACTGGTTTAAGTTAATGGCATACCATGTAGAGTTGAATAAATGTACATTAAAAATATTTCTAGAAATTAGACATATAGGGCTTTCAAATGAGATAAAGAATGCATAAATTGACTCAAGATAGAAGGGGATATCAATTATCAAAATTATGGCCAAAATCCTGGGAGGATATAAAATTACCATCAAACAGTAAAATTCATGTAGAATACTGTATCAATTGGCATGATTAAAGTCTGGTGCTATATTTTTTCTATGTAGATAATGTTTTAGGTTATGGTTAAAGACTTAAATCATTATCATATAGTTTTTCAAGATTTAGTTATGAATTTTCAAAGTTCAGCCGATAAAATGAAAAATACCATTTGAATAATGCCTGAGTAATTGAAAATTCTGTTTTGTATTTTTGTGCTATTCAAGCTTCTAATCAAGTATAAATGAACTTAAATGAAGTCTAATACATGGGATATGAGGTTAAAAGTAAGATGTTACATCTTGAGTGCATGGTTAGTGGATTAACATGACTATATTGATGATTTAGTTAAGTTGTATGGTTGGTCATCAATGATTTTTGGCTGAATTAATCAAATCATGACAAAGGAATTAAAAGGAATTCAATTAATCAACCTAAGGCTTGGTGATGAATAATGCCTTCCAAGTGTTTGACTAAATGTTTGGATGAAATTGACACATAAAATTGGCTAAGTTAAGCGCTTGAAATGAATTATTTTAATTGAATTACATGTTCTTTTTCATTATTAAACCAATCTCCCAAAGTTTCCTTATAGAATTCTTAAGAGCCTTCTGATTAATATCTTTCCAAGTGAAGTTGAAGATCACCATGTAATATTTTGCTGGATACCATATAATATAGTGGGAAATGGTAAAGTATAACAGAAAATGTATGCAGAATTACAGAAAATGGAGAGATACGATTAAAAATGGAAAAAGGTAAAAAATGTCATTTTTCCATATTAGATTGGGAAATGAGAAAATTGTAGTTTTACCCCAGAAATATGAATTCTATGAAATTTAGTCCTTAAAAAAGAGAAGAATTTAGTGCCATTTAGTGTCTGGGAAAAATTATGAAAAAGGACCCCAAATAATTAAAAATTATAATTTAACCTGGGGTCAAGGGCACATAATTTTTAAAATTGCTATCAAAACAAAGCTTGCAATGAGTTGGACTCATTGGAATACTACTTAGAGATTAAATGTGTCTATATGAATTTATAATTAGAATTGAAAGTTAAAAAATAAATATTATAGGGAAAAAGGAATCGGGGACCCTATAAAATACAATAGGAACACTACAATAGTGTGTGGACCTCACAAATATATTTTAGGACAACAGAATAAATTGAGTCCAAAATTAAATTTAGAATAATTATGTACTAATTAAATGACAATTACAGTAAAAATATTTAATCGATACGGCTAAAATTTATTGGTAAAGGTTATTTTGGATTGTTAAAAATTATGAAGCAATTTTTGGCCAAAAAACCTTTTAAGTGGTGTGAGGTGTGCAGCCTAGGACATGGAGGAAATTTGTTCAATTGATTAATGAGACTAACTTAAGGTGGTTAGTAAACTAAGATTTACTCTTCATTCATTACATATCTCTCCTCAAGATGTATGGTTAAGCCTCACAAAACACTTCTTCCTCCTCATTTAGATGTCTAAAACAATAGCCACAAGGGTGGTAAAGAGAGCAAAAATTGAAGAGAAAAGGAAGAGCCAGGAGCACAAGTTGAAGACTAAAGCAAGCTAGGTAAGTTTCAACTACTTCTAACTTGTGTTCTTAAGTATTTAGTAAAAGTTTCATTGAGGTTTTCCTCTCCCCTCTCGCCCAAGAATTTTGGCCATGGAGGATTTTAGTAAGAGAAAGTGAGTTCATATGAAATAAATCTAGGAAAAGCTTAGGATAGGTGAACAATGCAAGAAATTATAAGTTGTTGCAACTAGTTTGAATAAAAAAATTTTACCTCCATTTCTCTTCAATTTTAGTCAAAATATGGTTTCTTATATAGATGGAATTTCACAATTTTGACCCCAAAAATGGATTCCTTGGGTCCAAAATGGATAAATTAAAGTGTGTTGTACAAGAAAATCCATGTGGTTTGTAAAATGGAATTTTAGGGTTAGTAAGCACACTTTGTAAGGTGGGTCACTGAAACAGTAGCATTGGCCTCATTTCATGATACATTAGTGTTCAAGAAAGTTGTGGAAGATCAAAGGATAAGTGTACAAAGCTTGGAAGGCAAAGGAAGTGCATAAGGTAGTTATTTACCCTTTGATGCTTTACGTTATCATACTTGATTTTCATGAATTTGTTGCTATGTCATATATTTGTTTGAATGCTTTGTGATGATTTCGTATTGTTGGATGAGTTGTTTGAGGGGTCTTGTAAACCTTGGATGTCAAAATTATAAAATGAAACTCTACCAACATTTTTGTGAAATGTTATGGTACGATATTTCTATGACTTTCATTGATGTTTTCATGAAATATTGATGATAATGTAATTGCATGATTAGGTATTAGCTATTGAGATTCTTTGAATCTCATTCTTTCCAAATGCAAACTTTGCTTGGGTCTAAGGCATGGCAAGATTGCCCAAGAGGAGAAAGGTAAAGAGGGACAAATTGACAATTAAGATGTTATTGCTTCAAATGGTCCGTTGTTATGAAATATTATGTAAGATCTTATGGGATGACATAATTCTATACCTTCATGTAAATATGTTCCCCTAGGTCTTATGTGAAGTATTGTATGATGTGAGAACAAGTTATGGCCAACATGCACTTTATGGCCTTTATTTTGCAAAGTTAGGGGATGTAGATGGTCAATTTGACCATTAGTCAGTAAACTAGTTATTGTTTGGACAATTTTTTGTTAAACTAGATAGAATAAGCTTTAAAATGATCTAAAGAGTACACAATTTGGATGTCTGTATGATTTTATATGATTTTTCAAAGTTAGTCTAGAAATTAGGAAATTCTAAAAGTAACAAAATGAATAGTAATTATTTTTGAAATTTACTGTATCAATAGACCAAAATGATGCTCTATTTTATATTTTTTTCCATGTATATTTTTAGCTATTTTTAGAAATATGAATCACTTGTTTATGATTTTTATAGAATTAGTTATGAATTTCTAAAGTTTGTCATAAAAGGAAGTTACCAAATGAATAGTGACCATTATTGGAAAAAATTTTTTTGTGGCTTTTTAAGTAATTCAAGCTTTCAATTGGACTTAATTGGGCATAATAATGATCCAATACACAGGAATTAAGCCTAATGACTTTTGTGTTACATTTTTGGTATTATAGCAAGATTTAAGCTCTCAGAGCATTGAGGTTAGATTGGATTAGTTTAAGTTATTAGAAAAGGAATATATGATGTATCATTATTCCTTTGAGATAGTTTATTAACTATTTTTTATTGTGGAACAAGTGTATGCATCCATAAGCAGCTCACTTGTGGACTTAACTGTGAAGCCTGAGGTAGTACCAGAGGGATGTTATGGTGAAGAAAGCGTAGGTTCAAACAATATACTGTTAGGCAGTATTAGAAGGATACCCTTTGAGGTTATATCATCTCACCGGGAACCTATGGCACTGGAACCAGTACAAGTTGACCTAGATATGAAGGAGTCTCCTCATGAGGGAGGGGTAGAGGTATTTGAGGATGTAGATTTCAAGATGGGATTTTTTATGGACTTAGACAATACCCCTAATGCTAGATTTGCAGACGTCGAGTATATAGTTTATAGGATCATACACTGGTATACTAAGGATTATGGGGCATACTTCGAGGGATCAGAGAGAGTGTTAGCTTTTATGGATAGGGTGTCACAAGTTCAGTACTTTCTGGAAGAATAAGGGAATTGGTGCCCTGAGTGTAACACCTTAATTTATGGCCCATTTCCCATGTATTAGATTATTTTAGATATCTTTCATTATAGTTCAGAGACTAGAATCATAATATAATAAAATCAAAATTTTTCAAAATTCGGGGTATTGTTCATTTGGTAAACTCCATTTTACCCGATGAATTTTGAAAATTTATAACTGAATCTAGAAAAATCATCTTCAAGTGATTCAAGTCTCTAAAGTTTTATTAAATTCAGATCTACATGGAAAAAATATAAAACAGTAACTTCATTGGGCAAATTTGTACATTAATTTTGTGGATATTTACTATTCATTTGGTCATTTTTCTATCTTCCAGTTTTCTGACCTCAAATTTGAAAAATCATATTCCATTCTATTCTATTCCAAATTATGCATACTCTATGTCATTAGAAATCTATACATGTCTACTTATAAAAATATTTTTCTTATACATTTATTTTACTTACATAGGGAATAACTTTAATTTAAATCACTAAGGGTCAGAATCCAACTCTTACTGGAATAGTTTTGGGAAAACTTACATATCTCTTGTTCTATAACTCCAATCACTTCCAAATCAGTGGAATATGGATCTTAAGACATATATATTTTTATACAAATAAACCATTGAATTTTTGGAGCTCTGTACGATTTTATGTTATCCTTTGAAATTTCCAGTACTTACTTTTAGTTTTCAGTTTTCCATTCTTGCCCTATTCTGAATCTTAATTTGAAAAATCACCATTAATTGTATACAAATCCAAATGGTGTGAATTAGGTGTCATATTAAAGGTTGAGATTCCATATATCTGATATAAAAATATTATAAACTTAACCTTACATTAAGTATAGAACAAGGGCGAATGAAACAAACACGTGGAAAATGGCCTGTTTCAATCTACATTGCAATTTGCTTGCCAAAACCCTTGTAAATGAACTCATTTTGGCATAAAACTTGGTAGAACATAACTTAATCTCACAAAATCCAGAACTGAAATTTTCATACATTTTCTACAACATTAACATATTATTCACTATTTTGCAATTTCATGTAAAACAAGGCACAAACAACCATTCACATTATAACACAATGGCTTGCAACATCATTTCCTTCTTCATGCCTTTTGCTCCTTCCTTAACTCTTTTGCATTGGTTCACCCTAGCATGGTTAGTCATTGAAGGAGGGTGAGATTCAAAGAATCTCAGTAGTTACAACCATTTATGCACGTATATCATAATAACATTTCATAAACAATCATTGGAAACCATGAAATCATAATATGCCATACTATGTCATAAAAATTTTGGCATGGTAACACTTTGAAAATTGGATATCCATGGGTCATAAACCCTTCATACAATCAGCCAATAACACATTTCCAACACCAATCATTCCATTCAAAGCATGGCATATCCAAGGAAATATAAAAACTCAAGTTAATAACAATAGGCAAAAATGAGATTATAACTACCTTCATACTTTCTCTTACTCTTCCACTTGATACCAACGCTCCCACTAACTTCCTTGGGCTTCTTCATGTCCTAATGCATCACCAAATACTAACTTAAGCCATTGATTTATGGAGCCATATCACAAAGTCCCGTACTAAACCTTAAAATTCCATCTTAGCTTTCACTTTGTTTTTATTTACACTAATACATATTCTTAAGGTTTTGGACCATGGGGAATCCATTTTTGAGCTCAAAATTATGAAATTCCAACTCCCTCATGGACTTTCTCACTGACCGAAATTAGGGTTTCAAGGGCAAGAATGAATTTTTCCAAAGCTAGTTTCAAACTTACTAAAACTTGCTCTTCATGACATTTCTCATATTTTCTCTAAGTTTTTATGCAAAAGAACACTTCCCCTCTCATAACCTTGCCATGGCTGAAAATTACAACTCAAGAGGAGTGAAGAAAACTCATTCCAACCTTGCTAAAGTTCTTAGAAAGCTAGCTTCAAGGCATGGAAAAAAGCTTACCTTAAACTTGTGGTTGTATGCTTCAAGCTTTGCCTTCTCCTTTTCTTCTTCATCTTTTACGTCTCCTTCTCTCTTTCTTTCTATTATTTTAGCTGCTCTCTCTCTCTTTGCTACAGCATATTTTGGCAAATGGTGAGAGAAATTGAAGACTTTGTTTTGCTAATTACCTTGGTTAGTTTATCTTAAACTTTAATCAACAAAAAGTAACTACTTCTTGAAGAAGTAGTCTTGGAAATAATAAAATATTGGTTTCATCACATGGACTACTGCAATCCACGCAGGGGAGAGAGGTAAATGTGTCCAAAATTGCCCAATTATCCTGATCCAGATATACCTCAATCCGGGTACTTTTTAACCGTATCGATAAAACTATTTTTTATAGTAAATTAGCATTTTTGGGCTACAGGATTATTCCAATTTCATTTTTATATCTTCATAATTATCGTGTACTAAATGATATCTATGTATGACCCATATCCTGACCCGGTTTCCTTTTAACCATCGGTAGGGCTCACAGTTTACTTTATCGGTTTACTGTTACTTTTAGACACTCGCACTGATTATTTCTTTATTTCTGAACATTAACCCTCATTGCCATATACCATTGGACTTCTCTCGTCGAGGGCTTCATTTTGATAGTAAGTTTACATATTTACAAAACTACTCCTGACCCAGGGTTAAATTATAATTTTTGAAACATTCGGGTCATTAAGTGTGATTTCACCCAAGATATTCTTAATGCTCATTCTGTGAAATTTTTATGACTTTAGGGACATGGATATACTTTTAATAGTTCTTTGAGGTAAAAATATAATTTCTCATTTTTCTATCCAACCAGAAAAAATGACCTCTATGCCCTTTTTTTCACGCAAAATGGTGTCTGCCCATTTTTGCAAATTCCTAATATATTTCTAAATATTTTAACTTTCTTGGGATGTTATATTGAGCAAATCTGGATTGACACATTCAACAATGAGATATTAAGTGATGAGTTTTGGACTACGATTTAAATGAAGCTAGAGGGAAAAAATTCCAAAACTTGGCAAAGTATGTCAAAGTATATTTCTTGGAAGCCAAGGCTAAAAAGAAGAAGGTAGAAGAAAAAGAGAGAAAGAAGAAGGATAAAGGGAAGTAGCCAGTGATAGAGAGCTTTGAATTTCCTGAAATGGCATGTAGTGATACTTTCAAGGTGGTAGATGTTGTTACTAGATTATATGTAGAGAGCTGCTTGCGTTACTAGGATTCCCCAATAATCACCTTCCTGGATGCAGTGATGGATGTAAGATATTTTATGGTATCTCAAGGTTGTCATTTCTTTAAACTTGCTTAGATGCGTGTAGTAATCACTATACTGCCAAATGATGATGATTACTAGAGGCTGGTGAAGGAACAACTTAGACATGAATGGCCCGAGAATCTGAATGAATATGTCTAGGAGCTGGGATATCGAGAATGATTGAGGCTAGAGTTGGAAGATATAGAGTATACCGAGGCTAATCATATAGAGTTCCAGTCACATGAGTACCCAATAGAGGGGGAACCAAAGCAAGGAACAGAGGAAGACCTAAAGGAGGATCCGGAAAAGGATCTACTATCTACTTACCTCCTAGATTGTCCTAGTTCCTCTTAGATATTTATTAGGATGTACTCTTTGTGAATATGTCTATATGTAAAGAACTTTGAATGATTGCAAATTTTTTAGTTGTGACATAGATGCAATCACAGATAATATAACTGGTAAAAAGGACTAATGTCTATATAACTGTGAATGAAACACGTATAAAGTTGAGTTATGTGAATATTATGTTATGTTTATATATATATTGTAACATTCCTAAAATGTTAGATAACTAAAAATGCATAGGGAATTTACAAAAATGAGTAAACACCGTTTTACGTGAAATAAGGCAAAGAGGTCATTTTTCCCGATTGGACAGAAAAATAAGAAATTACATTTTTACCCCTATGAATCATGGAAATGACAATTTTATCCCCAAGCATTCACGTGGGGAAGAGAAGTTAAATATTTTGGCAAAAATTACACCTAATGACCTGAAAGTTTTAAAAATTATAAATTTATCTCGGGTCCAGGGCATTTTTGTAAATATAAAAAATTATAGTAAAAATGAAGCTATTGATAAGCTAAGACCAATGGAATATAGTATGGAATTTATTAAGATCAAAATAATATTTATTTGGTAATTATGATTTAATATTAATGTCTTACCCAATAAAGATCAGTCTAAACTACAGGAAAATGTAGTATTCATTCAAGAAAAATGTGTGGGTTTTATATTTTGACCAATTGAGATAAGTATATTATGGTAATTTTATATCCTAATATAATTATAATTAGTATCCTAATAATAGTAAAATATACTACTAAAGTAGCTTTATTGGTCCAGACCGGTTCAAGATATATCTAGATAAGTAAATATCTAAAATATTTGGACCAAAATACTCCCTATTTCTTGGCTAACAAGCTGCACATAAAGAAATTATATTATTCAATTAATTATGTCATTTTCCATAGAGATTTCAGGAACATTAAGTGGCAATTTTTATTGGTTGGCAAATTTATATATACTCCCTCCTTTACCATGTCTTGACTGACCATATAGCAAGGAAGAAAGGAAAAGAAGTCTGCAAATTGAAGAAAGGAAGGGCAGCCATGTGAGGAAGGAAGAAAAAATAGAAAAAAATTGGAAGAAAATCCAAGAAAATTTGTAAGTGTTTCTCTTATGACTTACAAGTGTTCTAGTATCTTTTTTGGTAGTTTGAGCTAGTTTCTTTGAAATTTCTCCTCCTTCACTTGCTGTCCAATCTGGCCAAGCATGATTAATGAGAAGAAAAGTTGTTTTTAAACCATAAAATTAAGAGAAAGCATGAGATTTTTCTAAAGGAAACAAGTATGGTATGTTTTAAGCAAGTTTGTGAAAGAACCATTTTTTTTCCTTTGGAGCAGATTTTTGACCAGCTCATTTAAGTGTCTTAAGGTTGAAATTTCATTAATTTGATGGAAAAAAATGAATTTTCCATGATAAAAAACCTTAAAGACAAGGGTTGGCTCAAAGATAGAGCTTAAGATAAAGAGTGTGGGTTTCAAGAGTTTTATGAGAGCTTTTTGTGATTAGCCATAAAATTAGTGGCTTGGGCATGTGTTTAATGATGTTTAGGGACTTGAGGAAGCTTAGGAAAACTAGAGGAAGCTTTGGTTTAAAGAGGAAAGCCAAGTGCAAGCACCAAAGGTAGCTAAGTTTCATATTCTTGCTTTATGTTCTTTCATTGTCTTTCTATGATTAAATTATGCTGCCATATTGCAATTGTGATTCTTTGATTGGTCTTGGCTGTAAAATGAGGGGTTTTATTCCCTGGGATATCTATTTTCTAAGCTGTTATGATGCCGAATTTTTTATGACCAATGTGGCAATTTATTATTTAAATATGATTGATGTGATTAAATGTGAGTTTATTTGACATGATTGACATAATTACATGAAATGTAACTTGCTACTGAGATTGTCCACCAATCTCACCCCCTCAAGTATCCCAAATGATAGGCACAACTATGGAAAAGGATTCCAAAGAAAAGGCAAGGAGAATGAAGAAGAGAATGATGCTTGCTGGTGTTTTCAAGCTATGAGTGTATATTTTGAAATTATGTATAAAGCCATGTATATACTTTTAGATCTGTTCCATTATGCTATTATGTCTTTATGAGCTTTATGAAATGTTTGGCATGGATTTGAAACATGGAATGATCATGTGACATTGTTATGAAGTCTATTTTGCCATGTTATATTGCTAGAAGTTCATTTTGTAGCAATGAAAGTAAAGTCAACACTGTTTGACTGAAACAGGGAAATTAAGTCAAGTGTTATATATTCTCTGAAACGAGAGAGAACAAAATTTCCAATGAGCTAAGGAACATGAAATTTGGATATATGTACGATTTATAGTGTAATTTTAAAGTTCAGGAACAAAACTGGACAGTGATGTGAAGGCTGCGAATTTTACTGAATATATTACTTCTTTTTGAAAAGTGATATAAAATTGTACAGAGCTCCAAAAATTCAGTGGCTTACATTTATGAAAATATTTATCTTTTGCGGTTAATATGCCACTAGTTTGAGTTCAATTGGAGCTGTACAATGAGAGATATACAAGTTTTCCCAAGACTGTTCCAGAAAAAGTGATGTTCTGATCCCTAGTGATTCAAATTGATGTTGTGCCCTGTCTAGACTAAACAAATGTATAATAAAAATATGAAGGTAAGTAGACATATATATCTTTCCAATGGCATATAGAATACATGATTTGGCTCAGTATATGGTTATATATGAATTTTTAAATTTATAGCCAAAATCCTGAAAAAGAGAGAAATGACCATTTGGACAGTTTAAGTTTGAGCAATAAGCTGTATGAATTGTTCAGGTTAAAGGAAATTTTCATATTTTTATCTTGTATATCATGTTTCTAGCTTCATTTAGAGACTTGAACCATATTGATATGATTTTTCTGGATTAAGTTATGATTTTTCAAAATTCATCGTCCAGAAAACTTGAGAACCAAATGAATAGTACCACGTTTTTTTAAAAATATTTTGGTTCTATTAATAGTTCAAGCTCTTAATATGAGCTAATTGGACATTGTACATACTATAATATATGGAAAAATATAGATAAAAGTAAGGTGTTACATATACACGTGTGTTCTCTGAGTATCACTACTATATGTTCATAATTTTAATTATTGCTTAGATATAAATGGCCTATACTTGAAGATAGGTGAAGAGCGACTCCTGAACAAGGAGAAGCTCTATAATAAGATAATCCACTACAAGCTATTGTGAATAGACTGGATCAACATCAAAGGATTATTGAGGATTTATAGAGAACTATAGCAGCTTAAAGGCAACGTCCTACGGTTAGGATTAAAAAGCCACTTTCAGGGCCACAGTAACAAATGGAACCCCCTGCTGCAGTAGTGAATCAGGCTGTGATAGATTGTGCTAATTAGTAAAACGTGATAGCTTAGTTGCAAAATCATTTTGCTCCATTGTTTGAAGGAAAACTTGTTGTTTAGGTTGCAGAAGATTGGATTCTGAGCCTAGAGAAAATATTAAAGCTAATAGGTTGTACCTCAGAGATGAAAGCTCTGGTAGCTACCTATATGTTTGAGAAAAGGGTAGATTGTTGGTTGCAGGGCACAGAGCTAATCTTACAAGCATGTAATATACCTTTAACATGGGAAAGATTTCTGGAGTATTTTTATGATAAGCATTTCCCATAGTCAACGAGAGACGAGAAGGAAGTTGAGTTTATTACGCTACGATAAGATGAAAATCAATTAGTAGATAAATATGTAACTATCTTTGTACAACTGGCATGGTATTCCACTTAACTACAACAACATGATGATGAGAGCTGGGAAATTGAGAAGTTAGAATAAGGCTTGGAACTAGCCATAAAAGAAAGGGTTGCACTAATGAGGATTACGGAATTTAATATGCTGGTGGAAATTAGCCGAATTATAGAAGGAAGTGTGAACCATGAGTTTCATGATTGCTGCTGCAACTAATTTTAGAAAGCCTGTTATTGAAGAAGGAGAATCTAGTCGAAAAATGAAAAAGCCTTGGAATAGCAATAGTAGAAGAGGCAGAAGGGGAGGTAGGAGAGGAGGACGAGGATGAGCTATGCAAAGAGATGTGCAGATAGAAGCCCTTATGTGTGAGCAATGTGGTGAGACGTATGGCGGGATGCCATGTCTACCTAGATAGAATGTATGCTTTTGATGTGGTAAACCTGAATACTTTTGCTAGAGACTGCAAAATGGACATGGCAGGAACCAGGCTCCAAGCGTAAGGAAGTGTTTTTGCTTTTACCCAGCATGAGGCCTGGTAGTCACCTGATCTAATCGAATATATGATTAAAGTAAACAATTATCTTGTACATGCCTTATTTGATTCAGGTGCTAGTCATTCATTTATTTCCTATAAATGTGCTAAAGTGTTGGGTCTGATAATTACTGTGTTACCATATGATTTGCATGTTTCCACATCCATTAGTAACCAAGCCATCACATCCCACATTTGGTTAAATTGCATTGTCCAATGTGACCATTGTGGTACCACAATAGAATTAATATGTATGCTTTTTCCAGACATAGAATTTATCATAGGCATGAATTGGCTTTTTGCAAATAATATCCTCCTACATTGTAAAAACAAAGCCCTAATCCTACCTACTCCTGAAAATGTCCCATATACTGAGACTAAGCTAAATTTTATATCAATCATTTAAGCTAAGAGATGCTTGAGAAAGGGATGTCAAGCCTATTTAGTCTTCTTCTCAGTAAATTTAGAAACACATGAAAGGATCAAGGATACATTAGTTGTTAGGAAATTTCTATAAAATTCCTAAAGGACTTTAAGGATTTATCCCCAGAACAAGAGGTAGAGTTTGCTTTGACTTAGTGCAAGGATTAGGACTAATATCTAAGGCACCATACAGGATGGCCCTATTTGACTAGGCAAAGTTAAAGAAGCAAATTGAAGAGCTACTAAAGAAGAGATTTATTAGACCTCGTGTTTCTCTAGCATTATTTGTAAAGAAGAAGGATGGGAGACTCCAACTATGTATTGATTATAGGGAACTGAATAAAGTGACGATAAAGAACAAATATCCATGACCTACAATTAATTATTTGTTAGATTAGTTGGCTGGTGCCACAATGTTTTCAAAAATTGATTTATGGTCAGAATATCATCAATTATGAGTAAAGGTAGAAGATATTCTTAAAACTGCTTTTAGAACTTGCTATGGGTGTTATGAATTTTTAGTGCCAAATGTATAGAAATATGATGTAATGGTATGTAAATATGATAAATAGCCTGAAATGCATGATTTGGATAAGGAAAAGGGTACAAAGGTCATTTTTTAAGCTAGTGGTAAGTCAAACACGAAATTGCATTTTAGTCCTTGGGAAAAATTATGAAAAAGGACCTGAAAGAATAAATACTTTCATTTTTACCTTGGCTCAGGGGTGATTTTGAAATACTGAAAATTTATGTCAGTTGAAGCTTATAACATACTAAACCTAATGGAATAGTGCATTGGGCTTAATGGAACCAATTTGAAGAAAAATTGATAGCCAAGTGTCAAAAAAGTAATAGTACATAGAAAAAGCTATTGTGGGCCCCACAAAATGATGGATGAACCCTTATGGAACCGGTTTAAAGAACCCACTTTGATGTGTTAGACACCCTAATCATTGCAAACAAGAGATACTACAAACTGGACAGCAAAGAAGAATAAAGAAAAACGTAGAAATGGTGAACATAACAAGCAAAAAGAATTAGAAACGAAAGAAAGATGTTGATCTAAGTGAAATAGTACCCAAGAGAACCAGTCTCTTGAACCCTAGTTTCGGTGATGCTACAAGGAATGACCAATTCCTTGATATGTCTTAGTTTCATCATAGCACTCAAAGAATACAAGAAAAACTCACAAAAGTCTAAAACTTTATTCATCCAAATTTTAAAAACGTTCATAAAAGAGTGCCTTAAATAGACAAGGTAAAATCTAACCTAATAAGCTTAGGAAACCTAATTAATTTGAGCTCAACTAATTCTAATGGGATTAGAAGAGTTTGGGCTCAAATAACACTATTATTGGACCTAGAAAACTAGTAAAATAAGGCCCCAAAAATAAATAAAAAAATTCAAATGAAAACAATAAAAATAATACCTAAGCTCTTATAAATATATCACCACATTAATGAAATCACATGTTTGGCACATGACATGTTTATTTACAAGGTGGGTTATCAAAAAGACTACTAACTAACTAATTGGACTTTATTAATCAACAAAGTTTAGCCCATAATTAATAAAAATGAAATTAATGTTAGTTAAGCCCATTAATCCCGAAGTCACATGCTCTTTAAATGAGTTACATGCTTTTTAATTGGACTCTTTATGTTGGACTTGAATATGAAACTTCAAGATATGACAACATAATCATGCCATTTTTTGCTCTTGGGCTTTAAATTCAATTAAGTGCAAAGACTCTATCTTAAGTTGCTTATTTATCACATCATTCAAGGCCTCTTTCATTGCCTTAGCTCTAGATCTCATCATTGAGCCTTCTATGCCTTGTAATAGACCAATTGTCTTCCACTTTTGAATCACATGTTCAGCCTCCTTTTGTCTAATATCTTGAGCTTGCTTTATGCTTCCTAGCTTATTTGCATTACAAAAGTTAGAAAAGAAGAAAAAAAGTATGTGGATCCTATGCAGATACTTTTTGGGATAGGATAATAAAGTAAATACAGATCCAAACATAGTTTAATCATGTATCCATAAAGTAACAAGATACTGCAAAAGTAACTTTATCGGTCTAGGTAAAAAGTAACCCACATATGATGTTTCTAGATTGGGAAAAATATCCAGTATTTTGGAAATATTTCTCCCTAAGTTCATGTCACTTTTACTACACATGGGGGAATTGGAATTTAATATTATTTGTTGGGAAAACTTAATCAATAAGTATTACTTTAACTTAACTAATGTTAAGTAACTAAACCATGGTCATTAGGTGGGCTAGTATGCTTATTAGATCTCTCTCCTCCTTGGGGTGAACTAGTGGCTGTCTTGTAGAGTTTGAGAGCCCAAATTTTAGAGGAAAGAAGCTTATAGGCATGAGAATGAAGAGAAGGAAAAGGGGAAGGCAAAGCTTCAAGGTTGAAGATAAAGGTAAAGGTAAGCTTCTTTATGCTTTCAAGCTAGCATTTCAAGTACTATAGCATGGTTCCATGGAGTTCTTTTCTCCTCCCTCTCAAGTTCAATTTCAGCCAGACCTAGGAAAGTGAGAAGAACTAGGTTTTCATGCAAGAAACTTGGTAGAAAGCTTGAATTAGTAGAAAAAGTAAGGTTTCCAAGAGATTGAAGCAAGTTACATGGAAATTATTTTGTTTCTTCCTTAGGATTCAATTTAACTTGTATAGAGGATCATGTTTGAGTGGGAATTTCATGATTTTTATGCCAAAAATGGATTCCACATGGTGGAAAACCTTAAGAACAAGTGTTGGTGTAAGGAGAAAGGCTAAAAAAAGTTGTATTGGTTTTTAGGGTTAGTTAGAGACTTTATGAAGAAGGTCATGAAATCAATGGCTTAAGTTGATATTTAATGTTGTATTTAGGTGTGAGGAAGCCTAAGCAAGCTCTTGAAAGGGGTAGAATCGAGTGGTGAAGCAAGGGGAAGCACCAAGGTAGAAAAGTTTCCATTTATTGCACTTTAATATCTTGCTATGCTTTGTAATATTTTATGATGTGCCATATTATTTACTTGATGATTAATGACTATTTTGGCTGCCTAACTGTGAGGGCTTTGTGCCTGACATGTCCATTTTTTAAGTTGTTATGTTAAAATTTTTATGAGTAATATGATTTTAAATGAATTAATATGACTCTATGACATTTTTATGGCATGCTTGATAATATTATTGTGTGAAAGGTGACTTGCTACTAAGATTGTCATAATGAGGTCAAGAAAGCTAAGGAGAAAGAACATGAATTTGATGCTTGATTTTATGGTTCAAGCTATGATTTTGTAATTTGAAGTATTTTATGTCAAATTGTATATGAATTTATAAGGCCATGCCTGCTTATTATTATGTTCTTCTATGTCCCTTATGATGTTATAAATATGATTTGGATAATATATTGTCTGATAATATTTTTAAAGTTTAGAATGTAAATTTGTTCAAGATGACCGGTAGTAATTGGAATATGGCCACTCTATTTGAAACAAAGTATTTCATAGAAGTGTTGTACATGCTCTGAAGGTAGATAGAATAAGCTTTTCAAAGAGTGAAAGAACACTTAAATTGGATTAGTATTTGATTTATAGTGAGTTTTTAAAATAAGGGTCAAAACTAGATAGTGTTAGAAAAACTATAGTTTTTTCTACAAGTAATTTTTTTTGAAAAGGCAGCATAAAATTATATAGTGCTCCAAAAATTTTGTAGTTTATATGTATAATTAGAGTTATGTTTTTGAATGAAATGCCAGTAATTTGAATGCAATTGGAGATGTATAAAGAGAGTTGTGTAAATTTTCCTAAAATTATCCTTGTAAAAGTTATGTTTTGACCGTTAATGATTTAAGATGATGCTATGCATGGTTCAAGTTGTAATAATGTACAAGATAAATATGGATCAAAAGTAGACATGTGGAGCCTTCGAATGATGTAAGGTATGCACAATTGGCTTAGAGTAGAATGAGATATAAATTTTTGAAGTTAAGGCCAAAATCTTGGGGATGTGAAAAATGACTATATAAATAGAGATTTTTGTGCTAAATACTGTACAAATTGGCATATTAAATATACTATTTCATATTTTTTTTCCATAAGAAATTTTTGGAAACTTGAATCACCTCCATATGATTTTTGTATAATTAGTTATGAATTTTCAAAGTTCAGCATAGAAAATGAGGTGGCCAAATGAATAGTATCTCAAAGTTTTAAGTTTTTCTGTTTTGTTCCCTCATGTGATTCAATCCTCTAAAATGGTACAAATAGACTTAAATAAGGTCTAAAGTTAAGGTATTACATCTCACACCCAACAAGTGAGTTTACAAACTTTTTCAGTGTTTCCACACACTAAGACATTTCTACCCAATGTAGAAAGAAGGATTACAACAATTAATATGTCTCTTAAAGAGTATATGAATCAATGATGAGCAATAATGACTTTCTAAGAGGTTGGTAGGGTTTTAATGTGATCAATAATGATTTTTGCAGAGTTTTAGCATAATCTTACTTAATGGTGTTACCTATCACTTTAAATGTGGTTCTTCATATAGATTTCGAGGAAATCTATTCGTTAGAGATGAGAAATAGCCGTTACTAAGCTTGCTTTAATGTTCACCTGCTGTATTTAATGTGTGTTAGAGCTTCATAAGACATAGATAGGTTGGTAGGACAAGCTGACTAGTAGTTTGACACATCTCTTAACGTTGAACCAGATTGTCATGACAAGGGAGGCACCTTGTTAGGAAATCGAGCACATTTTCAAATCTAGAAGCAAAGCTCAAGAACAATTTATGACAACTACCACAGTTATCCGGACAAGTTTCAACCCGAGAAAACCTAAAGGCTTTGAGTTCAAGGATGGTAGAACAAGCTTCCTAGGATGTTACTCCTTGTTATGACAAGGTTAAAAACTAGGTTTTTTAAGATCAACCTTGGTAGGACAAGCAGAAGTCTTGTTGTGATAAGCTTGCTTAAGAAAGGTTGGGTTGCTTTCTGGAGAGCCATAATTTCATGACAACATAGGGGGTTTATTAGGAAATTGAGCTTAATTCGAGAGGGTCCCTTTTCTTTTTCAAAACCTTGTCATGATAAGTTAGGTATAATGTCGTGATAAGCTGTAAAATACTAAACACAACATTGTGAAAACCCATGATTTCATGACAACTAAAAATCTTGGTAGGACAAGCAATTTACTAGAAGCAAAAACAAGTCCAAAACCAAGTAGTTGTTAGGAAGTCTACCCAAGGTTGGTAAAACAAGGTAGTTTTGGTATGAAAACAGGTCTAAAACATTGAGCTTGTTACCAAAACATCAAATATATGCCTATTTAAGATTGATGGTAATAAGATTAAGTAAGTTTAAAGCTTTACCACCTTAAAAGTAAAGCTAGGACATAAAATAAAAGAATTCTTTAGACATTCCAAAGCTCAGCTTCCATTCTTCACTTGGTCAACCTTCTTCCATGATTATAAGTCCCTTTGAAATAATCTTTTTAGCTTGAGGAGTTTTGGAAATAATCAAAATCTTTGATTTATCTAACATACTTTCATTCATTCCTTTTGATGAACATGACCTAGGCTGACTACTATACTACATAGTAGTTTACTTAGTTTTAAATTGAGACTCTCAAGACATGAGCCGTCATAGTCACTCTTACTTTCTCATTTTGTACTTTAATTATTTCAAAATTCTCTCAAATTACATAATCCCTCAAAAGATTCCTAAATTCATTCACATTGACAAATAACATCTCTATTTCCAAACACACTTTACCATTGACATCATTCTCAAATCTTTTTCCTTTCACATTCTTAACAATGTTAAGAATTTTAGGCTTTTCCACATATATTAACCACTTGTAGAATTTTCATCACCATCAATGTCAATTTTTGGTTCACTAGCTTCACTGCCTTCTACCTTATTCAATGTAGATTCATCATCAATCCCTCCACTCTCTTCACTTTCTTCTACCTCATTGTCATCGTAGTCTTCATCACTATTAGTATATAGTTTATCAATAGGAGGTTCAATCTTATCGCTATTATCAATATCTTCATTACAATTAACATTATCTTGCATGTATTAATTGATGGAAACTTTTAAAATTCAAATTAAAATAAAATTGGGTAAAAAATAATTACTTGTATGCTCAACAATCATTTGGGCCAAAAAAAAAAGAACAAAAGAACACTCCAACTTTGATTGCATTATTATTTTCGAAACTAGTAAAGCAATAATAGCTAGGAAAATATTAAAATTTGCAATTTAATACAAATTGTTTGGCATCCATATATTGAAAGGACAGAAGGCAATGGCACGAACCCGCAAACCCCCCATATATATATATAAACATACATTTTTGAGAAAAAAAGCAAAATAACAAGTGCATTCAACGAGATCAATAAATTGAATGTAGGGGATATGACACTTAAGGATCAAGACTTTGAATTAATTCCAGTTTAAGACCACAAAATTTGAAAATACCGAAAAAAGACCATAATTTTAAATTAATTAAAAACGTAAATATGAAATGACTTAAATACCCCTGTTAAAATGTTTTACACTCAACATCTACTTTTTACTACTCTTTTTCATAAATTTGACACTGAACATCCCTAATTTTACACTGAACACATTATGGAATATGAGTATAAAATTAAGGAAGTTTAGTGTAAAATTTATGAAAAAAAGTAGTAAAAAATAGATGTTGAGTAGTAAAAAATGGAAGTTGAGTATAAAATTATGAGACTTATCCAGTATAAAATCAGGGGTCTTCAGTGTCAAATCGTGAAATATGAGTAGTAAAACGCAGAAGATGAGTGTAAAATTCTGATAGTTGAATTCTTTATTGTATTCAGTGTAAAATTTGGGATGTTCAGTGTCAAATTTATAAAAAAGAGTAGTAAAAAGCAGATGTTGAGTGTAAAACGTTTTAATAGGGGCATTTAGGTCATTTCATATTTACGTTTTTAATTAATTTAAAATCATGGTCCTTTTTTGGTATTTTTGAATTTTGTGGTCCTAAACTGGAATTAATTCAAAGTCTTGGTCCTTAAGTGTCATTCCCCCTTGAATGTATAGCACTTCATGACGATCATCCTCACTCTGCGTTTAGCAACAATGTAACAAAACTTGCTTCTATGATAATGGCCACAATATTGGTCACTACTAGTGAAAGTTCTGAATACCGTTGCTACTTCACATAAAAAATATATAAACATACTTTAATTATAGATGAATCACCCCTAATCACTACTTTCCTTTGCATTCTCGTTGCTTTTGTTGGCACTGTGGCTCTTGCTTTGCTTCTGTCAAACTTTTTCTTCCTAAGTCGCAAGCTTTGTTGGAAATTTTTGCGATCAACGTGAGGTTTTGGTAAATAAGGGTTTAATATAGTAAGGGGTAATTTAGTAAATAAAATTTATTTTTAATAAAATTATTAATTAACAAATAATATTTTAGAATTTTCTTAATGGTGTTAACATTTTGTACTGAACTGTATGTTTTCAAAATAGATGGAGTTCTTTGTAATTAAGGCAAAACAGGAGGGTGGTAAGAGCATTTTTCTCTTATAATAATTCTAAGAAATTATAATCATAAATAATGTAATTTATTTCTCATTTTTTGTAGAGTAAAAATAATTGGCAATTAGACTATCAGAGATACAATCATATAGAAATTCATGGCATGCCAATAGCATTAGTTCACAAGGCATGGCTTTAAAAAATAATTTTTGGTGGTAAAAATATCAATCTTTGATTCTACTAATTATTTATTAATATTTTAATACATATTATTAATATATATGATTTTGTATAATTTTTTTATTTTTCCTTCATCTACAGTAACTATCTTACTAAATTAATTTTTATCTTATGTGAACTTTTCCATTAGTTTTTTACTTTCTTTTAAACTTCAATACTCCTCCAATGCGTTGCGAGGGTATTATTTGCTAGTATTGAACTTTGCTGATGTCTTAGTAAGATAAGTTACGAATGAGTTGTGAAAACTGCAAATGAGTAGGTGTTGACAATGAAGTTAGTATGGGAAAGTCGATATGGGAATGATATAAATAATTTATTAATAGTATTAATTATTATTCATAATGTTCTGTGCAATATGGTTATCATTAATTTAATGTTAGTTCATTATATGCGAAGGTTTTGGAAGATATGATAGGGATTAATAGTTAGCTGTTGCAAGTTGCTGTGTATTATAAATTAATAGTTCATGTTGTACCTTAGTGAATGAGTTTGGCGTTAGAACTTTGTAGCATTCCTAATTTTTTTAATATCATGATATGCATAGAACTAGAATGAAAGAAAGGGAAAAAATGGTAGTTTCACTTGCTAGGACCCTAAAATAAGTAACTAGCAATATGGTCCCTGAATAATAAATATTTTCAATTTGATCCTTGAAAAATATTTGTAGTTCGATTCTTAAAAAAATTATTTACAATTTAGTCCTTTCATGGACAATTTCATAATTATGCAAAATTAGGGTTAAAATGAAGCTTATGACATATTGGACCCGATAGAACACTGTGCTAGGTCCAAATGGATTGATTTGGAAAGAATTAAACTATAGAATACAATAGAAATTTAATAATAAAGAGAAATGCACTGTGGGCCCCAAAAATAAAAAAAGTAAAAAAGAAAAGCATATGGGCCCCACATGAAGATTGTTTGGGAAAGTAAATTAAATCAAATATAGATCTTAACGTAGTTTATTTTTGTATACATAAAGGGATTAGTAGTGTTAGAAAATATTGCAAAAGTAACTTTAACTCGCCAAACATGAAGTAATAATTACATGATATATCTGGACTAAGAAAAATATACAGTATTTTGGGCACTCTTCCCCCTCTTATTTGCATGACTTTCAGCACATAGGATAAGGGAATATTTTATTATTCTGTGTCATTTTTAGTAGAAATGTTGTGAGCAAAGAGTTAGTAACCACTACCTTGATATCATTAAGAACCCAACTCATAGATAGCTAAACGATTTCAAAGGCTATGATAAGACAAGCAAGGTATAGGGTTCGAGATGTGTTTATATATGAAGGTATAGTAGAAAATTGGACCTCTAAACTAGCAAAAGCTAAAGTAAAGAATAAAGAAGTAGTAGATGTATGAACAATGAATGAAAATAAGAATGATGATAAAACGTCATTATAGAACATTGTGCCAAATGTTAAAAGAAAGATGAAAATAAGGATTGGATGCCCTAGAATTAAAATAATAAGTTATCCAAAGGTCACATAGATGATTTATGACCTAAGAAGAAAAACCATGGCAAGCATTCTTTAAGTCCAATATTAGCATGAGTGCAACAGAACCCCTTAGCATTTTATAGTTAAGCGTGTTCAAGTGGGGAAAATTTATGATGGGTGATGTAACACTTGGACATTATGATCTTTTCCCATGTAATAGATCATAATTAAGTCTATTTATATCCCATAAGCTTGAATCACATAAACTTTTAAAATAAAATTTTCAAATTTCTAGGTAATGTTCATTTAGCTTTTCCCATTTTACTGACCGAAATTTGAAAATTCATAACTAATTCCATAAAAAATCATATGCAATTGATTCAAGCCTCTAGAAATAGCTAAAAACACTATCTATAGGGAAAAAATATGAAACAAAGCAATTACTGGATCAATTGATACAGTAAATTTCAGGAATAATTATTGTTTATTAGGTCATTTTCTGAAATTCCAGTTTTATGGCCTAATTTTGAAAAATCATATAATATCTTATAGGAATCCAAATAGAGTGCTCTAGGACCATATTGAAGTTTATTTTGTCTAGTTTCCATCCATATATAACACTTATATATTAAATATAAAAAGGTCGAAACAGTGTTGGGCTTACTGACTAAAGGTCATAATGACCATTTACATCCCATACCATAGCCAAATGGTTATAATTGTTTCTCTTATCATGTTATACATTACATAGAACCTAAAGGGACATAGTCATCTCCATGTACATATTTAACACCAAACATGTAAATTTACACAATAACTTGAAATAAAACACCATGGCAAGTAAAGCCATCTTAGTCAACAATATCTTTTTCCATTTCTTTCTCCTCATTGATAGCTTTGCCATTTTGTGTTCATAGACATGGTTAGCATATGGAAGGCTGAGTTCATTGAATCTCAACAGCTATACCCTCATGCAATCATATTATCATCTCCATTTCATGAAAACATCAATGAAAGTCATATGAACATATCAAGTCATATTATTTCATAAAAATTTCAGTAGAGTTTCATTTTGCAAAATGGACATCCTAGGGTCAAAAATAGCCAACATTACAAAATCATCACAAAGCATTCAAACAAACATATGTCGTAGTAACAAATTCATATAAACCAAATATAATAACATAAAGCGTAAAAGGGTAGATAACTACCTTATGAATTTATTTTGCTCTTTACACTTAGCACACCTTTTCTATAGCTTTCCACCACTTTCTTGAACCCTAATGCATCACAATTTAAGGTTGTTAGCCACTATTTCAATGACCTCCATAAAAAAAGTATGCACACTTAACCTTAAAATTCTATTTTGCAATCCTTTTGGATTTTCTTTGCACCAATACTTGTATTTACCCAATTTGACCCTAAGAAATCCATGCCTGGGATCAAAATTTTGAAATTCCTTCTCCTTCCTAAATCCTAGTTGGGCAAAAATACAAAGAAAATTGGAGAAGGATATTTGCCTTACAAAACTTGCAACAACTTGTGGTTTAATGCTTTAATCACATATTCTAAGACTTTCCCTATGTTTATTTGACCATGGCTCAACTTTCTCTCTCTAACCTACCATGGCCAAAACTTAAGGTGAGGGAGGAGTGGAAAATACTTTTTCATACTACCACAAAACTCTTGAGAACTCAAAGAACTTACCTAGTTGCTTGTGGCTTCAACCTTTTCTTCTTGCTTGCTCTTCTTTCCTTTGAGTTTTTTGCTCTCTCTCTCTCTCTCTTCTGTTTTAGATGCCTAAATGAGGAGGAAGAAGTGCTTTCACTCACTTAACCACACATCATAGGAAAGATATCTAATATGTGAATTGTTACCTTAAGTTAATTAACCAACTTGGTTAATTACTTTGAAACCGTTCACTAATCAATTACATAAATTCCATGGGTATCCCTTGGCTGTAGCACCTCACGCCATTTTAAGGGTAATTTGGTCAAAAATTGGTCAGTATATTTTATTAGTCCAAAATAATCTCTACTGATCAATTTTATCTGCACCGATTAAATTATTTTTCCATAAATGTCATTTAATTGGTATAGAATTATTCTAAATTTGATTTTGGACTAAATTCATTATCTTATCCCGAAATATATATGTGTGGGCTATATATACTATTCATGACTTTGCATTGTATTTTGTAGCGCCCTTTCTTTTTTTGGTATAATATTTACTTTTCAACTTTAATTGCTAACTATAAATTCATATTAACATAGTTTGTCTCTAAGTAGTATTTCATTGTGTCCGGCTCATCGCGAGCTCCATTTTAACCAAAGATTTTTATAATTATGAAGATGCCCTTAACTTGGGGTTAAATTATTATTTTTTCTTTTAGGTCCTTTCTTGTAATTTTTCCACAAGACTATCATGAATAAAATTCTTCCTTTTCAGGGAATATATTGTATAGAATTTGTCTATCCAGGGATAGAAATATAATTTTCTCATTTTTTGTTCTAACCTAAAAAATGACCTTTTTGCCCTTTTCTGCTTTATCCATATCTATTCGTTTTCTATAATTCCCTTTGCATTTTGTGTTTTTCTATTTACTTTTACATTATATGATATCCAAGAGAAATTATAATTTTATGTTTTTTCTATTTACTTCTACATTAGGGATATTACATTTCATCCTTGAAATTTAAAACATACCTTATTGAAATAATGCTGATATCTCTGTCGCATATCTGCTTCCACCTCCCACGATGCTTCTTCTAAAGATGAGCCTTTTCTGACCATTTTTACTAAAGTCGATAATCTATATTCTTTTTAGTCAATACATTAAAGCATAGATTATCTTATAAGTCAATACATTCATATTCTATAATGTGTGAAGGGTTTGGTAGATATTTCTTTAATTGGGAGACTTGGAAGATACTGTGTATTTAACTCAAGTTTGGTGATAGGTTTGGTTTGTAAACTATAGGTCCAACTTCTAAAAGGGTTTCGAAAGGTCTTATGTACTTGGAACTAAGCTTTTTTGTCTTAAGTGACCGACCTACTCCAATTGTAGGAAATACCTTGAGAAAAATATGACCTATTTCAAATTCTAAAGGCATCCTTCTTTGTTATGTATAACTTTTTTGCCTACTTTGAGCCATTAATAGTTTCCTTTTTACCATCTTGATCTGTTTGGAAGTCTAGTAAACAATTTTAGGACCTATCATATGCCTTTCACTTAACTCTATCCAACATAATGGGGATCTGTACTTCCTACCATATAACGCTTCATAGAGAACCATCTGAATACTAGAATAATAACTGTTGTTATATGCAAATTATACCAATGACAAGTATGTTAATAATTCTATGTTTTGATGATAACAAAACTAAAGAAGAAGTTGTTTTACAGGAATATTTGGATCTCAGACTAAAATCAAAGCAATGTTGAAGTCAAGATATCCCAAGATTGGTTTTCCAGCTAATTATTGTAAGTGGTTGAGTTTATGAACAAAATGATATTTTAAAAATCTTTTGGAATGATTTTGAAACCTTAAACTTTAACATATTTTGGAAGATTTCAAGTCTACAAATAGCTTAATAACTCATTTGTTTTGAACCTTCCTAGCTAATCGATTACTTTATGTCATAACCTGTTATTTTAGCCCTCCCAGTTTATTTTTTTAAATTTTAATGGACAAACTAATCGATTTCCTTTAAAAACAATCGATTAACATTCCTTATAACTATTCTATATACTTCAGTTATATGTCTTAATCAATTATATTCTGAAATAACCGATTATATCAGCTATCCCTCCTGTCATATTTAATTTCCTTCTGATATAAATGATTACCTCCCTCAGAGTAATTGATTATTGCATTTCAATCCTTTCCTGTTAGTCTTTGCTTCACATCCTAATCAATTACAATCACATATAATCGATTATATTGCTTCTTCTAACTTGTTACATTCTTATAAAATAAATTTACTCCGTCAAGCAGTTGCTGTTGAATAAGAAGTTTTGATAATTCCAAACAACCAGAGCTTGGATAGGAGAATATCAAAGGAGTATGAAAAGATAAAGTGAAGAAATCTAGCAAAGAACAAGTGAAGAATTAGCTGTTAGGATTTTTTACTATGTACACTGGGTTAAAAGTTTTGATTCCTACTTATTTATGTTACCACAGTACTTAAAAGAATTATTTCATAATTATCCTAGGTTAGTATGTGTTAAAATTGAAAAATACTTACTAACAAATGAATTTTGTATATGAGTCATCTTTATTTTGTACAAAATTTGAAATTTGCTTAGTAAAATTTGAAGATGTAAGGTTTTATCTCTGATAGACGAATTTTAGTTCTAAAATTTGAATTCCGAGCTAAGCATAGTTGGTGAAAGTGTGAAAAGTTCAAAAAAAGCTTAGTGAAATTCAAATGTTAGAGAAGTTCAAAGTTAGTTCACTATCACTACCTTTGACAGACGGAATTGGGGCCTTAAAGTGCAAATTTTAGATTGAGAAATTATGAGTCTCATTAGAGTATATCTTTGACAAACAAACTTTGTAATTCAACATTCAAACTTCATAAAGGAGAACTTTTATGCCATGTTGAACATGCCTCTGATAGGTAAATTTCAGCATCTAAAATTTGATTTTCGAGTGTATTGTAAAAGTGTTAGACAACTATTCAAATTCAACCGATGCGCTTTTAATATAAAAATTCATATGATCTAACATAAGATATCTTTGACAAAATCAAAATTTGAATGTCATATTTGAACAGACGAATTTTAAAGTACAACGTTAAAGTCCTTACCTTTCAATCTCTATTGAACCCTAAAATTCGAATGTAAGTGTGTCAGACGCATTAAATGTGGTTGGTGAACAACTATTTCAGTAGAGCAACCATTAGTTAAAGTCTCTAACGGTTAGATCTTGTGTCTAATGACTAGTTAAATCACAAATCTATAAATAGAACTTTATTTGAAGTTGTGGGGAAAAAAATTAAGTCTGTATTTGCCAAAACTCTGCTGAATTCATCAGAAAAAGCCTTTTCATCCACATACTGTATTTATTGTGCCATAACTTTCATATCTAGTCTATTCTAGAGAGTATTCATTCTGTGTAAAATCTTTTCTTCATCAGCAAGAAAGATTCTTTGTAAGGGGAATCACAAAGGATATTGGGAAATAGTTGTAAGAGTGTTGGGTGAGAAATTTCAATGTTTTTAGAACAGAGTACATGTATTGCACTAAGGCATAGCAAGGAGACCATTCATTTCTTACTGATAGTAAAAATTTCAAGGGAGTATATTCAATTCAAGCAACCCCCATGTGACAAAAAGGAACCCTTAATGATGAAGAAAACTTAATGGCTAAGACTTCGTTAAGCTTAATAAAGTAATTAGCCAAAAAGTAAGTATGATTAATGTTATTATATATACTCCCTCTTAGCTTCATTAGGTCGACCATATAGCAATAAATAGAGAAAGAGAAGTTTGCAAAATAAAGAAAGAAAGGGCAACAACATGAGGAGGGGAGGAAAAATAGAAGAAAATATAAGAAAAATTCTAAGAAATTGCTAACTGCTTCTCTTATGGTTTCCAAGTATCCTAGTATATTTCTTGCTTGTTTGGCTTGATTTTCTTGAAGTTTTCTCCCTTCCAAACACTGAATAATTTCGGTCTAACCTTGAATAAGGCAAGAAAGTTGTTTTGAAACCATAAAATTATGAGAGACTATGAGTTTTTGTGAAAGGAACTAAACTAGGCATGTTTTGAAACAAGTGAATTGGAAAGCCTATATTTTTCATGAGGGAAGAATTTTGGTCAGTGTTAAAGGCCATACTAGAGTGTGAATTTCATTGTTTTGATGCCGAAAATGGATTCCCCATGGCCAAAAACCTTAAGAACAAGTATATACTTCATGGTATAAGCTAAGATAGCAACTTGGACAATTAAGAGTTTTAAGGGCTTCAATTGAGCTTTATGTATTATACTATGAAATCAATGGTTTGAGCCATTGTTCAATGTTGTCTAGGGACTTGAGGGACTTGAGGGACTTGAGGAAGCTTGTTCAACTACTGGAAGTAGAGTGTATAGCTAAAGGAAGTCTTCAAGGTAGTTAAGTTTATAATCTTGTTTTATGTTCTATCATTATATTTCCCATGATCACATTGTGTTGCCATATTGCAATTGTATTTTCTTTGACTGTTTTTGGCTGTAATATGAAAGGTTTTATTCCTAAGGAGTCCATTTTCTATGTCGTTATGCTGTTGAAATTTTTATAATTTATATGGCAAATTGTTGTTTAATGTGATTTTAAGTGATTAAAGAGATTATTGTATGTAATGATTGAGATGAATGCATGAATTATAACTTGATGAATTTGGAATCACTATTCATTTGAAATGTAAAATGGTATACAATTTTTAAATATTCCAAAACACTAGACATAAGAGGTTTTCAAAAAGCTAAAGAACACATGAATTGGACACTTGTATGATTTGTTATGAATTTTTGAATTTAGCCAAAAAAATCTGAAACATGAATTTTAACCATTTGTAGAGTGTATTTTCAAGTATTAAACTATATAAATTTGCATGGTCAAATCTTACGTTCATATCTTTTTCCTTATAGAGCATGGTTTCAGCTTCATGTAGACACTTAAATCACGTTGATACGATTTTTTTAGAATTAATTATGATTTATCAAATTCATCCTGAAAACTTTGGAACCAAATGAATGGTAATATTATTTTCTCTATTTTATCCAATATGGTTCCTATGATGATTCAAGCCTCTAACATGAGTTATTTCGACATAAAATATGCTATACTACTTGGGAAAATGCATGATATAGTAAGGTGTTACACTTTTGATATCAGAGCTAATGATTCGGGCATTGGAATGTTTGAATATTTAAATATAGTTATTATTCTCTATAAAATAGAATAACTAATTGTATTTGCTATTGTTTTGTGATGATAGGAGAAGATGCGATCATTAGGACATAGCAGAGACTCTGATCATTAGGATAAATTCCACTTGGTTTAGGGTGAGAGTATAAGCTCTAGTAGTACTTTGGAGGAGAACAGGGATGTTAATTCCGGAGAAGGTACCTTACAACCAAGGAAAGAGCTAATAGCAGCTATACGCCTACAATTAGTCTAGTACCATTTGCCCCTGCTCTACCTCATGATTGTGAAGGAAGAATAGAAAAAAAAGATGTTGATTAAGAGGCAAGTTTTCTATTGGATCCTGAGAACAATATTGACGGACCCTATGTTGATGAGCACTTGATATACAAGATAGCAAGAAGATGTTTCAAGGAAAGTGCTAAGTATTGTTTATGTTAGATATGCTGGCTTCCCAAGAGGGGGTGTGAATTGGGAAGGTTAAAATTTTCTACAAAACTTTAAGAAAGTGAGGAAAGCAAAGGTGATAGTAAAATATAGTATAAATGAATAATCAGTAAAAGTAGTAATAGAAAAGGGAAGACACAGATGTTTATCCTGATTCTATCTCTCAATCTTGACCTACATCTAGTCCCCAAGCCACCACTTGACATTTTCTACTATCTTGCAAGAATTCAGTGGGCTTCTTGCAAATGCCATAGTACAGCTTATGATACTCGGTTTTAGAGCTCAAACTTTCTCTCTTTGCAATCTAGCTAAGTGCTTCCCCAATCCCTTGTGATATCCCCTCACAAGAAAATCTTTCTTCCAGATGAAGATAAGATTGTTTACAATGAATAAACTCTCTTAATCAGAGTGTATATGAAAGTTGTAGTACAAAGAATGAAGTATGTGAGAGTAAGAGACTTTGAGTTGATGATTTAGTAGAGTTTCAGTATATACAGAATTAAATTCGTTATTCATAACTTCAAATGATATTGTATTTATAGATTTAGGTCTTAACTACACGTTAGAGACAAAATCTATCCGTTGGAGAAGTTACCCAATGGTTACTCTGAAAAACTATCCGTTCACCAACCACATTTAATGCTTCTGACACTCAAAGTTCAAATTTTGGTTAGCCAACAGACAAATTTCTCAAAAACTGAAAGCTAAAGACTTTAACGTTGAACATTCAAAGTTCGTTTGTCATGAAGCAAAGTTTGAATTTTGATTTTTGGAAAATGTTTCTATGTTGGAACATACGAATTTTCAAGTTTAAAGTTCTTCTGGAAAGTATGAACAATTGTTCCATTTTGCTACGGGGCCCTTGAAATTGGAATTTTGATACTCAAAATCCGTCTGTCAGTGGACAGTTCAATAAGGCACGATAGTTCATCTATTCAAAACTCGAATTTTCAAAATGCAAAGTTCATCTGTCAGAGAGGCCTCTTTTCAAACTTCATACAAAGTTTGAATTTCTGAATACTATCATTCGTGTGTCAACATATCATTATAACAGACTCACAATCTTTGTTTCTAAAATTTGAATTTTCATATTCAAAGTTCGTCTGTCAGTGAGCCATCTTGATGTTCTTTCCAAACTTAGTTTTCAGATGAACTTTGACATATCCTCAGATGAATTTTTCTTTTTTCATAAGTTGTGTTTTGTCTAAAATTCGAATTTTCAAAAGCCCAAGTTCTTCTGTCAGAGAAAGCTCTTTTCAGACAAGTGTCAAAATTTGAATTTCTCAAGTCAAAGTTCATCTATCAGAGAAGGCTCTTTCCAGATTTGTTCATTTTCAATACGAAATTTGAATTTCTAATGCCAAAGTTCGAATTTTTAAAACAACATATCAGTATAAGTGTTTCAAACTTTGTCTGTTAGTGGGCGTTTTTCAAATATTCCACGGATTAACATAGAATCATAGTTTAAAAATATCTTTTTGTAATTCAAAGTCTTTTACTTAATTTAAATATGGTTGTAGATTCTCCATCTATTTTTGTGCTGGTTTTTCCTGAATTTATCCACTTGAGATCATTTGTTCACATTTGATATCTTCTCTCCAAGCTCTAGAAAGTTAGTTTGGAATCATCAAAATGCTTGATTCAACATTCACCCCCTTTTTGATGATGACAAAATAACTTACAAACTAGATTAGTACTTGGGTTTGCTTTAACAAGCTCCCCCTCAACATATGCATTATAATTCAAAAGATATCATGTACAATAGATCAAGTAAATAGATTAATTCATTCAAAGTTCAACACAAGGATGCAATCATTGAGTCCAGACCAAAGAAATTTTCATTTCATAAAAAATATTACAAGATATTATAAAGCAACTCGAAAACAAAACAATACTACAAGAAGAACCAAGCATCAATAAGTTCAAAACACTATTTCTTGGACTTGGACTTTTTGCTATAGCTCTTGCCAGAAGACTTTCCAATTTGCTCGGATATCTTCTCCCCCTTTTTGGCATCATCAGGAAGATTAACAAAATCAGCAGGAGGAGGAATCTTAGATACTGGAATAGCTTGGAGAGGCACAGACACAAATGGTAGGTCTGGATTGAGCTTTGGCAAGGATCCAGAAACTTTAGAACTTGTGTCCTCATCCTCATCAGAGATTTCAAGTAGTTCCAAAAGTGCTTGCCATGTGACTGCCAATTGAGCCCTTCGTGCCTCCGAGAAACCATAAGATGAAACAGGTGAGGGGGCAGGAGGATGAAACATTTCTTCAAGCCTTCTTCTCTTAGCTTGCAAGGGAGCATTGTGTGCAATGGCTTCTAAATCAACCTAAGGCACAATGCTCCTTTCTTTATTTAGGGCAACTTGCATGAATGGTGACCTGGTGATTGCTGCCACAAGTCTCTCAACTTGCTCAGATTCTTGATGTGAAAGAATTGACTCTTGAGCATCTGCTAGAATGGGTTCATGAAAGCTTGATTCCTGATGACCTTCTTCCTCCATGCCATAGTCCAAGGAGGACCTGGACTTGCCTCATTGCTGGAGGCCTGTGGAGTGCTCAATGTGATAGCAGCCTCAGTGTCATGTACAATAACATCAGGAACAAAAGAGGCTAGCTCAAATGGACTTGGAGGCTCAGGAGTTAGAGATATAACTGGCTCAGAGAATCCTGACTGAGGTGGAGCTGATGTAGCAGGAATGGTACTCCTTATATCTTCATATGCATCAGCAATCACTTTCATGTTCTTGGCCAACTGGTAGATCTGATCTTGCAGATGAGCAAACTAGGCATTTTGCTCAGCCCTGATACTGAGTATGTGTGTAGACAAGCTGTCATACAACTCAGTGATTTTGGTTGGCTTGGCACGAGAGAAGGGAGAAGATGGAATTGGAGCTTGAGCAGGCTGAGATGGAGATGGAACAGGCTGAGAAGGCTGAGGTGTGGGTCTTGGAAGAGCCTCAGAGGTACCTTCTTGCTGTAGAGAGGCATCCTCAAAGAAGAGATCTTCAGATTTTCTAGCTCCCTTTCCAATGTTGAATCAAGAGTTTTGATGATTCCAAACCAACACTCAAGAGCTCGGATTGAAGATATCAAAGGAGATCAAAGTTGTTTCAAGTGAAGATTTTCTGAGTATTTGCTGATAGATCCTGTGTAGGATCTTTAGTTTTAGTTGTGATTGGGTAAGAGATTTTGATTTGAGAAAAAGATGTTTTCAAACCTTGATTTTGTGTTAAATCTTGACTTATTTGAAAAACACCCACAAACAGACGAAGTTTGAAAGTTTAAACTTAACTGTCAAGTTGGAAATTCGAACTTTGCCTTAGGAAATTCGAATTTCGAGCTAAAACTGAATAAGTCTGAAGAGATGGCTCTCCGTCAGATGAATTTTGATTGTTCAACATTCCAATTTTCATCTAAGTCTGAGAGAAGTTTCCTTGAAACAGACGAACTTTGGTTCTTCAAAATTTGAATTTCAGACAAAACAAAATTTGAGAAAATAGAAGAAATTCATCAGAAACTTTGTTAAAGTTCATCTGAGATCAAGAATGATTTAAGTTTCAAAACTGCTCTCTGACAGACGAACTTTGAACATTAAAATTCAAATTTTAGAAGCTAAGTTCTTGAGTCTGTTGAAGTGAAACATTGACATACGAATGATGTGAACTTGCAACATTCGAATGATAAAGTTAGTCTGAAAAGAGTCTCTCTAACAGACGAACTTCACTCTTCAACATTCGAATTTCGAAGAAAATGAACTACTGTGCCTCCTTTTCACGTACTGGGAACAGACGAATTTTGGGCTTCCAAAATTCGAATTTCGAGGGCACTATAGCAAATTGAAAACACTGTTCACACTTAACCGAAAAACTTTCTTCTTGAAAATTCGTATGTCACATTGTGAAAATGTTCTACAAGTTTCAAAATTAGAATTTCACTTCATGAACAGACGAACTTCATGCTGTAACGTTAAAAGCTCTAACCTTCGGTTCCTTCGAAATTCGTCTGTTGACCAACCAAAATTTGAATTTCAGTCTGTCATAAGCATTAAATGCGGTTAGTTAACGGATAGTTTTTCAGAGTAACCGTTGGATAACTTCTCCAACGGATAGATTAAAGTCTCTAACGGACATTTGAGACCTAGACATATAAATACAACAACATTTGAAGTTGTGGGTAATGAATCTAACTTGTAGATAACAAATTTCTGTCAAAACTTCTTCTTAAGAGCTTTTACCCTCTCAACTCCAATATTTGTACTTTAACCTTCAAATCAACTCTATTCAAGATAGTTATTTCTTTGTAAACAATCTACTCTTCATCTGTAAGATAAATTTACTTGTGAGGGGAAATCACAAGGGGATTGGGAAGCACATTGTGAGAGTGCTTAGAGTGTTTGAGAGAGCTCCAGAAACAGAGCATACTCATGTATTGTGGCATTAGCAAGAAGCCGGTTGAATTCTTGCTGTATAGTGGATAAATCTCAAGAGTTGTCTTAGGGACTGAAAGTAGGTCAAGTGGATAGACCGAACCAGAATAAATCACTGAGTTTTCTTCTCTTTATCTTTACTTTTCAGCTTGCTCTGTTTTATAAGTTGCCTTCATTACACTGTGCTATCCTCACTCATTTCAGTTTGTACAGAAAAATTTCAATCTTCCCAATTCACCCCCCCTCTTGGGAAGTCAGCCTTGCTAACAAGTGGTATCATAGCCCGGATTCCCATTCAAAGGAACTCACAGTCCGGGAATTAAGATGGCTGGCTTTGGAGAGAGTATATTTTCTGAAGGGAACAACACTAACAGACCACCAGGCTTCAGTGGAGAGCATTATGGGTACTGGAAGATGAGAATGCAGATCTACCTCCCATCAATTGATCTTGACATCTGGTCAGTCATTGAAAAAGGAGATTTCATCCCAATTGCTCTAACTGAAGATGGAGGACACAAAGAGAAGCTGGAAGCAGAATGGAATGATGAGGACAGAAGGAGAGTCCTACTGAATTTCAAAGCAAAGCATTGTTTTGTCAGTGCCCTGAACCAGGATGAATTCTACAGAGTCTCACAATGCTCCACTGCAAAAGGGATGTGGGACACTCTACAGATTGCACATGAAGGAACATCTGGAGTCAGGGAGAACAGACTGAACACGTGCATTGGGGAGTATGAAAGCTTCAGAATGGCTGAAGGAGAAACTTTAAAGGAGCTTCAAAAGAGATTTACTCTTATTGTAAATCAACTAAAAAGCCTGGGAAAGGATTACACTCAGTCTGAGAAAGTAAGAAAGATACTCAGAGCTCTCCCTCTGGAATGGCAGCCCAAAGTGACAGCAATAGAAGAAGCCAGAGGAGAATCAATGGCCCCTGTCACAACTCTCTTTGGCATCCTTGAGGAGTATGAAGAAAAAATCAAAGCACTCAAGGAAGCTGGGCTGGACAGAAAGAAGAAAGGCCTTGCCCTCAAAGCTGCTGATGAAAAGGAAGAAGAATCCGATGAAGGAGATGAGCTGGATGAGGAAACTCTGGTTATGATGGTCAGAAAATTCGGAAGATTCTACAGCAAGAAGAAGAACAAGAGGTTCTTCAAAAAGGGAGTTGCTAGAGAAAGCAAGAAAGAGGCAAAAGAACCTGTGACTTGCTATGAGTGCAAGAAGTAAGGACACATTAAGTGGGACTGCCACCAATTCATCAAGAAGCAGGAAAAAGAAAAGAAAGGTGCTGACAAAGGGAAGAAGAAGAAAGCCTATATCTCATCCATATGGGGTAACAGCTCAGATGAGGAAGAATAAGAAGAAGATAAGATTGCCAACATTTGTCTGATGGCACTTGCCTCTGAAGAAGACACACCCTTATGCAGCAGTGATCAGGAAGAAGAGGTATATGAATCTGAACCTTCCTATTCTGAATTACAAGATGCATTTTATGAGCTTCATGATGAATTCATTAAAGTTGTTAAAGAACTAAAATTGGCAAAGAAAAGGATAAATAAGATGGAATCTCAAAGCATAGTTTCTGAAATTGCCTCTTTACCTACTACTGAACCTGTTTGTTGCACTTCATGTACTGAACTTAAGCAAACTAATGATTATTTTGTTAAAAGCATGTCTAGGCTCACTAGAGGTAAAGATATGTTGTTTGCCTTGATGGGGAGCCAAAGAATATCACAAGGAAAAGCTGGTCTTGGCTATGATCCATGTGCTGTCAAGGAAAAGATTAGGAAGAAAAACCAGAATGCATACATGAGACATTTTGTGCATGCTGAGAGTAACAGAAAGAAAGATCATATGTCATCTTGCATTGAAACATATAATCAACCAAAGTATGCAAGACAAAAGTATTATCTGCATTGTTTTCTTCCTATCACTCAATCTAGTAGTCCATTCATTACCTGTCATTTCTGCAACAAAAAGGGACATATTTCCAGTTCTTGTGCATTAAAGAAAAATGGACTTAGCAGGAAAGTTGAATGGGTTCCCAAAGTTGCATCTGCATTAGGGAAAAATCTACTGACCGAAAAGGACCCAAGCAAATTTGGGTACCTAAACGGAAAACATAAACTTTGTTTTGCAAGTCTGTCTCAAAGCTAAGAAAAGCAACAAATGGTATATGGATAGTGCCTGCTCAAGTCACATGACTGGTGATAAGGAGAAGTTTATCACCCTTAGAGACAAGAAAGGAGGAAAGGTGACTTTTGGAGGTGATCAATACGGTAAAGTTATTCGTATTGGCATTGTGGGCAAAAATCCAGAAACATCCATTGAAGAGGTCTTGTTTGTAATTGGCCTCAACCATAATTTGCTGAGCGTGAGTCAGACCTGTGACAGAGGAAACTGGGTGCTGTTTGACTCAAAGTTTTGCCTAGTCATTAGAAAAAGTGATCACAAAGTAATCCTCAAAGCTCAAAGGGATGGTAACTGTTATACTATTGATCTTGATGAACTTCCTCCCTTGGATTCTGTATGTTTAATTAGTCAGGATAATGATAGTTGGTTATGGCATAGGAGATTAGCTCATGTTAATATGAATCAATTATCTAAACTAGTTAAAAATGAGTTGGTAACTGGACTACCAAAGATATCTTTTGAGAAAGACAAGAATGTGACGCATGTTTCAGAGGAAAACAAACTAAATCATCTTTTAAATCTAAAAATATAGTCTCCACAACTAGACCACTTGAGTTGCTACATATGGACTTAATTGGACCTTCTAGGGTAAAGAGTCTAGGTGGTAACCTGTATGTGCTTGTAATTGTAGATGATTATTCTAGATTCACTTGGACATTATTTCTTTCCTCTAAGAGTGATACCTTTGAAGCATTTGTAACCTTAGCTAAGAAAGTGCAAAATGAGAAAGGTATTTTCATTGTGTCAATCAGGTCAGATCATGGAGGAGAATTCAAGAATGCATACTTCCTGGAGTACTGCAATGATCATGGGATTAACCACAACTTCTCAGCTCCAAGGACCCCTCAACAGAATGGGGTAGTAGAAAGGAAGAACAGAACTATTGGAGAGATGGCCAGAGCTATGCTGAATGAAAAGGAACTCTCTCAAGTGTTTTGGGCTGATGCAGTGAATACAGCAAGCTACATCATAAACAGAGCCTACATCAGACCAATCCTTGGGAAGACTCCATACGAGCTATACAAGGGAAGAAAACCAAATCTGTCTCATCTCCATATGTTCGGATGCAAATGCTTCATTCACAACAATGGGAAAGAAAATCTGGGTAAGTTTGATGCCAAATCCGATGAAGGTATATTTCTGGGCTATTCTAGTAAGAGTAAGGCATGGAGAGTTTACAATAAAAGATCAAATGTGGTAGAAGAATCTGTGCATGTGATTTTCATTGAAAATGAAACTATTTCAAAACATGTTACCAATGAGGATGATCTTGCTTTCAACTTTGAAAAATTGGGCATTTCTGATAAAAGTAAAACTGAACCTCCAAAAATACCTGAATCTGTTAACACAGAGGAAGATATTCAGGAGCAAGAGTTTGATGAAGAAAACAATGAAGAAACTTCTCAAGAACTCCCTAGAGCTTGGGGATATCAAAGGAATCATCCTGTTGATCAAGTAATAGGGAATGTTCAAGAGAGAGTCAAAACCAGAAAATAGTTCAGGGATCAAATGCTCAACTGCGCTTTCATTTCTCAAATTGAACCCAAATGTGCTGAAGAAGCCTTAACTGATGAATACTGGATTCTAGCTATGCAAGATGAACTAAATCAGTTTGAAAGAAATCAAGTTTGGGATTTAGTGCCTAGACCCAAAAATCATCCTGTTATTGGTACCAAATGGGTTTTCAGAAATAAACTGGATGAATCTGGAACAATAATCAGAAATAAAGCTAGATTGGTTGCTAAAGGGTATAATCAAGAAGAAGGTATTGATTTTGAAGAAACCTTTGCACCAGTAGCTAGACTAGAGGCTATAAGAATACTGTTGGTATATGCATGCATGAAAAACATTTTACTATATCAAATGGATGTAAAGAGTGCCTTTCTAAATGGATATATCATGGAAGAGGTTTATGTAGATCAACCTCCAGGTTATGAGGATTCTACTAAACCAAACCATGTTTATAAACTGAAGAAGGCTCTTTATGGTTTAAAACAAGCCCCTAGAGCATGGTATGAGAGACTGAGCAATTTCCTAACTGAAAAGGGGATCAATAGAGGCAAAGTTGACACAACTTTATTTACTAAGAAAGAAAATAGAGATTTACTAATTGTTCAAATCTATGTTGATGATATCATTTTTGGTGCTACTAATGAAGCTCTTTGCAAGAAATTTTCTGAGTTAATGCAGGGCGAATTCGAGATGTCTATGATGGGAGAACTTAACTTCTTCCTTGGACTGCAAATCAGACAACTTCATGATGGTATCTTTCTCAGTCAATCCAAGTATCTAAAAGAGCTGTTAAAGAAGTTTGGAATGGAGAGTGCCAAACCAATGGGAACACCTATGGCAACTGCAACGAAACTAGACATGGATGAGAATGGGAAGATGTTTGACATTACTCAGTACAGAAGAATGATTGGATCCTTGCTGTACCTAACTGCCAGCAGACCTAACATTGTGTTCAGTGTCTGTATGTGTGCCAGGTTCCAATCATGCCCTAAAGAAACCCATGCAACAGCTGTGAAAAGAATATTCAGATATCTTATTGGAACATCACAAATGGGTCTCTGGTATCCAAAGGGCAATGGAGAAGATCTCAAAGGATACACTGACGCTGATTTTGCAGGATCCAAAACAGACAGAAAAAGTACAAGTGGAACCTGTCAGTTTCTTGGAGGATCCCTGGTTTCATGGTTCAGCAAAAAGCAAAACAGTATGGCCTTATCCACTGCAGAAGCTGAGTATGTTGCAGCTGGAAGTTGTTGTGCCCAAGTCATCTGGATGAAGCAGCAGCTTGAAGATCTTGAGGTTAAATTGAAAGAGATTCCAATCATGTGTGACAACCAAAGTGCTATAAATATCACCAAGAATCCTGTCATGCATTCAAGGACAAAACACATTGAAGTTAGGCACCACTTCATAAGGGATCACGTTCTGAAAAGAGAAGTCAGATTGGAATACATCCCAACAGAGAATCAAGTTGCTGACATACTCACAAAGCCTCTATCAGAAGATAGGCATTACAAAATAAGAAGAGAACTGGGTATGGTAAATCCTAGTGAACTGTAAGTTATTATCTTGTAATCCTGTTTTCAAAGAGTTCATCTTTAAAACAAATTCTAACTTTAGCATCGGAGTATGTTTAATTTAAGTTGCAAGTGCTCCACACAAGATTTAATGGCAAGAAACTTGAAGATTGGAGCACACAAGAATGGAACAACCAGAAAATGAAGTAAATGATGAAAATTCTAAGTTCTGGATCCATTCTGTAAGTTTTTAAAGATGAAATTCATATTTTAATTTGTGTTAGACATATTTTGCTTCATAAACTGTGCTTTTGACATGGTCAATATGGTCAACATTCGAATTTCGGTTGACTAACAGATGAACTTCGGCCTGTTATGCTTTGGAATAGTTCTCGGTGTTGCCTCGAAATTTGTCTGTTGGATCTTGAAGGTTCAAATTTTCAAAAACAAAAATTTCATGGTTATGATTGTCCATCACTGTTATTCTAATTTTCACTTCTTAACTCACGAATGTTGGATAACCTTTACAAAAGTTGAAAAATTTGAAGTTACAGTTCAAAATTCGTCTGTTGAATCATGTTCTTCATGTTGGATGCTTGAAAGATGAAGTTCTGTATGCTTAATTCATCTGTTGATTAATGGTTTGATTGATGCCTGCCTTTTTCTTTTCAACATTCGAACTTTGGTGGAACAAAATTCGTCTGTTGTGCTGATATTGCTTGATTCAAGCCACTGTCAGACGAACTTTCAGGATGAAAATTCGTCAGTCAGTAAGCTGTGCTGAATGGTTTAACTTGTAACTGCCTGAACTTCGAATTTTGACCCCTCAAAATTCGTCTGTCAGGCGGTTACATACGTTAAATGCAATGGTTTTCCAAAGAACAGACGCAACCCTATTTGTAACCTCTCTAAGTCTGTTCTGATTTTCTCTTCAATCCTCATAACTCCTGACCAAAAACTGTCATTCTTCACTGATTAAGCTTCCATTCGCATCCTATAAACCTATTCTTAGCCACATTCTGCATCATTCAACCGAAAAATGGCAAAAGTCAAAATTCCTGGAGCAAGAAAAGCTGTGGCCCATCAAAAGAGGAGTATTAAATCTCAATATGCTACCAAGGAAGGAGAGAAATCCAAGAGAAAGGCCGAATCCAGTAAGGCAACTCCTTCTAAACGCCAAAAATCTTCATCCAAAGCAGAATCTCAAAAAGTTGGACCCTCTTCTTCAAAAAGTACAGAACCTTCTGTCCCTGCTGTTGCTTCTTTTGATTCTTCCAGTACTGAATCTGGAGAGTATGAAATGACGACACTGCCACTATGGAGCACTCCTGAGATTCAAGAAGAGTACACTACCAAGTTTGCTAACAAAAAGGTAATCAAGCCTTACTGTGTAAATGTGGAACAATTTCTGATATCCAACAACTTTGATGCTGTATTATGGTTGTTAAGATTTAAAAATCTGTTGGAAATTGCTGAAAAATATGATGATGAGGTAGTAAAGACTTGGTATGCCTCTCTTCAATATAGTAGCAAGAAAGTGAAATGGGAGGTCACCTTGAGATCAAGGACCATTTGGCTTGCTGATGAAACCTTTAATGAGGTGCTGGAAATCCCAAGACAAGATGGGCTGAAAGTTGACATCACAGCCTCTGGATATATGGATGAGGCAAGTACAGTTGATGAAGAAGGTGGACCCTTCTTGAACTATAAGGAGAGCACCATTTTGGACACCCTATTTAGGAGAAGGGAGAATAGGCCAACAATAAATCTGTTGAAGCCCACAGACCTAAGTGTTCAAGTAAGGATCCTGTACTACATAGTGTCCAGGATCATATTCAACAAGGGTGGCAGGTTTAATTTGATAACAAGGGTAGAGGCTCATCTGATGACTGCTATCATTCGTGGGAAGCTGATTAATTTGGGTCATATCATCCTCCAGCGAATGATAAAGGCAAGGGATCAGAGGAAGAATTCCACATTCCCCTATGTAGCAATTATTTCAAGAATCCTGCAGCATGCTAGGATTCAACACATTGAAAAGGGGAAAGGGAAACTCACCGAGGCATTCAAAGAAGAGGAATTGCAAAGGATGGGTATTGAAAGAGATGAAGGCAGATGGGTTGGAAAGGGAGTAGGGAAATCTGAAGACTTGTTCTTTGTTGCTGATGCATCCCTCCAACAAGAAGACACTTCTGAGGCCCCTGGCAGATATGTACCTTAGCCTTCTCAGCCAATTCCATCTCCCTCCAGGCCTACTCACCCTCCTTCCACTCCCTCCTCACGGGCCAAACCTACAAAGATCACTGAGTTGTTTGACAGTCTGTCAACACTCATTCTCAGCATTAAGGATGAGCAAAATGCCAAATTTTCTCATCTACAAGATCAGATCCATCAGTTGGCTGTGAATATGAAGGTGGTGGCTGATGCTTATGAAGATATTAGAAATGCAATTCCTACCTCTTCAGCTTTACCTCAGCCTGGTATCCCTGAACCTGCTCTGTCTCCAACTCCTGAGCCTCCAAGCCCCTTCGAGATTGCCTCCTCTGACCATGATGGTGATACAGATGGTACTGGTGCAATGAGGACACCAAGTCCTGGTCCACCCCTGGACTATGGATTGGAAGAAGAAGGACTTCAAGAAACAAGCCCTCTTGAGCCTATGCAAGAAGATGCTCCGGATTCAATTCTGTCCATTCAAGAATCAGAGCAAGTTTAAAGACTGGTTGCAGCCATTTCAACCTCTTCTATGCCAGAAGGAGCAAGCAATGAGGAAAGGAGCATTGTACCTATTATTGATTATCTTGGTATTGCTCACAATGCTCTGTTGCAAGCTCAAAGGAGAAGGATGGAAGAATTGTTTCCTCCTGCTGAACCAGCTTCTCTTTCTATTGCTGCTTATGGGCTCTCAAAGGAACAGAGAGCTCAACTAGCTCTTTCTAGGCAGGAAATGCAAGTGCTGCTGGAGGTCTCTGATGATGATGATGATGATGAAGAGCCTGCTGAGCCTTCTGCACCAGTTTAACCAGAGATTCCTTTTGCTCCTGTCCCTCTTCATGCTGTTCCTCTCACTCAGATTCCTCCTCCAATGGACTTTGTTGGCCTTCCTGATGATGCCAAAAAGGGGGAGAAGATAAAGCAAACTGGACTAAGCAAGCTGGAAAATCTACTGAGCCATCTGGAAAAGGAAAGACGTACAACAAGAAGACTAAGCCAAAGAAAAAGTGATGTTTTTAGATCTTAGGCTGAATCCTCTTGCTGTATCTTGTTTTAGTTGTTGTATCTTGTATTAGTTGTTTAATTGTATTTGGTTGTTTGATATTTTTGAGAACTGCTCTTTAATTGGAATATATATGGCAACAATTTGATTAAATGAATTATGTTTTTGATTGCAATGATATGGGCTTTGAATCTCTTCACTTAATCTGTTGAAAATGATATCTTATGAACTTTAATGCATATGTTGAGGGGGAGCTTGTGAAAGTAAACCCAAGTACTAACCGAGTGTGTGAGTTGTTTTGTCATCATCAAAAAGGGGGAGAATGTTGAATCAAGAGTTTTGATGATTCCAAACCAACACTCAAGAGCTCGGATTGAAAATATCAAAGGAGATCAAAGTTGTTTCAAGTGAAGATTTTCTGAGTATTTGCTGATAGATCCTGTGTAGGATCTTTAGTTTTAGTTGTGATTGGGTAAAAGATTTTAATTTGAGAAAAAGATGTTTTCAAACCTTGATTTTGTGTTAAATCTTGAATTATTTGAAAAACACCCACAAACAGACGAAGTTTGAAAGTTTAAACTTAACTGTCAAGTTGGAAATTCGAACTTTGCCTTAGGAAATTCGAATTTCGAGCTAAAACTGAATAAGTCTGAAGAGATGGCTCTCTGTCAGATGAATTTTGATTGTTCAACATTCCAATTTTCATCTAAGTCTGAGAGAAGTTTCCTTGAAACAGACGAACTTTGGTTCTTCAAAATTCGAATTTCAGACAAAACAAAATTTGAGAAAATAGAAGAAATTCATCAGAAACTTTGTTAAAGTTCATCTGAGATCAAGAATGATTTAAGTTTCAAAACTGCTCTCTGACAGACGAACTTTGAACATTAAAATTCAAATTTTAGAAGCTAAGTTCTTGAGTCTGTTGAAGTGAAACATAGACATACGAATGATGTGAACTTGCAACATTCGAATGATAAAGTTAGTCTGAAAAGAGTCTCTCTGACAGACGAACTTCACTCTTCAACATTCAAATTTTGAAGAAAATGAACTACTGTGCCACCTTTTCACGTACTGGGAACAGACGAATTTTGGGCTTCCAAAATTCGAATTTCGAGGGCACTGTAGCAAATTGAAAACACTGTTCACACTTAACCGAAAAACTTTCTTCTTGAAAATTCGTATGTCACATTGTAAAAATGTTCTACAAGTTTCAAAATTCGAATTTCACATCATGAACAGATGAACTTCGTGCTGTAACGTTGAAAGCTTTAACCTTCGGTTCCTTCGAAATTTGTCTGTTGACCAACCAAAATTCAAATTTTAGTATGTCCGAAGCATTAAATGCGGTTGGTTAAAGGATAGTTTTTCAGAGTAACCATTGGATAACTTCTCCAACGGATAGATTAAAGTCTCTAACGGACATTTGAGACCTAAACATATAAATACAACAACATTTGAAGTTGTGGGTAATGAATCTAACTTGTATATAACAAATTTCTGTCAAAACTTCTTCTCAAGAGCTTTTACCCTCTCAACTCCAATATTTGTACTTTAACCTTCAAATCAACTCTATTCAAGAGAGTTATTTCTTTGTAAACAATCTACTCTTCATCTATAAGATAGATTTACTTGTGAGGGGAAATCACAAGGGGATTGGGAAGCACATTGTGAGAGTGCTTAGAGTGTTTGAGAGAGCTCCAGAAATAGAGCATACTCATGTACTGTGGCATTAGCAAGAAGCCTGTTGAATTCTTGCTGTATAGTGGATAAATCTCAAGAGTTGTCTTAGGGACTGGAAGTAGGTCAAGTGGATAGACCAAACCAGAATAAATCACTGAGTTTTCTTCTCCTTATCTTTACTTTTCAGCTTGCTCTGTTTTATAAGTTGCCTTCATTACACTGTGCTATCCTCACTCATTTCAGTTTGTGCAGAAAAATTTCAATCTTCCCAATTCACTCCCCCTCTTGGGAAGTCAGCCTTGCTAACATCCAATTCATCTTCCATCTTTCTTCTTAATCCCCATCCTTTGCAGCTTTTCTTCCTTGAAGATTTCAGTAGGCTTTCCTTTCCCTTTTTCAAGATGTTGAATTCTAGCATATTGAAGGATCCTCGAGATGATTGCTGCATAAGGAAGTGTGGAGTCTTTCCTCTGATCCCTAGCCATGATCATGCATTGAAGAATGATATGTCCCATGTTGATAAGCTTTCCACGCATGATTGCTTCCATTATATGTGCCTCTGCCCTTGTGATCAGATTGAAGCTACCTCCTTTGTTGAAGATAATCTTAGACACTATGTAGTATAGGATTCTCACTTGAGTACTGAGGTCAGTGGGCTTAAGCAAACTTATGGGTGGCCTATTCTCCTTTCTTATGAATAAAGTGTTCAGGATTGTGCTCTCCTTGTAGTTTGGGAAAGGTCCATCTACTTCATCAGCAGTCTCTGCCTCATCCATGTACCCAGAATCAATAATGTCAATCTTCAAGCCATCTTGCCCTGGAATTTCTAACACCTCGTTAAGGGTTTCATTTGTTAGCCAGATGGTCCTTGATCTTAGATTGACTTCCCACTTTCTCTTCTTGCTGTTGTATTTTAGAGAGGCATACCGGGTCTTGACTACCTCATCATCATACCTCTCCAATATCTCTAACAAATTCTTGTATCTCATCATCCAAAGCCCGGCATCAAAGTTGTTAGAGAATAAAAATTCTTCCATATTGACACAGTGAGGCTTGATCGCCTTCTTGCTCACAAACTTGGTCCTGTATTCCTCTTGAATGTGAGCATTGCTCCATAATGGTAATGTGATCAGCTCGTATTCTCCAGATTCAGTATGGGAGGAGGTGGAAGCAACAGCAGCAGTAGCAAGAGTAGCAGGAGCCGAGGGCTCTGTTTTCTATGAAGAAGACGGTCCAACTTTCTTTGAATCAGGCTTTGGTGTTGCTTTCTGCCTTTTGGAGGGGGTTGCTTTACTGGATTCACCTTTTCTTTTCAGTTTCTCACTCTCTTTTGAGGCGTATTGAGATTTCACTGATCTCTTTGGCCGAGATTCTCCCTTTCCAACTTCGAGATTTTTCACTCTTTCCATTTTCGTGGTTGAATGATTCAGAATGAAGCAAGGAATGCATTTATAGGCTGCAAAGAGAAGTTTAATTGGTGGAAGATGAAGATTTACTGTCAAAATTAAAGCGTATTGAAGAGAGAATTTGAACAGACTTACGAAGTAGATGAATAGGGTTGCGTCTGTTCAGAGGATAACCGTTGGTTTTAAAGTGTGTAACCACAAGACAGACAAATTTTGAGAGATCAAAATTCAAACTTCTAGCAGTTACAAGTTAACCCATTCAGCAAAGCTTATTGACAGACAAATTTTATTCTGAAAGTTTTTTTGACAGAGGCTTGGTTCAAATAATAAAAGATGAACAAATGAACTTTGTTCCAATAAAGTTCGAATTTCAAAGAACAGTTAGCAAGCAATTATCAATACAACAAACAACTGAAAAATTTTAATTATGAAAATTCATCTTTCAAAGATTCAATAATGTGAGCATGTTTCAACAAACGAATTTTAAATCAGAAATTTGAATTTTAGCATTTTGTAAAAAGTTTCCAACATGCCTACTTTGAGAAATGGAAATTCGTATAATTTTCATGTTGGACAAAGATAACATTGGAACTTTATTTTTGAAAATTTGAATTTTCATAGACCAACAGACGAATTTCGAAGGACCACCGAGAACTGTTACAATGTAAAGTAAGCTGAAGTTCATCTGATAGGCATCAAAATTCGAATGTTAAGCATATTGACTTGTTCAAAAACACAATTTATCAAGGAAATTTATCTAATACACATCTAAAGTGTAATTTTAACTTAATAAACGTATAGAATGGATCCAGAAGCTCAGATTTTAAGCTTTCTTTTTCACTTTTTGACTATTCCACTCTGGAGTGCTCCATTTTTCAGATTTATTGACATTGAAACTTATGAGGAGCACCTGCAACTTGAATTAAACATAATCCGATGCTAAAGTTAGAATTAAATTAATGTCAGAAATTCTTAAAACAGATTTGAACAAGGATTTACTTACAATTTATTGGGATTTACCATACCTAATTCTCTTCTGATTTTGCAATGCCTATCTTCTGAAAGAGGCTTTGCCAAAATGTCAGCAACTTGATCTACTGTTTGGATGTATTCTAATATGATTTCTCCTTTCAGAACATGATCCCTTATGAAGTGGTGCCTAACTTTAATATGCTTTGTCCTTGAATACATGACAGGATTCTTTGTGATGTTGATGTCACTTTGGTTGTCACACATTATTAGTATTTCCTTCATCTCAATCTCAAGATCTTCAAGCTACTGTTTCATCCAGATGACTTGGGCATAATAGCTTCCAGCAGCAACATATTCAGCTTCGGCCGTGGATAAGGTTACACTGTTTTGCTTCGTGCTAAACCATGAGACCAAGGATCCTCCAAGAAACTGACATGTTCTACTTGTGCTTTTCCTGTTAGTTTTGGATCCTGCAAAGTCAGCATCAGTGTATCCTTTGAGATCTTCTCCATTGCCCTTTGGATACTAAAGACCTATCTATGATGTTCCAATAAGATATCTGAAGGTACGCTTCATAGCAGTTGCATGAGTTTCTTTGGGACATGACTGGAACCTTGCACACATATAGACACTGAACATGATGTTAGGTCTGCTGGTAGTTAGGTATAGTAGAGATCCAATCATCCTTCTATACTGAGTTATGTCAAACATTTTTCCTCCTTTTATCCATATCAAGCTTGGTTGCAGTAGCCATAAGTGTTCCCATGCCAAACCTTTTCAGCAATTCCTTCAGATACTTGGATTGATTTAGAAAGATACCATTATCACATTCCTTAATTTGTAATCCAAGGAAGAAGTTAAGCTCACCCATCATTAACATTTCGAATTCTCCCTGCATTAGCTTAGAAAAATTCTTGCAAAGATATTCATTAGTAGCACCGTATATAATATCATCAACATAAATTTGAACAATAAGTAAATCTTTATTTTCTTTCTTAGTGAACAAAGTAGTATCTACTTTTCCTCTATTAGACCCCTTTTTAGTTAGAAAATTACTTAATCTTTCATACTATGCTCTAGGGGCTTGCTTTAAACCGTAAAGAGCTTTCTTTAGTTTATAAACATGGTTTAGTTTTGCAGAATCCTCAAAGCCTGGAGGTTGGTCTACATAAACTTCTCCCATGATATATCCATTAAGAAAAGCACTCTTTACATCCATTTGATATAACATTATATTCTTCATGCATGCATATGCTAAGAGAATTCTAATTGCTTCTAATCTAGCCATTAGAGCAAAGGTTTCTTCAAAATCAATTCCTTCTTCTTGATTATATCCTTTAGCAACCAATCTAGCTTTATTTCTTATTATTAATCCAGATTCATCAAGCTTATTTCTTAAAACCCATTTAGTGCCAATGACAGGATGATTTTTGGGTCTGGGCACTAAATCCCAAACTTGATTCCTTTCAAACTGATTCAACTCTTCTTACATAGCTAAAATCTAGTGTTCATCAGTTAAGGCTTCTTCAGTACATTTAGGTTCAATTTGAGAAATAAAAGCACAGTTTATTATTTGATCCCTTAACTATTTTCTGGTTTTAACTTTATCTTGAACATCCCCAATTACTTGATTAACAGGATGATTCCTTTGATATCTCCAAGCTCTAGGGAGTTCTTGAGATATTTCTTCGTTGTTCTCATCCTCAAAGTCTTTCTCCTGAATATCTTCCTCTATGTTAATAGATTCAGATATTTTTGGAGGTTCAACTTTATCTTCCTTAGAAAGATCTAAGTTCTTAAGGTTTGAAATAAGATCATCTTCACCAGTGACATGCTTGGAAATAGTTTCATTTTCAATAAACACTACAAGCACAGATTCTTGTACTAATTTAGATTTTTTATTAAAAATCCTATATGCTTTACTCCTACTAGAGTAGCCCATAAATATACCTTCATCAGATTTGGCATCAAACTTACCCAAATTCTCCTTTCCATTGTTGTGGATGAAGCACTTACAGCCAAATACATGTAGATGTGAGAGGTTTGGCTTTCTTCCTTTGTATAGTTCATAAGGAGTCTTCCCAAGAATTGGTCTGTTGTAGGCTCTATTTATGATGTAACTTGTTGTGTTTAATGCATCAGCCCAGAATACTTGAGAGAGTTCCTTTTCATTCAGTATAGCTCTTACCATCTCTCCAATTATTCTGTTCTTCCTTTCCACCACTCCATTTTGTTGAGGAGTTCTTGGGGCTGAGAAGTTATGATCAATTCCATACTCATCACAATACTCCAGGAAGTATGTATTTTCAAATTCTCCTCCATGATCAGACCTGATAGAAATAATAGAAATACCTTTCTCATTTTGCACTTTCTTAGCTAAGGATACAAATGCTTCAAACGTACCACTTTTAGTAGAAAGAAACAATGTCCAGGTAAATCTAGAGTAATCATCCACAATTACAAGAACATATAGATTTCCACCAATACTCTTAACTTTAGATGGTCCTATCAGATCCATATGTAATAGTTACAGAGGTCTAGATGTGGTGACTACGTTTTTAGATTTAAATGATGATTTAGTTTGTTTTCCTCTTAGGCATGTATCACACTTTTTGTCTTTTTCAAAAGAGATTTTTGGTAGGCCAGTGACTAACTCATTTTTAACCAGTTTTGATAGTTGATTCATGTTAACCTATGCTAATCTTCTATGCCATAACCAACTGTCATTATCCTGACTAATCAAACATACAGAATCTAAGGGAGGAAGTTCATCAAGATCAATAGTATAATAGTTACCATCCATTTGAGCCTTGAGGATTATTTTGTGATCACTTTTTCAGATGACTAGGCAAAACTTTGAGTCAAATAGTACCTAGTTTCCTTTGTCACATGTCTGACTCACGCTTAGCAGATTGTGGTTGAGACCAATTACAAACAGCACCTCTTCAATGGATATTTCAGGATTCTTGCCCAAAATGACAATGCCAACTATTTTGCCATATTGATCACCTCTAAAGGTCACCTTTTCTCCATTTTTGTCTCTAAGGGTGATGAACTTCTCCTTATCACCAGTCATATGATTTGACCAGGCACTGTCCATATACCATTTATTGTTCTTTCTAGCTTTAAGACAAATCTACAAAATAAAGTTCATATTTTCTTTTTAGGTACCTAAATTTGCTTAGGTCCTTTTCTGTCAGTAGTATTTTTCCTAGATACAGATGTACCTTTGGGAATCCATTTAACCTTCCTATCAAGTCCATTTTTCTTTAAAGCTCATGAACTGGAAATATGCCCCTTCTTGTTACAGAAGTGACAGGTGGTAAAAGAACTGCTAGATTAAGATGTTGGAAGAAAGCAGTGGAGATAATATTTTTGTTTTACATGCTTTGGTTGATCATAGGATTCAATATGTCATGTAATATGATCTTTCTTTTTACTGCCACTAGAATGCACAAAATGTCTCATGTACACGTTTTGATTTTTCTTCCTAATCTTTTCTTTTACTTCACAGGAGTCATAGCCAAGTCCAGCCTTTCCCTGTGTTATTCTCTGACTTCCCATTGAAGCAAATAACATATCTTTTCCTTTAGTAAGTCCGGACATGCATTTCGCCAGATAGTCATTGGTTTGCTTTAATTCAATGCATGACTTAAAGCTAGCAGATTCAACAATATGCAGATAAGTAGTTTCAGAGATGTTATGCTGAGATTCTAACTTGTTAATCTTTCTCTTAGGTTGTTTGAGTTCTTTGGCAGTCTGAATGAACTCATCATGCAATTCATGAAATGCATCCAGTAATTCGGAATAGGAAGGTTCACATTCATATATCTCATCTTCCTGATCACTGTTGGATGGGATTTCAGCTTCTTCAGATGCAAGTGCCATAAGACAGATGTTGGCAATCTTATCTTCATCATCTTCTTCTTCATCTGAGCTATTGCCCCAGATTACCTTTGTCTGCAGCTTTCTTTTCTTTTTCTTGTTTCTTGAGTAATTGTGGACAATCCCATTTGATATGTCCTTGCTTCTTGCACTCGTAACAAGTGACAGGTTCTTTTCCTTCTTTCTTGCTATCTCCAGCTGCTCCTTTCTTGAAGAATTTCTTGTTTCTTTTATTGTTGTAAAATCTTCCAAATTTTCTAACTATCATAGCCAGAGTTTCTTCATCTAGCTCATCTCCATCGTCAGATTCTTCTTCTTTTTCCTCAGCAACTTTTAGAGCAAGACCCTTCTTCTTTCTGTCTTGACCTACCTCCTTGAGAGCCTTCATCTTTCCCTCATATTCTTCGAGGCTACCGAAAAGGGCTGTGATAGAGGCCATTGATTCTCCTCTAGCTTCCTCTATTGCAGTTACTTTGGGTTACCATTCCAGAGGAAAAGCTCTGAGGATCTTTCTGACCTTCTTTGTCTGAGTGCACTCTTTGCCAAGACTTTTCAATTGATTTATGATGAGGGTAAATCTCTTTTGCAGTTGTTTGACACTCTCTCCTTCAACCATTTTGAAGCTCTCGTATTCTCCGATGCAGGAGTTCAATTTGTTTTCTCTAACTACAAATGTTCCTTCGTGAGCAATTTCCAAGGTGTCCCACATATCCTTGGCTGTGGAGCATTGTGAGACCCTATAGAATTCGTCTTGATTTAATACACTGACCAAGCAGTGTTTTGCCTTGAAGTTCAGCAAGACTCTCCTTCTATCTTCCTCATTCCATTCAGCTTCTGGCTTTTCTTTGTACTTCCCATCATCTTGCAATACTATTGGGACAAAAACTCCCTTCTAGATGACGGACTAGATGTCCAGATCAATGGACTAGAGATAGATTTGCATCCTCATCTTCCAGTATCAATAGTGTTCTCCACTTAGGCTAGGTGGTCTATTTGTGTTATTTCCCTCTAGTAGTATGCTTTCTCTGAAGCTAGGCATTGTATTTCCCTGACTATTAAATCCTTTGATTGGGAAACCAAGCTCTGATACCATTTGTTAGATATGCTGGCTTCCCAAGAGGGGGGTGAATTGGAAAGATTGAAATTTTCTACAAAACTTTAAGAAAGTGAGGAAAGCAAAGGTGACAGTAAAACAGAGTATAAATGAATAATCAGTAAAAGCAATAATAGAGAAGGGAAGACACAGATGTTTATCCTAATTCGGGGTCTCAATCTTAACCTACGTCCAGTCCCCAAGCCACTACTTGAGATTTTCCACTATCTTGCAAGAATTCAGTGGGCTTCGTGCAAATGCCACAGTACAGCTTATGATACTCTATTTTAGAGCTCACACTTTCTCTCTTTGCACTCTAGCTAAGTGCTTCCCCAATCCCTTGTGATATCCCCTCACAAAAAAATCTTTCTTCCAGATAAAGATAAGATTGTTTACAATGAATAAACTTTCTTAATTAGAGTGTATATGAAAGTTGTAGTACAAAGAATGAAATATGTGAGAGTAAGAGACTTTGCGTTGATGATTTGATAGAGTTTCAGTATTATAGAATTAAATTCATTATTCATAACTTCAAATGATATTGTATTTATAGATTTAAGTCTTAACTATACGTTAGAGACAAAATCTATCCATTGGAGAAGTTACCCAACGATTACTCTAAAAAACTATCTATTCACTAACTGCATTTAATGCTTCTGACACTTAAAGTTCAAATTTTGGTTGGCCAACAGACGAATTTTGCAAAGACCAAAAGCTGAAGACTTTAACGTTCAACATTCGAAGTTTGTCTGTCATGAAGCAAAGTTCGAATTTTGATTTTTGGAAAATATTTCAATGTTGGAACATACGAATTTTCAAGTTTAAAGTTCTTCTGGAAAGTATGAACAGTTGTTCCATTTTGCTACAATGCCCTTGAAATTCGAATTTCGATACTCAAAATCCGTCTGTCAGTGGACAGTTCAATAAGGCACGATAGTTCATCTATTCGAAACTTGAATTTTCAAAATGCAAAGTTCATCTGTCAGAGAGGTCTCTTTTCAGACTTAATACAAAGTTCAAATTTCTAAATACTGTCATTCGTATAGCAATATATCATTATAACAGGCTCACAAGCTTTGTTTCTAAAATTCAAATTTTCATGTTTAAAGTTCTTCTGTCAGTGAGCCATCTTGATGTTCTTTCCAAACTTAGTTTTCAGATGAACTTTGACATATCCTCAGACGAATTTTTCATTTTTCATATGTTATGCTTTGTCTGAAATTCGAATTTTCAAAAGCCCAAGTTTGTCTGTCAGAGAAAGCTCTTTTCAGACAAGTGTCAGAAATTGAATTTCTCAAGTCATAGTTTGTTTATCAGAGAATGCTCTTTTCAAACTTGTTCATTTTCAATACGAAAGTCGAATTTCTAAAGCCAAAGTTCGAATTTTCAAAACAGCATATCAGTATAAGTGTTTCAAACTTTGTCTGATAGTGGGTGTTTTTCAAATATTCCATGGGTTAACATAGAATCATAGTTTTAAAACATCTTTTTGCCAATTCAAAGTCTTATACTCAATTTAAACATAGCTGTAGATTCTACATCTATTCTTGTGCTGGTTTTTCCTGAATTTATCCACTTGAGATTATTTGTGCACCTTTGATATCTTCTCTCCAAGCTCTAGAAAGTTAGTTTGAAACCATCAAAACACTTGATTTAATAGTTTAGGTCCTGAACAGATTCCTACATTTATTAGCAAGGTGGTACAAGTTAAGCAATTTTTCACCAATAGAGGGTAACACTATCAAAAAGGGTTATGGAATGACACTATTGTAACACCTTATATTAGGGCCCATTTTCCATGTATTAGATCATTTTTTATGCCTTTTATCATGGTTAAGATACTAAAATCATAATATAATAAAAACAGAATTTTTCAAAATTTGAGGTACTATTCATTTGGCAATTTCCCTTTTACCTGATGAACTTTGAAAATTCACAAGTAAATCTAATAAATTCATCTTCAGGTGATTCAAGTCTCTAAAGTTTTATTAAATTCAGATCTACATGGAAAAAATATAAAACAGTAACTTCATTGGGCCAATTTGTACAGTAATTTCATGGATATTTATTATTCATTTGGTCATTGTTCTATCTTCCAATTTTCTGACCTCAAATTTGAAAAATCATATTTCATACTATTCTGTTCGAAATTATCCATACTCTATGTTATTAGAAATACCTACATGTCTACTTATAGGCATATTTTTATTATACATTTATTTCACTTACACAGAGCATATCATTAACTTAAATTGTGAAGGGTCAGAATTCTACTATTACTAGGACAGTTTTGGTAAAACTTACATACCTCTTGTTCTATAACTCCAATCACTTCCAAATTCATGGGATATAGATCTTAAGACATAGATATTTTTATACAAGTAAACCACTGAATTTTTGGAGCTTTATATGATTTTATGTTATCTTTTGAAATTTCCAGTACTTAACTTTTAGTTTCCAGTTTTCCCAATATTGTCCTATTCTGAACCCTAAATTTGAAAATTCACCATTTATTGTACACAACTCCAAATGGGGTGAATTAGGTGTCATATTAAAGCGTGAGATGCCCTCTATCTAGTATAAAAATCCCATAAATCTAACCTCATGTTAAGTACAGAAAAATGGCAAACTAAGCAGAGACATCTGGAAAATGCCCTGTTTCAATCTATATTGCAACTTGCTTACCAAAACCCATGCAAATGAACTGATTTTGGCATGAAACTTGGTAGAATATAAGTTCATATTCCAAAATTCAGAACTGGAAATTATTATACATTTTATACAATATTAACATAGTATTCACTATTTTAAAACTTCATATAAGACAAGGCACAAATAATAATTTATATCATAACATGACAGCTTGCACATCAACAACTCATCATTTTCTTCTTCATGCCTTTTGCTCCTTCCTTAGCTCTTTTGCATTGGTTCTCACTAGCATGGTTAGTTATTGAGGGGGGGAAGATTCAAAGAATCTCAGTAGCAATCACCATTCATGCAATCATATTATCACATTAAGCATATAATCATCATAAAACATCAAGTGAATACTTTTAAACATATATGCCATAATATTTTACAAAATTTTTGACGGAGTTTCATTTTGTATTTTGGACATCCTGGGGTCTCAAAACCTCTCAATTAACGCAGCCAACATTCTCAAAGCATCATAAATGATCATATCAAACAATAGGCAAGTCATCAAATTCATTGAAAATCACATGACAATATAAGGTAAGAATAGGTAAATTGCTACCTTAATGTATTCCCTTCCTTTCCAAACTTTGTGCACCTATTCTTTGGCTTACTTAAGCTTCCTTGAACCTATACATATCATCATTTAATCCATTTAGCCACTGATTTTCAGAATTATACAATACCATACACACTAAACCCTAACCTTTTCACTTAGTTTTCCTTTGATCTTTCTTTGTACAACACACATGTTCTTAAGGTTTTGGACCATGGAGAATCCATTTTTTAATTCAAAATCATGAAATTCCAACTCTAAATACTCCCCCTGTTCTGACCGAAATTGTGATAAAATGGAAGAAAAATATTTTCTTCAAAACACTTCAAACTAGCCATGGATTCTTGCTTCTAGTGGTTAATGTAAGCTTTTCCCTAAGTTTAATAGTTGATTAACCGATTTCCTTGCTTAATCATGCCATGGCTGAAACCCTAAGAGGATGGAGAAGAAAAACTATCCATGAAGTTTGCTCCAAATACTACAAATAGCAAGTTTGAAGTAGTAGAAGACTTACCTAGAACTTAAGCCTTCAACTTTCCCTTGAGCTCTCTCTTCTCCTTCACTCTTTTCTCTCCTTTCTTTCTTGTGTTTTTCAGCCCTCTGTTTGCTGCTGGAACTCTCGTGAAATGAAGTGGAAAGATGGTAATTAAATGGTTAATTAGATGGTTTAATGATATTGCTAATCATGGTTAATTAGCAAAAGTAACCATGCTTACTCTTTGGCCAAAAATTCAACAACTTCTTGAGGAAGTTTTACCAAAAATTCAAACTACCCAAGCTTCCCATTTTGCTCACCCAATGAGAGTGTTCCAAGTGTTTAGTATGCTCAATTTTTTCTAGTCCAGATATATCTTGAACAAGGTAATTTTTAACCATACCGATAAAACATCCTTTGTAGTAATTTAGCATTTTTGGGCTACAGAACTATTCCAATTTTATTCTTATATTTTCTTAATTATCCTATCACAAATGATATCTGTGTATGACCCATATCTTGTCCCGGTTTCATTTTAACTGTCCGTGGGGCTCACAATTTACTTTATCGGTTTACTGTTACTTTTGGAAACTCTGCACTAATTATTTCTTTATCCTTGAATATTAACCCTTAGTGCCATATGCCATTGGACTTCTCTCATTGAGGGCTTCATTTTGACAGTAATTTTGCATATTTACAAAATTATCCCTGACCCAAGGTTAAAGTATAATTTTTGAAACTTTCGGGTCATTAGGTGTAATTTTTCCCAAGACATTTCCAATCTCATTCCATGTAATTTTTATGAATTTAGGGACATGAATGTCCTTTTCATAATTTTTTAGTGGTAAAAATATAATTTTCTCATTTTTTCGTCCAACTAGAAAAAATGACCTCTTTGCCTTTTTTCATGCAAAACGGTGTCTGCCTATTTTTATAAAATCCCTATATATTTCTAGATATTTTAGCTTTCTTGGGATGTTACAACTATGGTTGGACAGATTCCTACACATATTTTCTGAACACCCATCAAGGCTAAGATGGAAGGACCAAAGTTTCTAGATCTTGAGCATTGTGTTAAAGCTTATACAGTTGAGGGTAATGTTCGAGCTGAGATGCTGAGGTGCAAGAAGCCTAGACCACTAGCTGATGATGTTGAGTTCTTCCGGCCATATGATGATAGCGAGAAGACACTAGAGATAGTGACTAAATGTTATGAGGGTAGCTTGCAAAGCTATTGGGAGTCTCAGATGCTGACTTTCCTTGATTTAGTTAATTATGGAAGATATTATTGGGAAAGACAGGGAAGGCATTACTACGAGCCAGAATAGGTCAACACTACTATAGAAGTGTTACTAGTAGATGACATATACTGGGGGCAAGTGAGAGATGAGCTTATAAGATATTGGTCAGAGAATACGACAGCATGTGTTTGTGAGATAGCACACAAAGAGGAGATCCTAAGGAAGCAGAATCAAGCTTTGAGATGCCTTGAGGGCTAGTTATGAGATGTTCATGTAAATATGTATAAATGTGAATAGTAGAACTGCTAATTTGGATGTATAAGTAGTTAGATGTTAAAAGTTTAGAGCTATATCAATATTTTTGAAATATGAAAACTTATATGTACAAAGTTGCTATATGTGAATGAAATGTTTTGTTTTGCATATTCTTGGTGCAATTGCTTTATATTTATGAATTAAATTGTCAATATAGTTAAAGATGGTTCAAACAAGATGATAGATTTAGGCAAGGAGGACTGAATGTGCAGAGAAATACTATTACTCAAGGAGAAAGTAGTCAAAAAAGAAAGAAGCCTTAGGATGGTAACAATAGAAAGTCAAAGAGAGGTGGCAGGCAAAGAGGACTAAATGTGCAGAGAAATGCTCAAATACCAATATGCAACTAGTGTGGAAGGGCTCATGGAGGAAAAGTTTGCTATACTAGTCAGAACGTGTGCTTCAAATGTGGAAAAGTAGGACATTATGCTCGGGACTGTATGGTTGAAGTAGCTAATCCTAGATCACAAGCACAAGTGAGAGTTTTTGCCCTCACTCAGCAAGAGGCTCGTAAGTCACCTAATTTAATCGAAGGTTTGATTAAGATTAATGATTATCTTGTTAAAGTATTATTTGATTTAGGTGCTAGCCACTCATTTATATCTTATGACTGTGCTAAGAGTTTAGGTATAGTAGTCACTATATTGCCATATGATTTACATATATCTACCCGACAGGAAACAAAGCTATGACCACCTATGTGTAAGTCAATTGTGTGGTCCAGTATGGGCATTGTTATTTGACCATAGATTTAATTTGCATGCCTTTCCTTGATATTGATGTTATGATTGGAATGAATTGGCTGTCTGCCAATAATGTTCTCCTTGACTATAGAAATAGAACTAGTTTTCTTTTTCAGAAGTGTGAAAGTAGAATAGGGTATTAAGGAGATCCTAGTGGTGATAGAATTTCCAAAAAGTGCTTCTGAAAGAGATTAATTGTCTGCCCCTTGAAAGAGAGGTTGAATTTTCTATTAACCTAGTGCCAGGAACATCCCCTATTTCAAAGTCACCATATAGGATAGTACCTAATGAGATGGCTGAGTTAAAAAAGGAGATTGTGGAATTACTTGAGAAAGGATTTATTAGGCCAAGTATTTCTCCATGGGGTGCTCCAGTGCTATTTGTGAGAAAAAAATGGGAATCTTAGACTCTACATTAATTATTGTGAGCTAAATAAAGTTACAATTAAAAATAAGTACCCATTGCCCATAATGGATGATTTATTAGACCAGTTGGTCAGGGCATGTGTGTTTTTTGAAATTAATTTAAGATCTAGGTACCATTAGCTCTGGGTCAAGGTAAAAGATGTTCCTAAGACTGCTTTCCGAACTAGGTATGGGTATTATGAATTTCTTGTTATGCCATTTGTTCTGACAAATGCACCCGCAATTTTCATTGACTACATGAATCAAATTTTCGAGCCATATTTAGATAGATTTGTTATGGTCTTTATAGATGATATTTTAATATACTCCAAATCTTTATTAGAGCACAAAAACACATTTGATAATTGTCTTAACTTTGTTGAGAGAAAAGAGCTTGTATGCTAAACTCAGTAAATGTGAGTTTTGGGTTACTGAGGTATGATTTTTGGGTCATGTCTTCTCCAGGGATGGGGTTATAGTAAATCCAAGCAAAGTAGATGCTGTCCTAAAATAGGAGGGGCCCAAAACTATCACAAAGATAAGAAGTTTTCTGGGTTTAGCAAGCTATTATAGAAGATTTATTAAGGATTTTTCTCGAATTGTGTTGCCACTTAAGAGATTAACAAGGAAAGAGAAACCTTTTGTGTGAGATAGAGACTGCGAAAAGAGTTTTCATGATCTAAAACTTAGGTTAGCCTCTTCTCCTATATTAATCCTACCTAATCCCCAGAAACCATACGTGGTTTATTTAGATGCTAGCAAGCATGGATTGGGTTGTGTATTAGTGCAAGAAGGAAGAGTAGTAGCCTATGCTTCTCATCAATTAAAACCTCATGAAGAAAACTATCCTACCCATGATTTAGAATTTGCGGCTATGGTGTATGCTCTGAAAATATGGAGACATTATCTCTATGGTGTTGCCACTGAGATATTTTATGACCACAAAAGCCTCAAGTATTTAGAAGATTAGAAAGAACTTAACGCGAGGCAAAAAAGATGGATGGAATTGCTAAAAGATTATGAGCATTCAATAAAGTACCATCCAGGAAAAGCAAATGTTGTGGGCAATGCTTTGAGCAGAAAAGCCATCCATGTAGCCTACATGATGATTTTTGAAATCAAATTAATAGAAGATTTTAGAGATTTAAGTTTGTCGCTCGGGTTGCATGAGACTAAGATTGGAAATGAATTTTATGGAGAATTGAAACTGGCCCAACAAGCAGATAAGTTTGTTGAAGCAGTCAAGGGAAAAATGAAAAAGGGAGAAATGAAAGAATTCAATGTAACTATTGATGGCCTAATAAGACTTTGAAACTGAGTTTATATTCCTATAGTGGCAGAATTGAGAGAAGGAATTTGAGCATAAGTGCATCAAAGTAAGTACATGATTCATTCAGGTATTACAAAAATGTATCATAATTTGAAAAAGTTGTTTTGGTGGCCTGGTATGAAAAGTAATGTTACTCAGTATGTGGCTAAATGCCTGATCTGCTAAAAAGTAAAAACTAAACATCAAAAGCGATCAGGTATGTTGCTGTCTCTAGAAATCCCCGAGTGGAAGTGGGATAGTATCACAATGGATTTTGTAATAGGGTTACTGAGGACTTCTTCTAGATATGATGACATTTGGGTAATTGTTGATAGATTGACAAAGTCAGCGCATTTTCTAGCAATTAGGTTGACACACACACTTGATAAGTTGGTGATGGGAGACACGTTAGGAACCCGTCCTAAGAGCCTTCTTTGAGTTAAGGATCGTGCAACTCAAGGAAAGATAAATTAAACACAAGAACAACAAAGAATAACAATGAACAAAAACTGAAAATAAGAGACAATGAAAATAAGAAAACTGAAACAAAATATTGGTCGAAGGAAATAGACTCCAAGAGAACCCGTCTCTTGAATCCTAACTCTGGGACACCACAAGGATCACCACTCCTTGATTAAAAGATCTTAAAGTAGGAAAGAAAACAGGATCTCCTTAATTTTTGGAATTTTCCTAGGTAGCCATATCTCTTTTTCTTTCTTTCCTTTTTTTTTTAATTTTAGATACGAAATTTTTTAAGGCTGTAATCAATTCTTTTTTTTTCTCTCTCTCTCTCTTCTTTTGTTTTTAATCAATTTCAATTTTTTTTGGCAAAATTTGAATAGCAAGCAACTAAATTTCTGGGCAGATAACAAGCAACTCCACAATCTCATTGGAAACAAGAAACAAATATGGTAAGATCCTCTAGCAAAGAAAATGAAAAGAAGATGGATAGCAAAATTAGATTAGAGCACGCCACAACAAGAACAAAAGAAAAGGTCACAAAGTTTGGAAAATGGATCAAGAACATTGAACAAAATAGCAAGGCAACAATAGATGAACAGTGACAAATAGTTCTATGAACAAAGACAAATGAACAGTATAAATGAACAATACTATAATAAAGAAGACACTAAATGATCAAATTGATTCTCTTTCATATTAGATTCAAGAGGAATTGGGGACTCATAACACACGAATGGACTAAATAAATTATAAAAGTCAGAGATAAAGTAAGAAGGATGAAGAAGATAAAAAGAAGGAACATATGGAAGATATGAAGGAAGGAGTTGGAAAGAAACTACCTTGAACTCTCCTTTACTTAAACAAATCACAATTGCTTTTGCCTCATTATTCTCATCTTTTCTCAAACTCTCCTTTTCCTTTCTCTTTTCTCTCTTTTTCATTCTTCTCTCAAGTTTCTTTTCACTTATTTGTTTTCCTCTTTTTTCATTTCTCTGTACTCTTTCTTTTCTCAGTTGTTTTCCACTCTTATTTTTTCTACTTATATTCTTCTCATTTTTATTTTTCCTTTCAAGCTCACTTTTGATTTTCTTATGATTTTCATATATTTGAATACAATGTGTTCCATGGGCTTTCTTTACTTTAAAAGAACAACTATCATCAAATAACCATGGATGCCCAAACACCATATCAACATTGTCAACTTCATCACACACTTGAGAACTATTTTCTAATGGCATAGCAATGCGAGTACCATTGTAAACAAGCATACCACTATCAACAAAGTTCTCTATTACCTCACTAGTAACATCTAGAACAGTTGTCTCCACTAATGGTGGTAAATAATCATGACCAATCCCATCAACGATATCATCAACATTTTCCTCCCTGGGATTCTCAAGAATATCATACTCTAACTCATAAGAAACATAATCAACACAAGGATTTTGAGAATTAGAAGTACCTTCGATAGTAGTTGATTCTCTTGTTTCAACATCTATTCTAGATGTTAAGCAATACATCTCCTTCATTTGATCTTTTCACCCCAAACGAAAATCACTTGAACTTGGAATTGAAATTTGTACCTTAGAAGTTTGCTCCTTTTCACAAGTTGGAAGATACTCATAGAATAGTGGTATGGTGCATACTTTTGCTTCAAAATGAGCTTCATGCTATTCCAAGTATCATACTGTTTTTCTTCACGAAGATGCTCTCTTTCAAATCATTCCCACCAAACTTTGGCTTTTCCTTTTAAGTGAAAAGTAGCTAATTTCACTCTCTCAGACTCGAAGTATTGATAGTCTTCAAACCATTGTTCAATTTTTCCTTCTCACTCCAAGTACATATCAGGACCATTCTCTCCACATAATTTTGGAATGTTCAATTTAACATCTTTTTTCCATGAAGAAACTTGCATGCTATCCAATTTGGCATTCAACTTCTTGATTTGATTATTGAAAGCTCTAATTAAAGCTTTAAGATCAAATTCATTACCATCCATGCTTAAAACCTAAAATGTTAGTGAATAGGAGACAAGGAAAGGACCTTGCACACTCTCTCACGTGTTTCACTCAACAACGATGCAAATTCACTTGTGTTTTGCACACTTTAAAGGCTTTTTCCGGAAATGATATAATTACACTCTTGCCTTTTACCACTCACTCTTGCTTCCTATGAGAGTGCAAAATTGAATTTGAACTTAAAATCAAGAAGCAATGTTTTAAGTGGCAATCTTGAAGTCAACGATCCAAAATTCGAATTCTCAAAGGAACCTAAAGTGATAATGACCAACAAACAAATATGGTTTTTTTCTCTTTGTTTTAAGCAAAAGAAGCAATTTCCAGCCAAGAAAAGAAAAGAAAAACTAGAAATTAAGACAACAAAGAACACTAAACAATAAAGGAAGAAAATGGTGTTAAAACAAAGGACTACAACAAATAAGGGAAAGAAAGCTGAAAGGATTTAGACAGAATTTACTAGAAGAGTAGAATTCTGAAGAGGAAATAAATATAGAGTCTTACCACTTAAAATGGGTGATTGTGAATGAATGCTCAAAGACCAATTCTCTTTTCCTTCAAAGATTTGATTGAAATCAGAAAAGGAACTATTAAATTCAATAGGATTAGTGCCCAATTACCAAAAGGGCAACTTGCAATTCAAAAGTATTAACAATTAGGATCGTTTGATTGAAGGAACTCAATTTTGGGAATAAACAAGATCTCCTCAATCTGCCTTTAGCAACCTCAATTTCTTTTGCTTCTCTTTTCTTTTTGTACTATTTTTCTTTTAATCAAGTTGCAAATGATTCTTTCCTCCTTTTTTTTTAGTAATCAATCAATTCTACTTTTATGAAAAAAAAATTTTAGGCAAATCTAGACAAATGAGAAAATTAGACAGCAAGCATAATTTCTGGGCAATCAACAAATTAAATTCTAGGCAAAAGAAAATCTAGACAACAAGAAATGGATGAACAACAATAAAGAGTATGAATGAATAGTAACAAATGAATAGTGATGAGGGCACGGATAAACAGTGATGAGCAGGAACTAATAGATAGTGAAAATGAACAGTACTACGATTTTCTGGACAGCAAGGAAGAATGGGATAAAACAAAGAGAAAGGAAGCAAAACAGAAGCACACCTTGATTTGCAAGCTGAAGCTCTGATACCAAATGATGGGATACACATTAGGAACTCGTCCTAAGAGCCTTCTTTGAGTTAAGGATTGTGCAACTCAAGGAAAGATGAAATGAACACAAGAACAACGAAGAACAACATGAACAAAAACTGAAAAATAGAGATGATGAAAATAAGAAAACTGAAACAAAGTATTGGTTGAAGGAAATAGACTCCAAGAGAACCTATCTCTTGAATCCTAACTTCGGGATGCCACAAGGATCACCACTCCCTAATAAGTCCTCATTCTTTATGGCACTCAAGAATGAACAAGAAAGAACTCACTAAACAACAACAAAGTTACTAAAAAGAAATTCATTGATTCATGTTAGCAAGGCTGACTTCCCAAGAGGGGAGGTGAATTGGGAAGATTGAAATTTTTCTGCACAAAGTGAAGTAAGTGAAGATATCACAATATAATGAAAACAATGCGTAAAACAGAGCAAGCTGAAAAGTAAAGATAAGGAGAAGAAGACTCAGTAATTTATCCTGGTTCGGTCTTTCCACTTGACCTACATCCAGTCCCCAAGACACCTCTTGAGATTTATCCACTATACAGCAAGAATTTCAATGGGCTTCTTGCTAAGGCCACAGTACATGAGTATGCTCTGTTTCTGAGCTCTCTCAAACTCTCCAAACACTTTCACTATGTGCTTCCCAATCCCCTTGTGAATACTCCTCACAAGTAAATCTATCTTCTAGATGAAGAGTAGATTGATTACAATGAATTAACTCTCTTGAAAAGAGTAGATATGAAAGTTCAAGTACAAGTAGAGAAATTGAGAGGGTAAAAGCTTTTGAGAAGAAGATTTAGCAGAAATTCGGTATATACAAGTTTGATTCGTTACCCACAACTTTCAATGATGTTGTATTTATAGATTTAGGTCTCAAATATCCGTTAGAGACTAAATCTATCCGTTGGGGAAGTTATCCAACGGTTACTCTGAAAAACTATCCGTTTACCAACCGCATTTAATATTTCTGACATACTGAAATTCGAATTTTGATTGGTCAACAGACGAATGTCGAAGGAACCGAAGATTAAAGCTTCCAACATTACAGCACGAAGTTCGTCTGTTCATGAATTGAAATTCGAATTTTGAAACTTAAAAAACGTAGAGACTCTTTCCAGACTGATTTCATCATTCGAATGTTGTAAGTTCTTATCATTCGTATGTCAATGTTTAACTTTAACACACTCAAGAACTTAGCTTCTGAAATTCGAATTTTAATGTTCAAAGTTCGTCTGTCAGAGAGCAGTTTTGAAACTTAAATCATTCTTGATCTCAGATGAACTTTAACATAGTTTCAGATGAATTTCTTCTATTTTCTCAATTTTTGTTTTGTTTGAAATTTGAATTTTGAAGACTCAAAGTTCGTCTGTTGCAAAGAAGCATCTTTCAGACTTATATGAAAATTCGAATGTTAGAAGTTCAAAATTTGTCTGTTAGAGAGCATTTATCAAACTCAATTTCATTTTGATTTCAGATGCACTTTATCATAATTTCAGACGAATTTCTTTGGTTTTTATAAACTTCATTTTACTTGAAATTCGAATTTTGAAAGTGTGAAGTTCGTCTGTTTACCAAAAGGCCTCTTTCAGACTAGATGAAAATTCAAATTTTGAACAGTCAAAATTCGTCTGACAGAGAGTCATCTCTTTAGACTTATTCAGTTTTAGCTCGAAATTCGAATTTCCAAAGGCAAAGTTCGAATTTCCAACTTGACAGTTTAGCTTGAACTTTCAACCTTCGTCTATTTGTGGGTGTTTTTCAAGTATTTAAAGATTTAACATAAAAGCAAAGTTTGAAAACATCTTTTCTTCAAATCAAAATCTTTTACCCAGTCATAACAAAAACTAAGGATCCTACAAAAGATCTAACAGCAAGAACTCAGAAAATCTTTACTTGAGACAGCTTTGATCTCCTTTGATATCTTCAATCCAAGCTCTTGAATGTTGGTTTGGAATCATCAAAACTCTTGATTCAACAATTCATTCATATTGTCCAAGGACTTCAAATGCTTTATGCCTCAATCGTACTTTATCAGTTGGTATAGTTGTATGTTAAAGAGATTGTGAGACTACATGGTGTACCGAATATCATAGTTTCCGACAGAGATCCAAGATTCACATCTAATTTTTGGACATCTCTAGAAGAAGCTATGCGAACGAAGTTGAAATTCTGTATTGTGTGTTGAATAAAGTGTTTTGATGATTCCAAACTAACTTTCTAGAGCTTGGAAAGAAGATATCAAAGGTGCACAAATGATCTCAAGTGGAGAAATTCAAGAAAAACTAGCACAAGAATAGATGTAGAATCAATAGCACAAGTTTGAAACGTTTATACTGATATGCTATTTTGAAAATTCGAACTTTGGCTTTGGAAATTCAAATTTCGTATTGAAAATGAACAAATTGATAGACAAACTTTGACTGCATAAATTCGAATTTTGAATCTTGTCTGAAAAGAGTCTTCTCTGGCATACGGACTTTGGCTTTTGAAAATTTGAATTTTATACAAAATACAACTTATGAAAAATGAAAAATTTGTCTGAGGATATGTCAAAGCTCATCTGAAAATTGAGTTCAGAAAGAGCATCAAAATGGCTCACTGACAGACGAACTTTGAACATGAAAATTTAAATTTCAGAAACAAAGCTTGTGAGTCTGTTATAATGATATGTTGACATACGAATAATAGTATTCAGAACTTCAAACTTTAAAGCAAGTCTGAAAAGAGGCCTCTCTGACAGACAAACTTTACATTTTGAAAATTCAAACTTCGAATAGATGAACTATTGTGCCTTATTGAACTGCCCACTGATAGACGAATTTTTGGTATCAAAATTTGAATTTCAAAGGCAGTGTAGCAAAATAGAACAACTGTTCATACTTTCTAGAAAAACTTTAAACTTGAAAATTTGTATGTTCCAACATAGAAATATTTTTTAAAGATCAAAATTCGAACTTTGCTTCATGATAGACGAACTTAGAATGTTCAATGTTAAAGTCTTTAGCTTTCAGTTTCTAAGAAATTTGTCTGTTGACCAACCAAAATTTGAACTTTGAGTGTCAGAAGCATTAAATGCGATTGGTAAACGAATAGTTTTTCAGAGTAACCAATGGGTAACGTCTCTAACAGATAGATTTTGTCTCTAACGTATAGTTAAGACCTAAATCTATAAATATAACATGATTTGAAATTGTGGGAAATGATTTTAACTTTGTATATACTAAAACTCTACCAAATCATCAACTAAAAGTCTCTTACTCTCACATACTTCATTCTTTGTACTCTAACTTTCATATACACTCTGATTAAGAGAGTTTATCCATTGTAAACAATCTTATCTTCATCTGAAGAAAGATTTCTTGTGAGGGGATATCACAAGGGATAGGGGAAGCACTTAGCTAGAGTGCAAAGAGAGAAAGTGTGAGCTCTAAAACAGAGTATCATAGCTGTACTGTGGTATTTGCAAGAAGCCCCCTAAATTCTTGCAAGATAGTGGAAAATCTCAAGTGGTGGCTTGAGGACTGAACGTAGGTCAAGATTGAGAGACCGAACTAGGATAAACATCTGTGTCTTCCCTTCTCTATTACTACATTTACTTGTCATTCACTTATACTCTGTTTTACTGTCACCTTTGCTTTCTTCACTTTATTGACATTTTGCAGAAAATTTTAACCTTCCCATTCACCCCCCTCTTGGAAAGCCAGCATATCTAACATTGTGTATCATCCACAGATGAATGGTCAAGCAGAAAGGACTATCCAAACTCTAGAGGACATGCTAAGAGCCTATATTTTGGAAATGAAGGGAAACTTGGAAGTGTATTTACCATTAGCAGAGTTTGCCTACAATAATAGTTACCATTCCATCTTTCAAATGGCTCCATATGAAGCATTGTATGGAAGAAGTTGTAGGTCTCCACTATGCTGGACAAAACTCAGTTAAAGAAAAGTATTAGGTCTTGAATTAGTTGATCAAACCACCAAACAGGTTGAAATGATCAAGAAAAAGTTGTTAACAGCTTAGAGCAGATAAAAGAGTTATGTTGATAAGAGAAGAAAGCCATAGGAATTTGAGATAGGAGATCACGTCTTTCTTAAAGTATCTCTAACAATTGGCATTGGTTAATCAATTAAAACTAAAAAGCTTAGTCCAAAGTATATAAGACCATTTGAAAATCTGTCTAAAGTTGGACCTGTAGCCTAAAAAATAGCTCTACTCCCTAACCTGAGTCAAATTCATAATGTTTTTCATGTTTCCCAGCTTAAAAAATATCAGCCAGTCCCTTCACATGTCATAGAATATGAATATGTTAATTTGCAAGATAATTTGTCTTATGAAGCAAAGCCTAAGACAATCATTGACTATCAAGTCAAAAGGCTGAGAGGCAAAGATATATCTTTAGTAAAAGCGGTCTAGAAAAGTTTGACCTCAGAAGAAGGAACCTGGGAAATAGAAGCTGATATGAAGTAGAAATATCCAGAGCTATTCATATAAGGTATGTTTTTAAATTTTGAGGAAAAAATTTATTTTAAGGGGGAGTGAATTGTAACATCCCATTAAAGTTAAAATATTTAAAAACGCATAAGGAATTTGCAAAAATGGACATATATCATTTTACGTGAAATAGACCAAGGAGGTCATTTTTCCCAGTTGGACAGAAAAATAAGAAATTATATTTTTGCCCTTAAAGAATTATGAAATAGCATTCATGTCCTTAAACTTAAAAAAATTATGTGGAATGAGACTATCAAAGTCCTCGAAAGTTTTAAAAACTATAAATTTGCCCCGGGTTAGGGGTAATTTTGTAAATTTACAAAATTACTGTTAAAGCGAAGGCCTCGATAAGAGAAGTCTGATGGTAAATGGTACCGAGGGCTAGTGTTCAAGATTGAAGAAATAATCAATGCTGAAGATTAAAAAGTAACTTTATACCAGTAAAACTACTTTTTGATCTATAAAAGCTAAAAATGCAAAAAGAAAAGTAGTTGCACACCACAAAATTAGCTTTTTAGAGATAGTATAATAAAGTAATACTAGACATAAGTTCACTTTAAACCTGTATCAATAAAGTGAATTTAATTTACACTACAAAAAGTAACTTTATCGGTCTAAGTATAAAGTAACTAACACAGGGTAACACTGGATTGGGAAAATTATGCAATATATTGGACAAATGTACCCCTCAAAATGGTATCACTTGGTAGCCCCCATATGACAAAAAGGCAACCTTAATGGCTAAGACTTCATGAAGCTTAATAAAGTAATTAGCCAAAAAGTAAGTATGATTAATGTTATTATATATACTCCCTCATTGCTTCATTTGGCCAACCATATAGCAAGGAAGAGAGAAAGAGAAGTCTTCAAATTAAAGAAAGGAAGGACAGCAACGTGAGGAGGGGAGGAAAAATAGAAGAAAATATAAGAAAATTTCTAAGAAATTGCTAAGTGCTTCACCTATGGTTTCCAAGCATCCTAGCATCTTTTCTTGCTTGTTTGTCTTGATTTTCTTGAAGTTTCTCCCTCCCAACCACTGAATAATTTGGTTCAAACCTTGATCAAGGGAGGAAAGTTGTTTTAAAATCATAAAATTATGAGAAACTATGAGTTTTTGTGAAAGGAAGTTAACTAGGTATGTTTTGAAACAAGTGAATTGGAAAGGCTATATTTTTCATGAGGGCAGAATTATGGTTAGTGTGAAAAACCATACTAGAGTGGAAATTTCATTGTTTTGATGCCAAAAATGGATTTGCCATGGCCAAAAACCTTAAGAACAAGTATATACTTCATGGTATAGTCTATGATAGACAACTTGGATAATTAAGAGTTTCAAGGGCTACAATTGAGCTTTATGTATTATACCATGAAATCAATGGTTTGAGCGATTATTTAATGTTGTCTAGGGACTTGAGGAACTTGAGCAAGCTTGTTCAACTACTGAAAGTAGTGTGTATAGCTAAAGGAAGTCATCAAGGTAGCTAAGTTTATAATCTTGCTTTATGTTCTATCATTATATTTCCTATGATCACATTGCGTTGCCATATTGCGATTGTATTTTCTTTGACTGGTTTATGCCCCACAATATTTTTTTCTAAGCCATTATGCTACCGAAAGTTTTGTGATTTATATGACAATTTGTTATTTAATGTGATTTTAAGTGATTAAAGTGATTGTTATATGTAATGATTGACATGAATACATGAATTATAACTTTCTATTCAAATTGTCCCAATCTCATTCCCTCATGTATCCCAACATTTTAGGTTCAAAACATGACAAGATCCCCATGAAGGCAAAGGGCAAGGAGAAGGCTATGGATTGCTAATGTTATAATAGCCATAGCTCTTTGTGTTTTGATAATTGTATGTAAAATTATATGTGAATTTGTAAAGTTGTGTCTCGCTTCCATTATGCTATTTTAGGTCTCTTATAATGTTATAAATATGTTATGATCAAGAATGGACTATTTTGGAGAATGAATGTAATGTAAATATATACTTTTGCAATGTAATATTCTGGCTAATTTGCACAGCTGATGAATTCAGGATCATTGTTCATTTTAAATGTGAAATGGTATACATGTTTTATTTATTTTCAAAAGCTTTACATATAAAGGTTTTCAAAAAACCAAAGAACACATGAATTGGACACTTTTACTATTTGTTATGAATTTTTGAATTTAGGCCAGAAGATCTGAAACATGAATTTTGACTATTTGTATAGTGTATTTTCAAGCATTAAACTGTACAAATTAGCATGGTCAATTCTTAGGTTCATATTTTTACCTTGTAGAGCATGGCTGTAACTTCATGTAGATACTTGAATCACATTGATATGATTTTTTTATAATTAATTATTATTTTTCAAAATTTCATCCATAAAACTTTGAAACCAAAGAATAGTAACATTATTTTCTCTATTTTGTCCAATATAATTCCTATAATGATTCAAGTCTCTAACATGAGTTATTTGGAAATTAAATATGCTAGACTACTTGGGAAAGTGCATGATATAGTAAGGTGTTACAAGTTCACTGTCACTAACTTTGACAGATGAACTTTGGGCTTCATAGTGCGAATTTCGAATTGAGAAATTTTGAGTCTCATTAGAGCATATCTATAACAGACAAACTTTGTAGTTCAACATTTAAACTTCACAGTGGAGAACTTTTGTGCCGAGTTGAAGATGCCTCTGATAGAAGAATTTTAGCTTTTGAAATTTAAATTTCAAGTGCACTGTGAAAATGTGAAACAACTGTTCAAACTCAACAAATGCTCTTTCAATATGAAAATTCGTAAGATCTAACATGGGTTATCTTTACAAACTCAAAATTTGAATGTCACATTTGAACAGACAAATTTTGAAGTTCAACATTGAAGTCCTCAACTTTTGGTCTCTTCAAAATTCATCTGTTGAACCCCAAAATTCAAATTTTGGTATGTCAAACACATTAAATGTGATTGATAAATGGTTATTTCTACAAAGTAACCATTGTTTAAAGGCTCTAACAGCTAGATCTTGTATTTAACGACTAGTTAAATCATAAATCTATAAATAGAACTTCATTTGAAGTTGTGGGCAACAAAAATTAGTTTTGTCTTTGCCAAAACGTTGCTGAATTTATTAGACAAAGCCTTTTCACCCACACACTGTATTTATTGTGCAATAACCTTCATATCTACTCTATTATAGAGAGTATTTATTCTATGTAAAATCATTTCTTTATCAACAAGAAAGATTCTTTGTCAGGGGAATCACAAAGAATATTGGGAAACATTTGTAATAGTATTGAGTGGGAAATTTCAATGTTCTTAGAATAGAGTATTGTATTGTACTAAGGCATAGTAAGGAGTTTGTTCAATTCTAGATGATAGTGAAAATCTCAAGTGGTGGCTTGAGGACTTAATGTAGGTCAAGTGGATTGGACTAAACTAGGATAATTCTCTAAGTCGTCTCTTCTCTTATCTTACATTTATATTCAGTTTTATTATACTTTGCTTTTCTACAGGCTTTTGCTTTCACTATGAACTAGTGTTTTAGTAGAAAAAATCTTAAACTTCGTAATATGTTGCAAAAAAAAAATCATAAACTTCCCAATTTACCTCGTTTTGGGAAGCCATCATTCCTAATAATTGCATCCATTCTATTTGAATTCTAAATGATTATTTTTTAGTACCTAATCGATTATCTCGAGCTTTCATTTAAAAATTTCCCCAACCTAATCTATTATATTCTTCATTAATTGATTATCTTAGTTTTCTTCTTTACTTTCATCCATGATAATCGATTATTTTGTACCATAATTGGTTACTCTTCATAGGATTTCTAGATACATTTTCAATGTTTTCTCTCTCTATCTAAGCAAGCTAGAAAATGGACTTAATTTCTTTTTCTATATGAAAGATGTTTTATTCTAGTTTAAAATTAAAAAAAATCATTTTAAGTTATAATAAAACTCATTACAAAGAGAATACATATTTAACATAACCGATTACCGGTAATATGTAATCGATTAATATGGGCAGGTGAGTATTCAATACGCTTCAACAGTTATAGAAATGTATGAGTAATTGTGCCTAACGACTAGTTAATCCGGTTTACCTATAAACAGTGGTTCATTTAAAAAGAAAACTGTTAGATATGCTGGCTTCCTAAGAGGGGAGTGAATTGAGAATGTTAAAATTTTTTGCAAAATGTCAATAAAGTGAAGAAAGCAAAGGTGACAGTAAGACAGAGTATAAGTGAATGACAAATAAAAGTAGTAATAGAGAAGGGAAGACACAGATGTTTATCCTGGTTCGGTCTCTCAATCTTGACCTACGTCCAGTCCTCAAGCCACCACTTGAGATTTTCCACTATCTTGCAAGAATTCAGTGGGCTTCTTGCAAATGTCACAGTACAGCTATGATACTCTGTTTTAGAGCTCACACTTTCTCTCTTTGAACTCTAGCTAAGTGCTTCCCCATTCCCTTGTGATATCCCCTCACGAGAAAATCTTTCTTCAGATGAAGATAAGATTATTTACAATGGATAAACTCTCTTAATCAGAGTGTATATGAAAGTTGGAGTACAAAGAATGAAGTATGTGAGAGTAAGAGACTTTTAGTTGATGATTTGGTAGAGTTTCAATATATACAAAGTTAAAATTGTTTCCCAAAACTTCAAATCATGTTATATTTATAGATTTAGGTCTTAACTATACGTTAGAGACAAAATCTATCCGTTAGAGATGTTACCCAACGGTTACTCTAAAAAACTATCTATTTACCAATCGCATTTAATGCTTCTGACACTCAAAGTTTGAATTTTGGTTAGTCAACAGACAAATTTCTTAGAAACCGAAAGTTAAAGACTTTAACATTGAACATTCAAAGTTCATCTATCATGAAGCAAAGTTCAAATTTTGATCTTTGAAAAACATTTCTATGTTGGAACATACGAATTTTCAAGTTTAAAGTTCTTCTTGAAAGTATGAACAGTTGTTCCATTTTGCTATAGTGCCTTCGAAATTCAAATTTTGATACCCAAAGTTCATCTGTCAGTGGGCAGTTTAATAAGGCACAATAGTTCATCTATTCAAAGTTTGAATTTTCAAAATGTAAAGTTCGTCTGTCAGAGAAGCCTCTTTTTAGACTTACTTCAAAGTTCGAATTTCTGAATACTATTATTCGTATGTCAACATATCATTATAGCAAACTCACAAGCTTTGTTTCTGAAATTTGAATTTTCATGTTCAAGTTCGTCTGTCAAATTTTTCCAAACTCAGTTTTCATATGAACTTTGATATATCCTCAGACAAATTTTTCTTTTTTCATATGCTATATTTTGTCTGAAATTTGAATTTTCAAAAACCAAAGTTCGTTTGTCAGAGAATACTCTTTTCAAACAAGATTCAAAATTCGAATTTCTGCAGTCAAAGTTCATCTATCAGAGAAGGCTCTTTTTAGACTTGTTCATTTTCAATACGAAATTCAAATTTCCAAAACCAAAGTTCAAATTTTCAAAACAGCATATCAGTATAAACATTTCAAACTTCGTCTGTTAGTAGGTGCTTTTCAAATATTACATGGATTAACATAGAATCATAGTTTAAAAACATCTGTTTGCCAATTAAAAGTCTTTTACTCAATTTAAACATGGCTGTTGATTCTACATCTATTCTTGTGCTAGTTTTTCTTGAATTTCTCCACTTGAGATCATCTGTGCACCTTTGATATCTTCTCTCCAAGCTCTAGAAAGTTGATTTGGAATCATCAAGACACTTGATTCAACAAAAACAATAAGAAGAGAATTTTAAAAAGCATCCACATTAATTTCCCTTGTCTCTTTACTCATAAATGTAATATGCTGAATTTTTTCTGGATGTTCAAAGCTCAATATTTTAAATTCTATAAAGAATTTTCAAAAACAGGTTAAACCATTTGGCATGAAATACAACAACGAAGTCAATTATCTCGATTGAAAGGAAAAAAGGAGAAAATGATGATTTTGCCCCTGAAAAATAAAAGAAAAGAAAATAAATAAAAATTAAAAAAGAAAAGAAAAGAAAAGAAAAATGAAGGTGGTGGATGCAGGGATATTGAGAAAAGCTTATGAATTTTGTAAAACATTACATCTAATGATCTAAAAGTTTTAAGAATTATAAATTGGCCTTGGTTAAGGGTATTTTTATAAATATAAAAAATTATAATCAAAATGAAGCTCTCAATGAGTTAAACTCAATGAAATATAGTATGAAATTTATTAAGGACAAAATAATATTTATTGGGATATTATGATTTAATATTAATATTTTATCCTATAAAAGTTAGTTTAGACCGCAGAAAAAGGCAATTCCAATTCAAAGACATTGAATGGACCTTGATAAAATATATTTTAGACCAAGATAATGATTTTAGTCTAAAATTTATTTTTGGATAATCATGTACCAATTTAATGTCAATTTCAACAAAAATATTTAAACGGTACAGGTAAATTTAATGGGTAAAGGGTATTTTGGTCCATTTAAAGAATTGAAGTAAATTTTTGGCCAATAAAAAGGTGAGACACGTCTAAATGTGCAGATGGGACACAAGTGAAATTTTCCAAAAACTTTTTGAAGAAAAAAAAGTAATAAAGTTAAAGATAAAGTTAATTAAATTACTTTATTACATAAATATCCTATTAAGTTATAAAGTTCCATCCTCCTCAGCCATTTCACGTCTGGAACCAGAAGCAAAGGAGAGAGAAAGAGCAAAAAAATATGTCAAGAGGGAAAACAAGAGTTACAAGTGAAGAATCAAAGCCAAATTTCAAGGGTAAGCTTCCAAAGTTCCTAGCTTGTGTTTTCCTGAGGTTTTTGACAGTTTTATGGAATATTTTTGTCTTATCTCTCACTTCGTGGTTCAGCCATAGCAAACCTTAGAGAGAGAAAGTTGAGCTATGGTAAAATAAAACCATGGAAAAGCTTAGAAATGTCTTAAGATGCATGAATGTACAAGTTGTTTAAAGATTTATGGAGTAGTTATTTTTCTACATTTTTATGAAATTTTCTACCTATTTAGGGTTTGAATTAGGAAGGGAACTTCTTGATTTTGACTCCAAAAATTGATTCCTTGGTTCCAAAATATGTTAGAACAAGTATGTTGTACAAGGAATTCTTTATGGATAACAAAGTGCAAATTTTAGTTCAAGTGAGCACTTTGTAAAAGAAATTGTATAATCGGTGGTTAATGACATTATTTTATAATGCTATAGGATCCAAAGAAGTGTTAGAAGATCAAGGGAAAGGTGTACAAAGTTTGGTGGAACTTGGAAAGCCCAAAGGTAGTTATTTTACCAATTATGTCAAAGTTGTTAAAACTATTTTCAGTGATGTTTTGAATATGCCATGCTATGACATTAATGTTTTATGTTGTATTTGATGTGTTGGTTGTTTGAATGAGAGCTTTTATGACTCTTGCATATCCAATTTTTAACATGTTACCATGTCGAAATTTCTATGAAAATGTATGGTATAAATTGGTTGATTGCTTTCAAACGATATTTCTATGAATTGCATGATGAAATGTGCACATACTTAGTTGTAACTACTGAGATTCTTTGAATCTCATTCTCTTTCCAAATGTTTCACTTCATAGGTCTAAGTCATGGCAAGATTGCCCAAGAAGAAAAGGGGAAGGAAAAGCAAGCTCTTAATTAAAATGAATTTGCTTGCATTGGTGTTTTGCTTGGAATACATTGCAAAAATGATGTGCATGGTTTTAGGACTTTATATGAATGTAATTATATTTATCTAGATCTAACATGATGTAATTCTTTAAGTGAAAACAAGAAATGGCCATGTATGTAAATATTAAGGTGTATTTTGACTAGTTGTAGGAAGATAATGGCCATTGTGACACTGCTGAGAATTTCGTATACTGTTCAAAATTCTTGTGGTTTAATGTAACACCTCCTTTATAGGCCCATTTCCCACATATTTAACAATGCTAAAGTCTATTTATATCATAGTAGGATCTTGAAATATAATAAATGCCATAACAAATTTTTTTTCAACTTTGATACTATTCATTTAGTCTAGTTCATTTATTCCAATTAAACTTTGGAAACTCATATCTAAATCAAAAAAAATTGCATACATGTGATTCAAGTCTCCATGTGTAGCTTAAAACATTATTTACATGGGAAAAATATCAATCATAGAAATTACTTGGCCAATTTGTACAGTAATTTCATGAATTTCTACCATTCATATGGTCAATTTTAGAAATTCCAAGTTTCTGGGCTAATTTTGAAAATTCACTATAAATCATACACTCATCAAAATAGAGTGATATTTGGACCACATGAAATCTATTTCTATCTAGCTTTTAAGCATATATAGTATTCATAATTTATACATCAAAAAGCCCATACTGTAGCACATTCATTTGGTAGTGGTCAGAATGACCATTTGTATCCTTGTACTTACAATACAAAAATTGTAAGATATTTACATGACCATAATTCAACTTCATATCAAGCCACACCTTAGCTATAACTTAAAGGAATATTAAAATCTTGAAGAAACTCATTTATTCTCACATTTACCAATTTATGCAATAGATCAAAACTCATGGCCGATGCCTTATATATCACGTTAATGGCCAAAGTCTTTCTCCTTTCCTTTCTCTTCCTTGGTGGACTTGCCATTGTTGCTACCTATTCATGGTTAATATTTGGGAGGGTGAGATTCAAATAATCTCAGTAGTTAACACGCAACATGCCATCACATCATCACATTAAACATAAAAATATCAAGATAACACATTTTGCATACCTTAACATACTTTGAATGCATTATCACATTTGTGTCATATGAATTCATAAAAATTTTGGCAGAGTTTCGTTTTAACAAATGGACATCCTGGGGTCTCAATGCCCCTCCAAAAACTCAGCCAATACACATAAATCATCTCAAAATATCATTGCAATCATATGACATGGCATAAAACACATTTAGACAAACACGATAACATAATGCTAGTATGAGAAATTAACTACCTTATTATGCTCCCTTGCTTTCCAAACTTGGTCCACCACTTTTTGAGCTTTCCACAACCTTCTTGAACCTATCCACATCATCATTGAACCAATTTAGCCATTGGTTTTTCGGAATTGCACAATACCTTATACACTAAAACCAAAATTTTTCACTTTGTTTTCCTTTGCTTTTTCTTTGTACAACTTACTTGTTCCTATGGTTTTGGACCATGGGGAATCCATTTTTGAGGTCAAAATCATGATATTCCAACTCTAAATACCTCCCCTGTTCTGGCCGAAATTATCTCATAGTGATTAAAAAAAATTTCCTTAAAATCACTCCAAACCTTCCATGGATTCATGCTTCTAGTGTCTAGTCTATGTTTTCCCTTAAGTTTCATGGTCCAAAACTCATTCCTGTTGAATCAAGAGTTTTGATGATTCCAAACCAATATTCAAGAGCTTGGATTGAAGATATCAAAGGAGATCAAAGCTGTCTCAAGTGAAGATTTTCTAAGTTCTTGCAGTTAGATCTTTTGTAGGATCCTTAGTTTTTGTTATGACTGGGTAAAAGATTTTGATTTGAAGAAAAGATGTTTTCAAACTTTGATTTTATGTTAAATCTTTAAATATTTGAAAAACACCCACAAACAGACGAAGGTTGAAAGTTTAAGCTAAACTGTCAAGTTGGAAATTCGAACTTTGCCTTTGGAAATTCGAATTTCGAGCTAAAACTGAATAAGTCTGAAGAGATGGCTCTCTGTCAGACGAATTTTGGCTGTTCAAAATTTGAATTTTCATCTAGTCTGAAAGAGGCCTTTTGGTAAATAGACGAACTTCACACTTTCAAAATTCGAATTTCAAGTAAAATGAAGTTTGTAAAAACCAAAGAAATTCATCTGAAATTATGATAAAGTGCATCTGAAATCAAAATGAAATTAAGTTTGATAACTGCTCTCTGACAGACGAATTTGGAACTTCCAACATTCGAATTTTCATATAAGTCTGAAAGATGCCTCTTTGCAACAGACGAACTTTGAGTCTTCAAAATACGAATTTCAAACAAAACAAAAATTGAGAAAATAGAAGAAATTCGTCTAAAACTATGTTAAAGTTCATCTGAGATCAAGAATGATTTAAGTTTCAAAACTGCTCTTTGACAGACGAACTTTGAACATTAAAATTTGAATTTCAGAAGCTAAGTTCTTGAGTCTGTTAAAGTGAAACATTGACATACGAATGATAAGAACTTGCAACATTCGAATGACGAAATTAGTCTGGAAAGAGTCTCTCTGACAGACGAATTTCACCCTTCCAAAATTCGAATTTCGAAGAAAGTAATCTACTGTGTCTCTTAAACATTCAGTGGACAGACGAATTTCGGGATATCAAAATTCGAATTTCGAAGGCACTGTAGAAAATTGAAAACACTGTTCACACTTAACAGAAAAACTTTCTTCTTGAAAATTCGTATGTCACATTGTGAAAATGTTTTGTAAGTTTCAAAATTCGAATTTCAATTCATGAACAGACGAACTTCGTGCTGTAACGTTGGAAGCTTTAATCTTCGGTTCCTTCGAAATTCGTCTGTTGATCAACCAAAATTCGAATTTCAGTATGTCAGAAACATTAAATGCGGTTGGTAAACGGATAGTTTTTCAGAGTAACCGTTAGATAACTTCCCCAACGGATAGATTTAATCTTTAACGGATATTTGAGACCTAAATCTATAAATACAACATCATTTGAAGTTGTGGGTAACGAATCAAACTTGTATATACCGAATTTCTGCTAAATCTTCTTCTCAAAAGCTTTTACCCTCTCAACTTCTATACTTGTACTTAAACTTTCATATCTACTCTTTTCAAGAGAGTTATTTCATTGTAATCAATCTACTCTTCGTCTTGGAGATAGATTTACTTGTGAGGGGTATTCACAAGGGGATTGGGAAGCACATAGTAAAAGTGCTTGGAGAGTTTGAGAGAGCTCAGAAACAGAGCATACTCGTGTAGTGTGGCCCTAGCAAGAAGCCCATTGAAATTCTTGCTGTATAGTGGATAAATCTCAAGAGGTGTCTTGGGGACTGGATGTAGGTCAAGTGGAAAGACCGAACCAGGATAAATTACTGAGTCTTCTTCTCCCTATCTTTACTTTTCAGCTTGCTCTGTTTTACACATTGTTTTCATTATATTGTGATATCTTCACTTACTTCACTTTGTGCAGAAAAATTTCAATCTTCCCAATTCACGCCCCTCTTGGGAAGTCAGCCTTGCTAACAAGTGGTATCAGAGCCCGGATTCCCATTCAAAGGAACTCACAGTCCGGGAATTAAGATGGCTGGCTTTGGAGAGAGTATACTTCCTGAAGGAAACAACACTAACAGACCACCAGGCTTCAGTGGAGAGCATTATGGATATTGGAAGATGAGGATACAGATCTACCTCCAATCAATTGATCTTGACATCTGGTCAGTCATTGAAAAAGGAGATTTCGTCCCAATGGCTCTAACTGAAGATGGAAGACACAAAGAGAAGCTAGAAGCAGAGTGGAATGATGAAGACAGAAGGAGAGTCCTACTGAACTTCAAAGCAAAGCATTGTTTGGTCAGTGCCCTGAACCAGGATGAATTCTACAGAGTCTCACAATGCACCACTGTAAAAGGAATGTGGGATACTCTACAGATTGCACATGAAGGAACATCTAGAGTTAGGGAGAACAGACTGAACACATGCATTGGGGAGTATGAAAGCTTCAGAATGGCTGAAGGAGAAACTGTAAAGGAGCTCCAAAAGAGATTCACTCTTATTGTGAATCAACTGAAGAGCCTGGGAAAAGAATACACACAGTTTGAGAAAGTAAGAAAGATACTCAGAGCTCTCCCTCTGGAATGGTAGCCCAAGGTGACAGCTATAGAAGAAGCTAGAGGAGAATCAATGGCTTCTGTCACAGCTCTCTTCGGCAGCCTTGAGGAGTGTGAAGGAAAAATCAAAGCACTCAAGGAAGCTGGGCTGGACAGAAAGAAGAAAGGCCTTGCCCTTAAAGCTGCTGATGAAAAGGAAAAAGAATCTGACGAAGGAGATGAGCTGGATGAGGAAACTCTGGCCATGATGGTCAGAAAATTTGGAAGATTCTATAGCAAGAAGAAGAACAAGAGATTCTTCAAGAAAGGAGTGGCTGGAGAAAATAAGAAAGACACAAAAGAACCTGTGACTTGCTATGAGTGCAAGAAGCAGGGACACATAAAGTGGGACTGCCCCCAATTCATCAAGAAACAAGAAAAAGAAAAGAAAGCTGCTGACAAAGGGAAGAAGAAGAAAGCCTACATCTCATCCATATGGGGCAACAGCTCAGATGAGGAAGAAGAAGATGAGGATGAGATTGCCAACATTTGTCTAATGGCACTTGCTTCTGAAGAAGTCACACCCTCATGCAGCAGTGATCAAGAAGAAGAGGTATATGAATCTGAACCTTTCTATTCTGAATTACTGGATGCATTTCATGAGCTTCATGATGAATTTATTAAAATTGCTAAAGAACTGAAATTGGCAAAGAAAAAGATAAGCAAGCTGGAGTCTCAAAGCATAGTTTCTAAAACTGCCACTTTACCTACTTCTGAATCTATTTGCTGCACTTCATGCACTGAACTTAAGCGAACTAATGATTATTTAATTAAAAGCATGTCTAGACTCACTAGAGGTAAGGATATGTTGTTTGCATTAATGGGGAGCCAAAGAATATCACAAGGAAAAGCTGGTCTTGGCTATGATCCATGTGCTGTCAAAGAAAAGATTAGGAAGAAAAATCAAAATGCATATATGAGACACTTTGTGCATGCTGAGAGCAATAAAAAGAAAAAATGATGTATTGCCTCACATTGAAACATATGATCAACCAAGGCATACTAGACAAAAATATTATCTGCATTGTTTTCTTCTTGCTTCTCAATCTAGCAGTCCTTTCACTACCTGTCATTTCTGTAACAAAAAGGGACATACTTCCAATTCTTGTGCTTTGAAGAAAAATGGACTTGGCAGGAAAGTTAAATGGATTCCCAAAGGTACATCTACATCTAGGGAAATAACTACTAACAGAAAAGGACCCAAGCAAATTTGGGTACCTAAAAGGAAAACATAAACCTTGTTTTGCAGGTCTGTCTCAAAGCTAAGAAAAGCAACAAATGGTATATGGACAGTGCCTGCTCAAGTCACATGACTGGTGATAAGGAGAAGTTCATCACTCTTAGAGACAAGAAGGGAGGAAAGGTGACCTTTGGAGGTGATCAATATGGCAAAATTGTTGGTATTGGCATTGTGGGCAAAAATCCAGAAACATCCATTGAAGAAGTGTTGTTTGTAATTGGCCTCAACCATAATTTGCTGAGCGTAAGTCAAACCTGTGACAGAGGAAACTGGGTGCTGTTTGACTCAAAGTTTTGCCTGGTCATCAGAAAAAGTGATCACAAAGTAATCCTCAAAGCTCAAAGGGATGGTAACTGTTATACTATTGACCTTGATGAACTTCCTCCCTTGGACTCTGTATGTTTAATAAGCCAGGATAATGATAGTTGGCTATGGCATAGGAGATTAGCTCATGTTAACATGAATCAATTGTCTAAACTGATTAAAAATGAGCTAGTAACTGGTCTACCTAAAATATCTTTTGAAAAGGATAAAGAATGTGATGCATGCCTAAGAGGAAAACAAACTAAATCATCCTTCAAATCTAAAAATGTAGTTACCACAACAAGACCACTTGAATTGTTGCATATGGACTTAATTGGACCATCCAGGGTGAAAAGTCTTGGTGGTAATCTGTATGTGCTTGTAATTGTAGATGATTATTCTAGATTCACTTGGACATTGTTTCTTTCCTCTAAAAGTGATACCTTTGATGCATTTGTAACCTTAGCTAAGAAAGTGCAAAATGAGAAAGGTATTTCTATTGTGTCTATCAGGTCAGACCATAGAGGAGAATTTGAAAATGCATACTTCCTGGAGTACTGCAATGAGCATGGGATTGACCACAACTTCTCAGCACCAAGAACTTCTCAACAAAATGGAGTGGTGGAAAGGAAGAACAGAACCATTGGAGAGATGGCTAGAGCTATGCTAAATGAGAAGGAACTCTCTCAAGTCTTCTGGGCTGATGCAGTGAATACAGCAAGCTACATCATAAACAAAGCCTACATCAGACCAATCCTTGGGAAGACTCCATATGAACTGTACAAGGGAAGAAAGCCAAATCTGTCACACCTCCATGTGTTTGGGTGCAAATGCTTCATTCACAACAATGGGAAAGAAAATCTAGGTAAGTTTGATGCCAAATCCGATGAAGGTATATTTTTGGGCTATTCAAGTAAGAGTAAGGCTTATAGGGTTTATAATAAAAGATCAAATGTAGTAGAAGAATCAGTGCATGTGGTTTTCATTGAAAATAAAACTGTTTCAAAACATGTTACCAATAAGGATGATCTTACTTTCAATTTTGAAAAACTGGGAATTTCTGACAAAAGTAAAACTGAACCTCCAAAGATATCTGAATCTGTTGGCACAGAGGAAGATATCCAGGAGCAAGAGTTTGATAAAGAAAATAATGAAGAAATAGCTCAAGAACTCCCTAGAGCTTGGAGATATCAAAGGAATCACCCTGTTGATCAAGTAATAGGGATTGTTCAAGAGAAAGTCAAAACCAGAAAACAGTTAAGGGATCAGATACTCAACTGTGCTTTCATTTCTCAAATTGAACCCAAATGTACTGAAGAAGCCTTAACTGATGAATACTGGATTATGGCTATGCAAGATGAATTAAATCAATTTGAAAGAAATCAAGTTTGGAATTTAGTATCTAAACCCAAAAATCATCCTGTTATTGGTACCAAATGGGTTTTCAGAAATAAACTTGATGAATCTGGAACAATAATCAGAAATAAAGCTAGATTAGTTGCTAAAGGGTATAATCAAGAAGAAGGTATTGATTTTGAAGAAACCTTTGCACCAGTAGCTAGATTAGAGGCTATAAGAATACTGCTAGCATATGCATGCATGAAAAATATTTTATTATATCAAATGGATGTAAAGAGTGCTTTTGTGAATGGATATATCATGGAAGAGGTTTATGTTGATCAACCTCCAGGTTTTGAGGACTCTACAAAACCAAACCATGTTTATAAACTGAAGAAAGCTCTCTATGGTTTAAAACAGGCCCCTAGAGCATGGTATGAGAGACTGAGCAATTTTCTAACTGAAAAGGGGTTTAACAGAGGCAAAATTGACAAAACCTTATTTACTAAGAAAGAAAATAAAGATTTACTAATTGTTCAAATCTATGTTGATGATATTATTTTTGGTGCTACTAATGAAACCCTTTGCAAGAAATTCTCTGAGTTAATGCAGGGAGAATTCGAGATGTCTATGATGGGTGAACTCAATTTCTTCCTTGGATTGCAAATCAGACAGCTTAATGATTGTATCTTTCTCAGTCAATCCAAGTATCTAAAGGAGCTGTTAAAGAAGTTTGGAATGGAGAATGCCAAGCCAATGGGAACACCTATGGCTACTGCAACCAAACTGGACATGGATGAGAATGGGAAGATGTTTGACATTACTCAGTACAGAAGAATGATTGGATCCCTGCTGTACCTAACTGCCAGCAGATCTGACATTATGTTCAGTGTCTGCATGTGTGCAAGGTTCCAATCATGCCCCAAAGAAACCCATGCAACAGCTGTGAAAAGAATTTTTAGATATCTTATTGGAACATCACAGATGGGTCTTTGGTATCCAAAAGGGAATGGAGAAGATCTCAAAGGATACACTGATGCTGATTTTGCATGATCCAAAACTGACAGAAAAAGCACAAGTGGAACCTGTCAGTTCCTTGGAAGATCCCTGGTTTCATGGTTCAGCAAAAAGCAAAACAGTGTAGCCTTATCTACTGCAGAAGCTGAGTATGTTGCAGCTGGAAGCTGTTGTGCCCAAGTCATCTGGATGAAACAGCAGCTTGAAGATCTTGAGATTAAAATAAAAGAGATACCAATCATGTGTGACAACCAAAGTGCTATAAATATCACCAAGAATCCTGTCATGCATTCAAGGACGAAACATATTGAAGTTAGGCACCACTTCATAAGAGATCACGTTCTGAAAGGAGAAGTTAGACTGGAGTACATTCCAACAGAGGATCAAGTTGCTGATATACTCACAAAACCTCTATCAGAAGACAGACACTACAAAATAAGGAGAGAATTGGGAATGGTAAATCCCAATGAATTGTAAGTTATTTTTGTGCAATTCTGTCTTTAGAATTTTTAATATAAGAATAAACTCTAACTTGAGCATCGGAGTATATTTTAGTGTAGTTGCAGGTGCTTCTTGTGAAAATCAATGGCTAAAAGTTTGAAAGTTTGGAGCACTCCAGATTGGAACAACCAGAAAATGAAGTGAATGATAATTATTCTAAGTTCTGGATCCATTCTGTAAGTTCTTAAAGTTGAAATTTGTATGTTGTTTGATTGCTAGATGAATTTCATTGATAATATGTGTTTTTAAACTGATCAACATGGTCAACGTTCGAATTTTAGTTGACCAACAGACGAACTTCAGCCTGTTATGCCTTGGAACAGTTCTCAATAATGCCTCGAAATTCGTCTGTTGAAGCTTGAAAGTTCAAATTTTCAAAATCAGAAATTTTAAAGTTATGATTGTCCATCATTGCTACACAAATTGTTACTTCTTAACATACGAATGTTGGACAATCTTTACAAAAGTTGAAAAATTTGAATTTTCAGTTCAAAATTCGTCTGTTGAATCATGTCCATCATGTTGAATTATTGAAAGATGCAGTTCTGCATGTTTAAATTCGTCTGTTGTTTGATAGTTTGATTGATGCCTGCCTTTTTCTCTTCAATATTCGAACTTTGGTGGAACAAAATTCATCTATTGTGCTTGTATTGCTTGTTTCAAGCCACTGTCAGATGAACTTTCAGGATGAAAATTCATCTGTCAGTAAGCTATGCTGAACGGTTTAACTTGTAACGGCCCGAAGTTCAAATTTTGACCCCTCAAAATTCGTCTGTCAGATGGTTACACACGTTAAATGCAACGGTTTTCCTCAGAACAGACGCAACCCTATTTGTAACCTCTCTAAGTCTGTTCTGATTCTCTCTTTAATCCTCTTAATTCCTGTCCAAAAACCGTCATTCTTCACCATTAAACTTCCATTCGCATCCCATAAACCTTTCCTTATGGCGAGAGTAAAGATCCCTGGAGCAGGACAAGCTGGAACTCGGCCAAAAAGAACGGTCAAATCTCAATATGCTACAAAGGAAGGAGAGAAATCCAAGAGAAAGGCCGAACCCAGTAAAGCTACCCCTTCTAAATGCCAGAAATCATCATCCAAGGCAGATTCACAGAAAAATGGACCTTCCTCATAAAAAACTGCGGTCCCTTCGACTGATACTGCTACTATGGCTTCCTCCCCTTCTACACAATCTGGAGAATTTGAGCTTACTACACTGCCACTTTGGAGCACTCCTGAGATTCAAGAAAAGTTTTCTGCCAAGTTTTCCAGCAAAAAGGTAATCAAGCCTCACTGTGTAGATATGGAGCAATTTTTGATATCCAACAACTTTGATGCTGTATTATGGTTGATAAGATACAAAAACCTGTTGGAAATTGCTGAAAAATATGATGATGAAGTAGTGAAGACTTGGTATGCCTCTCTTCAATATAACAGCAAGAAAAAGAAATGGGAGGTCACTTTGAGATCAAGGACCATCTGGCTTGCTGATGAAACAATCAATGAAGTGCTGGAAATCCCAGGGCAAGATGGGCTGAAAATTGACATCACAGCCTCTGGTATATGGATGAGGCAAGCACAGCTGATGAAGAAGGTGGATCCTTTCTGAACTACAAAGAGAGCACCATTTTGGACACCTTATTCAAGAGAAGGGAGAACAGGCCAACAATAAATCTGTTGAAGCCCACAGACCTAAGTGTACAAGTCAGGATCCTACACTACATAGTGTCCAGGATCATATTTAACAAGGGTGGCAGCTTCAACTTGATAACAAGGGCAGAGGCTCATGTGATGAATGCTATCATACGTGGGAAGCTCATTAACATGGGTCATATCATCCTTCAGAGAATGATAAAGGCAAAGGATCAAAGGAAGGATTCCACACTCCCCTATGCTGCAATTATTTCAAGAATCCTGCAGCATGCTAGGATTCAACACATTGAGAAGGGAAAAGGGAAACTTACTGAGGCATTCAAAGAGGAGGAACTGCAAAGGATGGACATTGAAAGAGATGAAGGACGATGGGTTGGAAAGGGAGCAGGGAAATCTGAAGACTTGTTCTTTGTTGCTGATGCATCCCTCCAACAAGAAGGGACTTTCGAGGCCCCTGGCAGATCTGTACCTCAGCCTCCTCAGCCAATCCCATCTCCCTCCAGGCCTACTCACCCTCCTTTCACTCCCTTCTCACGGGCCAAGCCAACAAAGGTCACTGAGTTGTTTGACAGTCTGTCAACACTCATTCTCAGCATTAGAGATGAGCAAAATTCCAAATTTGCTCATCTACAAGATCAGATCCATTAGTTGGCTGTAAATATGAAGGTGGTGGCTGATGCCTATGAAGAGATAAGAAATGCTATTCCTACCACTTCAGCTCCACCTCAACCTGGTGTCCCTGAGCCTACTCTGTCTCCATCCCCTGTGCCTCCAAGTCCCTTCGAGATTGCCTCCTCTGACCATGATGATGATGATATAGATGATGCTGGTGCAATGAGAACACCAAGTCCTGGTCCACCATTGGACTATGGATTGGAAGAAGAAGGTCTCCAAGATACAAGCCCTCATGAGCCCATGCAAGAAGATGCTCGGGAATCAATTCTGTCAATTCAAGAAACTGAGCAAGTTGAAAGACTGGTTGCAACCATTTCAACCTCCTCTATGCAAGAAACAGTGAGCACTGAAGAAAGGAGCCTTGTACCTGTTGTTGACTATGTTGCCATTGCTCACAATGCTCTACTAGAAGCTCAGAGGAGAAGGCTGGAAGAAATGTTTCCTCCTGCTAAACCAGCTTCTTCCTCTCTTGCTGCCTATGGACTTACAGAGGAACAAAGAGCTCAACTAGCTCTTTCCAGATAGGCAATGCAGCAGCTGCTGGAAATCTCTGACGAGGAGACAAGCACTGAGCCACTAGCTGATCCTGAAATCCCTTTTGCTCCTGTGCCCCTTCGTGCTATTCCTGTCTCTCAGATCCCTCCTCCGGCTGATTTTGTTAGTCTTCCTGATGATATCAAAAAGGGGGAGAAGTCTGGGCAAACTGGAAAGCCTGCTGCTGAGTAATCAGGGAAAGGGAAAGGGAAATCCTACAGCAAGAAGGCCAAGTCCAAGAAGAAATGATTGGAGTTTAGGCTTAAGTCCTCTTGCTGTATTTTGTACTTTATTGTTTTTGTGTTTTGGATTTGATGTTTGAACTTTGATTAATTTGTTTCTGTACAAGCAACTCTTGATTAAATGAATGGATCCCTTTGTTGCAATGTTTTGTGCCTTAAATCTCTTCACTTAATCTATTGATTTGATATCTTATGCATATGTTGAGGGGGAGCTTGTGAAAGCAAACCTAAGTACTAATCCAGTTTGTAAGTTGTTTTGTCATCATCAAAAAGGGGGAGAATGTTGAATCAAGAGGTTTGATGATTCCAAACCAACATTCAAGAGCTTGGATTGAAGATATCAAAGGAGATCAAAGCTGTCTCAAGTGAAGATTTTCTAAGTTCTTGCAGTTAGATCTTTTGTAGGATCCTTAGTTTTTGTTATGACTGGGTAAAAGATTTTGATTTGAAGAAAAGATGTTTTCAAACTTTGATTTTATGTTAAATCTTTAAATATTTGAAAAACACCCACAAACAGACGAAGGTTGAAAGTTTAAGCTAAACTGTCAAGTTGGAAATTCGAACTTTGCCTTTGGAAATTCGAATTTCGAGCTAAAACTGAATAAGTCTGAAGAGATGGCTCTCTGTCAGATGAATTTTGGCTGTTCAAAATTCAAATTTTCATCTAGTCTGAAAGAGGCCTTTTGGTAAACAGACGAACTTCACACTTTTAAAATTCGAATTTCAAGTAAAATGAAGTCTGTAAAAACCAAAGAAATTCGTCTGAAATTATGATAAAGTGCATCTGAAATCAAAATGAAATTAAGTTTGATAACTGCTCTCTCACAGACGAATTTTGAACTTCTAACATTCGAATTTTCATATAAGTCTGAAAGATGCCTCTTTGCAACAGACGAACTTTGAGTCTTCAAAATTCGAATTTCAAACAAAACAAAAATTGAGAAAATAGAAGAAATTCGTCTAAAACTATGTTAAAGTTCATCTGAGATCAAGAATGATTTAAGTTTCAAAACTGCTCTTTGACAGACGAACTTTGAACATTAAAATTCGAATTTCAGAAGCTAAGTTCTTGAGTCTGTTAAAGTGAAACATTGACATACGAATGATAAGAACTTGCAACATTCGAATGATGAAATTAGTCTGGAAAGAGTCTCTCTGACAGACGAATTTCACCCTTCCAAAATTCAAATTTCAAAGAAAGTAATCTACTGTGTCTCTTAAACATTCAGTGGACAGACGAATTTCGGGATATCAAAATTCGAATTTCGAAGGCACTGTAGAAAATTGAAAACACTGTTCACACTTAACCGAAAAACTTTCTTCTTGAAAATTCGTATGTCACATTGTGAAAATGTTTTGTAAGTTTCAAAATTCGAATTTCAATTCATGAACAGACGAACTTCGTGCTGTAACGTTGGAAGCTTTAATCTTCGGTTCCTTCGAAATTCATCTGTTGACCAACCAAAATTTGAATTTCAGTATGTCAGAAACATTAAATGCGGTTGGTAAACGGATAGTTTTTCAGAGTAACGATAACTTCCCCAACGGATAGATTTAATCTCTAACGGATATTTGAGACCTAAATCTATAAATACAACATCATTTGAAGTTGTGTGTAACGAATCAAACTTGTAGATACCGAATTTATGCTAAATCTTCTTCTCAAAAGCTTTTACCCTCTCAACTTCTATACTTGTACTTAAACTTTCATATCTACTCTTTTCAAGAGAGTTATTTCATTATAATCAATCTACTCTTCATCTTGGAGATAGATTTACTTGTAAGGGGTATTCACAAGGGGATTGGGAAGCACATAGTAAAAGTGCTTGGAGAGTTTGAGAGAGCTCAGAAACAGAGCATACTCGTGTACTGTGGCCCTAGCAAGAAGCCCATTGAAATTCTTGCTGTATAGTGGATAAATCTCAAGAGGTGTCTTGGGGACTGGATGTAGGTCAAGTGGAAAGACCGAACCAGGATAAATTACTGAGTCTTCTTCTCCCTATCTTTACTTTTCAGCTTGCTCTGTTTTACACATTGTTTTCATTATATTGTGATATCTTCACTTACTTCACTTTGTGCAGAAAAATTTCAATCTTCCCAATTCACCCCCCCTCTTGGGAAGTCAGCCTTGCTAACAATTCCTATGCTAAAACCCAATTTGGCTGAAACCCTAAGGTGTAAAGGAAGAAAACTAAATCATAAATCATGCCTTAAAAACCATGGATAGTAAGCTTAGGGTAGTAACATAAAAGCTTACCGATTGGTTTTTCAATTTTGCTTTGACTCCTCTTCCTTTTCTTCCTCTTTTTCTCCTTCTTTTTCTTGCATTTTCTTCCTTTGGTTTGGCTACTGGTTCATGCGTGAAAATGCACAGGAAAGAAGGTAATTAAATGACTTAATCATGTGGTTAATATCATGGCTAATCATGGTTATTTACAAAAGTAACCATGATTACTTTTTGGTCACCTTCTTCAAGAAGTTTGTCTTCAAAAATCATTAAATAATTTGGACAATTGGCTGAAGCAACTCACGCATGAGAGAGAGAAAAATGTGTCCAAAAGTTGTCCAATTTTCCTGATCCAGATACACCTCAATCCGGATACTTTTTAATTATACCGATAAAATCGTCTTTATAGTAATTTAACATTTTTGGAATATAGGACTATTCTAATTTTATTTTTATATTTTTATAATTATCCTATCCCAAATGGTATCTGTGTATGGCCCATATCCAGACCCGATTTCTTTTTAACCATCGGTAGGGCCCATAGTTTACTATTACTTTTGGACACTCGGCACTGATTATTTCTTTATTCCTGAACATTAACCCTCAGTGCCATATATCATTGGACTTATCTCGTCGAGAGCTTTATTTTGACAGTAATTTTACATATTTACAAAATTACCCCTGACCCAGGATTAAATTATAATTTCTAAAACTTTCGGGTCATTAGGTGTAATTTTTTCCAAGACTTTTCTATTTCATTCTCTGCGTAAATTTTAAAGCTTTTAGGACATGGAGGTCCTTTCTATAATTATTTAGGGGTAAAAATATAATTTTCTCATTTTTTCATTCAACCGGGAAAATTGATCTCTTTACCCTTTTTCACGTAAAACGGTGCTATCCGTTTTTGCATAATCCCTATACATTACTACATATTTTAATTTTCTTGAGATGTTACATTTAATGTATGAGTACTTTCTATGGTTGAAAGCTAGACATGGAGGGCTTCTCATAGACACTAAGATCACTCAATTTGGAGTTGTGTATGATTTATGGTGATTTTTCAAAGTTATGGTCAGAATCAGAAATTTTCTAAAATGACCATTGCTACAGTGAAAATTATATGAATTTACTATACAAATTGGTCAAATATTTGCCCTATTCAATTTTTTTCCATGTAGATAATCATTTATCCTATTTTTGGAGATTTGAATCACCTCAATATGATTTTTCTTGATTTAGTTATGAATTTTCAAAATTCATTGGGTAAAATGAGATTAACCAAAGGAATAGTACCCGAAAATAAAAAAAAAATTTAAGTTATTTTATGCAGTCAAGTCTCTAATCATGCATTGATGGATTTAAATATAGTTTAATACATGGAAAATGAGTTTACGTATGAGGCGTGACAATAAACACTCAACCTTAGAATTTCTTTGTATTTTATCAACTTCTTTGAGTGAGGTTTTATTGCTGAAAAACTTTAAGCTTTTATTACAATTCATTTTGAGTAGACTTAGGAAAGTAAGTATCTTGAGTGGTTTGATAAATCACTCCCTTTTGTGGAGAGAGAGTAGTGTTCGTGATAGAACAAAGCAGTGTACTGAGACTCACAAGTGACCATTCAAAACTTGTAGAGATAGTAAAAATCTCAAGTGATTTCATAGGGACTAGATATAGACTAAGTGCTGTATGCCAAACCAATATACATTTCTTTTGTCCCTTCTCTATATAGTTATTTAGTTCATTATATCTATTGTACTTTGTTTATCCTTGTTTTACTATTACTATCACTATTCATTCAATTCTTTCAGTTTCAGTGAAAATTATAACTAACCCAATTTGTAACACCTTATATTAGGGCTCATTTCCTATGTATTAGATCATTTTATATGCCTTTCATTATGGTTTAGAGATTAAAATCATAATATAATAAAAACAGAATTTTTCAAAATTCAGGGTGCTGTTCATTTGGTAATTTCCCTTTTACCCGATGAATTTTGAAAATTAATAACTAAATCTGAAAAATTCATCTTGAGGAGATTCAAGTCTCTAAAATTTTCTTAAATTCGAATCAATATGAGAAAAATATAAAACAGTAACTTCATTGGGCCAATTTGTACAGTAATTTCGTGGACATTTAGTGTTCATTTGGCCATTCTTCTATCTTCCAGTTTTCTAACCTCAAATTTGAAAAATAAGATTTCATTCTATTCTATTCCAAATTATGCATACTCTATGTCATTTGAAATCTCTACATGTCTATTAATAGAAACATTTTTCTTATATATTTATTTCACTTACACAACACATATCATTAACTTAAATTGTGAAGGGTCAGAATTCTACTGTTACTGGGACAGTTTTGGAAAAACTTACATACCTCTTGTTCTATAACTCCAATCACTTCCAAATCAGTGGCATATGGATCTTAAGACATAGATATTTTTATACATATAACCACTAAATTTTTGGAGCTTTATACCATTTTATGTTATCTTTTGAAATTTCCAGTACTTAACTTTCAGTTTCTAGTTTTCATAATATTGTCCTATTCTGCCTAATTTTGAAAATTCACCATTTATTGTACACAACTCCAAATGGGGTGAATTAGATTTCATATTAATGCTTGAGATGCCCTCTACCTGGTATAAAAATCCCATAAACCTAAAGTCAAGTTAAGTACATAAAAAGGGAAAACTAAACAGACACATCTAGAAAATACCTTGTTTCAATCTATATTGCAATTTGCTTGCCAACCATGCTAACGAACTCATTTTAACATGAAACTTGGTAGAATATAACTTCATATTCCAAAATCCAGAACTGAAAAGTATCATACATTTTCTATAACATTAACATAATATTCACTATTTTACAACTTCATATAAAACAAGGCACAAATAACAATTCATATCATAACATGACAACTTGCACATCAACAACTCATCATTTTCTTCTTCTTGCCTTTTGCTCCTTCCTTAGCTCTTTTGCATTGGTTCTCCCTAGCATGGTTAGTCATTGAAGGGGGGTGAGATTCAAAGAATCTCAGTAGCAATCACCATTCATGCAATCATATTATCACATTAAGCATATAATCATCATAAAACATGAAGTGAATACTTTTAAACATTTATGCCATACTATTTTACAAAAATTTCGGCAGAGTTTCATTTTGTATTTTGGAAATCTTAGGGTCTCAAAACTCCTCAATTAACTTAGCCAACATTCTCAAAGTATCACAATTGATCATATCAAACAATAGGCAAGTCATCAAACTTATTGAAAATCACATGACAATATAAGGCAAGAATAGGTAAATTGCTACCTTCATGCTTTCTCTTACTCCTCCACTTGATACCAATGCTCCCACTAGCTTCCTTGGGCTTCTTCAAGTCCTAATGCATCATCAAACAACTACTCAAGCTAATGGTTCCATGACTTTCCTTAAAAAGTGTTCATGAAACCCTAATTCTTCAAAAATTCACCAAAAATTCATTCCTAACTCAAAAATGATGAATTATACCTCTATTTTATGTAATTTTTCATGAGGAATCCAAATATGGCCTCAAAATTACCTAATTGCTTCTCTAGATATGGTTACTATTCAATCCGAATTAAGCCTCAAAACCTAAAAATTTCACTTTCTTAATCTTAAGCTTTTTCATGAAATCATTACTAGTTCTTAAGGTTTTGGACAATTTTTGAAATTCTAACCCTAAGTGTGAGCAGTAGCTCATCCAAATCTGGGGAATTCAAGAAAAATTGTTATACTTTGTTATACAATAAACTACTTGCATATTCAAACTTTAAATGAACATTTTATCATTTCCCCTATGATTTATGGTTGGAAAACTCCATTTCTTGCTAAATCATGCCATGGCTAAAACCCTAAGGGAGTGGAGAAGGAAAACTAAACCATAAACCATGCTCTAAAGACCATGAACTACAAGCTTAAAGTAGTACAATATAACTTGCCAACTTGAGCTCTTGAATTGCCTTGAACTTCCTCTTCTTCTTCCTCTCTTTCTCTCTTCCTTTCTTTGCGTTTTTTTCTCTGTTTTTGGCTGTTGCGTGCTGGTGAAAATGCAAAGGAAAGAGGGTAACTAGATGAGTTAATTAGGTGGTTAATGATGTGGCTAATCATGGTTAATTAGCTTAACCAACTGAAGTTACCTTTTTGACCAAAAATCAACTACTTCTTGAGGAAGTTTTCCAAAAAAATTTGCTGCCCATGCTGCCCCAATTTCACATCAAATGAGAGAGCTTTGAGTGTCTAGTTTGCTCAATTTTTCCTGGTCCAGATATATCTTGAACATGATAACCTTTAACCGTACCGATAAAACTGCTTTTTACAGTAAATTAGCATTTTTGGACTACAAGACTAATCTAATTTTATTTTCATATTTTTCTAATTATCCTGTCCCAAATGATGTCTGTGTATAGCCCATATCCTATCCCAGTTACTTTTTAACCATCGGTAGAGCCCACAGTTTACTTTATCAGTTTACTGTTATTTTTGGACACTCGGCACGATTATTTCTTCATTCTTGAACATTAACCCTTAGTGCCATATACCATTGGACTTTTCTAGTCGAGGGCTTCATTTTGACAGTAATTTTGCATATTTACAAAATTGCCCTTAACCTGGTGTCAAATTATAATTTTTGAAACTTTCAGGTCATTAAGTGTAATTTTTCCTAATGGCTTATTTATTTTCTCTCCACGTAATTTTTATTTATTTTGGGATGTGGATGTCATTTTTGAACTTTTCTAGGGGTAGAAACATAATTTCTCATTTTTCCATTCGACCGGGAAAAATGACCTTTTAGCCCTCTTTCATGCAAAATGGTGTGTGCCCATTTTTGCAAATTCCTAATATGTTTCTAGATGTTTTAATTGTCTAAAGATGTTACACAATTCACCCCTCTTTTGGTTGCTTAGCCATATTAACAATTGGTATCAGTGCTAGGACTCTCGTCAATGATCTAATCATATGAGAGCAGCTATAGCCGGATTAGGAGATTCTCTTCTATCTAAAAGATGAAATGTCAACAGACCCCTCGATTTCAATGATGAAAATTTCACTTAGAAAATGAAGATGAGACTATTTCTTGAAGCATTGGATTACAATGCTTGGGAAGTAGTTACAATAGGAGAGTTCAAGCCAAAAAGAAGTATTGATGGAATGGAAGAAGATAAGCCAAGAGAAGAATGTATTGAAGATAACATGAGAAGAGTTATGCTGAATCACAAAATCAAACAAGTCATCATGTGCACGTCAAGTGAAAACGAGTACTTCAGAGTTTACAATTGCTCCACAGCAAAATAAATGTAGGAAGCCTTAGAGATTGCTTGTGAGGGTACAGAAGGTGTTAAAGACAACAACATTGATACTCTCACTCCTAAATACAGGAGTTTCAAAATGAAAGAAGATGAAAGCATCAATGACATACAAATGTGTTCCTCTCATATCATCAACAAACTAAAGGCTTTTAACAAGGAGTATTCTTAAAGGAAGCAAATCAGGAAAAATTCTTAGAGCTCTTTTTGCTGAATGGCAACCAAAGGTCATTGCTATTGAAGAAGCTCAAGGTTCTTCAAAGAGCTCTATCTCAACTTTGTTTGTTGCTCTTGCTAAACATGAAGTCAAACTCATTGCCTTAAGAGAAACATCCCAAGATAAGAAAAAGAAAGCTATCACATTCAAAACTACTCAAGAATATTTTGATGAATTAGACAATGAAGAACTATATGAAGAAATAATGGTGATACTTGTCAAAAGGTTTGGTAAGCTTTACAAAAAGAAGAAATTCAATAGAAGATTTCCAAAGAAAGATGTTGGCTCTTCAAACAAGAAGGATCCTAAAAAATCTCTCATATGCTTCAAGTGCAAAAAGACTGGTCACATCAAATGAGAATGTCCTTAGTACTTGAAGAAGCAAGAGAAAGAATAGAGTACTTACGGAGATGGCTCATACTATGCTGAATGACAAAGAGTTGCCGTAATACTTTTGGGCTGATGCTGTAACTATTAGTTGCTACATCATGAATCGAGCATACATCAAACCCATTGTCAACAAGGCACCATATGAGCTATACAAAAGAAGAAAGTCTAACATCTCACATCTACATGTGTTTAGATGCAAATGCTTCATCCACAACTACGACAAGGACAACTTGGGTAAGTTTGATGCAAAATCGGATGAAAGTATATTTCTTTGTTACTCTAATATTTGTAAAGCTTTTAAGAGTTTATATTAAAAGAACTAATACTATAGAAGAATCAATTCATGTAGTGTTTGCTGAAACTAAGCTTATAGTAAATCTTGAAAACAAAGATAATGAGCTAATTAGTAAATTTAAGAAATTGAACTTAGATAAAAATAAACTTCCTAAGCAATTTGATTATGCTATGCATGAGGATACTATGCGAAATATAGATGCTCAGAAGTAAGATCATAATGAAACAAGTATTAAACTACCAAAAGCTTAGAGATATCAAGGGAGTTATCCTATTAATCAAGTAATCGGAGATGTTCATGAAAGGGAAAGAACTAGAACTCAATTAAGAGATCAATTGAAACATTGTGCTTTCATTTTTAAAATTGAACCTAAGGATATTGAAGATACTATAAAAGATGAATATTGAGTAGTAGTCATGCGAGAGAAGCTCAATCAATTTGAGAGAAATCAAGTTTGGAATCTGGTACCTAAACCAAATGATAGACCTTTCATTGGGACAAAATAGTTATTCAAAAACAAACTTAACGAATATAGAATGATTGTGCAAAAAAAGCTAGACTAGTTGCCAACGGTTATAATCAAGAAAAAGGCATTGACTGTGGGGAAATTTATGCTCCAGTTGCAAGATTGGGAGCCATGAGAATGTTCTTAGCCTTTACTTGTTTAAAAGACATTAAGCTTTATCAAATGAATGTAAAGAGTTCTTTTCCTAATGGATATATTATGGAAGAGGTCTTTGTTGACTAACCTCTAGGATTTGAGCATTCAATAAAGCCAAACCATGTGTATAAACTTAAGAAAGCATTATATGGATTAAAACAAGCACCTAGGGTTTGTTATGAAAGACTAAGCAACTTCCTAATCAACAAGGGATTAACTTGTAGCAAAGTGGATACAATACTATTTACTTATTATGCAAATTAATGTCAATGATATTATTTTTAGAGCTACTAATGAATCTTTATACAAGGAGTTTACTAAGACTATGTAGGGTGAATTTCAAATGTCTATGAAGGGTGAACACAATTTCTTTCTTAGTCTACAAACCAAGCAACTCAAGGATGAGATCATCATTTGTCAGACAACATACTTGAAGGAACCTTCTAAAAAAGTTTGAGAAGGATAAAGCAAAATCTCTTGGAACCCCTATGAGCATTGCCACCAAACTTGATGTAGATGAAGAAGGAAAACCTTTTGATAATACCAAGTATAGAGGAATGATAGGATCTCTACTATATCTTACTACGAGTAGACCTAACATTATGATCAGTCTCTATATGTGTGCAAGATTTCAATCATCACCAAAGAATCACACTAAACAATAGTTAAGAGAATCTTTAGATACTTGGTCTGTATAACTCAAATAGGTCTCTAGTATCCTAAAGGTGGTAGGGAAACACTTACTACATATTTAGATGCTAACTTTGCTGGAATCAAGACTAACAGAAAGAGTACTAGTGGAACATGTCAATTTCTTGGTGGATCACTTGTCCTATGGTTCAACAAGAAACAAAGTAGTATGGCTCTTTCAACAGCTAAAGCTGAGTATACAATAGCTGGAAGTTATTGTGCTCAAGTGCTTTAGATAACACAACAATTGGAAGACTTGGGGACCAACCTTCAAGAAGTCCCAATGAAATGTGATAATTCATGTGGTATAAATCTATCCAAAAATACTATAATGCACTCAAGAACCAAGCACATTAAAATCAAACATCACCTTCTAAGAGATTATGTGTAAAAGAAAGATATTATCCTAGAGTTTGTGCCTACTTAGCAACAACTTGTAGATATTTTCACGAAGCCTCTACTAGAAGATCAATTTTCATTTATTCGAAGAGAATTAGGAATGTTAAACCCAAATGAGTTGAAAGTAACTGTCACACCTTATATTTAGACTCATTTCCCATATATTAGACTATATTTTAGTTTATTAATACATGATTAGAGACTTGATAGCATAAAATAACTTAAACCAATTTTTTTCGGATTTCGGGTACTATTCCTTTGATTAATCTCATTTTGCCCAATGAAATTTAAAAATTCATAACAAAATCAACAAAAATTCATATTAAGGTGATTCAAGCCTTCAAAAGTAGCTTATAAGGTTCTATACATGGAAAAATATGCAATGGAGTATCTACTTGGCAAATTCATATAGTTTATTTTTCTAAAAATATTGTAATAGTGGTCAATTTTTGGAATCCCTGATTATGTCCATAAATTTGGAAAATCACCATAATTCGTACATAACTCCAATTTAGGTGATCTTGGTGTCTATGGAAAGATATTCATGTATAGTTTATAGTATATAAAGCATTCATGTATTATACATCAAAATATCTATACAATACACATATTTCCCAATTGTGCTCAAAATGACAGCTTACATCAATCAACTTTGCAAAATACACTTTAATATATACATACATGGCCATTTCATGTCTCCAGTTTGAACATTACATTATGTTAGATCTAGATAGATATAATTAAATTTAAGTAGAGTCCTAAAATTGTACAGATTACTTTTGTAAGATACTCCAAACAAAATACCAAGGAAAGCAAATTCATTTTAATGAGCAACCTCCTTCTTCTTTCTTTTTGCCTCTTGGGAAGCCTTCCATAACTTGGATATATAATGTTATACATTTGGAAAGGGGTGATATTCAAAGAATCTTAGTAGCAACCACCATCATGCAAACATATTATCATTTATATTGAAAGTATTCATCCAAGAACACATCAAGCATGCAATCAAATTATTTTGGCACAACTATTTTATAAAAATATGGGCAGCACTTCCCCTTGTATTTTGACAAATCTAGGGTCACATTATGCTTCAAAAAATCCAACCAATAATGCAAAATCGTCACAAGACAACATTTTAAATATTAAACACATCATTTCAACCAAGCAACATCAATGACAATACATAGGTATACATTGGTAAGTTAACTACCTTTGGGCTTTCCAAAGCTTTCAAAGCTCTGTACACTCTTTCTTTGATCTCCTAACACTTCTTGGAATCCTATAACATCATAAAACAAGGTTATAATCCATTGGTTGCATGACCTCATTCACAAAGTGTGCAATAAACCCTAAACTTTTCACTTTGATTTCATTTGGGTTTTTACTGTACAACACACTTGTTTCTACCATTTTTGGACCCAAGGAATCTATTTTTGGGGTTAAATTCATGAATTTACCTTCCTAATTCAAACCCTAAATTGTCAAAAAATTACCATAAATTTTAGAAAAATATTTATCCAACAAACTTGAAATCTAATAGCATATTCTTGCATCTTAAGACCTATACAACACTTTCCATGGATTGATTTCTTTATGGTGCAACTTTTTCTCTCTACTCTCTCTCTAGGTTGGAAATTTTAGCAAGAAAATAGAGGAAAAATAGCCACTAAAATACCTCAAAATTGCTAGAGAACACAAGGAAAGGGTTGAAAGATAATACCTTGAAGTTTTGGGATAAAAGTTGAGATTTTCTCTTCTTTCTTTGGTTTCCACTAAGTCATGACTTCTTCCCTCTCTTTCCTATGGTTTGCACTGTGAAGGATGAAGAAAATAAAGGCCTAAGTGACTTAAAATATAATATAACTAAATAATTACTTTTACAAATATTATCCTTGACTTTTTGCCTTTTTTTCACAAAAGCTTGTGTTAATTCCTGCTATGTCCCAAGTAGTCTTCTCCATGCCACTTGTCCTCAATTTTGGCAAAAAATTGTTTTATAAACTTTAATGGACCAAAATACCCTTTACCGATTGAGTTTACCCGTACTAATTGAGTATTTTTGCCAAAATAGTCATTAGATTGGTACAGGATTATCTGACAAATACTTTTATTCTAAAATCATTATTTTGACCAAAATATATTTTAGCAAAACCGACTAATTTTTTTTGAATTAGTATTACCTCTTTTTGCAGTCTAAATTGAGTTTTATCGAATAAAATATTAATATTAAACCCTAATTATCCAATAAATATTATTTTGATCTAAATAAATCCCGTACTATATTTCCATTGGGCTTAGCTTATTAGGAACTTCATTTTGACTATAATTTTTCATATTTACAAAAATGCCCTTGATTTGGGATAAACGTATAATTTTTAGAACTTCCAGGTCGTTGGGTGTAATTCCAAAATTCATTAATCCTTCTTCACCTCTCAACATGTCAACCGCCTTTGTTTCTTTTTAATTTTTTTGTCGTTCCTTTCTTCTATTTTTTTTCAGGGGTAAAGTTGTCATTTTCTCCTTTTTCCTTCCAATCAAGATAATTGACCCATTTGCCCTATTTCATGCTAAACAATGTATACCCATTTTTATAAATTTATAGATTTTAAAATATTGAATCTTGAACATTTAGTAAAAATTCCATGTTTTTACATTTCTACCCCTTTAAGATAAATTTCGTCCTCAAAATTTAGAACATACCTTAATTAAATAGCTCTGGATATCTTTGTCTCATATCTACTTCTATCTCCCAAGTTGCTTCTTTTGGGATTAAATCCTTCCAGACCACCTTCACTAAAGGAATGTTTTTGTTCCTTAGCAGCTTGACTTGATAATCTATAATCTTTTCAAGTATAACATTAAAGCAGAGATTATCTTGTAAGTCAATGCATTCATATTCTATAATGTGTGAAGGATTGAGCTAATATTTCTTTAGCTGGAGGACATGGAAAACATCATGTATTTGGCTCAAATTTGGTGGTCGAGCTAATTTCTAGGCTACAGGTCTGGCTTTTGAGAGAATTTCGAAAGGTCCTATATACTTAAGACTAAGCTTTTTGGTCTCAAGTGACCGATCAACTCTAGTCGTAGGAGATACTATGAGCAAAACATAATCTCCTATTTCAAATTCTAACAGCTTCCTCCTTTTATCTGCATAACTTTTTGTTTGCTTTGAGTCGTTAGTAATTTCTTTCTTATCATTTCAGTTTGTCTTGAGGTTTGGTTAGCAATTTTTGGACCAATCAACTGTCTCTCCCTCAATTCCATCCAACATAGTGGGAACTTGCATTCCATGCCATATAATGCTTCATAAAGAGCCATCTGAATACTGGAATGATAACTATTATTATAGGTAAACTCTACTAATGGTAAGTACATATCCCAGTTTCCTTTCATTTCAAGTACACAAGCTTGTAGCATATATTCTGATGTTTGAATTGTCCTTTCAATTTGTCCATCAATTTGAGGATGATATGCTATATTGAATCTCAATTTAGTACCTAGGGCTTGTTGCAATGACTTCTAGAAATTCGACATAAATCTCAGATCATGGTAAAATATAATACTGCTTGGCACTCTATGAAGTCTTACTATTTCTTTAACGTATAACTGTGCCAATTTTTCTATTGTATATGTTGATCTCATGGCTAGGAAATGGGTTGACTTTGTGAGCCTGTCAACTATAACCCAGATAGTATCATGTCCTGATGATGATCTACGTATTCTCATAATGAAGTCCATTGATATACTATACAACTTCCATTCGGGAATATCTAAAGGCTGTAACAATCCTGCTAGCTTTTGATGATCTATTTTAACTCTTTGGTATATGAACACTTAGATACATACTAGGTAATATCACTTTTCATCCCAGGCCACCAAAACAATTTCCTTAAATCATGATACATTTTTGTAATACCTAGGTGAATATTGTATTAACTTTGATACGCCTCTGCCAGTATCTTTTCCTTTAGTTCTGCTACTAGAGGAACATATACTCTCTTTTGAAACCTAATCAGACCATTATTTGTCTCATTAAATTCCTACATTTCTCCTTGACTTATCTTTTCTTTAGCTACCTTTACGAACTCATCATTCTGCTTGGCTTTCATTAAATCTTGTAAAAATTCATTACCAATTTTGGTCTCATGTAATTGATGAAAAAAGTGCATATCTCTAAAATCTTCCATCATTTTCATTTCAGGAATCATTATGTGGGCTACATGAACAGTCTTTCTACTAAGTGCATCAATCACTAAATTAGCTTTCCCTAGATGGTACTTTATAGAATGATAGTAATCTTTTAACAATGTCATCCAATGCCTCCACCTTGCAGTCAATTCTTTCTGATTCTAAATATTTGAGACTTCTGTGATCACATAACAATTCTATAGTCCCACTGTAGAGATAATGCCTTCGTATCTTTAGAGCATGAACAATAGCCGCGAGTTCTAAATCATACGTATGAAAGTTTTCTTCATGTGGCTTTAATTGTCGAGAAGCATATGCTACTACTTTACCATTCTGCATTAAAACACAACCTAATTCGTGCTTGCTTGCATCTGTGTAAAGCACAAAAGGTTCCTTGGGATTAGGTATACTTAATACATGTGGGGTAGTTAACTTCCACTTCAATTGATCAAAACTATTTTCACAATTCATATCCCACACAAAAGGTGTATTTTTTTCTAGTAAGTTTTGTAAGTGGCAATGCAATTTGAGAAAAGTCTCGTATAAATCGTCTATAATAACCTGCTAAACCAGGGAAACTTCTTATCTCCGTGATGATCTTGGGTTGCTTCCACTTTATGATAGCATTAACTTTACTTGGGTCTACTGTAACCCTAACCTTGGAAACAACATGCCTTAAGAATTACACTTTTGTGTGCCATAACTCACACTTGCTCAGTTTAGCATACAACTTCATTTCTTTTAAAATAGACATGGGTATTCTCAAATGCATCTCATGATCCTCTAAAGATTTGGAGTACACTAAAATATCATCAATGAAAACTACCACAAAATGATCTAAGTAGGGTCAGAAAATCTTGTTCATGTAGTCCATGAATATTGCTGGGGCATTCATTAGACCAAATAGCATCACTAAAAATTTATAATGCCCATAGTGAGTTCGAAAAGTAGTTTTGGGAACATCATCTACCTTAACCTATAATTGATGATATCTAGATCGTAAATCAATTTTTGAAAACATAGTATCTCCTACCAATTGATCTAGCAAATCATCAATTCTAGGTAAATGATATTTGTTTTTAATAGTAACTTTGTTTAGTTCCTTATAATCAATGCATAACAAGAGGCTCCCATTTTTCTTTTTTACAAACAACACTGGAGCACCTCAAGGAAAAACACTCAATCTAATAAAACCTTTTTCCAATAACTCCTCTATCTATTTCTTAAGTTCTACCAATTCAGGTGGTGCCATTCTATAAGGTGCCTTTGATATTGGACTCATTCGTGGCACAAAGTCTATAGAAAACTTAACTTCTCTTTCAGGTTGTAAGTCTTTAAAATCCTTAGGAAACACTTCAAGAAAATCTCTTACTACTGGTATTTCTTCTGCCCCATCAATCTCAACATTCGCTGAAAAGAAAACCAAATAGGCTTGACATCCTCTCCCTAAACATCTCCCAACAATATGAAATGTAGCTTAGTCTCAGTTTTTGGAACTCTTTCTGGATTTAGTAAGATCAAGGCTTTGTTTACAATGAAGGAGAATGTTATTGGTGGAAAGCCAATTCATACCTATTATAACATCTATATCTAGGAATGACATGCATATGAGATCTAGTGTTATTAACAATATTCATATTGTACTATATGTTAGGTTGGCTGGTCACCCAAGAGGGGGTGAATTGGGTGATGCAAGATTTTCGCTCTTTTTGGATCACAACCCAATTTTCACTAAGAGTACAACAAAACATGGATAAACAGAGAGAGTTATGTGCAGCAACTGAATAGAGAAGATGAAGAGCAATACACAACAATTTATACTGGTTCAGCCCAACCACTTGGCCTACATCCAATTTCCAAGCCACCACTTGGGATTTTCCACTATATCTCATAGGTTTGATCTGGGCACCTGTGAAGTCTCAGTATATCCCAAAAGCATCAGTAGGCACTTGTGAAGCCACTCTCCCCACACCCTTACAAGATGTATAAATCCCTTAGTGTTTCCCACACTAAGATTCTACCCAAAATATGTAGAAAGAAATGTTTACAGAATGAAAACTCTCTTGAAGAGTAGATAATACATTGAAGGCTTACTCTATTAAGGTGGGTTTTGCAAACAATGCAAAGATAGAAAAATTTTACAAATTGTTGTAGCATTTTCGCATAAACTCTCTTAAGATTATTACTCATAAGTTCAAATGATGTTCTATTTATAGATTTATGGTGTAACTAGATGTTAGACACAAGATCTAGCCGTTAGAGACGTTACACAATGGTTACTCTGTAAAACTAGCCATTCACCAACCACATTTAATGTGTTGACACTTTGAAATTCAAATTTTGGGTGTCAACAGATGAATTTCGTAGAGACCATAAGTTAAAGACTTTAACGTTGAACTTTGAAGTTTGTCTATTCTAAAGAAAAATTTGAATTTTCATCTTTGACAAATGTTTCTATGTTGAAACATATGAATTTTCAAGTTTAAAATTCTTTTGGTAAGTGTGAACAGTAGTTCCATATTACTACAGTGCCTTCGAAGTTTGAATTTTGGTGCCTAAAATTCGTTTGTCATTGAGCAACTCAATATGACACAAGTTCTTCCTTTTCGAAATTTGAATTTTGGATGTGGAAATTCATCTGTTTGCTGTTCAAGAAGTATTTTCACATTCTAGGGATTCAAAATTTGAATTTTCAAAGCCAAAATTTGTCTATTAGACTTGAAGTTCAAATTTTAGATGTGGAAATACGTCTGTTGGGTATTCCAGAAGTATTTTCATGATCTGGAGTTTCAAAATTTGAATTTTGAAAGCCAAAATTCATCTGTTAGACTTGAAGTTCAAATTTCAGAAGGCAAAATTCATCTATCAGGGGCAAGCTCAACATGGCACAAAGGTTTTCTTCAAAATTCGAATTTCGAAGGACCGAAATTCATCTATTAGTGGTAGAATCTCCGTAACTTCGAACTTTACACTATAGATAATTTTGTAGAAGCTATAACTCTCTCATTTTAACTCTAAATTAAGCAAATGACCTATGGTTGGAAATCTCTCAATGTCTACTTTCAAATGCAAGAAGTTTCACTTCAAAAACAAAGGTATTCTATGAGATATGATCAAAATAATGATAGGAGATTAAAACTGAAAATCCATATCTCACTACTCAACTTTAAATGACCATAGCTTTTTCATATGACCTTTTTTTTTAGTGAAATAACCTTCTTTAAAAATCTTATTAAGTCTAGTTTCATATGAAATAGTTTTTACATCAAAGCCATATGTATTTTGAGAGATGTATCAAAAATACTAATCAAAGGTCGAACTCTAGATTCTTGAAAACTAGATTTCACTATGTTTAAAAGTAAGGATATGTTACTTTGATACCCAAAACTTCTTGAGTTAATCAAATACAATTATAAATCACTGAGTTTTATTCTAACGTTTGAAATTTGAAATCCAAAATTCATCTATCAGAGAGAATATTTTTGAACCCTTTTAATGCTTAATTATCAGACCAACTTTGTCATGACTACAAACGAATTTTGCACATTTTACTAACTATGCTTGACTTGAAATTTGAATTTCAACACTTGAAATTTTGTTTGTTCAAGGGGATATATTTAGAACTTCAAATTTCAGTCAGCAAAGTTCATATTTTTAGAAAGTATATGAAGTTTAACTTCTCAAAATTCGTCAGTCAGTCAGAGTTTTTCAAATATAATATATGCTAACATCAGATTTACTTAATCTAACTCATTTAAAACATATGGTAACAAGATTAAGTAATTTTCAAAGATTAATCTCACCTTAAGACCTAAGTGAAAACAAAATATACCTAGTGACTAGGTCTTCAAATGTGGAGTTCCACTTCCACTTGGTCATTTCCTTCTTGGCATGCTCCTTTCTGATCTTCCATTTTTGGAGCATCCTTTCTTTTCTTCTTTCTTGAGTGAGGCATGATATTGATTTCCATTTCTATTTCCATTTCTATATTCCAATGCTCACTCTTCTTACTTGGACCAACCTACATTTAATATATTACACTTACAAACCAAGTAGTTAGTCCAGTTTATATATCCAACTTACGTTATTCATTGTAAAAGTATAGTGGATATATTTGCACATAGCATGATATATACATTATAACCATAATTAAATACATGTTAATGCATATTTTACTTCTATAAGGAACATTATATACATATGATACATTTGTTCCTTATTATTCTATATTTGTCATCATCAAAACTTATATTATACTAAACCTTATACTATTCAATTTAAGCAGACATAAGATGTAATGGCATGGTTACCAATGGGTGTGGACACATGAAGATCATAAGGTAACTCAGTAATATGTAGACCCAATCCTTTGGCACACTTGTAGGAAATAAATGAATGACTAGCACCTGAATCAAATAAGGCATATACAAGATAATCATTAACTTTAATCATACCTTCTATAAGATCAGGCGACTGTCGAGCCTCATGTTGCATAAGAGAAAAGACCCTTCTTGTGCCTGGGGTTTAGTACGAGCTACATCCACTCTGTAATCTCTAGCATAGTGCCTAACCTTGCCACATCAATAACATACATTTTGTCCAGCTAAGCATGATCTTCCACCATAAGCTTTACCACATTGCTCACATACTAGAGCTTCCCTTGCTTCCCTTTGCACATCTCTTTGCTTTGTTTATCCTCCTCCTCTTCTATCACCTCTTTTACCCTTTCTACTTGAATTATTCTAGGGTCTTTTTTTTTTTTACTTGATTCACCTTCTTCAAATATAGTTCTTTTTGTACTAGTTGGGGCAGTTGACATAAAACCTTTATGATTCATGATTCATTCAGTGATCCTATTGACCTCAACCAGGGTATTAAACTCTCGAATTCTCATAGGAGTGACTCTTTCTCTTATAGTTGGTTTCAAGGCTCTTTCCAGCTTTTCGGTCTTCCATCATTTGTCATCATGTTGCTGCAAGTATGTGGAATACCTCGAGAGTTGAATAAAAGTAGCCACATATTCATCTACTAATTGATTTTCAGCTTGTCTGAGCATAATGAATTTAGCTTCCTTTTCATCTCTGACTGACCTTAGGAAATACTTGTCATAGAATTATTCAAGGAATGTCTCCCATGTCAGTGGTATATTTCAAGCTTGTAGAATCAATTAAGTGGTACACCACCATCTGCCCACTTCTTTCTCCAGCATGTGCATGGCTAATAAAACTTTTATCTCAGTATCACAACCTATCAGGCTAAATATTTTCTCCAAGCTTAGTATCCAGTCCTCAGCAGCTCATACATCAAATTTCTCTTCAAATAATTAAGGATAGTGTTTTTCTAAACTGTGCTATTATATTTTCATGGTGAGCAAAATTAACCTGTGTACCTGTTGTTGCTTTAACTGGCATAACCTGTGGTTCTGGTTGTGGTTGTGGCACTAAAGGTGGTTCCTATACTCTAGCCTCTTGTGGCTATCTTTGATTTGCTATTGTCCTTTGTAAATTTTCATTTACTCACTATTGTTGATCCAAATGATCCATTATGACATGTAGGGGATCAACTTGTTGCACACTATCTTGTTGAGGAGTGACCTCCCGAGTCTATCTTCTAGTTTGAGCCATTCTTATCTATAAAATAATTGAAATAATGAACATATAACAATATTGCTTAGAGAACATACTTATATAAATATAGCATTTTATTCACATATCAAAACTTTGTACATGCTGCATTCAAGGTCATTCATACATCAGTCCTATTCTTTTAACTATGCTATCTATTCTATCATATACATTATGCTATGTATGACTGTGCATACCTTAAACCCAAAATTGCAGTCAACTAGAGTTCTATACGTATATACATATCCATAGTTAGTTACTTTACATCAAGTCTAAGAAGAAGTAAAACTATCATAAAGATAGGCTAACACCGGATCCTCCTCTGGGCCTTCTTCTGGATCCTCTTCTATATCAGCATCTGGAATGTACCCTGAGCCCTCAACAGAAGCTTGTCCTTGTCCTTGCATTAGCCCCTAAATGTCATGTACAGAATATTCCTATATAGGTACTCCTATAGGGTCTATCTCTGTTCTTTCTGTGTTCGCCAACTCCAGTCTTAGTTGCTCATGAAGGATCAACTCCCTAACATAGGCATGTTGTTCCTCAGGGCAATACTGTCTAAGTTCTTCCTTTCGCACAACCAATAATCCTCATCCTTCGGTCATATAGTAAGTACTGCATCTATCCATGAGGCATCAAGAAACTGACGTCCTTATATCTCTATATGTTCATGTAAATCCCTTACTGAATCCAAGAAAGTTAGAATAGGGGAATCCTAGAAGACTTGGTGACTCTCCAAGTATAACTTAGTAACTATGTCAATCACCTCGAATAACTCACTACCTAAGTTGCTTGATATGTGGGAGAGGTCTGACATATCATGACATGCTAAGACTAGCCTTTTTCTTTCACTGTTATCTTTCTTATTCTTGCTTTCCTCTTTCTCTTTCTTCTTTAGATTGGCCTCAACATAATATATCCTGATACAATATGTCAAGCTCTCATACCCTCTACCTTCTAACTTGCCCTTAATCTCCTACCAAAACTTATCATCAGATATCTCCTTGAGCATAGTATCAATCCATAGTTGTTCAGGATACCTGTTCCCTAGTCTCTTTAAGTCATATTGGATTTGGGACAATCTATTCATAAATGATAGAACCCCTATCAGGGCCTTCTGAGTAAACCACGTATCCTCTAGAACTTTCTTACTATCCTATTAACTATCATCTCTATGTCTGGTGGTCTATTATCTAGGGTATTATTTGAGTCCTCTAGAAAAGCTAACTCCCAATCCACATCTTCTACCACCTCTACACTTAGCTCATTAGGAGGCTCATAATCATTCTCCCTTATCGGCTGTTGATGTAATGGCCCTACCTCAAATGGTATTCCTGCAATACTGCCTATAGATACTATGATCAAGCCATTACTTTCCTCACTAAGCAGTCCTTTTGGTGCAAGGTGAGGCTTTAACTGATAATCCAATACTAAGTTGCCTGCATATTCAGACATCTACCCAACCATAATAACAACTAGTTAAAAGACTAACTTAAAAGGAAATAATAAATAAACATAACATTTATTTATTATAATTTCCTTTCCAACTATACCAATCTAGGGACAGAACCTTATGCTCTAATACCAAAAATAACATACCTTAAATTTAGACTCATTTTACATGTATTACACTCCATTTTAGTTCATTAATGTATGATTAGAGACTTAATTGCATAAAATAATTTAAACCAAATTTTTTCGGATTATGGGTACTATTGTTTTGGTTAATCTCATTTTCCCCAACAAAATTTGAAAATTCATAACTAAATCAAGAAAAATCATATTAAGGTGATCCAAGTCTCCAAAAATAGCTTACAAGATTCTATATGTGCAAAAATATGCAATAAAGTGTCTACTTGGCCAATTCATACAGTTTAGTTTTCTAAAAATACTGTAACAGTGGTTAATTTCTAGAATCCCTGATTCTATCCATAAGTTTGGAAAATCACCATAATTCATACACAACTCCAATTTGGGTGATCTTAGTGTCTATGGAAACATATTCATGTCTAGATTATATCCATATAAAGCATTTATGTATTATACATCAAAAGGTCTATACAGTACACATATTTTCCAATGGTGCTCAAAATGGCAACTTACATCAATTAACATTACAAAATACACCTTAATATATACATACATGGCATTTCATGTCTCCACTTTGCACATTACATTATGTTAGATCTAGATAGACATAATTAAATTAAAGTAGAGCAATAAAATCATGCACATCATTTTTGCAAGATACTCCAATCAAAACACCAAGGAAAGCAAATTCATTTTAATGACCAACCTCCTTCTCCTTTCCTTTTGCCTCTTGGGAAGCCTACCATAACTTGGATCTATAATGTTAGACATTTGGAAAGGGGTGAGATTCAAAGAATCTTAGTAGCAACCACCATCATGCACACATATTATCATATCTATTGTAAGTATTCATCCAAAAACACATCAAGCATGCAATCAAATTATTTTGGCACAACTATTTTATAAAAATTTGGGCAGTACTTCCCCTTGTATTTGGACATATCTAGGGTCACATTACCCTTCAAACAATCCAACCAACAATACAAAATCATCACAAGATAACATTTTAAATATTAAACACATCATTTAAGCCAAGCAACATCATTGACAATACATATGAATACACAGGTAAGTTAACTACCTTTGGGCTTTCCAAGCTTTATACACTCTTGCATTGATCTCCTAACAATTCTTGGAATCCTATAACATCATAAAACAAGGTCATAATCCATTACTTACATAATCTCATTCTCAAAGTGTGCAATAAACCCTAAACTTTTCACTTTGATTTCCTTTGGATTTTTTTTGTACAACACACTTGTTTCTACCAATTTTGGACCTAGGTAATCCATTTTTGGGGTTAAAATCATAAAATTACCTTTCTAATTCAAACCCTAAAGTGGTAGAAAATTACCATAAATTGTAGAAAAATATTTATCCAAAAAACTTGAAATCTAATAGCATATTCTTACATCTTGAGACTTATACAACATTTTCCATTGATTGATTTCTTCATGGCACAACTTCCTCTCTCTACTCTCTCTCTCTCTTGGTTGAAAATTTCAGCATGAAAATAGAGGAAAAATAGCCACTAAAATATCTCAAAATTGCTAGAAAACACAAGGAAATAGTTGTAAGATAATACCTTGATGTTATGGGACAAAGCTTGTGATTTTCTCTTCTTCCTTTGGCTTCCACTAAGTCATGACTTATTCCCTCTCTTTCCCATGGTTTGCAGCATGAAGGATGAAGAAAATGAAGGCCTAAGTGACTTATAATATAATATAACTAAATAATTACTTTTACAAACATTATCTTTGACTTTTTGCCTTTCTTTTTGCAAAAGTTTTTGAGTTAATTCCTGTTATGTCCCAAGCAGCCTCCTCCATGCCACTTGTCATCAATTTTGGCCAAAAATTATTTCATAAACTTTAATAGACCCAAATATCCTTTACCAATTGAGTTTACCCGTACTAATTGAGTACCTTTGCCAAAATAGTCATTAAATTGGTATAGGATTATCCAACAATTACTTTTGTTCCAAAATCATTATTTTGATCCAAAATAAATTTTAGCATGGCCCACTAATTTTTATTGAATTACTACTACATCTTCTTGCAATCCAAATTGACTTTTATCGGGTAAAATATTAATATTAAACTAATTATTCGATAAATATTATTTTGATCTTAATAAATTTTGTACTATATTTCATTGGGCTTAACTAATTGGGAACTTCATTTTGACTATAATTTTTCATATTTATAAAAATGCCCTTAATTTTGGATAAATTTATAATTTTTAGAACTTTTAGGTCATTAGGTGTACTTTTTGCCAAAATTCATTAATTCTTCTTCACGTGTCAGCATGTCCACCGCCTTTGTTTCTTTTTTTTGTCATTCCTTTCTTCTTTTTTTCTTTTTTTTCATAGGTAAAATCATCTTTTTATCCATTTTCCTTCCAATCGAGATAGTTATCCTCTTTACCCTATTTCATACAAAACAATGTATACCCATTTTTGCAAATTCCTTATAGATTTTAAAATATTGAGTTTTGAATATCCAATAAAAATTCCATCATATTATTGTAACTCTTTAAAGTTTATATTTTGATGATTATCTTAAATATATTCAGTCTGTAGTGGATGATGATGAATAAGGAGTTTGTGAGCAGCTACCACTAGATGAAGGTGACTTTGAACTTGCTAGTTCTGGTTCAGAGTTTCCTACTTCAAAACTTATTAGAAAAGAGACAAATTTCCTATTTACTTCGCTACTTTAATTCCAACCATCTTGTTCATTAAATGTAATGTCCTTACTAATAATTATCTTGCCACTAATTGGACTATACAGCCTATAAGCTTTGGATTGTACACTATAACTAGTCAAAATATATTTTTCATATTTTTCATCAAGTTTTTTATGAGATGCTCTTACCAAAGCATAGGCTATACAACAAAAAACTTTTAAGTGGCTTACTCTGGGCTTTACGCCACTCCATGCTTCTTAAGTTGTCCTGTTATAAACTACTTTTGTGGGAGAAAGATTAAGTAGATGCATTGCTGTAGCTATTGCTTCTACCCAAATTTGATTTATAAGCTTTTTTGCTTTCATCATGCTTCTAGCCATTTCTACTATAGTTCAATTCTTCTATTTAGTAATGCCATTTTGCTCTAGCATATGTGGTGAAGTGAGCTCCCTGTGAATACCTTTTCCTTCAACTTGGACTTGCTTGTTATCTCTAAGTCTAACATTGGATTTCTGTGATTCATCCAATTCCTTTAACATTGAATGTGAGCTGGTCATATGATTGGAACACCCACTATCAACAAACCAAACATCATTGGAAATGTCATTGTGAGGAAAATGTACTATGAACAATGTTTCTACCTTATCTTCTGCCATGAAAAATGTTTCTACTTCATCTTCCTCTAGAAAAGCCATAAACAACGTCTCTGCCTCCTCTGTTTCTGTAAAGCCAGCTTGCTTTTGCTCTTCTCTTGGCTGTAACCAGCAATCTGCTTTTTTATGGCCAAATTTTTTTCAATGATGGCACTAAACTGAACTTCATTGGAAATGTGATTGCTTCTACTCAGTAGATTGATTGCGGCCTCTACCATCACCACGACCTCTGCCTTTACCTCTTCCATGAAATCCACCTTTGCCATTTCCTCTACCCATGAAATTTGTCATTTTGAAAGATTCCCCCTTCACCTAAAATGCCTGCTCTTCATGTTTTTCTTGTAACTGATTCATCATATCCTCATGTGCTTGTAGGGAACTTATTAGTTCATCAAAAGAATATTTAGACATATCATGAGCTTCCTTAATTATAGTAACGACAAAATTAAATCGAGTAGTAAGAGTTCTCAAAATTTTTGCAACAATTCTTTCTTCAATAATTTTTTCCCCATAAGACCTCATTTTATTAACCATAAAACTAGCTCGAGACAAGTAATCATGTATAGACTCACTATTTTGCATAAGGAGATTCTCAAATTCACGATGAAGTAATTGGAGTTTTACATATATTACCTTGTTAGAGACCTAAAACTTGGTCTTCAGTATCTTCCATGCGTCTTTAGAAGTCACTGTAAAAGCGATTCTAGAGAAGAAGTTTTCATGCACTACTTGCTGAAGGAAAAATAGAGCCTTTGCATCTTGCTTCTTATTTTCCTTTAGTTGTTGCTAGTTCATATCTGGGTCTGCAAAACCATGCTTAAGAAAATCCCACAAATCCTAAGATCGAAAGAGGGTATTCATCTTGATAATCTAGAACCCATATTTATCCCCATTGAAAATGGGAATCAAGAGCTGAGATGTCATTGAGACGCTGGTGGTTGTTGATGAAAGTTCTTTAGCTGCCATATAGCGCCATCATTATGAGCTAATGTTGCACAAGCGAAAGTCTCCTCTATTCAAAATTGAATCAAAAAAGGGAAGAAAGAAGTGAGTAAACTGCTACAACCAGACCAGAAAAACTTTTACATTATGTTGTTAAAGAAGATACTACGGTGCAATAGTTTAGTAAGTGGCTGTGATGCTGAACACTCACTCTCTCGTTCTCTCTCTCTCGGGTTAAGTTCTAGTACAAAATTTACTGGAGAAGGGAATATGATATGGAAGAGAATGAGGCTGATGAATACATGAATTCATTAAACAATGTCAAAGCCTATTATATAGGTGTACACCAAGTGAAAATACTAAAATATATCAACAGAATTTAATAATGGGATAAGATAGTGGGAACATGGCCCACATTCTAATTTATACAACAAAGCAACAAAATTTATATTAAAAAAAAATAAATAACTAATCCTAAATTGAAGGAAATGGAGAGGATGTGGTTTGAAGTATCACTCAACAGTTGATACTGTGTATATTGAAATTGGTGGTTTAAAAATATACCTTTAGTTTGATTTCCACATGTTGGGTGAATTAATAGTGTTTATTTTGATTTCCACATGTTGGGTTAATTAATAGTGTCCCTTGTTATAGGTTACTATAGGCATTAAAGGTGTAGGTTGTCTAACCATTCTAGGAAGACAAAAATATTTGTTAATCCTGATGAGCTTGAGGTGATTCGAATGTTCAAGCCTTGATTGTGATGTGAGATTGTGGAGGAGAATTTTTTTTTTGGAGGGAGAACTCTAATGTTGTTGATTGCAAGTGATAAATGATCAAATCTATTTCTTTTCTTATTAGCTTTATGATACTTGTTTTGGTATATATAAAGTATATTAGGTAGTTTAATGGCTAATGTTTACTAGACTGAACCAATTTATGATGGGACTATGTAATTATCTGTGGGCAACTGCAAGGCTTTTGTAACTTTTCCTTTTTGGTATTATATGTTATAGCATGCAAAAGTTTATATGTGTGGAATGAATTTGCCTTATTTTTAACGTGTAGAATAGTGGAATGACTATGCCTTTTTTGGATTGTGACTTTTGTTCTTTGTTTGATAGTTTTATTAGAATTTCCGGTAGTGGGACTGATGAATTGAAAAAAGGATTAGTTTTTCCCTTTGTAATTCATTTATGTGCAATTTTCCCCAATGTATAGCATTGAGAAGTTGGAAAATAGTTCTGATGGATCATTTAGTAAAATAAAAGTATATTGGGCTATGCTAGAAGGACATAATGTATGTAAGTAACGAGTATATATCTAATGGTCCAATTTATTTCTTGCAGTAAAAGTATTAGTGTTTGTGTATTTTGGATAATAGATTACGAAGTTAAAGTGAATTAAGTATATAATTCATTAATATATGTTTGGGTGTGGGGTATCAAAAATTAAGTGATTTGAAATAAGTTTGTAATTATGATTCTTTAGTAATTAGTGTGATATTACAAGAGCATTGTTATTTGATTGGGGAATTTTAGAGCAATAATTTTTTAAATAAGCTTGTATTTATGGTTCCTTAGTTTAGCTTTGCAAATGGTATTTGGGAAAATTAGTCTTGTAGGTATACTTCTACCTCAATTTGTTGCATGTGGAGACTTTGTTCAGTTATTTCCAAATGCATATTGTGCATCTCGTGCATCAAATTGTTGAAGCATATTTTTTTGTATATATTTCATTTTCTTGAAAGTCATCAAAACATGACGTACAAATCAGTGGTCAAACCTATATAGCATGGAATATCATCTAGACAATAAAGGAAAATAATGAGAATGAAAATAGGCTATTAGAAGGGTTGCTATTAAAAAGACATTAGGTACTCAATTGATATCAAATGATATAATATTAATTAAAATTTGCTTATTTTGAAAGCAAAACCTAAGGTAATTAATAAGTGAGAAATAAGGAGAAAAAAGTTTAGAATTAAAAAAAAAGATTTAAAATTGACAAGAAATAAATGGTATCAAATAAGATTTATTAAAATCAATATATTTGGAAAACAAATCCTACGCTCATTATTACTAAGTAAAAAATTATGGAGAACTCATTATATGTGATACAGAATTTATCTTACCATTGTTCAATTTGTTTGGTTGTTGAAAAGTCAAAGTGTAAGAAGCATTCAATTTGTTTGGGTACTGTTTAAAACCTTAATGTAGAAAGCTAAGTTTCTGTCCTACGTAGTCCAAAAATACATCAGCTTCACAAAAGGACAAACAACCAGACCTAGGGTTGGGACTTAAAAGCTCCCCACTACCCAAGTTTTTTTTTCTGCTATGTTCTACAGGTTCTTTAATTGAGTGTAGGTCGTGTCAAATCATTTTTCTCCCTAAGAAGTAATGAATTTTTATAAAAGAATAGCTTCTCATTTAGTTTTATTTTCTCTATCCTAATCTACTTTCCTCTTTGGTTTGTTTAATCTGGTCGTCCTCTCTCAAGCCATGAGCCCATAACACACTATAGTGGAGAATAGAGTAATGGGAAAATTTTGTAGAAAGGAAAGCTTCATATATTTATGGCTATTGAGAAGCCTTATCTCATCATGACTATCACTACCCCAAAATCAGCTTATATTGGCACCAAATAGTTGGCATTTGTTTTTAAAATGCCAATAAAAAGTCGAATGTGGGAGATTTATTGGCATTTATTTAAAAAAAGGCCAACTAAAGGTATAGGTAAAAATTGGTGTTTATATATTAAATGCCAATAAAAAAAATAAAAGTTGGCATTTGTGGAGACAAACACCAAAAAAGATATGGGTAAAAGTTTTGCATTTAATCTCCATAAACGCCAACAAAAAGATAAACATTTTGTTTTTATTTTTTTTCTATTATTTTTCCATATAACGCTCGCGTGTCTCTTCTCCTCTTCCATTTCTTCTCATAGATTCACATAATCGTTTAATGTCCTTTATCAACCTCCATCTTCCTCCTTCAGCCTTTATCTCCTCCATCAACCTCCATTGTCATGGGTTCCATCTTTTTTAGAGAAGGAATTAGAAGATTTACAAACCTTAGGTTGTGATCCCTCTAGATCTATAATTGATGGGACACTTATGTTAGTTAGGCTGACTTCCCAAGAGGGGGTGAATTGGGAAGATTAAAAATTTTCTGCACAAAGTAAAACAGGTGAAGAAAGCAAGGTATAATGAAAGCAACGTAAAAGCATAGCAAACTGAAAAGGTAACGATAGGGAGAAGAACACTCAGAAATTTATCCTGGTTTGGTCTATTCACTTGACCTATGTCCAGTCCCCAAGACACCTCTTGAGAATTTTCACGATACTGCAAGAATTCAACGGGCTTCTTGCAAATGCCACAGTACACAGCTTGTGCTCTATTTTCTAGAGCTTTCTCAATCTCTCTAAGCACTTCCACAATGTGCTTCCCAATCCCCTTGTGATATCCCCTCACAAGTAAATCTATCTTCCAGATGAAGATTAGATTGTTTACAAAGATATAACTCTCTTGAATAGAGTAAATATGAAGTTTAAAGTACAGATATTGAAGTTGAGAGGGTCAAAGATTTTTGAGAAGAAGATTTGGCAGAGTTTCAGTATATACAAGTTTGATTCGTTACCCACAACTTCAAATGATGTTATATTTATAGATTTAGGTCTCATATGTCCATTAGAGACAAAATCTATCCATTGGAGAAGTTATCCAACGGTTACTCTGAAAAACTATCCGTTAACCAACCTCATTTAATGCTTCTGACATACTAAAATTCGAATTTCGGTTGGTCAACAGACAAATTTTGAAGGAACCGAAGGTTAAAGCTTCCAACGTAGAAACACTGAAGTTCGTCTGTTCATGAAGTGAAATTTGAATTTTGAAAATTAGAAAATGTTTCCATGTTGTGACATATGAATTTTCAAGAAGAAAGTTTTTTGTTAAGTGTGAACAGTGTTTTCAATTTTCTACAGTGCCCTCGAAATTCAAATTTTGGAGTCCCAAAATTCGTCTGTTCTCAGCAGGCTCAGAAAGCACAGTAGTTCACTTTCTTTGAAATTCGAATTTTGAAAGAGTGAAGTTCGTCTGTCAGATAGTCCTCTCTTCAGACTTACTTCAACATTCGAAGTTTCAAAACTTTGTTATTCGCATGTTAACATGTCATTGCTACAGACTAACAATCTTAGGTTCTGAAATTTGAATGTCCATGTTCAAAGTTCGTCTGTCAGTGAGCAATTTTGAAACTCAGAATAATCTTGATTTAAGATGAACTTTAACATTGCTTTAGACGAATTTCTTCAGTTTTCATAAATTTCATTTTGTCTGAAATTCGAATGTTCAAAGCTCAAAGTTCGTCTGTTGCTTAATAACTTCTTTCAGCCTTTTATGAAAATTGGAATTTTGGAAAATCAAAATTCGTCTGTCAGAGGAATATCTCTTCAGACTTATTCAGTTTTAACTCGAAATTCGAATTTCTAAAGCCAAAGTTTGAATTTCCAACATGACAGTTCAATGCAATATTTTCAAACTTCATCTGTTGGTGGGTATTTTTAAAATATTTCAAAATCTAACATAAAATCAAGGTTTTGGAACGTTTTTCCACCAAATCAAAGTCTTTTACCCATGACAAAAGATCCTACAACTATCCTAGCAATGATTACTCAGATTTTCTTCACTTGAGACACTTTGAGCTCATTTGATATCTTCAATCCAAGCTTTTCAATGTTGGTTTGAAATCATCAAAACTTCTTGATTCAACATTCTCCCTCTTTTTGATGATGACAAAACAACTTACAAACTGGATTAGTACTTGGGTTTGCTTTAGCAAGCTCCCCCTCAACATATGCATTATATTTCAAGAGATATCATATACAGCAGATCAAGTGAAGATATTCAAAGAGTAATATGCACAAAATAGTGCGACAAAGAAATTCATTCATTTAATCAAATGTTGCTATACAAAAACCAATTAAAGTTCTTTACAATACAAAATGCAAATAGTTAAAACAATCAACAGAAACACAAAGCATTACAAGAGGACTCAAGCCTAAGATTTAAATAAGTCTTCAATCACTTCTTCTTGGGCTTAGTCTTCTTGTTGTACATCTTCCCTTTCCCAGATGGCTCAGCAGTAGATTTTCCAGTTTGCTTCTTCTTCTCCCCCTTTTTGACATCATCAGGAAGGCCAACGAAATCAACTGGAGGAGGAATCTGAGAAACTGGAATAGCTCGAAGTGGCACAGGAGCAAAAGGGATTTCAGGTTCAACTGAGGGCTCAGTGCTTGGTTCCTCATCAGAGATTTCCAGCAGCTCTTGCATTGCCTTCCTGCAAAGAGCTAACTGAGCTCTCTGTTCCTCTGAGAGCCCATAAGCAGCAAGTGAAGGAGGGGCTGGTTTATTAGGACGAAACATTTCTTCAAGCCTTCTCCTTTGAACTTGAAGGAGAGCATTGTGAGCAATAGCCTCATAATCAACAACAGGCACAATGCTTCTCTCTTTATTGCTTGCACCTACCTACATAGAAGAGGTTGGAATAGCTGCAACCAACCTTTCAACCTGCTTAGACTCTTGAATGGACAGAATTAAATCCTGAGCATTTGAATAGGCTCATGAGGGCTTGTTTCTTGAAGTCCTTCTTCTTCCAAACCATAGTCCAAGGGTGGACCAGGACTTGGTGTCTTCATGGTACTAGCAGCCTCATCTCTATCATGATCATGGTTAGAGGAGGCAATCTCAAAAGGGCTTGGAGGCTCAGGAGTGGGAGAATGGACAGGCACAGAGAACTCTGGCTGAGGTAGAGTTGAAGTAGTAGGGATTGCACTTCGAATTTCTTCATAAGCATCAGCAACCACCTTCATATTCTTTGCCAACTTCTGTATCTGATCTTGTAGATGAGCAAACTTAGCATTTTGCTCTTCTCTAATGCTAAGGATAAGTGTAGACAGGCTGTCATACAACTCAGTGACCTTGGTTGGCTTGGCACGAGAGGAGGGAGTGGATGGAATGTGAGTGGACTTGAAGGGAGATGGGATAGGCACAGAGGGCTGAGGAGTAGGTCTGACAGGAGCCTCAGAAGTACCTTCTTGCTGTAGGGAGGCCCCTTCAACAAAGAATAGATCTTCAGTTCTTCCTGCTCCCTTTCCAACCCATCTTCCTTCAGCCTTTTCAATGCCCATTCTTTGCAGTTCTTCCTCCTTGAAGATCTCTGTGGGCTTACCCTTTCCCTTCTCAAGATGTTGCATTCTTGCATACTGCAGAATTCTGGAGATGGAGATGATAGCAGCATAAGGGAGTATGGAGTCCTTTCTCTAATCTCTTGCCTTGATCATGCGTTGGAGTATGATATGTCCCATGTTGATCAGCTTTCCACACATGATTGCATCCATGACATGTGCCTCTGCCCTTGTTATCAAATTGAAGCTGCCTCCTTTGTTGAATATGATCCTGGACACTATGTAGTGCAGGATCCTTACTTGAACGCTGAGGTCAGTGGGCTTTAATGCATTTATGGAAGGCTAGTTTTCCTTTATTCTGAACAAGGTCCTCAGAATTGTACTCTCCTTGTAGTTCAGAAAGGGGCCACCTTCTTCATCAGCAGTTTCTGCCTTATCCATGTATCTAGAGGCAGTGATGTCAATCTTGAGGCCATCTTGCCCTGGGATTTCCAATACCTCATTGAATGTCTCATCAGTGAGCCAAATGGTCCTTGATCTCAGATTGACAACCAACTTCTTCTTTTTGCTATAGTACTTTAGGGAAGCATACCAAGTCTTCACTACTTCATCATCATATCTCTCTAATACTTCCAACAGATTCTTGTATCTCATCATCCATATACCAGCATCAAAATTATTTGAGACCAAGAAATCTTCCAAGTTTACACAATGTGGCTTGATTACCTTCTTGTTGGCAAACTTGGTGGAGTATTCCTCTTGAATCTGTGGAGTTCTCCATAATGGCAGAGTGGTAAGCTCATATTCCCCAGATTCAGTGCTTGACAATAAAGTGGAAGCAACTGGTTCAACAGCAACAGGAACAGGGACCGAAGGTTCTACTACCTTTGAGGAAGAGGGTTCAACCTTCTTTGATTCTCCCTTGGGTGTAGATTTTTGCCATTTGGAAGGAGTTCCCTTGCTGGATTTGGCCTTTCTCTTTGGTTTTTCTCCTTCCTTCGTGGCATATTGGGATTTAACAGAATGTTTTGGATGAGCTTCTCCTTTGTTAGTTCCTGGATTGTTGACTCTTGCCATTTTTGTGAATGAATGTTGAAGAAAGATGCAAGGAACAAGTTTAAAGGATGAGAAAGGAAGTTTTAACAGTGGGAAATAACGGTTTCAAATCAAAATTGAAGAGGATTGAATGGAGAATTAGAACAGACTCATAGACAATAGGAATAGGGTTGCGTCTGCTCAAAAGAAAACCGTCGATTTTAACATGTGTAACCGTCTGACAGACGAATTTCAAAGGGTCAAAATTCGAACTTCGGGCAGTTATAAGTTAAACCGTTCAGTAAAGCTTACTGACAAATGAATTTTCTTCAGAATGTTCGTTTGACAGTGGCCTGGCTCAAGCAACACAAGATGAATAGATGAACTTTGTCTCAACAAAGTTCAAATTTTCAAGAGAAAACACCAAGCAGCAAGCAAACCACTAAACAACAGACGAATTAAGCATGCAAAACTTCATATTTTAAAGATTCAACATTGAGGAGCATGTTTCAACAGATGAATTTTAAATTAGAAATTTGAATTTCTCCATTTTGTGAACGTTGTCCAACATTCGTATATTAAAAGATAAGTGTTAGTATAATCATTATGTTGGACATTCATAACTTTGAAATTTTATTCTTGAAAATTTGAATTTTGAAGGATCAACAGACGAATTTTGAGGCATCACCGAGAACTGTTCCTTTTAATAACAAGCTAAAGTTCGTATTTTGGATATGCAAAATTCGAATGTTGACCATGCTGACTTCCTCAGAAACTTAATTTTTCACAGAAATTCGTCTAACACATAATCAATATACGAATTTTAACTATAAAACTTACAGATTGAATCCAGAAATTTAGGATTTTTGTCCTTTACTTCAATCTTTGATTATTCCTTTCTAGTGTGCTCCATTTTTTAGATTTATTGCCAATGAATCTCATGAGGAGCATATGCAACTTAAATTAAACACACTCTAATGCTGAAGTTAGAATTAATTCAATGATGAAATATTTAAAAACAGAGTTACATAAAGAATTACTTACAGTTCATTGGGATTTACTATACTCAATTCTCTTCTGATCTTGCAATATCTATCTTTTAACAGAGGCTTTGTCAGGATATCTGCAACTTGATCTTCAGTTGGGATGTATTCCAATCTAATTTCTCCTTTCAGAACATGATCCCTTATGAAGTGGTGCCTAACTTCAATATGTTTTGTCTTTGAGTGCATGACATGATTCTTTGTGATATTGATGGCACTTTGGTTGTCACACATTATTGGAATTTCTCTCAATTCAACCTCAAGATCTTCCAGTTGCTGTTTCATCCAGATGATTTGCGCACAACAGCTTCTAACTGCAACATACTCAGCCTCTGCTGTTGATAGGGCCACACTATTCTGCTTTTTGCTAAACCATGAGACCAAGGATCCTCTAAGAAACTGACAAGTTCCACTTGTGCTTTTTCTGTCAGTTATGGATCCTGCAAAGTCTGCATCAGTGTATCCTTTGAGATCTTCTCATTGCCCTTTGGATACCAAAGACCCATCTGTGATGTTCCAATAAGATATCTGAAGATTCTTTTCACAGCAGTTGCATGGGTTTCTTTGGGACATGATTGGAACCTTGCACACATACAGACACTAAACATAATGTCAGGTCTGCTGGCTGTTAAGTACAGCAGGGATCCAATCATTCTTCTGTACTGAGTAATGTCAAACTCTTTCCCTTTCTCATCCATGTCCAGTTTGGTTGCAGTAGCCATAGGTGTCCCCATTGGCTTGGCATTTTCCATTCTAAACTTCTTCAGTAATTCCTTCAGATACTTGGATTGATTGAGGAAGATACCATCATTGCACTGTCTGATTTGCAATCCAAGGAAGAAGTTGAGTTCACCCATCATAGACATTTTGAATTCCCCCTGCATTACTTAGAAAAATTCTTGCAAAGAGATTCATTAGTAGCACCAAATATAATATCATCAACATAGATTTGAACAATCAGTAAATCTTTGTTTACTTTCTTAGTGAACAAGGTTGTATCTACTTTTCCTCTGTTAAACCCCATGTCAGTTAGAAAACTACTCAATCTATCATACCATGCTCTAGGGGCTTGTTTTAAACCGTAAAGAGCTTTCTTCAGCTTATACACATGGTTTGGTTTTGTAGAATTATCAAAACCTGGAGGTTGATCTACAAAAACCTCTTCCATGATATGTCCATTCAGAAAAGCACTCTTTTCATCCATTTGATATAGCAAAATATTTTTCATGCATGCATAAGCTAATAGAATTCTAATTGCTTCTAATCTAGCTACTGGAGCAAAGGTTTCTTCAAAATCAATTCCCTCTTCTTGATTGTATCCTTTAGCAACCAGTCTAGCTTTGTTTCTGATGATAGATCCTGATTCATCAAGTTTATTTCTAAAAACCTATTTGGTACCTATGACAGGATGATTTTTGGGTCTAGGCACTAAATCCCAGACTTAATTTCTTTCAAACTGATTCAATTCATCTTGCATAGCCAAAACCCAGTAATCATCAGTTAAGGCTTCCTCAGTACATTTAGGTTCAATTTGTGAGATGAAAGCACAGTTTATCATTTGATCTCTTAACTGTTTTGTGGTTCTAACTTTCTTTTGAACATTCCCTATTACTTGATCAACAGGATGATTCCTTTGATATCTCCAAGCTCTAGGGAGTTCTTGAGATGTTTCTTCATTATTTTCTTCTTCAAAATCTCTCTCCTGAATATCTTCCTCTATATCAATAGATTCAGATATTTTTGGAGGCTCAATTGTTTCTTTATTAGAGATATCTAATTTTTTAAAGTTTGAAACAAGATCATCTTCATCAGAAACATGTTTAGAAGCAGTTTCATTTTCAATAAATACTACATGCATAGATTCCTCAACTGAATTAGACCTTTTATTAAAAACTCTAAATGCCTTACTTCTACTAGAGTAGCCCAGAAATATACCTTCATCAGATTTGGGGTCAAACTTACCCAGATTTTCTTTCCCATTGTTGTGAATGAAGCATTTGCACCCGAACACATGGAGATGTGACAGATTTGGCTTTCTTCCCTTGTACAGCTCATAAGGAGTCTTTCCAAGGATTGGTCTGATGTAGGCTCTATTTATGATGTAGCTTGCTGTATTTACTACATCAGCCCAAAACACTTGAGATAGCTCCTTTTCATTTAGCATAGCTCTAGCCATCTCTCCAATGGTTCTGTTCTTCCTTTCTACTACTCCATTTTGTTGAGGAGTTGTTGGAGCTGAGAAGTTGTGATCAATTCCATGCTCATTGCAGTACTCCAGAAAGTATGAGTTTTCAAACACTCCTCCATGATCTGACCTGATTGACACAATAGAAATACCTTTCTCAGTTTGCACTTTCTTAGCTAAGGTTACAAATGCATCAAAGGTATCACTTTTAGAGGAAAGAAATAATGTCCATGTAAATCTAGAGTAATCATCTACAATGACAGGCACATACAGATTTTCACCAATGCTTTTTACTCTAGATGGACCAATTAAGTCCATATGCAGTAGTTCTAGTGGTCTAGTTGTAGTGACTATGTTTTTTGATTTAAAAGAAGATTTAGTTTGTTTTCCTTTTAAGCATGCATCACATTCTTTGTCTTTTTCAAAAGAGATATTAGGAAGGCCAGTGACTAACTCATTTTTAACCAATTTAGAAAGTTGATTCATGTTAACATGAGTTAATCTTCTATGCCACAACCAACTATCATTGTCCTGACTAATTAAGCAAACAGAATCTAAGGGAGGAAGTTCATCAAGATCAATAGTATAGCAGTTACCATCCCTTTGAGCTTTGAGGATTACTTTGTGATCACTTTTTCTGACGACCAGGCAAAACTGAGTCAAACAGCACCCAATTTCCTTTGTCACATGTTTGACTCACACTCAGTAGATTTTGGTTGAGGCCTATCACAAACAGCACCTCTTCAATGGATGTCTCAGGATTTTTGCCTACATTGCCAATGCCAATTATTCTGCCATACTGGTCACCTCCAAATGTCACCTTTCCTCCTTTCTTGTCTCTAAGGGTGATGAACTTCTCCTTGTCACTAGTCATGTGGCTTGAGCAGGCACTGTCCATATACCATTTGTTACTTCTTTTAGCTTTGAGACAGACCTGCAACACAGGGTTCAAGTTTTCCTTTTAAGTACCCAAATCTGCTTGGGTCCTTTTCTGTCAGTAGTCTTTTCCCTAGATACAGATGTATCTTTGGGAACCCATTTAACAGTTCTGTTTAGTCCATTTTTCTTCAAAGTACAAGAACTGGAAACATGTCCCTTTTTATTACAGAAATGATAGGTAGTAAAGGGACTGTTGGATTGAGAAGCAGGAAGAAAACAATACAGATAGTACTTTTGTTTTGCATGCCTTGGTTGATTATATGTTTCAATGTAAGGTGATGTATTCTTTTTCTTTCTATTATTCTCAGCATGCACAAAATGTCTCATATATGCATTCTGGTTTTTCTTCCTAATCTTTTCTTTGACAACACATGGATCATAGCCAAGACCAGCTTTTCCTTGTGATATTCTTTGGCTCCCCATCAAAGCAAACAACATATCTTTACCTCGAGTAAGCCTAGACACGCTTTTCACTAAATATTCATTAGTTTGCTTCAGTTCAATGCATGATTCACAGCAAACTGATTCAGCAGAAGGTAAAGAAGTAATTTCAGAAATGTTACTTTGAGATTCTAGTTTATTAATCTTTTTCTTTGCTAGTTTTAGTTCTTTAGCAACTTTAATAAATTTATCATGAAGCTCATGAAATGCATCCAGTAATTCAGAATAGGAAGGTTCAGATTCATATACCTCTTCTTCTTGATCACTGCTGCATGGGAGTTCAGCTTCTTCAGAAGCGAGTGCCATCAAACAAATGTTGGAAATCTCATCTTCATCTTCTTCATCCTCATCTGAGCTGTTGCCCCAGATTGGCGAGATGTAGGCTTTCTTCTTCTTCCCTTTGCAGCAGCTTTCTTTTCTTTCTCTTGCTTCTTTAGGAATTGAGGACAATCTCATTTGATGTGTCCCTACTTCTTGCACTCATAGCAAGTCACAGGTTCTTTTGCTTCTCTTTTGCCTTCTCTAGCTGCTCCTTTCTTGAAGATTCTCTTGTTTCTCTTCTTGCCATAGAATCTTCTGAATTTTTTGACCATCATAGCCAGAGTTTCTTCATCTAACTCATCTCCTTCATCAGATTCTTCTTCTTTTTCTTTAGCGGCTTTGAGGGCAAGGCCTTTCTTCTTTCTGTCCTGTCTAGCTTCCTTGAGAGCTTTCATTTTCCCTTCATACTCCTCAAGGCTGCCAAAAAGAGTTGTGACAGAGGCCATTGATTCTTCTCTGATTTCCTCTATTGCTGTCACCTTGGGCTGCCATTCCAAAGGGAGAGCTCTGAGTATCTTTCTTACTTTTTCAGATTGAGTGTACTCCTTTCCCAAGCTCTTCAGTTGATTCACAATGAGAGTGAATCTCTTTTGTAGCTCCTTTATAGTTTCTCCTTCAGTCATTCTGAAGCTTTCATACTCTCCAATGCATGTGTTTAGCCTGTTCTCTCTGACCCCAGTTACTCCTTCATGTGCAATCTACAGGGTATCCCACATTCCTTTAGCAGTGGAACATTGGGAGACTCTATAGAATTCATCTTGGTTTAGGGCACTGACTAAACAATGCTTTGCCATGAAATTTAGCAAGACTCTTCTTCTGTCTTCTTCATTCTACTCTGCTTCTAGCTTCTCGTTGTATTTTCTATCATCTGTTAGGGCTATAGGGATGAAATCTCCTTTCTCACTGACTGACCAGATATCAAGATCAATTGATTGGAGAAAGATTTGCATTCTTATCTTCCAGTACCCATAGTGTTCTCCACTGAAGCCAGGTGGTCTATTTGTGTTGTTCCCTTCTGGTAGTTTGCTTTCACCAAAGCTAGCCATTTTAACTCCAAATTGAGTGCTCTTTGTTAGTTAGGCTGACTTCCCAAAGGGGGGATGAATTCGGAAGATCAAAAATTTTTTGCACAAAGTAAAATAGGTGAAGAAAGCAAGGTATAATGAAAGCAACGTAAAAGCAGGGCAAACTGAAAAAGTAATGATAGGGAGAAGAACACTCAGAAATTTATCCTGGTTCGTTCTATCCACTTAACCTATGTCCAGTCCCCAAGACACCTCTTGAGATTTTTCACTATACTGCAAGAATTCAACGGGCTTCTTGCAAATGCCACAGTACACAGCTTGTGCTCTATTTTCTAGAGCTTTCTCAATCTCTCTAAGCACTTCCACAATGTGCTTCCCAATCACCTTGTGATATCCCCTCACAAGTAAATCTATCTTCCAGATGAAGAGTAGATTGTTTACAAAGATATAACTCTCTTAAATAGAGTAAATATGAAGGTTAAAGTACAGATATTGAAGTTGAGAGGGTAAAAGCTTTTTGAAAAGAAGATTTGGTAGAGTTTCAGTATATACAAGTTTAATTTGTTACCCACAACTTCAAATGATGTTATATTTATAGATTTAGGTCTCAAATGTCCGTTAGAGACAAAATCTATCCGTTGGAGAAGTTATCCAACAGTTACTCTAAAAAACTATCCGTTAACCAACTGCATTTAATGCTTCTGACATACTGAAATTCGAATTTCGGTTGGTCAATAGATGAATTTCGAAGGAACCGAAGGTTAAAGCTTCCAATGTTGAAACACTGAAGTTCGTCTATTCATGAAGTGAAATTGGAATTTTGAAACTTAGAAAATGTTTCCATGTTGTGACATATGAATTTTCAAGAAGAAAGCTTTTTGTTAAGTGTGAACAGTGTTTTCAATTTTCTACAGTGCCCTCGAAATTCAAATTTTGGAGTCCCAAAATTCGTCTGTTCTCAGTAGGCTCAGAAAGCACAGTAGTTCACTTTCTTCGAAATTCGAATTTTGAAAGAGTGAAGTTCATCTGTCAGATAGTCCTCTCTTCAGACTTACTTTAGCATTCGAAGTTTTAAAACTTTGTTATTCGTATGTCAACATGTCATTGCTACAGACTAACAATCTTAGGTTTTGAAATTCGAATGTCCATGTTCAAAGTTCGTCTGTCAGTGAGCAATTTTGAAACTCAGAATAATCTTGATTTCAGATGAACTTTAACATTGTTTCAGACAAATTTCTTCAGTTTTCATAAATTTCATTTTGTCTGAAATTTGAATGTTCAAAGCTCAAAGTTAGTATGTTGCTCAATAGCTTCTTTCAGTCTTTTATGAAAATTCAAATTTTGGAAAATCAAAATTCGTCTGTCAGAGGAACATCTCTTCAGACTTATTCAGTTTTAACTCGAAATTCGAATTTTCAAAGCCAAAGTTTGAATTTTCCAATTTGACAGTTCAATGCAATATTTTCAAACTTCGTCTGTTGGTGGGTATTTTTAAAATATTTCAAAATCTAACATAAAATCAAGGTTTTAGAACATTTTTCCACCAAATCAAAGTCTTTTACCCGTGACAAAAGATCCTACAACTATCCTAGCAATGATTACTCAGATTTTCTTCACTTGAGACACTTCGAGCTCCTTTAATATCTTCAATCCAAGCTTTTCAATGTTGGTTTGGAATCATCAAAACTTCCTGATTCAACAACTTACATCCTTTTTATAGGTTTTGTTCTTCCTCTTAGATGCTTAGCGTTATCATGTCAACAACCACTAGCTGCATCTTTTATAGAGGGCTTGTTCGCTAATTTGAGCGTTTCATGGCTTTTAATTTGCCTTTTCCAATCTCATTTGGTTGTTGAAGAATTGAGATACTATCACATCTTAACCTTTAGTCTTATTTCCCATGTAATATGACTTATTTAAAGTCCATTCAAAACATTTAGACAACAAGAATCACCAAAAAGACCAAATCAAATTTCAAATGTACTATTTATTTGGTTCCCATTTTTCTAAACTAATTCCAAAAAAATCATATGAAGATGATTCAAGTCTTTGAAAATAGTTTAAAAAACCATCTGTATGGGAAAAATATGCAACTACAATATTAATGCATGAATTTGTACAAAAAATCCCACGAAAATTCATTGCGCATAAGGTTACTTCTAGTTTTTTTCCAAGTTTTCTCTCTTAAATTTAGAAATTCATAGTAAACTCCATACTTGTCAAAATAAAGTGTTCTTTGATTCTTTGAAAAGCTCACACTATCTAGTTTCCAGATATGTATAATACTTAGCTTCCATGTTTCATCCATATAGTGTTAGATTACTGACTAATGCTCAGATTGGACAGTTTTATGTACAACTTTACAAAATAATTTATACAACATATATATATGCTCATAACTTGTCCAAACTATGTCCCAAACATCTCAACATACCAATAGGCACATAATAACATTGAAATTCAGCCACATATATTTATATACAAATTTGTAAAGAGATACAAATCAATTACAAACATTAATCTAATTATCAAGATTCTTCTCTTTGCTTCTTGCCTCCCTTGAATTCTTACCATAACTTGAGCCTATCATGTTAGCATTTGAGTGATGAGATTTTGAAAATCTCAGTAGCTAGTCACATTTGACATATTTACGTTATCATGTATGATATAAAACCTTATGAACATCATAGAAATTACCATATTGTTCATAAAAAATTCAGCAACTTAATGGGTTAGAAAATAGATATCCCAAGCAATAGTCCTCTCATAAAAATAGCCAAAACCTGTCTCAAACATCAAAAAAATAATATGGCAAGACATCATTCACAATAAAATATAGCAAGATAATAAAATGCAAGAAAATATAACTATGCTACCTTTATGCTTTCATTTTACTTTCTAACTTGATTCCAATGCTTCCACTAGCTTTCTTGGGCTTCTTCAAATCTAATTAGGCTACATGAATAGTTTATTGTGATGTCTAGTAATGATGTGTTAAAGTACTCTAAATCTTTAGAGTAGCATGAAAGACAGCTGAGAATTTTTGAAATATTATGAACGAAAGTAAAGACATGCTGATCTTAGTAAATGGGAGTTACACTCCAAAAAGTACAGTTAGTAAGTTACAGAATCTCCCATAAGGATCACAGTAGATCCTAGTAAAGCAACTAAAGTTATGGAATAGGAGAGATAGAACACTGAAATAAAGAAGAGAGGTCTTCGAGTTTAGCAAGGTGTTATGAAAATTTTTATCAATTTGTCTTACCACTTAGCCATAAAAGAAAGTTTTGTGGGAAAGAAATTTACAAAAAGAGTTTTTATGAATTAACAAAGTTAAACATCCTTCTCTAAGATGATTAGTCCCAATCCAATGTTGACCTAGGGGGTCTATGACAGTGAAAAGTAAGCATGGATTTGGATATAAGTAATGTAACAGAGTTAAGCAGTAGGTAGTTGTCTATGTTTTAAATGATAAATTTTTATGAAAAATCTATTCCCACTTATAGCAGTGGTAATTAATGCTCTCCAAATATGGAGTTAATATGAGTTACCATATCTATGGTACTACCATAGATGTACTTGAAATCATTATAGCCTCAAGTGATTACTAGACAAGAGAAAGTTTAAGCTTCAGGTACATAAAGTATAATGAAAAGAAAAATGAGATGACTTTGTAAGTGTCATCTAGGCAAAGTTATTGTGCGAATAGCCTAAAGTTATGAAAAGTAAAGAAACGAGATGAATGATATCAAGTGCCAATGAAAAGACTATAGTACAAATAAGATAAAGAGATTATGAAAGTAAAACAAATATGTTATGAGGAAACCCTTATTAGCCTTCAAGTAAAGCCAGAAAAAGCAAATTGTTAGGAATACTGGCTTCCCAAGAGGGGGTGAATTATGAAGTTTAAAATTTTCTGCAAAAACACAATATGGTAGTGAAAGCAAAAGCTTCCAAAAAAAAATAGAGTATGATGAAAGAGAATGTATATATAAGACAAGGAAAGAAAAGACTTTGTGATTTATCCTGGTTCGATCTGATCCACTTGACCTACATCCAGTCCACAAGCCACCACTTTACATTCTCCATTATTTGCAAGGATTTAATGGGCCCCTCGTAATGCCACAGTATAATGCTTGAGCTCTATTCTAAGAACACAAAAATTTTCTCTCAGCGCACTTAGAAGTGTATTGCAAATTCCTTTGTGATTCCCCTCACAAAGAATCTTTCTTCTAGATGAAGAAAAGATTTTATACAGAATTGGAAACTCTCTAAAATAGAGTAGATATGAAATTTATGGCACAATAAATGTAATGTGTGAGTGAAAAAGATTTGACTAACAAATTTAACAGTGTTTTTGCATAGATAGACTTAAATTTCGTTACTCACAACTTCAAATTAAGTTTTATTTATAGATTTGTGACTTAACTAGTCATTAGACATAAGATCTAGCCATTAGAGGAATTAACCAACCATTACTTTGCAAAAATATCAATTCCACAACCGCATTTAATACATCTCATATATCGAAATTCAAATTTTGAGAGTTCAATGGATGAACTTCGAAGTGACAGAAAGTTAAGGATTTTAATATTGAACTTCAAAATTTGTCTATTACAATGTGACATTCGAATTTTGAGTTTGTAAAAAATATCCCATGTTAGTTTATACGAATTTTCATGTTGGAAATGAGTCTGAAGAGTTTGAACAGTTGTCTCAAATTTTCACAATGCATTAGAAATTTGAATTTCATAAGTTGAAATTCATCTATTAGAGACATGTTCAAAATGGTAAAAGTTATTCTTTATGAAGTTTGAATGTTGAACCGCTAAGTTTGTCTATTAGAGACATACTCTAACGAGACTCATAAGTTCTCATTTTGAAATTCACACTTTAAAGTCTAAAGTTTGTCTGTCAGGGGAAGTGGCTTTGAATTTATTTTGAACTTCACCAATATTCCAATTTTCACAAATTTTCCACACTTTCATTAACTACGCTTAGTTCAAAATTTGAATTTCACAACCAAAATTCATCTACCAGAGATGAAAACTCTGTAACTATGAATTTTTCACTAAGCAAAGTTCAAATTTGGCATAAAATAAACATGAGTCAAACCCAAAATTCATCTATTACCCAAAATTTCTCAATTATAACATTGGCTAACATTTGATAACCTTGAAATAACTCATTTAAACATTGTGGTAACATAAATAAATAATATTCAAAGCTTTTTTACCTTGTGTTTATAGTGAGTAACCCTAGAAACTAAATCTTCCCATGCTCTTCACTGCATTTCTTTACTTTATCTATTCATACTTTTTTGATATTCTCCTTCCAAGCTCTAGTTATTTGGATTCATCAAAACTTTTGATTCAACATTCTCCCTCTTTTTGATGATGACAAAATAACATGCAAACTGGATGGGTTTGCTTCCAAGAGCTCCCCCTCAACCTATGCATTAAAATTTGAATTAACATATAAGTACAACACATGTATCAAATTACAAGTTCTAGGAGAATATAAAGGAAATGTTGAAACAAAGGAACATAATTCATTGATGTAACTACATTCAGTATAAAGATTCAAATAAGTTCAAACAAGTATACAAACATATTACAAAATCTTAAACAAGTATGCAAACATATTACAAAATCACACAATCCTACAAAGTCCTAAAAAGACTTAAGCTCTAAGCTTAGAAGTTCTGTCACTTGTCATTCCTTTCTGACCTTGAGCTTGATCCTCTTGCCATACATTTTTTATTGCTCAGTAGTTCCAGAAACTCCAGATTCTCTAAGAGAGAAGGTACTTCAGTCATAGGAATGGCCTGAAGAGGAATTGGTACAAATGGTACTGAAAGGGGTATCTAAGGAAGATCATCATCAGACTTAGAAGATTTCTCCTGAGCTTTCCTTAGGATGTTAGCCAATCTAGCCCATTATTCCATGTGAGACCATGTCCTGAGGAAGGAGATTAAGGTGAAAGAGGATGAAACATCTCATCTACCCTCTACTTCTGAGCTTACACTTAAGTAGCATGTGAAACAGTAGTAAGATTAATATTGGGCACAATCCCCCTTTCCTCATTGAGAGAGGCTTGAATAATTGGAGTAGCTATAAGATCTGCTACTAACTTTCCATTTGCTCAGTTTCTTAAGTTGATAGAATTGAGTCCTAAGCAGTTTCCATCATCATTGGCTCTAGAGAGTTCTCTACTTGAGTGGCATCAGCTTCCTTCATGCCATAGTCTAGAGAAGAACCAAATCAAATACCATTGCTTGAGCCTTGAGGAGTAACAATAACAACAATAACATTATAAGGGTCTTCTTCAAAAGGACTTGGGACATGCAGGGAGTCAGGCTTGAAAGGTTTAGAGAAGCCATGCTGAAGTGGTGCTGATATAGTGGGAAGTGAAGTTAGAAGGTCATTAAAGGCATCCACAGCTACCTTGAGTTTTTTGGCCAAGTCAATTATTTGGGTTTGCAAGTTTACAAACTTGGCATTCTATTTATCCCTAATACTTATCATCATCTCAAATAGGCAATCATGCAGCTTGAGTATGGTATTAGGTTTGGCCAAGGTGGATGGGATGGATAGTTCAAATAGTTAGGTAGGCTGAGGTTGAGTAAGCTATAGTTCAAGTTGGGCGGATAAAGTAGCCTTAGAAGTAGCTTCTTGTTGTTGTTATTGTGGCTCTCTCCCATCATAAAAGAGATCCTCAGATTTGCCAGTACGCTTTCCAACTAATCTATCCTCATTTCTTTCTACGGCCACTCTCACTAGTTTTCCTTCTTTGAATTCCTCAATAGGCTTTCCTTTGCCTTTCTCGAAATGTTGGATCTTGGCATAGGAAAGTGTTGAGTCTTTTCTCCAATCGTTGGCCTTAATCATCCTCCAAAAAATGATGTTCCCAAGGTTGAGCTCTTTCCTTTGAATTAACGTTGTCATCACATAAACTTCAACCTTGGTAATCAGATTAAAGCTACCTCTTTTGTTGAAGATTATCCTAGGCATTATGTAGTTCAAGACCCTCACTTGAGCATTAAGATTAGAAGACTTCACGTTTTTTTAGTTGAGGCCTATTCTCCCTTCTTTTGAAGAGTGTATTTAAAATTGTGTTCTCCTTGTAATTCAGATATTCTCTGCCCTTTTCATCTGCTTCATGATCTTCTTCCCATGTATTCGATGGCAAAAATATCAACTTTGAATCCATCTTGTACAATAATCTCCATAATGTCATTGAGTCTCTAATTAGTCAGCCATAGATTCCTAGACCTAAGAGTTACATGGTATTTCATCTTCTTGTCATTGAACTTTAAAGATGCATACTAAGTTTAGATTACTTCATTATCATATCTCTCTTTGACCTCTAGAAGGTTTTTGTAATTCCTTATCCAGAATCTAGCATCAAAATTATTTGAGATGAGAATTTGTTCTAGATTAGTACAATGAGGAGTGATTTCCTTCTTTGCAGCAAATTTCATAGTTGATTCCTTCAAAATCTCCTTAGAACTGCAAAGAGGCTCTGTGGTCATTCGAAACTCTTCAAACTTTATACTTGATGAAGGAGCAGCAGGGGAAGCTTCTTTGATACTACCTTTGTGGTGTTTTATGCTTCTTTGAAGGTGTTCCCTTCTTGATTTGACTTTCTATTTATGAGTTTCACCTTCTTTTGATGCGTACTAAGACTTGGTTGACCTATTTGTGTTCCTTGTTCAGCCCCAATGTTCACGTTCTTTTCTATAGCCATTTTCATGAGAGGTTTGTTTCGAGGAATGCTCCAGAGGTATTTGTAGGGTTTGGTTTGAAGTTTAATCACTGGAAAAAAGTGTTTTGTTGAAGAAATTTGAGAATGGTTAAGAGAGAATAGGAGTAGCACCAGTTGAAATATAAATAGGGTTGCATGTGTTCAGTGTCTGACCCTTTGAATCCTCTTTTGTAACTATTCGACGGATGAATTTTGAGGGTCAAAATTCAAATTTAGGATGGTTACGTTTCCACAAAGCATAGAGAAGCTATCTTTACAGATGAATTTTCAACCTTGAAGTTTGACTGTTAGAGACTTACTTCTCAAACAATATCTTAACATTCATATTTTAGTCTTGAAATACAATTGTCAGAGACTCAAACATAAACAAAAGCTTCAACAGATGAACTTTATGTCCTCAAAGTTTGAATTTTAAAGTCTCAATCAGAAAGCATATAAACACATGATATCTAATAGACAAATATTAGGTTTCAAACTATGAATTTCAAGACTTCATGAAGAAATGTCTAAAATGCAAATATTGAATCATCAAAGTTTGAATGTTGTACAAAAGCAGACAAAACACATGCATGTAAACATTTTAAATGTGTATTTCAAAGAGTCAACAGACAAATTTTGGGCACATAGTAACACAAGAGTAGCATACATAAGCACTAAAATTCGACTAGTAAACAGCTAAAGTTCAAATTTCGAATTGGCAACATCACTCAATAAGCCAAACAAAGTATAGAAGTTCATCTAATGCAATTAAAATTTGAATGTTGATGGATAGAATTTACAAACAGATGCTAAAAGTATGAATTTCCATTTTTCTTCAGCAAATGTTGCTTGCCCAGGTGTGAGATGCTCCATTATTCTAATTTCTTCTCATATAACCTCATGATGAGCACCTGCAAAACATCTTACGCATACTTCAATGCTTAAGTTAGTATTTGATTCAACAAATTAACCTTAGAAAATAAAAGGATTAAGACGGGCACTTACTTATAGTTGATTGGGATTTACCATTCCCACAACTCTTCTTATGAAATCAAATCTATCTTCAGTGAGAAGCTTGGTGAAGATGCTAGCTAGTTGATTTTTGTTGGAACATACTCTAGGACTACATCTCCTCTCTAAATATGATCTCTAATGAAGTGATGTCTGATCTCTATATGCTTAGTTATAGAGTGCATTACTGAATTCTTTGTGATATTGATAGTATTAGAGTTATCACACTTAATATGAACTTGATGTAGAATAACTCCAATGTCTTTGAGTTATTGCTTCATCTAAAGAATTTGTGCACAACTACTTCCAGTAGCAATATATTCAGCTTTAGTAGTGGACAAAGCTATACTATTTTGCTTTTTGCTAAACTATGATACTAAGGATCTACCAAATAGTTGATAGGTTCCACTTGTACTTTTTTGATCAATTTTGGATCTAGCAAAATTAGTATCAGTGTATCCAATAAGCTCTTATCCACATTGTTGTGGATACCATAAGCCTATCTGATAAGTTCCTTTGAGTTATCTAAAGATCCTTTTTACTGCTATTGCATGTGATTCCTTGGGACATGCTTGAAATCTTGCACACATTGAACATTATGTCTGGTCTACTAGTTATTAGATATAATAGAGATCCTATCATTCCTTTGTATTTCGTGATGTCAAATGGCTTTCCTTCTTCATCCATATCAAGCTTTGTTGAAGTACTTACTGAGGTGCCAAAGCTCTTTGCATTTTCCATCCCAAACTTCTTGAAAACCTCTTTCACATATTTTGATTGACACAGAAAGATTCCATCACTGCATTGCTTGATTTGTAGTCCTAGGAAGAATGTCAGTTATCTTGTCATTGGCATTTCAAATTCTCCCTATGTTAACTTAGCAAAATCCTTGCACAAACTTTCATTAGTAGCACCAAATATAATATCATCAACATAAATTTGAACAATGAGCAAATCTAAATTAACCTTCTTAGTAAAAAGAGTAGTGTCCACTTTTCCTCATGTAGACCTCCTTTCAGTTAAGAAGTTGCTTAATCTTTCATTCCAAGTTCTATGTGCTTTCTTTAGACCATAAAGAGCTTTCTTTATTCTATATACATGGTTAGGCTTTGTTGAGTCCTCAAAACCTGGAGATTATTCAACATAAACTTCTTCCATGATATAGCCATCAAGAAAAGCACTTTTGACATCCATTTGGTAAAGCTTAACACCTTTTATGCAAGCATAGGCTAGAAGTATCCTTACTGCTTCCAATCTTGCAACTTTAGCAAAAGTCTCTTCATAATCTATGCCTTCTTCCTTATTATAACCTTTGGCTACTGATTTGGCTTTGTTTCTTGTAATTACACCAGACTCATCAAGCTTGTTTCTAAATACCCATTTGGTTCCAATAACAGAATGATAATTAGGCCTAGGAACTAAGTCCTAAACCTGATTCCTCTAGAATTGATTAAGTTTCTCTTGCATTGCATTAATCCAATATTCATGACTTAATGCTTCTTCAATACTACTAGGTTTAATTTGAGAAATGAATGCACAATGATTTATTTGTTCCCTAAGTTTTCTTCTTGTTTTAATATTCTCTTGAACATTCCCAATCACTTTATCAAGAAGATGACTCCTTTGATATCTCCATGCTCTAGGTAGTTCTTGAATATTAACTTTAAATTCATGATCTTTTTCCTCAATATCTTCCTCTACAGTAGTAGGTTCTGATACTTTTGAAGGTTTAGTTTTATCTTCCCTAAAGCTAGAAATCAATTCATCCTCATCTAAGTTAGGTCTAGAAAGAGTCTTTTTTTCAATAAACACTACATGCACAAATTCTTCTATGGTCTTGGACTTTTCATTAAATACTCTATATACTTTACTACTATTTGAATAACCAAGAAATATACCTTTATCTTATTTGGCTTCAAACTTTCCCAAATTATCTTTGTTGTTGTTATGGATGTAGCAAGTGCATGAAAAAACATAAAGATGAGGGAGGTTAGGCTTCTTTCCTTTATACAACTCAAATGTGGTTTTTCCAAGAATAGGTCTGATGTAGGCTCTGTTCATCAAGTGACATGCTACACTCACTGTATTAGCCTAAAAGTACTTTGGCAGTCTTTTTGCATTTAACATTGCACGATCTATTTCTTCCAGCACTCTATTCTTCCTTTCAACAACTCTATTATGTTGAGGTGTTCTTGGTATAGAGAAGTTGTGCTTAATTCCATTTTCTTCATAGTAGACAACAACTTGAGCATTTTCGAATTCTCCACCATGATCTATTCTCAGACACACAATTGTTAGCAAGGCTGACTTCCCAAGAGGGGGGTGAATTGGGAAGATTGAAATTTTTCTGCACAAAGTGAAGTAAGTGAAGATATCACAATATAATGAAAATAATGCGTAAAACAGAGCAAGCTGAAAAGTAAAGATAGGGAGAAGAAGACTCAGTAATTTATCCTGGTTCGGTCTTTCCACTTGACCTACATCCAGTCCCCAAGACACCTCTTGAGATTTATCCACTATACAACAAGAATTTCAATGGGCTTCTTGCTAGGGCCACAGTACACGAGTATGCTCTGTTTCTGAGCTCTCTCAAACTCTCCAAGCACTTTCACTATGTGCTTCCCAATCCCCTTGTGAATACCCCTCACAAGTAAATCTATCTCCAAGATGAAGAGTAGATTGATTACAATGAAATAACTCTCTTGAAAAGAGTAGATATGAAAGTTTAAGTACAAGTATAGAAGTTGAGAGGGTAAAAGCTTTTGAGAAGAAGATTTAGCGGAAATTCAGTATATACAAGTTTGATTCGTTACCCACAACTTCAAATGATGTTGTATTTATAGATTTAGGTCTCAAATATCCGTTAGAGACTAAATCTATCCGTTGGGGAAGTTATCCGACGGTTACTCTAAAAAACTATCCTTTTACCAACCGCATTTAATGTTTCTGACATACTGAAATTCGAATTTTGGTTGGTCAACAGACAAATTTCGAAGGAACCGAAGATTAAAGCTTCCAACGTTACAGCACGAAGTTTGTCTGTTCATGAATTGAAATTCGAATTTTGAAACTTACAAAACATTTTTACAATGTGACATACGAATTTCCAAGAAGAAAGTTTTTTTGGTTAAGTGTGAACAGTGTTTTCAATTTTCTACAGTGCCTTTGAAATTCGAATCTTGGTATCCCAAAATTCGTCTGTCCACTGAATGTTTAAGAGACACAGTAGATTACTTTCTTCGAAATTCGAATTTTGGAAGGGTGAAATTCGTCTGTCAGAGAGACTCTTTCCAGACTAATTTCATCATTTGAATGTTGCAAGTTCTTATCATTCGTATGTCAATGTTTCACTTTAACAGACTCAAGAACTTAGCTTCTTGAAATTCGAATTTTAATGTTCAAAGTTCGTCTGTCAGAGAGCAGTTTTGAAACTTAAATCATTCTTGATCTCAGATGAACTTTAACATAGTTTCAGACGAATTTCTTCTATTTTCTCAATTTTTGTTTTGTTTGAAATTTGAATTTTGAAGACTCAAGGTTCGTCTGTTGCAAAGAGGCATCTTTTAAACTTATATGAAAATTCGAATGTTGGAAGTTCAAAATTCGTCTGTCAGAGAGCATTTATCAAACTCAATTTCATTTTGATTTCAGATGCACTTTATCATAATTTCAGACGAATTTCTTTGGTTTTTACAAACTTCATTTTACTTGAAATTCGAATTTTGAAAGTGTGAAGTTCGTCTGTTTACCAAAAGGCCTCTTTCAGACTAGATGAAAATTCGAATTTTGAATAGCCAAAATTCGTCTGACAGAGAGTCATCTCTTCAGACTTATTCAGTTTTAGCTCGAAATTCGAATTTCCAAAGGCAAAGTTCGAATTTCCAACTTGACAGTTTAGCTTAAACTTTCAACCTTCGTCTGTTTGTGGGTGTTTTTCAAATATTTAAAGATTTAACATAAAATCAAAGTTTGAAAATATCTTTTCTTCAAATCAAAATCTTTTACCCAGTCATAACAAAAACTAAGAATCCTACAAAAGATCTAACAGCAAGAACTCAGAAAATCTTCACTTGAGATAGATTTGATCTCCTTTGATATCTTCAATCCAAGCTCTTGAATGTTAGTTTGGAATCATCAAAACTCTTGATTCAACAACAATAAAGTAACCTTTCTCATTTTGAACTTTCCTAGCTAAGATTAGAAATGCCTCAAATGTCTTACTTTGGAAGAAAGAAATAAAGTCCAAGTAAATCTAGAATAGTCATCTACTATAACAAATGCTCTTAACACGACTAGGACCTATCAAGTTCATGTGAAGCAATTGAAGTGGTCTAGATATAGAGAAAACATTTTTAGATTTAAAAGAGGACTTAGTTTGTTTCCCTTTAAAATAAACATTACATTCTCTATCCTTTTCAAAAGAGGTATTAGGTAAACCAAAGACAAGTTCATTTTTAATAAGTTTTTTTTAATTAACATGCTAATAATCTCCTATGCCATAGCCAGCTCTTATCTTTTTTACTAATTAAGCATATTGAATCTAAATTGGGCAATTCATCTAAATCAATAGTATAACAATTACCATCTCTTTGTGCTTTGAGAATGACTTTGTGGTCACTTTTTCTGATGACTAGGCAGAATTTGGAATTAAACAGAACCCAGTTGCCTTTGTCACAGGTTTGGCTTGCACTTAGCAAGTTATGGATGAGTCCTATTACGAACAGTATTTCTTCTATAGATGTTTCTAGAATTTTTCCCATAATTCCAATACTAATCACATGGCCAATCTGGTCATCACCAAAAGTAACCTTTCCTCCTTTCATATCTCTCAACAAAATGAATTTTTCTTGGTCTTTTATCATGTGTCTCGAATAGGCACTATCTATATACCACTTGTTGTGTTTCTTGGCCTTGAGACATAGCTACACCACAGATTTTAGTTCTTTTTCTTAGGTACCTATATTTGGTTGGGTCCTTTCTTGTTAGTTTCTCCCTTGGGCACTGAAGTACCTTTAGGAATCCACCTCATTCCATTACCATTTCCTTCATTCTTGTATGCACAAGATAAGGATATATGACCCTTCTCGTTAAAAAGTGGCAAGTGGAGAAGGGGCACGAGGAAAGAGATACAGGTTTAAAACAATGTAAATAATATCTTTATTTTTTATTTCAGGGAGCTGGGAATGGCTCTATACTCTGGATTGACTCATTGTAATTTGAATTCCCTTTAGCATGCACAAAATTTCTTAGTTAAGATTTTTGCTTCTTGTGTTTTAGCTTTTCTTTTACAACACAGGGATCATATAGTAGACCCATCTTCTTTTCACTTACTATTTGTTTACCTAGTAACATTTTTAGCATATCTTGATCTCTAGTGAATCTAGCTAGAATCTCATTGAGATAGGTATTCTTATTTCTTACCTCAATGTATGAGGTACAAATAGAAGGAGAAGAAGAAGAAGGTTGTGATATAATGCAAGACGCATGAGATTCACTTTCAAGTTTGTTAATTTTCTTTTTAGCTTGAGACAGCTACTTGGAAACTTTAACAAACTCAGCAAGTAAGTCATTAAATGTATCATGCATTTTGTTATAGGAACGTTTAGAATTAGTTACTCAGAGTCACTTTCACTATTTTGGTTATGATTCTCTTCCTCTTCTACAGTCTCTTGAGCCATTAGGAAAATATTTGCAATTTCATCATCTTCTACTGCATCTTCTTCACCTAAGCTGTCTCCCTAAACAAATGACATGAAATCTTTCTTTTTTCCCTCTATTTTCCTTCTTATCTTTTTCCTTACTTCTTGACAAGCTAAGGATACTCCCATTTGATGTGTTGAAGTTTCTTGAACTCATAGCATATAATAGAGTCTTTGTTTTCTTTCTTATTGCTGGTGGCTCCATCTTTTTTCATGAATTTTCTGAATTTCTTCTTTCCATGCATCTTTCCATTGTTTCTACATCCAAATCAACATCTTCTTCAGAATCATCATCATCTTTTTATTCTACCTTGAGAGCCAGACTCTTCTTTTTCTTGTCAGAAGAAGATTCTTTGAGAGCTTTCAGTTTTCCTTTGTATTCTTCTAGACTTCCAAAGAGAGCTATGATAGATATCATTGATTCTCCTTTGGCTTCTTCTATGGCTGTCACTTTTGGTTACCACTCAATGGGCAAAGCTCTGAGAATCTTTCTAACTTTCTCAAGTTGAAAATACTCTTTCCTAAGATGCTTCAGTTGATTCATTATAAGATTGAACCTCTTTGGTAGCTTGTTGATGCTTTCTCCTTCTTTTATTTTGAAGCTTTTGTATTCACTAATGCAAGTATTTAGTTTGTTTTCCCTCACTCCCTGGGTTCCTTCATGAGCAACCTTTAAAGTATCCCATATTCCCTTAGCTGTGGAACAATAGGAAACTCTGTATAACTCATCATGATTTAAAGCACTGACTAGAGAGTATTTTGCCCTGAAGTTCAGTAGAACTGTTCTTTTATCTTCATTATTCCACTCTTCTTTTGGCTTCTCTTTATATATGCCATCATCATGTATCTTCATTGGTACAAAGTCACCATTCTTTATGACTAACCAGATCTCCAGGTATATGGATTGAAGATATATCTGCATTCTCATCTTCTAGTATCCATAGTGTTCTCCACTAAAGCTTGGTGGTCTGTTGATGTCTTTTAGTAGTATGTTTTCTCCAAAGACAGTCATGAGCTCTGCTGGATGGTGAAATCCTTTAGTTGGAAGTCCAAACTCTGATACTACTTGTTAGGAATACTGGCTTCCTAAGAGTAAGGGAGAATTAGGAAGTTTAAAATTTTCTAGAAAAACACAATATAACAGTGAAAGTAAAAGCTTGCAAAAAATAGAGTATAATGAAAGAGAATGTATATATAAGATAAAGGAAAAGAAGACTCAGTGATTTATCTTGGTTTGATTTGATCCACTTGACCTACTCCAATCCCTAAACTACCACTTGAGATTTTCTACTATTTGCAAGAATTCAATGGGCTCCTTACAATGCCACAGTACAATACTCATACTCTATTCTAAGAACACCGAAATTTTCTCTTAACACTCTTATAACTGTATCCCAAATCCCTTTTTAATTTCCCTCACAAAGAATCTTTCTTCGATATGAAGAAAATATTTTATATAGTATATTGGAAACTCTCCAAAATAGAGTAGATATAAAATTTATGGTACAATAAATAAAGTATATGGGCGAAAAAGCTTTGACTAAGAAATTTAACAAAGTTTTTGCAAAGACTAACTTAAATTCATTACTCACAACTTTAAATAAATTTTTATTTATAGATTTTTGACTTAACTAGTCATTAGATATAAGATCTAGCCATGAGAGGCACTAACCAACTGTTACTTTGCAAAATAGTCATTCATTAGCCGCATTTAATGCGTTTGACATACCAAAATTTGAATTTTGAGACTTCAATAGCCAAATTTCATATAGATAGAAAGTCAAGGACTTTAATGTTGAACTTCAAAATTCATCTGTTATAATGTGATCTTCGAATTTGAAGTTTGTGAAAAATACCCCATGTTAGTTCATACAAATTTTCATATTAGAAGTTCATCTGGGGAGTTTGAACAGTTGTCTCAAATTTTCATAATGTATTTGAAATTCGAATTTCAGAAACTAAAATTTGTCTATCTGAGGCATACTCAACATGGTACAGAAGTTCTTCTTTATAAAGTTTGAATGTTAAACTGCTAAGTTTGTCTGTCAAAGACTTACTCTAATGAGTTTCACAAGTTCACATTTTGAAATTCGCACTTTGAAGACCAAAATTCGCCTGTCAGGGGAAGTGACTTTGAATTTACTTTGAACTTCACCATCATTCAAATTTTAACTAAGTTTCGTGCAAATTTTGCACACTTTCATTAACCATGCTTAGTTTGACTTTCGAATTGGACAACTAGAATTTATCTATCAAAGATGAAAACTCTATAACTTCGAGTTTCACTAAACAAAGTTCAAATTTTGCACAAAATAAACATGAGTCAAATCCAAAATTCGTCTGTTATCCAATATGTCTCAATTTTAACATATGCTAACATTTGATAACCTTGAGATAACTTCGTTTAACTATTGTGATAACATAAATAAGTAATATTCAAAGCTTTTTAGCCAATGTTCATAGTAAGAAATCCTAGAAACTAAATCTTCGTATGCTCTTCACTGGATTTCTTCACTTTATCCATTCATGTTCCTTTGATATTCTCCTTCCAAGCTTTAATTATTTGGGATTATCAAAACTTCTAATTCAACTTAAATGCCATAAATGAATAAATGATACTAAAGTAAAACATTAACTATTAAGTCAAGCAAGTAAGAAATGGAAGTGTTCTTCTAGTAAAAATTGTTTGAAAATTGGGAAATGAATAGAAAGAAAGTATGAAGTATACGTATATTTTTAAATTTTGAAGAAAATTTATTTTAAGTAGGGAATTGTAACATTCCTAAAAGATTAATTATCAAAAAATGCATAAAGAATTGGGAAAAATGGAGATATATTGTTAAGCGTGAAAAAGGTAAAGAGGTTATTTTTTCCTATACAAAAATAAGAAAATTATATTTTGGCCCCAAAAAAATATTTTTCACTTTAGTCCTCTCAAGGAAGGAGAATCATGTTAGTGGTAATCCTTGGGAAAAATTATAACTAAGACCCAAAAGAATTAAAAATTATAATTTTACCCTAGATCAATGGCAATTTTGTGAATATTCAAAGTTACTGTCAAAACGAAGCTCGTGACGAGGTGATTCCAATGGTATATACTACCAACTGATTAAATATTAAGAAATAATTAGTACTGAAGATTTAAAAGTAACTTTATACTGAAAAAGTTAATTTTATGTATGCAAAAAGTAAAATGACAGATGGAAAAGTGGTTGCACACCACGGAAAGAGATTTAGGAGACAAGAAAATAAATTAATCATAGATACAAGTTTACTGTAATCTTGTACTCATAAAGTGATTTAATACTGTAAAAAGTAACTTTACTAGTTCAAGTATAAATTAATCAACATAGGGCATTATTAGATTGGGAAAAATATATAGTATTTTAATGATAATTTCCCCCTAATGTCATGCCACATCAGTAACCATGTGCTCAAAATAGGAGACTTAATGGCTAAGCAAGAATTAACCCAAGTTAATTAACTCAAAGTGGTAAAAAGTAACTCAACCAAGCATTCAACCATGGTTTACGTGGTCTATATATACTTTCTCTTGCCTTGCATGACCAAGCCTTTAGAAATAGAGAGAGGAGCTACTGCTTAGTCAAGAAAGAAAGGGAGCAACATGAGAGAAAGAAAGAAAGGAGAAACAGTGGAATAAAAATCCAAGAAATAGGTAAGTATGCTCCTACGAATTTCTAAGTGTTCTAGCTTAGGTTCTTCATAGTTTTAGATGATCTTCTTGAAATTTCTCCTCTTCCACTTGCTGCCCAATTTTGGCCCAAGCATGTTTAAGGGAGGGAAGTTGTTTTTACATTGTAAAATTGAGAGAAATCATGAGTTTTTGCTAAAAGAGCAAGTTCTAGTATATTTGAAGCAAGTTTTATGAAAAACCAAGTCTTCCTTCTTCATGGTAGATTTTAGCCAAAACATTAGGGTTAGAAAGAGTTGGATTTTCATTAATTTGATGGCAAAAATGAGTTCCCCATGATAAAAATTCTTAAAGATAAGTATTGGCTCAAAGATTAGGTTTTCATATGAGACTTTGTGAAATGGTTACTTGTTCTAGTTGATTGAGTAAGCATTTGATGATGCTTAGGGACTTGAGGAAGCTTGAGAAAGCAAGTGGGATCATTCGAAGCAAAGGATATAACTAAGGATATCACCAAAGGTAATTAAGTTTGTTTTATTTCTTTATGTTGTCATAATATGTTTCTATGATGAAATTGTGTTGCCATATTGTAAATTGTGTTTTCTTTGATTGGTTTTGGCTGTAAAATTTATAATATCCCAAAATTTTACTGGATATAAAGTAATGAAAGAGGAAGAAATAAATGATAACATAAAATGTATAAAGAATTCACGAAAATGGACATACACCATTTTAAGTGAAAAAGGGTAAAAGGGACATTTTTCCTAGCTGTAGGAAAAAATAAGAAATTACATTTTTACCCCTAAAGAAATTCAAAAATGACATCCACATCCCAAAATATATATACAATCTAGAAGTTAAAAAGTCATTGGGGAAAATTACAATTAATGACCGAAAGTTTCAGAAATTATAATTGAACCCCGGGTTAGGAGTAATTTTGTAAATATGCAAAATTACTTTCAAAACAAAGCTCTTGATGAGAGAAGTCTAATGGTATATGGCACTGAGGGTTAATGTTCGAGAATAAAAAAATAATCAGTGCCAAGTGTCCAAAAGTAACGGTAAACCGATGGTTAAAAGATAACCGGGATAGGATATGGGCCATACATAGATATCATTTGGAACAGGATAATTATGAAAATAAAAATAAAATTAGAATAGTCCTCTAGTCCAAAAATGCTAAATTACTGTAAAAAATAGTTTTATCGATATGGTTAAAAAGTACTCGGTTCAAGACATATCTGGACCAGGAAAAATTGAGCAATCTTGGACACTTAAACCACTCATTTCCTACGTGTTTGGGGTAGCTTGGGCAGCATGTTTTTATTTGAAAACTTCCTCAAGAAGTTGTCACTTTTTGACCAAAAAGTAATCTAAGTTTAATTAAGGGTTAATTATGATTAAGCTACATAATTAACCACTTAATCACTCACTTTTCCACTTCATTTCCATGATCAAGCAGCAGCAAAACAGAGGATGAAAAATGCAAAGAGAGACGGAAAAAAAAGAAAGCTCAAGGAAATCAAAGGTTCAAGTTGGTAAGTTAACTTCTACCACTTCATGCTTGTAGTATATGGTCTTTAAAGTATGATCCATGGATTATATTTCCTTCCTCCTTATCTTAGGGTTCTGTCCATGGCATGATTTAGCAAGAAATGTGTTAGTTAGGCTGACTTCCCAAGACAGAAGGTAAATTAGGAATTTTGAAAATTTTCTGCACAAAGTGAAATAAGTGAAGAAAGCAAGGTATAATGAAAGCAGCATATAAGCAGAGCAAACTGAAAAAGTAATGATAGGAAGAAGAACATTCAGAAATTTATCCTGGTTTGGTCTATCCACTTGACCTACGTCCAGCCCTCAAGACACTTCTTTAGATTTTTCACTATACTGCAAGAATTCAACGGGCTTCTTCCAAATGCCACAGTACACAGCTTGTGCTCTGTTTTCTAGAGCTTTCTCAATCTCTCTAAGCACTTCCACAATGTGCTTCCCAATCCCCTTGTGATATCCCCTCACAAGTAAATATATCTTCCAGATGAAGAGTAGATTGTTTACAAAGATATAACTCTCTTGAATAGAGTAAATATGAAGGTTAAAGTACAAATATTGAAGTTGAGAGGGTAAAAGCTTTTTGAGAAGAAGATTTGGTAAAATTTCAGTATATACAAGTTTGATTCGTTACCCACAACTTCAAATGATGTTGTATTTATAGATTTAGGTCTCAAATGTCCGTTAGAGACAAAATCTATCCGTTGGATAAGTTATCCAATGGTTACTCTAAAAAACTATCCATTGACCAACCGTATTTAGTGCTACTGACATACTGAAATTTGAATTTTGGTTGGTCAACAAATGAATTTCGAATGAATCGAAGGTTAAAGCTTCCAACGTTGAAATACTGAAGTTCGTCTGTTCATGAAGTGAAATTCTAATTTTTAAACTTATAAAATGTCTCCATGTTATGACATATGAATTTTCAAGAAGAAAGTTTTTCTGTCAAGTGTGAATAGTGTTTTCAATTTTCTACAATGCCCTCGAAATTCGAATTTTGGAACCCCAAAGTTCGTCTGTTCGTAGTACGTTCAAAAGACACAGTAGTTCACTTTCTTCGAAATTTGAATTTTGAAAGAGTGAAGTTCGTCTGTCAGAGAGTCCTCTCTTTAGACTTACTTCAACATTCAAAGTTTCAAAACTTTGTTATTCGTATGTAAACATTTCATTTTAACAGACTCACAGCCTAAGCTTCTAAAATTCGAATTTTAATGTTCAAAGTTCATCTATCAGAGAGCAATTTTGAAGCTCAAGATATTCTTGATTTCAGATGAACTTTAACATTATTACAGACGAATTTCTTTGGTTTTCACAAATTTCATTTTTTCTAAAATTCAAATTTTGAAGACTTAAAAGTTCGTCTGTCTTTAAGAAGCTTCTTTCAGGCTCATATGAAAATTCGAATTTTGGTAAATCAAAATTCATCTGTCAGAGAAGAATCTCTTTAGACTTATTCTGTTTCAGCTCGAAATTCAAATTTCCAAAGGCAAAGTTCGAATTTCCAACATGACAGTTCAATATAAACTTTTCAAACTTCATCTGTTGGTGGGTATTTTTCAAATAGTTCATGATTTAAACATAAAATCAACGTTTTAAAACATCTTTTCATCAACGAAAAGTCTTTTACCCATTCCTAAACATAGCTAAAGATCAAACAACAATTCTAGCATAGATTACTCATAATTTCTTCACTTTGAAATACTTTGAGCTCCTTTGATATTTTCAATCCAAGCTCTTGGATGTTGGTTTGGAATCATCAAAACTCTTGATTCAACAAAATGGAGTTTTCCAACCATAAATCACATGGGAAATGATAGAATGTTCATTTCAAGCTTGAATATGCAAGTAGTTTGTTGTATAACAAAGTGTAGCAATTTTTCTTAAATTTCCCTAATTTTTTATGAGCTACTATTCATACTTGGAGTTGGAATTTCATAAACTGGACCTCAAAAATGGGTTCCCCATGGTCCAAAATCTTAGGAACAAGTGATGATTTCATGAAAAAGCTTAAGATTAATTAAGAAAGTGAAAATTTTAGGTTTGTGAAGCTTAATTTGGAATGAACAATAACCATGCCTAGAGATGGAATTTGGTAATTATGAGGCCATATTTGGATTCCTCATGAAAAATTACATGGAATAGAGGTATAATTAATCATTTTTGAGCTAGGAATGAATTTTTCAAGAATTAGGGTTTCATGAACACTTTTTGAAGAAAGTCATTGAACCATTAGCTTGAGTAATTGTTTGATTATATGTTTAGGTTTGAGGAAGCCTAAGAAAGCTTGAAGAAGTGTTAGAAGGTCCAAGAAGTGTTGGACAATATGTGGGAAGCAAGGAAGTACTATAAGGTAGATAATCCTCTTTACTAACATCACATTGTTATTATTGTTCGTTTGATATTTAACACTATGGCATATATATGAAATATTGATTTGTGATATTTCTATGTTATTGGCTGAGTTGTATGAGGGGATTGGAGCCCCGGGATGTCTATTTTACAAAATGAAACTCTGCCAAAATTTTTATAAAATTTATATGTTCAAATGTGCATATGTGATGAATTAAGGTTTATGTGATGTTTTTAAGAAAAATGTGATGATATGATGGCATGTATGGGATTTATCTACTGATATTCTTTGAATCTCACCCTCCCACATATTAACCATGATTAGGTAGTAACAATGACAAGACCTCCAAGGAAGAGAAGGGAAAGGAGAAAGAATTTGGTATTTAAATTGATAAAGCTAGCATTGGCCATGAATTTCGAGCTTTTGTATAAATTTGTAAATACGATGATAAATATCTTTCTCTAATTTTTTATGTTCCTTTAACTCCTAGCTAATGTATGGCATGATATGAAGATGAAATATGGTCATGTGAATATCTTACAATTTTTGTATTGTAAGTATTAGGATACAAATGGTTATTCTGACTACTACAGAATGATCATGCTACAGTATGGGCTTCTTGATGTATAAAGTATGAATGTTATATATGCTTAAAAACTAGACATAAATATCTTTCATATGGTCTAAAGATAACTCAATTTCGATGAGTGTACGATTTATAGTGAATTTTCAAATTTAATCCAGAAAACTGGAATTTCTAAAATTGACCATATGAACAGTAGAAATTCACGAAATTTACTGTGCTAATTAGCCAAATAATTGCTCTGATTGATATTTTTCCCTTGTAATTCATGTTTTAAGTTATGCATAGAGACTTGAATCACTTTCATATAATTTTTATTGAATTAGTTATGATTTCCTGAATTTCAATCATAAAAATTAAATTTAATTAAATGAATAATACCCGAAATTTGGAAAAATTTATTGTAACATTTATGTGATTCAAGCTTCTAATTAAGTATAATTGGTCTCTAATGAGGCCTAATACATAGGAAATGGTCCTAAATAGAGGTGTTACAAAAATATGGGTTTCATTCTCTAGAATGTCCATTTTCTAAGTCGTTATGCTGTTAAAATTTTAATGACCAATATGACATTTTGTTGATTAACATGATTAAATGTGAATTTTGTGTGAAATGAATGACATAATTGCATAAAATGTGACTTGCTACTAAGATTGTCTTAATCTCTTCCCATCAAGTATCCTAAATACTAGGTTCAATAGATGTCAAGTATCCAATGGAGGCAAGGAGCAAGAAGAAAGATTTCAACGATTATATTGCTATTGATCTATGTCTCTTTGTTATTTTTTGTAAAATTGTATGAGAATTCATGAGGCTTTGCATTGCTGTAATTATATTCTTTTAGGCCTCTTATAATGTTATGAATATGATTTGGACAAATGCGAACCATGTTTGTTATGAATGATAATGATTTAGAAGTTTGAAAAGCAAAATTTGCCCAAGATGACCAATCATGGAAGAAACTACTAATGTGAAACAGAGTATTTAATATGGGTGTTATTTATGCTCTAAAAGTAGATAGAATAAACTTTCTAAGGAGCATAAGAACACTTTAAATTAGGCATGTATACGATTTATAGTGTATTTTTGAAGTTGTGGACCAAAATTTGACAGTATTGTGAAAACTGTGATTTTTATTGTAAATATCATTTACTTTCAAAGGAATTATAAAATTGTATAGTGCTCCCAAAAATTTAGTTGTCTGTATTTATGAAAATATCTCTATCTTAAGTTTAAAATTCCACTAGTTTGAATTCAAGTGGAACTATAAAATGAGAGATATGCATGTTTTCCTAAAACTGTTCCAGTGAAGGTTATATTTTGACCCTTAGTGAAATTCCGATCCAAATTACAAGCAATTAGATCCAGCCACATTGTATAAATAGATAGCAGTTCATGTATTTATAAATTTATATGCAATTAATTAATGTGATTAACAATAACCCTTGTATATAATGTGCATATAATATTTTCAGTGTTCAAAACAAGAAAATGATTATGACTGTGGATATTATGTGCTCAACCTCATGACAGATATCATCTTACAAGAAAGGAGCTCAATCCCTTTGAAGTTATATCTAAATTGGTTTACTGCTATTTACACTAAGAATTAATAATCTAACTTGATTTTTTCTTTTATTTTTTTTTACTATACCTCCCCCATTATATAAGGTATTCCTCCGAAGATTGTGTAAAAGAAGTAACTGAGGAGTTGTCCAAATATGTGGTTGAAGTCAAGCAACAATGAGTATAACTATTTCTTAGATAATTAAGCTCTAAATTAATTAAGTTCTAAAAATTGATAATGTAAAGTCTATTTCATGAGATAGTAGACAAAGTGATGAGCATATAGTAACAGCTGCAACTTATTGGTCATATGGTTTGTAAACTTTTGCTTGCTTAGGTAGCTAGATTTCCTTGTAGTTATATGTACAAAACTTTGTAAGGTTTTACTGCTAGCTGTTAGGTTGTTTTGTAAATAGCTAGCTTAGTTTACATATGACTTTTTGATTGTTTTGGGTTACTATATTGCTATTGGGATTGAGTTGGGAATATAGCCGTACATGTATCATTGTATTGTTGATGAGCATATAGCTGGATCGAGGTTGTTTTCGTGTTGTATTGTTAGGTGGTTAGTTAATTTGTTCAGTGTTACTATATTGCTAGACATATTATTTCTGTGCCATGATTATTGGCCATTTTTGTTTGTAAAAATTGGCCATTTCTATAGTATGTAAAACAAGGAGTAAATTGACCAAATGGAGAGTACATAAAAAAAACCACATGGTTTCCTTTACAATTGTGGCCAACAAATGCAAAGGAATGTGAAATTTTGATGAATTAAAAAAATTAACTTTCTCTGCAAAAGGAAAATGTTGATTAAATATTTTTAGAAAAATTCATTGACCACTTTCTTTTGTGGTTTTATGTCTCAATCATGAATGAAAGTTTTTTTCAATTAACTTGATTAATCATAATTAATTAGTTTCTTTTGCCGTTAATAACCGCAAAGGAATTTTTCTCAACATCCAAATCCTTTGCTGTTTCAAACCACACAAGATTACCACTTTTAACCGCCAAGAAAGCCCTTTTTTGGCAGAGTAACTCTAGCTTTTTCTATATAATAACTAAATAATTTATCATGTCTAAGAATAAATTGTTCTTTAAAGGTACTTAATGTGTGAAACTTTCCCTGAACGTAACACCTTATATTAGGGCTCATTTCCCATGTATTACATCATTTTAAATTCTTTTCATCATGGTTTAGAGACTAAAATCATGATATAATAAAAACAGAATTTTTCAAAATTCGGGCTACTGTTCATTTGGCAATTTCCCTTTTACCCAATAAACTTTGAAAATTCATAGCTAAATCTAGAAAATTCATATTGAGCTGATTCAGTCTCTAAAATTTTATTAAATTCATATATATATGGGAAAAATATAAAACAGTAACTTCATCAGGCTAATTTGTACAGTAAGTTCATGGACATTTACTATTCATTTGGTCATTCTTTTATCTTCCAGTTTTCTGACCTCAATTTTGAAAAATCATATTTCATTTTATTCTATCCCAAATTATGCATACTCCATGTCTTTGAAAAGCTCTACATGTCTTCTTATAGAAATATTTTTTTATACATTTATTTCACTTACACAGGGCATAACTTTAATTTAAATCACGGAGGCTCAGAATCCAACTCTTACTGGAACAGTTTTGGGAAAACTTACATATCTCTTGTTCTATAACTTCAATCACTTCCAAATCAGTGGCATATGGATCTTAAGACATATTTTTATACATGTAAACCACTGAATTTTTGGAGCTCTATACAATTTTATGTTATCCTTTGAAATTTCGAGTACTTATTTTCAGTTTTCGGTTTTCCCATTCTTGTCCTGTTCTGAACTTTAAATTTGAAAAATCACCATTAATTGTATACAAATCCAAATGGTGTGAATTAGGTGTCATATTAAAGCTTGAGATGCCCTATATCTGGTATAAAAATCCCATAAATCTAACCTCACATTGAGTACAGAAAAAGGGAAAACTAAGCAAACACGTCTGGAAAATGCCCTGTTTCAATCTATATTGTAATTTCTTTCCAAAACCCAAGCAAATGAACTCATTTTGGCATGAAACTTGGTAGAATATAACGTTATATCCCAACATACAGAAATGGAAATTTTCATACATTTTCTACAACATTAACATATTATTCACTATTTTACAACTTCATATAAAACAAGGAACAAATAATAATTCATATTATAACATAATAACTTGCACATCAACAACTCATCATTTTCTTCTTCATGCCTTTTACTCCTTCCTTAGCTCTTTTGCATTGGTTCTCCCTAGCATGGTTAGTCATTGAAGGGGGGTGAGATTCAAAGAATCTCAGTAGCAATCACCATTCATGCAATCATATTATCACATTAAGCATATAATCATCATAAAACATCAAGTGAATACTTTTAAACATTTATGCTATAATATTTTACAAGAATTTCGGTAGAGTTTTATTTTGTATTTTGGATATCTTAGGGTCTCAAAACCCCTCAATTAACTCAGCCAACATTCTCAAAGTATCACAATTGATCATATCAAACAATAGGCAAGTCATCAAACTCACTGAAAATCACATGACAATATAAGGCAAGAATAGGTAAATTGCTACCTTCATGCTTTCTCTTACTCCTCCACTTGATACCAATGCTCCAACTAGCTTCCTTAAGCTTCTTCAAGTCCTAATGCATCATCAAAAAACTACTCAAGCTAATGGTTCCATGACTTTCTTTAAAAAGTGTTCATGAAACCCTAATTCTTCAAAAATTTATTCCTAGCTCAAACATGATGAATTATACCTCTATTTTATGTAATTTTTCATGAGGAATCCAAATATGGCCTTAGAATTATCAAATTCCATTTCTAACTTGGTTTCTGTTTATTCCGAATTAAACTTCAAAAACCTAAAAATTTCACTTTCTTAATTTTAAGCTTTTTCATGAAACCATCACTTGTTCCTAAGGTTTTCCACCATGAGGAACTCATTTTTGGCATCAAAAACATGAAATTCCAACTCTAAGTATGAGCAGTAACTGGCCAAAAATTATAGAAAATAGGAGGAAATTGAATACTTCATGATACATCAAACTACCAACATATTCAAGCTTTAAATGAGTATCCTAGCATTTCCCCCATGTTCTATGGTTTGTAAATTCATTTCCTTGCTGAATCATGTTTGAGTGAAACCATAAGGGAGTGAGGAAGAAATTCTACTTCAAGGACCATGCTTCAAACCTTACAATTAACAAGCTTGAAGTAGAGAAGTAACTTACCAATGGTTGAACTTTCAATTCCCTTGAGTTCCCTCTTCTTTGTTCTCTCTTTTCTCTCTCCTCCCTCGCATTTTTGTCTTCTATTTTGCTATTGGAAGTGAACGTGTAGAATGGATGAAACATGGGTGGTTAAGTGACTTAATCATATAGCTTAATCATAATTCACACTTAACCAACTTAAGTTACTTTTTGACAAAAAATTCAACTCCTTCTTGAGCAAGTTTTGGGGCAAAAATTGGGAGCCCAAGCTACCCAATTTTCATACAGAGAGTGAATGCTTTAAGTGTCCAAGATTGCTCAATTTTTCGTGACCTAGATATATCTTGAACCAAGTAATTTTTAACCATACCGATAAAACTACTTTTTATGGTAAATTAGCATTTTTGGGCTACTGGGCTATTATAATTTTATTTTTATATTTCCATAATTACCCTGTCCCAAGTGGTATCTGTGTATGGCCCATATCCGAAGCCGGTTTCTTTTTAACCATTGGTAGAGCCTACAGTTTACTTTATCAGTTTACTGTTACTTTTGGACACTAAGCATTGATTATTTCTTTATTCTTGAACATTAACCCTTAGTGTCATATACCATTGGACTTCTCTCATCGAGGGCTTCGTTTTGACATTAATTTTGCATATTTACAAAATTACCCTTACCTAGGTTCAAATTATAGTTTCTGAAACTTTCGGGTATTAAGTATAATTTTCGCCAAGGGCTTTTCTCATCTCATCCCACGTGATTTTAATAAAATTAGGGATATAGATGTCATTTGTATAATTCTCTAGGGACAAAAATATAATTTCTTATTTTTTCGTCCGATCGGGAAAAATGTCCTCTTTGCCATTTTTCACGCAAAATGATGTTTGCCTATTTTTATAAATTCCCAATATATTTCTAGATATTTTAACTTTCTTGGGATATTACACTAAACGCTTAGTGTTTGAGGCTATATAAAGAATGAACAAAGCCATGCATATAGTAGAAATGAAAATCATGATTTTGAATAATGAAAAATATACTACTACACTTAGAATAAATATTAATCACTACTTAAGTCATGTAAGCAGCATGTATTTCTAAATATAATATTTTACACATGTTAAAAAATAGCCAAAAAAAAGTATGCCTTTCTACTGCTATTATTTCACAAACAACCATAGAAAGTTATACTTTTTACGACTTTTTTTTTAAAAAAATAGCCCTAGAAAGTTCCCCTTTCTACAGCTATTTATAAAAAAAAATAGCTATAAAAAGAGAGTCTTTCTATGGCTGTTTTTCAAAGAATAGCAGTAAAAGGTTTTCTTTTAAAAAAATTCCATTTTTTAGTTTACCCATACAACAAAACTAGATCAATTTGAATAACAAGTACAGCATGTTTAGAATTTCAATTCAACAATATTATTAATATATCATATCTTACAATTTATAATACAAGTCATCTTTTAACACTACAAACTATAACAAAAATTTCTAAATAATCTCTCAACACTATAAATAATAGCTAAACAATATCTCAAAATTATTATCATGAAATAAGTTCAAAGTTCAAACTAGCAAAAACAAAAACAAAAAACTATAAATTCTTGCAGGCACATAGTCATAATTATATATTGATCATTCAAACCTGCCACATAGTCATCATATATTAATAATCATCATATTTTACTTCTTATAACTCTTTGATTGTTGTAGGCACATGTTTCTAATTCCAAGACTAAAATTCTTGCAAGTTAAAAATTTCAGCCATCTAATTAATACTGTGATAGAGACATTACCTATTTTTTTTAATAATAGATCCCTTACTAGAACACAATATACTTTCTAGAATGGGAATTATGATATAATGGAGGTTGATGAGCTCACATGAAAGCTATAACAATGCTAGTTGACTTTCCATGGACAAGTTTAATGTACATGTCAATTTTGCATAGAGGAATTAGTTCTTGGATAGAAACAGAGATAAAAAATAGAGCCTTCACAATCAAAAAGAAATTTCTCTAGAGTCAATCTACTCTCAATTATATAGTTGGAATAGTTCTTATAAGAAGGAATTAAAGAAAATGCTCAAAGTGAACTACAAAAAGAAGCAAAAATATTAGAAGAAAATCACTAGTACAGTTAGGACTTTTAAGATTGGTTGGAAATGACTTTCTATATCGGTTATCTTGTAAATGTAGAAACAACAGATGTAAAAAGTATAACATTTAAGATCAGTTTTTTAACCTGTTAGGTTTGGCTGGCCACCCAAGAGGGGGGTGAATTGGGTGATGTAAGATTTTCACCCCTTTTGAATTATAGCCCAATTTCACTAGATGTGGAGAAGAACAGGGATGAACAAAGTGTAAAGAAGTTGGTAGGTGGAGTGAACAAATGAGGGGCAAGACACAAGAATTTATACTGGTTTGGCCCAAACCACTTGGCTTACATCCAGTCCTCAAACCAGCACTTGAGATTTTCCACTATATCCCACAAGTTTGATCTGGGCACATGTGAAGTCTCAGTACATCACACTAGTTTCAATAGGAACTTATGAAGCCACTCTCCCCACACCCTTACAAGATGTGTATATCCTTTAGTGTTATCCCCACACTAAGATTCTTCCCAGAAAATAGTAGAAAAGAATGAATACATAATTGAAACTCTCTTTTAGAGTAGATGATACATTGAAAGCTCACTCTATTGAGGTGGGTTTATGTTAGGAATCTCAGTACATACGTAGTGGAATAACATCACTAAAATCCCTCCCATGGATCTGTCAACGTTACTTAGATTGAGATGTATAGAAGAATTTTACATTTGACGTGTGTCTTTTCAGGTTCTTCCTCTACCGTCGAACCTTAGGAATAGATGCTAGCACCACTATTCATGAATGTTTGTATGTTTGGGAGTGAAGACTTTCTTCTCTCTCTATGGGCGTCCGTACACTTTCTCTTTCTAGGTGTATATCCACTCTCTCTCTATAGGCTGGGTGGAGACACTTCTCTTAATTTTGTATTAGATAACCTTAGTCTCTATTATATATCGATAAGGTTTAGTATTTGATTAATTTAAATCAATTATTTAAATTTAATCAAATAGATTAGTTTAAATTTAAATCTATGTAATAGATTAAATCTAAACTAACTATATAATCTACATTCAGAATCAAATATAAATCAAATTCAAATTATTAGTTTAAATTTAAATCTATCACATATAATTAAATTTAAAATTAATTCATTTAAATTGATTAAATGATATATATTTCAAAATATATATTTAATGCATAAAAAATATATATAATATATATTAAACATATATATATTGAATTTTATAAGAGATATCAAATATATTTATAAAATTCCTTCACCTTAAAGTAAATGTTAAATCCATCAAATCGTAGGTTCAATGAATTTAGACATTCTAGCTCGAGTTGTTCCATTCTTGTGTGCGACCCTGTAGACCTATATATGATGTTGGCAATGAGCCAATGACACTATTGAACCCACAAGTCACAAGTGGTCTCTAGCAAGACATTGTAACTACCCAAATCATATAAGCTCGGTGATTCGATGCAACCTATCATATAACCTTATCACATCTCTTTTGTCTCACGATATATATAGGTCAAGTATGAGGCATGGAAACATCATCCTCATCTTACTTGACCATCACTTTCTCGATCTCTAAGCAGACAGACAAAACAAATGGAAACCCTTCCATTCGAGCACGGCCATGCATTTGTCAATCTCACTCATTAAGGGGCCCAGATATATCTCTCCATTAATTAGAGGGACAAATTGTATCTTGACTATTCACCTTCCTTTACATGAATTCCACTAAGGCTGATCATAGCCTTTATGATCTCCCGATTAAATATGACTTTTGACTATACCAAAGTATAGTGTTTCCCATGTAGGAAGCCATAGTGATCTCAGGTTTGAGGGTTTAGTGGTAAGTTATATATATGAGATATGCTTATGACTTGATCCATGCAACTATCTCATGATGAGTCGATCCAGCACTTGCTCCTTGATAGGTGCTTATGATTTTAATTTGTATCTTCATACATAATTAACCAATAATTATCAATGAAACTCATACTAGCCTTAGTTCATCATTGTTCCCACAACGATGATGGACTATGGACGTTTAGGATAAAAAGATTTATCCAAGGATATTATTATAAAGAAAAACATCCAAGCAATATAATAATGTAATAAAAGAAAAACACATTTTTTCATAATGAAATACAATGTTCATAATACAATGATTGGCCTAGGGCACATTCTCCGATAGTTTATCTAAGAATACTGACACAGAAAAATTTTATATATTAGAATAGCATTTTGGCATAACTCACTTTACATTGTTGCCCATAAGTTAAAATGAGATTCTATTCATAGATTTATAGCTTAACTAGACGTTAGACACAAGTTCTAGCTGTTACTTTGTAAAAAGAGTCGTTCATCAAATGCATTAAATGCGTCCGCCTTTCCAAAATTTGGATTTCAAGGCTCAATAGACAAATTTCATAGAGATAGCATGGTTATGTGTTTATCGTTGAACTTTAGAACATCGTTTGTCATAGAGTAAATTTTGAATTTCATGTTTGTCAAAATTAACCCATGTTAGTTCATGTGAATTTTCATACTAGAAGTGCGTCTGTTAGAGTTATCTGAAGTTTTCTTAGTGCACTTTGAAATTCAAATTGCAGAAGCTGAAATTCGTTTGTCAGATGCATGTTCAACTTGATACAAAAGTTCTCTCTTCAAAATTTGACTATTGAACTGTGAAGTTCGTTTATCAGAGGCATGCTCTAATGAGACTCACTAGTTCTCATTTTGAAATTCACAATTTGAAGTCCAAAATTCGTCTGTTAGAGGTAGTGACAATGAACTCATTTTGAACTTCACCAACATTCTAATTTTGACTAAGTTTCATAAAAATTTTTCACACTTTTACCAATAGTGCTTAGCCAAAAATTCGAATTTCATAAATGAAATTCATCTATCAAAGATAAAACCTTTGTAACTTAGAATTTCACTAAGTAAAGTTCGAATCTTGCATAAAATAAGTATGAGTCAGTAGCAAAATTCATCTGTTAGCTAATATTTCTCAATTCTAACATATGCTAACATCATATTTACTTAATTTAAATCATTTAAAATATATGGTAACAAGATTAAATAAATTTTAAAGGTTAAACTACCTCAAGACCTAAGTGAAAACAAAATATACCAAATAGCTAAGTCTTCAAACATTGAGCTCCACTTTCACTTAGTCATTTCTGTAATATCTGAAATTTCCTAGATATTAAATGGTGTAAAATGATAAAATTAATGATATCTAAAAACATGCCTAAAATCTCAGAAAACCAAAGGACACAAAAATGAGCAGAAAAGGACAAAAAGGATAATTTTCTGGATTAGAATTGAAAAGAGAAAATTATTGTTTTTCTGAAGAAAAAAAAATTCTTTGCAACATAGTCTATAAGAAGTATGGATTAATATGAATTTTCCATAGAAATATTATTTTGTTTCATTTAGTCCCTGTGAGAAGGAAATTAACGAGGTGAAGAAATGAAATAAAAGTTTGGGAAAAAATATAGCTACAACCCAAAATTTACAAAAATTATAATTTTACCCTCATTTAAGGACAATTTTGGAAGTTTTGGAAATTCTGTCAAAATGAAGCTCTCAATGAGACAAACTCAATGAAATATAATTGGAATTTATATGAATTTATAATGCTAACTAAATGTCAAAAACGATTTTCAATTCCAAAATAAGGTTTAAGAGCCTCAAAAAATTAGACGGGTAATGAGGACAGGACGTGAAACCTTACTAATAAGTTTGGAGTTTTAAATAATGAATTTAATTTAAAATAATCATGGACAAATTAAGTGATAATTACAACAAAAGTGTTTAATCAATACAAGTAAATTTTATCTCTAAGGGTTATTTTGGCCTAATAAAATATGAGAAGCAATTTTTGACCAAAAAACTTGATAAGGGGCATGACCAGTAGCTGTAGGACATGGAAGGAATTATTTTACTTCATTTTAAGTGGATTTTTGCATTAAAGTAACTAAGTTGGCTAACTAACTCAACTATACTATTCACTCTTTTCTTCTCTCTCGTCAAGAAGCACGGCTAAGCACTTTAAACACTCATTCTTTCTCATTCTTGTGTTTGAACTAGAGCAGAAAAGAGGGAGGGAGAGCAGAAAACCTAGAGAGAAAAGGAAGAGTTTGAAGCAAAAGTTACAAAGCTCAAGTTGATAGGTAAGCTTCTATAGTCTCCATCTTATGTTTCTTTGTAGTTAGAGGTTGTTCCATGAGATTTTTCCTCTCCTTTTTCACCCTAAGATTTTGGCCATGGAGGATTTTAGTGAGGGAAAATGAAGTTTTCAACCAATAAACCACGGAAAAAGTAAAAAGGCTTTAAGAGGCGTGAAAGCACAAGTTGTAGCAAGATTGATGGAGTAAATATTTTTATAACATTTTCTTCCTCATTTTTAGTCAAACTTAGGGTTAGGATAGGAATGGATTTTCAAAATTTTGACCACAAAAATGGATTCCTTGGGTCTAAATTAGGTAAGAACAAGTATGTTATACAAGAAAAACCCAAAAGAAATCAATTTCAAATTTTAGGATTAGTAAGCATACTAATTGAAAAAGATGGTGAAATCAGTGGTTAATGACCATATTTTTTTATGCCTAGGATTATAGGATGGGTTGGAAGACCAAAGAAGATGTGTACAAAGTTTGGAAGTTATTGGAAAGCCACAAGGTAGTTATTTTCCCATGTATACTTTATGTTATCATACTTGAAATTCTATGAAATTATTATGATGTCATAAGTTTGTTTGGATGTTTTTGTTGAACTGACAATGTTGGTTGATTGATTGAAGGATCTTGTGACCTTAGGATGTCCATTTTACAAAGTGTTACGATGCCAAAATTTTTATGAAATGCTATGGCATAATAGGTTTCCATGGCTATCAAATGATGTTTTATGAAATATGACAATAATGTGAATGCATGCTTAGGAATAACTACTGAGTTTCTTTGAATCTCATCCTTCTCTTATGTTAATGTTATTAGGATCACATGATGGCAAGGCTACCCAAGAAGACAATGGCAAGGAAAAACAAGTTGCTAATTAAAATGAATTTGCTGTCTTTGATCTTTTGCTTGCAGTATTTATGTAAGGTAATGTGCATGGTACTTGGTCTTTATCTTCATGTTATTATGTCACTTTAGATCTTGTGTAATGTATAATCAAGTGTAAAGATAAGTAATGGCCATATATGACTTTAGGCCTACAAGTTTGTAAGTTTTGGGATGTAAAATAACTGTGACCACTGTATGTGATCATGGTTACTATTCAGACCTTTGGATATTAAATGTACAAGTGTTATATATGGATGGAAACTAGACAAAAAGATCTTTCAGTTGGTACAAAGAACACTTAAATTGTATATTCATATGATTTTATATGAATATTCAAATCTGAACTAGAAATCAGGAAAATCTAAAATTTACCAAATGAACAATAATACTTTCTGAAATTTACTGTATTAATTGGTCAAATCAACACTCTAATTCATATTTTTTCCATGTAGAAATATTTTTAGCTATTTTTGAAGACTTGAATCACATGCTTACAATTTTTGTAGAATTAGTTATGATTTTCTAAAATTCACCCAGTAAAAAAGTTTTTACCAAATGAATAGTAACCAATTTTTGGAAAAATTTATTTAGCATTTTTATGTGATTCAAGCTACCAAATGGTATCAATGGTCATATTTAAGGTCAAAAACATGGGAGACAAGTCTAAGGTCCAGGTGTTACAATTTTCTTCTTAGTATGCTCCCTTCTAATCTTTCAATTCTTGGAGAATCCTTTCTTTTCTTCTTCCTTGAGAGAGTCATGATGTTGATTCTCAGTACTTTATTCTAATGCTCATTCTTCTTATTTGGACAATCCTACACTTAATATATTATACTTATAAACCAAGTAGTTAGTCTGATTTATATATCCAACTTATATTATAAACCATAAGAGCATAGTAGATATATCAATACATAACAAGATATCTGCATTATAAACATAGTTAAATACATGCTAATGCATATTTTACATTTTTAGGGAACAATATGTATTGGATAACTATGATGTATTTGTTCCTTATTGCTCTAGATTTGTTATCATCAAAACTTATATTATATCAAACCTAACAATCTCCCCCTTTTTGATGATGACAAATCACTAGTGAAAAATATACTGAATAATTAACACATATAATGTAGTTCAATTCAGATGATTCCAGATTAAGCATATGCATATTTTTCACACAACTTCAACCCTATTTGACATCAACAAAAAGGTTTGAAGAAAAAAAAATCCTTCCACAATTCTTCTCTCCCTATTTGTGAGGTTGTTCCAGTAAGCACAGATGTCTGGGATTGTTTCAAGCACACATTGAAGCACAAACTGAAATGCAAATCATCATCAAAACTTATTATGCACTGTATGTTCAGATTATGCCAATTTTTACCAATGCCAAAATTGATACCAACTGTTAGTGATATTAAAACTAAGATTAGTTGTTTCTTGAAACTATTATGATACTAATTGTTATGATGCTTCTTGTTAAGATGATCATGATATGAACACATCACAAGAGGTATCTTAGAATTGAAGAGTTGTTATCTTCTTCCTTTATGATTGGGGAGAGGTGATGAATCATTACTGCTCCCTTTAGCAAATTAGAACTAAGTAATAAAACTTTTCATAGTAAATGGGGTGAGTTAAAGCATAAGCAATTTTAATTTCAAAAAATGCTCCCCCTCAACCTATGTATTTCATATGATAAAACTAAGAAAGCATAATGCAACAAATAAGCATGTTCATATAGAAGTGCATGATTGAGATTTTTTTTTAAATCAAAAAGAGCTTTTAAAACCATTTACATGCAAAGTTATAAGCTCCCCATAAGTATGAACATTTATTCAAACATTTATGCTTTTCAATCAATATGCAAGAAAAATTTTGAAAAGCACACAAGTTTGGTTTATAAATAAAGAAATGGACTTGTGAAAATATTGAATTTCATAGTAAGCATCAATAGATTTAGACATTTTATTATTTGAACAAGGACCATACTTTATTTTAATAATCTCAGCCAACAGCACCAACCAAGCATATATGAAAACTTGTTAAACACTTACAAACCAATTTGGTTAATAGCTAATTCCTTCCCTTTTCAATATGATACCAATTGAGTGTATCAGATACTCCATTGTTTTCAGACTTTCACTATTTAGCTCAACTAGTATCTGGAAAAACAAAGGAACTATCTTTTTCTTTCTTTGGTACCCTTTCTAACCTAGGCCTGCTAATGGTTAGTTTGAACATTTTAAAGTACATATGGGACTAGAGTTCAATCTTACCCAAATATATATATATAATCCAATAATCGAATAGGGTAAGGGGCAAAGGTTACCAAAGATCATTTCCTTATTATTTTTGGCTTGTATGTAATGTAGTATTGCTCATGTCTCCCTTTTGCATATATGTCATTATCTCTTGAGCTTATACTCTTTCTCTTCTCAAGGTAAGTAATTTGATATATACTCCATCCGGTCCCATTTATAAGGTGTTTTTATTCATTGCACGGATATTAGGAAGACATAATTATACTCTTGAATTTATAAAAAATTAGTATAAACTTCTAATTTTACCCCTACTGATTAAAGACTGAAACAATTTATGAGACAAAAAAAGCCCTTAAAGGAAGGGTAAAGAAGGAAACTCAAATGAAAAAAATAAGATAACACCTTACAAATAGGACCAAGCAAATTTTCAAAATAATATCTTATAAATGGGACCGGAGGAGTATTTAAGTTGCTTCCTTGAGATGAGTGAGAGGATTGCTCCTGTGCTTTTTATTGTGATTAGCATCTATAGTTCTGGAGTTTCGAGAAGCTTTCCTTTTCAGCATCCTCTTTCTTGAACCAATATGTTCTCCCTTCTTGGATTTATTTTGCATACATGAAATACTAGAAGAACATTTTGGTACGCACTTGTTTTTGGGTCCAGGAGATTTAGTGGTATTCTTTGGAACCCATTTCATGCCTTTGCTTAAACCACTTCTCCTAATATTGCATAAATGAGCTATATGCTCCTTTTTACCACAATATGTGCATAATGGTGAGTTAAGCATTACAGTAGACACAAAGAATTCCAAAAAGCATTTATTTTTCTCTTTTGACTAATTCCTATAGCCAGCACCCAACTTGTCAAACACACAATTCTGTTTGCCAAGTGAAATATTTAACTTATCTTTGGCTTAGGTGAAATTGGCTATTAACTGCTCTTTTTCTTTAGCTAATCTATCACATGAATCACAAGAGGAAGTATATGTGTGTGGGTCTCATAGATATTTTCTAAACCATTTATTTTTTGTTTAAGTGATTCCTTTTCATTCTTTTCAAATTCTAATTCATTTTCTAAGAAAATCACTTTCTTCTTACTGTGTGAAAGTGCTTACTAATGTAATCTGTTCATCATGCATTTCATTATAACCATCTTGCAATTCATCAAAAGAATTTTTAGAATCAGATTCAGAGTTAGAATTTGATATCTCATTATTGGTCTTAGCTATTAAGTATAGATAGGTATCCTCATGATCTTCATCTGAACTATTGCCCTAGTTTGCAGAGTTGTATGCAACTTTGGCTTTATGAATTTTCCTCTCTATATATCTTTCTCCTTGCCTCTTTGAATGATATTTCAGCATATTTACATGGCAAGAATGCTTTTGTTTCGGGAGCTCTTTCTTTTTTATGTGGAGGAATCTGCCAAGTTTGATGGTTAATTGTTTCAGCTCATCCTTCTCACTCATCACTGCTACTATTATCACTTTCATTATCAGTATCATTATCTTCTGAGCTATGTGATATAGTAGCTTTGAACATCAATATTTTTCCTTTATTTTGCTAATCCAACAAAAGGTCTAGTTTTCCTTCATGTTCAGCAAGGCTCCCAAATAGTATGGTGACTGATTGATATAATGCACCTCTTATTTCTTCCATTGTTGTCACTTTTGGTTGCCATTCTTTGGGTATAGCTCTAAGTATTTTTCATATTTCTTCTCTTTGTGTGTACCTCTTGCACAAAGTTTCCAGATGACTAACAATGTGAGTAAAACGAATTTGCATTTCTTTAATGGGCTTACCATTGTTCATGTCAAAGGCTTCATATTTAGTTGTGAGAGAGCTGAGCCTATTTTCCTTCACTCCCTTGGTTCCCTTAGAGCAATCTCCAGAGCAACCCACATTTCCTTTGTTGTGTTACAATTTGACACTCTGAAGAATTCATCTTGTGAAAGAGCACTGACCAAGGAGTATTTTACCTTGAAGTTCAGCAAGACTTTTCACTTATCTTCATCATCCCATTTTTCTTCTAACTTCTCTCTGTATATGCCATCACTCGATATCTTCTTTGCCACAAAAATCTCCTTTCTTAACGATAGACCAGATGTCTAGGTCTATGGATTGAAGAAATATTTTCATCATCATCTTCTAGTATCCATAATATTCACCATTGAAGCCTAGAGGTCTATTGACATTGTTCCCCTGTGGCAGTCTAATTTCGCAGATATAGCATAGTTATATCTTTAACATTGAACTTCGTAAATTCATCTCTCACAGAGTAAAATTCAAATTTTGATTTTGCCAAAGTTAACCCATGTTAGTTCATGTGAATTTTCATACTAGAAATGCGTCTGTTAAAGTTTGAACAATTGTCTCAAGTTTTAAAAGTGTACTTTGAAATTAGAATTTTAGATGTTGAGGCACGTTTAACATGATACAAAAGTTCTCTCTTCAAAATTCAATTGTTGAACTACAAAGTTCTTTTTTCAGAGGCATGATCTAACGAGACTCACTAGTTTTCTTTTTGAAATTCACACTTTAAAGTCCAAAATTCATCTATTAGAGGTAATGACAATGAACTTATTTTGAACTTCACCAATATTATAATTTTGAGTAAGATTCATGTGAATTTTCCATAATATCAATAATAGTGCTTAACCCGATATTCGAATTTCAAAATCGAAATTCATCTCTCAAAGAGAAAACCCTTGTAACTTCAAATTTCACTAAGTAAAGTTTGAATTTTGCATAAAATAAGTATGAGTCAGTAGCAAAATTTTTCTATTAACTAATATTTCTCAATTCTAACATATGCTAACATCAGATTTACTTAGTCTAAATCATTTAAAACATATGGTAACAAGATTAAGTAAATTTCAAAGGTTAAACTACCTCAAGACTTAAGTGAAAACAAAATATACCTAATAGCTAAGTCTTCAAACGTTGAGATCTACTGTCATTAGGTCATTTCCTTCTTAGCATGTTCCCTTCTGATTTTTCAATTCTTAGAGCATCCTTTCTCTTCTTCTTCCTTGAGTGAGGCATGATGTTGATTCTCAGTTCTTTATTCCAATACTTACTCTTCTTATTTGGACAAACCTACACTTAATGTATTACACTTACAAATTAAGTAGTTAGTCCAATTTATATATCCAACTTGTATTATAAACCATAAGAGCACAATAGATATATCAGTACATGACATGATATATGCATTATAAACATAGTTAAATACATGCTAATGCACATTTTACCTCTTTAAGGAATAATATATATATTAGATAACTATGATGCATTTGTTTCTTATTATTTTATATTTGTCATCATCAAAACTTATATTATATTAGACCTAATATAACAATATAAAAAAACTTTATAGATCAATCACCTATCCAGAAAGTGGACATTCAAAATTGGTGACCAATCTGGAAAGTGGACATCCCAAATCTATCATTGATATGAAAAGTGTTTATTTTTTCTTAAAAAAAATAAACTTCCTGCAATGGTTGTTCTAACAACCAATGTAGAAAGTATTTTCTTTTCAAATGAGAAATAACAATTGTTTCTTATTTTATTCAAGCACTTAGAATTTTAAAACAATTACTATTGTATACACATTGCCTAGAGTGCCTATATATTACCTAAAAAAAAAGTAAACATTTCAGTGATCAATTACAATTCAGTTCCTAATATATAGACACATTGTTACAACATTAAGAAGAAAAATTTTCCTAATTAATAGAAGTCAATAATTGTAACAGAAATAGTTATAGACATCACTCGTTCTGTACCTATGATAAGTTTCCCTTCTTTCCAGAAGTATATTGCAGGTTTCACCTCTTGCATGTGAGAACCACAATTTAAGAAGTTCAACCTACAAGTAATCCCAATTTTTTTACAAAAAAAGACAAGAAGCCTAAATAAATCAGAAATCATCACTATACAATAGCCCAGGGGAGCATATTTTCATCAAGTGATATACATCTTTACCAAAGTAAATTGTGGCAAGAAAGTAGAACAGTCTCTGCATTTTGCTAAATATGAGACAATGAACCAACCACAAAATAATTGATAAGAAAGATGCAACTCCAAGGTGAAATTAAATAATAGTAGAATGCCAGCTGAAATTTTTTTCTTCACTTTCTAATGGAAAGTATTAAAAATTACTTATGAATTTTACAAAACGTAGGACAAACTTCTCATCAATTTTATTCATCTTTATGAGCAACAAAAGGCAGCTAATACTGGTCATTTCCTTAGCCATCTTATACTTAATACAAATCATGCCATAATTCTAACTACCATTCTAAAAAAGTTACCAAGATCCATACCATAGCAAAGAATTATTTTGGTGTTTTAAGTAAAAGATTCAAAATATAGATAGCAACATCTATCACATGGATTGTTGTTCTATTCCTTTTAATATTATACCAAACTAGCCCTAAATTTCATAGAAAAAAAAAACTAACCCTGAATTTCCAATTGACATACATTTCCTACCATGATTAGCATTTTAGCAACACAGATAGAGCAACATTAAAATTTCTATTGTGAACATATTTTTAAAAATTCATAATTGAGCACCTTTAGGCCACTACTAAGAGTTGATATATCATATAGAAAATGGGAGGCAAAAAAAACAAAGAGCCAAATAGAGAATATTTAAAAATTGATGAACTAGCTGTTCCAGAAAATCTTTTTGCTACTTAACTTCTATCCCCACCTCCTTAGCAACCCGAACTAGAGAGACATGATGTTGTATGACAAACCAAGGATGCATAAAGGGAAAAGAGAGAAACAAGAGCTTCCAAACATTATGTAGCTTCATCAAATAAAATAAAATAAAAGGAAATAACTACAAGTCAAGTTGCTAAAAAATAGCTACAAGATGGAAATTAAACTTACAAAAGCATTAATAATAAAGGAAAAATCCATCTAATATTCTACAAGGAGCAATACATTGTAGGATGGAAAACAAAACATTTCATAGATATGCACACGACAAGCATTTATATTCACATAATTCTTCATTAAACAAAAAACATGAATTTGTCTTCCCTTTTGAGTTTCAAATAGTGTAAGTCAAAAACCATAAAATTCTCATGTTTTCATTGGAACACTTGATAGCAAGATACAAGAAAGTATATATAGGTTTTCTTCTTTTTAATAGAGCCTTTCTCTTGCAGTTAATTGCAAGCACTTATGCAAAGCTAGTGCCCTGAACAGCATAAAAATTGTAAAAGCTACAAATGCTTGATGAAATACATGTTCAAAGAAAATAAAGAATACTTAGATAAGAAATAAAGTTGGACTACTAGAGTATATTAAAGAGTTCACACATAACAGTCTGAAACTCCCAGCTCAGTAATTTAGAAAAATCAAGACTCCTCTCCTATATACTAATTCTAAATAAATTCCACTCACATGAGATACACAATAAATTCCACTCCTCTTGTAAGTTGGATGCACACGGATTTTAATTAATGAAACTACATTCACCAATTTGGTAAAGTGCCCTAATGAAAGAGTTGGGGCAATTCAATAAAAAGAAAGGAATATACAAGAAAAGAAAAAGTAGATAGCCCGTATAAAAAAAAAAGATGGCACAACTTCTCAGAACTTTGCCATCCATGCCTATGAAAAAGCCTAAATTGTTTACTTTCATACTCAAGCTACAATGAAAAATCTCATATATATTAGTACAAACTTATCTTTCTCATTTATTTATTTATCTATGTTCACTTGTCCAGATTATATATATATTGCTTCACAGTTACAATTAATCAATATAAAGCCCTTCAAAGACAACCAATTCATAACAGAATCCCATTATTTGCAAGATCAATTAGGGTAAAATTCATGGTTGTCTCAATCAAAAAGTTTTCAACCATTAACAAGAGGAAAAAGATAAGCAAAAATAAGATCCTATTGGCCTCTGCAATGTAAAAAAGATAAGTGTAGGCACAGAAACTAACTTGATTGCACTTACTAATTTAAATAGATGATCCTTTGCTTCTTTGCTATAGTGAGGGCATACATCTAATATCTTCCCTCTCAGATATTGAAACGTTGCATGTTGCATGGGTAACTTTCTTTCTTATGGTAGAGAAGACAAATTACGATTACAAAAGTTCAATCAAATGAATCTTTGATACTTTGATGGAACCCAAATCAAATCTGGTATTCAATAGAGCAGCAACTCTACACTAAACCAGTCTTCCCTTTCCTCACACTAAACCCTTTAGTCGCCAATATATTCCCTGTTAACAACCTCTCCCGCCAACCCTCCAACCCACCTCAAAAAACACAAAAGCCATTTGGTAGCTTTTGCAAGCTCCTCATGTGAGAATTCTATTGACTTGTCTATTGTGATTCTTGTCAGCCTTGGAGAAGCCACATTAACAGCATTTGAAGCTTCTCCAAGCTACTTCCAGAACCTAAATCCATAAAATAGTTTGACTTTAACTTATAATAAGTCCCAATATAAGAACATAACAACCCTAAAAACTTGAGCTATAAGAAAAACACTTATGACCTTTATCAGAATCCACAAGGTTTACAGTGAAATGGTGTGCTGAATCCACAAGGTTTATCAAAATCCTAATCCTAGAATCCTAGCACTAAGCTCATATAGAAGTATATCTCAAATAGACACCATAAAGAAGGTCAGAATTTAAAAGGAAGCTAACTTGTTTAGTTACCCAAGAACAAAATCCCCTTTAATGAATGATCCTTTAGCAATAAATATGAAAGATGGATTTTATCACTTAAAATGTAATAGCAGTCAAGGCCATATATAGTAATAGTATTGTTAGAAAATGTTAATAAATAAACCATCCCACAAGTTGAATTTAGAATTAGGACCATCTCCTTTATGAAGTCATAACCTTAGTAGTGAGTGATTAAAGGTGGAATCAACAAATGTTCAAGTTATATAAACAAACAGACTTACATATTTTTAAATTGATAGATGAAGTAAGGTTATGTTTGCTAATCAACATATATACACACACACACTTAATTAGACTTGATGAGAAAGAAAATAAGTAGGGAAGAAATTGAAAGGCATACTATCAGTGCCACCAAGCCTATTGACAGCTTCAACAAAGAGGTTGTGGAGTTGCTAAGTACAATGAAGGTGTATGCTTTTGCAGAGCCATTAGATGATGAGTGATTGGAAGCCATAACTTCTTATGATGACCAATTTGGGAGGGATTACAAATCATTTATTATTGAGTGAAATAGATTAAGAAGAGAAAAAAGAAATGTGACAGGATTAGTGAATCTGTGTTCTGTGATTTCCTTAATTTTCCATTTTCTCTTTAGCCTCTGCTTTGATATTCTTCCTGCAAAACCAAATAGCTCGATGGTGAAGCAGGCCAATATGATCAGATCAGACATACACTCTATGTACTACCTTTCCCTTAGTCTAATGAATGAAAATAGGAGAACAATTAGGGCATTGATAGATCTAGATTCTAGAGTACGAAGAAGAAAAGAGAGCAGACAAAAAAAGAAGAAGAGATAGAGAAGCTGAAGGAAGTAGTTGGAAGTAGGAACAGGAACGTTCTCACAAGGGAAGATAAAGAACAACGATAGCAATGACAGAGAGCACATCAAGAGCTGGTGGTGAAGGACATGATGAAGACTTAAGGCTTGAAGTTGAACTCTTGGTCTAGGATGTTGCCACTGGATCTAGGTCAGAGAGGAGGTAGAGGGAGTGTAAGAGTTGAAAGAAAGAAGGATTGGAGAGTTGAGTGCCTCGCATGAATAGAGAAGTATTTAAGGGAGCATCTATGTGTCTAGAGCAGTATACACGAACAAGAACAACTGAGACTACAGATGAGGAATGCGAAAATTTACAAGCTAGTAGGGAGGCACCGAAATTTATAGCCATGAGAAAGTGAAAAATAGAAATGCCTTTGTACAATTGTTTTTGGAAAAATAGTTGTAGAAACCTTAAATTTTTTTAATTTAAAAAATAAAAACTTTTTTAATTCAAAAAGTAAATAAATGTATATATTTTTAATTTATAACTTTTTTATGATTGTTTTTTAATCAGTAACAATAGAAAGTTTGATTATTTTCAGCTATTATAAAAAAAATAGCCGTAAAAGGCCAAAATATCATATTATTATTTAATTGAAAAAAGTTATTCAATTTAAAAACAAAACATTCTTGTTATTTATAAAACAACCTCAAAAGAGCAAGACTCATACTATTATTTAATTTACAAAATATAATGAATTAATTTACAAAATAAAAACATTCTTTTTAATTGAAATTAATTTGAAAAGGAAAAAAGGGAAGTTACATTAACTTTTCTACAGCTGTTATTTAAAAAATAGCTATAGAAAGCTAAGCTATTATATATTTATTTATAAAAATGCCACCGATCAACCTTTTATTGCTGTTTTTATTCTAACAGACATAAACAAGAGATGTAAAATGGTTATTTTGTAGTAGTGATAGGTTATATCCTTTTGAGTTTAAAAAGAGAAAAGAAAAGAAAAGAAAAGGAGGTTAAGTGCTTGATTACTTGAATTACCATCATTTGCAACAACTTGTACTGGGTGGCTTAGGATGATGAATGAAACAAACACAGAAGGCGAGAATCCACCGTGGTGTGTCCTTCATCATGTTTTTTTTTTCAAGTTTACAAAAAAAGATGGAAAAGAGAAACAAATTGTGGGTAGCTTAAATGCTTGGCACTACTTTAAAAAAAAAGGAGTGAGTTATAAATACTATGAAATATAGATTCCTGACTATGATAGTTTAACCCATCGGATCACCATCGTTTTATGTCTATTGGACATCACCACTGATCTATGATTTGGACTTAGTCAAATCATAAGAAAAATTCTTTTTATTTTTTTTGGCCAAAGAAAAATTCATTAGTTGATTCTTATAATAAATCTTATTTTTTTAATTTAAGTTATTGTGCATTGTACAAAGGGTGAAAACTAAGTTGTACTAATTTTTACTTATGTATAGTATAACTTAGTATAAATTAGTTTTATATTGGTATTGAATTGATATAAATTGTCCTAATTTTCAATCCTTTCTGAACTGTTTCTTACAGTTATGAAATTATTAAAAATTATAATTAGAGATATTTTTTAAAAATAATAGGCTACAAAAAATTAAATTTATAATAAATTATCAAAAGTAAATGAATAATTTTCTTGAATATAACATAAATAATTTTTTAATTAATCCCAAAACAACTAGTTTGTGACTTGGACTCGGCCTAATCTTTTTTTGTTTTGTATGTGCATGTTTAGGTGGGCATTTTGCTAGTCCACACCCACATTTTGCCAACATGTAATATATGCAGAAGCTTATCACTAGCAGCTTATACGCTCCACATTATTGAACGTGGTTTTGAGTTTACAAACACCAATCTGGACACAATGGATCTATTGGTTACTCCTATGTGTGTGTATATATTGTCGTGGATAACACGCAAAGTATCAAATGACTTGCATGTTGAGAAATTAAAAATCTCAAGCATGTAAGTTTGTATCAATGTGGATTTTTTTCTTTTTGTTTTACCAACGCATCAAGTTGGATTGAATATTAAATTTTTCAACACTAACTACTATAAGCAAGAGCAAGAGATTCTATTTTTTTTTTTGGCCTTAATTCAGCTAAAAAAATTGTTTGGCTTGAAATTCCTAATACGTACACTTTGTTATTGCTTGTCCATCATGCAATAAAGATGTTGCCATCTATATCAGGGTCTATTGCAGCTATGACTTATAATGCTTGACATTAGCTGGTGTGACACACTACTACATTAGATACTTTTTAGATCAGGTAAAATGGATATTTTAGATCGGTTCCGATATAGATGTAGAAGTGATCGATGTAGAAAGTTTCACTTTCTAAATTAGGTATCTAACAGATCTAGAAAATATTTTTCTAGACCCATTGTTTAAACAACTAGTCTAGAAAATCATTAAAAATAATAGATAATATGTGCCTGGGAACACTTTCTTGATCGGTTATGAGTTATAACCGATGTAGAAAGTCTAATTTATATATACATATATATGCACACTAAATCCTACATCAATCCTCCTCCTCCCTATTTCCAATCATGTAGAATATATACAATTGAGTTTGAACCAATACAGCCAACTATTTTTGAACCATTTAAATACAACCAGTTATAACCACTAACACATTTGAATTTGAACCATGTCTATTTTCTACTCATAAATCACAATCTAATCAACAAAATTATTGCACAATCAAGAAACAGTAAATAAACCCAATGGCTTCCAAATTTAAAGGGCTATAATTCATGAAACTAACCTAAAATTTCTACAATCAACCAAAAACCATCACTACAATGGAAACTTGTCACAAAGTGCTTAGCTTTCATTTCAACATTATAGTTGGCCAAAAATAAAAGAGATTTCATTTCAATATCCACTTTGTACAAAGAACACGAAGAAATATCGATGTCAGTTAGAGCTTCAATCTCAACGTTATACCTTCTTTCCAATGAAAAAAAGTCACCATCTTTTTTTATCGTCCCCATTTTTTCAAGGGAAAAAAAATAAATTTCAGCTTTAATTTGGTAAAATCTCCACTAAATTAAAGCAATTCTCTTATATATATTATAAGTTGGAATTGCTAATAATTTTACAATGAAAACTAATAGACATAATCAATCACAGCTCTCCAATAGTTTTACTAGAATAGGAATTATCAATAGCAATTAGATAAGTATTACCTAACAAATCAAAACAATAAGTTAGAGCTTTGACAGAAATAGGATGCCTTCTAAGAAGATCCAAGTACCTGTAATTGTGATAACTTTAGTGAATATAACTAGCTTAAAGAAAAAAAAGTGAACATTGAGAATGTTTTATAGAAGCCTAGTCTAATTATTTAATAAAAAAACAAAAAATTATGATTACCTTGTTTGTGGCCAGCTTTAATGCAGTCAAGGAATCTGCTTTGACCATACCAGGGCCCACTCTCTTCTAAAGACCCTTGGTTTCCCCTTTGGATATAGTCCTCTGAAGCTCTGGACTAGTTTCTCCCTTTCTCTTGTTAGGATTCATTTGCAAACGCACCTAATTGTGGGAATATGATGTTGAAGAAAAATGTAATAAGGAAAAAGAAATGTCCGAATAAAAATGGAAAATTATGCTACTTTAGTCCTTCCATTGGATTGTTCACTGTAGTTGCAACAACACCAAAAAATATTCGAGATGCAACTTTAACTTAATCATTGGTGTAGCCAAAAGCAAGATCACAAGCATGCTTAGAAGGTTCATTACCAGAGTGTAAATGTTGGCTCTACACCAAAATTACAACTAAGTAGTTAAATAAAAATTATTGCAAGTTTGTCTTAGATATAATGAAATGAGAATGCATGGTATTGCCAGCAAGACTTTAAGCCTTTGATTCTACCCATGAATGAAAGCCAACACATAATTTAGAACCACAGAAAAGGCATTTATATATGCACAGTTGTCTAATTCTTCAACTCTACGTCTCTTCCCAACACATACTCATTAAAAAGCTATGGTTATTGGAGGAAATGAATACCTTGTCAAGTAAAATCTAAAAGAACACCACAATCAGAAGAAACAAGAGATTTGAAAGTAAACAAATGTAAATAATGAATTAAATCCCATAAGATTGCAGAACCTATCATATATTAGATATACTTAAAGAAAATAAAAAAAATTAGAAGATAATAAGATCAACCAAAATATCTTAATGAAACATATGAAATGAAAACCATATAAAATCATATACAAAAAGTGAAAAACTTAACCAAAGGGAAAATTTATATCTCAAGCCTTGGGAAGTGGATGTAATCACATTATTGTCACATTCATGAACTATAAAAGATTAGCTATTATCAGCCACTAGGTCATTGATACTATACTACAAAACTGTTGAATGTATAACTAACCTATAAACAAGATCCATTAGAAAATAATACTGGATAAGAAAGTATTAAGTCAACAAAAAAAAAGACTTGATGGCCATATGGAGCACCTGCAAAATCAAACCAATAATAAAAAGTTCAATAAAATGTGTGTGGTAAGAATAAAAAATTCACAAGGCATAAGGAATTTGGGGGAAGAAAAGCTAGGAAGTACATGAAAATACTACGAATGCCATAAATCTATGTTCTTGTTGAATTTTACAAAAATATTCTTCCAAAGGGGAAGACAAATAACCATTTAAAAGGAGAGACTTTGAAAGCTTAACTCAAAAGGCCATATTGGCAAGTGGAATTTAAAGATAAATACAATTAAAGTGTAATGCAATAAACTAAAATGCACAAACACATAGACACATGGCGAGGATATCTAAATTTATTAGTGGTTTTGGAAAGGCATCTACCAAAGAAAATAGTACTAAAAATAAATGTTTCCTTTTCTATATGGATGAATTTATCTCATAACCACCAGTTTACACTCAACAATTTTTGTTTTTTTTTGTAAAAAAGAAAATCTTCTGTTTATTATTTTTAACACAAAAAGTATGACACTTCCATAATCAGCAACAGCAAACACCTTAATACGAGAACAAAGTTTTGGCTTCAAATATACAACATTTTAATCTAGGGGAAATGATGATTGAGGACCAAATGTTTGAATTAAACATAGTAAAGGATCTTGCAGTTTTTTTTTACTACTGAACATCAGGAATTTACTATTGCTTTGTTCTGTATTTACAATAGAAAAAACTGCAAGATCCTTTACTATATTTAGTTCAAACTTTTGGTCTTCAATCGTCATTTGCCCTTTAATCTAAAAGACAACTATATGGATTAAAATTTTCAATTAGATACATAGAACTGCAAGGACATGTATATTTGCTGCTACACAGAAAAGCTTCCTCTCTATAAAATGCAATCCAAGAACCAAAAAAAAGAGGTAAAAAAAATAAAAGCACAGTAAGTGAGTTCATTTACATGACTAAAAGAAAGTGAATCAAATTAGTACATGCTTGCAATCAACATTGAAAATCGCTATATTGCTTTAGGATTTGATTGGAAATAAATATTCAACGTAGCTTTGTAGCCCAGAAATATCAATATTACAAAGGTTGAAATTTTCTATAATTGATCATATTTTGTCCTGATTACAATTTTGGTCTAATTAATGGCACAAATACCAACCCATTTGCATCCCAACTTGTACCACAATTATTAATAGATGAGATGTACACATAGCCAAATATATTTGACTACTTTCCTTAGTTATCAGTCACAATTTCATGGTTGAGCTGCAATGATGTTGTCTCTAAAAAGGAGTGTAAATTAAATGTAAGAGCAAAAGTTATTCAATTAAATCATTTCATAAACAAAAAGTCACTAACAATCCATGTTTGATGGTGGAGAGAGGTAGCTCTCAATCAATCATAAACCTAGACCTCAACAAAGACCAAAAGTCACAAAGTAAGAGTGCTTTACCTTAACTTTTCCAACATAGGCATTACTTCCTTCGGAAAAGTTATTAGCATCAAGGGAAATGATATATTCAAAATTAGCACCGCGCTTATATCTCCTAACTGCTAAGAGAAACTTCTCTTTATTTATGAAAGTTGACAAGGAGGGGGGAAATAAAGGAAAATGTTCTAATCAATTGCATCAAAGAGATTGCAAATTCAAAAGCAGTATTTGGCAAACAACCATTACTAGCAGCAATCTTGTACATATTACATATATAGATATAATTTACTATGTCTAATAAATTTGATATTACTAATGACTACAGCCTTCTTCAACAATTCATCTACCAACATCAGAGTTCAGATGATTAAATGTTGAAAACTTCATCTCTATTAGGCATATTTTCAGATCTACTGCAAAAAGCTTGTATGGTTGGACTTCTAAAGTGGTATTTCATTTTTCATCACACAACTCCATAGACTACTACTTCAAAGAGTAATCCATAACAGTATAGGCAAAATCAGAGGTAAAAAGCACAACATAAAGCTAACCAATTGCTTTTGTTTTCTGTATCATCCATAAACTAGATGCCTTCTCTCCATAGGTCTAATAAGGCAATATCAAATATGGTTAATACAATTAAATTCAGGCCTTCTAAGTTACTAAATAAAAAAATCTATGTGCCAAATTACAAATAGTAAGACTTATTTAATTTTCTTCTTTCTGTTGCTAAGGTACTGCAAGAGTTAGAACAAAGTTGGTGGTAGTATATTCCTTATACTTCTTTGTAGCGAAAATGTATGCAATTTATAGTGGCACCTCAAAATGTCTAAACTCACTATGCAGTTGATAAGGAGGGACATAATACCAAAGAACATAGAGTAAATGCAACCCAATATAAGATTAAGAAAAATGGAGGAACAATTATAGTGGTTTAGCATTCTTGAAATATTATTACAAGTTATATATAATCTGATATTTCAAATCTCTCTGTAGACCATCTATTAATTGAAATGTTTTGCCTCTTTTTGTTGTATATCACATGTTGGTTCTACTTACCCTGCTCTGCATCCATCAATCTTTGAATCTTGCGACATTCATTTTGATTTCTCTTACTTTTACAAGTCCTCCAGATCTCAGATGATACATCCTCCATTGGTCCCAAATAGTCTACACTAATAGAATAAAAAGAAGCCCTAACTGAACTCTTAACCTTAATTTTCTTCAATTTCAAACATTACCCTAAAATTAAAAAAGAAAAGCACATACAGAAATTTTATTCCCAAGCTTGAAATTGGAAATGTACCTCATGATTCATAACTCCTCTTCTGCAATCGCTGAGGTGAAAATTGGATTTGTACAGAAAGGTCCAAGTTCAAGGCCGAAGGTTGCAGAGCATGGATTGAAGTTGGACTTCACAAAGACAAGACGAGGAGAAAAAGTGTGGAGGGAACGAATGAAAGAAGAAGGTCAAAGAATGAGGTTCAAAGGAACAAGTGGAAGGAGATGATAAGGTGATTAGCTCGAACGATGAAGGCTAAAGGTGAAGATCGAAGGTGTTTGGTGGGGATGTCATCATTTTTAAGTGGAGAGGCCACGAAAGAAAATGGGTAAGGATAGAGGAGAGCATGCAATGGGGTGAGGAAATTAGGTCAACCTTCTAGATTGGGCTTTTTAAGCAACCAGTTTAGAAACTTAAAATTTGAACACTTATTTACAAAATTGCCAGCGGTCATATTTTTTAGATTGGTTTTTGAAATAACTAATCTAGATTATAGATGTAAAAAGGATAACCTTCTTTAAAACTGAAGCCTAGCCTTCTTTAAAACTAAAACTCAACCTGTTTTAGTTAATCACTTCTATTTCTTTAAGACTAGATGGCAACCAGGAATGTGGAACTAGAAACTCATGAGGAAATGAAATATTGAATTCAATGTCAAGTCAAATCAGAGATTGATGATCAATCTTGCCTTGTAAAACCCAACTTTTATTGGGCTCTATGTGTCCAGCAAACATGCTCCCTCCACGTTCCTCATCTTTAACTTCAAATTAACACTTGCTTTATGTTTGTATATGAAAGATTGTGCTTTTCTATTCATACCACCCAAATAGAGTTCATTCGGTCCAAGCCTCTGTTGTTGAAGCCTTTTCATCTTCATGAGCATGGTGGCCTCACATCACGTGCTTCTCAATAACTTGGATGATTCGAAAGAAACTTGGAGTATCATTGTTAGAGTGTAGCGGAGGTGAACTGTATAAAATTAGTCATCTTCTAGGCCGATTTGCTCAACTTCCATGGTGGTAGTTGATCAACAAGTATATTACCATACTTCTTCCACTTACTTCCTCACATTTTCTAATTTCTATCTTCTTCTACGTGTATTTGTACCTCATGTTAGTTTGTCAGAGTTATTGTTTTTTCTTTAGGGAACTAAGATTCAAGTAACAATTGGAAGAGATCTTTTGCTAGAGGCATATGGTAGGGACCTAGCCGAAGGGAAATGCTATGCTATTGAGATTTTCCCTTTTTGAAAACACATTGTGTTACCGTTTTGCAGACCACCCATACAAAATCAATTTTAACAATTGTACATTTATTTTGCCATTGGATCTCCCATTACCTACTGATTGCTAGTGTTTGTGCCCATCTCTAATGTGGTTAGTGTTAGACAATTGCTTGAAGTTCTAATAGGTATACACTTTTTTCCTTGTCACCAATGTAGCTTAAGCTCGTTTTATTAATCTTTCCCTTTCTTTGTTTGGTTTCATTTTGGGTCAATTACTTCTTCTGAACAGATCTTATTGGTTTCCTGAAATGCTTTGTCCAATTAGATGAATTTAGTAGGAACAATGAAAGTCATAAAAGGTTGTGCTTTACCTTAGCTAATGAACAATGAGCTCTTATATAGCCTAAAAATATTTCAATTATTTTTTTAGAAGGTGATTGTGTCATGATAGATTAATAATATGAACTAATTCATATGTAGTAACAACTGCATTGATGTCATTTTTTTTGGAGAATCTGCATATGATTCTTTTTTTTCAAAAGAAGATGACATGGAGCCTCTTATTGTAACAGCTTATACTAGGGCCTATTTCTCATGTATTAGATCATTTTAAATTCCAAATATGCTTAAAGAGAAGCTTAAATCAATTTAATTTCAAAAACAGGATTTTCAATTTTCTCAGGTACTGTTCATGTTGTCATTTCTAGTTTTCCCAACAAATTTTGAAAATTTATAACTAATCCTACAAAAATTGTATTTGAGTGATTCAAGTCTCTAAAAGTAGATAAAAAGATTATATACATGGAAAAAATAGGAAACAGTGCAAATACTGGGTCATTCAATACAATTTATTCCTTCAAAAAGTTACTGTATATTTGGTCATTTATGAAAATTCCTGAAATTGACAATAATTGTGAAAACTCGTATTTCATTCTATTCTGGACCAAATCATGCATATTCTATGTCATTTGAAAAATCTATATTTCTACTTTCTAGAAATATTTTTTTATACGTTTATTTTGCTTTCAAATGGTTGTAAAGGGTCAGAATTCAACTTTTACTGGAACAGTTTTGGGAAAACTTTCATATCTTCTATTATATAGCTCTAATTATCTCCAACTCAGTGTCATATGAACCTTAAAACATATACCTTTCTCTACATGTAAACTATATAATTTTTGGAGCTCTGTACAATTTTATATTGTCTATTGAATTTTCCAAAACCTAACTTTCAGTTTCTAGTTTTCCCAATCTTATCCTGTTCTGAACCCTAAATTTGAAAAATGACTATAATTCTTACACAACTCCAAATGGGGTGCTCTTTAGATAATTTTGAAGCTCTATTTGTGTACTTTAAGAATATATATATATTGCTTAAACTAATTACCCTATATCACATAAACAGTACCTACATTTCTGTCAGGATGTTCAGATTGAACATTTCCATTCATGTCTTGGCAAAATAAGCTTTATATCACATTTACATCATCATTCATTGTACCACATTCATGCATAACATAATGAGAAACTTAAAAATACATAATATCAAATAATGGCAGCATCACTCGTCTATACATTTATGGATACAAATGTTCACATCTTAACATAATGACTTTGCATCATCAAGCATTTATCATTATCTTGTTCATGCATCTAGCTCCTTTCTTAGCCCTTTTTCCAAGGTTTTTTCCTAGCATGGTTAGTCATCTTGAAGAGTGAGATTCAAAGAACCTCAATAGCATTTATCATTCAAGCATACATATCATCATATTCATCATAAAAGCTTTATAAAACAATCAATCATCACTTGATCGTAATATGCCAAATAATTTCATAAAAATTTTGGTGAACTTTTATTTTACAAAATGGACACCCAAAGGTCATAAACCTCTCATTTCAACTCTGCCAACCATCACAATTTATGAAAATAATCAAATGAAAAGTCATTAAACTCATAGAAATCATGTAAGATACATAATGCAAGTAAATGGTAAAATTGCTACCTTAATGTATTCCCTTCCTTTCAAAACTTTGTGCACATATTCTTTGACTTGCTTCACCAAGTGCTTATCAAACCCTTAACATTTCACTTTGTAATTCGTTTGGTTTTTCCTTGCATCCATAGATGCTTTTAAGGTTTTGAACCATGGGCAATCCATTTTTAACATTAAAATAATGAAATTCCTACTCTAAGATGGCCTAATGTGCAGACTGAAAAATCTGCCATGAAGGGGGAAATATTGGTTTTTCATAAAACTTGTCTTAAACATACGTAAACTTACTTTTCTTACACTTTCCCTTCATTTTTGTGTAAGAAAATCACTTTCCCTCTCTTCCTTAACCGTGGATGAAATCTGGACCTAGAGAGGAGAAGAAGAAAACTTTACTAAACTAACACAAACTTGAACCAAAAGCTTAAAGGATTCAAGGGAAAAGCTTACCTTATGTTGGTTTCCAATTTTCTCTTCTTTCTTCTAATTCTTTCCTATGTCTCCTTCCTTCTTTCTTGGGAGAGTTTTCAGTTGCTTGTCTCTCCTTTGTGCAGTTGCCTGGACATTCAAATGAGAGATGAGAGATAAGGTAAAAAGCTTAATCCACTTACTTGCATGATTAAGTTAACTTTAACCTTAGTTGAGCAAACTTCTTCATTAAGTTTTTGAATCAATATTAAATATTCAATTACAGCACATAGGCTGCTAACTTGTATGTCTAAGAGAGAGAAAATTAGCCAAAATACTGCATATTTTTCCTGGTCCAGTAATTCCTTGTATTGGTTACTTTATAACTGGACCGATAAAGTTACCTTTTGTAGTGTAAAATCACTTCATGAGTACAGGATTAAAATAAACTTGTATCTAGAATTAGTTTATTATCCTGTCTCTAAAAAGCTCTTTTTATAGTGTCCAATAGCTTTTCTTTTTGTCTTTCTAGCTTTTACATATCAAAAAGTAGCTTTATCGGTATAGAGTTACTTTCTAATTTTCGGCACCTATTATTTCTTTATCCTTAATCATTAACCCTCAGTGCCATAAACCATTGGACTCATCTCAACGAGAACTTCGATTTGACAGTAATTTTTCATATTTACAAAATTACCCCTGACTCAGGGACAAATTATAATATTTAATTCTTTCAGGTCATTAGCTATAATTTTCCCCAAAATATATATTCACATGTATCCCACGTGACCTTCATTCTTGAAGGGCTAAAATGCAATTACTTTAACTTCTAGGGGCAAAAACATAATTTCTTATTTTTCCAACTGACCAGGAAAAATGACACTTTTGCCCTTTTTCACCCAAAATGGTATCTACCCATTTTTGCGAATTCTTTACAAATATTTAGGTATTCTAGCTTTTTAGGGATACTATACTTATTGTGGTGGTCTTGCAATTAGCTAGATTGAAGCATAATGATGGCAACATTTTAAGCTGTCTTTTACCTTCTTTTAGTGTAGCTTTACAATTCTAATAGAGGTACATATGCGATGTTGTTGTAAGAGTACCAGAGATTGCTAACTCATGGTCTGCTACAAGAGTTCTGTTTAATCCACATATACCACAAGTCACTAATCTCATGGCTAGATTATCATCCTTCAATGAGGATTCAATCTGGGCATCAAGACACTATCCCGTAAACTCTTTGCTAGCATACTACTATCCAATTACCTAAGTAGGCCAAACTTTGTTTGGCAAAAGATAGCCAAACTACTTTATGAAGATTTGCTATACTTACCAAGGGATCATCCTCATTTCAAAGGTACAAATTACAAATTACTTTTACTATAATATAGACAATACTAAAAAAAAACCACATAACTAAAAGTTAACATGGCCAATAAACTAATTCTATTGTCATTATTTCCAGATATACAGGTTGCTACACCAAAAAAGCAAGTTGCAACATTATTAGAGATTTATAAGACATTATAAAGAAATGGCAAGAGCTTGGACCAATATCTCCAAATGGACATTAAACTAGACTATCATGTACCTAATTGCTCTAACTATCTTATATTAGATAAGCTTGATGTCAACAAGAATGCTTTGAAAGAAGAATAAGAGAGATTAGTTTCTAACTTGATAGCAAAGTAAAAGTTAGTCTTTGATACTATCATTCAATATATAGAATTCCGTGCAAATAAATTCTTTTTTGTCTATGGTTATGGAGGTACAGGAAAGACATTCTTATGGAATGCATTGTCATCCACACTTAGAGCAAGAGGGCATATACTGATCAATGTTGTATCAAGTAAAATTGTTACGACACTTTTACCAAGTGATAGAACTACCCATTTGAGGTTTGCCATACCAATTGACATCCATGAAGACTTACTTTTGTAACATCAAACGGAACTCAGAGTTGGTAGATTTGCTAAGGAAAATGAAATTGATCATTTGGAATAAGGCACCCATGGTTAAAAAATGCAATTGAAGCCTTTGATAGAACAGTGAGGGGCATTATGAGATCAGTCGTTCCAAGAAGTGATGAATTACCATCTGGGGGAAATATGTCATAATGCGTGGAGACTTTTGGCAAATACTTCTACTTATCCCAAAAGCAAGAAAGGCTGATATAGTGAACTTCACAAACAATTCATCATATCTATGGAAGTACTGTACTCTTTTCCAATTGACCATTAACATGAGGCTACATTCTAATGAATCAAAAGATGGTGCTAATCAACTGAAGCAATTTTCACAACAGCTACTTGATATTGGTAGTGGCAAAATTAGAGATGAAGATGATGGCATCAATAAGGTTTAAATCCCTACTCAACTACTCATAAATGAATTCACAAATACCATTGAAGCAATAGTTACTGCTACCTATCCAAACCTATGTCAAAATCTATCTGATCCATATTACTTTACAATAAAGCCATCCTAGTACCAAATATTGAGACATTACTCAAATAAATGACTTCATTTTTTCATCACTACCTGGAGAAAGTATTGAATACTTAAGCTCTGACTTAATTTGCAAGACAAATCAAGAATATTACTCATTTGAGGATTTATATCTAATAGAATTCTTAAATAGTATCAAATGTTATGGCATGCCTTTGCACAAATTGACACTTAAGATTGGTGCACCTATCATGCTTCTTCCCAACATTGACCAATCAAGTGGACTTTGCAATGGCACACGACTAAGAGTCAATCATCTTGGAAGTCATGCTATTGAAGCAATAAAATTAAATGGATCATATCTAAACCAAAAGGTTCTTATTCATAGGATGGACATGAATCCATTAGAATCAAGGTGGCCCTTAAAGATGCAACGGAGACAATTCACTATGACACTTTCATTTTCTATGTCCATCAATAAAAGCCAGGGCAATCTCTCCAAAATGTTGGAATCTACTTGCCAAAACCTATTTTTACTCATGGTCAACTTTATATGGCACTCTCCAAAACAAAAAACATGTCAAGTCTGAAAATTTTTATACCTAATTTAGAAAACAATGCCTATGATACAATCACATATGTAGTGTACCAAGAAGTTTTCCAAAATTTGAGAGCATCAAATTGTCATGCACATGAGTAATCATACCATATAAAGCTTACATTTATGAAGCACTTGAGACCTTAGGTACATTGGCTTCTTCTTATGGTGCAAAGAAAAACATAATTCTTTTCTAATTCGAATTATAAACAACTTACATAGAATTTGTCTCCATGGCAGGTGTCCCCAAAACCAACATCACAATCTGGAAGATATGATTAGATTTTTGAAAGGCACATACATCAACTTCTAGTCACTACAATCAGCAACATACCTTGACTACTCTATTAGTGACATGGCCATGCTTTCCATATATTTTGTGGTAACCTGTGTTACCATGTAAAGTTAAACTATAAATGTTAAACCGGACATAATATAATCAGCCATGTGATTATCATCTTTACTATTTTGACATTTAGAATTCTTCCAACATACTATATAGAACATTTGTGTTTATCTAGCAACCATTTACTTTGTGCAAGGTAAGCCAAATTAGTTAATTCATATTAGATTTATTCTATTAATGAGATGAAATATTATTAGATTAATTCTATTAATGAGATGCAATATTACTTCATCTAGTGATTTACAATCCAAAGGTCTAAAAAGAAAACAAAAATAATAGAAACTCCTGTACAACATCCTGTACTTTGTTTGTGACCCATGCTTTCAATTAAAATAAAAGTTAGAAAGTCTTATTTACACCCTCAATTCATTACATTGCTCTTTCAACTTAGAACACACCACTTAATTATAGCTGGATTCTTTGCACCCATATTCTATCTAATTGATTCTTATATGAGTAATTAATAACATCAAATACATATGACAAGGAAAATCAATCAACTGGAAGATAAACTAATATATAGAAGACTATACACAAAGTAATGAACTTAATATATATAACTGTCATGCCAAAAAAAAAAAGCTTAGATTTCCAACCATAATAGTTTACATAAGTGTTTACATCCAATACCACCACCATTTCAATAGCCACTTATAGAACCTCTACTACGTGCATCTATACTTCTGGGGCAACCTTTAACTAACATATTACTAACCACAAATATAAAGACCAAATAGCATTGTCAAGATAGAAACAAACTGATCCAATCTCCACCACAGTTTCTAAGCCTACAATGCTTAAGATTACATCTAAACAACTTTAAACTGCTTAATCCTTAACTAAAACAAGCCATGATCTTGCAGTTCACGAACTCTCGGAACATCTAGATCAACAAACAACTTTGTCTTCTTAGTAATATTTGTCAGTTGAACCAGATCCTCTACATTAATCATACAATCAAAAATATAACCAAGAATATCTATAGTAGTAAAGGAATACCGCATACTTAACATTGCAACTCTACAAAATTCCACTAACCTTGGCCATGTGCTACATAAACACAGCAAATTGCTACAATCACAAAATTATCCCTAATACCATGCAAATCCTGAGCAACTTGCTCTGCAACGTCATTGTAGAATTTGCACTAAACTCTATTCATGATGTTACAAAGGAAAAATTATAAGCAATCTATCATGTCATACCTCATACTTAGGCCCATTTCCCATGTATTAGACTTCATTCAAATCCATTAATGCATGATTAGAGACTTGATTGCATAAAATAACTTAAACCAATTTTTCCCATTTTTGGGTACTATTCCTTTGGTTAATCTCATTTTACCTGATAAATTTTGAAAATTCATAATTAAATCAATAAAAATCATATTTGGTGATTCAAGTCTCCAAAAATAGCATAAAAGATTCTCTACATGAAAAAAATATTGAACAGGACAAATACTGTTGGATAAGCTGGCTTCCCAAGAGGGGGTGAATTGGGAAGATTATAAATTTTGCTGCAAAACGTCAAGAAAGTGAAGAAAGCAAATAGTGATGGTAAAACAGAGTATAAACGAATAAATAGTAAAAGTAGTAGTAGGGAAGAGAAGACTCAGATATTTATCCTGGTTCGGTCTCTCAACTTGACCCACGTTCAGTCCCAAAGTCACCACTTGAGATTTTCCACTATTCTGCAAGAATTCAGTGGGCTTCTTGCAAATATCTCAGTACAAAGATGATGCTCTTTTTCTTGAGCTCACATTTTCACTCTTTGCACTCTCACTGAGTGCTTTACCAATCCCTTGTGATATTCCCTCACAAGAAAATATTTCTACCAAATGAAGATAAGATTGTTTACAATGAATAAACTCTCTTAATCAGAGTGTATTTGAAAGTGAAAGTACAAATATTGAAGTAAGTAAGAGTAGGAGACTTTGGGTAGATGATTTAGCAGAGTTTCAGTATTTACAAAGTAAAATTCTTTCCCATATCTTCAAATGAAGTTCTATTTATAGATTTCTGCCCCAACTATATGTTAGAGACAAGATCTAGCCGTTAGTGATGTTACCCAATGGTTACTCTGAGAAACTATCTGTTTACCAACCGCATTTAATGCTTCTGACACTCAAAGTTCGAATTTCAGTTGGTCAACAGACGAATTTTGCAGAAACTGAAAGTTGCAGTCTTTAATGTTGAACTCCCGAAGTTCATCTATCATAAAGCAAAATTCGAATTTTCATCTTTAGAAATTGATTCTATGTTGGAACATATGAATTTTCATGGTTAAAGTTGTTCTATTAAGTGTGAACAGTAATTTCAATTTGCTACAGAGCCTTCGAAATTCGAATTTTGGAACCCCAAAATTCGTCTGTGAAAAGATGGTTCAGTGAGGCACAATAGTTCATTAATTTGAAATTCGAATTTCCATAGGGCAAAGTTCATCTGTCAGAGAGGCCTTTTTTCAGACTTAGTTTAAAATTCGAATTTCTGAATATTGTCATTTGTATGTCAACATATCAACACAACAAACTCATAGGTTTTGTTTCTGAAATTCAAATTTTCAAGTTCAAAGTTCGTCTGTCAGTGAGAAAATTTTAAGCTCCTTTTGAATTTGTTTTCAGATGAACTTTGACATGTTCTCAGACAAATTTTTCAATTTTCATAAGTTGCATTTTCTCTGAAATTTGAATTTTCAAAAGCCAATGTTTATCTGTCATTGAAAGCTCTTTTCAGACATGTATCAAAATTCGAATTTCTCAAGTCAAAATTCGTCTGTCAAAGAAGCCTCTTTTCAAACTTGTTCATTTTCAATACGAAATTTGAATTCCCAAAGGCAAAGTTTGAATTTTCAAAACAGCAGATCAGTGTAAACCTTTCAAACTTCGTCTGTTAGTGGGTGTTTTTCAAATATTCCATGAATTAACATAAAATTAAGTTATTAAAACATCTTTTCACCAAATCAAAGTCTTCTACTCAAATTAAAACACTACTAAACATTCTACATCTATTCTTGCACTGATTTCTCCAGAATTCCTTCACTTGAAACCTTTTGTGCACCTTTGATATCTTTACTCCAAGCTCTTGAAGGTTGGTTTGGAATCATCAAAACACTTGATTCAACAAATACTTGACCAAATTATATAGTAAATTTGTGAACACTTCACTGTAGCAATGGTTAATTTCTGAAAATCCCTGATTCTAACATAAATTTGGAAATTTACCATAATTCACACATAACTCCAATTTGAGTGATCTTAGTGTCTATCAAAAGATATTCATACGTAGTTTAAAGTCATATAAAGCATTCATGTATTATACTTTAGAATGTCCATACAGTACAATACTAGTCAATAGTCCTCAGAATGGCCATTTACATCATTCAACTTTGCAAAATACACATTAATATATACATACATAGCCATTTCATGCCTCCACTTTGTACATTATGTTATGTTAGATCCAGAGAGACATAATTACATTCAAGTAGAGTCCTAAAATCATACACATCACTTTTTCAAGATACTCCAAACAAAATACCAAGGAAAGCAAATTTATCCTCATGAGCAACCTCTTTCTCCTTTCCTTTTGCCTCTTGGGGAGTCTTGCCATAACTTGGATCTATAATGTTAGACATTTGGAAAGGGGTGAAATTCAAGTAACTACCATACATGCTCATATATCATCATACATTGCAAACTTTCATAAAAAATGCATTAAACTTTCATTTAATGTCAATGGCAGACAAATAATTTCTAAATATTTGGGCAGCATCTTCCTATAAAATATAGACATTTACAGGGTCAAATACCATTCAAACAACACAGCTAACCAATCCAATCTATCACAAAACATCATTTCAATCAACAAATATATCAAGTAAGTATAATGGCAACAATAACAATATATATGAATAATAGGGTTAATTAACTACCTTGTGGCTTTCCTTTGATTTTGAAACTTGTACACCCTTTCTTTGATCTCTTAACAGTTCTTGGAATCCTATAACATCATAAAACAAGATTTTAAGTCACTGATTGCATGACTTCCTTCATAAAGTACTCACTTTAACTCTAATTTTTTCACTTTGCTTTCCTTTTGCATTTTCTTGTACATCACACTTGCCTTAACCTATTTTGGACCCAATGAATCCCTTTTTCAGCCTAAAATTGCATAAAAATAAGCAAAAAGATTTGCTTCTCTAAACATCAAACAACTTGTGCATCCTTACTCCTTAGGCTATTTCTAAGCTTTTCCACGGATTATTTTCATCATACCTCAACTTTCTCTCTCTAGGGCCACCAAGGCTAAACCTTAAAGTGAGAGAAAAGAGGAAAATACTACATGGAAACACTCTCAAACACTTAAATAAACATCCTAGAGATCATAAAACATTACCTTGAACACTTGTGCTTGATACTTTGCCTCTTGTTTTCTCTTTTTCCTCCGTTGAAAATTTTGCTCTCTTTTACTCCTTAGCTCTATTTCAGATGTGTTTTGTAGCTAAGAATGGACTCCAATTGGCATAACCAAGGCTTAATAGGAAAGATATCAAATAAGGATTAAATCATGGTTAATTTTTGTTAACCTTGGGTTACTTTTCTATTAAATCTTTTCACTTAATTCCCTTGGTTTCCCATGGCCTGATTTAGACGTGTTTCTCATCATTTTTGGCAAAAAATTGCTTTGATAATTTTTATGGACCAATATACCCTTTACCGATTAAATTTACTCGTACTAATTAAATATTTTGTTGTGATCGTCATTAATTTGGTATAGGTTAATCCAAAAATTACTTTTAATTCAAAATATTGTTTTGACTCAAAATATATTTTAGCATGGTCCAATCACTGTTCTTGAGTCAATGCAGTCTCTTTTTACAATCCAAATAACCTTTAATGCCTAATAAATATCATATTGATCATATTAAATTCCATACTATATTCCATTGGACTTACCTCATTGAGAGCTTCACTTTGACTATAATTTTTCATATTTACAAAAATACCCTTGACCGAGGTAAATTTATAAATTTTAAAACTTTCAGGTCATTAGGTGTAATTTATCCCAAAATTCAGAAATTTTATTCACCCTTAGCATACATGTCCACTACCATATAGGTTCAGGGAAGGGTTAAGGTTTACATCACAACACTTGAGCTATTTGGGTCAAAATAACACAAGTGAATATGTTTACATAATGTAATATGGTTCACAGCAATCAATGTAATCATCCTTACTCTTCCATTGCTATGTGAAGAGCATCACGTTACTGTAAATGGGTAGGAAATGATAATATTACCCCTTATAAAACAAAATATTTTCACTCTATTCTTCCTCCCTCTCCTATCACTGATTGAAACTCGTTCCTTCCTCCACTGTCGACCAACATGCTTCCTTCCTCATTCTACTGTCAGCCACTGCCATAACAGTAGCCATCTCTGCTTCTTCAACCTTCTCCATGTCAGTTCCAACCTTCCTCCTCTATACTAACCTTCCTCCATCTTCTCGATCTCCACATCCTGACCACCAGCAAAGAAGAAGAAGAACGCAAAAAAGAAGAAACAATGACAAGAGGAAGAAGTATGGTGAACCTTCGACTCGAACCTTTGATTCTCCTTTCTTCGCCACATTCAATGACCCATTTACAGAAAATCAATCCCAATCCCAATCAAATGTTGAACCTTCAAACCTTTGATTCTCCTCTCTCTACCACCATTGATCTCCTATCTCTGCATCACTAATGAAAACGCAGAGGTGTGGCAGTTATTCTTAGATCTAAATAAGAAACGCTGAAGGTTGAACCCAAGACCACTGATGATCAATTTTTGATCTAGAATAGGGTATTCTATTGGTTCTATTTCAGATTTTTTGTTAGTGTGTGTTGATGTGTGATGTTGATCAGTGATGATGATTCGATGATGCCATCAGCGAGGAGTAGAATGATAGGAGAGGAAGGGTGTTTTTTTTTTGGCTATGGATAAAAAAGTCATTTCACATTTTTTAGTACAGTTTTCTTTTATGAAAAATAAACATTATCTCTTATTCTTTAAATATCAACCAAACAAACACATGTGTAATCATCATCCCATTACATCCCTTCACATTATTCACATTACATCACCAAACTCTTTTTGTAATTGAACCAAATGGGCCGTTAGTGTTTCCTCACACTAAGATTCTACCCAAAAAATGTAGAAGTGAAGAATGATTATAGAATGAAAACTCTCTTATAGAGTAAATAATGCATTGAAAACTCACTCTAATTGTAATACCCTGGAATTTTTACTAGATGTTCAAAGTTCAATATTTTAAAATCTATAAGGAGTGTTAGAGGACTAAAAGAAGTGTCCACAAAGTCTTGAGTTCATTTGAAAGCTTGAAGGTAGTTAACTCACCTATGTATGCCTATGTATTGTCAATGATGTTGCTTGGTTTGAATGATGTGTTTAATGTTTATAATGTTGTCTTGCAATGATTTGGTATTGTTGATTGGATTGTTTGAAGGGTAATGTGATCCTGGATATGTCCAAATATAAGGGGAAGTGCTGCCCAATTTTTTTATAAAATGTTTGTGCCAAAATAATTTGATTAAATGCTTGATGTATTGTTGGATGAATACTTGCAATATATATGATAATATGTGAGCATGAGGGTGGTTGCTACTGAGATTCTTTGAAGCTCACCCCTTTCCAAATGTCTAACATTATAGATCCAAGTTATGGCAAGATTTCCCAAGAGGCCAAAGGAAAGAAGAAAGAGATTGTTCATTAAGGTGAATTTGATTTCTTTAGTGTTTTGTTTGGAGTATCTTGCCAAAATGATGTGTATGATTTTAGGACTCTGCTTGAATGTAATTATGTCTATCTAGATCTAACATATTGTAATATGCAAAGTGGAGACATGAAATAGCTATGTATATATATTAAGGTGTATTTTGCAAAGTTGAATGATGTAAGTAGCCATTTTGAGTACTGTTGGAAAATATGTATTCTATATGGATCTTCTTATGTATAATACATGAATTCTTTATATGGCTATAAACTAGACATGAATATCTTTCCATGGATACTAAGATCACTCAAATTAAAGTTTTGTGTGAATTATGACGAATTTTCAAATTTGTGTCAGAATTAGAGATTTTCAGAAATTGACCATTGCTGTAGTATTTTTTAGAAAAATAAACTATGTGAATTGGCCAAGTAGATACTGAGTTGCATATTTTTCTCATGTAGAAAATATTTAAAGATATATTTTGAGACTCAAATCATATCAATATTATTTTTCTATATTTAGTTATGAACTTTCAAATTTCATGAGGAAAAATGAGATTTACCAAATGAATAGTACCCAAGAATTAAAAAAAATTGGTTTAAGTTATTTTATGTAATCAAGTCTTTAATCAAGCATTAATGGACTTAAATGTAGTCTAATACATGGAAAAAAGTCTAAATATGAGATATGGCATTTTTGATATTAGAGCATAAGGTTCCGACCCTAGATTAGTATAGTTGGAAAGAAAATTATAATAAATAAATGTGATATTTTTTTATTATTTCCTTTTAAGTTAGTCTATTAACTAGTTGTTACTATGGTAGGGTAGATGTTTGAATCCACAGGCAACTCAATATTGGACTATCAGTCAGAGCCTCACCCTACACCAGAAGGACTACCCAGTGAGGAAAGTAGTAGCTCAAACATAGTATCTACAAGGGATATGGCAGGAATACCCTTTGAGATAGGGCCATAACATTAAGAGCCGATGGTTATAGAGCTAGTAAGAGAGGAGGATTATGAGCCTCCTAACGAGCTTGGAGTTGAGGTGGTAAAAGATATGGACTAGAAGTTAGTTTTCTTAGAGAATCCAGATAATACCCTAGACAGTAGACCACCAGACATAGAGATGATAGTTTACAGGATAGTAAGAAAGTTCCCTAGAGGGTACAGGGTTGATTCAGAGGGTCTTGATAGGGTTCTGTCCTTTATGACTAGATTGTCCTAAGTTCAATATGACTTAGAGAGACTGGGGAATAGGTATCCTAAACAACTATGGATTGATACTATGCTCATGGAGATACTTGATGATGAGTTTTGGATGGAGATTAAGGCCAAGTTAGAAGGCAGAAAGTATGAGAGCCTGACACATTGCATCAGGATATATTATGTTGAAGCCAATCTGAAGAAGAAAAAGAAAGAGAGAGAGGAAAGCAAGAACAAGATAGATAAGGGCAAAGGAAAAAGGCCAATCTCAGCATGTCGTGATATGCCAGACTTCTCCCACATACCCACCAACTCAGGTAGTGAGTTATTAGAGGTGGTTGACATAGTTACTAAGATATACCTTAAGAGTTATCAAGTTTTCTATTATTCCCCTATTATGATTTTCTTGGATTCAGTAAGGGATTCACATGATCATATGGAGATACTAGGTCAATAGTTTCTTGATACTACGTGGGTAGATGCGGTACTTACAATATTACCGAAGGATGAGGATTAATGGTTGCCAGTAAAAGAAGAACTTAGATGGTATTACCCTGAGAATCTACGTGCTTGTGTCAAGAAGTTGATTCATCATGAGAGACTAAGACTAGAGCTAGCTAATATGGACAAGATTGAGACAGACCCAACAGGATCACAAACACATTCTATGGATCAAGTTCAGCAACTAGCGCAGGAGCAAGTACTAGCTAAGGACTCGGGATATGAGTCTAAGAAGGATTTGGAAGAGAAGCCACAAGAGGATTTAGTGTCAGCCCATGCTCATGATAGTTTTAGTTCTTCTTAGACTTGATGTAAAGTATCTAATTGTGGATATGTAGATATAATTTTGGGTTCAAGGTATACGCAGTCATAGATAGCGTTGCGTATTTGATAGAATAGATAGTATAGTCAAAAGAATATGATTGATGTATGAATAACCCTTAATACAACATGCACAAAGTTTTGATATGTTAATAGGATGCTATGTTTATATAAGTATGTTCTCTAAGTAATATTGCTATATATTAATGATTTTAATTATTTTATAGATAAGAATGATTTGCACCAGAAGACAAAATCGAGGGGTCACTCCTTAATAAGAGAGTGGTGAAAGCAAGAGTGATAGCAAAAATAGAGTATAAAATATAACCAAGTGAAAAACAAGATAAGGGAAGAGAAGACACAAATATTTATCCTGGTTCGGTCTTTTTCCCTTGACCTATGCCCAGTCCTCAAGCTACCACTTGAGATTTTCTACTATCTTGCAAGAATTTGTTGGGCTTCTTGCAATGCCTCAATACAACTCGATACTGTGTTCCAAGAGCTTACAATCTCACTCTCTGCACTCTAGTTAAGTGCTTCTCAAATCCCTTGTGAAATTACCTCACAAGAAAATCTTTCTTCCAGATAAAGATAAGATTGATTACAATGATTGAACTCTCAAATTTAGAGTGCATATGAAAGTTGAAGTACAACATATAAGGTATGTGAGAGCAGAAGACCTTGACTCAAGAATTTAGTAGTGTTTCTGTATATATATTGAAAAAATCATTACCCACATCTTCAAATGAAGTTCTATTTATAGATTTTTGTCTTAACTATACGTTAGAGACAAGATCTAGCTATTAGAGACATTACCCAATGGTTACTCTGAAAAACTATCCATTCACCAATTGTACTTAATGCGTCAGACATTTAAAATTCAAATTTTGGTGTGTCAATAGACGAATTTCATAGAGACCATAAGCTAAAGACTTTAACGTTGTAGCTCAAAGTTAGTCTGTTCTAAACCAAAGTTTGAACTTTCATCTTTGGCAAATGTTTCTATGTTGGTACAATAGTTCTTCTTTTCGAAATTCAAATTTTCAAATACCAAAGTTTGTCTGTCAGAGAGATCTCTTATCAGACCTAATTCAAAGTTTGAATTTCTAAATACTAAAATTTGTATATAAGAAGACTATCATAACAGTCTTGCAAACTATCTTTTCAAAGTTTAATTTTTCAAAGTCAAAGTTCATTTGTTAGAGAACTAACTTAGAACTTTTTCTAAACTTTACTTTTAGATTAACTTTGTCATATCTTCTGACATATTTTTCATAGTTTGTGCTTTATCTGAAATTTGAATTTTCAAAGATGAAATTCATCTATCAGAGGGACCTCTTTTCTGACTAACATATTTTCACTCTGAAGTTCGAATTTCATATGCTAAAGTTTAAATTTTCAAAGTAACAAATCAAGTTTAATACTTCAAAGTTCGTCTAATAGTGGGTATTTTTCAAATACTTCATGAATTATCGTAAAACCACTTTTTAAAAATATTCTTTTGCATGATCAAAGTCTTTTACTCATTATGAATATAATAAGAAATCCTATATCTAATCTTATACTTGTTTTTCTTGGATTTCTTCACTTGAGATCTTTTTTACACCTTTGATATCTTCCTTCCAAGCTCTAGTTGGTTTGGAATCATCAAAACACTTGATTCAACATAGCATAGTTTAGAAAACACTGTCCTCTATCATTTGAAGGGTAATTCATGTACAAATCTGCTAACCACTAGATACTGAGGTTGGAGAAAATATTTACGCTGATGGGTTGTGATACTGAGATGAAAGCTTTATTAGCCACGTACATGCTGGGGAAAGAAGTAGATAGATGGTAGCACACCACTGAATTAATCCTACAAGCTCGAAATATACCACTACCATGGGAGACATTCCTTGAATATTTCTATGACAAGCATTTTCCAAGGTTAGTCAGAGATGAAGAGGAAGCCAAATTCATTAAGCTTAAACAAGCTGAGAACTAGTTGGTAGATGAATATGTGGCTACTTTCATTCAATTGTCAAGGTATTCTATGTACATGTAGCAACAAGATGACGAATGATAGAAGACTAAAAACTTGGAAAGAGGCTTGAAACCAGCTATAAGAGAAAGAGTTGCTCCTATGAGGATTTGAGAGTTTTAATACACTGGTTAAGGTCAGTAGGACCACTTAAGGAAGCGTGAACAATAAAGGCTTTATATCTACTGCTCCAACTAGTACAAGGAGGACTACATTTGAGGAAGTTGACTCAAGTAGAAAAAGAAAGAAGTCATGGAATAATTCTAATAAAAGAGGCTGAAGGGGAGATATAGGAGAAGGAGGATGAACAATGCAGAAAGATATGCAAAGGAAAGCTAAGGAAGCTCCAGTATGTGACCAGTATGGTAAAGTTCATGGCGATAGACCATGCCTAGCTGGACAGAATGTATTCTACCAATGTGGCAAGGCTGGGCACTATGCTAGAGATTGCAAAGTGAATGTGGCTCATACTAATACCCAAGCATAGAGAAAGGTCTTATGAGGCCCGACAGCCACTTGATTTTATAGAAGGTATGATTAAAGTTAATGATTATCTTGTATATGCTTTATTTGATTCAAGTGCTAGTCATTCATTCATTTCCTTTAAGTGTGCTAAAGGATTAGGTCTACATATCATTGAGTTACCATATGATCTTCATGTGTCCACACCCATGGGTAACCATGCCATTACATCCCATGTCATTTCATTGTCTAATATGAATATTGTTGCACCATACTAGATCTCATATGCATGCCATTTCCAGATTTAGATGTCATAATAGGCATAAGCTAGCTATATATTAATAATATTATCCTTGATTGTAAAAACAAAGCCTTAATCTTACTTACTCCAGAAAAAGTTCCAAATACTGAGACTAAGCTAAATTTCATATCGACCGCTCAAGCTGAGAGATGCTTGGGGAAACGATGTCAAGCCTATTTGGTTTTCTTTTCAGTGAATGTTGAGATTGATGAAGGGATTAAAGAAATACCAGTGGTAAGAGATTTTCCTAAAGTGTTTCCTAAGGATATTCAAGACTTACCACCTGGAAGAGAGATTGAGTTTTCTATAGACCTTGTGCCATGGACAAGTCCAACATCAAAGGCACCACACAAAATGACACCACCTGAATTAGCAAAATTAAAGAAACAAAAAGAGGAGCTATTGGAAAAAGGTTTCATCAGACCAAGCGTTTCTCCTTGAGGTGCTCCAGTGTTATTTGTAAAAAAGAAAGATGGGAGCCTCCAATTATACATTGACTACAAGGAACTACACAAAGTTACTATTAAAAGCAAATATCCATTCCCTAGAATTGATGATTTGCAAGATCAGTTGGTAGGAGCTACTATGTTTTGAAAAATTGATTTACGATCTGCATATCATCAACTACAAGTGAAGGTAGATGATGTTTCCCAAATTGCTTTTTGAACTTTCTATTAGCATTATGAATTTTTAGTGATGCCATTTGGTCTAACGAATGCCCCAGCAATATTCATGGACTACATGAATAGGATTTTTTGAACTTACTTAGGTCAGTTTGTGGTAGCTTTTATTGATAATATTTTAGTGTACTCCAAATCTTTAGAGGATCATGAAATGCATTTAAGAATAGTCTTGTCTATTTTAAAAGAAAAGAAACTGTACACTAAATTGAGCAAGTGTGAGTTTTGGCTCACAAAAGTACGGTTCTTAGGGCATGTTGTTTCCAAGGACGGGGTTGCAGTAAACCCAAGTAAAGTAAATGCTATCCTAAAGTGAGATCAACCCAAGATCATTACTAAGATAAGAAGTTTCCTCGGTTTAGTAGGTTATTATAGATGATTTATATAGGACTTTTCTTGAATTGCATTACCGCTTACAAAACTTACTAGAAAGAATACACCTTTTGTGTGGGACATGAATTGCAAAAATAGTTTTAATGAATTGAAGATCATGTTAACTACTCCACCTGTATTAACTATACCTAATCCCAAGGAACCTTTTGTGCTTTACATAGATGCAAGTAAGCATGAATTGGATTGTATTTTAATGCAGAATGGTAAAGTAGTAGCATATGATTCTCGACAATTAAAACCACATGAAGAAAACTATCCTACCCATGATTTAGAACTCGCGGCTATTATTCATGCTCTAAAGATATGGAAACATTATCTCTATGGTGGAATCGTAGAAGTGTTCTATGACCACAAAAGCCTCAAATATTTAGAAGATTAGAAAGAATTGAATGCAAGGCAGAGGCGTTGGATGGAATTGTTAAAAGATTATGATCATTTTATAAAGTGCCATCTAGGGAAAGCTAATGTAGTGGTTGATGCACTTAGTAGAAAAATTGTTCACGTAGCCTACATGATGATTTGAGAAATGAAAATGTTGGAACATTTTAGAGGTATGTACTTGTTTCTCCAATTATATAAGACCAAAATTGGCAATGAATCTTTACAAGATTTAAGAAAAGCTTAGTAGAATGATGAGTTTGTAAAGGTAGTTACAAAAAAGATGAGTCAGGGAGAAATGCAAGAATTTAATAAGACAAATGATGGTCAAATCAGGTTTTAAAAGAGAGTATATGTTCCTCCAGTAGCAGAACTAAAAGGAAAGATACTGGTAGAGGCACATCAAAGTAAATATACAATTCACCCAAGTATCACAAAAATGTATCATGATTTAAAGAAATTGTTTTGGTGGCCAGGGATGAAAAGTGATGTTACTCAGTATATGTCTAAGTGCTTGATATGCCAAAGAGTTAAAATAGAACATCAAAATCTAGTGGAATGTTACAATCTTTAGACATCCCCAAACAAAAGTGGGATAGTATATCAATGGGTTTCTGTTGTTGAATCAAGAAGTTTTGATGATTCCAAACCAACATTGAAGAGCTTAGATTGAAGATATCATAGGAGCTCAAAGTGTCTCAAGTGAAGAAAATCTGAGTAATCATTGCTAGGATTGTTGTAGGATCTTTTGTTATGGGTAAAAGACTTTGATTTAGTGGAAAAATATTTTAAAACCTTGATTTTATGAAATATTTGAAAAATACCCACCAACAGACGAAGTTTGAAAAGTTTACATTGAACTGCCATGTTGGAAATTCAAACTTTGGCTTTCGAAATTCAAATTTCGAGCTAAAACCGAATAAGTCTAAAGAGATGTCTTTCTGACAGACGAATTTTGATTGTTCAAAATTTGAATTTTCATAAGTTTCTGAAAGAAGCATTTGAGCAATAGACGAACTTTGAGTTTTGAACATGCGAATTTCAGACAAATTGAAACTTATGAAAACTGAAGAAATTTGTCTGAAACAATGTTAAAGTTCATCTAAAATCAAGATTATATTGAGTTTCAAAATTGCTCACTGACAGACAAACTTTGAACATGGACATTCGAATTTTAGAAGCTAAAGCTGTGAGTCTGTTGAAATGACATGATGACATACGAATGTTGAAGTAAGTCTAAAAAGAGGTCTCTCTAATAGACGAATTTCACTCTTTGAAAATTCAAATTTTGAAGTAAAAGAACTACTGTGCTGTATTGAACCTACTATGGACAGACGAATTTTGGGTTCCAAGATTCGAATTTTGAGGGCACTGTAGCAAATTGAAAACACTGTTCACACTTAATAGAAAAACTTTTCACTTGAAAATTCGTATGACATAACATGGAAACATTCTTTAAGTTTCAAAATTCGATTTTCACTTCATGAACAGACGAACTTCAGTATTTTGACGTTGGAAGCTTTAACCTTCGGTTCCTTCGAAATTCGTCTGTTGACCAATCAAAATTCAAATTTCAGTATGTCAGAAGCATTAAATGCGGTTGGTTAACGGATAGTTTTTCAGAGTAACCGTTGGATAACTTCTCCAACGGATAGATTTTGTCTCTAACGAACATTAGAGACCTAAATCTATAAATATAACATCATGTGAAGTTGTGGGTAATGAATCAAACTTTGTATATACTGAAATTCTGCCAAATCTTCTACTCAAAGACTTTTACCCTCTTACTTCAAAACTTGTACTTCAACTTTCATATTCACTCTATTTAAGAGAGTTTCATCTTTGTAAATAATCTAATTTTCATCTGGAAGATAGATTTTCTTGTGAGGAGATATCACAAGGGATTGTAAAGCACATAGTGAAAGTGCTAAGAGTGATTGAGTGAGCTCTAGAAAACAGAGCATACACGTTGTACTGTGGCATTTGCAAGAAGCCCTTGAATTCTTGCAATATAGTGGAAAATTACAAAGTGGTGACTTGGGGATTGGACGTAGGTCAAGTGGAGAGACCAAAGCAGGAGAAATATCTGAGTTTTTCTTCTCCCTATCTCTTCTCTTTTAAGCTTATTGCTTTATACTCTGTTTTTCATTATACCTTGCTTTCTTCATCATTTTCACTTTGTGTAGAAAATTTCTAATCTTCCCAATTCACCCCTCTCTTGGGAAGTCAGCCTAATTAACATCTGTAATATCCCTGAAATGTTTGATAACTAAAAATGCATAGGAAATTTGCAAAAATGAGCAGATACCGTTTTGTGTGAAATAGAGCAAAGAGATCTGTGCGGGTCAAAACGAGCGTGCTGAGATTACAAGTCCGAGGTGGATAGACGCTCCTTTGAAGTTTCACTTTCCGGGCTCATATAAACCGAGCTATAATTCGGAGGCCGAGCTTAAGCGCAACAAGCCGAGTAATACATCGGTTATCGAATGATAAGGCCGAGTAATCGTATGGCTGAATGATCGGCCAACCGAACAACATCTTGGCCATATGGCCGACTACGGGTTTCTCCACGAAGATTGTATTGTCCCAAAAACACCTGGCTAGGAGTAACGGTTATGAAATCATAACTGTAGGACGAAAAATCAGGGATCATGCAAAAAGAGCGCGATACTCCATAATGATCATTTATGAAATATCCCGATAAATTAGGAATTACAGGAAGGAGAGGGTTTTAACCTTAACGGTTAGGAAAAGGTCAATAAAAGAGGAGAAAAGATAAGCCTAAAGGCAGGATTGCACCGCACAGGGTGAAAGAGGGATAGTCTCTCGGTCTTTTGACGGAACAAGATCATTTTTCCCTATTGGACAGAAAAATGAAAAATCACATTTTTGCTGCTAAGAATTATGGAAATGACAATTTTGTCCAAAGCATATATGAATTCACGTGGGGAAGAGAAGTCAAATATTTTGGCAAAAATTACACCTAAGACCCGAAAGTTTTAAAAATTATAAATTTGTCTCGGGTCAAGGGTATTTTTGTAAATATGAAAAATAATAGTCAAAATGAAGCTCTCAATGAGTTAAGACCAATGGAATATAGTATGAAATTTATTAAGATCAAAATGATATTTATTGGGTAATTATGATTTAATATTAATGTCTTATCTGATAAAGGTCAGTCTGGATTGTAGAAAGAGGCAGTATTCATTCAAGAAAAATGTGTAGGTCTTATATTTTAACCAATTGGAATAAGTATATTATGGTAATTTTATATCCTAATATAACTATAATTAGTATCTCAATAATAGTAAAATATACTGTTAAAGTAGCTTTATTTGTCCAGATTGGTTCAAGATATTTCTGGATAAATAAAAGTATAATATTTTTTAACCAAAATACTCCCTATTTCGTGCTCCACAAGCTGCACATGACAAAATAGCTTTAATTTATTATTTTCATGAATTTGCAAGAAAAATCAAGAAGTTTTGGTGGCATGATTTCATTGGTTGGCTTCTTTTATTTATAGTCCCTCAAGTTAGACGTTTTGGACACTTAGAAAGAGGGAAGAGAAGTTTCAGCAAAGATGAAAGAAAGGGAGGCTACATGGGGTGAAGGAGGAAAGAAAAAGAGAAGAAAAATAAGGAAGAAAAGCAAGGAAAATTGGTAAGCAAACTTCTTGTGTTCTTTAAGTGTTCTAGTATAGTTTCTAAGCTCTGAGTTAGTTCGCTTGAAATTTTCTCTCCTTCATCCACTGTTCTAATATGGCCAAGCATGATTAATGGGAAGGAAAGTTATTTTTAAACCATAAAATCAAGAGAAAGCATAAGATTTTACTAAAGGAAACAAGTATAGTATGTTTTAAGCAAGTTTGCAAAAGAACCATTCTTTTTCCTTTGGAGTAGATTTTTGGCCAGATCATTTGAGTGTCTTAAGGTTGGAATTTCATTAACTTGATGGCAAAAATGCTTTCCCCATGATGGAAAATCTTAAAGGCAAGTGTTGGCTCAAAGATAGAGCCTAAGATAAAGAAAATGGATTTTCAAAGGTTTGTAGGGTATTATATGAACTCTATGTCTCATGCTATGAAATCAATAGCTTGAGTCATTGTCTAATGTTGTCTAGGGACTTGAGGAAGCCTAAGGAGGCTATTGGAAGCATTAGATTCAAGAGGAAGAGCCAAAGGAATGCTTCAAGATAGCTAAGTTTCATATTCTTACTTTATGTTCTTTCATTGTCTTTCTATGATTTCTTTGAATGGTCTTGGCTGTAAAATGAAGGGTTTTATTCCCTAGGATGTCCATTTTCTAAGCCGTTATGCTGCCAAATTTTTTATGACCAATGTGGCAATTTATTGTTTAAATATAATTGATGTGATTAAATGTGATCAAATGTGAGTTATTTGACATAATTGCATGAAATGTAACTTGCTATTCAACTCAAGTATCCCAAATAATAGGCACAAGCAATGTCAAGGAGATCAATGAGCCAAAGAGAATGAAAGAGAGAATGATGCTTGATGATAATTTCAAGCTATGATTCCATATTTTGAAATAATGTATAAAAATTATGTATATGCATATGGATCTATATCCTTGTACTATTATGTTCTTATGAGCATTATAAGATGATTGGCATGGATTTGAAAAATGGATTGATCATGTGAACATGTTATAAGGCCTATTTTCCATGATTACCTTGCAAATAGCTCATTTTGTAGCAATGAAAGTAAAGTCAACATTGTTTGACCAAAACAAGTCAAGTAAGTCAAGTGTTATATATTATCTAAAACTAGAGAGAATAAGCTTTCCAATAAGCTAAAGAACACTTAATTTGGATATGTGCATATTTATAGTATATTTTTGAAGGGTCAAAAGTGGACAGTAAAGTAAAAGTTGTGAATTTCACTGTAAGTATCACTTAATTTGAAAGGAAATATAAAATTGTATAGAGCTCCAAAAATTTAGTGGTTTATATGTTTGAAATGATATTTGTTTTATGTTCAATATGCCACTAGTTTGAATTCAATTGGATCTGTATAATGAGAGATATGAAAGTTTTCCTAGGACTATTCCAGTAAGAGTGAGGTTCTAACTCTTAGTAATTTAAGTTGAAATCATGCCCTACACAAGTTAAATAAATGTATAATAAAAATTTTATGGAAAGTAGACATATATAGCTTTCCAATGGCATATGTAATGCATGATTTGGCTCAGTATAGAGTTAGATATGAATTTTTAAATTTATGGCCAAAATCCAGGAAAAGAAAAAATGACCATTCAAATAGTGGAAGTTTGAGTATTAAAATGTATGAACTGGTGTAGTTAAATACAATTTTCATATTTTTATCTTGTATATAATATTTCTAGCTTCATTTAGAGACTTGAATCACATTAATACCATTTTTCTGGAATTAGTTATGATTTTTCAAAGTTCAACTAGAAAAATGGATAATAGATGAACAGTAAATTCTGAAAAATTTTATTTTTCAGATTTAATTCCTTTAATGATTCAAGCTTCTAAAATGGCTTAGTTGGACTTTAGAAATGCTATACTACTTGGGAAAATGTATGATAAAGTAAGGTGTTATATTTTTTGTATCAAAGTAAAGATCTGGGCAAATCTTTACATCAAGAGAGGAAGGTAATCCTCTTAGTTAGAATTTTCCATTTGAATATAAGAAATATTCCTTTTGAGAAACTGGCCTAAGAATGTTTTAGTGGCATAAGAGATTAGTCTTAAGAATAGCTTATGATAGTTGCTAGATTAGTTGATGATGTTTTACAGAATATGTTTTCCTTAGGTCATGAATCCTTTCAAAGTTAGATCGTAGTTAGATCCTATCAGTAAAAAGAAGATGTAGGATCACAGAGGATCCTAGTAGAGCTTAGAAATCACAGTAGATCTCATGGCCGTAGTAAACCGCTTTTTGAGGTTGTAGTATACCTCTAAAGAGTATGAGATGATGAGAAAGATTGATGAGCCATATAGTTTTGATAGTTCTCTAAATGAAGATGGCCTAGAATGATTTTAGAAAGATATGAAACCTCATTAATCAGCAGCTAGTATGAAAGTTGACCTAAGGCTTTTCTCTAATGTCAAGCCACTGACTAGAAAGTAGCTATAAGATGTGATGGTAGGTTGCTAATGAGTAAAAAGCAAGTATCCTGCCTACAAAATAAGTTCAATGGCAAGATGTTTTCAATAATGAATGAAAGAGGCCAGTGAGGAATTAATGATAGTTATGAAAAGAATCAATGGGGGAAAACTAATGTAAGATTTAAAGAAAGGAAAGTTAGAAAAGAAAGATGGTTAGTAACCCAGATACAGGAATTTGGCCTGAGCCTAATCAATATCCTATATGGGAAGACATAGGATCCAGCAAGATTTTCATTCCAATTAAACCAAGAACTCCAAATCCAAATGCTATTAAAGCTATATACGATAAATATCATGATGGATTTGTGAGGATATGCTCAATTTTAGATTTCCTTGGCACAGTACTAGAAGCAAAAGAGATTCTTAGAAGGGCATTATGATTTTCAGCTTCCTATAAGAGAATGGGTTGAGCAAGTACTAGATGTCATAACAAGATCATGAGCTCTGGAGCTATATTAAGGAGTTCCCTCAAGGTTGAGCGTGAAACACTCTGAAAGGTTATGTCATTACCTGAATGCTCCAGGTAAAACGCTATTAGGAAGGAAAGCTAAGGCAATAGAATTCTCAGATAAGGATCCAGAAGAAGATCCAATTGAGAAGCCAGATGACAATAGTAAGCTTGATGTTAGCATGGAAACCCCACAAGTTCAAGGTAATGTGTGTATATAGGGAACATGTATATAGAAATAAGATGTATAGCTATAATCTTTGACTAAATATATATGCAACCAAATGCTGATTAAAGATTAGTAAAGTAAAAGACCAGGGGTCGAGATACGATGATAAGTTCTTACTAGTGATGGTATAATAAAGTAGTAGTTAATGTAATTGTGGAGTTCAAGTTGTTATTAAGAGTCGTTAAGATACGAAGAGGTGCTCAACAAAGGCTAACAGTATAAGCACACACCTCTCAAATGACTCTAGTAGCAGTAAATGAATGTACTCCCAATTTAGATCCCTTGCAAGTAATCCTTAATCTTCTAGATCAGTAGCAGAAAACTATTGAGCAACTGTAAGAGATAGTTAATGCTCAATGACAACAAGGGAAAAGCTAGAGCCATTAAGGTTTCCGACTATACCGCAGCAGCCTCAAGTAAATTAGTAGGTTCTGTAGGATTTTCCCCAAGGCAACTAGATGTGTTCATCAACCACTGATATATGATTGCCTAATGAGAAAGTATTAGCTTCCATTCTTTGATGATAAGAAGAGAAAGTGATGTGTAAGAATTTAGCAAATTTTCAAAGATGATAGGATGTACATCAGAAATGGAAGCTTGATAGTAAAGGAGGCTGACCATAATGGTGGCAGAACACGAAATGAGCTAATCAGGTAAAGGGCGCTCTATTGACTTGGGAAGTATTATAAGAATAGTTTTATGAAAGGTAAATTCAATTGATAAAGGTTATATTGGTCCATAAAAATTATTAAAGCAATTTTTTGTTAAAAATTAGGGGAGACACGTCTGGAATTGACCATTGGAAACATGAGGAATTAATTAAAAAGATTTATTAAAGTTAACTCAAATTGGTTAAGTAATTAACTTGCACTATTCACCTATTCATTCTCTTTCCTCTAAGTGATAAATCAAGCTTCATTGCAAGTCATTTCTTCTTCATTTGGATGTCTAGACAGAGGCAAGAAGAGGGAGAGAAGTACAAAAATATTAAGACAAAGAACAAGAGCAAGAAGCAAAGTTTGAATCTCAAGTATCCAAGGTAATAGGTTATGGTTAACCTCTTGTGTTTTCTGTATTTAGGAGAGTTTTTATGGAGTATTTCATGCTATTTCTCCTCTGAAAATTTCTACCTAGATAGAGAGTAGAGAGAGAAAATGAAGCCATAAGGAAACCAAACCATGAAAAGTATTGCATAGGCTTCAAGATGCAATAGTGTGCTATCAGATTTCAAGTTTGTTGAGCTATGATTTTTCTACAATTTTTGCTGATTTTTGGTTGATTTACGGTTCATGATAGGAAGGTAATTTCGTGATTTTAATCCCAAAAATGGATTCCTTGGGTACAAATCAAGTTAGAACAAGTATGTTGTACAAGAAATTTCCAAGGGATAGTTACAAGAAAATTTAGGGTTTTCTATGAACACTTTGTAGATGTGATCATAGAATCAGTGGCTAATATCATTATTTTATGATACAATAGGACTCAAAGGAGTGTTAGAAGACTAAAAGAAGTGTCCAAAAAGTCTTGAGTGTTAGATTAACTGGCTTCCCAAGAGGGGGGTGAATTGGGAAGATTAAAAATTTTCTGCACAATATCAAGAAGGTGAAGAGAGCAATATATGATGATAAAACAGAGTATAAACAAATAACTATAAAGGTGACAGTAAAGAGAAGAAGACTCAGAAAATTTATCCTGGTTCAGTCTCTCCACTTGACCTACGTCCAGTCCCCAAGTCACCATTTGAGATTTTTCCACTATTCTGCAAGAATTCAGTGGGCTTCTTGCAAATGCCTCAGTACAAAGATGTTGCTCTATTTCTAGAACTCACTCTATCTCTCTGTGCACTCTTACAAAGTGCTCCCCAATCCCTTGTGATGTCCCCTCATAAGAAAATCTATCTTCCAGATGAAGATAAGATTGATTACAAAGATTAAACTCTCTTAAATAGAGTGAATATGAAAGTTCAAATGCAGAATATTGAAGTGAGAGAGTAAGAAACTTTGAGTAAATGATTTGGTAGAGTTTCAATATGTTAAATGTTAAAATCATTACCCCCAATTTCAAATGATGTTATATTTATAGATTTAGGTCTCAAATATCCATTAGAGACAAAATCTATCCGTTAGAGAAGTTATCCAACGGTTACTCTAAAAAACTATCCGTTAACCAACCGCATTTAATGCTTCTAACATACTGAAATTCGAATTTCAGTTGGTCAACAGATGAATTTCGAAGAAACCGAAGGTTAACAGCTACAACATTGAAAGCCCGAAGTTCGTCTATCATGAAGTGAAATTCGAATTTTGATATTTGGAAAATATTTCTATGTTGTGACATACGAATTTTCAAGTGGAAAGTTTTTCTGTTAAGTGTGAATAGTATTTTCAATTTGCTACAGTGCCTTCAAAATTTGAATTTTTGAACCCCAAAATTTGTCTGTTCGTAGCTGGTTTGTAAGGCATTGCAGTTCATGTGATTCAAAGTTCAAATTTTCAAATGTCAAAGTTCGTCTGTCAGAGAGACCTCTTTTCAGACTAACTTGAAAATTTGAATTTATAAATACTGTCATTCATATGTCAACATATCACTTTAACAAACTCACAAGCTTAGTTTCTGAAATTTGAATTTTCATGTCCAAAGTTTGTCTGTCAGTGAGCAATTTTGAAATCCAATCTAAACTTAGTTTTAGATGAACTTTGACATAATTTCAGAAAAATTTCTTTAGTTTTCATAAGTTTCATTTTGTCTGAAATTCGAATTTCAAAATCCAAAGTTCGTTTGTTGCTTAAAGCTTCTTTCAGACACTTATCAAAATTTGAATTTTTCCAAGTCAAAATTCGTCTGTCAGAGAGGCATCTCTTCAGACTTGTTCAGTTTCAATATGAAATTCGAATTTCCAAGGCCAAAGTTCAAACTTTCACTATGACAAATTGGTATTAAACTTTCAAACTTTGTCTGTTGGTGGGTGTTTTGTTAGCAAGGCTGACTTCCCAAGAGGGGGGGTGAATTGGGAAGATTGAAATTTTTCTGCACAAATTGAAATGAGTGAAGATAGCACAGTGTAATGAAGGCAACTTATAAAACAGAGCAAGCTGAAAAGTAAAGATAAGGAGAAGAAAACTCAGTGATTTATTCTGGTTCGGTCTATCCACTTGACCTACTTCCAGTCCCCAAGACAACTCTTGAGATTTATCCACTATACAACAAGAATTCAATGGGCTTCTTGCTAATGCCACAGTATATGAGTATGCTCTGTTTCTGGAGCTCTCTCAAACACTCTAAGCACTCTCACAATGTGCTTCCCAATCCTCTTGTGATTTCCCCTCACAAGTAAATCTATCTTACAGATGAAGAGTAGATTGTTTACAAAGAAATAACTCTCTTGAATAGAGTAGATTTGAAGGTTAAAGTACAAATATTGAAGTTGAGAGGGTAAAAGCTCTTGAGAAGAAGTTTTGACAGAAATTCGTTATATACAAGTTAGATTCATTACCCACAACTTCAAATGTTGCTGTATTTATAGATTTAGGTCTCAAATGTCTGTTAGAGACTTTAATCTATCCGTTGGAGAAGTTATCCAACGGTTACTCTGAAAAACTATCCGTTAAACAACCGCGTTTAATGCTTCTGACATACTGAAATTCGAATTTTGGTTGGTCAACAGACGAATTTCGAAGGAACTGAAGGTTAGAGCTTTCCATGTTACAGCACGAAGTTCGTCTGTTCATGAAGTGAAATTCGAATTTTGAAACTTGTAGAACATTTTCACAATGTGACATATGAATTTTCAAGAAGAAAGCTTTTCGGTTAAGTGTGAATAGTGTTTTCAATTTGCTACAGTGCCCTCGAAATTCGAATTTTGGAAGCCCAAAATTCATCTGTTCCCAGTACGTGAAAAGGAGGCACAGTAGTCCATTTTCTTCGAAATTCGAATGTTGAAGAGTGAAGTTCGTCTGTCAGAGAGACTCTTTTCAGACTAACTTTATCATTCGAATGTTGCAAGTTCACATCATTCGTATGTCAATGTTTCACTTCAACAGACTCAAGAACTTAGCTTCTAAAATTCGAATTTTAATGTTCAAAGTTCGTCTGTCAGAGAGCAGTTTTGAAACTTAAATCATTCTTGATCTCAGATGAACTTTAACACAGTTTCAGACGAATTTCTTCTATTTTCTCAAATTTTGTTTTGTCTGAAATTTGAATTTTGAAGAACCAAAGTTCGTCTGTTTCAAGGAAACTTCTCTCAGACTTATTAGATTAAAATTCGAATGTTGAACAACCAAAATTCGTCTGACAGAGAGCCATCTCTTCAGACTTATTCAGTTTTAGCTCGAAATTCGAATTTCCTAAGGCAAAGTTTGAATTTCCAACTTGACAGTTAAGTTTAAACTTTCAAACTTTGTCTGTTGGTGGGTGTTTTTCAAATAAGTCAAGATTTAACACAAAATCAAGGTTTGAAAACATCTTTTTCTCAAATCAAAATCTTTTACCCAATCACAACTAAAATTAAAGATCCTACACAGGATCTATCAGCAAATACTCAGAAAATCTTCACTTGAAACAACTTTGATCTCCTTTGATATCTTCAATCCGAGCTCTTGAGTGTTGGTTTGGAATCATCAAAACTCTTGATTCAACATGTTTTTCAAATATTCCATGATTTAACATAGAATCAAGGTTTTAAAACATCTTTTCACCAAATCAAATTCTTTTACTCAAATAAAACACTATTAAACATCCTACATTAGACTTTGCACAGATTCTTCAGAATTTCTTCACTTAAATTATTTTGGGCACCTTTGATATCTTTATTCCAAGCTCTTGAAGGTTGATTTGGAATCATCAAAACTTTGGATTTAACATTGAGTTCATTGGAAAGCTTGAAGGTAGTTAACTCACTTATGTATGCTTATGTATTGTCATTGATGTTGCTTGATTTGAATGATGTGTTTAGTGTTTAAAATGTTGTCTTGTGATGATTTGGTATTGTTGGTTGGATTGTTTGAAGGGTAATGTGACCCGGATATGTCCAAATATAAGGGTAAGTGTTGCCCAATTTTTTATAAAATACTTGTGCCAAAATAATTTGATTAAATGCTTGATATATTGTTGGATGAATACTTGCAATATATATGATAATATGTGAGCATAATGGTGGTTGTTATTGAGATTCTTTGATTCCAAATGTCTAACATTATAGATCCAAGTTATGGCAAGATTTCCCAAGAGGCAAAAGGAAAGGAGAAAGAGATTGTTCATTAAGATGAATTTGCTTTCTCTAGTGTTTTGTTTAGAGTATCTTGCAAAAATGATGTGTATGATTTTAGAACTCTGCTTGAATGTAATTATGTCTATCTAGATCTAACATAATGTAATATGCAAAGTGGAGACATGAAATGGCAATGTATATATATATATTAAGGTGTGTTTTACAAAGTTGAATGATGTAAGTGGATATTCTGAGTACTGTTGGAAAATATGTATACTGTATGGACCTTATGATGCATAATGTCACACCTCATACTTAGACTCATTTTCCATGTATTAAACTATATTTAAGTTTATTAATGCTTGATTAGAGACTTGATTACATAAAACAACTTAAACCAATTTATTTTATGGGTATTATTCCTTTGGTTAACTTCTTTTCACCCAGTGAACTTTGAAAATTCATAACTAAATGAAGAAAAATTATATTGATATGGTTCAAGTCTCTAAATATATCTTAAAAGATTCTATACATAGAAAAAATGTTGAACAGGGAAATTACTTGGCCAATTAATACAGTAAATTCATATTATCTTCATTATAGTAATGGTCATTTTTTAAAATTTCTTATTCTGACCATAATTTTGAAAAATCACCATAAATCATACACAACTCTAAATTGAGTGATCTTTATGTCTAGGGAAAGCACATGTCTAGTTTTCAAATATATAAAACATTCATATATTTAACATATCAAGTATGTACAGTAAATGAATTCCCAACAGTGCTCAGAAAGGTCTCTTGCATTCTTCCTACTTTCCAAAATACACACTAATATATACATACATAGCCATAACTTGTCTTTATCTTACATGATACTCCATAACAACCCATAAGAACATATTAACATGAAAACACAGCATGATCATGTCCCATAAGATTTTACATAACATCTCCTAATAGTATCAATCTAAGCATTATTATCTTGAACATTAACTTGCTTCTCCTTGCCTTTCATTTCTTGGTTAATCTTGCCATAACATAAACCTAAAATTTTTTAGACATTTGGAAATGGGTGAGATTCAAAGAATCTCAGTAGTAACTACCATACATGCTTATATATCATCATATATTGCAAACTTTCATAAAACATACATTAAACTTTCATTTAAAGTCATTTGTGCACAAACATTTTCTAAAAAATTTGGGCATCACCTCCCCTTAAATTAATTCAATCAATCACAAAACATCAATACAATCAACAATTACATCAAGTAAGCATATTGGCAACAATAACAATATATAGCCACAATGTAGTTAGTTAACTACCTTGTGGATTTTCAATGACTTTCAAACCTTGTGCACCTCTTCTTTGGTCTTGCAACCCTTCTTTGAATCCTAATGCATCACAAAATATTGTAATTAACCACTGATTATACAATTTTCTTTACAAAGTGCTCACTTGAACCAAAATTTACACTTTGTTATCCATAAAGCATTCCTTGTACAACATACTTGTTTTAACCTATTTTGAAAAGGAATCCATTTTTGAGGTCAAAATCATGAAATTTCCTTCCTAATTCAAACCCTAATTAGGCAGAAAATTTCATAAAAATGTAGAAAAATAACTACTCTATAAATCTTGAAACAACTTGTACATTCATGCATCTTAAGACATTTTCAAGCTTTTCTATGGTTTTATTTTACCATAGCTCAACTTTCTCTCTCTAAGGTTTGTCATGGCTGAACCTTGAAGTGAGAGAGAAGACAAAATACTCCATGAAACTACCAAAAACCTCAAGAAAACAATGCTAAGAACCTTGGAAACTTACCCTTGAGATTTAGCTGTGATTCTTGACTTGTAGCTCTTATTTTCCCTCTTGAGATTTTTTTTTGCTCTTTCTCTCTCCTTTACTTCTAGTTCCAGACGTGAACATGGTTGAGGAAGATAGAACTTTATGACTTAATAGGATATTTAAGTAATAAAGTAATTTAATTAACTTTATCTTTTAACTTAATTGCTTTTTCTTCTTCAAAAGCTTTTGGAAAATTTCACTTCTGTCCCATCTGCATTCCAGAAGTGATTCACTCCCCTTTTGGCCAAAAATTGCTCCAATAATTTATATGGACCAAAATACCCTTTATCGATTAAATTTACCCATACCGATTCAGTATTTTTACCAAAATTGTTATTAAATTGGTAAAGAATTATTCAATAATTACTTTTGATCCAAAATTACTATCTTGACCAAAAATATATTTTATCAAGACCCACTAATTTTTCTTGAATTAATACTGCCTCTTCCTGCAGTCCAAACAGACATTTATCGAGTAAAATATTAATATTAAATTCTAATTACCCAATAAATAATATTTTGACCTTGATGAATTCCATACTATATTTCATTGGGTCTAACTCATTGAGAGCTTCATGTTGACTATAATTTTTCATATTTACAAAAATGCCCTTGACCCGGGGCCAATTTATAATTTTTTAAAACTTTCAAGTCATTTAATGTAATTTACCCTAAAATTCCTAAACTTTTCTTCAACCTCCCCAGCATCCACCGCCTTTAGTTTTTTTTATTTTCTTTTCCTTTTTCTTTTTTTTTCCAGGGGTAAAATTGTCATTTTCTTCTTTTTTCTTCCAACTAAGATAATTTTTCTCGTTGTCCTATTTCATACCAAATGGTGTACACCTATTTTTGTAAATTCTTTATAAATTTTAAAATATTAAGCCTTGAATATCCAGAAAATTTCAGGATATTACACATAATACATAAATGCTTTGTATGGCTGTAAACAAGACATGAATATCTTTCCATAGACACCAAGATCACTCAAATTGAGTTGTGTGTGAATTATGATGAATTTCCTAATTTGTGTTAGAATTAGGGATTTTCAGAAATTGATCATTGCTACAATATTTTTTAGAAAAATAAACCATATGAGTTGGCCAAGTAGATACTGAGTTGTGTATTTTTCTCATGTAGAGAATCTTTCAAGCTATTTTTAGAGACTTGAATCATATCAATATGATTTTGCTATATTTAGTTATGAATTTTCAAATTTCATCAGGAGAAATGAGATTTACCAAATGAATACTACCCAAAAGTGAAAAAAAAATTGGTTTTGGTTATTTTATGTAATTAAGTCTCTAATCAAGCATTAATGGACTTAAATGTAGTCTAATACATGGAAAATGAGTCTAAATATGAGATATGATATTAATGAGTTGGATTTAACTATGAATAATGATACATAAAGATTTTATAAATTATAGCAGCATTTTGACGCAAACTCACTTAATTTCATTACTCATAAATTCAAAATAGGTTCTATTTATAGTTTTATAGCTTAACTATTCATTAAACACAAGTTCTAACTGTTACTCTATAAAAGAGCCGTTTAACAACCGCATTAAATGCATCTGACATACCAAAATTTGAATTTTGAGGTTCAATAGATGAATTTTGCAGAGTCAGTATACTTATGTGTTTAACGTTGAACTTTAGAAATTCATTTGTCATAGAGTAAAATTCAAATTTCAAGTTTGCCATAGTTAACCCATGTTAGTTTATGTGAATTTTCATATTGGAAGTGCGTCTATTGAGTTTGAATAGTTATCTCAAGTTTTCTCAGTGCACTTTGAAATTCAAATTTTAGAAGCTAAAATTTATCTATCAGAGGCACATTCAACATGATGTAAAAGCTATATTTTCAAAATTCAACTGTCAAAATGTAAAATTCATTTGTCAAAAACATACTCTAATGAGACTCACAAGTTTTCAATTTGAAATTTCAGCTTTGAAGTCCAAAGTTCATTTATTAGAGGAAGTGACTTTGAACTTACTTTGAACTTCACCAACATTTGAATTTTGACTAAGGTTCATGCAAATTTTGCATACTTTCACTAATAGTTCTTAGCTCAAAATTCAAATTTTAGAACTGAAATTCATCTATCAGAGATAAAACCTTTATAACTTCGAATTTCACTAAGCAAAGTTTAAATTTTGCAGAAAATAAACATGAGTCAAACACAAAATTCCTTTGTTAGCTAATATTTCTCAATTCTAATATAGGCTAACATCATATTTACTTAATCTAACTCGTTTAAAATATATGATAACAAGATTAAGTAAATTTCAAAGATTAAATCATCTCAAAACCTAAGTGAAAACAAAATATATTTAATAGCTAGGTCTCCAAAAGTTGAACTCTACTTTCACTTAATCATTTCTATTCTTGGTATGCTCCCTTCTGATCTTCCATTCTTGAAGCATCCTTTCTCTTCTTCCTCTTTTAATTAAAAATGATGTTGATTTTCCTTTCTTTATTCCAATGCTCACTCTTCTTATTTGGACAATTCTACACTAAATGTATTACACTTGCAAACCAAGTAATTAGTCTAATTTATATATCCAACTTGTATTATAAAAAATGAGTACAATGGATATATTAGTGCATAGCATAATGTATGCATTATAAACATAATTGAATACATGCTAATACACATTTCACTTCTTTAAGGAACCATATATATGTTGGACAAATATAATACATTTGTTCCTTATTACTCTACATTTGTCCTCATCAAAATTTATATTATATTAAACCTAACACTTACTACTAATCTGTAAGTTCCAAAAGTATATATCCAATGTATTTAGGACACTCTCTATAATCATATAACGAACTCATGTTTTTGACAAACCCATGAACATTTGCAATTTATAACAAAGGTAACGTTCAAAAATAAACTAAAAATGATTAAGAATTCAGCTAAAGAGCCTACATATAATAACTTAATCCTTAACAACAAATCAAGTTGAAATAAATAAATGAACATAAGTTTGTTAATGTGAATCATCCATGGAAGTTCCTTCCCACTGATTTCCATTTCATTCCTCATCATAATAAAACCACTGACATAATAGGATATTCCATCTCTTATAAGGTTATTAAATCTATTGAAAAATTCTTGCCTCTTGATTAAAGCTAGTATCTTCATACCCCATGCAAGAATATCATGTAAAAAAAACTATTTCAATGCCCCTAATAACCTTAACAAAAACAACCATAAGCAGATCAACTCTACAAATACATCCGGAAATTATTATACCTACTCATCAATCGGTATCAAATGATGATTTACTAAATGAACTAGAACCAGATGATGGGTAAACCAATAAGAATGAACCACATGAACTGTAACACCCCTTATGACTTTATTTTGGCATTGTGTGTAGAACCGGAGGAAAACAAGATGGAGAAAGGTTCAAGTGGGGCAGAAAGGAGCTCCATGCCACAGTAAGAAGCAGGGCCACTGTGGCGAGAGCCAATTCCAGTGGCTCTTTTCAGCTGAAAATTGGTGGAACCATAGCGAGATGTTCTGGAGCCCCATCAGGAGTCAGGTTTCTAGTTTAAATTAGAAACATTTCACTCGATCAGATGTGAAGGAAAAGAAGGAAAACAGAGGGAGAACACGAGAGCTCTGCTAAGGTTTAAGATTTTTGGCTTTTAGGAGTGATTTTTGAACCTTGAAAGCTTGGATTCAAGTTGGTAAGTGATTTCTATTCCTCCCTCTCCATTTTCTTCAGTTTAAATTTGGGAATTTTCGGTTGTATGTTGGGTTTTCAGAATTGGGCTGAAATCCACCAATTGAAATGGATGATATGGGGTTAAGGAAGTGTGTTTTGGCGTTCTTGATGCTTGGGTGTGAGTTTTGAAGGGTGTGTGTATGATTTGAGCTTAACCCTAGGTTATTTTTGGCTAGGGCTCTTGGGAATTCGAAGTGCATGAGATTGTTTGGTGCTTGAACAATTCCTAGGAGCTTAATGATGCATGAAAGAGGTGTTGGAATCTTGGGTCAGGCTAAATTGGTTGAATTGTGATGTTTGGTTATATGGTATATGTGGTTAATTGAGGAATTATTATATTGTGAAGGTTGTTTGGTTAACCGAGAAGGGTTCGAGTATGTTGAACAACTCATGAAGTTCGTGAAATCTACGTTTGTGGTATTGACGCTTGGGGTAACTACGTGTTTGCTTGTATTGTAAGTTGAATCAAGAAGTTTTGATGATTCCAAACCAACATTGAAGAGCTTGGATTGAAGATATCAAAGGAGCTTAAAGTGTCCAAAGTGAAGAAAATCTGAGTAATCATTGCTAGGATTGTTGTAGGATCTTTTGTTATGGGTAAAAGACTTTGATTTGGTGAAAAAACATTTTAAAACCTTGATTTTATGTTAAATTATGAAATATTTGAAAAATACCCACCAACAGACGAAGTTTGAAAAGTTTACATTGAACTGTCATATCAAAAATTCGAACTTTGGCTTTGGAAATTCAAATTTTGAGCTAAAACTGAGTAAGTCTGAAGAGATGCCTCTCTCACAGATGAATTTTGATTGTTCAAAATTCAAATTTTCATAAGCATCTGAAAGAAGCTATTGAATAACAGACGAACTTCAGGTTTTGAACATTCGAATTTCAGACAAAATGAAATTTATGAAAGCTGAAGAAATTCATCTGAAAAAAATGTTAAAGTTCATCTGAAATCAAGATCATATTAAGTTTCAAAATTGCTCACTGACAGACGAACTTTGAACATGGAAATTCGAATTTCAGAAGCTAAAGTTGTGAGTCTGTTAAAATGACATGATGATATATGAAGGACAGTGTTTACAAATTCGAATGTTGAAGTAAGTCTGAAAAGAGGTCTCTCTGATAGACAAACTTTACTCTTTGAAAATTTGAATTTCGAAGGAAATGAACTACTATGCCTTTTGAGCTTGCTGCGGACAGACAAATTTTGGGGTTCCAAAATTCGAATTTCAAGACACTGTAGCAAATTGAAAATACTGTTCACACTTAATAGAAAAACTTTTCACTTGGAAATTCGTATGTCACAACATGGAAACATTTTCTAAGTTTCAAAATTTGAATTTCACTTCATGAATAGACGAACATCAGTATTTCAACGTTGGAAGATTTAACCTTCAGTTCCTTTGAAATTCGTCTGTTGACCAACTAAAATTCAAATTTCAGTATGTCAGAAGCATTAAATGCGGTTGGTTAAAGGATAGTTTTTCAGAGTAACCGTTGGATAACTTCTCCAACAGATAGATTTTGTCTCTAACGGACATTTGAGACCTAAATCTATAAATATAACATCATTTGAAGTTGTGGGTAACGAATCAAACTTTGTATATACTGAAATTCTACCAAATCTTCTACTCAAAGACTTTTACCCTCTTACTTCAATACTTGCACTTCAACTTTCAAATTCACTCTATTCAAGAGAGTTTCACTTTGTAAACAATCTAATCTTCATCTGGAAGGTAGATTTACTTGTGAGGAGATATCACAAGGGATTGTAAAGCACATAGTGAAAGTGCTAAGAGTGATTGAGTGAGCTCTAGAAAACAGAGCATACAAGTTGTACTGTGGCATTTGCAAGAAACCCTTGAATTCTTGCAGTATAGTGGAAAATCTCAAGTGGTGACTTGGGGATTGGACGTAGGTCTAGTGGAAAAACCGAACCAGGATAAATATATGAGTTTTTCTTCTCCCTATCTCTTTTCTTTTAAGCTTATTGCTTTATACTCTGTTTTTCATTATACCTTGCTTTCTTCATCATTTTCACTTTGCGCAGAAAATTTCTAATCTACCCATTTCACCCCCCTCTTGGAAGTCAGCCTAACTAACAAGTGGTATCAGAGCCTGGATTCCCAATCAAAGGATCTCACAGTCTGGGAATTAAGATGGCTGGCTTTGGAGAAAGCATATTACCAGAAGGGAACAACACAAATACACCGCCTGGCTTTAGTGGAGAACATTATAGGTACTGGAAGATGAGGATGCAGATCTATCTCCAATCAATTGATCTTGACATTTGGTCTGTCATTGAGAAAGGAGATTTTGTCCTGATGGCTTTAACAGATGATGGAAAATACAAAGAGAAGCCAGAAGCTGAATGGAATGAAGAAGACAGAAGGAGAGTCTTGCTAAACTTCAAGGCAAAGCATTGTTTAGTCAGTGCCCTGAACCAAGACGAATTCTACAGAGTCTCACAATACGCCACTGCTAAAGGAATGTGGGACACCATGCAGATTGCGCATGAAGGAACAACTGAAGTTAGGGAAAATAGACTGAACACATGCATTGGGGAATATGAATGTTTCAGAATGGCAGAAGGAGAAACTGTGAAAGAGCTACAAAAGAGATTCACTCTCATTGTGAATTAGCTGAAGAGCCTGGGAAAGGAGTATACTCAAACAGAGAAAGTAAGGAAGATACTCAGAGCTCTCCCTCTGGAATGGCAACCCAAGGTGACAACAATAGAGGAAGCCAGAGGAGAATCAATGGCCTCTATCACAACTCTTTTTGGCAGCCTTGAGGAGTATGAAGGAAAAATGAAAGCTCTAAAGGAAGCTGGATAGGACAGAAAGAAGAAAGGTCTTGCCCTCAAAGCCACTGAAGAAAAAGAAGATGAATCTGATGATGGAGACGAGCTGGATGAAGAAACTCTGGCTATGATGGTTAGAAAATTCGGAAGATTCTACAGCAAGAAAAGAAACAAGAGAATCTTCATGAAGGGAGCAGCTGGAGAAAGCAAAAGAGAAGCAAAAGAACCTGTGACTTGTTATGAGTGCAAGAAGCAGAGACACATCAAATGGGATTGTCCTCAATTCCTAAAGAAGCAAGAGAAAGAAAAGAAAGCTGCTGACAAAGGGAAAAAGAAGAAAGCCTACATCTCGTCAATCTGGGGCAACAGCTAAGATGAGGAAGGAGAAGATGAAGATGAGATTGCCAACATTTGTTTGATGGCACTTGCTTCTGAAGAAGCTGGACTCCCATGTAGCAGTGATCAAAAAGACGAGGTATATGAATCTGAACCTTCCTATTCTGAATTACTGGATGTATTTCATGAGCTGCATGATAAGTTTGTTAAAGTTGCTAAAGAACTGAAACTAGCTAAGAAAAAGATTAACAAACTAGAATCTCAAAGCAACATCTCTGAAATTGTACCTCTACCTATTGGTGAATCTGTCTGCTGTAAATCATGCATTGATCTAAAGCAAACTAATGAATATTTAGTAAAAAGCATGTCTAGGCTTACTAGAGGAAAAGATATGTTGTTTGCTTTAATGGGGAGCCAAAGAATGTCACATGGAAAAGCTGAACTTGGCTATGATCCATATGCTATTAAATGAAAGATTAGGAAGAAGAATCAGAATGTATACATGAGACATTTTGTGCATGCTAATGGAAATAAAAGTAAAGATCATACGTCACCTCACATTGAATCATATAATCAATCAAGGCATGCAAAACAAAAATATTATCTGCATTGTTTTCTTCCTGCCTCTCAATCTAGCAGTCCCTTTATCACCTGTAACTTCTGTAAGAAAAAAGGGCATACTTCCAGCTCTTGTGCTTTGAAGAAAAATGGACTAAATAAAACTGTAAAATGGGTTTCCAAAGGTACATCTGTATCTAGAGAAAAGTCTACTGACAGAAAAGGACCCAAACAGATTTGGGTACCAAAAAGGAAAACTTGAACCCTGTTTTGCAGGTCTGTCTCAAAGCTAAAAGGAGCAACAAATGGTATATGGACAGTGCCTGCTCAAGCCACATGACCGGTGACAAGGAGAAGTTCATCACCCTCAGAGACAAAAAAGGAGGAAAGGTGACCTTTGGAGGTGATCAGTATGGCAGAATAGTTGGCATTGGCATTGTGGGCAAGAATCCTGAAACATCCATTGAAGAGGTGCTGTTTGTGATAGGCCTCAACCACAATTTGCTGAGTATGAGCCAAACATGTGACAAAGGAAATTGGGTGTTGTTTGACTCAGTTTTTCCTGGTCATCAGAAAAAGTGATCACAAAGTAATCCTCAAAGCTCAAAGGGATAGTAACTGCTATACTATTGATCTTGATGAACTTCCTCCCTTAGATTCTATTTGTTTTGTTAGTCAGGACAATGATAATTGGCTATGGCATAGAAGATTAGCTCATGTTAACATGAATCAGCTTTCAAAATTGGTTAAAAATGAGCTAGTCACTGGCCTGCCAAAAATTATTTTTGAAAAGGATAAAGAATGTGATGCATGCTTAAAAGGAAAACAAACAAAATCTTCTTTCAAATCCAAAAACGTAGTCACCACAACTAGACCACTTGAACTACTGCATATGGACTTAATTGGACCTTCTAGGGTAAAAAGCATAGGTGGCAATCTGTATGTGCTTGTAATTGTGGATGATTACTTAAGATTTACATGGACATTATTTCTTTCTTCTAAAAGTGATACCTTTGATGCATTTGTAATCTTAGCTAAGAAAGTGCAAACTGAGAAAGGTATTTCTATTGTGTCTATCAGCTCAGATCATGGAGGATTGTTTGAAAACTCATACTTCCTGGAATACTGCAATGAGCATGGAATTGATCACAACTTCTCAGCTCCAAGAACTCCTCAATAGAATGGAGTAGTAGAAAGGAAGAACAGAACCATTGGAGAAATGGCTAGAGCTATGCTGAATGAAAATGAGCTATCTCAAGTGTTTTGGGCTGATGCAGTAAATACAGCAAGCTACATCATAAATAGAGCCTACATCAGACCAATCCTTAGAAAGACTCCTTATAAGAGTATAAGGGAAGAAAGTCCAATCTGTCACATCTCCATATGTTCGGGTGCAAATGCTTCATTCACAACAATGGGAAAGAAAACCTGGGTAATTTTGATCCTAAATCCGATGAAGGTATATTTATGGGCTATTCTAGTAAAAGTAAGGCATTTAGAGTTTTTAATAAAAGGTCTAATTCAGTAGAGGAATCTGTGCATATAGTGTTTATTGAAAATGAAACTGCTTCTAAACATGTTTCTGATGAAGATGATCTTGTTTTAAACTTTAAAAAGTTAGATATCTCTAATAAAGGTATAATTGAACCTCCAAAAATATCTGAATCTGTTAATGTAGAGGAAGATATTCAGGAGAGAAATTTTGAAGAAGAAAATGATGAAGAAATATCTCAAGAACTCCCTAGAGCTTGGAGATATCAAAGGAATCACCCTGTTGATCAAGTGATAGGGAATGTTCAAGAGAAAGTTAAAACCAAAAAACAGTTAAGGGATCAAATGATTAATTGTGCTTTCATCTCACAAATTGAACCTAAATGTACTGAGGAAGCCTTAACTGATGAGTACTGGAGTGTAGCTATGTAGGATGAATTAAATCAGTTTGAAAGAAATCAAGTCTGGCATTTAGTGCCTAGACCCAAAAATCATCCTGTCATAGGTACCAAATGGGTTTTAGAAATAAACTTGATGAATCAGGATCAATCATCAGAAATAAAGCTAGACTAGTTGCTAAAGGATATAATCAAGAAGAGGGAATTGATTTTGAAGAAACCTTTGCTCCAGTAGCTAGATTAGAAGTAATTAGAATTCTATTAGGATATGCATGCATGAAAAATATTTTGTTGTATCAAATGGATGTTAAGAGTGCTTTTCTGAATGGATATATCATGGAACAGGTTTATGTAGATCAACCTCCAAGTTTTGAGGATTCTGCAAAACCAAACCATGTGTATAAATTGAAGAAAGCTCTTTACGGTTTAAAACAAGCCCCTAGAGCTTGGTATGATAGATTGAGCTGTTTTCTAACTGACAAGGGGTTTAATAGAGGAAAAGTAGATACAACTTTATTCACTAAGAAAGAAAACAAACAATTACTGATTGTTCAAATCTATGTTGATGATATTATATTTGGTGCTACTAATGAATCTCTTTGCAAGAATTTTTCTAAGTTAATGTAGGGGGAATTCGAAATGTCCATGATGGGTGAACTCAACTTCTTCCTTGGATTGCAAATTAGACAGTGCAATGATGGTATCTTCCTCAATCAATCCAAGTACCTGAAGGAATTGCTGAGAAAGTTTGGAATGGAAAATGCCAAGCCAATGGGGACACCTATGGCTACTGCAACCAAACTGGATATGGATGAAAAGGGGAAACTGTTTGACATAACTCAGTACAGAAGAATGATTGGATCCCTGCTATACTTAACAGCCAGCAGACCTGACATTATGTTTAGTGTCTGTATGTGTGCAAGATTTCAATCATGTCCCAAAGAAACCCATGCAGCTGCTGTGAAAAGAATCTTCAAATATCTTATTGGAACATCACAGATGGGTCTTTGGTATCCAAAGGGCAATGGAGAAGATCTCAAAGGATACACTGATACTGACTTTGCAGGATTCAAAACTGACAGAAAAAGCATAAGTGGAAATTGTCAGTTTCTTGGAGGATCCTTGGTTTCATGGTTTAGCAAAAAGCAGAACAGTGTAGCCTTATCCACAGTAGAGGCTGAGTATGTTGTAGCTGGAAGCTGTTGTGCCCAAATCATCTGGATGAAATAGCAACTGGAAGATCTTGAGGTTTAGTTGAAAGAAATACCAATAATGTGTGATAACCAAAGTGCCATCAATATCACAAAGAATCCTGTCATGCATTCAAGGACAAAACATATTGAAGTTAGGCACCACTTCATAAGGGATCACATTCTAAAAGGAGAAATTAGATTGGAATACATCCCCATAGAAGATCAAGTTGCTGACATCCTCACAAAGCCTCTATCAGAAGATAGATATTGCAAAATCAGAAGAGAATTGGGTATGGTAAATCCCAATGAACTGTAAGTAAATCTTTGTGGAACTCTGTTTTTAAATATTTCAACATTGAATTAATTCTAACTTCAGCATTGGAGTATGTTTAATTTAAGTTGCAGGTGCTCCTCATGAGATTCATTGGCAATAAATCAGAAATATCGAGCACACTGGAATGGAACAATCAAAAAGTAAAGAAAAGGGCAACAATTCTAAGTTTCTGGATGAAATCTGTAAGTTTTTATAGTTGAAATTCGTATATTGATTATGTGTCAGACAAATTTCCGTGAAAAACTACGTTTCTGAGGAAGTCAGTATGGTCAACATTCAAATTTCAGATGTCAAACAAATGAACTTCAGCCTATTATTAGAAGGAACAGTTCTCGGTGATGCCTCGAAATTTGTCTGTTGATCCTTTAAAATTTGAATTTTAAAGAACAAAATTTCAAAGTTATGACTGTCCAACATGATAATTGTACTAATATTTGTCTCTTAACATACGAATGTTGGATAACTTTCACAAAGTATATAAATTCAAATTTCTAACTTAAAATTCATTTGTTGAAGCATGCTCCTCAATGTTGAATCTTTGAAAGATAAAGTTTTGTATGGTTAATTCATCTGTTGTTTGGTGGTTTGTTTGCTGCTTGATGTTCATTCTTCAAAATTTGAACTTTGTTGAGACAAAGTTCGTCTGTTCATCTTGTTTTGTTTGAACCAAGCCACTGTCAAATGAACTTTCTGAAGAAAATTCGTCTGTCAGTAAGCTTTACTGAACGGTTTAACTTATAACTGCCCGAAGTTCAAATTTTGAGCCTTCAAAATTCGTCTGTCAGACGGTTACATACGTTAAAATCAACGGTTTTCATTTGAATAGACGCAACCCTATTCCTATTCTCTCTAAGTCTGTTCTAATCCTGCATTCAATACTCTTCAATTCTGATCAAAAACCGTCATTTCCCACTGACTAAGCTTTCTTTCTAATCCTTTAAATATATTCTTTGCTCCATTCTTCAACATTCATCCGCGAAAATGGCAAGGGTCAAGAATCCAAGAGCTGGCAAAGGAGAAGCTGGCCCAAAATGTTCAGTAAAATCCTAATATGCCACGAAGGAAGGAGAAAAACCGATAAGGCAGAATCTAGCAAAGAAACTCCTTCCAAACGCCAGAAAACCACACCCAAGGGAGAATCAAAGAAGGCTGGACCCTCTTCCTCGAAGACAGCAAAACCTTCTGTCCCTATTCCTGTTGCTGCTGAACCTGTTGCTCCCACTTCATCCTCAAGCACCGAATCTAGAGAATACGAGCTTATAACACTACCATTATGGAGCACTCCATAGATTCAAGAGGAATACTCCACCAAGTTTGCCAACAAAAAGGTAATCAAGCCACATTGTGTAAACTTGGAGGATTTCTTGATCTTTAATAGTTTTGATGCTGGTATATGGATGATAAGATACAAGAATCTGTTAGAAGTATTGGAGTGGTATGATGATGAGGTAGTGAAGTCTTGGTATGCCTCCTTAAAATACAATAGCAAGAAGAAGAAGTGGGTAGTCAATTTGAGATCAAGGACCATCTGGCTCACTGATGAGACGTTTAATGAGGTATTGGAGATCCCAGGCCAAGATAGCCTCAAGAATGACATCACTGCCTCTGGATACATGGATGAGGCAGAAACTGCTGATGAAGAAAGTGGTCCCTTTCTAAACTACAAGGAGAGCACAATTCTGAGGACATTGTTCAGAAGAAAGGAAATCTGGCCACCTATAAATGTATTGAAGCCTACAGAGCTCAGTGTTCAAGTAAGGATCCTGCACTACATAGCGTCCAGGATCATATTCAACAAAGAAGGCAGCTTCAATCTAATAACAAGGGCAGAGGCACATGTCATGGCAGTAATCATGCATGGGAAGCTAATCAACATGGGACATATCTTACTCCAACGCATGATCAAGGCAAGGGATCAGAGGAAGGACTCCACACTTCCCTATGCAGCTATCATCTCCAGAATTCAGCAATATGTCAGAATTCAACATCTTGAGAAGGGGAAGGGAAAACCCACGAAGATCTTCAAGGAGGAAGAACTGCAAAGAATGGGAATTGAGAAGGATGAAGGAAGATGGGTTGGAAAGGAAGCAGGAAGAACTAAAGATCTATTATTTGTTGAAGGTGCTTCCCTACAGCAAGAGGGTACATCTGAGGCTCCTGTTAGACCTCTGTGCCTATCCCATCTCCCTCCAAGCCTACTCACATTCCATCCACTCCCTCCTCTCGTGCCAAGCTAACCAAGGTCACTGAGTTGTATGACAGCTTGTCTACACTCATTCTTAGCATCAGAGATGAGCAAAATGCCAAGTTTGCTCATTTGCAAGATCAGATACAGCAGTTGGCAAAGAACATGAAAGTGGTTACTGATGCCTATGAAGAGATTTGAAGTGTCATTCTTGCCACATCAGCTCCACCTCAGCCAGGGTCTTCTGTACCTATCCATTCTCCAACTCCTGAGCCTCCAAGTCGTTTCGAGCTTGTCTCCTCTGAGAATGATGATGTGCATGATGCTGAGCCTGCTGAAACAATTAGGATACCAAGTCCTGGTCCACCCTTGGACTATGGTTTAGAAGAAGAAGGACTTCAAGAAACAAGCCCTCATGAGGCTATGCAAGAAGATGCTCAGGATTCAATTCTTTCCATTCAAGAATCCGAGCAAGTAAAAAGACTGGTGGTAGCCATTTCCACCTCTTCTATGCAGGAGGGTGCAAGCAATGAAGAGAGAAATAATGTACCTGTTATTGATTATGAAGCTATTGCTCACAATGCTCTCCTGCAAGCTCAAAGAAGAAGGCTTGAGGAAATTTTTTGCTCTGATGATCCAGCTCCTTCTTCTCTCGCTGCTTATGGGCTTTCAGAGGAACAGAGAGCTTAACTAGCTCTTTCCAGGCAGGCAATGCAAGAGCTGCTGGAAATCTCTAATGAGGAACCAAGCACTGAGTCCCCAGTTGAACCCGAAATCCCTTTTGCTCCTGTGCCACTTCAAGCTATTCCAGTTTCTCATATTCCTCCTCCGGTTGATCTTGTTGGCCTTCTTGATGATGCCAAAAAGGGGGAGAAGAAGAAGCAAATTGGAAAATCTGCTGCTGAGCCATCTGGGAAGATGTACAGCAAGAAGACCAAGCCAAAGAAGAAGTGATTGAAGACTTGTTTAGATCTTAGGCTTAAGTCCTCTTGTAGTGCTATTTAATACTTTGTGTTTCTGTTGTTCGTTTTGACTATTTGCATTTTGTACTTATCATGTGTATTTAAAAGAACTTTGATTAATTTTGTCTCTGCAAGCAACAAGTATTGAATTGAATGGATTCCTTGGTTGCAATGATTTGTACTTATCACTTCATGAATCTCTTCACTGATGTGCTATATATGATATCTTTTGAAATATAATGCATATGTTGAGGGGGAGCCTACTAAAGCAAACCCAAGTACTAATCCAGTTTGTAAGTTGTTTTGTCATCATCAAAAAGGGGGAGAATATTGAATCAAGAAGTTTTGATGATTCCAAACCAAAATTGAAGAGCTTGGATTGAAGATATCAAAGGAGCTCAAAGTGTCTCAAGTGAAGAAAATCTGAGTAATCATTGCTAGGATTGTTGTAGGATCTTTTGTTATGGGTAAAAGACTTTGATTTGGTGAAAAAACTTTTTAAAACCTTGATTTTATGTTAAATTATGAAATATTTGAAAAATACCCACCAACAGACGAAGTTTGAAAAGTTTACATTAATTTGTCATATGGGAAATTCGAAATTTGGCTTTGGAATTTTGAATTTCAAGCTAAAACTGAGTAAGTCTGAAGAGATGCCTCTCTAACAGACGAATTTTGATTGTTCAAAATTCGAATTTTCATAAGCATCTGAAAGAAGCTGTTGAATAACAGACGAACTTCAGGTTTTGAACATTCGAATTTCAGACAAAATGAAATTTATGAAAACTGAAGAAATTCATCTGAAACAATGTTAAAGTTCATCTGAAATCAAGATCATATTGAGTTTCAAAATTGCTCACTGACAGACGAACTTTGAACATGGAAATTCGAATTTCAAAAGCTAAAGTTGTGAGTCTGTTAAAATGACATGATGATATATGAAGGATAGTGTTTACAAATTCGAATGTTGAAGCAAGTCTGAAAAGAGGTCTCTCTGACAGACAAACTTCACTCTTGAAAATTCGAATTTCGAAGGAAATAAACTACTATGCCTTTTGAGCTTGCTGCGGACAGACAAATTTTGGGGTTCCAAAATTCGAATTTCAAGACACTGTAGCAAATTGAAAACACTGTTCACACTTAACAGAAAAACTTTTCACTTGGAAATTCGTATGTCACAACATGGAAACATTTTCTAAGTTTCAAAATTTGAATTTCACTTCATGAACAGACGAACTTCAGTATTTCAACGTTGGAAGCTTTAACCTTCAGTTCCTTTGAAATTCGTCTGTTGACCAACTAAAATTCGAATTTCAGTATGTCAGAAGCATTAAATGCGGTTGGTTAAAGGATAGTTTTTCAGAGTAACCATTGGATAACTTCTCCAACAGATAGATTTTGTCTCTAACGGACATTTGAGACCTAAATCTATAAATATAACATCATTTGAAGTTGTGGGTAACGAATCAAACTTTGTATATACTGAAATTCTACCAAATCTTCTACTTAAAGACTTTTACCCTCTTATTTCAATACTTGCACTTCAACTTTCATATTCACTCTATTCAAGAGAGTTTCACTTTGTAAACAATCTAATCTTCATCTGGAAGGTAGATTTACTTGTGAGAAGATATTACTAGGGATTGTAAAGCACATAGTGAAAGTGCTAAGAGTGATTGAGTGAGCTCTAGAAAACATAGCATACATGTTGTACTGTGGCATTTGCAAGAAACCCTTGAATTCTTGCAGTATAGTGGAAAATCTCAAGTGGTGACTTGGGGACTGGACGTAGGTCAAGTGGAAAGACCGAACCAGGATAAATATCTAAGTTTTTCTTCTCCCTAACTCTTCTCTTTTAGCTTATTGCTTTATACTCTGTTTTTCATTATACCTTGCTTTCTTCATCATTTTCACTTTGTGTAGAAAATTTCTAATCTTCCCAATTCACCCCCCTCTTGGGAAGTCAGCCTAACTAACATTGTATTGTTTGTATTGTATGATGTTACATATATTTGTATATATATGCATGTTTCTTTCATACCACGATATATATATGTTTGTGTGTATTGTTTTCTATATATCATGGTATGCACAAGCTAGATGATGATTATGATGACTATGATGATGATTAGAGATGATTATGATGACTATGATGATGATTAGAGATGATGATGTTGATGTGACATGACATGATACATGCATGACATTGTGACATATGATGATGATGATTATATGATGATATGAGCATTACCACATGGCATTGTGAGATTGTGATATATGGTGGATTGGGTGGTGATCACGATACGATATGATATATGATGATATGAAATATGAAGATATGGGATGTGATTAGGCAGGATAAGGACGGGAACCCTGTTGCTAAATCCTCCCCTATGGCCAGGGGAGCCAGGTGGTAGTAGACTGCACCTTCCCTAAATCACCATCAATTCATGATGGTCCAGGGGAAGGAGAGCCACGGTCTGAGCACTAGTGTAACCTTTGGCCGGGTTGCTTTAGCGTAAGGTAAGCTTGGTGATGTCTCAGAATCATTATTCACCCACTGTTGGAAGGGAATTACCTATATGAAATGTCCTGTTATGGTAACAGCTGGTGGTTCTAGCTGTGTGCGAGGGAGACATGCATTCTATTCATTTCACATTGCATTCATGGATTGTATGATATATATTTGTATATATATGTGTGTGTGGTTGTTCTCGGTTACTGAGATATTGTCTCACACCCCTCTCCCATGACTAACCTTTCAGGTGACAGTTCTGGCACTAGTCCAGAGAAGACACCTGAGTAGCATCAGATGTGGGGATATTAGGTCTATGTAGCCATATGTAATTTGGATATGTATCTTATGCCAAGTAAGATAGAATGTTTTGTAATGGATGTATGATATGGATAAGAATTTTTATGAATAGATGTTGTATGTATGGATAGATATGTGGAATTGTGTTGTATGTGTTGTGTATGATGAATGATGGTATATGTGTGACTCGGGGTGTTGAGGAGTCTGTGTGGTAGTGTTTGTGAGCCCCAACGGTGTCAAATCTCAGAAGAATGGTTCCTTTGAGGTGAAACCTCTTTGGACAAGTTGGTTGAGTGGTTTTAGATCTATATGAATGGTCCTGATTGGTTAGATTGCCTTTGGTGGCAAATGGGAGTTGTGAGTGGTGAGTTTTGGTACAAAAAGTGGCCAAAATAGTGTCAGGTGTCCATAATCTCCATACGGAGTTGAATAGAAGTGAAAGTAATGTCTATGCATAGATTAGGACTAGATTGACTTGTAGGAGTTGGAATCAGGTCAATCGGAGGTCGGACCATAAAGTTATTTGCGTTAGAAGTTCACCCCGGAGTATGGAAGTTGCCGGTATAGAAAACCAGCAAGGGGCACCGCAGCGCCACAGAGTCCCGTAGCATATGTGAAATAGGGTAGGACTGGAGCCGCGGCGATACTATATCGGCTGTAGCCCCAGCCCACTTTCTAGTGTTTTGTGTTGTTTTTCCGCTACTTGGTGTTTTAAGAAGTTGTTTTGAGATGTTGGGATTGTGTTAGGTTGGATTTTGAAGTTTATGGTTGAGTCTGGAGGTGTTTGGAGGTAGGGTGTTACATGAACATAGATAGTCCAGCTATATGATGAATCATTCAAGTCAGACACCAAGTTCAAAGCATTGCGAGCCATTGATAATTGGTGCTTTCAAAAAAAAAAAACCCAAGGAAGGAAAAACAATACTAGCTTAAGAAAAAGTAGAACAAAACCAATAAACAGCACAAAGTAGCTTAAGTATCTTATAAACACTATCATAAATATAAGCTATTACTAATCATCTTATAAGATAACAACCAACTACTTACATTCAACCAGGCAAGACTTATCACTAATTACTTTGTTTTGTGCCATAGTCAACTATTAGCTAGTGAGTTAAGAGAAGAATGGTGTGTTCAGAACAAATAAGAGTAAAGTAAATTGCGACAAGGAAAAAAAATCATTGACATAGTGTTGTTAAAAGGCAAATAAAATTACTTGTTAGGTCAAAATGATGGGATGCGACAGTTTTTGGCCCATGGCGTAAATGACTTTGCCAACTGTCTTTAAAAATTATACTACAGGCGCTGTTTTTGTAAAGACAATACTTGTAGTTTAAATGCATACATTACTTAAATTATTTTCCAAATTTGTGTACCGAAAACAAATTCATTTGCTTTCAACACTAACTTAATATGCAATTTGATACATCCTAATGATAAATGTAACATCCCTAAAAAGCTAAATACTTAAAAATGCATAGGAAATTTGTAAAAATAGGCAGACATCATTTTGTGTAAATAGGGTAAAGAAGTTATTTTTTCCAGTCAGATAGAAAAATGAGAAATTATGTTTTTACCCTTAGAAATTATAAAAATTATATCTATGTCCCTAGGCGTAAAAAAATTACATGTGGATGAAAGGATAGTAGTCTTGGGGAAATTATACCTAATGACTCAAAAGTTTTATCAATTATAAATTTGATTTGGGTCAGGGGTAATTTTCTAAATATGCAAAATGATAGTCAAATTGAAGCTCTCGACGAGATGAATATAATGGTATATGGCACTAAGGATTTATGATTAAGGATAAAGATATAATTAGTGTTGAAAGTTAAAAAGAAACTTTATACCGATAAAATTACTTTTTGATCTACAAAAGCTAAAAAGGCAAAAATAAAAGCAGTTTGACACCAAAAAAAGAGCTTTTAGGAGACATGATAATAAAGTAATACCAAGCACAAGTTTACTTAATCCTGTACTCATAAAGTGATTTGATACTATAAAAGGTAACTTTATCCGTCCAAGTATAAAGTAACCAACATAGAGTATTATTGGACTGGGAAAAATATGCAATATTTTAGAGATAAGCTCCCTTCAAGTTGGTGTCACTTGGTAACTCCCATGTGACCAAATGGGAAGACTTAATGGTTAAGGAAAGAAGTCTTAATGCTTAAGATAGTTTAATGACTAAGATTAGCAAAAGGTAAATTTAATTAGTTGATTATATATACTCCCTCCTCTCATTACACATAAAAACATTTGAGAAAGGAGACAGAAAGAGAGAGAGAGAGAGAAGTTGCAGCAATTCTAAGAGGAAGGAGAGCATGTGAGGTGAAAAGAAAATGGAAGAAAATAGGAAGGAAAATCAAGAAAAATTGGTAAGTGTCCAACTTTCAACCCTTATGAATTCTAGCTTGGATTCTTGGTTGTTTGGGTTGGCTTTCTTGACATTTCTTCTCTTCCCTTTACTGTCCAATTTTGGTTTAAGTTCGTGTAAGGGAAGGATGATATTTTTAAACCATAAAATTATGAGAAAATATGATATTTAGTGAAAGAAAGCAAATTTGGTATGATTTGACAAAGTTTTGAAAAAAATCCATATTTTTCTCAAGGGGGCAGATTTCAGTCAATCCAAACAAATGTTTTAGAGTGGGAATTTCATGAATTTGATGGCAAAAATGAGTTCCCCATGATGAAAAACCTTAGAGACAAGTATCGGCTCAAAGATTATGCTTAAGATAAAAAAATTGAGTCTTTAGGATTTTAAATGAGACTTTATGAAGTAGCTACTTATTCTAGTTGATTGAGCAAGTGTTTAATAATATCTAGGGACTTCAGGAAGCTTAAGAAAGTAAGTGGAATCATTGGTTTCAAGTGGAAAGCCAAGTGATACTTCAAGAGGTAGTTAAGTCCTTTTATTGCTCTATGTTATTTCATTATGTTTCTATGATGTTTATATGATGAAATTGAGTTTCCATATTGTGAATTATGTTTTCTTTCATTGGTTTGGCTATAATATGAGGGGTTTTATTCCCCAAAATATCAATTTTCTAAGCCATTATGCTGCTAAAATTTTTACAACCAATGTGGCAATTTGTTGTTTAAATATGATTTAATGTGATTATTATGTGAAATGAATAACATGATGTATGAAATGTGACTTATACTAAGATTGTCCCAATTTCATCCTCTCAAGTATCCCAAATTTTAGGTTCCAAGAAAGGCAAGACCACCAAGAAGGCAAAAGGGCAAAGAGAAGGCTATAGATGACTAGTATTATCATTACCTTTGCTATTTGTGTTTTTGTGATTTTGTGTAAAATCATATATGAATTTGTAAAGCTATATCTTGCTACTATTATGCTATTTTAGGTCTCTTATGATGTTATGAATATGGCATTATCAAGAATGGACAAGTGTGAATGATGTATAAATTGTATGTATACACTTTTCCATAATTATGACAAATTCAGGCCAATATGCACATCTGTCAGTGATCTGGTTACTGCCTATTTGACATGTAAAATAACATTTATGTGTTATATATTCCCCAAAATTAGATAGACAGGGATTTCCAACAAGCTAAAAAACACATGAATTGGATATATGTAAGATTTATGGTGTAATTTTAAATTCGAGGGTCAAAACTAGATAGTGAAGTGAAAACTACGAATTTTACTGTAAGTATTATTTTTTTTTAAAGTGATACAAAGCCATATAGAGCTTCAAAATTCAATAGTTTATATTTAAAAAAATATCAATGTTTTAAGTTTAATATGTCACTAATTTGAAGGTGATTGGAGCTTTATAATGAGAGTTATACATGTTTTCATCAAACTATTCTAGTAAAAGTTAGGTTATGACCCTTAGTGATCGAAGTTAGAGCTATGCATTGTACAAGTTAAATAAATATATAAAAAAATATGGCTGTAAAGTATACATGTAGAGCCTTCTAATGATGTAAAGAAAGCATAAATTGACTCAGGATAGAATGTAAAATAAATTTTCAAATTTAATGTCAAAATACCTTGGCATTATTACTGACCATTTATATAGTGAAAGTTTGAGCAACAAACTGTATGAATTGGCCCAATAAAGTTCGAGTTTCTTATTTTTACCTTATAAAGAATGTTGTTAGTTATTTTTAGAGACTTAAATCACATTGATACGATTTTTCTGGAATCAATTATGATTTTTCAAATTTTAGCTAGAAAAATTGAGTACCAAATAAAATGTACCACTTTTTTTTTAATTTTTTCTATTTTGGACCCTATGATAATTCAAACTTCTAAAATGGTTTAATTAGACATTAGAAATGCTATAACATATAGGAAAGTACATATGAGAGTAAAGTGTTATAATGAAAGATTGTACAACTCACCTGCACTTTTGTACAGATAAGAATTCCATTTAACCATCTATATCACTCAATATTGTCAGTTTTGCAACTATCACTAAAGCATAAAGCTTGACATTTGTTCGTGTGACACCCCAATTATGAACAATTTACTGAAGCTTTTTTTTAGCCAATAACAATTTGTTCCAGTTGGGTTAGAGCTATTTATGATTTATCATCCTACATCTTTATTCCTAATAATGGTATTACCACAAATATACTTCCTTTAATTTTAAATATAATTACGGCACCTTCTAGGATGTTCTAATAGTTTACTCTCTCTATTTCAAAATATAGGAAATATTTTTAAATATGTTTTATTTCAAAATAGAAGAAATAAATGACTTTTATATAATGAATTATTGCATTTTTTCAATTTTATCTTTAATTAAAGTTAACTTATTATTATGAGGTATGAGTTAAAAAAAGTTAAATGAGAATATTTGTGAGAAAAAAATTTCTTTGTAATATATTTAAAATGTCTGGCTGTTTTCATATATTGTAGAACGGATGTGGTATCGTATATTTGTACACATAGTTGTAAGAACCACATTGATCGGATTGGTCAAAAATTGGGCAAAATTGGTAAACTACTGCTAAAATTTGTTAGAAAATTCACAGAAAAACCAAAAAGTGAACTTGTCAAGAATCAACCAAACCAACAAAAAGCTGATAAAACCATATAGTTACTTGTTTGACCTATTCAAATTAGATTTTTTTTTATTTTTTAGGATAAAATAGTATCATTTTTAATATAGAATAATATTATTTCTGAATAAATTTTTTCTTTCTATATTATATATATAAGCATTATTTTGCTGTATGATTATTAATAACTATAAATTTAATTAATAAATAATATAACAATTGATTATTTAAATTAATTATATGATTATAAATGAATATTAATATATTTATATTTAAATATTTAGTTATGAAAGTTACTGTTATTAATAGTATAAAATTAAAAATACATTAATTTTATTACTGCCACTTTATCACAGTTTGACTTCAACAGAATTTACAAAACTTAAACCAATTTAATGACTAACTCGGTTTCCAAATGATAGTTTATATGAAATTATCATTTAATTATAAGTTATAATCTTATTCGGTGCTCAAGATAGAACATTAAAATTAGTTAATAATATTATTGTTTTAAAAAATTACAATATTTTTATAAAATTACTCTTATTAAAAATTAATTTTCATAATGGTGCATGGTAGAAGAGGGGATGAGCTTTACTTTCTAAAATATTTTGAAATAAAATAAATAGGGATATTTTTTATAATACATAATAAAGATTATATTATATTTTAAAAATTATCTTATTTTTAAGATTAAGTAAAAATATATTATATTTAAGATTAGGAGGGGTATCTTGAAATTAATTAATTAAATAATTAATTGAATTGAACGTTATGACGACGACTTTTGTGAGCAACCTATGACGTGGGTCCGACATGCTGTCCATTCTAGTGGGAACGAGAACTACAGCTATAGGTGGTAAACGGGCCAGCCCGCCATAGGCCCGCCTTTTGGGCGGGGCGGGGCGGGGCTGAGGCCCCCATAAGGGCGAGCCTGGAAATCCCCAGCCCGCCCTCGCCATACATGGGCTAGCAGGCCAAACGGGCCAGCCCGTTTTTTTTTCCTATTTTTTTATATTTTTTTTGTTAAATCATAAAATTTCTCCTTTTTTTTTGCTCTTTTTGTTTGGTTAGCCCTTTTTTCCCCTACTTAGTTAAATTATTAATTTTTTATTTACTATCATAAATAAAATAACTATATTCATGAAATCTTTTATCGGTTTGATGCATAAAGTCTTAAAGCATAATATATTAATACATTAATATGGTAATACCACAAGTAACATTTAGTTCAACAAAATAAAATACAACTAAAATTAAAATATAAGAAAGATTGAGAAAGAAAATGATGCTTAAACCTTTTTTTTTTAGTTTTTATTTTTGTTAGATATAATTATATAGAGTAAAAAAAATATAAAAATATTTTTAAAAAAAAGCTGGCCAGCCCGCGGGCCAGGCGGGCTGGCGGGGCGGGCCAAGTTTTTGACCCCCATTATAAAGTATCTCAATTTTTCAGCCCGCCTCGCCATTTTTGACAGGTTAAGCGGGCCGGCCCGCGGGCTCCGACCCACTTTACCGGCTCTAACTACAGCGTTAGATAGCTTCGCGTTCCATTGAATATCCAAACTTTTCCTTTTTATTTTTAATAACAAGGATTTTAATTTAAATAAGTTCAATGAAGTGAGAGATAAGACAACATTGCCTTATGGATAACCACAGTAGTGATGAATCATAATAGCTAGTGGCATGGGCTAATACCGGTCAGGGTGGCCCGATTTGAAACAAAATAAAATAAATTTTAAAAAATTAAAAATAATAAATTAATTTAATTTATTAACCAAAAAAATATATTTTTATAACAAACAATATTTAAATTAAAATTAAAATTTATTAAAATTATAAATGTTCAATAATTATATATTATTTTTATATAATATTAAGCTAAGAAATAAATTTAAAATTTAAGATAAAATTAAAGATTAGAATAGTAAAATGTCTCTGTCATAATTATTAAATTAATTTATTACATGATATATATAGTAAGAAAAACAATTTTATAAAATTATTTAATACTAAAAAAAATTAAAGGAAAATGGAAAAATTGAAGAAATATAAGGGAAAATTGTAATTTCATGATAACTGAGAAAAATATTTATGTTTTCTTGACACTTAATATTTTTTAGGTTTTGATTGGAAATTTTCACATTTAGGTTGAAATTTTTCAAGTTCATGTTTGAGTTTTTTAGATCCTTAAGTGTGAGGAATTTTTTAGGGTGGATATTTATTTACTTGCAATTTTTGGGGTCTTGTTTGGAAATTTTCACATCTTGGTCAGAATTTTTCAAGTCTAGGTTGGATTGAAAATTTGTTTATATGAAAATTTTTGCATAATTAGAAATTTTCATTACTTGATTGAAACTTTTTAGGTTCAAGTTGGAATCTAAGTATCATGAAATTGCAATTTTTCAAAAACATATATATATAAATATTGGGCTAGGCCAGCACAAGCTTATGCCTTACTCGAGGCCCAGTATCCTTCTGGTTCGGTATTCCTTCCAATTTAATGTTTTTCTCTTTCTAGCTCAGTTTTGTCCAATCCAAAATTATCAAGACATAATGGGCCAGCCGGGCCATAGGCTTTTATGAACAACCCTTGTGGCATGAAGTTCCTATGTATTGGATTATAACTGCAGGTATCTAAGTCAAAATCTAAACTAAAAGTGACGTATGTATTGCAATAGTAATTCAACCTAATAAAAAACAAATCCATTCAAACAATTGGTTATCACCCTCGGTTGGAAAGCAAGTGTCACGAAATTACCATGCCTTAGATTATGATTGAATGCCTTTAAGTCAAAATCCTAATAAAAAGAAACGCATGTCTCACAATAGTAATCCAACCTAACACGATAGAATTATAGAAAATTTATGAGAAAATGATATGTGAGGATCATGAAAGAGAAAAAAATATTAATATGGATCACAAATACTTGAAATTTTCTATTTAATACAAGAGATAGATTAAAGCTAAAGTTCATCATAGAGACACAAATATTAGACAATATTCAATCCATAAAACATGAGCAAACCACGTTAATCATAAACAAACATGTAATCATGTCAAGATTTAGTTGCATTTTAAATGCTAGCTTGACATGTCTACAGGTCCTTTTATGCTTTTATGTGGCATTCTTATTCTCTTGTAAATTGAATCTACCTGAATATCATTGAATTAAATAGATACAGTAATATGTTGTAAGAATTTAAACATTGGGAGGCTGAGCAGCGGCAGGAGGAAGGCGAAGCCAACGAGGGCATAAGCAAGGGCAGCATTTGCCTGGAGTAGGAGGAGGAGCACGACACACACATCTAGGGCATATGGGAAATCCTGCAAAAGATAGATTTCAATCTTGATATCTTTGAAACAATAGAGATATATATATGCAATACAATGAGTGAGAACAAAAAATATTATGATAAGATTTACTTGGTTGTGGTAGTGGTGCTAGAGTAGATGCCGATGAGTTTTCTGCTTGGCATAGCATGATGGGTGATAAAATCATAGCAAAGATGAAGAGAGCCACCAAAGAAAGCCTTAAAGACTTGCTCTATAACAACCCTTATTACACTACCCTGAACTTAGTCCAGAGCTAACACGAAGTAACCTTGGTGATGTGTGCAGGACTGGAGGAACCAAGACTAGAGAAAGGATCAAAATGGGATAAATATGAAATTGGAAATAGAAAAGGGTCATGCCATGCTGAGGTGTAGGGCGGTCGCGGTGAGACACTCTAGATATTTAAGAACTTGTCCAAGCCGAGAGCACTCACGCCGTGATAAACTTACTAGCACCATAGCTAGAGTCACAAATTTTTTTTAAATCAAATGAGAATCAGTTAGACGAAAGAAAGAAAAAATGGAGGAAGAAGAGCATTCTTTGCTAGGGCTTCAATTCTCCGGCTATGAGAGGTGATTTCTAGACCTAGGGAGCTTTATTAACGGTTGGTAAGTTGATCTTGCTTTCTCTCCTCTCTTTTGCTTTTGTTTTTGACTTGGAATAGGTGGGAGTATATTAGGTTTCAAAATTTTGGATGAATCCTCTGATTAAAATGCTTGGTTTGATGTTACAGAAGTGTTACATAGTATTAGGAAGCTTTAGGTATGAGTTTTGGTTGGATTGTAATGAGTTTGAGTAAACCCTAGGTTGATTTTAGTTGAGGTAGTTGGGAATGCTATATGTATGAGGACAATTATGATATAGATGATCGATTAAAGCCCATTAGCTTGTACTTATGTTGTTGGGGCTTTGGGCTAAGCTTGAATGATGAAATCATAAGTCAGGGATCATTATGTGTTTTATATCAATTGGAGATATTGTCATATTATAGTGTTAACAGAATAATTGGAGGTGACCCGGGCCATATTTAGTGTAAGACGGTGGATTTAGTCCGTGTGTGGTGTGTCGACAACTTTAGGTAACTGAGTGTTTGTATTGTGTATATTATATGTTAGTATATATATGTATATATGCATGTTTCCGCTTATACCACGATATTGATATATGTGTGTGGTTTTTCTATATATTGTGGTATGCACACGGCTAGACATTATAGTAGATGATGATAATTATATATGATGATAATGATATGACATGGCATGATTTCATAGCATGACATATAGAAACACGACAATGATGATGATTACATGATGATATAACATGAACATCACCACATGACATTGTGAGGAAAGGTGGATTGGGTGGTGATGATGATATATGATATGATGATATACGATATGGGTGAAATAAGGAAGGAATCTCTGTCACTAAATCCCCTCCTATGGCTAGGAGAGCCAGATGACAGTAGACTGCACCTTCCCTAAATCATCACCAATTCGTGGTGGTCCAGGGGAAAGAGAGCACAAACCGAGCATTAGTGTTATCTTTAGCCAGGTGCACTACTGTAGGCTGAACTTGGTGATGTCCCAGAATCAGTCTTCACTGACTATTGGAAGGGAGTCATCTATATGAAATGTCCTATTATGATGATGATGATATGACACGGCATGATTTCATAGCATGACATACAGAAACATGACAATGATGATGATTACATGATGATATAACATGAACATTACATGACATTGTGAGGAAAACATGCATTAGTGGTGGTCCAGGGGAAGGAGAGCACGAACTGAGCATTAGTGTTAACTTTGGCCAGGTGCACTAATGCAAGGTGAACTTGGTGATGTCCCAGAATCAGTCCTCACCGACTGTTAGATGGGAGTCACCTATATGAAATGTCCTATTATGATGAAAGCTTGTAGTTCTAGTTGTGTGCGAGGAAACATGTATTCCATTTTATTTTGCATTTATATGCACTATTGTATGAGATATATATATTGCTTGTGGTTGTCTTCAGTTATTGAGACATTGTCTCACACCTCCTTCCATGACTAACATTTCCGATGTAGACTTTGGTACTAGTTTGGAAAAGACCGAGGAGTCGTAGGCCTCTCCGCATCTAGGAATTTCTAATATAATTGTAGTTTGTAACTTAGTTTATGTGATATTGTGCCAAGTAAATTGCTATGGTTGGTTGCCTGTATGTGTATCTTGGAGCATAAAGATGTATGTGACTAAATATGTATAGGTAAAGCGATGATGTTACATAGGTAATGTTGAGGGATAATGAATGGTGTAGATGTGGATTTATGCCGAGTTTGTGGTTGATGGGCATACAACATAGTATGATTGTGGATCCCGGTATGGGTCATTAATATAAGAGCAGATGTCTGTGTTAGAATGGCCATACGAGTGAGCCCAAAGGGGATTTTGGGCCATGTATGTGAGTTTCAGGTACATAACCTATAATGTGAATTCAGGGTTCAAGATGGTCAAATCTCATAATAGTGGTTTCTCTAAGACGAAATCTTCTTGCACAAGTTGGTTGAGCCAAATAGGACTTGTGTGAATGGTCCTTAGGTGCCAAATTGCCTTTGGTGGAAAATAGAGGTGTTAAGTTGTGAGTTTTGGCCAAAAAGTTGCCAAAACGGTGTTAGGCATCCAAAATATCTATACGGAGTTAGATTTGAGTGAAATTGGTGTCATGGTTAGATTAAGATGAGAGTAACCTATTGGAGTGGAATTAAATTAATCGGAGATTGGAACACGAAGTTAGGCACATCAGAAATTCACCTAGAAAAAAAAGCATTTTGTTGATATGGAATCTAATATGGGCGCCACGGCGCCAGTGTCCTCTGTCAAAAATATTTCAACCCAAGAGCATTTAGGTTGTGGTGCCATAACCTAGTTTGCTTGTTTTGGTTTTGTTTAGCCAGTGTTTTGGAGTGCAAGTGAATGTTAGAGGTTTTTTATTGGAAGGGTGTTACATGCTCACCATTTTGATTACAGATGTGGGTATCTTTGAAAGGTTCTTATATATGGATGAGTCTCTAGTTACTTGATTACCATATTTATACTTGTTGCGAAGAGGTTCATGGCTTCCTGTTTGCCGGAATATTTGAATTTTGAACATTGAAAACAGTACTACTAATATTCAGAGATATATTAATATCTCTGACTTGACTCTATTCATTCTCAATGCCATACATTATTAATGCTCACAATAGGTAGGAGTACTACATCATGCAAGGTGAAGTTATAGTACTAGATATTTAATTAATATTTAGGGTTCACTTCCACACTCTTCATCATTTTCAACAGAAACTCGGATTAATAGGTGCCATGAAAAGCAAGAAGGCGTCATCGTTTGTGTATAAATGCTCTTTAAATTCAACTATTCAAGCCTCTTAGCCAAATTTGTACGCCTACCATACCCTACTTGAATTCTCTTCTTTACAACTTGACGATTGACATTACTTTTTTGTTTTTTTAAACATCCATGTCAAAACAACTAATCAGAAAATTAAAAAAAATAGACCAATATGTAATTCATTTAGTTATGTCATTTATTTTTAAATAAAATACAACAATAAGGTGTATGATTTCTTGCTTAACATGATTTATGCAAACAAATATATGATCTTCTTTAACTGAATCATACACTTGATTTTGATTAATAAAATAATTTACATCTTATATAATTTAATTGAAAAGGCACATAAACTACAATAAATGAAATCGAGCAAACATCATCTTTTAGGCATTTGATCAAATACTTTTTGTGCGGCATCACCAAGATTTGCCAAATTTTACTGGAAAAAAAATCATTGAATTGACAAAAGAACAAGCTTTCAAAAGAAATGATCAATAGGCTAGAAAATGGCTGAAGAGATGCAAGGAAATAAAATTCTTCAGTTACCCTTTTCTTAAGGAATCAATAAATGACTACAAATATAATGGGCATATTGACTTTGCAATTGAGTCAGTAATTGGGGTTCCAAATTCCAATCGAAGTAGTGATGGAAGGTAGCTCAGCTAGGATTATTGGATAGAGATTAATACAAAAACCAATTTAAATTTATTTCACTGAACAAATAGTAATCCCAAGTTTAGATGATTTTGGATTGTATTAATCGCATATATAAATGGAAAAGGCCAAGAAACTGAGCTATCAACAGAACTAAAAGTTACAAGGCTTTATGAATCAGCCAGTAGAGATCCATGTATCTATGTATATGTATGCGTGTGAATACCATATTTTTTCCGGGTTCCTTTTAATAGTATTTTTTTTAAAATATGAAAAGAAAAAAATTTTTATAAGATAAAATGATAAAAAAAAAATATCTCCCAAAGATTTTCATATCTTGTAGAGTTATGATTTTCTCCTTTTTTTAGATTTTCATGAAACTGAAAAAAGTAATAAGAATAAAAAAAATGAAGAGGGAAAAATCAAGGATTGAGATTTGATATCAAATTCATAATGAAAAAAAGAAAGCAAATCAATCAATCTTAATGTAAATATCAAAGAAAAATATTAAAAGAGATTTTTGTGATTTTGGAGCATTAATTGAATGATTTCCTTTTTGGAATTACAAATAAAGGCAAGATGAGAAGAGAGACATTAACAAGAATAAAAGAAAAAGAAGAAATCGAGAGAAAGAGAGAGAGTACGTGAAGGTGGTTTGAGGGAAAGTTGAGAGTGGGTGTTGGTTTTTTAATAAGGCTTAAAAGTAGGAAATTTCTTTTCTTCTTTTTCATTCCATCTCATTTCATAGTTGGGGTTTTCTAAATGGTAGAATTCTTTTTCAAATGCGATCTACTATCTTTTCATCTTCTTAAGTGTCTCCATGGATCCCAAATTCGATGTTTTGAGAGGTTTATGGAACAACTTATTCACACCGATGGATACCTCACAATAGGTGGAGGTATGCTTGTGATGTGTATATTTTATTTTGTTTTGTTCTCTTCAATTTGTTTCCATGGACCTCAAAGTTTGATATTTTGGTGAAGTCCTAGAGACAAATTACTCATATTCATGAATATCCTTAATAAGGATGGAAGCATATTCTCATTGATGATAGATAAATTTGTCTGATTTTATCATGATTTGTGTTCCATAAGCCAAGGTGTATAATTACATGATTATGGTTGTCCTTACCAAACACGTTGGCTAAATTAGTGGAATGACACTCTGTGATATTCTTTTTGATTTAACCATTGAAAAGAGTTTTTTTTTATTTCTTTCATCTCATTTTTTTTGTTTCTTTTTTTGTTTCTTTTCATTTTCTTTCTTTCTTTTTTCTTTTCTTTTCTTTTGTTTTCTTTCTTTCTTTTTTTCCTTTCTTTCTGTTTCTTTCTTTTTTCTTTCTAAAGATTATAGCATTAGATAATTACATCTTCTCTTTCAAGACCATAGAATTCAGTTGAAATATCTATCATTCAAAGTTGTTATAGAAGGTACATATAGTTTTAAAGGAGATAACTTTTATGTGCTTTATACTAATGATAGTTAGGTGATTAATTACATTATTTTTATTCCCTCGTGAGATTATGATAATGTGAGATTTTCTCATTGAATATATATTTTTAAATTTTTTCCTAGTGGGGTTTTTGGAACTTCTATGGATATTTGGATTAATAAATTTACCACATGTTGCAATTTGCGTCTGTTGGCATATTAATCAAATTATGTGTTTTTTTTATGGAAAATATTTTTGAAATCAAAATAATAAATATCTTCTCAAATTTGATAAAGTTTTAAATAAAAATAATTTCTTTAAATATAATTTTATAATATATTTTCAATTTTTTTTAGGGTTTTAGAGCTTCCATAGGTATATAAACCAGTTAGTAAGCATGTAATATTTTGAGAATCTCCATGAATTTATTAACAAGTAATAAATAAATAGCTAAATAATTTATATATATAATATGTATAATTAAATTTTTGAAAATAACAAATATATATATATTTTTTCTTAAAAAACACAAACCTATTGACATGACTGTTTTACACCCAAACTACATGGACTCTGATTCCTATATTAGGATACGTAGACCCTAGACTTTTATTCTAGGTCAAGTCTATCTTTGTAAATTAATCCATTTTGTTTATTTATTTATTTTATTTTTCTTATTTCTTTATATATGTTTTATAAAAGTAATTAAAATAATTTCAAGGGTACATTGATTTTGTATAATCAACTTAAGGTAACCATTTTTATAAACGGGTGTTATGGGGTACCTAATATCTTTCCCATGATACAATTAACTCCCAAACCTTTTATGTTTCATAGACCATTTTTTTAAAGGTTTTCCAAAATCCTTCTTTTACAAATTTTGGTGGCGTCTCTACTTTTATTTTAATTTTTTATTTTCGAAAAATTAAAAATCAGGTTCAACAGTTTGACAACGCCACTGGGGACTATTTGAGAGTCAAGCCTATATAAGTTGGTTCTACAAAATTTTGTGGCCTTAACTTTATTTTAATTATCTTTGCTTTTATTTATTTTCAATATTGTTTGTCGCATATGATTCGGATATATAATTTTATTTTGTTATTTTTTTTTTGTTACTATGATGTGCTTATTGCATGTTGTTTTATATATTTCTCTTATTGTTATCTGCTTAGCAGATAAGGGTTGGGTAATTTGTAGGTCTCAAGTATGTATGCTCTCCCACACACTAAACACTTATATTTCTCCTCACACACCTTTTGCGCCTTATACCCAGGTCCTTGAGTACCCTAAGTTAGTGAAGTTTGTAATGGTTTCCCCGTAGGGTTTTTGGAGCCCGAGGAGATTATTGTGAAGACTTAATCCAAGCAGTTACCCATTTTGTAAAGTTGATCCCCATGGAACTTTTAAGATTATTGTGAAGACTTTCAAGTTTGCTAATGGGGGGTCTTCACCTTTATGGTGGGAGTAGCTTGGAGACCTCATTAGGACAATAGAGCAACCTTGAAAACTAACACATTGATAGATAAACCCTAGAGACCAACCACTTAGCTAATACTCAACTTTCTTAGGCCTAGATATCCCTATACCCTAGGGCCTAACCCACGACAGGACAAAAAGGATAGCATATTCTTCTCTTTCATAGCATATCATCATTAAAAAAAAACACATAGGAAATGACGACACACTGTTGCCTTGCCACCAAAGTGTATATCAACATCTTTGCATAACTTGGTATAACACAATGATGGTGTATGCATCAGTAGCCTAACCTTTGTCTGTGGGTCCTTGACTCTAATAGACCATGATTACATTGCATTCATTATACTAGAAATATCTCACAAAAAGATAACCTCATAAAGATCATGGAACTTCTTTTTTATAATAAATTATAAGCCAAAAGGACTCATTTTGATATGGGAGAGATTTAAAAAAAAAAACTTTAGTTGCGTATTCATTTTAGATTTTTTGCAAGTTAATGATTTCCCTTTTCCTCTGGGTTAATTGGCTTTAGAAGAATTAAGAATTAGTTTTCTTCCTCAAGTCTTCGATACCAAAATCAATTGCATTAAATAGAAATCAATCATTTAAAAAAAATAATAAAAAATACAATTTCTTCCTGTATTTGAAGGAAAAAGAAATTTTAACCTAAAAATTGTCTAAGATTTAACTTGTTTACAATTTATTGAATTGTCTAGCATTTTTTAAAAAAACTTGGCATAAGGTAGTGACACATAATGGAAATGTGAATCAAGACCACACTGAGAAAGTGTACAAAGGAAAGGGAATAAAGCTAATTGCAGAACTATAGCCAATTGAAAACTTAATTTAATTAGGACATCTCATTAAAGGACGAGTTAAGGATGACTTTGAAAACAAGTATGGAAACATATTGGTGGAATTAGGTCAATTTTGGGATGCTTTGCTGAAATGTTTTACATTCCTGGATTTTCAAATTATGCCAACCTTAGAGGAATATGGTGTGATCCTTAGAATGCCTATAAATGAAAATACAGCGGTGTATCACTATCCTGGGCAATTACCAGCTCGAGAAGATATAGCAAAAGTTCTAGGCGTATGCCTAAAAGAGGTACGAATGTCTTGCCTAGGGCAAATTGAAGGAATTTCAAGAACTTAGAAAATCATTTGAAGAAGTTGGCAGAAAACAAAGATTGGGTCACTTTCTGTAGGGTATTTGCATTGGCTATTTATAGGGTAATTCTCTTTCCATTAATACCTAGCATAATTGATCTAGGTGTCATTAGTGTGTTTCAGGTAGTGGAGAATCATCAGATTAATCCAACATCTGCAATATTAGCATAAACATATTTAAATTTGACCCACTGCCATATGAAAAGGAATGGTAAAATCTTGTGTTGCCTAGCAATGTTAAACATATGGATGTTAGGTCACCTATTTGGTAAAGGATGTCATTTCCGAAGAAGGGATTACTTGTCAGAAAATCCATTCAATTCATTTAAGAGTCAACCATCAATCAATGAATTAACTCTTGATGAGTGGATGAAGATTTTAATTGAGCTAAAAGAAGATTCCATCCTATGGAAGTTAGATTGGTGGTGGAATGAAAGAGTTATGTATTGTTACGGTAACTTCCCAAACATACCTCTCATGGGACCTAGGAGATGTGTTAACTATAGTCCCTCACTTGCATTGAGACAATTGGTATTCAAGCAACATGTGCCATTGAAGGAAGAAGTACAAGAGATATACTTTTGACATGGACAGCCTGAAATGAAACCTTTAAGCAAGATAATTAGAGAAGCATGGTGAAGGGTTAGGTATAAAGGGAAAGCTGAATTTAGGCGGCGAAAGGTGAATCCAACTCCAATATATACAATTTGGTTGAAGGGTATGATAAATGGGTCAAATCCTACTTATGCTCCCAAAAATCCTCTATTGGGGAATAATATGTGGGAAATTAATGACCACTTGGAAAAGTGCTTGGAAGAAAGAGAGAATAAATTACAAGAGCTAGTAGATTCCGATTCCAAAAATCAAGAGGAGTTGAAATGATTATGAAAGGAATGCATCTAGTTATAAGAGAGGTTAAAAGAGAAGAAAAGAAGAAAGGATCCCGAAGAAGATTCTGCGATTAAAAAATTAAAAAGGGAAAATACAAGATTGACAAGAGAGATGTAAGACAATGATGACAAAAATAAAAAATACCTGAGCCAGACTAGTCAATTTGGTCAGAGAGAATGATGCACTCAGGAAAGATCTTCAAGAATGTGGGCCACATGAAGAATTACAGCAAGAGATCCACATGTTCATCTAATAATTAGAGAAGAAGATACATGAGCTTGCTTCAGTAAGAGAGAGTGCTGTTGAGACCACCCAAAACTTTATCAAGAAACTCAACCAGCAGGCAAAAGCCATGGAAAGTTAGAGGTCACTTTACTTAGAATGGATAGAGGAAGCGAAGGAATGGATGGAGCGATGTAGAAAGTTGATCATGCTAGCCAACTTCGCAATTCCATAATTTGTTGATGCATTTAGGTGTGCTAAAGCCATGGCTTTACCTTTGAGTACTCCAATAGAGATCACTGCATTTTTCCATTTATGCAGTCAAGTTATAAAAGAACTTAAGCATATAGCAAAGTTCTAATATTGTAATGTCATGAAAATTTACAATTTATATTTATAATGGAAACTTTTGCATTTACTCACACTATTGAGACTCTGAACAAAAATGGAATCTAATGTCTGTTCATTTCAATTGTCAACTTTATGTATCCTAGTAGAATAATAAGGTTTTTATAGGGAATAGACGGTATTCGTGCCTAAAGACCCTTATGCCAACATAATTCTGGATAATTCACTAAGTAAAGAAAAAAAATAAAAGAAATAAATAAAATCTAACTATTTATTATTTTGAATAGGAAAAACAACATTGTGAGTCCAAAGAAGCAATCTAACCAAGCACGTCCTGTACATTCCTACAGCACATGTTTCTGAAATTGCCAAATGGGTTCGACTAATGAGAATGAATCTATTGCCTTAAATGAATGAATAATTACTATAGAGGCTCAAATAGCAAAAATGAGTGAAATGATGAAAATTTTACCACTGATTAGAAAGCAAAAGGTAGCTATGATACTCCTTAAATAGAAAAGACAAGTTCGTTAAATGATACGAAGAAGGAAGCTCAATCAATTCCAAAAGTAGATTCAACGTAGAATAAGATAAAAGATCCCCAAGATCATGGAGTATTTAAAACAGAATTCCCTGGTGAAGACCATACATACGCCTTCCAAATCCCTTCAATAGCAATTAAAAATGATGAATGGAAGGAAGAGTTAGGAGAGATGAGGGACCAGCTGAAGGCTCTACAGGGAACAGATGCATAGGGACTGTTAGACTTAAAAGAACTTTACTTGATTCCTTCAGTCACCATATCCAGTAAGTTCAAAGTCCCAGACTTTGACAGGTACAATGGTAGTGGTAACCTAATTTATCGCCTGAAGACTTATTATACAAAAATGTCAATTTGATTACAAGATGAAAAGTTTCTTTTGATGTTCTTCCACGAAAGCTTAACTAGACTTGCCTTGGAGTGGTACATGCAATTAGACATGGCCAAGATCTGTAGGTGGAGGGATCTTATTGATGCTTTCATGAAACAGTACAAATTCAACATCGACACTGCTTCAACCAGGGAGCAGTTAAAGGCAATGAGTAAAAAGACTACAGAGTCATTTAATGAATATGCCCAAAGATGGAGGATGGACAAGTCCGACCTACTCTAACATAGGATGAGCTTTGCTCAGATTTTATACGTACATTGCAAGAACCTTTCTACTAGTATATGGTAGGTACACATGTCATAGATTTCACTAATTTGATTAAAATTGGGGAAAGAATTGACTCTGAGGTACGTGATGAAAAGATTGTTGTTTCCTAAGCTAAAAGTAGTACAAACAAAAATCAAAATCCTAAGAAGGAAGATGGTATGAATTACTTCCAATTTTCAAAACCATTTTCTGCAGGACAATATGCACCCCATCAAATAAGTAGGGAGAATCCAAGGCAAGCCTAAATTAGGACAACACCTAGTAGACAAGGATAAGCTGAAGGGTAGAGAAATATACAACAAAGAGATAATCGTTCATGGCCCAATTTTGGCATGATGAATATCGAACTCTATCACCAACTCTTAGAGGCTCGATTGTTAGGCCCACGGTCTTATTGACAGCCTCTTCCTCCATATCTTGCTTAGTACAATCCTAATGTAACTTGCAAATACTACATGAGCGCTCAAGGACACTCAATAGAGGATTGTGTCACATTCAAAAGGAATGTAATGGACCTAATTGACTCCAATCATATACAACTTAAAGGAGTGAAAACTCTACCATCAACACTAATCCACTCTCTAAACATGAAAGGTGTATCAATGCTGTTGAAAGAAGGATTGGATTCTCCAAGGATCTTATAGATGTCAAGGTTTCTATGAAAGAGCTTTATGCTTATTTAAAGATGTCAGGTTATTTGTCCCAAACCTAAGGATGATGACCAAAAAGGACAGCACTATAGGTTGTTGTTTTATGAATGCCACGAAAAAATGATAGACCATGATATTAAAGGTTGCCCTCAATTCAAGAAATGATTAGAAGAATGATGGGACTAGAGGTTGTGATAGTAGGAAGAACTGACAAAGAGATATGCATGGTAGAAAAAAGACATGTTGAACTTGTTGTCCAAAATCTAACTCCAAGGGAAAATACTGATGTTATCTCTTTTGCCATTAATAAGTTACCACATTTGGCTTGTACACCTCATATGACTAATTTGAGGCAATCATTATTGACCATAAGCATGCCAACCCCTTTTCCATATGAAGGTAATAAGGTTGTGCCTTGGAGATATAATGCAATCATTAAGGACCTTCAAATCAAAAAATTGTAATAGAAACAAGTAAAGATGTGGTTGCTAATATAACAATCCCTTCTAGAGTTACTCAAAGTCGAAGGGTTTATCTCCCAGTAGATAACAAGGTGAAAAAAGGAAAAGAAGTGAGTGATGAAGGATCGAAAGAGGCTGACCATAAAGAGACAAAAAGAAAGATGAGGAATTCTTGCAAATCATGAAACAAAGTGAGTACAATGTAATTGATCAACTAAAAAAGATGCCGACATGAATCTCACTACTTTCTTTGATTTTATCTTCTGAATCACATCATCAAGCTTTGGAAAAAAGTCTTAAATAAAGCATATGTGTGCAGCCTAACATAATCTTTGAAAAGGTAGCCAGTGTCATGAGCATTATATCCACTATCTTATTCTCAGAGGAAAAGATTATAAAATCTACAGCCCACCAATCCAAGGCTTTACATGTTACCTTGAAGTGTAAGGGATTTGTAGTGGCTAGGGTGTTGTTTGATGGATGATCTGCTTTGAATGTTTTGCCATTGACCATGTTTGAGCATCTATCACTAGAAGCTTCAGACATTGAAAGAAGTGATATGGTGGTTAGAGCATTTGATAGATCCCATAAAGAGGTATTACGCATTGTTCTTCTGCCTTTGGAGATTGGACCAAGCCAATTTATGGCAGATTTTGAACTCATGGACATAGACTCATCTTACACAATGTTACTTAGGAGGCCATGGATACATTCTGCTAGGGCTGTTCCTTCCACCTTGCATCAAAATGTTAAATTCATCCATGATTGGAGAATTGTCATAGTAAGAGGGAAAGCAGAGATTCTAGTAAGCAAGCTAAGCTCTCTTCCATACATAGAAGTTGCTGAGCAAGACAAAGGAATAGCATTTCAAAGCCTAGAAGTAGAAAATCCTAAGTGTAGTACTAAGAATATTAACTTCATTATAGCCAAGATAATGGAGAAAAATGGGTTTGAACAAGGCAAAGGGTAGATGCACAACTACAAGGTATCAAATGCCCAATTAATATATCGCAGAACCATAAGTGATAAGGGTTAGGGTACAAGCCATCTATAAAGATACAGATGAAAGAGCAAGCTAGGTTGACTGAGGTTATCAATCAGTCAATGGTTGCAATGGTTTCTTCTAGTATTAGCAAAAATTTGCTTGGATCTCAATTGATAGCTCAAGAGAAGCATTGGCAAATTGGGAATTTGAGAACGCTTCAAATATTATTACTTTAGAGTAACTTATTTTGATTATGTTGTCCCTCTTTTTATTGTGTCATTTCATCTGATGCCCCTAGGAGTTAGATTTTAGGGCAAACTCATATTTGAATAAAGATGATTATGCAAATAAAATTCAACTTTTTTTCTCTTTTCTTTTCCATTTTTTCTCTTATTTTTTTATTATTCAATTTTCGTCCTTCAGGAATTTGACTTCCTCAAAACTCCTGTCCAATGTGGAGGTTTCTTAGCCCCTAAACAATGATTTGTATGTTGCCTCTGATATGCATAATTGAGTCTGACAATGGAGAATTAATCTAAATATATTCAAAAATCCACAATTCAGAAGAAAAAAGAATGTGCCCATACAAAGAAGTAATTGAGATAATAAATATGGGAACTCAAGATGACAAAAATGAGCTTAAAATAGTTGATAATCCAGAAAGGGAGCAAATGATTGAACCTTTTAAGGAGTATATGGATGTGCTTGCATGGTCTTATAGAGACATGCTTGGGCTTGACCCAAGGATCGCTACTCATAGAATCCCTTTGTTCCCTGATATCAAGCTGAAAAAGCAAAAATTAAGAAAGGGTGACTGCAGAAATGTCTCTAAGAATTTGAGAAGAGGTGATGAAGCAATTAGATGCGGGTTTCTTAGAAGTAGTTAAGTACCCTCAACGGATAGGAAAATTGTTCTTATCCTAAAGAAAGATGGAAAAATATGAATGTGTGTTGATTATCAAGATTTAAACAAGGCTAGCCCTAAAGATGATTTTCCATTGTCTTATATTGATGTCCTAGTTGATAGTGAGGCACGAAACCACCTATACTTGTTCATGGTTGGGTATTCAAGGTACAACGAAATTCCCATGCATGAAGATGATAAAGAGAAAACAACTTTCACTACACAGTGGGAAACCTATTGTTATCAAGTGATACCCTTTGGTTTGAAGAATGCTGGGGCAACATATCAGCGAGCTATGGTGGCACTATTTCATGATCTGCTGCATAAGGAGATTGAGGTATATGTTGATGATATAGTAGCTAAGTCAACTGAAGGGGAAATTCATGTCGCAGTCTTTGGAAAATTATTTCAAAGGTCATATAAATATAAGCTCAGATTGAACCCTAATAAATGCATCTTCGGAGCTCTTTCTGAAAAATTATTGGGATTCATTGTAAGCCAAAAATGGATAGAAGTAGATCTTGATAAAGTACAAGCAATTCAAGAAATGTAACCTCCTCAAACAAAAAAAGAAGTTCAAAGTTTCCTAGGACGGCTAAATTATATCACCAGATTTATTGCAAACTTGACTGCAACTTGTAAGCCAATTTTCAAGCTGCTAAAGAAAAATAACACAAAGAGATGAGATGATAATTTTTAATAAGCACTTGACAAAATTAAGGATTATCTGCTAAATCCCCCAATCCTGGTTCATCCTATACTAGGACGACCTTTGATTCTTTACTTGACAATACGCTTTGGATCAATAGGAGCTGTACTAACACAACATGATGACTATTGGCAAAAGGTACAAGCAATCTATGCAATATCCCAAGAAAGCTAAAATATTTAGAAATGCATAGGAAATTTGCAAAAATGAACAAGCACTGTTTTACATGAAATGGAACAAAAAGGTCATTTTTTTTTGTTGGATGAAAAAATAAGAAATTATTTTTTGCCCTAAAGAACTATAAAAATGACATCCATGTCCTAAGGAAATAAAAATCACGTGGAGGAGAAGTTAAAAAATTCTTGGGGAAAATCACATCTAATGACCCGAAAGTTTTAAAAATTATAATTCAACTTGGGATTAGGGGCAATTTTGTACATATGTAAAATTATTGTCAAAACGAAGCCCAAAAATGTTAATGTACTATAAAAAATAGTTTTATTGGTACAATTAAAAATTACATGGTTCAAGATATATCTAGACTCGAAATAATTGAGCAATATTTTGACAATTTCTTCTGTCTCTTGGAAGTCCACGCAACCCATTATTTTTGTCCAAGACTTCTCATGGAAGGCATGCCAAACAACTTGTCAAAGAAGGCTTGACTTTTGGCCAAAAAAAGGTGATTAAAGTTAAGTAAGTGATTAGTGAGTAATTAGGCCATATAAGCCCTCTCTTTCCTATCTATTCTAAACATAGCCTTCAGTAGCAAAACAAAGAAAGAAAAACACAGTAAAGGAAGGGAAAAAAGGGAGAAAGAGGAGGCAAGTACAAAGCTCAAGAACTCAAGGATTTGGTAAGTGATTCCTATTACCTTGAGCTTATGATCTTAAATAGTTAAGCTTAGTTTCTTGGAGTCTTCCTCTTCCCCTTTCCATGTTAAGATGTCGGCCAAACCCTAGAGGAAGCAAGGAATGGATTTTGATGCAATAAACCTAGGAGAAACACCAAACCAACAACCTAGGACTTGATTTTGGAAGTAGTTGGGTGAGTTTCAAAACAAATCATTTTCTCTCCTTTTCTTGATATTTTTGGTCTGAAGAGAACATCAATTTAGAGTTGGAATTTCATGTTTTTTATTCCAAAAATGAGTTCCTCATGGTGCAAAACCTTAGGAACAAGTATTGATTTAAAGAAAAAACCAAAGGAGAAGAAAAATGAAATTTTAGTTTAATTGGGACTTTATGAAACTATCCCTTGAATCATGGCTTAAGTAGCTAATTGATGATGTATTTAGGTTTGAGGAAGCCTAAGGAAGCTTGTGGAAGTGCTAGGAAGAGGTGGAACCAAAGGAAAAGGCAAGAGGATTCACAAAGGTAGTATTATTTTCCTACTTGCATTAAGTTATTATACTTGCTTTGAACATGTTTGATGCTTTATCATGTGATTTTGTTGTTGCCTTGTGATATTTTTATGATGTTGACTGAGTTGAATGAGGGGCTTTGAGACCTCGGGATGTCCATTTTTCAAAACGAAACTCTACCAAAATTTTAGTGAAATCATATGACTTAAATGTGCAAGTGTGTTTTGTTAATTCAAATGTTTTGATGATTCTAAAACAAATGAGTTTGGAGATCCAATATCAAATGAACACAAGTGAAATGAAGAACAAAGTTAGAGTTTCCTATTGATTGAAGAACTGTTTCACATACTTAAGGAAATTATTTCTAAAAGAAGGTAGTTGAGCTTTGGATTTCAATTAACCCAATATTAAATGAGATGACTAATTGAATGATTAATTATCAGCTCATGACTTCAAAATGGTTTTCTTGAAAAGAACTATCTTATGAGGATAAAGCTTCAATTTCAAAATGATTCTAAGTTTTCCATTAGTTTTCATGAACATGTTTTAGCTTATGGGGATAAGGTCTCGATTTCAAAGATGTTTCTAAGTGTTTACCCTGTTTTCAAGAAAATATTTTACCTTATATGCATAACCAATGAAGGTTGTGGGGATAAAGACTCATTCTCAAAGCTTTTTGAAACTTCATTCTTCAATTTCATGAAAAAGGATTGAGGTTATCTACATAACATAGCTTGGCGATCAAGTTCTCAAGTCTGTCCAGGTGGTTATTCTAATAAGGTAGGCACCTTATTCGAATAAGGAGGTGAACAGTGAAGGTAAGTGGTACTGTACAGCCTGTTATTCGCATAACCTAGGGAGGTTGTTTGCATAACGTGTGTCAAATGCATTTAATATGGTAGGTGAACGGCTATTTTACCAAGAGTAATAGCTAATCTTTGTTTGCAATGGATAGTTCTACCCCAAAACTATAAATAGGACCTCATTTAAGTTGTTGGGTAATGAGAAAAGCAATAAATATGCCAAAACTCTACTGATTTAATCTCTGATTCATTCAAAGCTTATTTACCCTCTGTTTTGCTCATTCATTGTATCTTAACTTTCATATCCACTCTTTTGAGAGAGTTTTCATTCTGTAAACATCTATACACTTGTAGAGAATATTTAGCATGAGATTACACTAAGGGAGATAGTCTTACTCTTGAGTGAGAAGAGTAAGAGAACTTGTTTTGGTCCAAAGTTTGGGCTGGTATTGTACTGTAGTCATTGCAGGAACCCATTCAAATCTTGCAAGAGATGGTGGAGAAATCCTAAGTGGTGGCTTGGGGACTGGACATAGGTCAAGTTGAATAGACCGAACTAGGATATATTACTGAGTCATCTTCCCTTTACTCTTTATTTCTTATACTTTATTTTCAATAATCTTTTAGTATCACTATTATATTTTATCTTTGTAGAAAAATTGCAATCTTCCTAATTCACTCCCATCTTAGGAAGCCAGCTAAACTAACAAATGATAGCAGAGCCTGGACTCCTAATTAAAGGATCTAGCAATCTAGGAGAAGACATATCTGGCTTTGGTGAAGGTGTTCTACTAGAAGGAAACAACACCAACAGACCTCCTAGCTTCAATGGAGAACATTATGGGTATTAGAAGATAATGATGTAGATCTACCTTTAATCCATTGATTTGGATATTTGGTTAGTCATCCAAAAGGGAAATTTTGTTCCGAAGAAACTTCAAGATGATGGGATATACAGAGAGAAACTTGAAAAGGAATGGAATGAGGAGGATATGAGAAGGGTCCTTCTCAACTTTAAATCTAAGCATTGTCTTGTTAGTGCTCTCAATCAAGATGAGTTCTACAGGGTGTCCTAATATACAATAGGCAAAGGCATGTGGGATACCTTGGAGATTCCTCATGAAGAGACCACTGACGTGAGAAAATAAACAGAATATATGCATTGGAGAATGTGAAGCTTCAAGATGAAAGAGGGTGAGAATATCAAGGATCTGTAGAAGAAATTCACCCTCATTGTGAATTAGCTGAAGAGCCTTGGAAAGGAGTACACTCAATCTAAGAAAGTCAGAAAAATTCTTACAGCCTTGCCCATTGAGTGGCAACCGAAGGTGACTACAATAGAGGAAGCTAGAGGGAATCAATGATATCAGTCACAGCTCTCTTTGGGAGTCTTGAAGAATATGAAGGGAAGCTAAAGGCTCTCAAGGAATCTACTTCATCTGACAAGAAGAAGAAAAGTTTGGCTCTCAAAGTAGAATTAGATGATGATGATGATTCTGAGGAGGATGCTAAGCTAGATGAAGAGACTATGGACATGCTGGTGAGGAAATTTGGCAAAATGTTTGGAAAGAAGAAATTCAGAAGGTTTGCAAAGAATGATGGAGCCACCAGAAGCAAGAAAGAAAACAAAGACTCTATCATATGCTACGAATGCAAGAAACTTGGACATATCAAATGGGAATGTCCTTTGCTAAGCAAGAAACAAGGGAAGGACAAAAAGGTTGACAAAGGGAAAAAGAAGAAAGCCTTTCATATCTTCCATTTGGGGAGTTAGTTCAGATGATAAGGAAATAGCACGAGATGATGAAATTGCTAACCTATGCCTGATGGCTTAAGAGATTGCTGAGGAGGAGAAGAATCACAATCAAGATAGTGACAGTGATTCTAAGGTAAATGACTCTAAACCTTCTTACAATGAACTACATGATGCATTTAATGAATTGATGACTAAATTCATCAAAGTGTCGAAACAACTAAGTCAAGCTAAAAAGAAAATGCACAAGCTTGAAACTGAGTCTCATACATCCTGTACTGCCTTATAGTTTTCTTCTTCTTCCACTACCTCTATTTGTATCTCATGCATTGAGTTAAGAGATAAGAATAATTATCTCCACAAGACTCTGACTAAACATACTAGAGGCAAAGACATGGTGAAAGTATTACTGGGAAACTAAATTGTGAGTCAGAATAGATCTGGTCTGGGATATGACCCATGTGCGGTCAAGGAGAAATTGAAAACCAAGAAACATAATCTCTACCTAAGAGAAAGAATATAGTATTTGAGGAGATGGCTCGTGCAATGTTGAATGAAAAAAGATTACCTAAACAATTCTGGGTTGATGCAGTAAGCACAACATGCTACTTAATGAATAGAGCATACATTAGACCCTTACTAGGCAAGACACCATATGAGCTGTACAAAGGAAAGAAGCCCAATCTCTCTCTTCCTCATGTCTTTGGATGCACCTGCTATGTCCACAATAACAACAAAGACAATTTGGGCAAGTTTGATGCCAAATCAGATGAAGGTATATTTCTTGGCTACTCAAATAGAAGCATATAGGGTGTTCAACAAGAAGTTTGGAACTATTAAAGAATCTGTGCATATGGTCTTTCTTGAAAATGAAACTCTGTCTAAGCATGCTAAAGATGAGGATGATTTTATTTCCAGTTTAAAGAATTTGAATGTGTCTCAAGAAAGTAAAATTAAACCTCCTAAAATATCTGAATCTGCTGATGTAGAGGAAGATATCCAGGACAAAGATAATGAATATGAAATAAATGAGTAAGTATCTCAAGAACTTCCTAGAACTTGGAGATATCAAAGGAATCATCCAGTTGATCAAGTTATTGGGGATGTTCAAGAGAAAGTTAAAACTAGAAGACAACTTAGGGATCAAGTAAATAATTATGCATTTATTTCCCAAATTGAACCTAAGTGTACTAAAGAGGCTTTAACTGATGAATACTGGGTTTTAGCTATGCAAGAAGAACTTAATTAGTTTGAAGGAAGTCAATTTTAGAATTTAGTGCATAAGCCTAACAATCATCCTATTATTGGAACCAAATAGGTGTTTAAGAACAAACTTGATGAATCATGAACAGTAATAAGAAATAAAGCTAGATTAGTGGCTAAATGATATAATCAGGAAGAAGGCATTGATTATGAGGAGACTTTTACTTTAGTTGCAAGATTGGAAGCAATAAGGATTCTCTTAGCCTATGATTGCATAAAAGATATTGTGTTGTATCAAATGGATGTGAAAAGTGCTTTTCTGAATGGGTATATCATGGAAGAGGTTTATGTTGATCAACTTCTAGGTCTTGAGGACTCAACTAAACCAAATCATGTATATAAACGAAAGAAAGCTCTATATGGGTTAAAACAGACTCCTAGAGCATGGTGTGAGAAACTGAGTAATTTTCTTATTGAAAAAGGTTTTAAAAGAGGAAAAGTTGATACAACCTTGTTTGCTAAAAGATAAAATAAAGATTTACTTATTATACAAATTTATGTTGATGACATTATATTTGGTGCTACTAATGAGTCTTTGTACAAGAACTTTTCTAGTTAATGCAGAGTGAGTTTGAAATGTCAATGATGGGTGAACTGAATTTCTTTCTTGGATTGCAATTCAAACAATGTGATGATGGCATTTTTCTCAATCAGTCAAAATATCTTAAGGAACTACTGAAGAAGTTTAGATTGGAACATACTAAGCCTATGGGAACTCCTATGGCCTCTGTAACTAAGCTTGACATGGATGAAGAAGGAAAACTCTTTGATATAACTTAATATAGGAGGATGATTGGTTCCTTACTGTATTTAACTACTAGTAGGCCTGACATTACGTTTAGTGTTTGTATGTATGCTAAGTTCCAATCATGTCCCAAAAAGTCCCATGTAATAGTTGTAATGAGGATTTTCATATACTTGCTGGGTACATCTCAAATGGGACTCTGGTATCCAAAAAGAAATAGAGAAGAGGTCATAAATTATACAGATGCAGATTTTGATGGATCCAAGACTGATTAAAAGAGCACAAGTGGAATTTGCCAATTTTTGGGAGGCTCTCTAGTGTCATGGCTAAGCAAAAAGGAAAACAGTATAACACTCTCCATAGCAGAAGCTGAGTATGTAGCAGCAGGGAGTTGTTGTGTACAAGTCCTTTGGATGAAGCAACAACCTGAAGACCTTGAGATTGAGATAAAGGAGATCCTAATAAGGTGTGATAATCAAAGTGTCATCAACATCTCAAAGAATCCTGTTATGCATTTAAGGACAAAACACATAGAAATAAGACATCACTTCATAAGAGATCATGTTTTGAAAGGTGATGTCAAGTTAGAGTTTGTTCCTACTGAAGATCAGCTTGCTGACATTCTGACAAAGCCACTTGTAGAAGATAGACATGGAAAAATCATGAGAGAATTGAGAATGGTGAATCCTAATGAGTTGTAAGTTTTCTCTGTAATCCTTCCTAAAGTTACAATTCAATCAATAATAATACTAACTTAAGTATTAGAGTATATAGAAGTTTGTTTTGTAGGTACTTTTTTATTTGAAATAATCAAAATCTGATGAAAAGATGTAACCTGCACATTAGAATTAAGTTATGGTAAAAAGAAGAGGCTTATGGGGATAACAATGCTATCAGTAAGTGCTTATGAGCATTTCAAATTAGGTTATCTGCATAATCCCATAACCTTATGCTGAAAATGAGTTGACTTTCTGGTGTGCATAGTCCCTGTATTTGAGGTTGTTCGCATAAGGTATGAAGATTTTCATGAAAATGAGACTTGTTGTAAACCTCGGGCCTTTATGGAACTCGATATTTGGATAAGGTCCCTACCTTATGCGCATAACATACTTTGTTGCTCCTTTGTGTGTGTATTGTGTCATTCAATTTCAAGATAACCAGCCTAGCTTATCTGCATAACATTACTACTAGAGAAGAAGTTCCCAAAGTGAGAACGTTTTCCGCATAAGGGGACAAGGTTATCCGGATAACTTATTATTTGCCAACTTTTTGTATGCCTTTTGTGAAACCTCTTTTCATGATAACGTGGTATGCTTATCTGAATAACTTCTCTTTTTTCTCCTCTATCTCAAGTTGGTTATGCGAACAACCTAAGGACCTTATCCGCATAACCTAGCAAACGACGGCTTTGCTTATAGAATATAAAGCTTGTTATACACATAACCTCCATAGGTTATGCGCTCGAGACTATATATAGGATCTTTTGATTTTCAGTAGAACCTTCACTAGTATAGTCATATCTTTTAAGATTGGTTGGAAATGACTTTCTAGATCAGTTCTCTCACAGATGTAGAAGTGACATATGTAAAAAATATAATATTTAATATCGGTTTTTTTAATCAATGTAGAAAATACTTTTGAGATCGGTGACTGATCTAGACTGATCTGGAATATCCACTTTCTAGATCAGTGACTGATCTAGAATGTGTGTATTTTTCTTTAAAAAAAACAGACTTCCAATAATGGTAACAACCATTGTAGAAAGTCTTTTTTTTTCTTTTCAAATAAGAAATTGCAATTTTTTCTTATTTCATGCAAGTAGTCAGAATCTCAAAAAAATTACTATTGAATACACGTTGGCAAGAATGCATATCTATTAGATTAAAAAGTAAGCACTTCCACAACTATTTACAATTTAATTCCTAATATATAGACACATTGCTAATACATTAAAAAAAATAATGCCCTATTAATTGCCAAACAAACCGATCATATTGTAATTACCCAAAATAATTGAGAACCTCAACAATTTGATCTACCAAGTCATCTACTAAGAGTTTTCACATTGCTAGAAGGACTAAAATTTCTCTCATCGAAGTTCACCCCAATTTTACTATGAGGTACTATAGCTGAAATAAAAATAAGATATGCATAATTAAATATAAGAATATCAATCAACAAGGTCTATTCTATAACTAAAATAATCTAGAGCAAGGTGAGAGTTTAACCCATACCAATGAAAGAGTTGCTGGAGAATCTTAGAACACTTCAAACAAACCAGTTTTCCTTCTCTTTTCTTTTTTTTATTTCCTCCTAGATACAAAAAAGTAATAATCAGATTTATTTTTCCTTTTATCATCTAGATCCTACCTTGAATACTTTGAACAGCATTTTATTGTTTTCTAGCTCCTCACTGGATTCATTGAAGCAAGTAAGCATTTTAGAATAGCATTCTACTAGCCTTTCACACTCAAATGAAATCCAGAAACAAAACCAACTCATTAGCACTGTAAAAATGCTGCCAAGAGAAATAAAAGAAACCATTATAAGTGCATGGATGCCATAGATACTTGCCTCCGCATGAACCTTTGTTAGACACAAAAAAATTCCTTCATGTTAAAATGTTTGCAAAACCACCAATCATCAAGCTAAGCTTATAAAAAAAATTAGAAAGCTCATTTCAAATATTGGTAGATCCAATTTATAAACAATTACACGTATGCAAGAGCAACGACATCTACCTTAATGATTCAAACATAGATTACAAAAGAAAACAAATACATTAATAGAGATTTTCCTATCACTTTGCGAGTAGAGAGATCTTAATGAGGTGGACAAATAAAAAAAGAAAAACAAAGAGCATACAATTTTTACAGCTAATAATATATTTATGCAAAGAATGAGCCTAAAATCTATCCCAAAAAAAGCAAAATAGTCCAAATGAAAAGCATCTAGATGAAAATGAAGAGTGATACACCTTTACTATATACATGTTTACAAAATGAATAAAATGTAAGCAGGTGCATTGATCAGCTTCCAAAATAAAATGAAGTGTACAAGTCATCTACACGATTTTTTTTAGGGTATACAAGTTTTGATTCTAACAGTAAAGGAAAAAATGTAATTAATAAAGAGACAAACATCAAAAACTTCCTTGGAGACAAAGGCTACAAACTTATATAAGAACATGTCAAGAATCATCTTAGCTAGAAAGCTCAAACTATAACATACCAATCCTTGATGAGTTTCAACTAAAGCCCCTACTCCCCTTGGAGCAAAATTGACCCCACCAATATATTCTTGATTTCTAGGAAATAGATACGGTTGGATTAATAGTAATTTAGTATGCTTAGCTGCAATAAATGCGATTAGATTGTTAGTAGTATAGAAGAATCAAGTTTATATGTTAAAGTTAAACTCACAAACATTAAGAATTCTTACCAATGAAATCTAGAATAACACGACCATAAGAAAGTCTACCAGAAGGATACTTGAAGAAATTTTCCCCATATGGAGAATAATTTGCTTGATCATCGGTACTAGTGTTGACATAATTGTTGTTTTCAACAGTAAATAATGAATCACCAAATACAAACAGAGCGTCATGTTCTCTTGGAAGGAATATTTTGCTAGGTAGCTATTTGGAATGAGTATGATATTACTTACACAGAAAAGTAAGAAGCCAAAATGAAATCTTGGACTTGCCATCTCAGCTTCAATTCACTTAAGTCAAATGTTGCTACTTGTGCTAATAAAGATTACCGTGACATTCTTGAGGATAAGAAATTTAAACCATGGGTGATTAGTTTCAATCTTGGATATTCTAAGAATTCAGAATATGCTTTTGATAAATATGCAAGTCTATGATTGTAACATGTACACTTACGTATTAAATGAGTGGTTGACTTTCGAAATTCAACATGTGTTTGTGACAGAAATGCTTTTCCAATATTATATATGAGAAGTAAATATGCTTTCCATATTACTTTTTTTAGTTCAAACTTCATTCATAAATGAATAAGGATCATCATCATAAAAAGAAACTCACCTATTCAAAAACTTCCTTGGAGACAAAGACTACAAATTTTTTGTGATTTTGGCCAAAATGGGATAAAGCAAAAAATACATAAGCTTCATCATGGAAAGAGAATATTCAGATGTTAGTCAAACCAAAAAGAAATAAAATTTCAATCAAAGCATAAAAGGAAACATAATAGGGATATTAATTAAGAGTTTACCAAGCAGATAAAAGATGATGCCAACAAAATGCCAGAAAAGAGAAATTTTCAACTAATTGGTAATTTAGATTTATTGGCAAGGATCAAGGTGTTAGTTAGGCTGACTTCCCAAGAGGGGGGTGAATTAGGTAGATTAGAAATTTTCTGCACAAAGTGAAAATGATGAAGAAAGCAAGGTATAATGAAAAACAGAGTATAAAGCAATAAGCTAAAAGAGAAGAGATAGGGAGAAGAAAAACTCATATATTTATCCTAGTTCGGTCTCTCCACTTGACCTACATCCAGTCTCCAAGTCACCACTTGAGATTTTCTACTATACTGCAAGAATTCAAGGGCTTCTTGCAAATGCCACAGTACAACGTGTATGCTCTGTTTTCTAGAGCTCACTCAATCACTCTTAGCACTTTCACTATGTGCTTCACAATCCCTAGTGATATCTTCTCACAAGTAAATCTATCTTCCAGATGAAGAGTAGATTGTTTACAAAGTGAAACTCTCTTGAATAGAGTGAATATGAAAGTTGAAGTACAAGTATTGAAGTGAGAGGGTAAAAGTCTTTTTCTAGAAATTTGGCAGAGTTTCAATATATACAAAGTTTGATTCATTACCCACAACTTCAAATGATGTTATATTTATAGATTTAGGTCTCAAATGTCTGTTAGAGACAAAATCTATCTGTTGGTGAAGTTATCCAATGGTTACTCTGAAAAACTATCCGTTAACCAACCACATTTAATGCTTCTAACATACTGAAATTCAAATTTTGGTTGGTCAACAGATGAATTTCAAAGGAACCGAAGGTTAAAGCTTCTAATGTTGAAATACTGAAGTTCGTCTGTTCATGAAGCGAAATTCAAATTTTGAAACTTAGAGAATGTTTCCATGTTGTGACATACAAATTTCCAAGTGAAAAGATTTTCTGTTAAGTGTGAACAGTCTTTTCAATTTGCTACAGTGCCCTCAAAATTTGAATTTTGGAACCCCAAAATTCGTCTGTTTGTAGCAGACTAAAAAGGCACAGTAGTTCATTTCCTTCAAAATTCAAATTTTCAAAGAGTGAAATTCGTCTGTCAGAGAGACCTCTTTTCAGACTTACTTCAACATTCAAATTTGTAAACACTATCCTTCGTATGTCATCATGTCATTTCAACAGACTCACAACTTTAGCATCTGAAATTTGAATGTCCATGTTCAAAGTTCGTCTGTCAGTGATCAATTTTGAAACTCAATATAATCTTGATTTCAAATGAACTTTAACATTGTTTCAGACGAATTTCTTCAGTTTTCATAAGTTTCATTTTGTCTTAAATTCGAATGTTCAAAAACTGAAGTTCGTCTGTTGCTCAATTGCTTCTTTCAGACACTTATGAAAATTCAATTTTGAACAATCAAAATTCGTCTGTCAGATAGACATCTCTTCAGACTTACTCAGTTTTAGTTCGAAATTCGAATTTCCAAAGCCAAAGTTCGAATTTCCCATATGACAGTTCAATGTAAACTTTTTAAACTTCGTCTGTTGGTGGGTATTTTTCAAATATTTCATAATTTAACATAAAATCAAGGTTTTAAAACGTTTTTCCACCAAATCAAAGTCTTTTACCCATAACAAAAGATCCTACAACAATCCTAGCAATGATTACTCAGATTTTTCTTCACTTGAGACACTTTAAGCTCCTTTGATATCTTCAATCCAAGCTCTTCAATGTTGGTTTGGAATCATCAAGACTTCTTGATTCAACATTCTCCCCCTTTTTGATGATGACAAAACAACTTACAAACTGGATTAGTACTTGGGTTTGCTTTAGCAGGCTCCCCCTCAACATATGCATTATATTTCAAAAGATATCACAATAAACTATGTGAAGAGATTCAAAGAGCAAATCATTGCAACTTAAGAAATTTTTCAATTTAAACAAATGTTGCTTTTACAGAGACAAAACTGATTAACATTCTTCCAAATACACATAAGAGGTACAAAATGCAAACAGTCAAAACAAACAACAGAAACATAAAGCATTAAACAGCACTACATGAGGACTCAAGCCTAAGATCTAAACAAGTCTTCAATCACTTCTTCTTAGGCTTGGTCTTCTTGCTGTACATCTTCCCAGATGGCTCAGCAACAGATTTTCCAGTTTGCTTCTTCTTCTCCCCCTTTTTGGCATCATCAGGAAGGCCAACAAAATCAACTGGAGGAGGAATCTGAGAAACTGGAATAGCTTGAAGTGGCACAGGAGCAAAAGGGATTTCGGGTTCAACTGGGGACTCAGTGCTTGGTTCCTCATCAGAGATTTCCAGCAGCTCTTGCATTGCCTGCCTGGAAAGAGCCAGTTGAGCTCTCTGTTCCTCTGAAAGCCCATAAGTAGCGAGAGGAGAAGGAGCTGGATCATCAGAGCGAAATATTTCCTCAAGCCTTCTTCTTTGAACTTGCAGGAGAGCATTGTGAGCAATAGCCTCATAATCAACAACAGGTACAATGCTTCTTTCTTCATTGTTTGCACCCTCCTGCATAGAAGAGGTAGAAATGGCTGCCACCAATCTTTCTACTTGCTCAGATTCTTGAATGGAAAGAATTGAATCCTGAGCATATTCTTGCATAGCCTCATGAGGGCTTATTTCATCATAGTCCAAGGGTGGACTAGGACTTGGTGTCCTCATTGTTTCAGCAGGCTTAGCATCATCTACATCATCATGCTCAAAGGAGACAAGCTCGAAAGGACTTGGAGGCTCAGGAGTTGGAGAATGGATAGGTACAGAAGACCCTGGCTGAGGTGGAGCTGATGTGGTAGGTATTGCATTTCTGATATCTTCATAAGCATCAGCCACCACTTTCATGTTCTTTGCCAACTGATGTATCTGATCTTGCAGATGAGCAAACTTGGCATTTTTGCTCATCTCTAATGCTAAGAATGAGTGTTAACAGGCTATCATACAACTCAGTGACCTTGGTTGGCTTGGCACGAGAGGAGGGAGTAGCTGGAATGTGAGAAGGCTTGGAGGGAGATGGGATAGACACAGAGGGCTGAGGAGTAGGTCTGACAGGAGCCTTAGATGTACCCTCTTGCTGTAGGGAGGCACCTTCAACAAAGAATAGATCTTTCTTCCAGCTCCCTTTCAATCCATCTTCCTTCATCCTTTTCAATACCCATTATTTGTAGTTCTTCTTCCTTGAAGATTTTTGTGGGCTTTCCCTTCCCCTTCTCAAGATGTTGAATTCTAGCATATTGCAGAATTCTGGAGATGATAGCTTCATAGGGGAGTGTGGAGTCCTTCCTCTGATCCCTTGCCTTGATCATGCGTTGGAGTAAGATATCCATGTTGATAAGCTTTCCACGCATGATTGCAGCCATGACATGTGCCTCTGCCCTTGTTATCAGATTGAAGCTGCCTCATTTGTTGAATATGATCCTAGACACTATGAAGTGCACGATCCTTACTTGAACACTGAGGTCTGTGGGCTTCAATATATTTATGGAAGTCCAGTTTTCCTTTCTTCTGAACAATGTCCTCAGAATTGTACTCTCCTTGTAGTTCAGAAAGGGGCCACCTTCTTTATCAGCAGTCTCTGCCTCATCCATGTATCCAGAGGTAGTGGTGTCAATCTTGAGGCCATCCTGCCCTGGAATCTCCAATACCTCATTAAACGTCTCATCAGTGAGCCAGATGGTCCTCAATCTCACATTGACTGCCTACTTCTTATTCTGGCTGTTGTATTTTAAGGAGGCATACCAAGACTTCACTACCTTATCATCATACCTCTCCAATACTTCCAGCAGATTCTTATATCTCATCAACCATATACCAGCATCAAAACTATTAGAGACCAAGAAATCCTTCAAGTTTACACAATGTGGCATGATTACCTTTTTGTTGGCAAACTTGGTGGAGTATTCCTCTTGAATCTGTGGAGTACTCCATAATGGCAGTGTGGTAAGCTCGTACTCTCCAGATTCAGTGCTTGAGGATGAAGTGGGAGCAATAGGAACAGGGACTGAAGGTTCCACTGTCTTTGAGGAAGATGGTCCAGCCTTCTTTGATTCTCCCTTTGGTGTGGATTTCTGGCGCTTGGAAGGAGTTTCTTTGCTAGATTCTACCTTTCTCTTCAATTTTTCTCCTTCCTTCGTGGCATATTAGGATTTTACAGAATGTTTTGGGCGAGCTTCTCCTTTGCTAGTTCCTGGATTCTTGACTCTTGCCATTTACGCGGATGAATGTTGAAGAATGGAGCAAATAATGGATTTAAAGGATGCGAAAGGAAGTTTAATCGGTGGGAAATGACGGTTTTTGATCAGAATTGAAGAGTATTAAATGCAGTATTAGAACAGACTCAGATAGAATAGGAATAGGGTTGCGTCTGTTCAAATGAAAATCGTCAGTTTTAACATATGTAACCATCTGACAGACGAATTTTGAAGGGTCAAAATTCAAACTTCGGGCAGTTATATGTTAAATCGTAAAGTAAAGCTTACTGACAGACAAACTTTCTTCAGATTGTTCGTCTGACAGTGGCTTGGCTCAAACAATACAAGATGAACAGACGAACTTTATCTCAACAAAGTTTGAATTTTGAAGAATGAACATCAAGCAGCAAACAAACCACCAACCAACAGACAAATTAACCATACAAAACTTCATCTTTCAAAGATTCAACATTGAGGAGCATGCTTCAACAGACAAATTTGAAGTTAGAAATTCGAATTTCTATTGTTTTTGAAAGTTATCCAACATTCGTATGTCAAGAGATAAGCATTAGTAATCATCATGTTGGACAGTTATAACTTTGAAATTTTGTTCTTTTAAAATTTGAATTTTGAAGGATCAACAGACAAATTTTGTCCCATCACCGAGAACAGTTCCTTCTAATAATAGGCCGAAGTTCGTCTGTTGGGTATCCGAAATTTGAATGTTGCCCATGCTAACTTCCTCATAAACTTAATTTTTCACGGAAATTCATCTAACACAAAAGCAATATACGAATTTCAACTTTAAAAACTTACAGATTTCATCCAAAAACTTAGAAATCTTGCCCTTTTCTTTGCTTTTTGATTGTTCCATTCCAGTGTGCTCCATATTTCTGATTTATTGCTAATGAATCTCATGAGGAGCACCTGCAACTTAAATTAAACACACTCCGATGCTGAAGTTAGAATTAATTCAATGCTGAAATATTTAACAACAGAGTTGCACAAAGATTTACTTACAGTTCATTGGGATTTACCATACCCAATTCTCTTCTGATTTTGCAATATCTGTCTTTTGATAGAGGCTTTGTGAGGATGTCAGCAACTTGATCTTTTGTGGGGATGTATTCCAATCTAATTTCTCCTTTTAGAACGTGATCCCTTATGAAGTGGTGCCTAACTTCAATATGTTTTGTCCTTGAATGCATGAAAGGATTCTTTGTGATGTTGTTGGCACTTTGGTTGTCACACATTATTGGAATTTCTCTCAATTCAACCTCAAGATCTTCTAGTTGTTGTTTCATCCAGATGATTTGGGTACAACAGCTTCCAGCTACAACATACTTAGCCTCTGCTGTAGATAAGGCTACACTATTCTGCTTTTTGCTAAACCATGAAACCAGGGATCCTCCAAGAAACTGACAAGTTCCACTTGTACTTTTTCTGTCAGTTTTAGATCCTGCAAAGTCAGCATCAGTGTATCCTTTGAGATCTTCTCCATTGCCCTTTGGATACCAAAGACCCATCTGTGATGTTCCAATAAGATATCTGAAGATTCTTTTCATAGCAGCTGCATGGGTTTCTTTGGTACATGATTGGAACCTTGCACATATACAGACACTAAACATAATGTCAGGTCTGCTAGCTGTTAAGTACAGCAGGGATCCAATCATTCTTCTGTACTAAGTAATTTCAAACTCTTTCCCTTTCTCATACATGTCCAGTTTGGTTACAGTAGCCATAGGTGTCCCCATTGGCTTGGCATTTTCCATTCCAAACTTCTTTAGCAATTCCTTCACATACTTGGATTTATTGAGAAGATACCATCATTGCACTGTCTGATTTGCAATCCAAGGAAGAAGTTGAGTTCACCCATCATGGACATTTCGAATTCCCCCTGCATTAACTTAGAAAAATTCTTGCCAAGAGATTCATTAGTAACACCAAATATAATATCATCAACATAGATTTGAGCAATAAGTAAATCTTTGTTTTCTTTCTTAGTGAATAAAGTTGTATCTACTTTTTCCTCTGTTAAACCCCTTGTCAGTTAGAAAACTACTCAATCTATCATACCATGCTCTAGGGGCTTGTTTTGAACCGTAAAGAGCTTTCTTCATTTTATACACATGGTTTGGTTTTCTAGAATCCTCAAAACTTGGAGGTTGATCTACATAAACTTCTTCCATGATATATCCATTCAGAAAAGCACTCTTAACATCCATTTGATATAACGAAATATTTTTCATGCATGCATATGCTAATAGAATTCTAATTGCTTCTAATCTATCTACTGGAGCAAAGGTTTCTTCAAAATCAATTCCCTCTTCTTGATTATATCCTTTAGCAACCAGTCTAGCTTTATTTTTGATGATTGATCCTGATTCATCAAGTTTATTTCTAAAAACCCATTTGTTACCTCATGACAGGATATTTTTGGGCCTAGGCACTAAATCCCAGACTTGATTTCTTTCATACTGATTTAATTCATCATGCATAGCCACAATCTAGTACTCATCAGTTAAGGCTTCCTCAGTACATTTAGGTTCAATTTGTGAGATGAAAGCACAATTAATCATTTGATCCCTTAACTATTTTCTGGTCTTAACTTTCTCTTGAACATTCCCTATCACTTGATCAACAAGATGATTCCTTTGATATCTCCAAGCTCTAGGGAGTTCTTGAGATATTTCTTCATCATTTTCTTCTTCAAGATTTCTCTCATGAATATCTTCCTCTATATTAACAGATTCAGATATTTTTGGAGGTTCAATTATATCTTTATTAGAAATATCTAATTTTTTAAAGTTTGAAACAAGATCATCTTCATCAGAAACATGTTTAGAAGCAGTTTCATTTTCAATAAATACTACATGCATAGATTCCTCTACTGAATTAGACCTTTTATTAAAAACTCTAAATGCCTTGCTTCTACTAGAATAGCCCAGAAATATACCTTCATCAGATTTGGGATCAAACTTACCCAAATTTTCTTTCCCATTGTTGTGAATGAAGCATTTGCATCCGAACACATGGAGATGTGACAGATTTGGCTTTCTTCCCTTGTACAGCTCATATGGAGTCTTTCCAAGGATAGGTCTAATGTAGGCTCTATTTATGATGTAGTTTGCTGTATTTACTGCATCAGCCCAAAACACTTGAGATAGCTCCCTTTCATTCAGCATAGCTCTAGCCATCTCTCCAATGGTTCTGTTCTTCCTTTCTACTACTCCAATCTGTTGAGGAGTTCTTAGAGCTGAGAAGTTGTGGTCAATTCCATGCTCATTGCAGTACTCGAGGAAGTATGAGTTTTCAAACTCTCCTCCATGATCTGACCTGATAGACACAATAGAAATACCTTTCTCATTTTGCACTTTCTTAGCTAAGTTTACAAATGCATCAAAGGTATCACTTTTAGAAGAAAGAAATAATGTCCATGCAAATCTAGAGTAATCATCCACAACTACAAGCACATACAAATTGCCACCTATGCTTTTTACCCTAGAAGGTCCAATTAAGTCCATATGCAGTAGTTTAAGTGGTCTAGTTATGGTGACTACGTTTTTGGATTTGAAAGAAGATTTTGTTTGTTTTGCTTTTAAACATGCATCACATTCTTTATCCTTTTCAAAAGTAATTTTTGGCAGGCCAGTGACTAGCTCATTTTTAACCAATTTTGAAAGCTGATTCATATTAACATGAGCTAATCTTCTATGCCATAGCCAACTATCATTGTCCTAACTAATTAAACAAACAGAATCTAAGGGAGGAAGTTCATCAAGATCAATAGTATAACAGTTACCATCCCTTTGAGCTTTGAGGATTACTTTGTGATCACTTTTTCTGATGACCAGGCAAAACTTTCTGTCAAACAGCACCCAATTTCCTTTGTCACATGTTTGGCTCACACTCAGCAGATTGTGGTTGAGGCCTATCACAAACAGCACCTCTTCAATGGATGTTTCAGGATTCTTCCCCATAATGCCAATGCTGACTATTTTGCCATAATGATCACCTCCAAAGGTCACCTTTCCTCCTCTCTTGTCTCTAAGGGTGATGAACTTCTCCTTGTCACCGATCATGTGGCTTGAGCAGGCACTGTCCATATACCATTTGTTACTCTTTTTAGCTTTGAGACAGACCTGCAACACAGGGTTTAAGTTTTCCTTTTAGGTACCTAAATCTGCTTGGGTCCTTTTCGTCAGTAGTCTTTTCCCTAAATATATATGTACTTTTGGGAACCCATTTAACAGTTCTGTTTAGTCCATTTTTCTTCAAAGCACAAGGGCTAGAAATATGCCCCTTTTTGTTACAGAAGTTACAGGTGGTAAAGGGACTGCTAGATTGAGAGGCAGGAAGAAAACAATGCAGATAATATTTTTGTTTTGCATGCCTTGGTTGATTATATGATTCAATGTGAGGTGACATATGATCTTTACTTTTATTTCCATTAGCATGCACAAAATGTCTCATGTATACATTCTGATTCTTCTTCCTAATCTTTTCTCTAACAGCACATGGATCATAGCCAAGTCCAGCTTTTTCTTGTGATATTCTTTGGCTCCCCATTAAAGTAAACAACATATCTTTTCCTCTAGTAAGCCTAGACATGCTTTTTACTAAATATTCATTGATTTGCTTTAGATCAATACATGATTTACAGCAGACATATTCAGCAATAGGTAGAGGTGCAATTTCAGAGATGTTGCTTTGAGATTCTAGTTTGCTAATCTTTTTCTTAGCTAGTTTCAGTTCTTTAGCAACTTTAACAAACTCATCATGCAACTCATGAAATGCATCCAGTAATTCAGAATAGGAAGGTTCAGATTCATATACCTCTTCTTCTTGATCACTGCTGCATGGGAGTCCATCTTCTTCAGAAGCAAGTGCCATCAAACAAATGTTGGCAATCTCATCTTCATCTTCTCCTTCCTCATCTGAGCTGTTGCCCCAGATTGACGAGATGTAGGCTTTCTTCTTTTTCCCTTTGTTAGTAGCATTCTTTTCTTTCTCTTGCTTCTTTAGGAATTGAGGACAATCACATTTGATGTGTCACTGCTTCTTGCACTCATAGCAAGTCACATGTTCTTTTGCTTCTCTTTTGCTTTCTCCAGCTGCTCCCTTTTTGAAGATTCTCTTGTTTCTCTTCTTGCTATAGAATCTTCTGAATTTTTAGACCATCATGGCCATAGTTTCTTCATCCAGCTCGTCTCCTTCATCAGATTCTTCTTCTTTTTCTTTAGCAGCTTTGAGGGCAAGACCTTTCTTCTTTCTATCCTGTCCAGCTTCCTTGAGAGCTTTCATTTTTCCTTCATACTCCTCAAGGCTGCCGAAAAGAGCTGTGACAGAGGCCATTGATTCTCCTCTGGCTTCCTCTATTGCTGTCACCTTGGGTTGCCATTCCGGAGGGAGAGCTCTGAGTATCTTCCTTACTTTCTCTGTTTGAGTATACTCCTTTCCCAGGCTCTTCAGCTGATTCATAATGAGAGTGAATCTCTTTTGTAGCTCTTTCACAGTTTCTCCTTCTTCCATTCTGAAACATTCATATTCCCCAATGCACGTGTTCAGTCTATTTTCCCTGACTTTAGTTGTTCCTTCATTCGTAATCTACAGGGTGTCCCACATTCCTTTAGTAGTGGAGCATTGTGAGACTCTGTAGAATTCATCTTAGTTCAGGGCACTGACTAAACAATGCTTTGCCTTGAAGTTCAGCAAGACTCTCCGTCTGTCTTCTTCATTCCATTCAGCTTCTGGCTTCTCTTTGTATTTTCCATCATTTGTTAAAGCCATTGGGACAAAATCTCCTTTCTCAATGACAGACCAGATGTCAAGATCAATTGATTGGAGATAGATTTGCATCCTCATCTTCCAGTACCCATAATGTTCTCCACTGAAGCCAGGTGGTCTATTTGTTATGTTCCCTTCTGGTAATATGCTTTCTACAAAGCCAGCCATCTTAATTCCCAGACTGTGAGATCCTTTGATTGGGAATCCGGACTCTGATACCACTTGTTAGTTAGGCTGACTTCCAAGAGGGGGTGAATTGGGTAGATTAGAAATTTTCTGCACAAAGTGAAAATGATGAAGAAAGCAAGGTATAATGAAAAATAGAGTATAAAGCAATAAGCTAAAAGAGAAGAGATAGGGAGAAGAAAAACTCATATATTTATCCTAGTTCGGTCTCTCCACTTGACCTACATCCAGTCTCCAAGTCACCACTTGAGATTTTCCACTATACTGCAAGAATTCAAGGGCTTCTTGCAAATGCCACAGTACAACGTGTATGCTCTGTTTTCTAGAGCTCACTCAATCACTCTTAGCACTTTCACTATGTGCTTTACAATCCCTTGTGATATCTCCTCACAAGTAAATCTATCTTCCAGATGAAGATTAGATTGTTTACAAAATGAAACTCTCTTGAATAGAGTGAATATGAAAGTTGAAGTGCAAGTATTGAAGTGAGAGGGTAAAAGTCTTTTTGTAGAAGATTTGGTAGAGTTTCAGTATATACAAAGTTTGATTTGTTTCCTACAACTTCAAATGTTGTTATATTTATAGATTTAGGTCTCAAATGTCCGTTAGAGACAAAATCTATCCATTGGTAAAGTTATCCAACGGTTACTCTGAAAAACTATCTGTTAACCAACCGCATTTAATGCTTCTAACATACTGAAAATCAAATTTTTGTTGGTTAACAGACGAATTTTGAAGGAACCGAAGCTTAAAGCTTCTAATGTTGAAATACTGAAGTTTGTCTGTTCATGAAGCGAAATTCGAATTTTGAAACTTAGAGAATGTTTTCATGTTGTGACATACGAATTTTCGAGTGAAAATATTTTTTGTTAAGTGTGAACAGTGTTTTCAATTTGCTACAGTGCCCTCTAAATTCAAATTTTGGAACCCCAAAATTCGTCTGTTTGCAGCAGACTCAAAAGGCACAGTAGTTCATTTCCTTCGAAATTCAAATTTTCAAAGAGTGAAATTCGTCTGTCAGAGAGACCTCTATTCAGACTTACTTCAACATTTGAATTTGTAAACACTGTCCTTCGTATGTCATCATGTCATTCCAACAGACTCACAACTTTAGCATCTGAAATTTGAATGTCCATGTTCAAAGTTCATCTGTTAGTGAGCAATTTTGAAACTCAATATAATCTTGATTTCAGATGAACTTTAACATTGTTTCAAACGAATTTCTTTAGTTTTCATAAGTTTCATTTTGTCTGAAATTTGAATGTTCAAAAACTGAAGTTCATTTGTTGCTTAAATGCTTCTTTCAGACACTTATGAAAATTTGAATTTTGAACAATCAAAATTCGTCTGTCAGAGAGACATCTCTTTAGACTTACTCAGTTTTAGTTTGAAATTTGAATTTCCAAAGCCAAAGTTCGAATTTCCCATATGACAGTTCAATGTAAACTTTTTAAACTTCGTCTGTTGGTGGGTATTTTTCAAATATTTCATAATTTAACATAAAATCAAGGTTTTAAAACGTTTTCCCACCAAATCAAAGTCTTTTACCCATAACAAAAGATCCCACAACAATCCTAGCAATGATTACTCAGATTTTTCTTCACTTGAGACACTTTGAGCTCCTTTAATATTTTCAATCCAAGCTCTTCAATGTTGGTTTGGAATCATCAAAAATTCTTGATTCAACACAAGGATGTTAAAAAATTTCCCTTGAAGAAAGACAATTGTCATAAGTTCTGGTTACCAAAATTTCCAACAGACTCACAACTTTAGCATCTGAAATTTGAATGTCCATGTTCAAAGTTCATCTGTTAGTGAGCAATTTTGAAACTCAATATAATCTTGATTTCAGATGAACTTTAACATTGTTTCAAATGAATTTCTTTAGTTTTCATAAGTTTCATTTTGTCTGAAATTTGAATGTTCAAAAACTGAAGTTCATTTGTTGCTTAAATGCTTCTTTCAGACACTTATGAAAATTTGAATTTTGAACAATCAAAATTCGTCTGTCAGAGAGACATCTCTTCAGACTTACTCAGTTTTAGTTTGAAATTCGAATTTCCAAAGCCAAAGTTCGAATTTCCCATATGACAGTTCAATGTAAACTTTTTAAACTTCGTCTGTTGGTGGGTATTTTTCAAATATTTCATAATTTAACATAAAATCAAGGTTTTAAAACGTTTTTCCACCAAATCAAAGTCTTTTACCCATAACAAAAGATCCCACAACAATCCTAGCAATGATTACTCAGATTTTTCTTCACTTGAGACACTTTGAGCTCCTTTAATATTTTCAATCCAAGCTCTTTAATGTTGGTTTGGAATCATCAAAAATTCTTGATTCAACACAAGGATGTTAAAAAATTTCCCTTGAAGAAAGACAATTGTCATAAGTTCTGGTTACCAAAATTTCCACAATCAAATCATGCAAATCACTACCTCTCTCTCTCTGTAAAAGCTTTACATAAAGCTCAAACATAATTCCCACTAGATTAGTTAGTTACAAAAAGATTTTACCAATATAAAAAGGGTCTCATTCAATACACAGAGTAAACTAGTGAATTTAACACACTGCACCTACAAAATATTCACCAGTACAGCAAGACTTTATATAATTTTTTCAACCTTCATTTTACCCACATAGCAGTAATCTCACACTAACCAGTAAAGCCCATTATAGAATCAACAAACAAACAGAGCTACTTGGTAGGAAAATCATGTCCATACCTTCAAGAACCTCAGATCAGAGGATAGTGTTTGAAATCCAACTAGTAGCTCACCCTCAATCTTTCAGTTCCTCTCATCCACGGTGGTTCATATGTTCAAGAACTTTATGTCAGAGATGAAGCGTTGAAATGAAAAAAAAAACCCATGACCCTCAACCAAGGACCCATGACTGAAGGTGGAGGAATCTAAATGAGTGATGGGTCGTTGCCGTTGTGCAAGGTAACAATGAGGAAGATGAGCCACGAAGAGGAGAGAGTGCCATGGAGAGGGAAGATAAGCCATGAAGAGGAGAGAGTATCGTGGAGATTGGTTGCCACAGTGACGAGAAAAAATGATGGCAGGTTTTCAAAATGGGGTTGTAGGGAATTTTTTTCCTTATTAAGATTGGTGACAGATCTCAAATCTCAATATTCATCTTTATTTAGAGATCGGTGGTGACTGATATTAATTCAAAGTTTTTTTTTTAATTTTCCCTTTTCACTTTTAACATCGGTGGCTGATTTTAAAAAGTCTAATACTTCTATATTTATTTATAAAAATGCCACCACCATATTTTTTAGATTGTATATTTTTTAACCGATCTTAATTGTAGATGTTAAAAGCCTATTTTGTACTAGTGCTTGTACGGAAAACCTACCCCTATCCTGAAAACCTCCAATCGTACTCCTCAAGCTTTCCAAAACCTCCAAAAACCTATCCAATTTCCTGCTCTCAAAACTCTTTTTGGCCCATTCTAAATCTCTTATACCTTCTCAAATCATCTAGAATCACTGATATGGCAAAGACTAAGGGTGGCAATCAAGGGGAACGACCACAACGCAACGTAAAGTCAAAATATGCTTCAAAATCACCTAGTTAAGGGAAGACAAAAGCTAAAGCTGGGCCGAGTATTCCAACAAAGAAGCCCAAAACACCAAAGCCAAAGGAAATTCCAGAATCAGAACCTCAGGTTGACATACAGGTAAGTTCTTCTGCTACCGAATCTGAGGAATCATTAATTACATAGAAGCTTATTGGTATAAGGATTTTAAAAGAGTCAGATGAGGCTGATTTCAAAAAGCGTAAGATAGTCAAGCCTCACTTTGTTAGAATAGAAGAATTTCTAGTGAGGAATAAGTTTGATTCTGCTGGGCTGGTAGAAGAATATAAAGGAATGATTGAACTGAGGAAGGATTATGATGAGGAATTTGTGCATGCTTGGTACAATTCTCTGAGAATTAACCATGACACAAAGGTGTATGAAGTGGGATTGAGGAAGAGATGGATTGCTCTGCACCCTAACTTATTGCGTGAAATTCTGAGTTTTCCTACTAGAGGAATAAGGGTGAACACTGAGACCTTAAAGTATCCTACTGAAAATGAGGATGTTAATGAGGACACTGAGGGAGAAGCCAACTACAAATGGAGCACAATAGTATCAAGGCTGCTCAGGAAAAGGAAAAATGTGCCTTCTAAAGCACAAATAGCCCCAACTCTACTGAGTGTTGAGAATAGGGTTCTCCACTATATTGTCTCATGCATGTTCTTCAATAAGAGTAGAGGCTCCAATTACCTATCTAGAGGAGAATTTCAAGTCATGTTGTTACTGATAAAGGAAAAACCAATGAATTCGGTGGATATCATCTTGCAGAGGATATGGAAAGCAAAAACCTACAGTCAGGACTCTCAACTACCATATAGGCATATTATGATCAAGGTTATGAGATTTCACAACATTCTACATATTGAGAGAGGCCATGCACTACTCCCAGAAAAATTCAATGAGAAAGTTCTGTAGAAGATGGGAATGAACCTGGAGAATGGTAAATGGGTTGACAAGAAGAGGGATATTGAAACTGGATCTGAGTCCACAGCTGCCTCCAAATGTCTTACGATTGGTGATTCCAGTTCCTCTCCATCCACACGCTCTAAACCATCTCAATCCTTGCAACCTGAGCCTCATACACCTTCTCCTACTCATAGCAAACCTGATGAAATCCCAGCCACTGACCTACCTACTCCCTCAGATATTCCTATACTGTATAAAAACCTAATCTAGATTGCAAAGGCCACTAGGAAATAACATAGAGAAGACATGATAAATCCTGGGTATCTCATTGTGGAGATGCAGGAGAAATTTATGACTAAATTTGAAACTCTCACCCAAGAAGTGAAACTTCTGGGTAAATAAATTGCCTCTGGTGTTCCTTAACCTCCTTCTTCACCAATCCAGCCACCACCTCCCACATACACTAAACTGTAAGGTTTAGTATAATATAAGTTTTCATGATCACAAATATAGAGTAATAAGGAACAAATGCATTATATGTATCTGACATATATAATGTTCCTTAAAGAAGTAAAATACATATTAGCATCTATTTAATTATGATTATAATACATATATCATGCTATGTGTAAATATATCCATTGTACTTTTACAATGAATAACATATTAAATGTAGATTGGTCCAAGAAAGAAGAGTGAGCATTGGAATACATAAATGGAAATCAATATCAAGCCTCACTCAAGAAAGAAGAAAAGAAATGATGCTCCAAAAATGGAAGATCAGCACGGAGCATGCCAAGAAGGAAATGACCAGGTGGAAGTGGAACTCAACATTTGAAGACCTAGTCACTAAGTATATTTTATTTTCACTTAGGTCTTGAGGTGGGATTAATCTTTGAAAATTACTTAATCTTGTTACCATATGTTTTAAATGAGTTAGATTAAATAAATCTGATGTTAGCATAAGTTAGATTTGAAAAACTTTGATGACAAACTAATTTTAAGAAGTTAAACTTCATATACTTTGTGAAAATACGAACTTTGCTTACTGAAATTTGAAGTTCCAGAGATATTACCTTTGACAGACGAATTACAAGTATTGAAATTCGAATTTCGAGTCAAGCATAGTTAGTGAAATGTGCAAAATTCATCTAAACTCATGTCAAAGTTCGTCTGATATTTAAGCACTAAAAAGGCTAAAAAACATTCCCTCTGACAGATGAATTTTGATTTTAAAACTCAAACTTTAGAATACAACTCAATAATTTACAATTACATTTCATCAACTCAAGAAGTTTTGGGTATCAAAGTAACATATCCTTACTTTTAAACATAGTGAAATATGAATTTCAAGAATCTAGAGTTTGACCTTTGATTAGTATTTTTGATACATCTCTCAAAATACATATGGCTTTGATGTAAAATTATTTCATATGAAATGAGACTTAATAAGCTTTTCAAAGAATGTTATTTTACTTAAAATAAAGGTCATATGAAAAAGCTATGGTCATTTAAATTTGAGTAGTGAGATATGAATTTTTAGTTTTGACCTCTTATCATCATTTTAATCATATATCACATAAGACGTTTGTTTTTGAAGTGAAACTTCTTTCATTTGAAAGTAGACATTGAGAGCTTTCCAACCATAGGTTATTTACTTAATTTTCAGTTAAAATTGTTAGCAAGGCTAACTTCCCAAGAGGAGGGGTGAATTGGGAAGATTGAAATTTTTCTGCACAAAGTGAAGTAAGTGAAGATATCACAATATAATGAAAACAATGCGTAAAACAGAGCAAGCTGATAAGTAAAGATAGGGAGAAGAAGACTCAGTAATTTATCCTGGTTCGGTATTTCCACTTGACCTACATCCAGTCCCCAAGACACCTCTTGAGATTTATCCACTATACAGCAAGAATTTCAATGGGCTTCTTGCTAGGGCCACAGTACACGAGTATGCTCTGTTTCTGAGCTCTCTCAAACTCTCCAAGCACTTTCACTATGTGCTTCCCAATCCCCTTGTGAATACCCCTCACAAGTAAATCTATGTTCCAGATGAAGAGTAGATTGATTATAATGAAATAACTCTCTTGTAAAGAGTAGATATAAAGGTTTAAGTACAAGTAGAGAAGTTGAGAGGGTAAAAGCTTTTGAGAAGAAGATTTAGCAGAAATTCGGTATATACAAGTTTGATTCGTTACCCACAACTTCAAATGATGTTGTATTTATAGATTTAGGTCTCAAATATCCGTTAGAGACTAAATCTATCCGTTGGGGAAGTTATCCAACGGTTACTCTGAAAAACTATCCGTTTACCAACCGCATTTAATGTTTCTGACATACTGAAATTCGAATTTTGGTTGGTCAATAGACAAATTTCGAAGGAACCGAAGATTAAAGCTTCCAACGTTACAGCATGAAGTTCGTCTGTTCATGAAGTGAAATTCGAATTTTGAAACTTACAAAACATTTTCACAATGTGACATATGAATTTTCAAGAAGAAAGTTTTTTGGTTAAGTGTGAACAGTGTTTTCAATTTTCTACAGTGCCTTCGAAATTTGAATTTTGGATCCCCAAAATTCGTCTATCCATTGAACGTTTAAAGGGGCACAGTAGATTACTTTCTTCGAAATTCAAATTTTGAAGAGTAAAGTTTGTCTGTCAGAGAGACTCTTTTCAGACTAACTTTATCATTCGAATGTTCCAAGTTCACATCATTCATATGTCAATGTTTCATTTCAACAGACTCAAGAACTTAGCTTCTGAAATTCGAATTTTAATGTTCAAAGTTCATCTGTCAGAGAGCAGTTTTGAAACTTAAATCATTCTTGATCTCAGATGAACTTTAACATAGTTTCAGACGAATTTCTTCTATTTTCTCAATTTTTTTTTGTTCAAAATTCGAACTTTGAAGACTCAAAGTTCGTCTGTTGCAAAGAAGCATCTATCAGACTTATATGAAAATTCGAATGTAGCAAGTTCAAAATTCGTCTGTCAGAGAGCATTTATCAAACTCAATTTCATTTTGATTTCAGATGCACTTTATCATAGTTTCAGACGAATTTCTTTAGTTTTTACAAACTTCATTTTACTTGAAATTCGAATTTTGAAAGTGTGAAGTTCGTCTGTTACCAAAAGGCCTCTTTCAGACTAGATGAAAATTCAAATTTTGAACAACCAAAATTCGTCTAACAGAGAGCCATCTCTTCAGACTTATTCAGTTTTAGCTCGAAATTCGAATTTCCAAAGGCAAAGTTCGAATTTCCAACTTGACAGTTTAGCTTAAACTTTCAACCTTCGTCTGTTTGTGGGTGTTTTTCAAATATTTAGAGATTTACCATAAAATCATAGTTTGAAAACATCTTTTCTTCAAATCAAAATCTTTTACCCAGTCATAACAAAAACTAAGGATCCTACAAAAGATCTAACAGCAAGAACTCAGAAAATCTTCACTTGAGACAGCTTTGATCTCCTTTGATATCTTCAATCCAAGCTCTTGAATGTTGGTTTGGAATCATCAAAACTCTTGATTCAACATTCTCCCCCTTTTTGATGATGACAAAACAACTTACAAACTGGATTAGTACTTAGGTTTGCTTTCACAAGCTCCCCCTCAACGTATGCATAAGATATCAAATCAATAGATTAAGTGAAGAGATTTAAGGCACAAAACATTGCAACAAAGGGATCCATTCATTTAATCAAGAGTTGCTTGTACAGAAACAAATTAATCAAAGTTGAAACATCAAATCCAAAACACAAAAACACAAAGTACAAAATACAACAAGAGGACTTAAGCCTAATCTCCATTCATTTCTTCTTGGACTTGGTTTTCATGCTGTAGGATTTCTCTTTCCCTTTCCCAGATTGCTCAGCAGCAGGCTTTCCAGTTTGCCCTGACTTCTCCCTCTTTTTGACATCATCAGGAAGGCCAACAAAATCAGTCGGAGGAGGGATCTGAGAGACAGGAATAGCACGAAGGGGCACAGGAGCAAAAGAGATTTTTGGCTGAACTGGTGCAGCGGGCTCAGCAGGCTCTTCATCATCATCATCAGAGACCTCAAGCAGCACTTGCATTTCTTGCCTAGAAAGAGCTAGTTGAGCTCTCTGTTGCTCTGAAAGCCCATAAGCGGTAATAGAATGAGAAGCTGGTTCAGTAGGAGGAAACATTTCTTCCAGCCTTCTCCTTTGAGCTAGCAGCAGAGCATTGTGAGCAATGGCAAGATAATCAATAACAGGTACAATGCTCCTTTCCTCATTGCTTGCTCCTTCTGGCACAGAAGAGGTTGAAATGGCTGCAACCAGTCTTTCAACTTGCTCAGATTCTTAAATTGACATAATTGATTCCTGAGCATCTTCTTGCATGGGCTCATGAGGGCTTGTATCTTGGAGACCTTCTTCTTCCAAACCATAGTCTAAGGGTGGACCAGGACTTGGTGTTCTCATTGCACCAGCACCATCTATTTCATCATCATGGTTAGAGGAGACAATCTCAAAAGGACTTGGAGGCATAGGGGATGGAGACAGAGTAGGCTCAGGACACCAGGCTGAGGTGGAGCTGAAGTGGTAGGAATTGCATTTCTTATCTCTTTATAGGCATCAGCCACCACCTTCATATTTAAAGCCAACTGATGGATCTGATCTTGTAGATGAGCAAATTTGGCATTTTGCTCATCTCTAATGCTGAGAATGAGTGTTGACAGACTGTCAAACAACTCAGTGACCTTTGTTGGCTTGGCCTGTGAGGAGGGAGTGGAAGGAGGGTGAGTAGGCCTGGAGGGAGATGGGATTGGCTGAGAAGGCTGAGGTACAGATCTGCCAGGGGCCTCGGAAGTTCCTTCTTGTTGGAGGGATGCATCAACAACAAAGAACAAGTCTTCAGATTTCCCTGCTCCCTTTCCAACCCATCGTCCTTCATCTCTTTCAATGCCCATCCTTTGCAGTTCCTCCTCTTTGAATGCCTCAGTAAGTTTCCCTTTTCCCTTTTCAATGTGTTGAATCATAGCATGCTGCAGGATTCTTGAAATAATTGCAGCATAGGGGAGTGTGGAATCCTTCCTTTGATCCCTTGCCTTTATCATTCTCTGGAGGATGATATGACCCATGTTAATGAGCTTCCCACGTATGATAGCAGTCATCACATGAGCCTCTGCCCTTGTTATCAAATTGAAGCTGCCATCCTTGTTGAATATGATCCTGGACACTATGTAGTGCAGGATCCTGACTTGTACACTTAGGTCTGTGGGCTTCAACAGATTTATCGTTGGCCTGTTCTCCCTTCTCCTGAATAAGGTGTCCAAAATGGTGCTCTCTTTGTAGTTCAGAAAGGATCTACCTTCTTCATCAGCTGTGCTTGCCTTATCCATATATCCAGAGGCTGTGATGTCAATTTTCAGCCCATCTTGTCCTGGGATTTCCAGCACTTCATTGATTGTTTCATCAGCAACCCAGATGGTCCTTGATCTCAAAGTGACCTCCCATTTCTTTTTCTTGCTGTTATATTGAAGAGAGGAATACCAAGTCTTTACTACTTCATCATCATATTTTTCAGCAATTTCCAACAGGTTTTTGTATCTTATCAACCATAATGCAGCATCAAAGTTGTTGGATATCAAAAATTGCTCCATATTTACACAGTGAGGCTTGATTACCTTTTTGCTGGAAAACTTGGCAGAAAACTCTTCTTGAATCTCAGGAGTGCTCCAAAGTGGCAGTGTAGTAAGCTCAAATTCTCCAGATTGTGTAGAAGAGGAGGAAGCCACAGTAGCAATGTCAGCCGAAGGGACCGCAGTTTTTGATGAGGAGGGTCCAGTTATCTGTGAATCTGCCTTGGATGATGATTTCTGGCATTTAGAAGGGGTAGCTTTACTGGGTTCGGCCTTTCTCTTGGATTTCTCTCCTTCCTTTGTAGCATATTGAGATTTGACCGTTCTTTTTGGCCGAGTTCCAGCTTGTCCTGCTCCAGGGATCTTTACTCTCGCCATTTTTCAGTGGAATGATGCAGAATGAGGTTAAGGAAAGGTTTATGGGATGTGAATAGAAGTTTAAATGGTGAAGAATGATGATTTTTGGACAGGAATTAAGAGGATTAAAGAGAGAATCAGAACAGACTTAGAGAGGTTACAAATAGGGTTGCGTCTGTTCTGAGGAAAATCGTTACATTTAACATGTGTAACCGTCTGACAGACGAATTTTGAGGGGTCAAAATTCAAACTTCGGGCAGTTACAAGTTAAACCGTTCAGCACAGCTTACTGACAGACGAATTTTCATCCTGAAAGTTCGTCTGACAGTGGCTTGAAACAAGCAATACAAGCACAACAGATGAATTTTGTTCCACCAAAGTTTGAATGTTGAAAAGAAAAAGGCAGGCATCAATCAAACTATCAATCAACAGACAAATTAAACATGCAGAACTGCATCTTTCAATAATTCAACATGATGGACATGATTCAACAGACGAATTTTGAACTGAAAATTTGAATTTTTCAACTTTTGTAAAGATTGTCCAACATTCGTATGTTAAGAAGTAATAATTTGTGTAGCAGTGATGGACAATCATAACTTTGAAATTTATGATTTTGAAAATTCGAACTTTCAAGCTTCAACAGACGAATTTCGAGGCATTACTGAGAACTGTTCCAAGGCATAACAGGCCGAAGTGCGTCTGTTGGTCAACTAAAATTTGAATGTTGACCATGTTGACCAGTTTAAAAACACATATTATCAATGAAATTCATCTAGCAATCAAACAACATACAAATTTCAACTTTAAAAACTTACAGAATAGATCCAGAACTTACAATAATTGTCATTCTCTTCACTTTCTGGTTGATCCAATCTGGAGTTCTCCAATCTTTTAAACCTTTTAGCCATTGATTTTCACAAGGAGCACCTGTACCTAAAATTAAACATACTCCGATGCTCAAGTTAGAATTGATTCTAATATTGAAAATTCTAAAGACATAATTGCACAGAAATATCTTACAGTTCATTGGGGTTTACCATTCCCAATTCTCTCCTTATTTTGCAAAGCCTGTCTTCTGGCAGAGGTTTTGTGAGTATATCAGCAACTTGATCCTCTGTTAGGATGTACTCCAATCTGACTTCTCCTTTCAAAACATGATCTCTTATGAAGTGATGCCTAACTTCAATATGTTTCGTCCTTGAATGCATGACAGGATTCTTGGTGATATTTATAGCACTTTAGTTGTCACACATGATTGGTATCTCTTTTATTTTAACCTCAAGATCTTCAAGCTGCTGTTTCATCCAGATGACTTGGGTACAACAGCTTCCAGCTGCAACATACTCAGCTTCTGCAGTAGATAAGGCCACACTGTTTTGCTTTTTGCTGAACCATGAAACCAAGGATCCTCCAAGGAACTGACAGGTTCCACTTATGCTTTTTCTGTCAGTTTTAGATCCTGCAAAATCAGTATCAGTGTATCCTTTGAGGTCTTCTCCATTGCCTTTTGGATACCAAAGACCCATCTGTGATGTTCCAATAAGATATCTAAAAATTCTTTTCACAGCTGTTGCATGGGTTTCTTTGGGGCATGATTGGAACCTTGCACACATGCAGACACTGAACATAATGTCAGGTCTGCTGGCAGTTAGGTACAACAGGGATCCAATCATTCTTTTGTAATGAGTAATGTCAAACATCTTCCTATTCTCATCCATGTCCAGTTTGGTTGCAGTAGCCATAGGTGTTCCCATTGGCTTGGCATTCTCCATTCCAAACTTCTTTAACAGCTCCTTTAGATACTTGGATTGACTGAGAAAGATACCATCATTAAGCTGTCTGATTTGCAATCCAAGGAAGAAATTGAGTTCACCCATCATAGACATCTCGAATTCTCCCTGCATTAACTCAGAGAATTTCTTGCAAAGAGTTTCATTAGTAGCACCGAAAATAATATCATCAACATAGACTTGAACAATTAGTAAATCTTTATTTTCTTTCTTAGTAAGTAAGGTTGTGTCAATTTTGCCTCTGTTAAACCCCTTTTTCAGTAAGAAAATTGCTCAGTCTCTCATACCATGCTCTAGGGGCCTGTTTTAAACCATAGAGAGCTTTCTTCAGTTTATAAACATGGTTTGGTTTTGTAGAGTCCTCAAAACCTGGAGGTTGATCAACATAAACCTCTTCCATGATATATCCATTCAGAAAAGCACTCTTTACATCCATTTGATATAATAAAATATTTTTCATGCATGCATATGCTAGCAGTATTCTTATAGCCTCTAATCTAGCTACTAGTGCAAAGGTTTCTTCAAAATCAATACCTTCTTCTTGATTATACCCTTTAGCAACTAATCTAGCTTTATTTCTGATTATTGTTCCAGATTCATCAAGTTTATTTCTGAAAACCCATTTGGTACCAATAACAGGATGATTTTTGGGTCTAGATACTAAATTCCAAACTTGATTTCTTTCAAATTGATTTAATTCATCTTGTATAGCCATAATCCAGTATTCATCAGTTAAGGCTTCTTCAGTACATTTGGGTTCAATTTGAGAAATGAAAGCACAGTTGAGCATCTAATCCCTTAACTGTTTTCTGGTTTTGACTTTCTCTTGAACATTCCCTATTACTTGATCAACAAGGTGATTCCTTTGATATCTTCAAGCTCTAGGGAGTTCTTGAGCTGTTTCTTCATTATTTTCTTTATCAAACTCTTGCTCCTGGATATCTTCCTCTGTGCCAACAGATTCAGATATCTTTGGAGGTTTAGTTTTACTTTTGTCAGAAATTCCCAGTTTTTCAAAATTGAAAGTAAGATCATCCTTATTGGTAACATGTTTTGAAACAGTTTCATTTTCAATGAAAATCACATGCACTGATTCTTCTACTACATTTGATCTTTTATTATAAACCCTATAAGCCTTACTCCTACTTGAATAGCCCAAAAATATACCTTCATCGGATTTGGCATCAAACTTACCCAGATTTTCTTTCCCATTGTTGTGAATGAAGCATTTGCACCCAAACACATGAAGGTGTGACAGATTTGGCTTTCTTCCCTTGTACAGTTCATATGGAGTCTTCCCAAGGATTGGTCTGATGTAGGCTTTGTTTATGATGTAACTTGCTGTATTCACTGCATCGGCCCAGAACACTTAAGAGAGTTCCTTCTCATTCAGCATAGCTCTAGCCATCTCTCCAATGGTTCTGTTCTTCCTTTCCACCACTCCATTTTGTTGAGGAGTTCTTGGAGCTGAGAAGTTGTGGTCAATCCCATGCTCATTGCAGTACTCCAGGAAGTATGCATTTTCAAATTCTCCTCCATGGTCTAACCTGATAGACACAATAGAAATACCTTTCTCATTTTGCACTTTCTTAGCTAAGGTTACAAATGCATCAAAGGTATCACTTTTAGAGGAAAGAAACAATGTCCAAGTGAATCTAGAAAAATCATCTACAATTACAAGCACATACAGATTACCACCAAGACTTTTCACCCTGGATGGTCCAATTAAGTCCATATGCAACAATTCAAGTGGTCTTGTTGTGGTAACTACATTTTTAGATTTGAAGGATGATTTAGTTTGTTTTCCTCTTAGGCATGCATCACATTCTTTATCCTTTTCAAAAGATATTTTAGGTAGACCAGTTACTAGCTCATTTTTAATCAGTTTAGACAATTGATTCATGTTAACATCAGCTAATCTCCTATGCCATAGCCAACTATCATTATCCTGGCTTATTAAACATACAGAGTCCAAGGGAGGAAGTTCATCAAGGTCAATAGTATAACAGTTACCATCCCTTTGAGCTTTGAGGATTACTTTGTGATCACTTTTTCTGATGACCAGGCAAAACTTTGAGTCAAACAGCACCCAGTTTCCTCTGTCACAGGTCTAACTTACGCTCAGCAAATTGTGGTTGAGGCCAATTACAAACAACACTTCTTCAATGGATGTTTCTGGATTTTTGCCCACAATGTCAATACCAACAATTTTTCCATATTGATCACCTCCAAAGGTCATTTCCTCCCTTCTTGTCTCTAAGAGTGATGAACTTCTCCTTATCACCAGTCATGTGACTTGAGCAGGCACTATCCATATACCATTTGTTGCTTTTCTTAGCTTTGAGACAGACCTGCAAAACAAGGTTTATGTTTTCCTTTTAGGTACCCAAATTTGCTTGGGTCCTTTTCTGTCAGTAGTTATTTCCCTAGATGCAGATGCACCTTTGGGAACCCATTTAACTTTCCTGCCAAGTCCATTTTTCTTCAAAGCACAAGAACTGGAAGTATGTCCCTTTTTGTTACAGAAATGACAGGTAGTGAAAGGACTGCTAGATTGAGAAGCAGGAAGAAAAAAATGCAGATAATATTTTTGTCTAGTATGCCTTGGTTGATCATATGTTTCAATGTGAGGTGATACATCATTTTTCTTTTTATTGTTCTCAGCATGCACAAAATGTCTCATATATGCATTTTGATTTTTCTTCCTAATCTTTTCTTTGACAGCACATGGATCATAGCCAAGACCAGCTTTTCCTTGTGATATTCTTTGGCTCCCCATCAATGCAAACAACATATCCTTACCTCTAGTGAGCCTAGACATGCTTTTAACTAAATAATCATTAGTTCGTTTAAGTTCAGTGCATGAAGTGCAACAAACAGATTCAGAGGTAGGTAAAGTGGCAGTTTTAGAAACTATGCTTTGAGACTCCAGCTTGCTTATCTTTTTCTTTGCCAATTTCAGTTCTTTAGCAATTTTAATAAATTCATCATGAAGCTCATGAAATGCATCCAGTAATTCAGAATAGGAAGGTTCAGATTCATATACCTCTTCTTCTTGATCACTGCTGCATGAGGGTGTGACTTCTTCAGAAGCAAGTGCCATTAGACAAATATTGGCAATCTCATCCTCATCTTCTTCTTCCTCATCTGAGCTGTTGCCCCATATGGATGAGATGTAGGCTTTCTTCTTCTTCCCTTTGTCAGCAGCTTTCTTTTCTTTTATTTATTTCTTGATGAATTGGGGGCAGTCCCACTTTATGTGTCCCTGCTTCTTGCACTCATAGCAAGTCACAGGTTCTTTTGTGTCTTTCTTGTTTTCTCCAGCCACTCCTTTCTTGAAGAATCTCTTGTTCTTCTTCTTGCTGTAGAATCTTCCAAATTTTCTGACCATCATGGCCAAAGTTTCATCATCCAGCTCATCTCCTTCGTCAGATTCTTCTTCCTTTTCATCAGCAGCTTTGAGGGTAAGGCCTTTCTTCTTTCTGTCCAGCCCAGCTTCCTTGAGTGCTTTGATTTTTCCTTCATACTCCTCAAGGCTGCCGAAGAGAGCTGTGACAGAAGCCATTGATTCTCCTCTGGCTTCTTCTATAGCTGTCACCTTGGGCTGCTATTCCAGAGGGAGAGTTCTGAGTATCTTTCTTACTTTCTCAGACTGTGTGTATTCTTTTCCCAGGCTCTTCAGTTGATTCACAACAAGAGTGAATCTCTTTTGGAGCTCCTTGACAGTTTCTCCTTCAGCCATTCTGAAGCTTTCATACTCCCCAATGCATGTGTTCAGTCTGTTCTACCTAACTCCAGATGTTCCTTCATGTGCAATCTGTAGAGTATCCCACATTTCTTTTGCAGTGGTGCATTGTGAGACTCTGTAGAATTCATCCTGGTTCAGGGCACTGACCAAACAATGCTTTGCTTTGAAGTTCAGTAGGACTCTCCTTCTGTCTTCATCATTCCACTCTGCTTCCAGCTTCTCTTTGTGTCTTCCATCTTCAGTTAGAGCCATTGGGACGAAATCTCCTTTGTCAATGACTGACCAGATGTCAAGATCAATTGATTGGAGGTAGATCTGCATCCTCATCTTCCAATATCCATAATGCTCTCCACTGAAGCCTTGTGGTCTGTTAGTGTTGTTTCCTTCAGGAAGTATACTCTCTCCAAAGCCAACCATTTTAATTCCCAGACTGTGAGTTCCTTTGAATGGGAATCCGGGTTCTGATACCACTTGTTAGCAAGGCTGACTTCCCAAGAGGAGGGGTGAATTGGGAAGATTGAAATTTTTCTGCACAAAGTGAAGTAAGTGAAGATATCACAATATAATGAAAACAATGCGTAAAACAGAGCAAGCTGAAAAGTAAAGATAGGTAGAAGAAGACTCAGTAATTTATCCTGGTTCGGTATTTTCACTTGACCTACATCCAGTCCCCAAGACACCTCTTGAGATTTATCCACTATACAGCAAGAATTTCAATGGGCTTCTTGCTAGGGCCACAGTACACGAGTATGCTCTGTTTCTGAGCTCTCTCAAACTCTCCAAGCACTTTCACTATGTGCTTCCCAATCCCCTTGTGAATACCCCTCACAAGTAAATCTATGTTCAAGATGAAGAGTAGATTGATTATAATGAAATAACTCTCTTGTAAAGAGTAGATATAAAGGTTTAAGTACAAGTAGAGAAGTTGAGAGGGTAAAAGCTTTTGAGAAGAAGATTTAGCAGAAATTCGGTATATACAAGTTTGATTCGTTACCCGCAACTTCAAATGATGTTGTATTTATAGATTTAGGTCTCAAATATCCATTAGAGACTAAATCTATCCGTTGGGAAAGTTATCCAATGGTTACTCTGAAAAACTATCCATTTACTAACCGCATTTAATGTTTCTGACATACTGAAATTCGAATTTTGGTTGGTCAACAGACAAATTTTGAAGGAACCGAAGATTAAAGCTTCCAACGTTACAGCACGAAGTTCATCTGTTCATGAAGTGAAATTCGAATTTTGAAACTTACAAAACATTTTCACAATGTGACATACGAATTTTCAAGGAGAAAGTTTTTCGGTTAAGTGTGAACAGTGTTTTCAATTTTCTACAGTGCCTTCGAAATTCGAATTTTGGATCCCCAAAATTCGTCTATCCATTGAACGTTTAAAGGGGCACAGTAGATTACTTTCTTCGAAATTCAAATTTTGAAGAGTAAAGTTTGTCTGTCAGAGAGACTCTTTTCAGACTAACTTCATCATTCGAATGTTCCAAGTTCACATCATTCGTATGTCAATGTTTCATTTCAACAGACTCAAGAACTTAGCTTCTGAAATTCGAATTTTAATGTTCAAAGTTCGTCTGTCAGAGAGCAGTTTTGAAACTTAAATCATTCTTGATCTCAGATGAACTTTAACATAGTTTCAGACGAATTTCTTCTATTTTCTCAATTTTTTTTTGTTCAAAATTCGAACTTTGAAGACTCAAAGTTCGTCTGTTGCAAAGAAGCTTCTATCAGACTTATATGAAAATTCGAATGTAGCAAGTTCAAAATTCGTCTGTCAGAGAGCATTTATCAAACTCAATTTCATTTTGATTTCAGATGCACTTTATCATAGTTTCAGACGAATTTCTTTGGTTTTTACAAACTTTATTTTACTTGAAATTCGAATTTTGAAAGTGTGAAGTTCGTCTGTTACCAAAAGGCCTCTTTCAGGCTAGATGAAAATTTGAATTTTGAACAACCAAAATTTGTCTGACAGAGAGCCATCTCTTCAGACTTATTCAGTTTTAGCTCGAAATTCGAATTTCCAAAGGCAAAGTTCGAATTTCCAACTTGACAGTTTAGCTTAAACTTTCAACCTTCGTCTGTTTGTGGGTGTTTTTCAAATATTTAGAGATTTAACATAAAATCAAAGTTTGAAAATATCTTTTCTTCAAATCAAAAAATTTTACCCAGTCATAACAAAAACTAAGGATCCTACAAAAGATCTAACAGCAAGAACTCAGAAAATCTTCACTTGAGACAGCTTTGATCTCCTTTGATATCTTCAATCCAAGCTCTTGAATGTTGGTTTGGAATCATCAAAACTCTTGATTCAACAAAAATGAGAGAGTTATAGTTTCTGCAATGTAAAGTTTGAAGTTATGAATGTTCCGTCTCCGATAGATGAATTTCGGGCCTCTGAACTTCAAATTTCGAGGAGAACTTTTGTGTTATGTTGACCTTGCCACTGATAGATGAATTTTATCTTCCAAAACTTGAACTTCGGGTCTAATAGATGAATTTTGGCTTTCAAAATTTGAATTTTGAAACACCAGAATGTGAAAATACTTCTAGAAAAGCCAACAGACAAATTTTCATATCTAAAATTCGAACTTCAAGTATAACAGATGAATTTTGGCTTTAAAAATTCAAATTTCGAATCTCCAGAATGTGGAAATACTTCGGGAATAGCCAATAGACAAATTTCCACGTCCAAAATTCAAATTTCAAAAGGAAGAACTTGTGCCATATTGAGTTGCTCACTGACAGATGAATTTTGGGCACCAAAATTCAAACTTCGAAGGCACTATAGCAATATGGAACAACTGTTCACACTTACCAAAAGTACTTTAAAATTGAAAATTTGTATGTTCCAATATAGAGACATTTGTCAAGATGAAAATTCAAATTTCAGATTTGAAAGACGAACTTCGAAGTTCAACGCTAAAGACTTTAACTTATGGTTTCTTTGAAATTCGTCTGTTAACATTCAAAATTTGAATTTCAGAATGTTAGAAACATTAAATATGGTTGGTAAACGGCTAGTTTTGCAGAGTAACCGTTGTGTAACGTCTCTAATGGCTAGATCTTGTATCTAACTTCTAGTTACACCACAAAACTATAAATACAACATCATTTGAACTTATAGGTAACAATCTTAAGAGAGTTTATGTGAAAATGCTACAACAATTTGTAACATCTTTTTATCTCAGCATTGGTTGAAAAAACCCACCTCAATAGAGTAAACTTTCAATGTATTATCTACTCTTCAAGAGAGTTTTCATCTTGTAAACATTTTTGTACATATTCTGGGTAGAATCTTAGTGTGGAGAAACACTAAGAGATTTACACATCTTGTAAGGGTGTAGGAAGAGTGGCTTCACAAGTGCCTACTGAAACTTGTGGGAATGTATTAAGGCTTCACAGGTGCCCGGATCAAACTTATGGGATATAGTAGAAAATCCCAAGTGGTGGCTTGGGGACTGGATGTAGGCCAAGTGGTTGGGCTAAACCAGTATAAATTGTCGTGTATTATTCTTCATCTTTTCTATTCAGTTGCTACACACAACTCTCTCTGTTTATCCTTATTTTCCCGCACTCTTAGTGAAATTGGGTTGTGATCCAAAAAGAGCAAAAATTTTGCATCACCCAATTCACCCCCCTCTTGGGTGACCAGCCAACCTAACAATTGGTATCAGAGCTAGGACTCCTAGCAAAGGATCTAATCATCTAGGAGCAAAATGGCTGGTTTTGGAGAGAACATACTGCCACAGGGGAATAATGTCAACAGACCTCCAGGCTTTAATGGTGAACATTGTGGATATGGAAGATGAGGATGCAGATTTATCTTCAATCCATAGACCTAGATATCTGGTCTGTTATGCTGGAGGGTGACTTTGTGCCAAAGAAAATGCAAAATGGTGGCACATACAAAAATAAGCCAGAAGCTGAGTGGGATGGTGTGGTTAAAAGAAAAGTCCGGCTAAACTTCATGGCAAAACACTCCTTGGTCAGTGCACTTTCACAAGAAATGTGAGATACTCTAGAGATTGCTCATGAAGGAACTAAGGGAGTCAAGGAGAACAGGCTCAGTTCTCTCACATCTGAATATGAAACCTTCAAGATGAACAATAATGAGTCTATTAAAGAATTTCAAATTCGCTTTACTCACATTATTAATCATATAGCAGCTTTGGGAAAAAGCTATACACAAAGAGAGCAAGTATGTAAAATACTCAAAGCTCTACCCAAAGAATGGCAACCGAAAGTGATGGCTATTGAAGAACCAGAGGAGAATCATATCAATCTGTCACTACATTGTTTGAAAGTCTTGCTGAACATGAAGGGAGACTAGATTTTCTGTGGGAGTAGCAAAACAAAGGAAAAATGCTTATGTTTAAAGCTACTACATCACAAAGCTCAGAAGATGATGATACTGATGATGAAAGTGAAGATAACAGCAGTGATGATGAGGAGGATGAGCTAAAAGAGTTAACCATCATATTTGGAAAATTCCTCAAAATCAAAAAGAAGGAGCCTCAGGAACAAAAGCACTATTGCCATGCAAATAAGCTGAAGTACCAGTCAAAGAGGCAAAGAGGAAGATATGCAGAAAGGAAAAGTGAAAAAGCTAAAGTGGCATATACCTTTACAATCTAGGGCAATAGTTCAGATGAAGATGATAAGGATACCTATCCATGCTTGATGGCACTATCTAATGATGAGGTATCAAATTCTGACTTTGAATCTAATTCTGAATTCTCTATTGATGAGTTGAAGTTGATTACAATGAAATGCATGATGAAATGATTAGATTAGCTAAAGAACTTGCACTCAGTAAAAAGAAACTGATTTCCTTAGAAAATGATTTGCAATTTGAAAAGACTGAAAAGGAATCACTTAAGCAGAAAATAAATGATTTAGAAAATATCTGTGAAACCCACACACACACTTCCTCTTGTGTTACATGTAATATATTAAATAAAGAAAAAGAGGAATTGACTAGAGTAATAGCCAATTTCACCCAAAAAAAGGATAAGTTGAATATTTCACATGCCAAACAAAATTCTAAGTTTGACAAGTTGGGTGCTGGCTATAGGAGTGAGTCCAAAGGGAAAAATAAATCATGTTCAAAATTCTTTGTGCCTAATGTAATGCCTAACTCACCATCATGCACATATTATGGTAAAAATGATTGTATTGCTTATCTGTACAGCATAAGGAAAAATGGTTTGAGTAAAAGCATGAAATGGATTCCAAAGAATATCACTAACCCTCCTGGATCCAGAAACAAGTGGGTACCAAAATTTTCTTCTAGTGTTTCATGTACACAGAACCAATCCAAGAAGAAAGAATACATTGGTGCACGAAAGAGGATGCTGAAAAGGAAAGCTTCTCAAAACTCCAAAACTACAACTGCAAATCACATGGACAAGCACTGGAAGTAATTCTGTCACTCATCTCAAGGAAGCAACTCAAATGGAAACCATAGTACTGACCTTGAGAAGAGAAAGAGCATAAATTCAAGAGGCATTGTCATGTATGTAAAAAGAAGACATGAGGAATACTACACTGCATACAAGCTAAGCATAATAAGGAAATAATCTTTGGTAACCTCTGATCCTTACCTCTTTCAATTATTGCGTTATATATATATAATTGGATAAGATTGAACTCTGGTCCCATATGTAATGAAAAATGTTCAAACTAGTGGACCCAAGTCAGAAAGGGTACCAAAGAAAGAAAAAGGATTTTCCCTTTTGCTTTTACAAGTACTCCTTGAGTTAAATGGTGAAAGCCTCATAAAGATGGAGTATCTGATGCACTCAATTGGAATCATACTGAAAAGGGAAGAAATTAGCTATTAACCAAACTGGTTTGTAAGTGTTTAACAAATTTTCATATATATGCTCGGTTGATGCTATTATTTGAGGTTATTAAAATAAAGTATGGTTCTTGTTCAAATTATGAATTATTTGAATATGATGGTGCTTACTGAAAAGATCACTATTTGCACAAGTCCATTTCTTTATTTGTAGAACTAAACTTGTGTACTTTTTTAAAATTCCCCTTGTATATTGATTTTGATTTAAGCCACTATCTGAAAAGCATGTATATTTGAATAATTGCTCATAGTTAGGGGGAGCATGTAAATTTGCACGTAAAAGTTTTTAAAAGATCATTATGATTTTGAAAGAAAAACTTGAATCATAATACCCACATCATGTACTGATTGACTGAACATGCTCAATTGATGCATTATGCTTTCTTGGCTTTATCATTATGAAATGCATAGGTTGAGGGGGAGCATTTTCTGAAATTAATTTGCTTGTGCTTTAGCTTACCTCATTTTATTGTAAGGAGTTCTGTTGCTCGATCTTAACTTGCTAAAAGAAGCAAATGATGCCTCAACATCTCTCCTTGATCCTAAAGGAAGAAGGCAATAACTCTATAACTCTAAGATACCTCTTGTGATGTGTGTATATCATAAGCATCTTAACAAGAAGTATCATAACATTTGGTATCATAATAGTTTCAAGTAGCAACTGATGTTAGTTTTGAATATCACCAACAATTAGTATTAATTTTGAAGATGATTGGTAACAATGGGTATCAATTTTAATATCAGTAAAATTTGACATAGTCTGAACATGCAATGTATAATAAGTTTTGATGATGATTTACATTTCAGTCTATGTTTTTATGTATGCTTGAAACACCCCAGATATCTATACTTACTAGTACAATCTTACAAATAGGGGGAGAAGAAATACTTGTTATTCTTCAAACCTTTTTGTTGATGTCAAATAGGGGGAGAAGTTGTGTGAAAAACATGCATATGCTTAATCTAGAATTATCTGAATTAAACTGCATTATATGTGTTAATCATTTATTAAGCATATTTTTCACTAGTGATTTGTCATTATCAAAAAGGGGGAGATTGTAAGGTTTAGTATAACATAAGTTTCGATGATGTTAAATATAGAGTAATAAGGAATAAATGCATTACATGTATCTGACATATATAATGTTCCTTAAAGAAGTAAAATGCATATTAGCATGTATTTAATTATGATTATAATACATATATCATGCTATGTGTAAATATATCCATTGTACTTTTACAATGAATAACATATTAAATGTAGGTTGGTCCAAGTAAAAAGAGTGAGCATTGAAATATAGAAATGAAAATTAATATCATGCCTCACTCAAGAAAGAAGAAAAGAAAGGATGCTCCAAAAATGGAAGATCAGAAGGGAGCATGCCAAGAAGGAAATGACCAGGTGGAAGTGGAACTCAACATTTAAAGACCTAGTCACTAGGTATATTTTATTTTTACTTAGGTCTTGAGGTGGGATTAATCTTTGAAAATTACTTAATCTTGTTACCATATGTTTTAAATGAGTTAGATTAAGTAAATCTGATGTTAGCATAAGTTAGATTTGAAAAACTTTGATGACAAACTAATTTTAAGAAGTTAAACTTCATATACTTTGTGAAAATACGAACTTTGCTTACTGAAATTTGAAGTTCCAGAGATATTACCTTTGATAGACGAATTACAAGTATCGAAATTCGAATTTCGAATCAAGCATAGTTAGTGAAATGTGCAAAATTCATCTAAACTCATGTCAAAGTTCGTCTGATATTTAAGCACTAAAAAGGCTAAAAAATATTCCCTCTGACAGATGAATTTTGATTTTAAAACTCAAACTTTAGAATACAACTCAATAATTTACAATTACATTTAATTAACTCAAGAAGTTTTTGGTATCAAAGTAACATATCCTTACTTTTAAACATAGTGAAATATGAATTTCAAGAATCTAGAGTTTGACCTTTGATTAGTATTTTTAATACATCTCTCAAAATACATATGGCTTTGATGTAAAATTATTTCATATGAAACTAGAGTTAATAAACTTTTGAAAGAATGTTATTTCACTTAAAATAAAGGTCATATGAAAAAGTTATGGTCATTTAAATTTGAGTAGTGAGATATGAATTTTCAGTTTTGACCTCTTATCATCATTTTGATCATATATCACATAAGACGTTTGTTTTTGAAGTGAAACTTCTTTCATTTGAAAGTAGACATTGAGAGCTTTCCAACCATAGGTTATTTACTTAATTTTCAGTTAAAATGAGAGAGTTAGAGCTTCTGTAAAACTATCTACAATGTAAAGTTCGAAGTTACGAACGTTCCGCCTCCGATAGATGAATTTCGGGCCTCTGAAATTCAAATTTCGAAGAGAACTTTTGTGTTATGTTGAGCTTGCCATTGATAGAAAAATTTTGGCTTCCAAAATTTGAACTTTAGGTCTAACAGATGAATTTTGGCTTTCAAAATTCGAATTTCAAAACACCAGAATGTGAAAATACTTCTAGAAAAGCCAACAGAAGAATTTTCATATCTAAAATTCAAACTTCAAGTATAACATACAAATTTTGGCCTTGAAAATTTGAATTTCGAATCTCCAGAACATGGAAATACTTCTGGAACAGCCAACAGACAAATTTCCACGTCCAAAATTTGAATTTCAAATGGAAGAACTTGTGCCATATTGAGTTGCTCACTGACAGACAAATTTTGGGCAGCAAAATTCAAATTTCGAAGGCACTGTAGTAATATGGAACAACTGTTTACACTTAGCAAAAGTACTTTAAACTTGAAAATTTGTATGTTCCAATATAGAGACATTTGTCAAGATAAAAATTCAAATTTCAAATTTGAAAGACGAACTTCGAAGTTCAACGCTAAAGACTTTAACTTATGGTCTCTTTGAAATTCGTCTATTAAGATCAAAAATTTGAATTTTAGAATGTCAGAAACATTAAATGTGGTTGGTAAACGGCTAGTTTTGCAGAGTAACCATTGGTTAATGTCTGTAATAGCTAGATCTTGTATCTAATGTCTAGTTACACCACAAAACTATAAATACAACATCATTTGAACTTATGGGTAACAATCTTAAGAGAGTTTATGTGAAAATGCTGCAACAATTTGTAAAATCTTTCTATCTCAGCATTGGTTGAAAAACAAACCTCAATAGAGTGAACTTTCAATGTATTATCTACTCTTCAAGAGAGTTTTTATCTTGTAAACATTTCTTTCTACATATTCTGGGTAGAATCTTATTGTGGAGAAATACTAAGGGATTTACACATCTTATAAGGGTATGGGAAGAGTGGCTTCACAAGTGGCTATTGAAACTGATGGGAATATGCTAAGGCTTCACAAGTCCCTAGATCAAACATATAGGATATAATGGAAAATCCCAAGTGGTGGCTTGGTGACTGGATGTAGGCCAAGTGGTTAGGCTGAACCAGTATAAATTATTGTGTATTATTCTTCATCTTTTCTATTCAGTTGCTACAAACAACTCTCTCTGTTTATCCCTATTTTGCTACACTCTTGGTGAAATTGGGTTGTGATCCAAAAAGAGCGAAAATCTTGCATAACCCAATTCACCCCCCTCTTGGGTGACCAACCAACCTAACATGAACCAATTGCTTTTGCACAATCACCTACTCTATTAGAGGACCTAGGACCTAACCTGGACTGTGGTCTTGAGGAAGAAGCTGTTAATGATCCAAGTAGAGCTTTAATTCTCTTGCCTGAAAGTGATTTCATTCACCAAATTTATCTCCACCACTGAAGACAAGAGAATAATGCTCTCTTTCCTCCTCTCCCTGACCTTATCTCTTTTGAGGGCATCAGTTATCTTGCTAAGGCTGCTGTGTAGGACATCATCACCATTGCCTCTAATTCTAAACCCTTTCTTGCATCACTTCCCACTGTCTCACCTCTACTTGTGATACCTGATATAAAGTACATTCCTGTGTTCCCTTCTGTTCCTTATGCTCCTGCTACTGTGCCACTTCAGCTAGTTCTAGTGTCCACTGTTCCGGCTCAACCTTCCACACTTCCTCTTTCACTAGATGAAAGAATTCAAAGTATTCAGGCATGGAAGGCCAAGCTTAATCAGGACATTGCTAAGATGGATACTGGTGTTACTCAAATCTCCCCTGTTGCTGATGACAAAAAGGGGGAGAAAGAAGAGGATAAGGAAAAAGAATAGAAGGAAGAAAAGGAAGAAAAAGTGGAGAAGAAAAAGAAAAAACCTAAGGAGAACAAGACTTAACCTAATTTGCTGCTTTATTTTTAATGTCTTATGTTGGTTGGTTAGCCATGATTTTGCTTCTGTAACTTGTAATGAATATTTATAATACAATGAATTTCTTTCTGTGAACCTTATTTATCCTTAGTGTTCTCTTTTTATGAACTTCACTTATTCATGGTGTTCCTTTTTTTGAAAATGTGCATTATATTATTTGAGTTTGTTTAAACTATGCACATGTTGAGAGGGAGCTTTATGCAAACCCAAGTACTAAAATAAGTTTAAGTTGTTTTGTCATCATAAAAAAGGGGGAGAATCTTAATTCAGATGTTGTGATGATTCTAAAACAAATGAACTTGGAGATCCAATATCAAAGGAACACAAGTGAAATGAAGAACAAAGTTGGAGTTTCCTGTTAATTAAAGAACTGTTTCACATACTTAAGAAAATTATTTGTAAAAGAAGGTAGTTAAGCTTTGAATTTCAATTAACCCAATATTAGATGAGATGACTAATTGAATAATTAATAATCAGCTAATGATTTCAAAATGGTTTTCATGAAAAGAGCTATCTTATGAGGATAAAGCTTCAATTTCAAAATGATTCTAAGTGTTCAATTGGTTTTCATGAACATGTTTTAGCTTATGGGGATAAGGTCTTAATTCAAAGATGTATCTAAGTGTTTATCCTATTTTCAAGAAAATATTTTACATTATAGGCATAACCAATAAAGGTTATGGGGATAAAGACTCAATCTCAAAGCTTTTCCAAAGTCCATTCTTCAATTTTGTGAAAAGGGATTGAGTTTATCCGCATAACACTGCTTGGGGATCAAGTTCTCAAGTCTGTCCAGGTGGTTATCCTGATAAGGTAGGCACCTTATTCACATAAGGAATTGAATAGTGAAGGCAAGTGGTATTGTACAGCCCGTTATTCGCATAACCTAGGGAGGTTGTCTGCATAACGTGTGTCACAGAGTACTTGGACTCTTCTCTGTTAAAAGGTTATCTGTATAACTTATATTTCAAAGTACTTGAACTATCCTCAGGTAAACAGGTTATTCATATAACCCAGGGAGGTTATTTGCATAACCGATGTTACAGAAGTCATAGCTTTTCTTCAGCTAAATGGGTTATTCGCATAACCTTGGGAGGTTATCCTAATAACCTAAGTTTCACAAAAACTCAGTTTGAGAAAAACTTAATGTTATCCTAAAAATTGAGTAAGTTTTCATGAAAATGAGTTTGAGCTAAAACTTATTCATTCTGGATAGCATGTTATCCGCATAACCTAACAAGGTTATCTGCATAACGAAAACTTTACGTTGAAAACAAAGGTAAACAATTACCGTTTATTCGCATAACCTATGAAGGTTATCTACATAACCTCTATCAAATGCATTTAATATGATAGATGAACAGCTATTTTACTGAGAGTAACAGCTAATCTTTGTTTCCAATGGATAGTTCTACCCCAAAATTATAAATAGGATATCATTTAAGTTGTTGGGTAATAAGAAAAACAATAAATACGCTAAAACTCTGCTAATTTAATCTCTGATTCATTCAATGCTTACCTACCCTTTGTTTTGCTCATTCATTATATCTTAATTTTCATATCCACTCTTTTGAGAGAGTTTTCATTCTATAAACATCTACACACTTGTAGAGATTATTTAGTGTGAGATTACACTAAGGGAGATAGTCTTACTCTTGAGTGAGAAGAGTGAGAGAACTTATTTTGGTCCAAAGTTCGGGCTGGTATTGTACTGCAGTCATTACAAAAACCCATTCAAAACTTACAAGAGATAGTGGAGAAATTCCAAGTGGTGGCTTGGGGACTGAATATAGGTCAAGTTGAATAAACCGAACTAGGATAAATTATTGAGTCATCTTCCCTTTACTCTTTATTTCTTATACTCTGTTTTCAGTAATCTTTTAGTATCACTATTATATTTCATCTTTGCAGAAAAATTGCAATCTTCCCAATTCACCCCCCTTTTGGAAAGCCAGCTAAATTAACATGTTTGATCAATGATTCTTCAATGTTTTCTCAAAACTATTCTAGTAAGAGTTGAATGTTGACCCTTCATGATTTAAGTTAATGTTATGCTCTTTGTAAGTGAAATAAATGTATAAGAGAAATATGTATATAGAAAATAAACATATATGGCTTTCAAATGACATAGGTTATTCACGATTTTGTCCAGAATAGAAGGAAATATGATTTTTCAAAGTTCTTGCCAAAATCAGGAATTTTAAGAAATGGCCAAATCTATAGTACTTTTTGAAGGAATAAACTATACAATTAGGCCAAGTATTTGCTCTGTTGCCTATTTTTCCCACATATAGAATATTTTTTCTATTTTTTAGAGACTTGAATTACCTCAAGATAATTTTTCTAGAATTAGTTATGAATTTTCAAATTTCATCAGGAAAACTGAAAATTGCCAAGTGAACAGTACCTGAGAAAATTGAAAATTATATTTTTAATATATTATGATTCTAGTCTCTAAACCATAATGAAAGGCATATAGAATGATCTAATACATGGAAAATGGTCCCTATTATAAGGTGTTACAATCTATTATTTGAGCAAGAAGTTTAATGATTGAGAATCACATTACCAAACAATTGAGCGAACTTGTTGTGGGCCACTATGGACTACAAGGAGATTAAGGCAATATAAGCTCTACTACACCACCTAGTTAATCTCTAGAATGAATCTATTAAAGCATATATTCGGGAGCTCACATCTAGCTGGTAGAGTCTCTAAGTGGCAAGTAATATTGTCTGAATTTGAGATAAAATTCATGACTCAAAAGTCTATAAAAGGAAACATGCTTGTTGATCATTTGGTAGAAAATCCTTTAGATGGTTACCATTCATTGGACTTTCAGTTCCCTGATGAAGACATAAGTGACATAGAAGAAAGTAAAGAAAATGGTAAATGGGAGATGTATTTTGATGGTGCTGCTAACACATTTGGAAATAGATGGAGTACTAATTGTGTCTCCCTAAGGAAACAATTTTTGGTAGCTATGAAGTTGGAATTTGATTACACTAACAACATAGCAAAATATGAAGCTTGCGTTAGTGGACTTCAAGCAACTATTGACCTCGGAGTAGAAAGTCTAGAAGTCTTTGGGGATTCAATTCTTATAATTTATCAAGTTAAGGGGGAATAGAGGAATAGGAATTCAAAATTGATTCCTTACCAAGAGCTTTTAACACAGTTGATCAAGCAATTCAAGGTCATTAACTTTTATCGGATGACTTGAGATAAGAATCGTTTTGCCGATGCTTTAGCTTCATTAGTAGCAATGATTCAACTTGACACTGGTGTCCATTTTCAGCCAATCCAAATTGAAACTAGAAGTTGTCCAACGTATTGTTCAAAAATTGAAGAGGAAAATAATGATTAACCACGGTTTTGTAATATTAAGACCTATATAGCAAATAGAACATGCCCAATGGACCCCACTGAAAATGACAAAAACATCATTCATCGTTTGGCTATGAGCTTCTTTATTAGCAATGGTATTCTATATAGGAGAAGTTACAATGGTACCTTGCTACATTGTGTGGATTCAAAAGAAGCATAAAAGGTCATGATAGAAATTCATGAAGGCATATGTGGCACACATGCAAATGGCCATACAATGGCTAAGCAAATCCAAGGATATGGCTATTTTTGGCTGATGATGGAGAATGACTGCATTAACTATGTTAGGAAATGCCACAAGTGTCAAATATACTCAGACAAGATAAATTTTCCTTCATCCCCATTACATAATATGGCTTACCCTTGGTCATTCTGCATGTGGGACATTGATGTTATTGGACCGATCATTCCTAAAGTTTCCAATGGGCATTGTTTCATCCTCGTTGCCATTGATTATTTCACCAAATGGATTGAGGCTAATTCTTTCTCTGCATTACTCAAAAGGCATTCATCAAGTTCTTAAGGACAAATATCATTTTTCGTTATGGACTACCTAAAAGAATCATCACGGACAATGCACCTAATTTAAATGGAGTAACAATCAAGGGCTTCTGTGAATAGTTCAAGATCAAACATCACAATTTAGCACCATATAGGCCACAAATGAATGGAGTAATTGAAGCAGTAAATAAGAACATTGCCATGGGTAATTATACTAGAAGAAGAAGGCAAGAGCCTTCAGCAAGAAACATCTATCGAGAGAATTTAAAGCTGGTAATATTTATAAAGAAGATCTTGCCAAATCAAGAAGACAGGGGCAAGTAGGCCCTAACTTATGAAGTTCCTTTATTGTCAAGCATGCGTTCTCAGGAGGTGCATTAATCTTGACTAACATGGATGACCAAGAATTACCGAGACCTATTAACGCAGATGCTATGAAGAAATATTATGCCTAACAGAGCCTAGAAACTCCATTTGAAGCGAACTCATTTATTACTCATGAAATGCATATCTTTGGCAACATGGCAAAGTCTTTAAAGGGCATGCACAAAACCACCTACAAAGGACATTCCAAAGGGAGACTATCCATACTATGTTTTTTTTTAATTCACATGATATATTGACTGTTGTCATTGTACTTCATCTTTTCAATAAAAATGCCTTTTTTTTACAAGTCCTTATATATATATCTCCCTTGCCAAATTACACATTTATCAATGCATTCATAAGGGGACAACATTTATTAAAATAATTGCTTAATGTGATATATTTGATGTAATCTGCTCCAAGTTAACTTTCACAATCTCAGTATCATTGATGATTCATTTTGATGGCAAATTTCAAGGATGGATCATTTAGAATCAAAAGTAACATATCCCTCGCATATCTAGTGCTTGCTCCACTACTGTCATCAAAATGTGCATTGCAATAGGGGTTCCTAGTTAGATGCTTTCTAAAAATTGGCACAATAATGCTCCCTTTGGGTTTTCTTGCTTTTCCAAAAATTGGTAAAATTGAGAAATCCTCATACACAATTGGAAAAACAAAGTATAATCTCTACTCATGTACTCATTTAAAAATATAGGGGCAAAAAAAAATCTTGCTCCATTCATTGTATGTATTACTTTCATTCCCTCTTAAATTGGGACAGGCAAAGAACATGCTTCCAAATCAAAAAAGAAATTTTGTATTCTTCACTCATCTTTTGAGGTAAATAAAGAAAAAATAGCATTGCAGGCCTAGCATCATTTCTCATCTATCATACATTTCACATGCCTTGCATAATATAATGGAATTCATCATGCTAGGTACTTCTTTTTCAAAGCCTTGCAATAGTAGGCCTCCTCAAAGCGTGAATATCTTTATAAAATATGATAAGATATATCTTTTTAAAATATCTTAAAACTAAATAAAAGATAAATCATAATTCAAATAACTAAATCCTATGAATAAATAAAAAAATAAAATCTAAGTCCTAATAATTTCAAAATAAACTAAATTACATCTAAAAGATAATCTAATATCTAATAAAATATTTTTATTTAAAATCTTAATCATCTAAAATTATTTGTTCTTCATCATTCTCTCCTACTTGAAAGAACTCTCCTCCGGAGAGTGAAAACTCCATGCGACATTTACATTTGGGAAACTTTTCCAGTAAACAGGATAGTGAAGGTTGAGATCTGAACAAAGAAACTTCTCTTCAAAGATTGAAATATTCTTCAACTCTAGAAATCCCATCCAATGGAAGAAATACTAGCAGAGAAGATCATTATGTGGAAAAATAACATGCTCTTCTACAACATATTTGTTGAATCAAGAAGTTTTGATGATTCCAAATCAACCTTCAAGAGCTTGGAATAAAGATATCAAAGGTGCTCAAAAGGTTTCAAGTGAAGAAATCCTGGAGAAATCTATGCAAAGTTTGTTGTAGGATGTTTAGTTTTATTTTAATTTGAGTAAAAGACTTTGATTTGATGGAAAGAAGTTTTAAAACCTTGATTCTGTGTTAAATCATGGAATATTTCAAAAACACCCTCCAACAGACGAAGTTTAAGAGGTTAATACCAATCTGTCATAGTGAAAATTCAAACTTTGGCTTTGGAAATTCGAATTTCGAGTTAAAACTGAATAAGTCTGAAGAGATGCTTCTTTGACAGAAGAATTTTGATTTTCCAAAATTCAAATTTTCATAAGTATCTGAAAGAAGCTTTTGGCAACAGACGAACTTTGGGTTTTGAAAATTCAAATTTCAAACAAACTGCAACTTATGAAAACTAAAGAAATTCGTCTGAAACAATGTCAGAGTTCATCTGAAATCAAGATTATATTGAGTTTCAAAATTGCTCACTGACAAACGAACTTTGAACATGAAAATTTGAATTTCAGAAACTAAGTTTGTGAGTTTGTTAAAGTGATATGATGACATCCGAATAACAGTGTTTATAAATTCGAATGTTAAAGTAAGTCTGAAAAGAGGACTCTCTCATAGAGGAACTTCACCCTTTGAAAAATCAAATTTTGAATTATATGAACTACTGAGCCTTTTAAACTAGCTACGGACAGACGAATTTTGGGTTCCAAAGTTCAAATTCGAAGGCACTGTAGCAAATTAAAAACACTGTTCACACTTAACAGAAAAACTTTCTACTTGAAAATTCGTATGTCACAACATGAAAACATTTTCTAAGTTTCAAAATTCAAATTTTGCTTCATGAACAGACGAACTTCAGTATTTCAACATTGGAAGCTTTAACCTTCGGTTCCTGCGAAATTTGTCTGTTGACCAACCGAAATTTGAATTTCAATATGTCAGAAGCATTAAATGCGGTTGGTTAACAGATAGTTTTTCAAAGTAACCGTTGGATAACTTCTGCAACGGATAGATTTTGTCTCTAACGGATATTTGTAACCTAAATCTATAAATACAACATCATTTAAAGTTGGGGTTAACGATTTTTATATTGTATATACTGAAACTCTGCCAAATCATTTACTAAAAGCTTCATACTCTCACACTTCAATATTTGTACTTTAACTTTCATATTCACTCTGATTAAGAGAGTTTAGTCTTTGTAAACAATCTAATCTTCATCTGGAAGATAGATTTTCTTGTGAGGGGATATCACAAGGGATTGGGAAGCACTTTGTGAAAGTGCAGGGAGTGAATAAGTGAGCTCCAGAAAACAAAGCACAAACATTGTACTGTGGCATTTTTAAGAAGCCCACGAAATTCTTGCTGAATAGTGGAAAATCTCAAGTGGTGACTTGAGGACTGGACGTAGGTCAAGTGGAGAGATCGAACCAGGATAAATTTTCTGAGTCTTCTTCTCTTTACTGTCTCCTTTACAGTTATTTGTTTATACTCTGTTTTACCATCACATATTGCTTTCTTCACCTTCTTGATATTTTGTAGAAAAATTTTATCTTCTCAATTCACCCCCTTGGGAAGCTAGCTAACCTAACAAGTGGTATCAGAGCCCGGATTCTCAATCAAAGGATCTCACAGTCCAGGAATTAAAATGGCTGGCTTTGGAGAAAGTATATTACCAGAAGGCAACAACGCAAATAGACCACCTGGCTTCAGTGGAGAACACTATGGGTACTGGAAGATGAGGATGCAAATATATCTCCAGTCAATTGATCTGGACATCTGGTCAGTCATTCAGAAAGGAGATTTTATCCCAATGGCTTTGGAAGATGATGGAAAATACAGAGAGAAGCCAGAAGCTGAATGGAATGAGGAAGATAGAAGAAGAGTCTTGCTAAATTTCAAGGTAAAACACTGTGTGGTCAGTGCTTTGAATCAAGACGAATTCTACAGAGTCTCCCAATGCTCCACTGCCAAGGAAATGTGGGACACTCTATAAATTGCTCATGAAGGAATAACTGAAGTCAAGGAAAATAGACTGAACACATGCATTGGGGAATATGAATGTTTCAGAATGGCAGAAGGAGAAACTGTGAAAGACCTACAAAAGAGATTCACTTTCATTGTGAATCAGCTAAAGAGCCTGGGAAAGGAGTACACTCAAATAGAGAAAGTTAGAAAGATCCTCAGAGCTCTCCCTCTGGAATGGTAACCCAAAGTAACAGAAATAGAGGAAGCCAAAGGAGAATCAATGGCCTCTGTCACAGCTCTCTTTAGCAGCCTCGAGGAATATGAAGAGAAAATGAAAGCTCTCAAGGAAGCTGGACAGGACAGAAAGAAGAAAGGCCTTGCTCTCAAAGTTGCTAAAGAAAAGGAAGAAGAATCTGACGATGGAGATTAGCTAGATGAAGAAACTCTGGCTATGATGGTCAGAAAATTCAGAAGATTCTACAGCAAGAAGAGAAATAAGGAAATCTTCAAGAAAGGAGCAGCTGGAGATAGCAAGAGAGAAGCAAAAGAGCCTGTGACTTGCTATGAGTGCAAAAAGCAAGGACATATCAAATGGGATTATCCACAATTCCTCAAGATGCAAGAGAAAGAAAAGAAAGCTGCAAACAAAGGCAAGAAGAAGAGAGCTTACATCTCATCAATATGGGGCAACAGCTCAGATGAAGAAGAAGATGATGAAAATGAAATTGCTAACATCTGTCTCATGGCACTTGCCTCTGAAGAAGCTGAAATCCCATGCAGCAGTGATCAAGAAGATGAGGTATATGAATCTGAACCTTCCTATTCTGAATTACTGGATGCATTTCATGAGTTGCATGATGAGTTTGTTAAAATTGCTAAAGAATTGAAGCAGGCTAAGAAAAAGATTAACAAACTAGAATCTCAACACATCATTTCTGAAACTGCTTCTCTACCTATTATTGAATATGTTTAATATAAATCATGCATTGAACTAAAGCAAACCAATGAATATCTAGTGAAAAGCATGTCTAGGCTTACTAGAGGTAAAGACATGTTGTTTGCTTTAATGTGAAGCCAAAGAATATCACAAGGAAAAGCCAGACTTGGCTATGATCCTTGTGCTGTAAAAGCAAAGATTAGGAAGAAAAATTAGAATGTATACATGAGACATTTTGTGCATGCTGATGAAAATAGAAAGAAAGATCATATGTCACATCACATTAAATCATATAATCAACCGAGGCATGCAAAACAAAAATATTATCTGCATTGTTTTCTACCTGCTTCTCAATCCAACAATCCCTTTACCACATGTCACTTTTGTAACAAAAAGGGACATATTTCTAGTTCATGTGCTTTAAAGAAAAATGAACTTGACAAGAAGGCTAAATGGGTTCCCAAAGGTACATCTGTATCTAGGGAAAAGACTACTGACAGAAAAGGACCCAAGCAGATTTGGGTACCTAAGAAGAAAACTTGAACTTTGTTTTGCAGGTCTATCGAAAAGCTAGAAAGAACAATAAATGGTATATGGACAGTGCCTTCTCAAGTCACATGACCGGTGATAAGGAGAAGTTCATCACCCTTAAAGATAAGAAAGGAGGAAAGGTGACCTTTGGAGGAGATCAATATGATAGATATGTTGGCATTGGCATTATGGGTAAGAACCCTGAAACTTCCATTGAAGAGGTGCTGCTTGTGATAGGCCTCAACCACAATCTGCTGAGTGTGAGCCAAACTTGTGATAAAAGAAACTGTGTACTGTTTGACTCAAAATTCTGCCTAGTCATCAGAAAAAGTGATCACAAAGTAATCCTCAAAGCTCAAAGGGATGGTAACTGCTATACTATTGATGTTGATGAACTTCCTCCCTTAGATTCTGTCTGCTTGATTAGTCAGGATAATGAAAGTTAGCTATGGCATAGAAGATTAGCTTATGTTAACATGAATCAACTTTCAAAACTGGTTAAAAATGAGTTAGTCACTGGCCTGCCAAAAATTGCTTTTGAAAAGGACAAAGAATGTGATGCATGCTTAAGAGGAAAACAAGCTAAATCTTCTTTTAAACCCAAAAATGTAGTCACCACAACTAGACCACTAGAACTACTGCATATGGATTTAATTGATCCATCTAGGGTAAAAAGCATTGGTGGAAATCTGTATGCGCTTGTAATTGTGGATGATTACTCTAGATTTACATGCACATTGTTTCTTTCCTCTAAAAGTGATACCTTTGATGCATTTGTATCCTTAGCCAAGAAAGTGCAAAATGAGAAAGGTATTTCCATTGTGTCTATCAGGTCAGATCATGGAAGAGAATTTAAGAACTTATACTTTTTGGAATATTGCAATGAGCATGGAATTGACCACAACTTCTCAGCCCCAAGAACTCCACAATAGAATGGAGTAATAGAAAGGAACAACAGAACAATTGGGGAGATGGCTAGAGCTATGCTGAATAAAAAGGAACTTTCTTAAGTATTTTAGGCTGATGCAATGAATACAGCAAGCTACATCATAAATAGAGCCTACATCAGACCAATCCTTGGGAAGACTCCTTATGAGCTGTACAAGGGAAGAAAGTCAAATCTGTCACATCTCCATGTGTTCGGCTGCAAATGCTTCATTCACAATAGTGGAAAGGAGAATCTGGGTAAGTTTGATGTCAAATCTGATGAAGGTATATTTCTGGGCTATTCTAGTAGAAGTAAGGCATATAGAGTCTTCAATAAAAAGTCTAAATTGGTTGAAGAATCTGTGCATGTAGTATTTATCGAAAATGAAACTGCTTCTAAACATGATACTTATGATTGTTTTATGTCTTGTATTTGATTTGTGTATTTTGAAGAACCTTGCTTAAATTTGTCTTTGCAAAGCAACATTTGATTAAATGAAAGAATTTCTCGGTTGTAATGATTTGTTCTTTGAATCTCTTCACATGATTTACTATATATGACATCTTTTGAAAATATAATGCATATGTTGAGGGGGAGCTTGTTAAAGCAAACCCAAGTACTAATCCATTTTGTAAGTTATTTTGTCATCATCAAAAAGGGGGAGAATGTTGAATCAAGAAGTTTTGATGATTTCAAATCAACCTTCAAGAGCTTGGAATAAAGATATCAAAGGTGCTCAAAAGGTTTCAAGTGAAGAAATCCTGGAGAAATCTGTGCAAAGTTTGTTATAGGATGTTTAGTTTTGTTTTCATTTGAGTAAAAGACTTTGATGTGGTGGAAAGAAGTTTTAAAACCTTGATTCTGTGTTAAATCATGAAATATTTGAAAAACAGCTATCAACAGACGAAGTTTAAGAGGTTAATACCAATCTGTCATAGTGAAAATTCGAACTTTAACTTTGGAAATTCGAATTTCGAGTTAAAACTGAATAAATCTGAAGAGATGCTTCTCTAACAGACAAATTTTGATTTTCCAAAATTTGAATTTTCATAAGTATTTGAAAGAAGCTTTTGGCAACAAACGAACTTTGGGTTTTGAAAATTCTAATTTCAGACAAACTGCAACTTATGAAAACTAAAGAAATTTGTCTGAAACAATGTCAAAGTTCATCTGAAATCAAGATTATATTGAGTTTCAAAATTGCTCATTGACAGACGAACTTTGAACATGAAAATTCAAATTTCAGAAACTAAGTTTGTGAGTCTGTTAAAGTGATATGTTGACATACGAATAACAATGTTTATAAATTCGAATGTTAAAGTAAGTCTGAAAAGAGGACTCTCTGACAGACAAACTTCACCCTTTGAAAATTTGAATTTTGAACTATATGAACTACTGAGCCTTTTAAACTAGCTACAGACAGATGAATTTTGGGGTTCCAAAATTCAAATTTCGAAGGCACTGTAGCAAATTGAAAACACTGTTCACACTTAACAGAAAAACTTTCTACTTGAAAATTCGTATGTCACAACATGGAAACATTTTCTAAGTTTCAAAATTCAAATTTTGCTTCATGAACAGACGAACTTCAATATTTCAACATTGGAAACTTTAACCTTCGGTTCTTGCAAAATTCGTCTGTTGACCAACCGAAATTCGAATTTCAGCATGTCAAAAGTATTAAATGTGGTTGGTTAACGGATAGTTTTTCAGAGTAACCATTGGATAACTTCTGCAACGGATAGATTTTGTCTCTAACGGATATTTGAAACCTAAATCTATAAATACAACATCATTTAAAGTTGGGGTTAACGATTTTTATATTGTATATACTGAAACTCTGCCAAATCATTTACTAAAAGCTTCATACTCTCACACTTCAATATTTGTACTTTAACTTTCATATTCACTCTGATTAAGAGAGTTTAGTCTTTGTAAACAATCTAATCTTCATCTGGAAGATAGATTTTCTTGTGAGGGGATATCACAAGGGATTGGGAAGCACTTTTTGAAAGTGCAGGGAGTGAATGAGTGAGCTCCAGAAAACAGAGCACAAGCGTTATACTGTGATATTTGCAAGAAGCCCACAAAATTTTTACTGAATAGTGGAAAATCTCAAGTGGTGACTTGAGGACTGGACGTAGGTCAAATGGAGAGACTGAACCAGGATAAATTTTAAGTCTTTTTCTCTTTACTGTCTCCTTTACGGTTATTTGTTTATACTCTATTTTACCATCACATATTGCTTTCTTCACCTTCTTGATATTTTGCAGAAAAATTTTATCTTCCCAATTCACCTCCCTCTTGGGAAGCCAGCTAACCTAACAATATTTTGCTCAAATATCATCGCAGATGGATCAGATGGAGTAAGAGCATGTTGAAGTTGAACATTTATAACTTTGGAAGGTATAGCTTTCAAAGGTGGAGATTGCAGAGATTGCTTCTATGCTTGTTCCATCTTCCAGCTTTCCTCTTTTTGTGATAATGGAGGCATTACTTGAGATTGTTCATTTTCTTCATGCTAGTTAGGTGAAGAGACTTTGATGAGAGTGTTATCTTCTGCAATCACAACCTCAGCGTCTTCTTCGATTTCTAAGAAATTATCCACAGTAATAAATGTCTCTTGAGATGTCCTTTCTTCCTCCATCCAAATTTTAGATTGTTCAATATCAATTTGCTCACCCCATAACTTGTTAATTTCTACAAGCATACTTTCCAACTTATCCAAACACTCGAAAGAAGCCATAAGAGATGTTAAGAACCTTGGCTCTAATACCAAATGATGTGAGAGGAGGAGGGAAAGGTTAGACAGAAGAGAGAAAGAAAAGGGAGAGCTCAAGAAAGAGAAGGACGAACTCAATAAGGGAGAAAAAGGAAGAACTTTGAAGGAGGGAGAGAGAATTCACTAAAACTATAACTCAAATTAATAATCAAAGTCTTGAATACAATTGAATAATAAGGCTCTTATTTATAGAGTTAAAATCCTAGTCCTACTAGAATTCTAAGATAAGATATATCTTTTTAAAATATCTTAAATCTAAATAAAAGATAAATCATAATTCAAATAATTAAATCCTATGAACAACTAAAAAAATAAAATCTAAATCCTAATAAATTCAAAATAAACTAAATTAAATCTAAAAGATAATCTAATATCTAATAAAATATTTTTATTTGAAATCTTAATTATCGAAAACTATCTGTTCTCCATCACAAAGAGATGTACTAGCTTCTTAATCCAATATTTATTAAATATGGTCAAATGGATTGATTAAAAGATGTTTCAATATATGATGAAAGTTTTATTTGTGTTTGGGGACATGATCATGGTGCATATGTGACAATAAAACACATGAATTTATACAGAGGTATCAGATTGTTGTATAAGGGGAAAAACACTTGAGAATTCAGGTATAAGATAAAAGAACTCACAAGTTGTAACACCCTATGACCAAAGACCCAAAAACACACCGAAAAGGAGACAAAACACCACAAATTATAGAAACAAAGGATGGCGATGTGGCTTGTTACAGTGATGCCGCATCATGAGAGCTCTTAGGTTTAAAAGGAAAAGAAATAGCGAAGTATGGCGTTATGATGCTCAATGCTAATATGATAAACAAATTATTGATATCCTGAACAAAATTCTGATGCACATAACTTCTTCCTCCGATCTCCAATTAACCCGATTCCAACTCCTATAGGTTACATTAATCCATCTCTAACTATAAACACCAACCATATTTCAATGCCCCTCCATAGGGATGTTTTGGATGTCCAAGAATAAAATTATTAGTTTTTAACCAAAACTTAGCACTTGAGCCTCCAAATGCCAAACCAAAATGCTAATGCCTGAACTAACACCTGACATATGTTCTAAATACCCTCAAGACTATGTTTAGAGTGATCTTATTATAAGGAAACCATTCCAGTAGAATTTGATCCTATTAGCACCACAATACCACAAATAGGTTATGTACCCATTTTACCACAACACCACCAAAATGGACATCCACATGAGACTTTAGACTAATAGGGCAACATACAATATAAACAAACACATCCTGACCCAACCTGAGGTCTTCAATCATCACACATATAAGTCATTCACATTCATGAAGACTCACACATAGGCCACCCATTGCCTAGGGGCCAACTCACTATGACAACAAAGGGCCACAAAGTCAAACATACCAGAACCATCACTACAACAATCCTTTCAAAAATGACAAGATGATTTAGACTACCAGCTCAAACATACACACTACCATACATTGACCCAACATACACCTCTAAACCTAAGGTAGTCTTATTCAACATTGAGGTCAAGTCACATAGGTAATACATGAGGGACAAGAATACACAGGTAGTCCCTAAGAAACACTTGCATAACAATTACATATGGCACTAAGTAGTGTCCTACACTTGGTACAATACTAAATAATACATGTGTAACACATACCAACATAAGTACTCCGGTTTCCCGCATGTCCCCAAGGGGACATATCTGTCTTTGTTACTCCTTGCTAGAGCTAGATCCCATTCATGTACATGTTTTTCCCATGAGGGGTAAGACAAACGTCCTAGTAACTTAGGAAAATATAGCAACTACACATAACCAAGCAATATATATATGCAATGAGATGTGATGCAAATGAATGTCCCCCAACATACATAGCTAGAACCACGAGCTAATCACCATCACAAGGTATACCCAACAAGTGATTCCCTTCCAACAACCAATGAAGACTGATTTTGTGACATCACTAAGCTCTTCACGCACTAGTATGACCCGACCAAAAGCTGCACTAATAATTAGACTATGGTTCTCCTCCTTTTAGGCCACTCGAATTGGTTGTGAATTAGGGATTGTGCATCCTCAATCCACCACCACCTGACTCTCCTAGCTATAGGAAGATGATTTAGTGGTAGGGATATACATATATCAACCTCACCCCTTAGACAAGAGACCTCACATGTTCCATGAGTGGATTAGTATACCACATGGTATCATATACATCATCACCCAAACCAACCAATGTCATATGCATACCAAAGTGATTATGCTTCTCATGTTGTCATATTCTATGCACACATGTATATTTTCATCATTATCATCAGCATACTAACATATTATCTCAATGGTAGGGATGCTAGTATATCATATGCTACAAATCAATATATAATCACATGAATCATATGCATAAAACAATGAGAGAGTTTACCATTTCCATCAGTAGTCGTGTCATGGGACATATCATGATATGAAAGAAACAAACATATATATATAGATATGAAATCTACATCACACAAAACATACACCCCAGTTACCTCGGATTGTCCACACGCACACAAGGGAATTGGCAGGCTGTTGAAGTATCAAGACTGAATGTAAAGATTCCGAATCACTTCTCGGGATGCCATAACTTCCAAACCAAATTCTTGAATACTACAATACCATAATATCTTCAATTAACACAGTATACATATATTCTAATAACTCATAATTTAACCAACCAAGCTTAAGGATGATAAACCTATGGTTCCAATAGCACAAACATACATCAATGAGCCTTAAACACTCATCCAAACCATAATCAATCATAAAAATCTCATATTCCAAGCTTCCTTAACTAATTTAAGGCTAGGGTTTAACACAAACCATTCATAATCTCTTCAAAACTCATATCCATGCCTTAGGAACACCAAATAATAACTTTACAACACATCTACAACCAATTTAATTGGTAGAAACATCAATCAAATCAACATCATCATACCCCCACAAATTTTAACCAAAAATTTTGAAGAAAAGAGAGGAGAAGAGAAAATGAGCCATTTACCACACCAAATTTGAGCTCTCTAAGTCAGAAAAATAAGCCCCCAAGTTGAATTGTTGAAGCCCTAGCAGAGAAAATCTTCTTCCTCTTTGTTTTCTTCTTTCTTAGCCAATTGGTTCACGCCTAAATTTATCAAAGTTTTACGTCTTGTGCTGCGGTGCATGATAAGTTTGCTGCAGTGCGAGACCTTTCTTTTCCAAAAATTTTAAGGCCCTCTATCTTTCTTACTATAGCGACTCTTTCCTTAGTTGCAGTGTGGTATGCTTCTATCACTTTCTCTTGAGTTTCGCTCCCTTTTGCCCTTCCTTTGGTCCTTGTTCCACCAGTACTGAATAATTCAAAAGGCATACTTATTAGCTTGTTACAATGTTTAGGATAATATAATGGGGGTTGTTATATAAGTTATGTCAAATATAATTCATATAATATACTGAAAATTGAAAAATTTGTCTTAGCCTTCTTTTGAGGTTACCATAAAACTAAACAAGGAAAATAATGAACATTTAACAAACATTTTTTTTTGTTTTTTAACAAACTTTTGTTAATAAAACTATTGACATTCACTACAACAAAATTGGGAATAGTTCGCATTTATTTTTTACTTTTATTGGCATTTTATAAATGTCAACTCTTTCAGTGCTAATAAAAAGGGGTGCTAAAGTCCGTGTTTCTATCAGAAACGGCATCTTTTCTTCTTTTTTTTTTCTTAAAAGGCTTTTGTTGGCATTTATTTAATAAATGTTAATAAATCCCAACAAAAGCCAATATTTTTTCCAAAAAAAAAATATACAATTATATATATATGTTACTCTATTAAACCTATTGACAAAAAACTTATCACATTAAAAATTATACATCTTAACAATTCAATTATAACAAAAAAAATTACAATAAAGAGATTAACTATAGAAAAACACACGAATATTAACTATATGAAGTACAAGGTTTATAAAGTTTCTTGAGGCTTATCTTTTGGACAATTCTTCCACATTGACACTCATCCAATATCTCCTCTCAAAAGATAAATCATTTAGCAAGCATAAAAGCTATCAGTAAATAAATATCCAGAGCATATTAGATAGGAAGATAACAAATCTATTGAAGGAATAAATGAACATCTATAAAATAGGAGGATAAATAAACAACTTTATTTATCAGACTTCTCTCCAATTATATATCAAACTCATAAAAAATAACTCTAATTATATATCAAACTATCGTATTCAGAAGGACAACAATCAAGTCATCTTGTACATACTCAACAAGATTTTGGTAGAAATAAAAATATTCCAATGATAGCTTCATGGGAGAGAAATCAAATATTAAGATGAAAACTTTAATAGATTTATTTACTAGTCCAATTGATCCAAATTCCATGGCCTTCTTTTGGTATATTCAGACTCAACATATTCAAAACAACATATTCAATGGCCTTTATAGAGAATCCCATACTTCCTAACCTAGCATGCAATATGGCTCAGAAATATACAAGTAAGCTAATACAGAGGAAAAAGCTTGCCTTTAATTGTTCATGTAATCGCTTTTGTACCTCCATCTGCAGCTTTAGTACTTCAGTAATTTGCATCCCTCTGAAAGTAAAGGGATAAAAGCCCACTAGTAACTTCTCTAATTTATACCATGACTCATGAAACAACCAAAATATTAAAATGCATAAATACATGCTTTCCACTAAGATACTTTTAGAGGCACTAAGCATATAGAAATATCTTTCACTTTCAATATTGTAAAAACTAGCTTAAATTTGACTCAGCTATGATAAAAGCAAATCAGATGGATGATGTTTAGCTAAATGCATACTAGGAACAATCATAATTGTTTTTTTTTTCATTGGCCTTCATAAACAAGTACAGGCTGTCATAATTCATCCATCAACCTGTTTAAGTATGAGAATCAAAAGCAAGAGTAGTCATATTCATGATGAACCATCTAGATTGGAAAACATATCCCTTGTTTCTTTCTTGTCGGCTTTTTTCCCTGGCATTAACAAAATAAAAAGGTATCACCAAGCAAATCTTGGGGAACATTCCACAACAGTACGATTAAGAAAAATAGAACTTAAAAGTAATCATCCTAATGGGCTTAGAACAACCAATTAAAATACAGTAAAAATTATATTCATTATTGTTTGAAACTAGAAGTAGAGTTAGATTGGCCAACCATCAGATGAGGAGTCAGGGAGGTATTTAGCAAGTCGATATTTCTGGATGCATTAGACAATCCAAGTGAATAAAAATTACTGGCAGAGCATAACCATTATGGAAATCAACTCTGAAATGCACATTACTTACAGATGGCTTTTGACGTGATATATTGTTAAGCCTTGTACACCGATCACTCTGAGGACACCTTTAGGTGTGGCACTTGGCAAAAGATTATTAAAAATTTAGATTCTATTATAAGGTATGTAATTTCGTGCATGGATCTTGATCCAACATTTAGGAGATCAAGCCAACAGATTTGACAAACATCTGATACACGTGTAAACTGATCTCACATTATACCTTTTAATGTCTAATGCATCTTACACAGAAAATTTTAACCCTTTCAAAGTGTCATTGAGTAGCCATGCTCATCCAATAAATTTTTGTGAAAAGAGTTACATATATACACAAATTCACAAATATATATATATATAGAGAGAGAGAGAGAGAGGTAAATAAAATATGAATAGATGCTAACAGCTGATAAATCTCAAGTAATGAATGTAAATTGATGGCAACAAGGCAATCTAGTTTATTTAGGTTCTAAACAGGCTTGACATTCTACAATTAAACACATCTTTATTGGGTGGGAGAAACCTTTTCCACTCTCCAGGTAACTAAATATAGTTAATGAAACTCACGCGCGATCAGGTCCACCAAGCTGTGCCACAGCATCAACAAAGCGTTCATGGAGCTCATGTGTCCAGCGTAGACGTTGCTTTGAGCTCAGATTGGGGTTGTTTGTGAGACTGTTCCCTCCATTGACTAGGTCCATTGTACTGCCACCACAATTAAACTATTGACCATGCACCGATGAGTTACTACCAAGTAGACTTAAACCGGGGACACCATTTGGTTGATACATTTGTCATTTATCTGACAGAAATAAAATATAAATCAGTAAAATAAAGTATGTGAATTATTGATACAAGTAGACAAAAGTAGGTCAACGAGAAATTTGGGATCAAATATCCACACACAGACTTATCTTAAACCAGTGTTCAAGCATGATTTTATATATGACTTTGTTGGACTTCAAACCCAGGCTCTTCAAAATTGAAAAAATATATGCCACTGGTCTGATGGCTTCAATTAAAGCAGCGGTCCGATGAAGGCAGTGAGTCAAACCAGATTTGAAACGAGAGTCGGCCATAGTTTGAAACTAGATCCAGTTCGAGATAGTGAGAGTCAGTGATATTTTTCTGGAAGCTAATAGGAGATTTTGTCCAAACTCATCACCGTGACCAAATCTGTGGCAACGATAGGAAACGGAGGAGACGAACCACATCTGAAAAGGGTGGTGAGAGAGGACATCCGACCGTGGGGCAGAGAGTAAAGAGGGAGATGAGAGAGGACTGTCTGGTTGTAAGGCAAATAGTGAAGAGGGAAGCACGAGAGTAGCTAGAGTTCGTGAGGCAGAGTATACGAATGAAGACGCAGATGCAGATCTGAAAAGCAAAGGAAGTAGAGGCAAATTTGAAAAGGAAAGAAAGACAAAAGTAACTGTTCGATTAATTTTAATCAATGACTGAAATTTTTTATTTTGTGTCTTATATTTTTTAAGATAAAATTAATAAAACATTTTCTCAGTATTTCTTATAGAAACGCTATCTAGATGCCATACTCTAGATGGCATTTCTTATAGATGCCATTAAGTATGACTTTTAGTTAACGTTTCTAAAACAAATGTCAACTAAAGTTTTATTTTATTGGCATTTATAAAACAAATGCTAACTAAAAAATTTTTATTGGATTTTTTTAATAAACGTGGAGCACCAATAAAATGTTTTCTTGGTATAGTGATTACTAAAATAGCAATAAATTGTTTAGATGTGCTAGGCTTAGTCTCTGTCTCTGTATGATTATATCAAATTTATAAAAATAAATAAATAAATAAATACACAAAAAAGACAAGAAAAGAGAGCAAGAAGCAAGAATTGAAAAGTAAACTATGTCATATGTCATAATCATTCATCCAACATAAGAGTATGTGTATATATATATATAAAGGGAATAGAGAACCCTAATGATTCTAATAAACACAAAATCATTATACAATAATTATAATAATTAAATAATCAAAGTGATAGAGTCAATCTAAATAGAATAGAAAACTACACTAAATAGAAATTTTCTATTAGATTACATTAAAACTTGATCTTTGAGCTAGTAATTCAAATCAATAAGATAACATCACTATTGAATTAAAAATAATAAAAATATTCGCGGCCTAAGGATTTAGAACATATTAATCATGAAAATTTGCTTCATCATTGATCTATTACAAAAGTTAAGATAAAAATTTTAAAATTTGCAAGCAAAAGTTGTTCATTTTCCGATGGGCCCAAGTAAGGGATAAGGTATTTTTAGCCAACAAATAAGGGATAAATTTTATGTTGCACTGATATGATATATTTGGATATGGTACTCATACCATATTTTATGATATATATCATATATAAATCCTTAAGTTTTAAAATAACTAAAATCTTTATCTTTAATTTTTCCTCTTCAAAAAGTTTTAAAATAACTTAAATCTTATAGGAAATTCAATTTTTTGTTTTTTAATTTAGATATCGTTATAATACTTTAAAATACATATTTAAAGCTCAAATCTTTTTTACATTTTTTATGTAAAAAAGCTAATAGAAAATACTTTAAAATACATATTTAAAGCTCAAATATATATTTAAATTTTATATAAATATTTCTCATACCTGTATTTTAAGATTTTAAAATTTTTTGTATCATACGTGTTCTATCACATCATACTCGATACACGTACTCATATTTATGCATTATAGGATAAATTAAGGCAATCAAAATTGCAATTCAAATGCATCTTATATCTTTCCAGATTTATCAATCCAAGTATTGTACAAAAAAAGTAGGTGTGGTATATCAAATTTTAATTAAAAGATAAAAATTCATAAAAAAAAACTAATATTATAATAACAAAATTCAGATATAATCTCTTATATATATCAAATAATTTCACGATCTAATCGTTTGCAAAAAAAAACACTTTAAAATATTGTAGATATTCATTTAAATTTTTTAAAAAAATTAAAAATAAAAAATAGTTTCTGATTATTTTTAGTAGAGTAGCTTCTGAAAAAAAAAAAGATGCAGCAAACACAGGCAAAAATAACAAACTTTGACGCTAAAAAAGTATCAAGGTGTGCTTGCCTCACTATACATAGCTGTAAAAGTTGATTTTTCAAAAATAAAAAAAAATACAAATAATTTCTACTTTTCACAAAATCTTAAAATAATTAATTACTTTTTTAAACCATATGAAAATCACTTTGCTGCATCTATATGTATAAAAAGGTCTATGTTTTAAGTTTCGTATGCCACTGATTTGGAGTTAATTGGAGCTATATAATAGGAGATATGAAGTTTTTCCCAAAACTGTTCCAGTAAGAGTCAAATTCTGACCCTTCATGACTTAAGTTAAAGTTGTGCCCTGTGTAAGTGAAATAAATGTATAAGAAAAATATGTCAATAAGTATACATGTAGAGCTTTAAAATGACATAGATTATTCATAGTTTGGAACAGAATAGAAGGAAATATAATTTTTCAAAGTTGAGGTCAGAAAACTGGAACATAGCAAATTGACCAAATGAACAGTAACAGTCCACGAAATTACTGTATAAATTGGCCCAATGATGTTACTGTTTTACATTTTTCCCATGTAGATCTGAATTTAAGATAAATTTAGAGACTTGAATCACCTCAAGATAAATTTTCTAGATTTAGTTATGACTTTTCAAAGTTTGTCGGGTAAAATAAAATTTGCCAAATGAACAGTACCCTGAATTTTGAAAAATTCTGATTTTATCATATTATGATTTTAGTCTCTAATCGATGATGAAAGACATCTAAAATGATCTAATACATGGGAAATGGGCCCTAACATAAGGTGTTACACATACGTTTAAAAGATCATAAACATGTCAGCCCTTAATCATACACATGCATACATTCATATATATATATACATACACACACCCACTAATGTGACACATATAAATACTATCACGCATTTTATATAAAATTTAATAATAAAAATATGAAAACTATATATATAATGGATTCCTAATAAATCTCGTTAAACGTAAATATCTGTAAGTTTGTTATAAAAAATCTTAAAACAATTCAAACGATAAAAAAAATTTGTAGAAAGCAATTTCAAATGTCAGGTAGGTGAATTTTGGATTCGAACCCTATTATGCTAAAAGAAACAAGAATCACATCCCCGAAGGGTTTCCTTCAATCTCAAAGGCCCACTAGTTCGCTCTAGGAAGTTCCTCTTCTTTAAAATGTTGTACTCAAACTCATCACGATCTAATCAAAACTCATACCTAAACTTCAATAACACAAATCACACCTTGATAATCCCTTTATACACATTTCAATCAGTGGGAATCAACCAGAAATGGACTCCCATGCATACTCGCGAAAAATCAACGCAAAATCGAAGAGAAAGAGGAAGAAGAAGGGTGTAGATCCACATACCAACTGAGCATCGAGCTTTTAGGGTCTCAATATTGCTTCCCAAGGTCGAAGATTTGTTGCCCTTGCAAAGAATCCTCCGTATCCCTTCATTTTCCTTTTCTTTCATCCGATTGGTGCTTGTCCGTTTTACATTTGCCATGGCGCAAAGTGCTCTTCGGCCTAGAAAATTTTGAAATATCTCAAGTGTGTCTTAGCTGCGGCAGCCTTGCACCGAACCGCAATGTAACCCTTCTATGTCTCCATTATCAAATTTGTCTCACTTGGATCCTTTCTCCAGTCTTGGTTCATCCGATCCTGTACACATCTTCAAGTTTACTTCCTATTAGCTCGAGACTATGTTCCGGGTAGTATAATAAGGATTGTTACACCTATCATCACTGCAACCAACATGACTGAAGCATAGCTATGGCTTCCCTCATAGTTTATCATTGATGCCAGCATCCTCGGTGACAAGGAGAACGATAAAATCGAATAGGTTCAATAGTGACTTGGAACTCACTTGTGGAGTCGGTGATGAGATCAATAGAGACTAAGAGTAGTTGTAGCGATGTCGATGAGGACTTCTTCACTACCTTGACTCGTCAGCTAAGTCAATTGTCCCTTACTAGAACTCTAAAGCTCACCGTCTCCATCTATTGCAACTAGATCAGCAACGTTCAAAACATGTGCAAGAATATTTGTACTTTCATCTAGATTTGTGTTTCCTTTTGCTTTGCCATTGACAATCTATGCTTTTCTATTGGGATCTATGCGTTCATATTCATCAATGATCATTTGAACCAATCGTATTTGCGATCTCATTGAGAGTTTGAGGTTTATGACAGGGTTGACGATGAGATTCACACCAGATCTGGTAAGCATCTGGAATTAATTTTGCCGTGTTGCAATCATTTTACTGTAATTTTTGGAGTTGTACTGTTTTTTCTCTATTATAATTTTTGGCAAAAGATTTCTTCATGCTTCTCTTCATTGTGATTTGCAATGAGGATCTAGTTATGTGTTTTGTTTTTTGTCTAGTTTGTTTTTTTAATAGAAAAGGACCTTTTTGTTGACGGTTTTACAAAACAACCACCAACAAAGGATCTATTTTAAAAAAAAAAAAAGAGTGACTTTCCTTTGTGGTCCAATTTTAACCATCAAGGAACCCTTTTTTTTGGCATAATGAGACAAAAGAACTCACAAGTTATGTTAAATATAATTAATATAATATACTGAAAATTGAAAAATCCGTCTCAACGTACTTTTGAGGTTACCGTAAAACTAAACAAGGAAAATAATGAATATTTTTAACAAACATTTTTAGTTTTTTTTTTAACGAACTTTTGCTAATAAAACTATTGAATAAATTGTTTGGATGTGCTAGGCTTAGTCTCTGAGTATCTGTATGATTATATCAAATTTATAAAACTAAATAAATAAATGCACAAATAAGACAGGAAAAGAGAGCAAGAAGCAAGAATTGAAAGTAAACTGTTTTGAAATATTGTAGATATTCATTTAAATTTTTTAAAATAAAAAAAATAAAAAAAACTGTTTTCTGATTATTTTTAGTGGAGTAACTTTTGAAAAAAAAAATAGATGCAGCAAAGAACAAAAATAACAAACTTTGACACTAAAAAAATATCAGGAAATGCTTGCCTCACTATACATAATTGTAAAAAATGATTTTTTAAAAACAAAAAATCACAAAATAATTTCTAATTTTCACAAAATCTCAAAATAATTAATTACTTTTTTAAACCATATGAAAATCACTTTTTAAAAGATCATAAACCTGCCAGCCCTTAATCATACTCATCCATACATTCATATATGTATATATACTCACTCACTTATGTGACACATAAATACTATCACATATTTTATATAAAATTTAATATGAAAACTACATATATAATGGATTCCTAACAAATCTCGTTAAACGTAAATATCTGTAAGTTTTTTATAAAAAAATCTTAAAACAATGCAAACGATAAAAAGAAAAAATCTAAAAAGCAATTTCAAATGTTAGGTAGGTGAATTGTGGATTCTAACCCTAATATGCCAAACGAAATAAGAATCACGGCCCTGAAGGATTTCCCTCATTCTCAAAGGCCCACTGGTTCGCTCTACGAAGTTCCTCTTCTTCCTTAGGAGTGTAGTCATTCTTTTCGTTAAAAATCTCGCGAACCTCCTCGACGCTTTTGAACTTAATCCGATCCGCCGCACTCTGACAAGTCAGATCAAGCAAGCCCTCGATTTCCAAATAGTTCGCCGCAAGTATAAGCCTGAACAGCGACGTCCAGTCCACTGGCACAAACTCTGCGTCCCATCTCTCCAGTTCCGCCTCGCCGGAGACTTGATCTTCAGCCTTGGCCGCCTCGTGATCGGCATGCTTCTTGCAGTACTCCATCACTTTTACCAACATTGCGGCGTCCAGATTCAGTGGGATTTTGCCGGATACGCAATCATCGTCGACCATTCGCTTCAGTTGCTTCGATTGCATCGCGGCATTAACGGTCATCTGAAACTCATCGCCGTTGCGGCTTACCACTATTATATGTTGATTGGCGGATGACGACATTGTCGATCGGTTGTCAAAGATAGCTCCTCTGAATCTGAATCTAATTGCTATGTCTCAGAGTGGGAGGAAGAATTCTGAATCACAATTGTTCGTGCCGTCCCTTATTTGTAGTAATTGGTCGGAGTTCTACTTGGAGATGAACTTTTCCAAGATAAAGATAAATTACAAATTACAAATATTTAAATTTAAAATAACAAACTTTTCTTGAGATTCATCATAAGGACTCAAAAAGATTTTTTCATAAAATAATTTATTATAATGATTACTTATATAAGAGATTAACCCAATAATAATAATAATAATAATAATATTTTTTTTATTATTATTATTTTAACTATATCTTGTAGCAATAAATTTCAAGGATATCGGATAGTTATTAACTTATTATTCAAAAGAAATATATATATTCAATCTCAGTTAAGGTTGCGATGCCAAAAGCGCTAATCACGCCCATCAAATTTATTGGATTGAATAGCCAGATAGGGATTAAAAAACCAATACTTTTGCCATATAAATAAAAAAGAATATACTGTGTAATAATACATAATATTTAGGTATAAAAAAATAATACATAATATTTAAAAGAATATAATATAATATTAAATCAATCAGATTAAATTTGATTCGTTGTAATCTTTTTTTTAAAAAATAGATCATAATCAACTGTGTTTATCCGATCTCAAATTAATTAATTTGCAGATCAAATCAATTAATAGATATTAGACTGATAAGCTTTTTAGTTTCAAACAAACAATTTAATATCAATTAATTTGTCAAATTAATCAAATCAATCACATTAAATTTAAATAAATAATCGTTAGTATTTAGAAACATATAAGATTGATACTTTTAAGGGCTAAAAAATATAGGGAAATATATGAAAAATATTTTTTAATTTAAATTTGATACTTTTTAAGTAAAAAAAATATATCTAAGATTGATTTTATTAAATTCTACTCAGATTAAAATTTAACACATGCTATATAATTATTCTTTTTTTTTAATTATAAAAGTTTAGAAGAGTTGGTTCAAGTAGCTAGCAAGCTCAAGCAAATCTCAAGGCTTATAGAGTAGAGTGCTCACAAAATCACTTACAAATACTTACATAATACCACCAATGAAGCCCTCACGTTGGTATCACATATATAATTATTCTAATCTATTTATTACATATTATAAAGTAGAGATCAAAAGCACGATATATAGTAATTTTAAGCATCCAAATCTAGCCTTATATATTCTAAATAATATTTATTTTATTATATATGATTTCATTTTTAAAAAATAGGATAAATATGGAAATGAAAATCATATATATTTGTGAAAACAAAATCATGATTTGATTGTTTAGGTCTACATTAATTATTATTTAGTGAGATCTATATAAATCCTTATTATGTAAAATAGAGGTCAAAATTACGATGTGTCACGATTTTAGGTCTCCATGTTATCATGCTAATAGTGAAAAAATCTGACTTGATATATTCTAAATAATATTTATTTTCTTATATATGTTTTATTTTTCTTTTCTTTCAAATTAGATAATAAACATAGAAATAAAAATCATATATATTTATGAAAAAATCACAATTTGGTTGTTTAGGTCTATATTAGTCATATACAGTGAGATTTATATAAATTCATCTTATGAGAGTCTTTTTATACCATTATGAGATCGTTTACAGTTATGAAAATACCTTCGAAAGTAAGATTTCATCGCAGTGAAAGTTGTTATGATTAACATCATTAATTTTAAAATAATGAAATGAATTTGAAATTTTTATTAATTTATTTTAGAATTTAATGAAATATCTCAAGCATCATTGAGGTGCAATATATATATCTTTGTATGAAAATTAATCATTGTATTACTAATTTGAATCAATATATATTGATCATTGTAGATCCCATCAACGATTTTGGAGAGAAAACTTATTTTTCAAAATTATCCCTATGAAATGCTTTGTATATATGAATCATTGTAGGTCTACATTAGTCATTATTTAGTGAGATCTATATAAATCCATATAATATGAGTCTTTTTGCACCATCATAAGTATGGAAACACCATTGAAAGTAAGATTCCATCGCATTGAAAGTTGTTATTGTAACATCCCCGTATGATTTACAGTTTGACTAAAGGAAAATTGGAATTCAAGTGGTTAAAATTCAATTCAAAGAATTATGATAAGTAATTTAGTGTAACCCAATGACCTCTCATATGCTGAACTTTGTTGAAAAGGTTTTGAAAGTGTTTTAAAGTGGTTTAATTGAGCGTTGGTTATAGAAATTGCGATATAGTATTTTCTCTCTGATGAAAACTGCACAAATTTAGATTTTTGGAAGTTTGGGGGCCAAATGACATCATTTTGAAGTGAGATTTCTTGCATTGAAAAATAGACATCTCGAGCTTTCCAAAGAGTGCTTATTTGATATTTTTTAAGCCTTGTACCTCAAGTTATGGGTTTTAGAAGTTGGTACTCATGTACAAGAAAATTTTCCACATAGAGCTGACCATGGCCACTGCAGCAAACAGTGGAGCCGCTACGAGAGTCACAAAAATTTTATAACGAGGCCTTGAAATAGATTAGAAATAAGGGTTTAAAGTGGGGACTGGAGGAGTATACCAGCCAGCAATGTTCTAAATCTTTTGGGGACATTTTCAAGTGATTTTATCTCCAAATCATTGAGGTAAGACAATCCCTAGATCTCTCTCTTCCTTATCTCTGAATTTCAAAGTTGGATGTTTGGCTTTTTTATGTGTATGAGGATATGGCTGAGCTAGGGTTTTGAATTTCTTGATGGGTTTTGGTAGATAAACATGGTATAAGCTAGCAGTAATGTTGGGCTGATCTTCAATGGTGGATTTTTGAAGTTTAGGCTTGTGATTTTGAATTTGGCATGAACTCTAATTGGATGGTTTGGCAAACCTGAAAATGCAAGATAATGGATCATGAAATTTTTATAATATGCTTCATTAGACTATAAAGGTTGTGTATGTCAAGTTTAGTAGGATTTAAACTTGATTTGCTATATAAACAACTTACTAAAAAATGTAACTCTTAAAGGTTATTGGTAAATTGTGAACTTTGGAAAGGATAGTAATTCATGTTTGTGAGCCATGAAACTTTATATTTAGCTTTTTGGCATGATGAATGATGATATATGGATAGTTTCAAGATGTTTGGTTGTTGTGTGCTTCATGAAGTACTAGCTTGATGTTTTGATTCAACAAGATTTCTCTTGTATGTTTAAAGTAAATGAAAGTTCTTTGGATGCTTGGGTAACCCTTAGGAGTTTATTTAGCAGTGGTGTTGTGTTGAAGTAGTTAGGAAAGTAAAATTCGTGGTTTTGGGACTCCTAATGGTTTCTCGTGACATTACTTGGAAGTGTATAGTACCACTCTTGCTATTTCAACTTGAAGAGTTGTATCCTAAGCTCTTAGCAATCTCAAATTTGAATGGCTTGCCCCAAAGTTGGTTTTTGCTTTTGGTCGGGTTGAGGTTGATGACTTTATTGGTTTTGGACTTAATCACCATGTTTGACACTTGTAGCTCTATTTACAATTTATTAGGGCATGTTGGGCCAGTTTGGTTAATTATTGTTATCCCTCTTCTGTATGTAGCTTGGACTATATGACGACTTGCCATGGCAACTTGTAGTTTTTGGACAATTTGAGGTAACTGAGAAGTAAATTTTATTTACCATATATGTTTTGAACTTTTCATATCATGATATATACTTTTATGTCATGGCTAGTAAGTTTTTCTTGACCCCCTTTATTCTTTTGAAAGCTATGACAAGATAATGGAAATGACTAGTTATATGTCTATACATATAAATGTAAGTATGTTAGAATTTAACAAAAGATTATTGTGCATTGCCTTATCCTTATCTTGTGAAAAGATACCATGTTAGTGTGATGATAATACTGATGATAATAATGATGATGATGAAAGAGAATAGTTAATATACATGTGTACACCTATGAGCATGTGATTAGTAGTTTGGCATAAGGTTTAATGTGCATCCCAATACTTAGTTTCATATGATATAAATGCTAGCATGATGATAATGATAATGTGTATTATATGATGGCATGTAAGCATAACACACGTGCATTTCACTACATTATGCATGGTTGAGCATATGTTGGTTGGGTGATGATGTCGATGAAATACCATGTGGTATGTCAATATGCTAAATAGCAACGAGGTCTTGTACTTAGGTGCTGCGACTTATGATATAGGTGTTAGTTTTGCTAGCTTCCCAAGAGGGGGGTGAATTGGAAAGTTTGAAATTTTTCAGCGAAATGAAAAGAAAGTAGTGAAAGCAAAAGTTGCAAAAAAATCAGAGTGCAAAATGTAATAAGGCAATAAGCAAGGTATAAGAAGAGGGACACAAAGAATTATCCTAGTTCGGTCTCTTCCTCTTGACCTATGTCTAGTCCTCAAGCTAATACTTGAGATTTTCAACTATCTTACAAGAATTCAGTGGGTTCCATACAATGCCACAGTACAACTTTATGCTCTGTTTCAAGAGCTTACAGTTTCACTCTCTGCATTCTACCTAAGTGCTTCCCAAATCCCTTGTGAAGTCCACTCACAAGAAAATCTTTCTTCTAGATAAAGATAAGATTGTTTACAATAAGAGAAACTCTCTAATACAGAGTATGTTTGACAGTTAAAGAGCAATAAATGAGGTGTGTGAGAGTAGAAGGCTTTGACTAAAGAATTTGACAGAGTTTCAGTATATAGAACGTGAAATTGTTACCCATACCTTCAAATTAAGTTCTATTTATAGATTTATGTCTTAACTATACGTTAGAAACAAGATCTAGCCATTAGAGACATTACCCAACAAGTACTCTGCAAAACTATCCATTCACCAACTGCATTTAATGTGTCTGACATCCAAAGTTCAAATTTTGGGGTGTTAACAGACGAATTTCATAGAGACCATATGTTAAGGACTTTAACGTTGAACTTCAAAGTTTATCTGTTCAAAGGTGAAATTTGAGTTTTTATCTTGACAAATATTTTCCATGTTGGATCAGACGAATTTTCAAGTTTAAAGTTCTTCTCATAAGTGTGAACAGTTATTCCATATTGCTACAATGCACTCGAAGTTTGAATTTTAGGGTCCAAAATTCGTCTGTTAGTGAGCAACTTAATATGGCACAAAAGTTTTTCTTTTCGAAATTTGAATTTTGAGCCTTCAAAGTTCGTTTATCAGAGAGTCCTCTTTTTAGACTTATATGCTTTCATTCTAAAGTTCGAATTTCTAACGATCAAAGTTTGTCTGTCAGAGGGACATCTGATCAGACTTGTATGCTTTCATTCTAGAGTTCAAATTCTCAAAACTAAAGTTTGTCTATCAGAGAGACGGATTTAGAACTCTTTTTGCACTCCACTTTCAGATGAACTTTAACATATCTTCAGACGAATTTTTCATTTTTCATAAATTATGCTTTACTTGAAATTCAAATTTTAACAGTTTGAAATTCGTCTGTTAGTGAGTATTTTTCAAGGCAACAATGAGGTTTAACAGTTCAAAAATTAGTCTGTTAGTGAGTATTTTTCAAATATTTCATAAGTTAACATAGGATTGTTGAAAAACACATTTTAAAAACTTTTGGGTGAATGATCAAAGCCTTTTACTGAAGTGCATATAGTGGGAAATCCTACAAACTAATCTTGTACTCATTTCTTTCTGAATTTTTTCACTTGAAATCTCTTGTACCAGTTGTTTGGAATAATCAAAACACTGATTCAACATTCTCCCCCTTTTTGATGACGACAAAACAACTTGCAAACTGGATTAGTATTTGGGTATGCTTCTAAGAGCTTCCCCTTAACATATGCAATAAAGTTTCAAAAGTAAGTGCAGCAAAAATAGCAGATTAGAAGAAGATAAGGAATCTCATTATATTGATTCATTAAAGGTTCAGTACAAGGATATGATATTGCAAACATAGAATTTCAAAGCAAGATAGTTACATCATTACAAGAGATACAAAAAGTATTAACAAGCAGTACAAGTAAATCCAACCAATCCTAGGATCTAATCAATTCTTCTTGGCCTTGGATTTCTTACTGTAAATCTTACTAGATGGTTCTATAGTAGTCTATCCAGTAGTCTTCTCAATTTACTCAGATGTCTTCTGTGCCTTTTTGGCATCATCAGGGACTTGAACATGTACAACAGGAGGAGGTATCTGTGATACTGGAATAACACAATGAGGAATAGGGACAAAAGGCAGATTAGGATTAATTTGAGGAAGAGATGTAGAAGTGTCAAGGCATACTTCCTCATCATCAGAGACATCAAGAAGCTCTTGTATCTCTTGTCTATAAAGAGCCAGTTAAGCCTTTCTTTCCTCTTAGAGACTATAGGCAGAAAAGGGTGAAGGTTCAGGAGCAGGAGGAGGAAACATCTCTTCAAGCCTCAGTTTTTGAGCTTGCACAATAGCATCATGTGCAACAGCTACAAGATCCACGTAAGGGACAAGGCTTCTCTCCTTATTAAGAGCAGCTTGAATAATTGGTGCAGTAGTGATGGCTGCTACAAGTTTCTTCGTTTGCTCGGATTCTTGAATTGGAAGGATTGAATCCTGAATATCTTCCACAATAGGCTCTTGTGAACTTGCTTCTTAAAGAGCCTCTTCCTCTATACCATATTCTAAGGGTGGACTAGGGCTTGTCTTACTACTGGAGGCCTGTAGAGTAGCCAATGTTCCAACAGCCTCAGCAGCATCATGTTCATTATCATTTGGTTCAGGAGAGTTAGCTCAAATAGGCTTGGAGGTTCAAGAGTAGGAGCCCTGATAGGCTAAGAGGGTCCTGGTTGAAGTGGAGCTGATGTAGTTAGAAAAGCACTTCTGATGTCCTTATATGTATTAGTAACCACTTTCATGTTCTTTGCTAACTGGAAAATCTGTTCTTGCAGATGAGCAAACTTAGCATTTTGCTCATCTCTGATGCTTAGCATGAGTATAGACAGATTGTCATACAACTCAGTGATCTTGGTTGGCTTAGCCTAGGTGGAAGGAGTGGATAGAACATATGTTTGAGTGGGCTGAGATAAAGGAGAAATAGGCAGAGAAGGCTGAGGTGAGGGCTATAAGGGTGAAGCAGCCCAGAAGTTCCTGCTTAGTTTTATGGGCCACCTTCCTCAAAGAACAAGTCTTCTAACTTCCCAGCTCCTTTTCCAATCCATCTGCCATCTTTCCTTTCAATGGCCATCCTCTGTAATTCTTCCTCTTTGAAAACTTCAATAAGCTTGCCTTTGCCTTTTTCCAAGTGTTGAATCCTGGCATACTGAAGTAATTTGGAGATGATTAAGGCATAGGGCAAATTAGGGTCTCTCCTCTGATCTCTTGCTTTGATCATGCGTTGAAGGATGATATGGCCCATATTTAACAACTTCCCACACATGAAAGCAGTCATCACATGTGCTTTAGCCCTTGTGATCAAATTGAAACTTTCCCCCTTTATTGAATATATTCCTATACACAATGTAGTATAGGATTTTGGCTTGAGCACTAAGATCAGAGGGCTTCAGCAAACTCAGAGAAGGCCTATTCTCATGCCTTTTGAATAGGGTATTTAGCACTGTACTCTCTTTATAATTCAAGAAAGCACCATCTTCCTTATCTGCAGTTTCATCCTCATCCATGTACCTTAAGATGGTGATATCAATCTCCAGGCCATCCTGCCCAGGGATTTCTAGTATTTCATTGAAGGTCTCTTTAGTCAGTCAGATAGTTCTAGACCTTAGATTTACCTTAGATTTTTCCTTTTTGCTGTTGTACCTCAGGTCAACATACCAAGTTTTAATAACCTCATCATCATATCCCTCCTTAATTTTCAACAAGTTTTTATATCTTATCATCCATAGCCTAGCATCAAAATTGTTGGAAATAAGAAACTCTTCCATATTTGTATAGTGAGGCTTAATTACTATCTTACTGACAAACTCGATGGTGTTTTCTCCCAAAATATGAGCATTGCTCCATAATGGCTGCATGGTTAATTGGTATTCCCCTGATTCAGTGCTAGAAGAAGAAGAAGAAGCAGGAGGAACAGGGGCAGCAAGTACAGGTTTCTTCAAGGGAGTATGAACATGTTTTTTTGAATCTGCCTTGAGAGTGGTTTTCTGTTTCTTAGAAGGAGTTTCCTTGCTAGATTTTCCTTTCCTCTTCTGAGTCTCACATTCCTTGGAGGCGTATTGAGATTTGACCACTCTTTTTGGTCTTGACTCCCCTTTCCTAACTTCAGGATTCTTAACCCTTGCCATTTTCATAGATGAATGTTGTAGAAAGATGCAAGGAATGGGTTTATAATAAGCAAAAAGAAATTTAAATGGTGGGAAATAAGGATTCGTGAACGAAATTAATGGAAAATTAAGTGAGGATATGAACAAACATGAGAGAGAGACGAATAGAGTTGCGTCTGTTCAGAGCGAGACCCTTGGTTTTAACTTTTGTAACCACTCAACAGATGAATTTTATGGGATCAAAATTTGAATTTTGAGCAATTACGAGTTAACCAACAAGGAGAGACTTACTGACAGATGAATTTTCATCTTGAAGTTCGTTTGACAGAAGCTAAGTTGGAGGAACAAGAAGCAACAAATGAACTTTGATTCATCAAAGTTCAAATTTCACAATTTCAAACATTAAGCAAACAAGAACAAGACAAGCAACAAATGAATTTCACTTATGAAAGTTCATCTTAATGTGACTTACCATGAAAGCATATTTCAACAGATGAATTTAGAATTTCAAAAATTTGAATTTCAAAATTTTGTAAAGAGTTTCTAAAATATGTATATTGAGATATGGAAATTCACAGATTGAGCATTTTGAGCAAGGTCATCATTTACATTGTTTTTCTGAAATTCGAATTTCCATTATCTAATAGACGAATTTTGAGGGTTATGAAAGTACTGTAACATCATGTAGGCTACTGAAATCCATCTGATAAGCATCTAAGTTTGAATATTCAGCATGCTAATTCATTCAAACACACAATTCAACATGAAAATTTGTCTAATAACCTTTTAAAATGTGAATTTCAAATTTCTAAACTTACAGATATGGCCTAAAAGTTTGAATTTTCAGCTTTCTTTCAGCATCCTTTGATTGTGTAGGTCTGAAGGAGATACCAATAAAATATGATAACCAAAGTGCTATCAACATCACAAAGAATCCTGTCACGCATTTGAAATAAAAAAAAATTGTGACTAGACTATCAATAAATCATATTTAGCTTCTGCTGTGGAGAGAGCCACATTGTTCTGCTTCTTACTAAACCATGAAACCATATCAACAAATCAGTTTAATTAGTAAAGATAATGATAGTTGGTTGTTGCATAGAAGATTGACACATGTTAACATGAACCAACTAACAAAATTAATTGCAAATGATTTAGTTACTGGTTTACCAAATATCTCTTTTGAAAAGGATAAAGAATATAATATATGCCTCAAAGGGAAAAAAAACTAAATCATCATTCAAATCTAAAAATGTAATCACCACATCTAGACCACTGCAATTATTGCATATGGATTTGATAGGTCCATCTAGAGTAAAAAGAATTGGTAGAAACCTGTATATGCTTGTAATTGTAGATGAACAAAATGGAGCTTCCTCAATTTGTCTGGGCTGTTGCAGTAAACACAACAAACTATATCATTAATAGAGCCCACATCAGACCAATTCTGGGGAAGCCACCTTATGAGCTGTACAAAGGATGTATGAGTATGATATTGATTTTAAATGTTATTTTGGGGCTTTTGATGCGTAGGCTTGTTTGACAAAACTATGTTTTCTATTCGGTCTATGCCTCAATTGGTAAATGTGTATGCCAAGGTTGAGGAATTATGATAGTAATAGGAAATTGATGTTATTTATGTTGTTTGTTAACACAGTTGTGATCTCTTGGCTCTAGTTTGTGTTTTGAAAGGCATCGGATTGTTTGTGGTCACTCCATTAGCCTACCAAGGTGTCAAGTATGTTAGACGGTTAAGGTAACTAGGTTTTTTTGTTGGTGTTTGTGATATATGTTCTCTCATTTTCATATCATGATATGCACACTTTATATATATGTTTTACCTTTTCATATCATAATATATCTTATAGCTCGGTTATGGTTGATCACATTCATATCATGATATGGGCAGCTACATGGCTAGTAAGTTATATATCCCTATCTTGTTGTATGATGAAAATGGCAATATGATATTAAAGATTATGATATATATATATATATAAATTGTGATGATTATTGATATGAAATGATAATTATGCACCCCACGACGTGTTGTATACATTCATATAGCATGCTAGCACATTTGACAGTGATATATATGTTGACGTGTTAGCATAGGTTGGGCATTGTCACATTGTTTACATTGTTGGGACATATGGCTTCGATGACAATGCTCTATATACCACATGATATGCCAATCCACTAAATAGCATACAAGGCCTTGTGTTAAGGCAGTGTTGCTTATGTATAGTCTAGTTACTAAATAGTCATCCTATAACGGGAGACTCAATAGCTGTGAATTGGGATGCACCTTCTCTAAATAGCCACTAATTCAAGAAATTTAGAGGAAGAAAAGCTATAGTCCGATCATTAGTGCAATGGCCTTTGGCTGAGTCATGACCATTAGGATAAGAGCTGGGTGGTGACTCTAGAATCAGCTATCGCAGGCTATTAGAAGGGCATTACTGGTTAAGGTGACCTTGTTATGGTAACTAGCTCATGGTTATAGCCGTGTGTTAATGGGGATTGTTGTTTGCATATCATGTATACTGTATTGTTGATGAATTATACCTGTTATTAGTATAAAAGCATGATTTTGTGGATGTTTGTGTTTACCCCTGATTACTAGGACATATGTCTTACCTCATGGCTAACAATTTCCAGGTGAAGGATCTACCTCTAGCAAGGACATATCCAAGAATGGCTTGGGAAAGGATGATTGAGAGTAGCCATAGGTGACGAGGGTTTATCCCTCTTTGTTATCTTTCTTTTGTGTAGTAAGTGCCACTGTTATGAATGTATGATACTATGTGTCTTGGTGTATGTAAATCCTGGGGCGTGACTGGTGTGTGCCCCCTCTTTTTATACTCTATTGATTATGTGTATGGCCATGGTATGTTGACAGGCCTATGGTAATGTTGATGGATTGATGAATGAAAGTTATATGTAAGGAATAATGTATGATATTCAAATCCTGGCGTTTGGGTTGTCTTATAGTTAGAGTTGGTAGCTCTAAATCTATTTGGTCATTTATGTTTTGCTAGTATATTTGTCATGGTTCTGAGTCCGTACAGTATGAAATGGGCATATCGCCTATTACTCTAGTTAGTGTGCAAGGAGGTTAGAACTCGGAGGACCGGTTTCTTCGAGTTAATATCTTCTTAGACATGCTCCTTGTGTCTTTTATGACCTGTTGGAATGGTCCCTGGTTGCCAATTGCCAATGGGTGGTTATTGGTGGTGCTGAGTTCTTTCTTATGGCCAAAAAGTGATCAAATCAGTCACAGGAGTCCAAAATCTCTATACGAAGATAGATTTGTTTAAAATTGGTGACCATAATTAGATTAGGACAAGATTAAAGGAGTTGAAATCAAGTCAATCAGAGGTTGGAGCATAAAGTTATACATGTTTGAAGTTTGCTCAAAAACTAAGCAATTTATCGGTATAGTTGTTGATACAGGCACTGTGGTGCCAAAAGCTAAGCCACAGTTCTAATCCCCTCTATTTCTAAATTCTTCAAATTAGAGAGCTCTCATGCCACAGTGGTACTATAGCAGCCACAACGCTGCGTCCTTATTTTCCTCTTTCATTTAGTTCAGCCAGTTTTCAAGGTTTTTAAGTGATGTGTAGGGGTTTGTTAGTAAGGTGTTACATTTTGCTCTCAGAGCAATTGTTTGGGCCATTGTTTCTCTTCCTGTAATATGTCAGTTGGCACTTGGGTCGTGTCTTATACTCTCACCTCTCCTTGGTTTTTCCTAGACTGACATGTTGATATCTGAATTGTGTTGGTACTATGTATAAGTAACACATGACTCAGCGTGGTAGGCCCAACAACAATAAACTCCTAAGGGAAATGCATGCAATGATCACAGGGCTGAGTGACCATGTCCAGAGTCAAGAAGAGGCAATAACTAGGATGTAGGAAAGAATTGAACAATAAGAATATGTGGAACTTGAGGATAAGCCTCAGGGGGATGCTGAGATGTATGTTAACCTGAATGCTACAAGGGGAGAGGGTTCAGAGAATTAGAATTAGGCCCCATAAAGGGAACTGTGCATATCTGAACAATTAAAAGATTTCAAGAATTTCAATGCTCCTACTTTTGAAGGAAAGATAGACCCTATGATCGCTGAGGAGTAGATTGAATAGTTGGCGACTATTTTTGAAGTTATGGATTATACCTCGAAGCAAAAGGTCTACTTGGATACCTTTAAGCTGGAAAAGAAGATGAAACAATGGTGGAGAAGTGTGAAGCCCAATTTGGGCACATTAGGAGCAAGTTAACTTGGGACCACTTTAAGGAAAAGTTCTTTGTTCATTATTTTCCTCTTGTATTGATGTTACAGAAAGAAGTAGATTTTTTGGCCTTTAAGTAGAAGAACATGTCGGAGGATGAATATATTGATAAGTTCCTCAATTTGGAGATATACTTCATCTATTTCAAGAGCCATCCAAATGACATGTAGAAAGCAAAACGTTTATTAGAGAGTGCTAGGCCTAAGTTAAAAGAGTAGTTATTTGTTGTAGACTTCACATCATTTGAAGACCTTTGTGCTAAGATGAGAATAATAGCAAGGAGAATAAGGCAGTTTGATAAAGCAAGAAGGAACTCCATGGTTTAGGCATTTTCTTATTTAAGCCATACTGGTGAGATAAGCAAGAGAGGCAGTCATAATGGAAGTAGCAGTAATGGCAGTGGTGGCACTTAGGAGTCGAGGGGCTCTTTTAATATAGTTGGTCATAATAGGGGCAACTTCAATCGAGATGCTCATAATAAAGGGGATTCTAATTTCAGTGGGCCAAGTATAAGAGATATGGTGTCATCATAGCCTAGTTCTACTAGCACCCCTCGTACTGTGTGAGAAGTGCAAAATATGCCATAGAGCATGCCCTTGTTTGATTTGTTACAACTATGGGAAGCCAGGGCACATTTCTCGTAGTTGTACTGCCCTTAAGCAAGTGAGTTTTACATAGAGAACAATAATGCCAGGAAGAGTCTTTGCCATCACATAGCAAGAGGCAGATGTTGGCTTTACTATTCAAGCGTTATTTGATACTAGTACTTCACACTCTTTCATTTCATTTGATTGTGCATGGAGATTGGGTATGGTAGCCATTAAGTTGCCTTTTAAGTTATCCCTCTCATCACCTATAGGAGTCTTTATGAGGACCACTCAAGTATGTTTAAACCATGTGATGCACTTTGAGAATTGGAGTACCACCCGGGATTTGATCTGCTTACCTTTGAGAGGCATTAGTGTTATCATCGATATGGACTGACTTGAGGCCAATAATGATATCTTGGATTGTGTTAGGAAGACTGTGTCTTTGCCAATGAATGTTCCTAGTTCTCAGGGTGGTGGAACAGGTCTCCACTTTTCTTATGCTCAGGCTGAGAAGTGTTTATGTAAGGGTTGTTAGGTTCTAGTTTCCATCTTGATACAAGCTAAAGTGAAAGAAGGATTGGAGAACATTTCGGTTGTGCGTGATTATCCTGAGGTATTCCTTAAGGAAATTTCTAGTTTAGCCTCGGAGAGAGAGTTAAAGTTCTCTATTGACTTGGTCCCTAGTGTTAGTCCTATTTCTATGGTTCCCTATCATATGTTGTTGGTGGACTTGATAAAACTCAAGAAGCAGACTAAAGAGATGTTGGAGGAGGGCTTCATTTGACCTAGTGTCTCATCATGGGGAGTACCAGTATTATTTGTCAAAAAGAAAGATGGAAGTCTGCTATTGTGTATTGATTATTCACAAATTAATCAGATGATTGTTAAGAACAAGTATCCGTTGCTATGCATTGATGACTTGATTGATTAGTTGGCTGGTGCATCTGTGTTTTCAAAGATTAACTTGAGTTTCAAATATCACCAACTTAGAGTATGCGTAGAAGGCGCGCCTAAAACTGCTTTCAGGACTCGATATGGGCACTATGAGTTTCTTATGATACCCTTTAGGCTGACCAATGCCCCTACCATTTTTACAGACTATATGGACCAGGTAATTTGGCCCTACCTAGATAAGTTTGTGGTTATATTCATTGATGTTTTCCTTATATACTCCAGAAGTGAGGAGGAGTATGAGCAGCATCTTCATACAATGTTATAGGTGTTAAAAGACCACCTGTTGTATGCCAAGTTGAGCAAGTGCAAATTCTAGTTGAAGGAAGTGAAGTTTCTGAGGCATGTAATCTTGCTCAATGGTATGGCAGTAAATCCCAGTAAAGTGGATGTGATGTTGAAATGGGAAAGATCGCAGTCTGTGACAGATATTCAAAGGTTTTTGGGCTTAGTGGGTTATTATCAGAGGTTCATTAAGGGGTTTTCTTAGCTAGCTATGCCTTTGACAAGATTAACATGGAAGGACTGACCTTTCATTTGGGATGATGAGTGTGAAAGAGCATTTTAAGAGCTAAAGGTTAGTCTGGCATCTACTCTCGTGTTAATCATTCCTAACCCGTATAAGACATTCACAATTTATACGGATGCTTCTAAGAAAGGTATAGGATGTGTCTTGATGCAACAAGGAAGAGTGGTAGCTTATGCCTCAAGACAGTGGAAGTCTTATGAATAGAATTATCCTACTTATAATTTGGAGTTGGTAGCAATGGTTTTTGCTTTGAAAATATGGAGATATCATCTTTATGGCACATGATTATAAGTGTTCAGCAATCATAAGAGTTTGAAGTATCTCTTTGATAAGAACGAGTTGAATATGAGGCAGCGTCGTTGGATGGAGTTCCTGATGGATTATAATTATGCCTTAAAGTACCACCTTGACAAGGCAAATGAGGTGGCAAATGCCTTGAGTAGGAAATCTATTCATATAGCAATTATGATGATACAGGAATAGCAATTGATTGAGAGCTTGAGAGATCTGAGTTTGTCTATTTTTGTGAAGCATGGTACCTTTGTTTTGGGGTCGATTAATGTTTTGAACAATTTGTAGAAAGACATCCATTTTGTGCAAATGAAAGATAAGTATCTTTTGGGTGTTAGGGAACAAGTCAAAATGGGAGAAACACAAGATTTTGATATTCATGAAGATGGGATCATTCAGTATCAAGGAAGAATTTGCGTACCTAATACTGAGAGCCTATGCGAGACTATCCTGGAAGAAGCTCAAAAAAGTTGATACACCATTCACCTAGGCTCCACCAAGATGTATCACAATTTGAAAAGTAGTTATTGGTAGCCGGGGATGAAAAGGGATATTACGGAGTTTGTATCAAAGTGTCTGATTTGCCAGCATGTAAAGGTAGAGCATCAGTGCCCTGCAGGGTTATTGCAACTATTGGAAATTCTAGAGTGGAAATAGGATGACATCTCCATGGACTTTGTGATAGGCTTGCCCAAGACTTCTTATGGGCATGATGCAATATGGGTGATTATGGACATGTTGACTAAATTGGCTCATTTCTTACCCATTAAGGAGGCTATTACCATGGAGAAATTGGCATAGTTATATGTAGATGTAATTATCAGGTTGCATGGAATCCCAAAGAGTATTGTTTCTGATCGAGACCTGCTATTCACCTCCAAGTTTTAAAGGTCCCTTCAAAAAGCTATGGGGATGAGGTTAAATTCTAATACTACTTACCATCCTCAATCGGATGGGCAAACTGAGAGGGTGATCCAAACCTTAGAAGATATGTTGAGGGCATGTGTTTTGGAGCAGAAAGGAAACTAGGACAGTTACCTCCCATTGGTGGAATTCGCTTATAACAATAGCTATTACACTAGTTTGTAGATGGCACCGTGTGAGGCCTTGGATAGAAGAAAGTGTTGGTCACCTTTATGTTAGGTAGATCTTAGTGAATGGAGTTTGTTGGGGCTGGATATAATGGATTAGATTACCTGACAAATTGACAGTATTCGTCAGAAGCTTTTGGCTACTCAGAGTAAGCAGAAGAGTTATGTTGATAGAAGGAGAAATCTGTTGGAGTTTGGAGTTAGGACCATGTGTTTCTTAAGGTCACCTCAACCACTAGAATAAGAAGGTCTATTCGCACCAAGAAGCTCACCCTAAGATGTATAGGGCCATTCCAAATCCTCAATAGGATTGGACCAGTGGTGTATCAACTGGCATCACCACCTAATCTAGCTGAGTTGCATAACGTGTTCATGTATCTCAACTTAAGAAGTTTCAGCCTGATCCATCTCACATTATCAAGCTTAAAGAGGTACAGTTACAGGAGGATTCATCATTTAAGGTTAGGCCAAAGAGAATTATGGATTCGAAGGTGAAGCAATTGAGAAACAAGACAATTAAGTTGGTGAAGGTTTTATGAACTGGTTTGACAATGAATAAAGCCACTTTGGAGATGGAGGAGTTGATACGGAGAAGTTATCTTCACCTCTTTCACTGAGGTATGTGTTTCAAAATTTTGAGGACAAAATTTTTATAAGGTAGGGAGAATGTAATGACCCTGAATATTTATCTCGAATGATTATTGATAATTAGTATCGAACTGGAGGGACCCAGGACCAGAGGAAACCAAGACCGGAGGAAGGATCGAAATTGAGGCAAAGGGAGGAATGTGATAAATTGACCTAGCACCGTGGTGAAGAGTAATAACATCACAGCCGCAGGGAGATAGTAAGCACTAGTGCCGTAGTAAGTGATGCTAAATCAGTTTAAATCAGAAGTTGAACCAATAGCTAGAAAGAGAAAGAAACAAAGGATAAATGACAAGCTCTATAGGGGTTTGACATTTCCGGCATTGGGGGTTCGATTTCTGGTATTTGGAAGTTCAAATCTTGTTGGTAAGTTATCCCTTAGCTTTTTTCTTCATTTCTCTTCAAGTTTTATTGAAGATTTTTCATGGATTTAGTTAGGGTTCCAATTTCAGGTAAGTTTCCACCAATTAAATTATGTATAAATGCATTTTAGAGGTGTTATTAGATGTTTTTATGAATTAGGTGTTGATTTTATGATGTTTAAGTGATATATCTCCTAAACCCTAATCCTTAAGCCTACGATGTATGAGTATGATGTTGATTCTAAGTGCTATTTTAGGGGTTTTAATGCTTGGACTTGCTTGAGGAAGCTTTGTTTTCTATTCGGTCTGTGTTTGAGTTGGTAAATGTGTATGCCAAGGTTGAGGAATTGTGATAGTAATGGGAAATTGATGTTATATATGTTGTTTGTTGACTCAATTATGATCTCTTGGCTCCAATTTGTGTTTGTAAAGGCATCAAACTGTTTGTGGTTGCTCCATTGGCCTACTAAGATGTCAAGTATGTTAGACAATTGAGGTAACTAGGGTTTTTTTTCTATATTTGTGATATATGTTTAGTCATTTTCATCTCATGATATGCACACTTTATACATATGTTTTACCTTTTCATATCATGATTTGTCTTATAGTTGATCATATTCATATCATGATATGTGCAGCTACACAACTAATAAGTTATCTATCCCTATCTCATTGTATGATAAAAATGGCAATATGTTGTTAGAGATTATGATATATGTAAATTGTTATGATTATTGATATGAAATGATGATTATGCAGCCCACGACGTGTTGTATGCATTCATATAACATGCTAGCATATTTGAAAGTGATATATGTTGACATTTTAGCGTGTGTTAGGCATTGTCACATTGTTTACATTGTTGGGACATATGGTCGGGTGATGATGCTCCATATACTATGTGGTATGCCAATCCACTAAATAACACATGAGGCCTTGTATTCAGGTGATGCGGCTTATGTATATTCTAGTCACTAAATAGTCATCATATGGTCAGGAGACTCTGTGGCTATGAATTGGTGTATACCTTTTCTAAATAGCCACCAATTCGGGTGGTTCAGGAGAAGGAGAGCCATGGTCTGACCTTTAGTGTAGTGGCCTTTGGCTTAGTCATCACCATTGGGAGGAGAGCCGGGTGGTGACCCTGGAATTGGCCATCATGGGTCATTGGAAGGGGGTCACTGGTTAAGGTTACCTTGTTAAGGTAACTAACTCATAGTTCTAGCCATGTGTTGATAAGGATTGGTGTCTGCATATCATGCATACGCATTGGTGATGAATCATATCTATTATTAGCATAAAAGTATGATTTTGTGTATCTATATGTTTACCACTAGTTACTAGGATGTATGTCTCACCCTGCAGCTAACAATTCTCAGGTGAAGGATCTAGCTCTATCAAGGACATATCCAAGGAGGGCTTGGGAAAGGATGATTGAGAGTACCCATGGGTAACGAGGGATTACCCCTCTTTGTTATCTTTCTTTTGTGTATTAAAGTGTCATTGTTGTGACTATATAATACTATGTGTCTTGGTGTATGTATATCCTGGGGCATGACCCATGTGTGACCCCCTCCTTTACTACTCTATTGATTATGTGTATGAACATGGTATGTTGATGGGCCTATGGTTATGTTAATGGATTGATGAATGATGGTTATGTGCTAGGAATGATGTGTGATGTTCAAATCATGCTGTTTGGGTTGTCTTGGACTTAGAGTTAGTAGCTCTAAGTCCATTTGGTCATTTATGTTCTGCTTGTACATTTATCATGGTTCTAAGTCCATGTAGTGTGAAATGGGCATATCGCCTATTACTCTAGTTAGGGTGCAAGGGAATCAGAACTCAAAGGAGCGGTTTCTTCAATCAAAACCTTCTTGGACATGTTCCTTGTGTCTCTTATGACTTGTTAGAATGGTCTCCGGATACCAATTGCCCATGGGTGGCTATTGGTAGGGCCAAGTCCTTGCGTATGGCCAAAATGACCAAATCGGTCACGCATGTTCAAAATCTCTACATGGAGATGGATTCGAGTAAAACTAGTGTCCATAGTTAGATTGAGAGAAGATTGTCCAGTAGGAATTAAAATCAGGTCAATCAAAGGTTAGAGTATAAAGTTATGTATGTCAAAAGTTTGCTAAAAAAATCAGCAATTTGCTGGTATGATTTCTAATATGGGCGTCGTGGCACCAAAAGCTCGGCTGTGGTGCCAGTCCCCTCTATTTCTAAACTCTTGAAACTCGAGAGCTCCTGCACCGCAGTGGTACTGTAGTAGTCATAACGCTGTATCCTGATTTTCCACTTTTGTTTTGTTTGGAAAATTTTTGGGGTTCTTAAGTGATGTGTGTTGAATCAAGAAGTTTTGATGATTCCAAATCAACCTTCAAGAGCTTAGAATAAAGATATCAAAGGTGCTCAAAAGGTTTCAAGTGAAGAAATCCTGGAGAAATCTGTGTAAAGTTTGTTGTAGGATGTTTAGTTTTGTTTTAATTTGAGTAAAAGACTTTGATTTGGTGGAAAGAAGTTTTAAAACCTTGATTCTGTGTTAAATCATAGAATATTTGAAAAACACCCACCAACAGATGAAGTTTAAGAGGTTAATACCAATCTATCATAGTGAAAATTCGAACTTTGGCTTTGGAAATTCGAATTTCGAGTTGAAACTGAATAAGTCTAAAGAGATGCTTCTCTGACAGACGAATTTTGATTTTCCAAAATTCAAATTTTCATAAGTATCTGAAAGAAGCCTTTGGCAATAGACGAACTTTAGGTTTTGAAAAATCGAATTTCAGACAAAATGCAACTTATGAAAACTAAAGAAATTCGTCTGAAATAATGTCAAAGTTCATCTGAAATCAAGATCATATTGAGTTTCAAAATTGCTCACTAACAGACGAACTTTGAACATGAAAATTTGAATTTCAGAAATTAAGTTTGTGAGTTTGTTAAAGTGATATGTTGACATACGAATAACAATGTTTATAAATTTGAATGTTAAAGAAAGTCTAAAAAGAGGACTCTCTGACAGACGAACTTCACCCTTTGAAAATTTGAATTTTGAACTATATGAACTATTGAGCCTTTTAGACTAGCTAAGAACAGACGAATTTTGGGGTTCCAAAATTTGAATTTTGAAGGCACTGTAGCAAAGTGAAAACACTGTTCACACTTAACAAAAAAACTTTCTACTTGAAAATTCGTATGTCACAACATGGAAACATTTTCTAAGTTTCAAAATTTGAATTTTGCTTCATGAACAGACGAACTTCAATATTTCAACATTAGAAACTTTAACCTTCGGTTCTTGCAAAATTCGTCTGTTGACCAACCGAAATTCGAATTTCAGCATGTCAAAAGTATTAAATGTGGTTGGTTAACGGATAGTTTTTCAGAGTAACCGTTGGATAACTTCTACAACGGATAGATTTTGTCTCTAACAGATATTTGAAACCTAAATCTATAAATACAACATCATTTAAAGTTGGGGCTAACGATTTTTACATTGTATATACTGAAACTCTGCCAAATCATTTACTAAAAGCGTCATACTCTCACACTTCAATATTTGTACTTTAACTTTCATATTCATTCTGATTAAGAGAGTTTAGTCTTTGTAAAAAATCTAATATTTACCTGGAAGATAGATTTTCTTGTGAGGGGATATCACAAGGGATTGGGAAGCACTTTGTGAAAGTGCAGGGAGTGAATGAGTGAGCTCCAGAAAATAGAGCACAAACGGGGTACTGTGGCATTTGCAAGAAGCCCACGAAATTCTTTTTGAATAGTGGAAAATCTCAAGTGGTGACTTGGGAACTAGACGTAGGTCAAGTGGAGAGACCAAACCAGGATAAATTTTCTGAGTCTTCTTCTCTTTATTGTCTCCTTTACAGTTATTTGGTTATACTCTGTTTTACCATCACATATTGCTTTCTTCACCTTCTTGATATTTTGCAGAAAAATTTTCTCTTCTCAATTCACCCCCCTTGGGAAGCCAGCTAACCTAACAAGTGGTATCAGAGCCCGGATTCTCAATCAAAGGATCTCACAGTCTGGGAATTAAAATGGCTAGCTTTGGAGAAAGTATATTACCAGAAGGCAACAACACAAATAGATCACCTGGCTTCAGTGCAGAACACTATGGATACTGGAAGATGACGATGCAAATCTATCTCCAGTCAATTGATCTGGACATCTGGTCAGTCATTCAGAAGGGAGATTTTGTCCCAATGGCTTTGGAAGATGACGGAAAATACAGAGAGAAGCCAGAAGCTGAATGGAATGAGGAAGATAGAAGAAGAGTCTTGCTGAATTTCAAGGCAAAACACTGTCTGGTCAGTGCTTTGAATCAAGACGAATTCTACAGAGTCTCCCAATGCTCCACTGCCAAGAAAATGTGGGACACTATGCAAATTGCTCATGAAGGAACAACTGGAGTCAGGGAAAACAAACTTAATACATGCATAGGTGAATATGAAAGCTTCAGAATGGCTGAAGGGAGAATATAAAAGATCTATAGAAGAGATTCACCTTCATTGTGAATCAACTAACGAGCCTGGGAAAGAAGTACACTCAAACAGAGAAAGTTAGAAAGATCCTCAGAGCTCTCCCTTTGGAATGGCAACCTAAAGTAACAACAATAGAGGAAGCCAAAGGAGAATCAATGGCCTCTGTCACAGCTCTCTTTGGCAGCCTCGAGGAATATGAAGGAAAAATGAAAGCTCTCAAGGAAGTTGGACAGGACAGAAAGAAGAAAGGCCTTGCTCTCAAAGTTGTTGATGAAAAGGAAGAAGAATCTGACGATGGAGATGAGTTAGATGAAGAAACTCTGGCTATGATGGTCAGAAAATTCAGAAGATTTTACAGCAAGAAGAGAAACAAGAAAATCTTCAAGAAAGAAGCAGCTGGAGATAGCAAGAGAGAAGCAAAAGAGCCTATGACTTGCTATGAGTGCAAAAAGTAAGGACATATCAAATGGGATTGTCCACAATTCCTCAAGAAGCAAGAGAAAGAAAAGAAGGCTGCAGACAAAGGTAAGAAGAAGAGAGCTTGCATCTCATCAATATGGGGCAATAACTCAGATGAAGAAGAAGATGATGAAGAAGAAATTGTTAACATCTGTCTTATGGCACTTGCCTCTGAAGAAGCTGAAATCCGATGCAGCAGTGATCAAGAAAATGAGGTATATGAATTTGAACCTTCCTATTCTGAATTACTGGATGCATTTCATGAGTTGCATGATGGGTTTGTTAAAATTGCTAATGAATTGAAGCAACTTAAGAAAAAGATTAACAGACTAGAATCTCAACACATCATTTCTGAAACTGCTTCTCTACCTATTACTGAATCTGTTTGCTGTAAATCATGTATTGAACTAAAGCAAACCAATGAATATCCAGTGAAAAGCATGTCTAGGCTTACTAGAGGTAAAGACATGTTGTTTGCTTTAATGGGAAGCCAAAGAATATCACAGGGAAAAGTCGGACTTGGCTATGATCCTTGTGTTGTAAAAGAAAAGATTAGGAAGAAAAATCAGAATGTATACATGAGACATTTTGTGCATGCTGATGAAAATAGAAAGAAAGATCATATGTCACATCACATTGAATCATATAATCAACCGAGGCATGCAAAACAAAAATATTATCTGCATTGTTTTCTTCCTGCTTCTCAATCCAGCAATCCCTTTACCACATGTCACTTCTATAACAAGAAGGGACATATTTCCAGTTCATGTACTTTAAAGAAAAATAGACTTGACAGGAAGGCTAAATGGGTTCCCAAAGGTACATCTGTATCTAGGGAAAAGACTACTGACAGAAAAGGACCCAAGCAGATTTTGGGTACCTAAGAAGAAAACTTGAACTTTGTTTTGCAGGTATGTCGAAAAGCTAGAAAGAACAATAAATGGTATATGGACAGTGCCTGCTCAAGTCACATGACCGGTGATAAGGAGAAGTTCATCACCCTTAGAGACAAGAAATGAGGAAAGGTGACTTTTGGAGGTGATCAATATGGCAGAATTGTTGGCATTGGCATTGTGGGCAAGAACCCTGAAACTTCCATTGAAGAGGTGTTTGTGATAGGCCTCAACCACAATCTGCTGAGTGTGAGCCAAACTTGTGATTAAGGAAACTGGGTACTGTTTGACTCAAAATTCTGCATAGTCATTAGAAAAAGTGATCACAAAGTAATCCTCAAAGCTCAAAGGGATGGTAATTGCTATACTATTAATCTTGATGAACTTCCTCCCTTAGATTCTATCTGCTTGATTAGCCAGGATAATGATAGTTGGCTATAACATAGAAGATTAGCACATGTTAACATGAATCAGCTTTCAAAACTGGTTAAAAACTAGTTAGTCACTGGCCTGCCAAAAAATTGCTTTTGAAAAGGATAAAGAATGTGATGCATGCTTAAGAGGAAAACAAACTAAATCTTCTTTTAAACCCAAAAATGTAGTCACCACAACTAGACTACTAGAACTACTACATATGGATTTAATTGGTCCATCTAGGGTAAAAAGCATTGGTGGAAATCTGTATGTGCTTGTAATTGTGGATGATTACTCTAGATTTACATGGACATTGTTTCTTTCCTCTGAAAGTGATACCTTTGATGCATTTTGTAACCTTAGCCAAGAAAGTATAAAATGAGAAAGGTATTTCCATTGTGTCTATCAGGTCAGATCATGGAGGAGAATTCGAGAACTCATACTTTTTGGAATATTGCAATGACCATGGAATTGACTACAACTTCTCAGCCCCAAGAACTCTACAATAGAATGGAGTAGTAGAAAGGAACAACAGAATAATTAGGGAGATGGCTAGAGCTATGCTGAATGAAAAGGAACTTTCTCAAGTATTTTGGGCTGATGCAGTGAATACAGCAAGCTACATCATAAATAGAGCCTACATCAGACCAATCCTTTGGAAGACTCCTTATAAGCTGTACAAGGGAAGAAAGCCAAATATGTCACATCTCCATGTGTTCGACTGCAAATGCTTCATTCACAACAGTGAAAAGGAGAATCTGGGTAAGTTTGATGCCAAATCTGATGAAGGTATATTTCTGGGCTATTCTAGTAGAAGTAAGGCATATAGATTCTTCAATAAAAAGTCTAAATTGGCTGAAGAATCTGTGCATGTAGTATTTATCGAAAATGAAACTGCTTCTAAACATGTTACTGATGAGGATGATCTTGTTTCAAATTTTAAAAAGTTAGATATCTCTGATGAAGGTATAATTGAACCTCCAAAAATATCTGAATCTATTAATATAGAGGAAGATATTCAGGAGAGAGATTTTGAAGAAGAAAATAATGAAGAAATGTTTCAAGAACTCCTTAGAGCTTGGAGATATCAAAGGAATCATCCTGTTGATCAAGTGATAGGGAATGTTCAAGAGAGAGTTAGAACCAGAAAACAGTTAAGGGATCAAATGATTAACTGTGCTTTCATCTCACAAATTGAACCCAAATGTACTGAGGAAGCCTTAACTGATGAGTACTGGATTTTGGCTATGCAGGAAGAATTAAATCAGTTTGAAAGAAATCAAGTCTGGGATTTAGTGCCTAGACCCAAAAATCATCCTGTCATTAGTACCAAATGGGTTTTTAGAAATAAACTTGATGAATCAGGATCAATCATCAGAAATAAAGCTAGACTAGTTTCTAAAGGATATAATCAAGAAGAAGGCATTGATTTTGAGGAAACCTTTGCTCCAGTAGCTAGATTAGAAGTAATTAGAATTCTATTAGCATATGCATGCATGAAAAATATTTTGTTATATCAAATAGATGTAAAGAGTGCTTTTCTAAATGGATATATTATGGAAGAAGTTTATGTAGACCAACCTCCAGGTTTTGAGGATTCTACAAAACCAAACCATGTATATAAATTGAAGAAAGCCCTTTATGGTTTGAAGCAAGCCCCTAGAGCATGGTATGAAAGATTGAGCAATTTTTTAACTGATAAGGGGTTTAATAGAGGAAAAGTAGATACAACTTTATTCACTAAGAAAGAGAATAAAGATTTACTTATTGTTCAAATCTATGTTGATGATATTATATTTGGTGCTACTAATGAATCTCTTTGCAAGAATTTTTCTAAGTTAATGCAAGGGGAATTCGAAATGTCCATGATGGGTGAACTCAACTTCTTCCTTGGACTGCAAATCAGGCAGTGTAATGATGATATCTTCCTCAACCAATCCAAGTATTTAAAGGAACTACTAAAGAAGTTTGGAATGGAGAATGCCAAGGCAATGGGAACACCTATGGCTACTACAACCAAATTAGATATGGATGAAAAAGGAAAATTATTTGACATCACTCAGTATAGAAGAATGATTGGATTCCTGCTGTACTTAGCTGCTAGCAAACCTGACATTATGTTTAGTGTCTGTATGTGTGCAAGATTCCAATCATGTCCCAAGGAAACCCATGCATTTGCTGTGAAGCGTATCTTCAGATATCTTATTAGAACCTCACAGATGGGACTTTGGTATCCAAAGGGCAATGGCGAAGATCTCAAAGGATACACTGATACTGACTTTGCAGGATCCAAAACTAACAGAAAAAGCACAAGTGGAACATGTCAGTTTCTTGGAGGATCCTTGGTTTCATGGTTTAGCAAGAAGCAAAACAGTGTGGCCTTATCCACAGCAGAGGCTGAGTATGTAGCAGCTGGAAGCTGTTGTGCCCAAATAATCTGGATGAAACAGCAGCTTAAAGATCTTGAGGTTGAGATAAAGGAAATACCAATCATGTGTGACAACCAAAGTGCCATTAATATCACAAAGAATCCTGTCATGCATTCAAGGACAAAACACATTGAAGTTAGGCACCACTTCATAAGGGATCATGTCTTGAAAGGAGAAATCAGACTGGAGTATATCCCAACAGAGGACCAAGTTGCAGATATCTTGACAAAGCCTCTATCAAAAGATAGACATTGCAAAATAAGAAGAAAATTGGGTATGGTAAATCCCAATAAACTGTAAGTAAATCCGTGTATAATTATATTTTTAGATCTTCCAACATTAAATTAATTCTAACTTTAGCATCAGAGTGTATTTAATTTAAGTTGCAGGAGCTCCTTATGAGACTCAATGGGAATGAATCTGAGAAATGGAGCATATGAGAATGGAACAATCAAAAAGTGAAGAAAATAGCAAAAATTCTGATTTTCTAGATTGTGTGTTAAACGAATTTCCTTGAAAAATTAAGTTTCTAAGGAAATCAGCATGGTCAACATTCAAATTTAGATGCCCAACAGACGAACTTCAGTCTATTATAAGTTGGAACAGTTCTCGGTGATGCCTCGAAATTCGTCTGTTGGACCTTGAAAGTTCGAATTTTCAAAAACAAAAATTTCAAAGTTATGTTTGTCTAACATGATGATTATACTGATGATTATTTCTTAACATACGAATGTTGGAAAACTTTCACAAAATAAAGAAATTCGAATTTTAGATTCAAAATTCGTCTGTTGAATCTTGCTCTTAATGTTGAATCCTTGAAAGATGAAGTTTAATATGCATAATTCGTCTATTGTTTAGTGAGTTGTTTGCTGTTTGATGTTTACACTTCAAAATTCAAACTTTGTTAGAACAAAGTTCGTCTGTTCATCTTGTGTTGCTTGAACCAAGCCACTGTCAGATGAACTTTCTGAAGAAAATTCATCTGTCAGTAAGCTTTGCTGAATGGTTTAACTCTTAACTGCTCGAAGTTCAAATTTTGACCCCTCAAAATTTGTCCATCAGACGGTTACTCACGTTAAAACGGACGATTTTTCACTGAACAGACGCAACCCTACTCTCTTCCTCTCTGAGTCTGTTCAAATCCTCTCATCAATGCTCTTAAATTTTGACCAAAAATCTTCATCTCCCACCATTTAAACTGATTTTCGAACCCTATAAACCCAATCTCTGCTTCATTCTGAATCATTCATCCACTAAAATGGTAAGAGTAAAGAATCCTGAAGCTGGCAAAGGAGAGTCTTGTCCAAAGATATCAGTAAAATCGCAATATGCTTCAAAGGAAGGAGAAAAACCGAAAAGAAAGGCCAAATCAACAAGGGAACTCCTTCCAAACGTCAGAAAACTACACCAAAGGGAGAATCAAAGAAAGTTAGACCCTCCTCCTCGAAGAAAGTAGATACTTCAGTCCCTGTTCCTGCTGCTGCTGAGACTATTGCTTCCACTTCCTTCTCCAATATTGAATCTGGAGAATATCAACTTACTACACTGCCATTATGGAGCACTCCACAGATTCAAGAGGAATACTCCACCAAGTTTGCCAATAAAAAGGTAATCAAGCCTCATTATGTAAACTTGGAAGATTTCATGGTCTCTAATAGTTTTGATGTTGGAATATGGATGTTGAGATACAAGAATCTGTTAGAGATATTGGAAAGGTATGATGATGAAGTGATAAAGACACGGTATGCCTCCTTGAAGTACAACAGCAAGAAAAAGAAGTGGAAGGTCAATTTGAGATCTAGAACCATCTGGCTCACAGATAAAATTCTCAATGAAGTATTGGAGATCCCAGGGTAAGATGGCCTCAAGATAGATATCACTGCCTCTGGATACATGGATGAGGCAGAAACTGCTGATGAAGAAGGTGGCCCCTTTTTGAACTATAAGGAGAGCACAATTCTGAGCACATTGTTCAGAAGAAAGGAAAACTGGCCAACCATCAACTTGCTGAAGCCCACAGACCTCAGTGCCCAAGTGAGGATCCTACACTACATAGTGTCTAGGATCATATTCAACAAAGGAGGCAGCTTCAACCTGATAACAAGGGCAGAGGCACATGTCATGGCAACAATCATGCATGGAAAGCTCATTAACATGGGACATATCATACTTCAACGCATGATCAAGGCAAGGGATCAAAGGAAAGACTTCACACTCCCCTACGCAGCTATCATTTCCAGAATTCTGCAATATGCTAGAATTCAGCATCTTGAAAAGGGGAAAGAGAAACCCACTGAGATCTTCAAGGAGAAAGAACTTCAAAGGATGGAAATTGAAAGAAGTGAAGGAAGATGGATTGGAAGGGAGCAGGAAAATCTGAAGATCTTTTCTTTGTTGAAGGAGCCTCCCAACAGCAAGAAGGCACTTTTGTGGCCCCTACCAAACCTTCACCACAGCCTTCTCTGTCTGTCCCATCTCCATCCAAGCCTACTCACATTCCATCCACTCTCTCCTCTCGTGCCAAGCCAACTAAGATCACTGAGCTGTATGACAGCCTGTCTACACTCATACTTAGCATCAGGGATGAGCAAAAATGACTTAACATAGATATTTATCTAATATAATCATTCAATTAACCTTTCCTTTTGACTTTATTCACTTTTCCTTTAAAAACTTTGTCAAAAATTCCACTTGTATCCCAATCAGCACATTCTGATGTGTATGCCCTCATTTTTGGTCAAAAATTGCTTAAATAATTTTTATGAACCAAGATATCCTTTACCGATTAAATGTACTCATACCGATTAAGTATTTTTGCGAAATTGTCATTACATTGGTATATGATTATTCAAAAATAAATTTTGGAATAAAATCATTATATTGGTCCAAAATATATTTTAACAAGGTCCAATCATTGTCCTTGAATTAATACTGCATTTTTCTACAGTCTAAATTGACCTTTATCGGGTAAAATATTAATATTAAATCATAATTACTCAATAAATATTATCTTGATCTTAATAGATCTCTTGCTATATTTCATTGGGCTTAGCTCATTGAAAGCTTCATTTTGATTATAATTTTTCATATTTATAAAAATGCCCTTAACCTGGGCTAATTTATAATTTTTAAAACTTTCGGGTCACTAACTGTAATTTTCTAAAAACTTATTTTCTCTTCTCCCTTACCCACTGGAGTCATTCTTAAGGGACAAAATTGCATACATTCTTAATTCTTGGGGCCAAAATATAATTTCTTTTTTTCCATTTAACCTGAAAAAATAACCTCTTTGCCCCTTATAATGCTTAACGGTCTCTCCGTTTTTCCTAATTCATTTTGCATTTTACGATGTCAACTTTTTCATTTTTAGACCTTCAATTCATTATTCACATTTTACTTCTAATTTGAGAAATGAAAGTTTTGCCCTTAAGTCGGGTCAAAAATGTAATTATCCATTCTTTTGGGCACTTTCTTGTAATTTTACCTAAAGACCAATTTTTTTATTTTTCCTTTCTCACTATTCACACTAACTTCAAATTGGTTTATCTCTTAATTTGGACCTCCTGGCCATGCAATACTTATACCGTTGCGCTCAGCTTGGAGTGCACTTTCATTTAAGTGGTATATTGCATATTTTTCAGTGTAAATTCTAAAATTAATTTCTACTAAGTATCTTATGAAAAATTAATTTCAATTAAGGATCAAACATAACTTTTTCTGAAAATTAAATAAGAAATTAATTCCTTCTAAAACCTTATTATATGCAACTTTTTCATTTCACTTCGATTTTCATCTTTATTCATTTTATAACATCCCATAAAAATAGGGATATTACAAGATTCATACCTCATCAAGCTGCGTGCATACCATGATATATAGGAGAAACCATATACACATATAATGATATCATGATATGAACATGAACATACGTATATACACATATATAAATACAAATCAATAATTAACATGCAAACACAAATGCTTGGTTACCTCAAATTGCCAACACCACACACATGGGTTCTCACAAGCCTTCAGACCACTAACAATGAATTGGACTCCTCTGATCGATCGAACAACCACTACAAATGTCATAATACCTTCAATAAACATATTACATAACTTAACCAAAATCTATAATTCAACCAATTATGCTTATCATATTCTTCCAACCACATAATCACATACCAATGAGCTCCAAACAACCATTTAAATCATGCATCAACACATAGAGTCGGATTTCCACTTCTCTTCTCAAATTTCAACCTAGGGTTTCCATCAAATCATGCATCCCTCTAAAACTCATACGCAAACTTCAATAACACTAAACCACACTTCAATAATCCATTTACACACATTTCAATTGGTGAAATTTGATCAAATAAGAAACCTCATAAAAAGTACAGTAAACAAGAAACTTTAGAAAAATATAGTAAACAACTTAAATTGATTACTTTCTTAAAGAGTTTCATACACTACTACAGAAAACACCATTTTATGTATATTATTTTGGGCTTTTTATGGCTGTTCTTGAAGTGACATAAAAGCTCTAAACATAAAAATTTTAGCATTTTCTGTCTATTAATAAACAACCATAAAAAGAAAGCCTATTTATGGTTTTTTTTTTTGCTGACAGTTGTAGAAATATTAATAAACAGCCATAAAAAGAAAGCCTATTTATGGTTTTTGTTTTACTGACAGTTGTAGAAAGGTCACCCTTCTACGACCGTTTTTTGGCTAATAGTCATAGAAAGGTCACCCTTCTACGGCTATTTTTTGGCTAACAGCCGTAGAAAGGTCACCTTTTAGGGCTATTCTTTGGTTAGCAACCATAGAAAGGTGACCCTACTACAACTGTTTTTTCAATAACAACCATAAATTGAAATTTTATTTTTATATTAATGCCTTGTAACTATCCATTCCCAAACCTATACTTACAACCAAAATGTACAAAATAACAAAGCAGTTTTTACAGCCAAAAAACTAACTAGCTTATTTACATCATAATAGCTATATACAACATCTAACATATTGTTCTAAACTATTCCAATCAATTAAAACTAATCTATGTGATAACAAAATATATTCAAATGAATTGAAAAAGAAATTTTGACCACATGTTCCGAATGTGGTCAATTTCTTACTGGAGATACGGATGGTCATCATTGAAATGCTGCAGGTTTAAAACTTATATCAACATAACTCAGAAGTCATAAGGAAAAAAAAACCTAAGTTATAGATGCTATAATTACCTTATCCAATGAGTCAACAACATTACCAATAATTATGCCAAACATTTCTCTCATAACATAGTTATTCACTTACCTTTATATCTATACTAATGTATATGTGGCTACAAAGTTTTAGTTTCTTAGGGGTCCTAGATTTATTTACTAAAAGACTACATATCTAATAACAAAACAGTTATGATGACGACCATATTAACAACCACTAATCCTAATCATAACTAGTTTACAATTTCTCCACGTAACTATACTCACTCTACCTATATGTACCACAACCATCCCTCTTGATTATTTAAAGTTGCTTATTTTTCCTATTCAGAAAATAGCAAATGATGGCATTCAAAACTTCAAAAGTAACTAAATTATTTGAATATTTTTTTATGACAGTTATCCTAATTTTTTACATGTAAACGGTAAACCAGAACAAGAATACTATAGTTTTGTTGGCTAAACATTCCAGCATGGAAAATTGATAAGAATCATGTAAGTTGTTCCAATGCATTCCAAAGAATAAAAATATAGAAATATTAAAATATATTTTTTAATATTATCCTTATTGTATATTGGATGGTAGGAAAGTCAAGGTGGAATCTCAATAATAAATTCTTAGAGATTCCATAGAATGGTCAGGAAAGAATAACAAAAGTATATGCTTGCCTAGTGGAAAAAATATGCAAAGCAATCTACTTTATTTCAAAAGCAATGTTTGATTTGATTGAATAAGAAAACAAAAAAATTACGCCAGACTAATTTAATATGAATGGTGCTAATGCTATAAGTATCATGTCAGTTTCATCCATATAGTAAAAGAGTTATGGAAGGTCAGAAACAAAGTAAGCTTATCATGACAAAGGCATTCACAGCATGAGGCTTGAGCTTCGGGTCTTAAAATAATAAATGGTTGATATTGGTACGTTCTTTAATTAAAAACAATTTTAATTAACAAAATGATATTTTAATATATTATTAATATTAATATTCAAGAATTGCTTTTTGGTATGAACTTGATTGTTGACAAAGACAGCACATGATGAGCTGTAAGAAAGTACTGAAAATCTGTTCAATATATTCATATTCACAGCCAACACACACTACAAGAAAACATGGAATTTGGGACGGAATTTTGTGACGGATTACAATCTGTCCCAAATCCATCACAATGCCGCCCCAAATTCTGTCACCAATATTTGGGATGGACTTTGGGACAGATATTTGCATCACAAAAATAGCCGTCACTATTTCCGTCACAACTTCCGACGAAAAATTTGTGACGGAATATTCAGTCACAAATTGCCGTCCCAAATTTTTTGGAATAACATATCCGCATTTTGGGATGGAATCTGCGATGAAAGTAGGGATGGATATTTTGAGACGGAATTTTCCTTCACAAAATTCCGCCTAAAAATTTTAAGAATAGCGTATTCCACTTTTGGGACAGACATTGTGATGATGTTATCCATCTCAAAATATTCCGTCTCTATTTCCGTCGCAAAATCCGTCCAAAATGAGGAAACGTGTTTGTAATTTAATTTTTTGTCACTAAATTTGTTTCTCACACTAATTTTTTGAAAAATATTTTTATGATATCAATTTTAGTGTTATATAATGGTCATGTTGCTAATAATTTCGAAATGTACCTTAGGGGTTGAATATGTTGTAAGGTTGTTTGATAAGAGTATTTGTGTGTATGTATGATTGTGATTGTGTCATTAGCAGCTATTTGAATGTTTGTTTTATAGGCTCAAGACCTAGTGGTAGTTTTGCTAAAATAGGACATGTGAAGTACAATGGTTTCCAGCTGCCTCAAATTAAGGTTCGTAATCTCTAACTTCTAGTTGATTAATCAGTGTATACAAGTGACAAAGTCAGGAATTGAAATTGAAGGAAGTGGAGAAGTTTTATGAAGCTTAGAACTAAAAACGATCCTTGATAAATTATCAGCCTATGTTCAAAGGTACAAACATGGGCGATAGCTGGTCTTTTGACCACTACTCTCATCTTCTTCAAAGTTTGAGAATTATAAAATATTTACTGTAAGTCTTCTTTTATTTAAGGGCCTGTGTTAAGTATCCTAAATTATCATGATTTAATTTAGATGGTGGCTTGACTTGATGTGTTTTATGACTTGATCTAAAGGAAATATAATATATATATATATAAATAAATAAAGTTATATATGGATTATATACATTTTAAATTTACAAATTTATTTATAAATAGATGAACATTTATATAAGTGAAATTTATATTTTTTTTTATAAAACAGTCCAAAACAAAATAACCAACACAATCCCTTTTAAATTTTCATAATTTTCTTTTCCTGACGAATGATTTCACTTGATTTTTATTTAATAATTAAAATTATCAAAATTGTATATCTCATTGTTATAACCCAATCAAGACATTTTGTTTTATAATTAATAAATATTATGTTGTTTGCATTAGATATCCTCCATGATCATTTTTATCGCATAATTCCATGAATATATATCGGCAACTACAGATTACACCTAAATCTGCAATGGTATGGTGTAATTTCATAACACAAATTCCTATTACAATTTTTTTAAAAAAAATGATTTTACTTCATATATCACTTGCAATTTAACTTAGGTGTTTGGTATAAGATTTGGACAAACAAAATAATGCAATGTGTATCATTAAGGGATGTAATTAACGAAATAAACGCATTGAAAATCAAAGCATTATGCGATAATAAAAAAATATATCACCTTATTATATAATCATACTTGCGTAAATCATTATGTATATTCATTTAATCCCAAAATTATGATGTATGTTAAAACCTAATTAAATCAAGAAGTTATCACACGAAGTTTATTATTTTAACTTATTTCAAATCTTCTCAAATGCCTTTTTAACAAAATGCATTTTTAACAAAATTGATAATCTAAAATAATATTATAACCATCTAATCAACAAATAAGTAATGTAAAATTTCTCAATAACAATTGGATACTTGTTTGATTTGATCAACAAGATTATTGCAAGATTTATTTTGTATATATTATATACTCAAATAATAAAAAGTGTTGGCCAAAAAATAAAAATAATAAAATAAAATAATTGAAAAAAATTTGTTGGAATTATTTTGACCAAATCCCTTTTTAGCGGCTTTTATATCTTTTGTTATGACAAAATTTAAAAATTTCATAAAATTATAAATCTTTTTTTTTATGAGTTTACTCTCAAATTCCCCTTTGGAAAATAACGAAACGGCATCACTTGGTCCCAAATTTTTTCCCTCTCTTTTTTTCCCTCTTCCCTCTCAATCCCTTTCACTAAATTACTGTCTAAATAGAAAGCCCTAACACTGCTCATTCTTAGTCTCTCCGTCTGACCCTTACACAGAGCTCGTTCTCCCTCTGATCCTCACATAGAGCTCGTTCCATCGTTCACCCTCCTCCTTGGCTCAATCTTGCACTGCAACTTGAAGAGAGGCAGATCGAAGTTTGCTCCTTTCTGGTTTGTCCTCTGTTGCTCACTCGTCCTCCTCTGCTTCTTGTACGTTTATCATGGTTAAATAGATGTATGGATAAGTTTAAGAAGCAATTTTTCATGAAGCTTTTCATTTATGTCTCCTTCTTTGACGACAAATTTACTCTCTAAGTTGGCATTTTGAGATTGTGGTTGATTTATCTGAAAGTGGACAAAAAGTACAAGGCAGCGGGTTTACTTCGTAGCTTTTATGACAAAAATTAGAAAAATCTAAGTGGGGCATCACCTTGAAAAGGACAAGAAACATCATCACATGGCTGAACTATTAAACCCATGAACATGACGTTTTCTTTCCCAATTTTTATACATCACCAGAGCTTTTTATTTTGGGACCTATTGTGAGGACCAAAACATTTAAATCTTTTATATCATTTTTACGATAATACAAGGGTAGTGTGTCTAACAAGAAGTAGGAAGGGAAAGTGGGGAATATAAGAAAAATGGGACAAAAATAATTAAGAGGCCCCACTTATAATTACTGACTAGATTTGTGCAATGATTTAAGTTGGCTTTATATTAGCTACTGGAATTTAGGCACAATAAGTCAAATGGATTGATTTGTCTATTTTCCTTGTTTATGAGATGAATATTTTGTCATATGAAGATTGAAGATTAATCTAAAAAAATATTATGACACATATTGGGAATTGATGAAGATTAATCTATTGTTTGTACATTGAGCATCTCAAAAAGTAGATTGAATTCAATCTACTTTGCTAAAAACTGAATATAAGATAACATCTTGGGGATTGATGACAGTTTTTCTTTCCTTCCCAATTGTGGCAAGTAACATCGTAATCCCAATAAAAAAGTAGCGGCTCTCTTTCTTTCCAATTGTGACTAGTTGTATTATAATCTTAATAAAAAAAAAAAGTAGCATATCCTATGTTCCTTTAGCATGTGGTACTCACGATGGTAGATATAAAATTGTTAACTTTTTTACATTATTTTCATGCATAAAGTCAAGCATGTGGTGTGTGAAAGATGCAAATCTCTCTCTCTCTCTCTGTTTTTTTTTAATTTTCAACCTTAAATTCAAACTTTGCCACTTTATGTGTCATGTGGGTGTTATTGACTTTCATTCCAGCAATCAAACGTAAAAGCATGAGGTGAAATCTTATCCTTGTCCTTTAGCATACCCTTGCTTGTTCTTGCTTTTCTCTTACTATTTTGATGACCGACAGGGGACTTTATGGATCTGGGCTTTCTCACATCTTGGATGTGATCAGATTTCTATTTTTGACTCCTCTTTCCTTTAAGGTTCTCTTCGGTTTTAGCTTATGGAAAGTTAAATTGACTTATTAGAGTAGGACACTACACTTTTATCTTTATTTATAATTTAGCAGACTACGAAAACAGGAGGCATTAAAAGTTTGAGGGGCCCAATCCATTGAAAGTTAGTGAAAAAGAAAAGGTAATGTATACTTTTTTTATTTATAATTTGATATATGCTATAATTTTTAGAGTTTGGGTTAATTTTTGGATTTCATCTGTTGTATTTGGTCTAAAATCCTAAATGGTTTAATCTACTATTATTAATTCTAGTGCTTGAATTGAGTGGATGCTGCAGTAATATGTGATTTTCAGTTTTAAATTCACTATGGTATTACTTATTTTCACTTCAACTCAAATATGTACAAAATTATAATATATTTAGTATAAAGAATTGAAAAGTTCATTAAAGTTTAAGTTATTCATACCCTTTAGGGCAGCTTTTAAATACCTAAAATATTTTGTTGTGACTTCAATATCATAGGTGTATTGGGGGTGAGGATGGATGATTCAGAAAATCGAAGATGGATGTATGATAGAATAGATTCAAGTTGTGGATACTTGAAGACAGAGTTTCTTGAGGGGGTTGAAGAGTTTCTTAATCATGCTTGCCAATTGCCTCCATTCTTACATGATCAGAAGATTAGGTGCCCTTGTAAGAAATGTAAATGCAAGAAACACTTAGATCTCGACACAATGAAAGTGCATCTTTACAAGCACGGATTTAAGCCAGACTATTATCGATGGACTAGTCATGGTGAAGCAACGTTTGAGGCAGGTCCATCCCTTTATCCTTTGGATAACATGCAAGATATTTCTTATGGGCAAGTTGGAGAACAGTTTATGCGATATGAGTATATGGTGATGGATGCAGCTGGGCCAAGCTTCAGGGCTAACTACAATGAAAGTGCTGAAGAGATCCCAAATCCTGATGCAAAGGCATTATATGACATGTTGCATGCAGCACAACAACCTTTATGGGAAGGGTGTAATGATTGGACTGAACTTTCGGCAGCTGTACATTTGCTAAGTATTAAGGCAAACTCTAACATGTCACATCAAACCTATGATAATCTTTCATGGTTCATGAGGGCAACACAACCTAAAGGTACTCGTTTGCCAACAAACTTGTACCAAACAAAGAAGCTGGTATCTAAGTTAGGACTTGGTTATGTAAAGATAGATTGTTGTTTGAATGGGTGTATGCTATATTATAAAGATGATTTGAATTTAACCCAATGTAAGTTTTGTAATGAAGAAAGATATTCCACAAGGCGAAATAGTAGTGGAAGAAAAAAGAAAATTGCAAATAAGCAGTTGTGGTTCCTACCACTAATTCCTAGACTTCAGAGATTATTTGCTTCTGAGAAAACGGCAAAGGAAATGAGGTGGCACTATGACAATCGTCGAGATTTTGGTGTCCTTTCTCACCCTTCTGATGGAGAAGCATGGAAGGTGTTTGACAACACATACCCTAACTTTGCATGTGATCCATGAAATATAAGGCTTGGGTTGTGTGCTGATGGCTTTATGCCATTTGCCCAATATGGGAGAAATTATTCTTGTTGGCCAGTGATTGTTACTCCATACAATCTACCACCAACGATGTGCATGAGAAGAGAGCATATGTTTTTGACATTGATTATCCCTGGTCCTAAAAATCCCAAGGGGAAAATAGATGTTTACCTACAACCATTGATAGATGAACTAAAATTATTGTGGGCTGAGGGTGTTCTAACATATGATGCCTCACTAAGACAAAACTTTCATATGCGGGCTGCCTTATTATGGACAATTAATGACTTTCCAGCATATGGAATGTTATCTGGTTGGATGACGACAGGGAGATTGTCATGCCCTATATGTATGGAGAATACGAAGTCATTCCAATTGAAGCATGGGAAGAAAACATCTTTCTTTGATTGTCACCGACAATTTCTTCCATTAGATCACGTGTACAGGAGAAATAAAAGTTCATTTTATAAGAATAGGGTTGAGTACTCAGTGCCTCCACCACGGTTAGATGGGCAGGAAGTTTTAGAAAGAGTGTGTAATTTGCCAAAGGTAGTTGAGTGGGGAGATGTTGTACCAATCGAAGGGTATAAGGAGATTCACCTTTGGACAAAACAAAGCATATTTTGGGAATTGCCTTATTGGAAAACTAACTTGATTCGACATAATCTTGATGTCATGCACATTGAGAAAAATGTATTTGACAATGTGTTTTACACCATCATGGATATAAAGGAGAAGACTAAAGATGATGCAAATGCAAGAAAAGACTTGAAAGAATATTGTCGATGGAAGGAATTAGAACCTATAGTTAATGAAGAGAGAACATTGATCCCAAAAGCACAATATACATTGAATCTAGAACAAAAACGGGCTGTTTGTCAATGGGTAAAGAACTTGAAACTCCTAGATGGCTATGCATCTAATTTGGCCCGATGTGTTAACATAAAGGAAGCAAAGATGTATGGAATGAAAAGTCATGATTGCCACGTGTTTATGCAACGCTTGCTTCCTATTGCCTTTTCTAATTTTCCTGAAGTTGTATGGAATCCTATAACTGAGCTTAGTAAATTCTTTAAAGAACTTTGTGCCCCTACCTTAACAAGGGCACAATTGGAGGTGTTAGAGAAGAACATTGTTGTGACATTATGCAAATTGGAGAAGATCTTCCCCCCAGGGTTCTTCAACTCAATGGAGCATCTACCCATCCATCTTCCCTATGAAGCCAAGGTCGGGGGACCTGTTCAATATCGATGGATGTATCCATTTGAAAGGTATCAAAACTTCTCATTATTTACTTAGAACAAATATTTGAAAACCATAATATATCTTAGCCTCCACAACTCTTTATGTAGGTTCCTACACACCTTAAAGCAAAAAGTGAAGAACAAAGCTCGTGTGGAAGGCTCTATTTGTGAGGCTTATATAATTGAGGAGACTGCAACATTTTGCTCTCATTACTTTGAGCCACAAGTACTATCAAACTTAACAAGACCTCTAAGAAATTATGATGGTGGAGAATCAGACCTACCTACAATTTCTATTTTTAACTATCCAGGTAGGCCATCTGGAGAATGCAAGTCTCGTTTTTTGAATGATAAGGAAGTGGAAGTTGCTACTAGATATGTTCTTATGAATTGTGATGAAGTACAACCTTATATCAAGTAAGTGTCATTGATTAAGAGGAAGTTACATTGGCTATTTATATATGGTGTTGACATACTTCTACATGCAGCTTATTTGTTGAAATGTTAAATTCATATGATCCTCAAATATCGGATAGTGAGATAGAATCTAGAATTGAAGCAAACTTTTCGGGTTGGTTTCAAGAACATGTAAGTAGTTATTAGTTTACATATTTTGTGTGGTAATTTGAATCTAGGCTAACATTAAAAATTGTTACACAGGTTCAAAACCCAGTGAACAATGTTGTTGACCCCTTTTTACATGACATTGCTCGGGGACCAAATAGAAAAGTGAGGACATGGCCTATCTATTTTATCAATGGTTACAAGTTTCATGTAGATTCATATACCCATGGAAAATCAACTGTAAATAGTGGAGTTTGTGTTAAGGGACATGATTATGGCCAATCAGAATGTGAATATTATGGCATATTACAAGAGATTGTACAAAAAGAATATGCAGGAACTCTTGTGAAGAAATTAGTGTTGTTCAATTGTGAGTGGTTTGATACAACCCCTAACCGTGGTGTGATGGTTCATAAGCAATATGGGATTGTTGAACTTAATGCATCTAGGAGGTACAACAAGTTTGATCCTTTCATTTTTACACAACAAGCCATGCAGGTGTACTATACACCTTATCCCAGTAGTCGTCGTGAGAAGGCTCATTTATTAGTTGTCATTAAAGTGAAGGCTCGAAGCACTATTGATGCTCCCACATCTACAACAAACATTGAGCCATTTCAAGAAGATGGATTACAAGTCATATTACCTTCAATTGTTCATAATGATGAAATCTATAACCTAGTAGATGCTGAAGGTGGTTATGCACAAATAGATAACTCTATTCTTAATGATGAATATGAAGAACATATAGAAGATGATTTAGATAGCAATGATGAAGATGATGAAGATGATGAAGATGATTGGTATTCAGAAGATGATACTGAAGATGAAGAAGAAGGTGATAGTGAAGATAATGAAGAAGATGATGAAGCAAATGATTCAGAAGATAATATATAAAGGATTGTGGGTTTATGTTAAATTCTTCAATTTATTTTAACTTGTTATGCAAATATATATGTTATTCTTGCGCATTAATATTTATATGTTCATGTCTCATTATGTTGTAAATGTTTAGTTTATGTAAACTTCTTATGAAAATATAATTGAATAGTGCAATCATTGTGCAGATGGTAGGTCGTGGCATCAAGCGAGGTCGAGGTCGAGGTCAAGTTATGCATCCACTACATACAGGTGATGGCACATCTTCTGGTCGATTTGTGTCACCACATATTGGAGATGGAACATCCTCTCCTAGTCCTCGCCTTGGTTCCTCTACTCCAACATCTCTACCCTCTGGCAGATCTACAATTGCACCTAATATACCATCATCATCCAGCCCACCTCATGTTTCACCAGAGAGATCTTCCAATCCTGTTCCACAATCCCAGAATACATCTAGTAGCAATGTCCCCATAGATGGTAGGATTTTAGTGGAGCCAGATAATGACACGTAAGTTAAAAACTTTTAATTGTTCTATAAATATTCCTCTACATATCAATTTTGAATTATCATAACATGTGCAATCATTGATGCAAATATAGGTTTAATCCTATCAGTACGGTTAGGCAAATACTTCCCATTATTCAAACGAAATTTGAATACCCATGTTACACATGGGGGACGACACCACTTAAGCTTCGAGATGATTGGTTCAAAGGATGGGCAGTAAGTAAAAAAAGCCATTAATTTTCCTTACTCTTTTAGATTATGTTCTCACCTTAAATGTAATTGAAATTTATGGTTCTTTTGTTGTGCACACAGAAAAAGCATAAATGGCTACCGCAGTACGAACAAAAAATTAGATCCAATTTTAAGAAAAAATGTGGTGATATCCTTAGGAAAACTATGACTAGAGTTAGGGCAGATATGAAAAAAGGGATCCAACCAGATTGGATTCCAGGAGATGTGTGGACACAATTGTGCAAAGTATGGACTAGTAAAGAGTATGAGTTAAAGCAAGAGGCAGTAAAGGCAAATCGAGCCTCAGCTGTAAGAGGCATGAAAAATAGATGTGGTAGCATTCCTTCGATTGAGCATCGAAGGAGAATGGTAAGAATTTCAATTCAAATCACTCATTATTTCTCATTTGTAAAGAATGTTTTTCATCTTTATTGATTATTGTAGGTTGTAGAACTTGGGAGGCAGCCAACAATGGCTGAGCTTTTTAAGCTAACACATTTCAATGAGAAAACCAATGAATTCGTTGATGAGAGATCAGCTGAAGCCTATGTAAGTATATTTTTATCTAATTCTTTGTTTTAAACTTTTAATTTATCAACATATTGTTTTGATTCTTGTTCATTATTTTGAACATAAGAATGTTTGAAACTTTCACCTTTTTAGTTCCTTCTTTATATGGATCATGAATTAATTACTTCTTTGGGCGGGCTGGCATCCATAATATCATGCCCAATGGTTTCATATTTTCAGCTACTTGTATTATTATTGTTAGTCTTCAATGGCACATGACTTATTTCTTATTGTGCTGATTGTTACTTGGGATAATTTAGTTTCACCTGACCTAAATTAAATACAGACAATAGTTACCTTTGTAGTTTTGCTCATGAACTCCTACTATCATCTCTATGTTTTGAAGTTTTGATTTTCCTAGACATAACTTCAAGTCAGTTTTATATTGGGCACTATGTTAAACATATTTTAATATACTAGAGATGAGTTCCCAAAATCATAAAGTAGTTGAATAGTGTTATTGCTTCAGTAGTCTAAATACACTCCACATTTGTTATCTTTATCCCTTTATGTTTATTTGATGTCTTCAAACTTAATTTATATGATATATACTTGTATGGATAGAGGACTTTTCTTTCCCTTTTTTTAATCCACTTGAGAACTTTATGGCTAAAAGTTTCTTCATGGTAATATCCTAAGAAATAAATTAATGTCAATTTGTCCATTTTAGATTAGGTTAACGTAATGTGATTTGACACTAATGGCATGTAATGATGTATGCCTTTTGTACTTTATTAGTGTATCAAGTTTCAATACAACATAAATGTTACAAGTGGATGTGAGATTAAAACAATTTTGATAGTTTAAGGTACTAGAAGCCTCTTTGGAGCAAAATTTCTGATAGTTTGAGGTGCTAAAAGTCTGCTTGACATTTTTAGGTTCAACATTATTTATTTATCAGTAAAATAATTGTTTTTGTTCTAAGTCTTGTTCATTATGTTCTGAGTCTTCTTATATATTTTCATCTAATTTTCTGTCAATATTTTGTCATATTAGAAAATACTTGTTGTGCTTGAAATAAGTTATCATTATGCTGCTAGTTTTAGTATGCAATGAAATGACCCTCAATGTTATGTTGCTTTTCTATATTCAGTTTGTTTCCTACAATTGGTTTATGAAATTTTAAGTTATTAAATATTCAATCTTGTTTTCCATGTAGTTTTTCTTTAAGTCTTAATTTAATTTTACTTTCTTCTATAGGCTCAATACACAGAGAAGATATCTAATGCTGAAGGAGAGCTTAACGAACTAGAAATATGGTTGGAGGTTGTCGGTGGCAAGAAAAAGGGTCGAATTTTTGGCCTTGGATCTCAAGCTCCCTTTATTGTCTCTAGCACTCATTCTGAGGCCTCAACTTCCTCCCCACCAATTTATGGATTCCATCCAGAGTTTGAAAGTGAATTAATGAGGCGTTTGGATGCTTTAACAGAGCAAAATGAGAAACTTATGTTTCTCTTACATGACGCACAAGAACAAATTGACCAGCAGAGACAAGATATCAATCAATTAAAAAGTCGCTTGCCTACCGAGTCAGAGTCAGCAGCTGAGCATGCAAATGATGATGAGCATCATACTCCTTCTGCATAGTTATGTTGTTATGTTTAGAAGTCATTTTATTTTGTTGAATTTTATGAATACGATACTTTGGACTTGATCTCTTTTAGTGTGACATATTTTGGCTTTAGGCACATGATACTATCGAACAATTGCAATTTTATGTACCTTTGAACTAGTTTAAAAGTTGAAAACTTGATATGCTTCTTTATCTAAATTAATGACAGTTGTTTTATATTCTATAACATACAGGATTTCAGTTTCAATGGTTTAATATGGGCCAAAAAAAAAACAATGAGAACTTTGTGACGGATTTGTCATGCTAAAATCCGTCACAAATTCTAGCACAAAATTTGTACAAAACCTGTGACAGAAAATAACACATGTCACAAAATCCGTCTCAAAATTTGTGACAGCTTTTGAGACAGATTATGAATTCTGTCTCAAAATTGGAATAAGCTATCCTTGGAATTTTGAGACGGATATTTTGTGATGCACCCGTTCCGTCACAACACATTGTGACGGATATTGTTTTTCCGTCGCAAACTATTTAGCGACGAGCTGATTCACGGCGGATAGTTTTCTGTCTCAAAATCCGTCGTAACTAGTTTTGGGACGGATTTTTCAAAAAAAGCCGTCACAAAATCCGTCTCAAATTCCAGATTTTCTTGTAGTGACAGGTTAGTTCATCTCACTATACTTACACTTGATGTGCCAAAGAAAATAAAAGTTGCATGTGAATTCTCCATTTTATAGAGAAAATGTCAACAGAAGGGCGTGAGACAAATTACATTTAATTTGAACTTGAAAAGTTGTATAATAATCAACCATGAACAAATTCCAAGCAACAAATATCTTTGTGTGGACATAGCCTACAAAATATAAATAAACTCGACCAATCATAGATAGATATGTTAGTATTTCAAACATATCTTCATTAGGACTCACTTTTTATCTGCATACATATTTATACATTAGTTTGGACTAATCTTTTATAAATTGAGACTATTTAAGAATCTTTCTGTTAATAAGCAATCAGACAAACGTTCATGATTTACCTGCTCAACAACTGAATATGCAAATATTGACATGATAGACAATTGCGTTTGTGCATACTTTTTGCTTCTACTTTTCGTCAGATTCTTATCTCATTGTTGTCTCATGTTTTTCATGTAAATTGTTAACTTAGGTTCATAGGATCTACCTCTGCCCTTAGGTGATAGAATGTGTAGGCTACAAGATCCGTAAATCAAATCAGTACAAAGTCCTCTCTTATCTTCCATCTTATAATGTTAGATATAGGTTATCATGAGCTCTTTCATTGTTGGAAGTGCATTACATATTTCTCTTTTTACAGACAATATTTTCTCAAAGTAAGTTCTATTTGGACTTGATTTCTTTGGCCAAACCAAAAAATGGACCTAATTTCATATGTCAAGGCCAATCTGAAGATAATATTTCTCCATCACTCATTAGTAACAAACATCAGGAAGGCCATGAACTAAACCAGTAAACACAGTATTTTTGGACCAAACCAGTGAACACAGTTCAAGATTTTTTTTCCCCTTCCATTATAGTTGAACACATTTAAAGCAAGGCAATTATAGATGTTTTCATTCAAAGTTTATCATACTAGTAATTTAGAAGAATCAAAACACATGCTCAAATCCTTAGCTTCATTCTCAGTCCCTATCAATATCTTACCCCTCAGAAGTCAGAAATGAGATTAAAAAAAAACTTGTTATATTGGCAAAGGGACCAAATAATATGTTCTCTTTAGCCACAATATTCCTTTAAAATCACTAAAATGGAACATCAAAAGCAAAGTAGGCCCTAACACCTTGAAAGAAAATTTGTTGTAAACTTAAAAAGTACATTGAGACAACTCTACTATATTTTGGAAACAAAGGGCAGAGAGCAAAATAAGGAAACTCACCTGGGTGCAAACCCCCGCAACTTCTTCAACTGATTCCCCATACATATCTTTCTTCGAAAGCTTCTTCAAAAGATGGTTTCTAAACTTTTCTATCTCCTGAGAGCAATGAAAAGAGGGGAGTGAAACAACTTTCTTCACTAAATAGACACAGAGACCCAAAAAATAGAATAGAAACTCATAGCATCAGTGAATTCAAGAATTTGATCAGGAAATTTGTATTCGGCGGCTCTAGTAGAAGAGAAGAAGATGGGTTTACCTAGAAGAGTCTTGCCTTCTCTATTCACTTTGAAATGGAAACAAAGGCACCGAAAATAGAGAATAAGTTGAACCAATGAACTTAGAAATGAAAGGAAAAAATGAAGCACCCAAAATGAAAATGCAAATGAAATGAAGAATGAGTATAGCAAAACCCAAAGTGGAAATGCAAAGCAAATGGAATCGGAATAAAATGGAAATGAAGTTACAAAGTAGGAAGGGAAGTGAACCAGTTAACTACCTGAGCACCACATATGAATCGGAACGAGGACGAGGCGTAGGGTTACTTGAGGGAGCTTCGAGCTTTGAGTTTCAAATTTCAGAGGAGCATTTGAGTAGTTGAGCAAAAAAAAAAAAGGAACTCGCAAAGCAAATGGCATCAAAATGAAATGGAAATGAATTTACAGAGTAGGCAAGGAAGTGAACCAGTTAACTACTTGAGCACCACACGCAAATTGGAACAAGGACGAGACATAGGTTTACTTGAGGGAGCTTCGAGCTTTGAGTGTCAAATTTTAGAGGAGCATTTGAGTAGTTGAGGAAAAAAAAATGGAACCCAAAAATGGAATCTACAGAAGTGCCTAATGTTATTGACCACATGAAAATGGTCTTGATGGTTTTCTATGGCTGTTTTTTAGAAAATAGCCATAGGAAGTATAATTTTTTATATAAAAAATAAAAATATTTTTTTAATTTAAGAAATAGCAAATAAATATATAATTTTAATTTCTAATATTTTTATAACTATTTTATAAAAAACAATTGTAGAAAGTTTGATTAGTTACCTCTTTAAAAAATATATAGATTATATGAAAATCAGAACATTGTTTTAATTGAAAAATTTTCAAAAGCTCCTTTTATTGAAAAGAACCACCAAAACCTTCAAATTTTTTAATTTAAAACAATAAAACTTTTTTTAAATTAAAAAAAATAATTACACAACATTTTCAATCTAAAACATCTTTTCTTTTAATTTAAAATAATTTTTAATTAAAGACCTTGACTTTATTTTATTTTTAAAAAATGAAAATACTATTTTTATTAAAAAAGAAAATAAACATTATCTTTTTTACCGTTATTATTTAACAAATAATCACAAAATACTTCACATTTTACAACTTTTAAAAAAAAAACCAACTAGAAAACTTTATTTTCTTTTTTTAATTTGAAAATGAGTAATTGACCTTTTTAAAAACAACCCTAGAAAGGTAGCTTTCCACGGCCATTTTTCAGAAAATAGCCGTAGAAAGCATAATTTTTTATTTAAAAAATAAAAAAAAATTTTAATTTAAGAAATAGCAAATAAATATATAATTTTAATTTACAATATTCCTATAACTATTTTATAAAAGACAATCATAGAAAGTTTAATTAGTAACCTCCTTAATTTGAAAATGAGTAATTGACTTTTCTATGCCTATTTTTTAGAAAGCAGCCGTCGAAAGCATAATTTTTTATTTTAAAAATAAAAGATTTTTTTAAGTTAAGAAATAGAAAATAAATATATAATTTTAAATTATAATATTTCCATAGCTATTTTATAAAAGACAACCATAGAAAGCTGGATTAGTTACCCCCTTAAAAATATATAGATCACATGAAAATAAAAACACTTTTTTAGTTGAAAATTTTTCAATAACCGCTTTATTAAAAATAACCACCAAAACCTTCAATTTTTTTAATTTAAAAAAATAAAACATTCTTTTTTAATTTAAAAAAGAAAATAAATACACAACATTTTTAATCTAAAACATCTTTTTGTTAATTTAAAATAATTTTTAATTAAAAACCTTGACTTTATTTTATTTAAAAAAAATACTATTTTTATTTAAAAATAAATAAATATTATCTTTTTTACCGTTATTATTTAACAAATAACCACAAAATACTTCACTAATTATAACTATTTTTTTTTAAATTAATTAGAAAACTTGAGTTTCTTTTATTAATATGAACATGAGTAAAAGTAACCTTTCTACAGCTGTTTTTGCTTTTTTTTTTTTTTTCTAAAAACAGCTGTAAAAAGGTAGCTTTCTAGGGTTGTTTTTCAAAAAATAGCCATAGAAAAGTCAATTACTCATTTTCAAATTAAAAATAGAAAATCAAGTAGATCATTGGCTATTCCACGATGGAATTTGATCTCACAATATCCCTCCTATTAGGGAATACTGGTACCACTAGGGTATTAGGTCATTGGTTATTCTATACATACTTGCTCAGCCCACAAGTAGATCACATTGTACTTATTAAGTCAGAAAAATGATTACATGCTAATCACATCAAACATATGTCCCTATGTGGATAAACACAAGTTATATGTATAAAAAAATAATAAATAAAAAAAGAAGTAGAGGGAGGGGTGGGTAAGTAAATAATATAAAATAAAATAAAAGTAGCAAATACAAGGGAAAGGTAAAACAAGAAGGAAGAAGCATGAAATCACTAAGAAAAGTCATATTTCATTTTCAAAGGATTTGACTGGGTTTTATAAGCATCTTGGTTGCATCTCTATGTTTCTTTTGATCTTTATTTTGTAGCATAATATGTTATAAATAGTGAAACACATTTGGTGCATGACGGTAGAGCCTTATATTGGATGCACATAGATTACCTGAATGTTTATGGACTTATTTTATAAACTTTATCATTTTATTATATATGTGCATATGCAAGTAAAGCCTCACTTTGATAGGCAAGTAGAAATAAGTGGAATTGGTACCAACAGTTTTGTACTTGTATCTCATACAAAAGATGTCATTGTCTCTTGTATAATAGAAAGAAATTGAGACTAATTAAATTAATACTAGTTATTTTATTTTTTATTTATAAATAGCTATACTAACTATTCTATTTTGATGAAAGAAAATGGCACCCAGAAGGCGAAGTCAGTCTAGTAGTGCAATTAGAAGCCAACCTGATAATAGTTTGATTAATGCCATTAAAGGAATGGCTTCCGCAATGCGAAAGCAAGCAGAAGCAACAACGGCTACTATTTGAGAACAATATGCTGCTACTGCACACTTGGTTCAAATGTTTCAAGGACCTAGAGATGAGGATTCAAATCTTGTTGAGAACTAAGATGGGGACCTGGAAGAACAATTACCTACCATTGATACTCAAAATGCATCGAATCTTAAGCAAAATAAAAATTTCTATTGTTTTGTTGAATTTAGGAATGCTAAACCACCATCCTTTAGAGGAGAGTACAATCCAGATGTGGTACATGAATGGTTGGAGCAAATGGAGAAAATCTTCGAGGTTATGTGGTGTATTGATGCCCAAAAGGTATCTTTTGTTGCTTATCTGTTGGATGGAGAAGCACATAAATGGTGGAAGGAGACGAAACAGACAATGGAAGTTCATGGAATGGAAATCACTTAGGAGGGATTCAAGACTGCTTTTCTTGACAAGTATTTTTTAGAGAATGTGAAACATATTGAACTCTTTCGTCTAGTTCAAGGGGCACTAACCATGGATCAATATGTTACAAAGTTTGAGGCATTATCAAAGTACTCATCTTGCTTAGTTAATAACCTTGATGAGTCATGGAAAACTAGGAAGTTTGAAGCAGGACTAAGGTCTGATATTCAAAACCTATAATTGCTTTGGAGATTCAAGATTTTGCAGCACTAGTGAATAAGGGTAGAGTTATAAAGAAGTATATGATGGAGACCAAGTAGGAGAAATAAAGGAAGAATTTTTGGAATATGAACAAAGCAGGCAATCTTCATAAAAAGAATTTCAAACCACCTCTTAATAAGGGAAAAAGTAATACTCCAACCACATGAAGTAAATGTGGAAAATCACACAAGAATTAATTTTGCTGCCATGGTAAGATTGTTTGTTACACTTGTGGAAAAGGCTAGCCACTATTTCAAGAAGTGCCCACAAAATAAGGGCAAAGCACTTGAGGGGAAGAATTCAACTCAAAGGCCAATGATAAAGGGAAAAGTCTTTACAATGAGTGGAAAGGAAGTAGAGAAATCCACAAACCTTATGCAAGGTACATGTTTTGTTAATGACATTCCTTTACTTGTACTATATGACTCTAGAGCTACATACTCCTTTATAGCTATTGATTGTGTGAAGAGATTAAAGTTGGATGTTTCTTGTGACATCCGACCACTAATGAGATTGGGGAGTGATCGCTAGTGCAAGAAAAAAGGGTGAGATAAAGTGATGAGGCACTGACAAGGAGCGGCTCCTGGCAAGCTTCTAAGCAGGAGAGGCATATGAATGAATTGAATACATACCAGAATGAGAGGGATCGAGAGACTGTATAAGTATGAGACTATACGGTTAAAGGATAGCTTAAAGGAATTGATAGATACCGCCTATACCAACAAGGTGCAACTGCCTTTTCTGTAGCCTATCCCTTAAGAACTCCTCAGTTAATCATGCTTGACTTGAAGCAATTCTGGGATGTAAGGAGGTGTGTGAGTGAGGACAAAGCACACTGAAAGGGCTTATGTTGGTTTATGGGGACAGTCATCAATCTTAAATAGCAGCCGAATGTTACATTTCTAAGTTACCATATCAATTGCAAATCTTTACTCCTACAGGGGAGAAGGTATGCACCATATATGCTTGTTTAAATAGTCCTATTCAAGAGGAAAATCGATCCTACATCGCTCACCTTGTTTTGCTTACCATTAAGTGATATTGATGTTATATTTGGCATGGATTGGTTAACAGAAAATCGAGTCACTATGATTGTACTCAAAAGCTTGTAATGTTTTCTTCTATTCATATGCCACAATTAACTCATATTATAGCCTACCTGAAGAGTATGGAGGTAGATGACGAAGACACAAGCAATGTTCCTTTTAAACAGATAGAAAAGTTGAAAGTTCATGAAATACCAATATTTAGAGACCACCCAGATGTGTTTCCTTCGAGAATAATTGCCCTACCTCCGAAAAGAGAGGTTGATTTTACTATAGAACTTATTCCAAGAACTGAGCCTATTTCCATGGCACCCTCTAGGATGCAACCCCTAGAGTTGAAAGAGTTGAAGGTTTAGATAGAGGATTTGTTAGAAAAGAAGTTCATTTGACCTAGTGTGTCACCTTTGGGACCCCCTATTTTATTTGCTAAAAAGAAGGATGAAAGTCTTAGATTATGTGTAGATTCTAGGCAATTGAATAAGATACCCATAAAAAAAAATACCCACTCCCTATAATTGATGATCTTCTAGACCAATTGAGAGGGGTCTTTGCTTTTTCTAAGATTGAACTTAGGTCAAGATATCATTAACTTAGGGTTAGGGCTAAAGATATACCTAAGACAGCTTTTAGAAGTCATTATGGGCACTATGAATTTTTTAGTATTGCCTTTTGGGTTAAGTAATGGCCTAGCTGTGTTCATGGATTACATGAATCGAATCTTTAGGCCTTACTTGGACCAATTTGTGGTTGTGTTCATAGATGATATTTTGATTTATTCAAAGTCAATAGAAGAACATGAGGAACACCTTTGTATTGTGTTACAAACTCTAAGGGAGAAAAAAATGTTTGCCAAACTAGAAAAATGTGATTTTCGGTTAGGAAAAGTAAAATTTTTAGGCCATATAATCTCAAGTGAGGGATCTCAACTGACCCAGAAAAGGTAAAAGCAGTGTTACAGTGGAAAAGACCTCAGTCAATCACAGAAATTAGGAGTTTCCTAGGATTAGCTAGTTACTATCGTAGGTTCATCCAAGGATTTTCACAAATAACCTTGCCTTTAACTAGGCTAACTCAAAAAGGAAACCAATTCCAATGGACCTCTGAGTGTGAAACTAGTTTCCAAACCTTAAAGGAAAAGTTGACTACCTCTCCAGTTTTAATCCTCCCTGATCCTCAAGGCAAAATTGAGGTATATACAGATGCGTCTAGAAAGGGTTTAGGATGTGTGTTGATACAAAATAAAAGAGTTGTAGCTTATGTCTCTAGACAAATCAAACTTCATGAGGAGACTTATCCCATCCATGATTTAGAGTTAGCTAGAGTAGTGTTTGCATTGAAGATTTGGTGGCACTATTTGTATGGGGCCAACTTTGAAGTATTTAGTGACCATAAGAATCTTAAATATTAAGGACTATGAATTCCAATTTAAGTATCACCTTGGGAAGGCAAACGTGGTTGCAGATGCTCTAAGTAGGAAGTCTTTGCAAATATCCCACATGATGGTAGAAGAAGCTAAGATGCTAGAATATTTTAGAGACTTTAGACTCTCCACGACTATTCAACCCCAAAGTTTGTGGTTAAGTGAATTGAGGATAGAGTATAACCTAAGAACACAGATCATACAAGCTCAACAACATGACCAATTTCTTCAAGTTGAGCACAACGGTATAAGTATTGCATAGCCTGGAGATTTAGGCTGAGAGATAGATCAATTTGAAAGTTAATTTGAATACTAAAAAGGAAATAATAAAAAAATTAATTTTTGAGTAAAATTACAAGTGTCTAGAAGAATGGATAACTAGTTTTTGACCTAACTCAAGGGCAAAATGGTCATTTCCCATATTAGAAGTAAAATGTGAATATTGCATTAAAACCCCAAGGAAACAATGTTGATATCATAAAATGCATAAGTAACTGGGAAAAACTGAGAGACATCGTTAAGTGTGAAGAAATGCAAAGAGGTAATTTTTCATATTAAATGAAAAAATGAGAAAATTATATTGTGGCCCCAAGAACTAAAATACTTGTAATTTAGTCCCTGAAGGAAGAGATTCACATGGAGAGGAAATGAAAATAAGTTTGGGGAAGATTACAGTTAAGTACCCAAAAGTTTCAAAAATTATAAGTTTACCCCAGGTTAAGGGTATTTTTTGAAATATGAAAAATTATAGTCAAAATTAGGCTATTGATGAGCTAAGCCAAGTGGAATACTGATTGAAATTTAATAAAATCAGTATGAGTTTATTATGGGCATTTGAAATAGAAGTTAATATTTTACCTGATAAAGGTTATTTTAGACTGCAGAAAAAGGCACTACCAATTCAAGGACAATGATTGAACCTTGCTAACATATATTTTGGCCAAAATAATGATTTTAGTCGAAAAGTAATTTTTGGATAATCTTGTATCAATTTAATGACAATGATGATAAAAGTATTTAATCGGTATAGGTAAATTTAATCGATAAAAGATATTTTGGTTCAATTAATGTGTGAAGAAATTTTTGGCCGAAAATTCCATCAATATGGCGTGACATGTGCTGTTAGGACAAAGAGGGAACTAAGCCAATTTGATTAATGAAGGGTAGTGTAAGAAATTGACCAAAAAAGTAATCAAGTTGGTTAATTAAGTATAAGACATGATTAGCAAAGTAATTAAACAAGTCAATCTCAATTCTCTCCTCCTTCCATGCAAATAGGAGCTGGCCAAAAGTGAGAATGCATTATCTAATGAATTGAATACTTCTTTAAGAAGTATTTAAAAAAAAAAAGAGGAAAATGACAAGAAGTGATTGGTTGGTATTTATGACTATTATTCTTTATGTAATATCCCTATTTTTATGGGATATTATAAAATGAATAAAAGATGAGAAACGAAGTGAGACGAAAAGGCTGTATATAATCGGGCTTTAGAATGAATTAATTTCTTATCTAATTTTCAGAAAAAGTTATGTATGGTCCTTCATTGGAATTAATTTTTCCATAAGGTCCTTAACAGAAATTAATTCCAGAACCCCGGAAAATATGCAATATACCACTTGAATGAAAGCTCGCTCCGAGCTGAGCGTAATGGTATAAGTATTGCATACCCGGGAGGTCTAGGTTGAGAGATAGACCAATTTGAAAGTTAAAGTGAATAGGAAAAAGGAAATAATAAAAATTGATCTTTGGGTGAAATTACAAGAAAGTGCCCGAAAGAATGGATAATTATATTTTTAACCCGCCTTAAGGGCAAAATGGTCCTTTCCCATATTAGAAGAAAAATATGAATATTGCATTTAAATAGCAAGGAATAAATTTTGATATCATAAAATGCATAAAGAATTAGAAAAAATGGAGAGACACCATTAAGCGTGAAGAAGGACAAAGAGGTTATTTTTTTCAGTTAGATGAAAAAATAAGAAATTATATTTTTGCTCCCAAAGAAATATGAAAATGACATCCATGTCCTGAAAGGAAAAAAAATTACGCGGAATGAGTATTAGAAATGTCTTGGGGAAAATTACACCTAAACACCCGAAAGTTCTAAAAAATATAAATTAACCTTGGGTCAAGGGCATTTTTATAAATATGAAAAATTATGGTCAAAATGAAGCTCTCAATGAATTAGACCCAATGAAATATAGTATGGAATTTATTAAGGTCAAAATAACATTTATTGGGTGATTAGGATTTAACATCAATATTTTACCCGAAAAAAGTCAGTTTAGACTGTAGGAAAAGGCAGTATTGATCCAAGGACAATGATTGGATCTTAATGAAATATATTTTGGGTCTAGATAATGATTTTGGACCAAAAGTAATTATTGGATAATCCTGTACCAATTTAATGACAATTTTGATCAAAATACTTAATCGGTACGGGTAAATTTAATCGGTTAAGGGTATTTTGGTCCATAAAAATTATTGAAGTAAATTTTGGCCAAAAATGAGCTCAAGACACGTATGAAGTGAAGAAGGGATACCAAGGAAATTTTGACAAAAGCTTTATTTGCCAAAAGTAGCTCAAGTCAAACATAAAGTTACTTTATGACTTATTAACATATAATTACCTTGGTTAAGCCCTTAATACATCATCTTCTTGCCTCATACGTGTCTGAACCAGCAGCTGAAAGGGAGAAGGAGTCATGGAAACAAGGAGGAAAGAAGACCAAGTAAGAAGCAAAGTTTGACTCTCAAACTTTCAAGGTAGGTTTCTATGGTTGCTATCTTGCTTATACTTGAGTTTGGAGAAGTTTTATGGATTATTTCTCTCCATTTTCCCTCTGAAATTTTCTGCCTAGAGAGAGAGTAGAGAGAGAAAATGGAGTCATGAAGAAACTAAACCATAGAAATGCTTAGAAATGCTTCAAGATGGAAGAATATGGCATTTGATTGCAAATTAATCGGGTAGATATTTTTCTACAAATTTATGAAATTTTTTGCCTATTTAGGGTTTGAAAATGAAAGAGAATTTCATGATTTTGACCCCAAAAATGGATTCTTTGGATCCAAAATAGGTAGATACAAGTATGTTGTACAAGAAAAGCTCAAGGGAAAACAAAATGGAATTTTTAGTTCAATATGCCACTTTGTGACTGAGCTTAATGAATTAGTGGCTCATGGTATCATTTTATGATGTAATAGGGTTTCAAGATGTGTTTTAAGATCAATGGAAGTGCCCACAAAGTTTGGAGATCATTGGAAAGCAAGAAGGTAGTTATTTTCCTTGTTGTGCTTAATGTTGTCATACTTTGTTTCCATGATAATATGACTATGCCATATAATTGTTTGAATGCTTTATGATGTATTTTCATTGTTGGCTGAATGTTTGAAGGGTTTTATGACCCTAGGATGTCCATTTTATAAAGTGTTACCATGCCAAAATTTTTATGCAATTGTATGGCATAATATGAAGTTATGATTTTCATTGATGATTTTATGAAATGATATGATGATATGAATGCATAATTGGATATAACTACTGAGATTCTTTGAATCTCACCCTTCCAAATGATCATTATGTTTAGGCCCAAGCTATGGTAAGAAGGGGTCAAGAGTGCCAAGGAGAAAGAAGAAAGAGGATGAAGCATAATGTTGTTTTCAAGTTATGATCTAGTTGTTTGAAATGATATGTAAAGTTATGAGCATGTTACTAAATATGTATCTCCATGCTTTTATGATCACTAAAGCATTATGAAATGTTATGTATGAGTTTAGTACAATGAATGATGATGTATATGTCTATGGAGCATACTTTGTAAAGTAATGATTGGAAATGCTCAAGTAGAACACTTTGAGGATAATGTAGATATTGTATATGCAAGACAGGGCAGATAGGTTAAGTAATATATATTCTCTTAAAGTACACAAGTATATCTTTAAAATGGTCTAAAGATCACTCCATTTGGAGATGTGTATAAATTATAGTGATTTTTCAAAGTTAGGGTTCAGAACAGAGAAAGATTGGGGAAAACTGGAAACTGAAAGTTAGGTATTGGAAAAATAAAAAGATGATATAAATCTTGCAGATCTCCAAAAATTCAATGGTTTATATCTATGAAAATGTATATGTTTTGAGTTTCATATGCCACTGATTTGGAGGTAATTGGAGCTATGTGATAGGAGATATGGAGGTTTTCCCAAAACTGTTCCAGCAAAAGTGGAATTCTGACCCTTTATGATTTAAGTTAACACCCTGCCCTGTCCAAGTTGATTAAATGTACAATAAAAATATTTCTAAAAATTATACTCATAGGGATTTCCAATGACATAAAGAATGTTTGATTTGGCTCATGGTAGAGTGAGATATGAATTTTTAAATATAAGGCAAAAATCCTGGGGAAGAGAAAATGACCAAATATACAGTAAATTTTTGAGGAATAAAATGTATAAATTGGTCAAGTAAATACTCAGTTTTATATTTTTCCATGTAAATAAGGTTTTTATCTATGGTTAGAGACTTGAATCACTATGAAATGATTTTTCTAAAATTAGTTATGAATTTTCAAAGTTCAGTCGGTAAAGTGGAAACTACCATATGAACAGTAACCGAAAATTTTGAAAATTCTGATTTTCATTCTTATGTGATTCAAGTTTAGAATCAAGTATAATTAGACTTAAAAGGAGTCCAATACATGGAAAATGAGTCTAAAAGTAAGGTGTTACACTTTACACCCTTCTCATTTGGTTGACAAATGAACTTGAGAAAGAGAGAGAGAGAAAGGTCTGAAATAGAAGCAAGAAAGGAGAGGAAGAGCTCAAAATTTCAAAGACAAGAAGGAAAGGATCAAGACACAATTGCCAGGGTAAGTTCCTATGGTCTCTAACTTGTGTTTGCAAGTATTTAAAAGTAGTTTAATGGAGTTATCCTCTTCCTCCATGCTTCCATGTGTTCAGCCATGGCAAACCTTAGAAAGAGAAAGTGAGCTATGGAAAAATAAAACCATGAAAAAGCTTAGAATAGAAGAGATATGCATGAAAGTACAAGTGGTTTGAAGTTTTATTGAGTAAATATTTTTCTTCATTTTTGGGTGAATTTTAGCCAGTTAGGGTTTGTTCATTAAGATGGAATTTCAAACTTTTGACCCCAAAAATGGATTATTTGGGTCCAAATTATGCAAGAACAATGATGTTGTACAAAGAAAAACCAAGGGAAAACATGGAATTTTTAGTTCAAGTATGACACTTTATGAATGAGCTTAATGAATTAGTGGCTCATGGCATTATTTTATGATGTTATAGGGTTCCAAGAAGTGTTTTAAGATCAATGAAAGTGTCCATAATGTTTACAGATCATTGGAAAGTAAAAAGGTAGTTAATTTCCTTATTATGCCAAATGTTATCATGCTTTATTTTCATACTATTATCACGATGCCATATATTTGTTTAGATGATTATTGACGGTTGTGCATTGATTGACTGGTTGTTTGAAGGGTTTTTGCAACCCTTGGATGGCCATTTTATGTCACACCTCATATTTAGATTTATTTCTCATGTATTAAACTCCATTTAGGTCCATTAATGTATGATTAGAGACTTGATTATATAAAACAACTTAAACCAATTAATTTCACTTTCGGGTACTATTCCTTTGGTTAATTTCATTCTACCCAACGAATTTTGAAAATTCATAACTTAATCAAGAAAAATCATATTGATATGGTTTAAGTCTCTAAACATATCTTAAAAGATTATATATATATATATAATATTGAACAGGAGAAATAATTGACCAATATGTACAGTAAATTTATATAATTTTCACTGTAGCAATGGTTATTTTAGAAAATTTCTGATTCTGACCATAACTTTGAAAAATTACCATTAATCATACACAACTCCAAATTGAGTGATCTTTATGTCTATGGAAAGCTACACATGTCTAGTTTTTAAAAATACAAAACAATCAAATATTAAATATATCAAGGTCTATACAGTACATCAAATTGCCAACAGTGCTAAGAAAGGTCTCTTGCATTCTTCCAACTTTTCAATATACACACTAAAATATACATACATAACCATAACTTGCCTTTATCCTACATGATACTCCATCATAAACCTAGAGGAACATATCAACATGAAAACACAGCCTGATCATGTCCCATAAGATTTTACATAACATCTCATATAATAGTATTAATCTAAGTATCATTATCTTGAACATTAACTTGCTTCTCCTTGCCTTTCCTTTCTTAGGCAATCTTGCCATAACTTGAACCTAAAATTTGTTAGACATTTGGAAAGGGGTGAGATTCAAATAATCTCAATAGCAACCACCATCATGCACACATATTATCATATATATTGCAAGTATTCATCTAAAAACACATCAAGCATGTAATCAAATCATTTTGGCACAACTATTTTATAAAAATTTGGGCAGCACTTCCTCTTGTATTTGGACATATCCAGGGTCACATTACCCTTCAAACAATCCAACCAACCATGCCAAATCATCACAAGATAACGTTTTAAATATTAAACACATCATTCAAGCCAAGCAACATCAATGACAATACATAGCCATACATAGGTGAGTTAACTACCTTTTTACTTTCCAATGGTCTCCAAACTTTGCAAACCCTTTCCTTGATCTTCTAACACTCTTTTGGATCCTATAGCATAATAAAATCATGCCATTAACTACTGATTTCATAACCTTTTTCAATTGGTATGCTTACTAATCCTAAAATTCCAAATTAATTTCCTTTGGTTGTACAACATACTTATTCCTACCATTTTTAGGGTCAAAATAATGAAATTCTCTTCTTATATTGAACTCTAATTAGGCAGAAAATTACCATAAATTATAAAAAAATAACTACCTGATTAATTTGCAATCTAATGGCATATTCTTGCATCTTATGGCATATACATCCCTTTTTATGATTTGGTTTATTCATAACTCCATTTTCTCTCTCTATTTTCTCTCTCTAGACATCCATAACAGTGGGAAAAGAAGAAAGAATAAGCCATGAAATCTCCTAAAACCACTTAGGGTCACAAGAGAATAGTCATCAGAAGTTAGCTTGAGGTTTTGAGCAAAAACATTTGTCTTTTTCTTCTTCCTTTTTCCTCTAGCTTTTCACAAGTTCAAGCTCTCCTCTCACTCTGTTTCAGACATGCTGGAGTTGGAGAAAGTGAAGGTTTAATGATTTAACTTAAGTGGTTAAGGAAATAAGCAATAAAACTTGCTTTAGTTACTTTAATTACTAACTTTAGTTACTTTATGTAATAAAAGCTTTCCAATTATTCCTTCCTTATCCCATTTGAATTCTAGACATGATTCACTCCCCTTTTTGGCCAAAAATAGCTTCAATAATTTATATGGACTAAAATACCATTTACCGATTAAATTTACTCGTACTAATTGAGTATTTTTGCCAAAATTGTCACTAAATTGGTAGAGGATTATCCAATAATTAATTTTGGTCCAAAATCATTATCTTGACCTAAAATATATTTTATCAAGACCCACTAATTTTTCTTGAATTAATATTGTCTCCTCCTGTAGTACAAACTAACTTTTATTGGGTAAAATATCAATATTAAATCCTAATTACCCAATAAATATTATTTTGATCTTGATAAATTCTATATTATATTCCATTGGACTTAGCTTATTGAGAGCTTTATTTTGACTATAATTTTTCATACTTACAAAAATGTCCTTGACCCGAACTAATTTACAATTATTAAAACTTACAGGTTATTAGGTGTAATTTTTTCCAAAATTTATAAACTTTTAATCAATTTCCCCTGCGTCCACAGCATTCCATTTTTTTCTTTTTTTTATTCTTTTTCTTTCTTTTTTTTCTCTAGGGAAAAATCATCAATTTCTTCTCTTTCTTCAAATCATGATAATTGACCTCTTTATCCTATTTCATGCCAAACGATATATATCTATTTTTACAAATTTCTTATATATTTTAAAATATTGAGCCTTGAACATCTAGAAAAAATTTCAGGATATTATATTTTACAAAGTATTACCATGCTAAAAGTTTTATGAAATGTTATGGCATAAATTATTCGTATGATTTCAATGATAGTCCCACTACGCCAAAAATGGGAATAGTTGGCGTTTATTTTTTACCTTTATTGGTGTTTTGAAAACGTCATCTAATAATGTGCTGATGAAAAGCGTACAAAAATGTTAGCGTTTAAAAAATGCCAACTAAAGTCTTCCATGCCAACTAACGTGAAGACCTTAGTTGCGTTTCACTGTGAAACCCCAACTAAAGTAAGCCTTTAGTTGGTGTTTCATAGTGAAATGCCAACTTTTTCCATTTTTTAAATAATTTGGTTGGCCTTTCCCTTGAAACGCCAATGAAGTATTTTTTTTTTAAATATTATTACTTCTCTTTAAATCTATACTTACAACCTGTAGCAAACATACATGTATATATTTTCTTTTCAATCAGTATGTCCCAGCAGAATCATCAACAACTAAGACAGTTTATAATATATGTCTAGCAAGCATACAACATGTATTTTCTTCCCAATCAGTATGTCCAGTAGCATCATCAACAACTATGATAGTTTCTTATATTTTCAACAAAACTAAGACAACTTTTTTGAACAACCAAGATATAAACTATACTTACAAAACTATACTCAAGTATTAACCAACAATAACAACAAAAACAATGTGTCCAAAACCAAGAAGAATAACATGTCCAAAAACTACCAACAACAATAGCATGTCCAAAACTACAAAGAATACGTCCAAAACTACAAAGTCTACCTTAGTTTACTAACAAGTTAGCATATAAGTATGTCCACCAAAATTATCACCTTCTCTTGTTGTTCTGTCACTACTACCTTATCTTTTGATTCTTCACCTTTTCCTTTCAACATCCACATCTACACCATATAAGCAATGTTATATTGACATTATCTAGATTAATTTTTTCACAAAGTTAATCATAATAAAAACATGTTAAATTTACCTCTGTATTCATAAGCACTTATCAATTAAAACACGTTAAAATTGCTCAATTTGTGTATCGAAGTATTTGGAATAAGAGATATTAGGGAAGTACTATATATTAAAATATTTTACATAAGTGAAATTGGCAAAATTTTATAAGCATTAATGTAAATATGAAATTACATACGGTGTTTGGGATTATGCTATGACCATGTGTGATAATATCCTTCATGAATAACATCATATAGTATCCACAATCATTATCCTTTGGTTGTTTTGGACACTAAAGAGAAAAATTATATTAATTGTACAATAAAGAAATGTTAATCTCAACAATTGTTGATTGAATACAAATTTATATATACCCGTATCTTCTTCCATTTATATAACAAGGAAGCTAAGGGTTTTGCCATTTTGCCCTTATGATTATCTCTACACCCCCGAGCTGCTTGAAATATTGACACAACACTGTTTAACCATAAAATATAAAAAAGCTTAGATTGAGCAAAACCTAACTTGAATTATTACATATAAGTGTAAAACATTAAATACATCAAAAATAAATATATTATTCTTACTTATTAATGATCGCCATCATTTGTTTGTGAAGTTCAGGATCATGATTCAAAGGATCCAAAAAATAGATAGTCAGCTCCAATGGATTGATTGCAATTAACATCCAGTGTCCGCTATGAAAAAAAATAACCAGTGTCATTAGCAAATTATAATTAAGCAGATGACGTCAAATACATGAAAATTTGAAAGTTTACTTACACATTATTATACGGAACCAAGAATAAGACATCTTTGTTAGCCCTTGTAGTGAATGCATCTACAATTAGCTGCTGTTGTTCACTAATCTTTTTGTCCGGCAATTTGGTAACAATAGCAGCTACCTCTTCAGAATGGTTGAATATAAATTTCTTTGTAAGATTACAAGGCACCAACAATGTCTCGTAGAGGTATCTTGAATAGAAACAAAATAAAAAAGAAACATAGGTTAATATGAAGGCCTAAAGTGAAAAAAATTAAAACAAATAGATTAATATCAAGTACCTTATGTACAAGCTAACATTCGCAACCTCGATTCACTTATGATGGATGATGTAATCAACAATTTCAGCATTGATACTTTCAAATACTACCTTAGTATAAATGTTTTTGTCAAATTTCACATGTTTGTCTACTTTGCCCTTAAGCGAATGTGGTAGAAATTGACAATCATCCTTCAAAAAGTGTCTGGAATCATATGCTTGGGCGTTGCATGAGTGGTGGACCTACTGATTCCTTTGATTGTCCTGACCCTAGGACATTACTCTTCCCCTTCAACTAAGCAACAAAGTGGGAAATTTTAAGATTAACCACCTTAATCTGATTTCAAAAGTTAGGGTGAAGAAAGAGAAGAGAGTCACTTGGGAGGAATGCATATGATTTCACAAGGCTCACACTATCATTTTTCAAAATCTTGTTTATCACATATTCCAATGGTAATCATATTATGAAATTTCACATAATGATCATACACAAAAACCATCGTATATATTTATAAGTCCTCTAAACATAACCTTAGTATCTAGTAGCTCGTTTAATACATCTAGTATCACATCAAAACTAAAGATACATGTTAACAAACAGATAGCATACATCTAGTTTGTCTTTCAAAATGTACACTTGAGCTAAAAGCATAAAACAACCATTGCATGAAACAACTATGACTTTTCTTTTGGTTATATAATTAACAACCTCTTAAGTCTTATAATTTCCATATACATATAGTTAACAGAAAATCCACCCAAATTAGCCCTTAATCATTAACACAACTACAAGAATTTCTAAATACTTGGGAGGCAAACATTAGAAAGAGTACAGCACAGAACGTGATACAAAAAGTCTAACACACAATCAACTAACATACCTTTACTAATGGAGTAGCAGTGATGGGGTAGGCTAGCCATGCTATGAAGCTGCCCAATGCCATTCCTGTTATTCCATGTCCCCCACAAGAACAGGTAACCTAGCACCCTCCTTCCTAACTATCACAATCTACACTTTTAGATGGTTCGTAAGTACGGGTGCATTGTGAAGCATCTCTTCAAGGCTATTATGCACATACCCCTCTACAACCATGCACCGATTAGCTATATCTAACCATAACTGGCAATATGATTGACCCTGTTCCAATGAATGCATTAGCAATCAACCATTTATTAAGGGTAAAAAAATTATCTATGAGCTTATTAATAAGAGCAATTACCTGAGGGAGTTCCTGAGGGTAATAGTACAACTATCTTTGGCACTAGCCATTGCTGGTGGTGTCCCTTGCGTTGATTGCATTTGAAGCACCATGTTTGTCAATTCAGCTAATCGAAGCTGCATTTGAGATTGAGTTTGATGTTGTTCCTCAACAATAGCCTCCAATTGGGCAACCTTTGCAGCGTTTGATGATGGTCGAGGCCTAAAAAAGGCTTTGTGTGTCACACCAAACCCTGTGCCCCTAACACAACCAGGATACTTAGGGACCCCCAGTGCCTTACCAAGTATATCTTGCCCAATGCTTTCCACCTCACTAGCTTCAAGCATGGAATTAGAGATTTCATTTTATGGAAGAAAGAGAAACAAAATAAAAATATTTGCAACTAATTAATAAGTTTTTTAAAAAAATTTGTAAATAAAATATATAACACAATGATACTAACTATTGGCTCAGTAACTTTCTGAATGTTTTCATTGTCAATTATCCCATCCTTGTTCTTGCGGGATTCTATCCATAGCTCATGGCGTTCTATTGCCCTCCCTTCTGACCCTTCCTTTGATTGCTATGTATGATCACAAATAAGCAAATGTGTAAGTATTTGAACAGAAGTGTCATTCATAGAAATAAGCTGTGAAAGCACGTACCATCTTTTCCTCTATACAGTGGTATTCTTGACGACCCCTTCTATAAGGGTATTGCTACTTCTTGGCTCTGTCACAATTGACTTGGCTTAATTTCTGTAAAGTACCCAAATTAGCTTTAGTCTAACCAAAACTAACATAAGGTACATATGATTAGGTTTAGTCTAACAAAAATCTTACAAAGAGATTATAATGAAGAACAACACTGAGAGAAATGGTTTACCTGAAAAGACTCTTCATGATGCCTCGCAACAAAAGCATCCTAGTGTTCCTGTGTAATGTATAACCTAAACAATCGAGGTGGATGACCAAGGAAGTTGCCTGCTTTATCTCCCAGGAAGAATCTAGTGAGAATGGACAGGAAATTTTGAATTTTTACTCCAGCCTTAATATATATGTGATGCCTGTGACTATTATTTATGTTAAAGGCAGACTGCAACATGCATTATTGAAAAGAATTATTACCTCTATATATATACACACATTATAATCAAATGACATACTATATTATTACCTCTATATCTTTGAAAATGATATTCTTCACAGAATTAGGGACTTTCCTCCAATCCTTGTGAGGATGACAGATTGGAACCTTGAACTTCGTAGTAACCCCAATGTAGCTGCTCAATTTTTGACCACCCTTTCATATTGGATTGCCTTTGCGATTCCACTCTACGTGAATCTTCTGACGAGTATTTTGGGCGCATATCACCTCTTTTAAAATAGTCAAGCCACGACGGTGTTTGATATATTTCTCTAACTCTTCTTGACCATGATCACCACCACAATCATCATTGTGATTAGAAGGGGATGCCATTTACCTATAATAAAATTCCAACAAACATGTATAATATGAAAGATAGAAAAAGAATTTAAAGCAAATATAAAACATACAAAAAATAAAATAAAACATCACAAAATTATACATGTCGAAGGAAATAAAATTCAAACTACTGTAAACAATAAAATAAAATTCAAACTAATTCAAACCTTTTCCTCTTTCTTTTCAGATGTTGACTAATTTGTCCCCTTTTCACAATCCAAGTACCTTCTTGATGGCTATCTCTCACATAAAGGGTATCATCTCCACCAGAATCAGTATCAAGTGATATCCCATGGAAAGGATCATCCTCAATATCCGCACCTTGATAGTCTTGACCATTATCTAAGTTGTCAATTGTTTTGTTCATTAGCATAACAATGGACTACTTCTTATTAGCAGGATCAGTGACAAAAAACACTTGTTGAGCTTGAGATGCTAAAATAAAAGGTTCATCTTTATACCCCACCCTATTAAGATCTACTTGAATGAACCCTGAATCATCAACTCGAAGGCCGCTGTTGTTGTTAACCCACTTACAACTAAAGGCAGGTACCTATAATGAGAAGTAGTCCAATTTTCATATGTGCTCAATTACCCCAAAGTATGACATGGGTGTAAACATAAGGTTTTTGTCTTGACAATAGAAACATGCATTGATTGAGCAATAAGAGTTATCCTACTATTTTTGCATTATACTCTTATCATCTTGCTCATTTGTATAGAATATGTACCTATTGATGAGATAACCAGTGTAAGAGAGTACATACATGCTTGGACCCATAGCTAATTATTTCAACCTGTTTGAAACTAAACTAGAATTCCTCTCCAACTCCAAGATAATGTGATCTCGCAACCAATCTATAAAAAGTCAGTTATGTTCTTTTGAAATCTAACTCCAATTCTTATTGGGGTTCAAGGTTCTAAATCTCTCCTTGTGCATTTCCACATATTCATCAACCTTATTTGAGTTGTGCAAGACATATAGGTGAGCTTGCTCCCACTATGTCCTAGAGATACTAACTATTTTACTTCCCTGAATCCCTTTACTACTTGTTGTCCCCAAGTGACAAGACCTCGAAAGCCCAATGTTATCAACATTCAATAAGTATTCAATACAAAATTCAACAGCTTCTTCATCTATGTACTTTTCAACAATACATCCCTCTGGTCTACTTTGATTTTTCACATACCCTTTCAATATCTTCATGTAACGCTCAATCGGATACATCCATCTCATATCAGTTGGGCCGCACATTTGTATTTCTTGAACGAGGTGTACTGTTAGGTGAACCATCATGTCAAAGAATGAAGGTGGGAAATATATCTCAAGCTCACACAAAGTGACAACAATTTGTCTTTGCAATGTGGGAAACTTCCTAGGGTCAATGACTTTGCTACAAATAGACTTGAAAAAGAAACATAGTTTCGTAATTGTCCCTTGCACCTTTTTGGGCAAAATGGATTGTATACCTACCAGCATCATATGCTCCATCAAAACATGACAATCATGAAACTTTAGGCCCTTTAACTTTAAGTCTTTCATAGACACAAGGTTCCTGATATTTGAGGATTACGCCTGTAGAACTTTAACTCCATTAAGAAATTCACAAAGAGCAATTTTTTCTTTTCTAGATAAAGTATACACTGCTGGAGGTAGATAAGTATGTTGTTTCTCCTTGATCGGTGTCAATTCTCCTCTAATTCCCATCGCAACCAAATCCAATCTCACCTTCTTACCATCTTTGATCTTTCCCTCCAAATTAAGTAATGTACTAATAATACTATCACACACATTTTTTTCTATATGCATCACATCAAGGAAGTGCCTCACATACAAGGACTTCCAATATGGCAATTTAAAGAAAATTGACCTTTTCTTCCACCAACTTGTCCCAAGGTGTCTTGCAAAAGGTTTCCCAAAGTTATTATTCAAATGTTGTACCTTGCGAAATAAGTCCTTACTGCTTAACGACATAGGTTCTCCTCTTTCTTCTATATTCCCATCAAAGGCTTTTCTCCACCCTCTATAATGATATCCCTGATGCAAAAATCTCTGATGCCCGAGAAAGACAAATTTCCCACCATGTTCCAACTGAATGGATTATGTGCCTTCTTCATATATAGGGCAACCAAATTCTCCTTTGATACTGTATCCATGCAAATTCCCATATGTCAGAAAATCATTGATTGTACCAAATAGCATAGCTCTTAAATTGAATGGTCCCTCCCTATACCTATCATACACCTCTACACCCCTCTCTCACAATAGCTTCAAGTCTTCAATTAGTGGAACCAAGTATATATCTATATCATTTATGAGTTGTTTAGGTCCAAAAATTAATAAAGACAGCATCATAAATTTTTGTTTCATGCATAGCCATGGAGGCAAGTTATAGTTCACTAAAATCATAGGCCACATACTGTGGGTACTACTCTGTATACCAAGCGGATTCATTCCGTAGATAGATAAGACAAGGCGATGGTTTCTATCTTCTGCCTCGAAGTCTTCATAGTCACAGTCAATTAATTTCCATTGCGGAGAATCTGTAGGATGTCTAAGCTTTCCATCTTTAATTCTTTCATTTGCATGTCATGTCAAGAGCTTCGCATTCTCCACAATGTTGTACATGCGCCTAAATCTAGGTATGATGGGAAAATACCATACTACCTAGACTCGATTCTTTCTTCTTATATCATGGGGCATTGCATTTAGGATACTTGTTTAATGATGCAAATTCTTTTTGATATAAAATGCAATCATTAGGACAAGCATGTATCCTCTCATAGCTCATCCCAATAGAGCTTAGCATTCGTTTAGCCTCATATGTTCAACTTGGAAGCTCATTATCCTCTGGCAGCATATCGGTTAAAAGTGCAAGCAATTATGTGCAGCTTTTATCACTCCATCCATTGCCTGCTTTCAAGTTGTATAGCTTCAACACGTCTGATAATATCGTGAACTTAGTGCATCCAGAGTACAATAGTTTTTCTGCATCCCTCTTCAACCTATCAAATATCTCTGGACAATCCTATAGTTCATCCTCAATCACATTGGTCATCTCTTCAAGATGATCAGTCTCAAATGTACTTATGTCGAAATCATTTGATCTAGAGCTCCCACTATACCTATTATTGCTATACTCATTATTCATCTCACTATGCCTTGTCCATTGTGTGCAGCTTCGATCAATTCTATTAAAAACTAAATATGATTCCAAGTCAATTGCACTAACTAGCCTCCTATAACAACACTTCAAGCAAGGGCATATAATTTTTTTAGGGTTATCTATATGCTTAACTGCAAACCTAACAAACTCTTTCACTCCATCCCAAAATTCTTGAGTCAAACGATTCGCAAACATCCATTTTTGATCTATACTTTTATTAAGTTATATAAACTTTTATAACTTGTGTATAAATTTCAGCAAAGGCTCCTTTAAAAGTTGAGGCTCCTAATAATTCTACAACAACAACTTACAGGTCACATTTTTTCATATGGATTAAATACTATGACCCTATGTTTAATACATTAATTTTCATGCTACAAAAAAAAACCTACATTCATTAATTGTACTACCATTTTTTGTTTTTCCTAACTTTACTTTCTAATTTATTAAAGCATATGTTACGTTTCAAGTCCTTAACTAGCAAAAATATTAAACAACACAAACAAAAAAGGAGTTTCAATTATATGTTTCCAACCATCCAAATCAACTATTCATAGCTTTTCATTTACTAAATTATAACTTTTAAAGACAAACCGGCAGCATAACAACTTAAGAAAAAGAGTTTCCCAGTTATTTACTAAATTATAACTTTAAGCCATCTACTCACACAAAATACAACACATTTCAACCAAATTACATGATTTTCAGTTAAAATAATGCTAACTAATATAACCATAGCATTAACCACTTAGCAATTCGACTAACTTAGCTAACTATACAAAAATTTTAGACAAACATAATGAGGAACCATACCTCAGACAAAGCAAATAATCTAAAGGGCTAGCATTTTTAATTATGTCAATCTGAAACAAGCTCACCAATGACACCTTCATAGAAGTGAAGCAACAAGTTAAATGAAGGTCACCAACAAACTCAACAAGCTACCTAACATAGTTATAAGACTACAGAGGTTACTAGAGCAAAATATAGCTCCTACACAAGTTACTACAGAAAGTAGATGAGAAAGGCTTAACTTGAACAAGTGCACTAGTCATAACTTTATGAGTTTTCCAATAAAACAAAGAATCTATGCATAGTTAATTGAAGTATATTGAGAATGAAATTCATGCTAAAACCTTATATAGCTATTTATTAAAGCTAATAAAATATTAAAAACTTGATGAAATAAAGATCAATAGGCAGTATCAAAATGGTATAAGCATATAAATACTCTAGTTGATCTTGATGCTCTAGGAATAGCAGGCACTTGATAGCCATTAAAACTATAGTTAAAATTCTTCTCCAACACCATATCTCAAGCAATCATTATTGAAAGGAAAACTCATTAATAAAATGCAAACAACCTCCTTGAGTTTTACCAACATCCAATTTAGAAAAATAGAAGACAAGGCAGTGAGTTTATCATGGAGAAGGTCACAATTAAAGTAGAAAACAAGCTACATAATAAAATTGTACATACTAGTAAAGTTATACTTATAAATAAGCCTATATGACTCAAGAATCATTCCATAGAAAGATTAAAAAGTTAAACGTACAAGCCAAAAGAAACAGGCACATATGAAAGTTGGTATGTTTCCTTGAGATTATAGTGACTAGAAACTCACGTTTTGAACACATCACTACTACTACTACTATGCAATTGGAAAAACATGTCTGCCATTTCAACTCCACAGTAATTATATAAAGCTTTTTGAAAATACCTAAAAAGTAGAATTTAGGATAGAGTTGATTCCATGCCCTGTCAAATAATAATAAAATAAAAGAAAACTTCATAAAATCAAATTTTCATAAACTTGACACAGAGAGAAACCAAATATATGTAAATAATAGAACAAAACAAATTTTCAATATTGATAATAAAACTTCAATAGAATCAAACATTTTAGAAACTAAGACAAATATAAAACATGATTTCAAAATTCCAAAAGAGAAGAAACCAAAACCAAGTAGTATTAACATCTTTTAACAATGGATGAGGGAAAGGTTCAAAATGTGAACCGAGAGGTACTCTATGGATACAAGAACTTGGGAAAATGTCACTTCCAATGGCAAGGCCTATGACAAAACATAATATACTTAACATCAGCATCAAAAAATACAAAAGCATAAAATAAAAAAAAATATATTCTCATTAGTGCCTTCATAAATTCCATTAGTTACACAAACAATTGTGTTGTTTATTCATTAGACATCCCACCTTGCAGTTCATGAAGAAATAATGAACTTTAGTTTTATAAAGCTAGCTAGGCACTACATTCCAAAAACAATGTTTAGTTTATGTTCCTATGAATAAAGGGAGGGAGTATATAAATGACATTTTTATATATTCTTGTGAATAATAACAAGGGATGTGATAAAATGCACAGGAGTTAAGACAATGTGTATGTTATTTTAAAATATTTAAAATAAAAAACTATGTTTATTCAATCATAATTTTTCGTTGGTTTGATGCCTCTTTAGGGCTGACAAATTGGTTGGTTTGGGAATGCAACTACTTGTATAGTACAACTATAGGCTCCGCAATGCTCTCTCATGAAAAAGTCCTAATAGTCATCACTTCAATATCACTATGGGCTTTATTTTTATTTTTTTGATAGTACACCCAAAAATCCAAGCAAAACATTCACCACAAAAATCCAACCAAAAAAACAATTCCTCCCCATCACACACTTCATCACAAAAGTCCAAACTTTCATATTTGTTTAGTTTAGTTTGAACCATAAAGTCACGTGCTCTCTCTTTGTTAGTTTCTTCTCTATCAGCTGGACCTCAAATCAAAGTACTCTTTTTTCTTTTTTTTTTAATCAGAAGGAAATATCATGAGATTGCAAAAGCATGTAGTAAGTATATAAATATAGCATATCAGTTATTAACTGATGAAGAAATCAAGCGAATGTCAAGAACTAAGACTGATTTTTTATACTAAAATCACAGTAATGGAATATTAAACATCTATGTTCAGCACAGGGATGGATAAATTAAACATTAAATATCAAATCTAAAACTAAAAGATGTACATTATTAACTGAGAGTATCACTAATTAGGAGAGGTAGCATAAGGTAGTGACCTTCTTCCTCCACCTCTCCTAATCAGTGATACTCTCTACAATGTGGCTTCTCAATTTTCAATGCCCTATTTTGTACACATTAAGTCCATTTTTATTATGCAGCCATGATCATTTTCATCATATGACCAGCTAAAATGTTAACAAAGATACAACTAAAGCATTTTGAAATTCACAATCAGTTTTATTGGTATGACAACATAATCTTCAATTTGATTACCATGCTCAAATATAGGAAAATTTCATTTTAGCATGCTTAGCTGAAAACATACTTTTAGCCAAAGGGAAGAAGGAAAACTTACTTCCATTCCCATGCATACCATATCCTCCCTTCCAGCAAGGCAACTGCCTAATATTATTAACTATCCATTTTTCCTCAAAGCTTGAGATCTCATCGGAATTATTTAAAAAAAAGTTAGCAATATAAAGGATATATATAACATGGAACATAATCCTACCCTCATTCATATCATGCAAAGTTACATACCCCAGAAATTCTCACACTAAAAACATAAAATCTGTTTCAATACATGATAGCATAGCTTTAAGATCAACATCTACAAATAAAGGTCAACAAAGCAATATAAAAGGAAAAAAATCACACTATGATTTACATTTTAAATAAAGACAGAAGAGAAGAGATAGGGGAGATAAAATTACCATTACAAGTCTAGATTCATCTTCGTTACCAAGCATATTTGCTAATTCATTGACAATTTTGGCCAAGAACACATATGCTATCAGATAATCTGTACAAGAAAAAAAAGTTACAATTTTCAAATTTAGTTACGAAGATCACATATATTAATGTGAGTGCACTTTAACACTTGATGATTCAAAGAAAACAAAAAATAAGCCGATGATTCAAAATAAACCTAGTTATTTAAAATATCATCAAAATGATAGAGATTAGTACATATGGATGTGCTAATAAACATTGCATTCTCAAGTTTGAGAGGTCTGAAAAAGGAAAAAAAGGAAAAAGAAAAAGAAGGATGGAAAGTTTCAATTTCATTAGTTTATTATAAGGGCTAAGTTTGTCATCGTTTATGCTTGTTTTCCAGTCCTTCTATGACCGATGCCACAATATTTTAGACTTATAGTCGATCATATGTTCCATACCATTCCTTGTTTAATAGAGCTTGATACAACAAATTTCAGGGTATTCCATAAATAACTCCCTGGAATCACTCGATCTCATTTACTTACGACTATTTCAATAATAGCTCACTTAGTCACATATGTTGATTAGTCAACAATCCACTATTTCCTTTTATACTCAACTACTTTGTTTAATCAACTCAATCAATTATTCTTGATTAGCCAACACTCTCCCTTAAGATGGAGTATGGATTTCTTATTTACCCATCTTGCAAACACTGGCCTACAACTAAAAAAGGAAGCAAAGTAAAACATTTCAGGAATCCAGGCTACTAGTGATCCCTCTAAGTGGGACTGCTTTTAGAACTCTCACACAGCAGTAACCTCTTCAATATTCCTTAGGTTCTTCTGCTATGAAGAGCTCTTTAATGTCTTTAATTTGTTACATTCTTGTTGACATTCTTTTGGCTACTCTACCAAAATCAATAGGAAGGCTTCTTGTGCTCTTCAATTCACTGCCCTTCAGTGGCCCTTTCAACTTTACCTCAGCTAGCCTAGGCTCCCTCTTTTCTGGAGGCATTACTGTTGACATGATTAAAAAGAAAAATAGCTACAACTACCAGCAACAAGCAAAGAGAGAGAGAGAGAAGAGGAGGCAAAAATTGTCAAGATCAAGATGTTCAACCTTGACCCTTAAAACTCTTATGTATACTAGCAGACAAGGGAAGGGAATTGATATTACAAATCCCAGAACTCCCAAGAAATCTCTCAATCTCCTTTTCTTCTAATTTCCCCTTAATTCTAATTCATTTTTCAGACATCACACACAATTATACATACATAATAAATATTCTTTAACTAATCAACAACATGTTACTTTCTCTCCTTCATTATTCTTGATCATCCAAGAATTTTAATAAGCTAAATCTCCCTTTATTACCAATCTTATGAAAATATAACTAGATATAAATTAGGGTATAAGCTACATAGAAGAAGATAAAAAAAAACTAGTATGCAAACTATAGTGTAAAGTAGAATGGCATTACTTGTCTGGAAGACACTTCTAAAGTAGTCTTAAGGATAGTTTATGCACTAATTGTAGATTGATATGATGCATACGACATTATTTGCATCCAATGCTGCAGTGATCCCTTTGATTGAATATGATTGCTAAACAAGGACTTTGAGTCAACCATAAACTTGAACTCACTCATAATAATCTTAACAGGTCAATGCTTCAAAAGCACGTTAACTAGTTGACTTACTCATTCATAAAGGCTGGTAAGAACTAAAATGAGTACACCCTCCCAAGTGACGTAGATTTTATGCAATTATATATACCAAATACCATATTATATCAAGTAGCCCTTCAAAAACTAATGCATTATATTTATAATGTAGGTGTAGCACGTGAAAGCATCAGTACAATGGGAAAGTCATCATCACCTCGAACCCCATTCCACTGGCTCAAAGGCATTACAAAAGAAAGATATACAATCAACTAGTTGCATATAATTCATCTAATTTTAGGCCATTTGAATCGATTGCTACACTAAGCAACCACAACACAACGCTTTCATAAAAGACAATAGTAGGAAATTTGGAAAAGAAAAAAAATAAAAAAAGAACTTCCAAGACAACTAGATCATACAATTCTATTGATCAGGATGACAAAGTTAGCAATAAAACTACAAAAACTAGAAAGAAAACTGTTACAGTCAAGGGATTTGTAGTCCGAAAATCTGAGAAAGGCGACCAAAGATATAAAAGAATATTTTAAGGTATACTGGGCTAAATTTGAAACAATAGAAGTGAGAGAAAACAAGAAACACAAGGCTATGGGCATTACCTTTAGATTGCAGATCTATACTTGCCTTCGAGATTCTTACAGACCTAGAGATGCACGAAGCTCTAATAGAATAGAATTTCACAGAAGAAGAACATAATATATAGAAAAAATTTATTGTGCCGAGAGAAAGCATGGAGGAAGAGAGCGTTAGTGAGACAGTGGGTTTACCTCAAAGCTAGCTACCGTTCACCATTAGGAGTGGGAGGGATTTCAAATTTGTCGGAGAGAATGGAACTAGGCCTCTTTCACTCTATTCGCCTTCACTGTTAACAGGAAGAGGTTTCAAGAGTTCAAGCATATTCAAGCGGTCTCAGCTTCGACCTTCAGGTTGAATGGGATTTTTGTGGAGCACAACTGTTGTGGAGAAGGGAAAGCGTGTCAACTTTGATCGTGTGGTGGCTGTAGAGCTGTGCCATAAGAGTTGTGGCAAAGGAGGGATTCAGAGCACATGGTGGGAACGAAGACGGCATAATTCAGAGCACACACGATGTTAGGGTAAAAAGGGGCTTTAGTAGTTTTTTTAAATAACTTAGTTAGCTTTTATATGTTAAACACTAACTAAAATGTGAACGTAGATGACGTTTATATTTTAAAGGCCATCTAAAATCTAACACTTTAATGGTGTTTACTATATAAATGCCAACTAAAAGTTTTAAAAACAAATTTTAAAAAATTTTGGAACTTTGCTCGATGTTTAAAATATAAATGCCACCTAAAATAATATACATGGCATTTATATATTAAACACCAACTAAAATTATCATACATAGTTAGCGTTTAATATATAAACGCAACTAAAAATTAAAAAAAAAATCTAAAACTTTGGTTGGTGTTTAAAATATAAACGCCACCTAAAATAATATAGATGGCATTTATATCTTAAACGCCAACTGAAATGATAATCTATCTTTGGCGTTTAATTTATAAATGCCAACTAAAAACAAAAAAAAATTAAAAAAAATTATGCAGCTTTGCTTGGCGTTTAGATGTATAAACACCATATAAATCTTTTCATTAGTTAGCATTTATCTACCTAAACGCCAACTTTGTTCCATCGTCTAAATTAGTTGGCGTTTATTAAATAAACTCCAACTATTGAGTGCCATTAAAGCCATAAATTGGTGTAGTGTCTATGAATTGATGATGATAATATGTGTGTATAACTGAGCTTAACTATTGAGATTTTTTGAATCTCACCCTTTCAAATGATCATCATGACTAGCCCCAAGCTATGGGAAGAAGGGGTCAAGAGTGCTAAGGAAAAAGAAGAAAGAAGATGAAACATAATGTTCTTTTCAAATTATGATCTAGTGGTTTGAAATGATATGTAAGGTTATGAGCATGTTACTAAATATGTATCTCCATACTATTATGATCATTAAAGCATTATGAAATGTTATGTATGAATTTAGTACAATGATCCATGATGTATTATGTCTATGAAGCTTACTTCATTAAGTTATGATTGGAAATGCTCAATTAGAACACTCTTAAAATTATAAAGGTACCGTTCATATGAACAGGGTATAATGCATGAGTGTTATGTATGCTCAAAAAGTAGATAAATGATATTTTTATAAAGTTAAAGAACATCTAAATTGGATAAGTGTACAATTTATGGTCAATTTTTTAAATTAAAGGTCAAAGTTAGATAGTGTAGGAAGAATTGGAACATTAACTGTAGGTTCTAGAAATTTTAGAAGATAATATAAAATCATGTAGAGATCCAAAAATTTAGATATTTATATGTATGGAAAGGTCTATGATTTAGGTTTAAAATGCCACTTTTGAAAGTAGTTGGAGTTATAAATTAAAAGATGTATTGGCTTGCCTAAAATTGGTCTAGTTAGAGTTGAATTCTGACCCTTAGAGGTTTTAGTTGATGCTATGCCTAGGACAAATAGAATAAATGTACAAGAAAAGTATTTCTAGAAAGTAGAGATATAGAGCTTTCCAATGACATATAGAATGAATGATTTGGCTTAGGATATTAGGAGATATAAATTTTTAAATATAAAGTCAAAATCTTGGGAATATATAAAATGACCAAATATACAGTAAATTTAAGAAATAAACTATACAAATTGGCCCAGTGAATATCTTGATTCATATTTTTTTTTCATGTAGAGAATATTTTTATCTATTTTTAGAGACTTGAATCACCTTTTATATGATTTTTTTTAGATTTAGATATGAATTTTCGAATTTCAGTCGTTAAATGAAATTACCAAATGAACAGTACACAAAATTTGTGAAGATTCTATTTTTAATTTTTAAGTGATTCAAGTTTCCAAACATTATTAATGGGCTATAACTAAGGTCTAATACATGGGAAATAAGATGTAAGTTTAAGGTGTTACAGAAACCCTCAGGGTTTCTTCAACCCCAAGAAATTTTTGAGTGGAAATGGCATAATATGGAGTTACCTCAAAAACAGTCAGGTAAAGATGCCATTTGGGTTGTTGTTGATCAGTTAGCTAAATTTACCCACTTTTTGCCTATCAAGGCCAATTAATCCTTAAATGAGCTTGCCTAAATGTATGTGCAAGAGATTGTGAGGTTACATGAAATGCCATTAAGCATAGTCTTTGATAAGGATCCTAAATTTGTTTCTAAATTTTGGGGAGCTTTACATGAATCTTTTGAATCTAATTTACAATTTAGTTTAGCTTATCATCCCTAGACTGATGGTCAATCAAAATGAACAATTAAAACCCTTGAAGACATGCTTAGGGCATACATCTTAGATCAAGGAGAGATGGGAAAAATATATATCATTGATAGAGTTTGCATACAATAATAGCTATCATTCAGGTAATGAGATGGCACCCTACAAAGCTCTTTATGGTAGGAAATGCCAATCGCCCTTGCATTTGTTTGAGGTTGGTGAGACAAGATTGTACAAGCCAAAAATAGTTGAGGAAGCCATTGAGCAGCTTAAGCTAATTCATAAAAAGATATTGACTTCTCAAAGTAGACAAAAGTATTATGCTGATAAAAGAAGGAAACCATTAGAGTTTGAGGAAGAAGTACATGTGTTCTTAAAGATTACTCCAACTACTGGAGTAGGTAGATCCATAAACTCCCAAAAGTTGAGCCCAAGATACATAGGCCCTATCATCTTGCTTTGCCCCCTAAATTGTCTAATCTTCACCTTGTGTTTCATGTATCACAACTCCACATGTTCATCTTTGATCTTTCACACATCATAGCAAAAGAGTTGGTGCAAGTTAAAGAAAATTTGAAGTATGAGCCAAAACTTGCCAAGATAGTGGATACTGATAAGAAACACTTGTGAAATAAGACTATCTCCTTGGTTAAGGTTGTTTGGGAAGGATTGACCCCAGTAGAAGCAACATGAGAAACATAAGAGTATAAGCGGTAGAAATATCCAAAATTGTTTAATTAAGGTAATTAAGTTTTGTGAATAAAATTCTTAAAAGGTTGGGAGAAATGTAACATCCTCCCAAATGGGAATTTTATCCTAGTTAATTAATTATTTGGGGTTAAAGGAAATTTTCTAGAATTTAGTGGAAGTAAAAGTTTTTGTTCAATTATTGAATTTAATGAAACATCTTCTTGACAGGGAATTTTATCTTAGTAAAATTGAAAGATAGTAAGAATTAGTAAGACAAGATAAAAGTTTTGGACCTAGAAATATTTTTTAGAAATTTTATAATGATAACAAAATAATAATTGAAATTCTTAAAATATTAGTAAATAATGAAGTTAGCGACTTTGAACAATGATATGAAATTTGAGAGGATATTGTGCATTAGTACATATGAGCGTATCATACATATTCACTACTACACAAAAGACTTTTAACGATGGTTAAAAAGGACTTTCGAGAACAGTTCTTTCACAGTGGTAGATTTGACAGTGATAGAAAGTGAGACTTTTAAGGATAGTTCTTAACCGTCCTGGAAATTGATATTCAAAGACAATTATAACAGCACCCGTCCTTCAAGAACTAAGAAAATAAAAAATTAAATATAAATTTCAATTGACTTTCAAGGACGGTTATATTTTAATCGTCCTTAAATATCACTTTCAAGGATGGTTACTATAATAATTGTCCTTGAATATATTCCTTTTAAGGACGGTCATTTATATAACCGCCCTTAAATATCACTTTCAAGGACCGTTATTATAGTAACCGTCCTTGAATATATTAATTTTAAGGACGGTCATTTATCCAACACCTAGACTACTTTACATAACCATTAACTCCCTAAAAGCTATCTTTAATAGTTACAGATATCCAACAAAAGTTCATGGATATTTGGACCAAAAGAGATAAAACTCAACTTCAAAGTTCACTAAAATACATTTCAGTTAGTGGCAAGTCTCAAAAGTTAACATTAGAAGAAACTGAAAACTGACCCACATGTGCAATGCCTTTGACCTTTAAAGTGATGTTTTCTCTAGAAACTAGTTTGCCTAACGGCTAGAAATGTCATTAATTTCCTCATTAGAAAAAGACTCCATACAAGTGAATTTCTACAAGTTTAATGCATATGAAAATATGAATAACTCATAAAGAAACATGACCAACTTCAAGACTCTATGAAATTTCATTTGTTACCGAAGACAACATTGATGTCTTTCACCTGTTGATAAACTTGCTTTACAGTTAATACTTTTGGAGCATTTTGATCTTCTTGTAAGCCATTGAAAGCTTTTTTCAATCTACGATATGGATGGTTTCGTCTAAGAAATCTCTGCTGGCCAAGGTGTCTTCCTTCCAAATTGAAGTTGTGTGTGGCATGTGCCTTCTTGACATATAGGGCATGCTATATGCCCCTTAACACTATATCTAGATAGATTTTCATATGCTGGAAAGTCATTTATTGTGCAGAAGATCATGGCACGCATCCTAAAAGACTCTTTGTGATACGCATCAAGCACATCCATACCTTCCTCCCATAGCATTTTCAAATCTTTAATTAAAGGTCTCAAGTAAACATCTATGTCATTTCCTAGCTGTTATTATCCTCTCATCATAGACAACATGATGTACTTGCATTTCATGTAGAGCCAAGGAGGTAGGTTATAAATCACCAATAGAACTAGCCATGAACTATGTTTACTACTAAAATCACCAATAGAACTAGCCATGAACTATGTTTACTACTAAGGTTACCATAAGGGTTCATTCCATCAATACAAAGTGCAAGCCTAAGGTTTCTTGCCTCATTGTCAAACTTAGGAAACAACTAATCAACGTTTTTCCATTGAGGAGAATCAGCTAGGTGTCGGAGCTTTCCATCAGTTATCCTCTCATTAGCATGCCATCTCAAGTTCTTTGCATCTCTTGCATTAGGAAACAAGCGCTTAAACCTTGGTATTATTGGAAGATACCATAACACCTTCGCAGGAGGGCCCTTAGTGATCTCATCACAACTAGTGCCATCATTGTCCTTTACACTGTAGCGTGATGCCCCACATTTCAGACACACATGCAATCATTCATACTTATTTATATACAATATGCAGTCATTAGGGTAAGCATGCATCTTTCTATACTCCATACCCATTGGGCACAAGATTTTCTTTGCCTCATAGTTACGATCTGGTAGTTCATTATCTTCTGGAAGCATAATCTTCAACAATGCTAGTAAATCCGTAAAACTCTTATCACTCCACCCATTTTTTGCTTTCAAGTTGAACAATCTCAAAACCGCTGATAGTCGTGTAAATTTAGTGCATCCTGGGTACAAAGGCTTCTCTGCATCACTGCATAGGGTATCATATATATTTGCTCGCTCAAACGCCTCTACTCCAACATCACGAATCATGTCCTCTAATCGATCATCCATATCCACATCAACTTCTCCCATTTGAGATACAATTGGCATTTCTAATAATTCACCATGCCATATCCATCATGTATACCTGTTGTTGAACCCGTCACAGAGTACATGCTCTCTTATTAGTGCAACACTCAGTCGCCTCTCATTCAAATAGTTGACACAAGGACAAAAAAACCTCCCATTGCTATTAGAAACATTTCTTTGCGCAAATGCTAGAAACTCTTCCACCCCATTCTCATATTCATCATTTGTTCATCGAGCATTCATCCAACTATGATCCATGACTAATTTAAACAACCACCAATTAGTAGGAATGCAGCTCCTTAGGAAAAACAGATGTAACTTGACCCATTACCAGCTAATTAGAAAATAGAATAATTAGGGACTAATTTATAAGGCTGTGAGAAAAACCTGTCATTACAATTTTATTAAATTAAGAGATACATGTAATTTCAATGATAAAGTGATACTTAATAGAAAATCCTACTACCATACCCAACTTTTACCATAATGTAGCATCAATTTAGCATTAAACAACCACCAATTACTACAAACAACTACTATATGAACAAGTTTAACATGGAGAGAAATTACCTTGTTCTTGCCTTTACTAGAATGGTGTACAGTCCCAAGCAACTGGAATGTCTTTGAACCTAGTGCCCTACACACTGAAAGAAAGCAATGTCACAATTTCTTTAAAATTTAATGATAAAACCTACTTTTAGTTAATTTCCTTAATCACGTGAAGTAATTAAAAGTGACTTTTATAATAAACATTTGGAAAGCTTTTGCACACCCACTTTGAATGGATTTGCGATATAACTGATATTGACATAAATTCAATTCTATATTACACAAAAAGGAAAATTTTAAAAGTAATGGGAAAAAATTTTTTTTTAAAAAAAGAAGAGAGACCACTACATCCATAGATTTTATTTGAATTTTGGGAAAAAAAATCTCAAACTAATTTCCTATTCATTGACGGGCCTAGTGTTACTAAAGTTCAAAATAGAAAAAACAAGAAGGTAGTTTTTTTTCCTTTTTTGGTTTTTGTTTTTACCTGAACTTAGGATAGTTCAAAAGGAAGAATTAACACAAGAAATAGATCAAGAAACAATGGCGGACATGCTTCTTTCTCTTGTCCATTGTATATGGATTCATGGGCTTTCAATATGGGCAAAATAGTTAATCTTGAATTAAACATGACAAAAGTTGACCATTTGGGACTAGCTAGTGACATATCAATTGCATTCTTGGCAACAATTTGGTTGATCATTGTTCATGATGACCAAGTATTAAAAAAATGTTTATTATATCATAAATCAAGGGACAAATAATTCATGAAATGATTCTATAATTTTATTTTATATTTTACTTATTTTTCTGACTCCCCATAGAACCCACACTAGTTAAAGCACAATAAACCATGAAATGATTGGATATAATTGAGGGCTCCACATCATATGATAAAGGAAGAAACTTTCAAAGAATTGACCTTTTATTTTATTTGAAACCGTGAAGCACTTATATATCTTACTCAAGGGAAACTTAAAAAGATAGGAATTGATAATGGAAAATGTGGCCCACCTCTTATTGAAAAACGAATAAAACTAAAACCAAAATATATACCTTCACAAATATGAACAAACTAAGCATTGACTCATTATTCTTTTTCTTTTTTAATAAATGAAGAGAAAAACAAACAACTAAGCTCTACTGCATAGAATGAAAGTCATTCTTACAGCTAGGATTAACAATAAAACTCATGACGTATCTAGCAAGCAAACAAACAGGAGGAATCCTAAATTCTTTACCAAGGAGTCAGCAACTTCATGTATTTCTAAAAGGATGAAATCATATAAAAACATGACATTAAACTTTTCAAGCATTATTAAAAAAAAAGGCACCACACCGTAAAATAGAGGAACAAACTACGGGATTGAGAATGACTAAATATTCACTAATCACTACAACTGAACATTTCACTAATCAACACCAAAAATCACACTAGAACAAAAACAAGTTAGTAGCAGCATTACAAATAAATGGAAAAGAAACAAGAATGATTATGAAAGCCCCAAATGGGAATGAGAATGAGAAACAGATTGTGGGAACAAGAATGAGAAATAGAGTACTCAGTGATAACTATAAAACCATTACCTACTTCGATGCGTAAAGCTCTGCGATATGTCCTTTGAAGACGTTGGCTGATAGAGGGAATGAAGCTACAGGTCGAGGAAGCTGAAAATCAGAGAAGGGAGAGAGAAGCTGGAATGAAACAAAAATGAAGAAGATGGAGCTTGGCCATCATGACGGAGCGAGAAAGGAGCTGAGGAAGATGGTCGATGCGGTGGGTTCTTGCTAGATTGAAGAAGACTTACCGGAGCACACGAGTTTTTATTGGAATGTAGCTAGATTGCCCGAATGAAGAGGTCTGTGGGTTTATGAGTGGAGGAAATAGTAGGCTGTGGGGTTTTCGGGTGGAGGGAGACCAAAAATTCTTGAAACAAAACAACACTGATCATTAAAAAACATATAATGATATAATACTAATGAGGATGGTTTATATTTAAACCGTCCTCTTACATAATTTTTTTTTCGTGAATTATATACGCGGGCTTTGTGTTTTCGGATGGAGGGAAACCAGAAATTCGCGAAATAGAGCAACACTGATTATTAAAAAACATATAATGATATAATACTAATGAGGACCGGTTATATTTAAACCGTCCTCTTATATATATTTTTTTTGTGTTATATACGCAGGCTTTGTGTTTTTCGTTGGAGCGAGGCCAAAAATTGTAAAATCTGAATACTATGTATCATTATAATATATTAAAATGTTATTATAAAATTATATAATAATTAAGAGGATGGTTCCCATTGAAACCGTTCTCTTATGCATACTTAACAGGACAGTTCATCTGGCAACTGCCCCCTTAAATCCAAATCATCGTAACTTATTTACAAAAATGTCACCGGTCATATTTTAGAGGACGGTTCCTACACAACCGTTCTTGTATGTCGTCCTAGAATAGCTTTTTTGTACTAGTGATTCTTGAATGAATATAGGATTATGTATAAGTTTTCATTATATATGTCCATGCAATTATTATTGAAGGGTGATTATTATTTATAATCAAAATATTCATATTATATCACTAATGGAATCCTTTCGGGGAGAAAATTCATCAATGATAGTAACCACAAGAGCAAGATAATTTCATGTTGTGGATGCATGAAATATTGTATGTTATGTATGGATATTATGGATGGATTTTTTTTTTCCCACGAATGTTTTATGTGCTCTTCTATTTGCCTTAATCATAGAATTTCTGATAGGAAATGGATAATTCCAAGATAATTAGGATTATTTATCTTTATCATAAAATAATTAAAATTATTTATTTTTATCATAAAACAATTATGATTTCAATTATAGATATTTTGTTAGGATATTTAAATTGTCTTTTAGATATAATTTAGTTTATTTTAAATTTACTAAGATTTAGATTTTATCTTTTATTTATTCTTAGGATTTAATTTATCTTTTATTTAAAATTTTGTTTAAATAGTTCTCTTACCTTAGAACTCTAGTAGATTTAGGATTTAAGCTTCATAAATAAAAGTCTCTATGCTAAGTTGTATTCAAAACTTTGATTATTGATTTTGAGATATTTTTAGTGATTTTCCTCCCCTTTGAGTTCTTCCTTTTTTTTCTCTCTTTTTTGTCTACCATCCCTCTCCTCTCACATAAGTTTCTTTTATAAGAAAAATCTGGTCTTGTGTATAATTGTATGGGGCATTGTGCAGTGAGACTAGGCATGTTCAGAATCAAATTCATGATTATGAGGAAATGGCTACAGATATGTAATTAAGAAATAGGATCAAAATAGATATTGTGTTTATAATTGTTTGTTAACATACATTTATGATAAAACTCTATTTGTGAAATATAAAATTGTGGTTTTCGCAAATGTAGCATCTAAACCCGCGTTTGTTTCATTAATTTGGATCTCTTTGAGAATTTTACAATTCTTACAATCGTTGTCTTATTTTGTTCATATGCAGATTTTCAAGATTGATATGAAGGGGAGAATGGAGAGGTCATGGTAGCAACCTCTCTCACTTTCCATGCCATCAATTTATCTTCATCATCATCTCCTTTGCTACAACCATGAGCTGCGCCTTGTTGTAATCTCGTCATATAGGGGTTTGTATATAAATAAATTTGTGATTATGAACTTCGATGTTAATATAACACTAATCCTTCATACTTACCTTTATATTACTTTTTCCATGTATTAGATCTTATTTAATGTCCATTAATTTGGTTTAGAGGCTTAAATCATTTAAGGGAAATTCCAGAGTACTGAATTTTGAAAAATCATAATTAATTCTAAAAAAGTTGTATAGAGATTATTCAAGTCTTTGTAAAGATCTTCAAACATTCTCTACATAAAAAAATAGGAAACAGAACTTTGAACATGCCATTATTTTACTCAAAATTTATTGTTCGTTTGGTAATTTCATAACTTCCCAAATTTCGAACCTTAACTTTGAAAATTTATAACACTTTCTACACTTAACCAATTTAAGTGCTCTTTGGTTTTCTAGAAAGCTCATTATATCTACTTTCAAGACATATATGCCACTCATACATTTTGTCCTATTCTAGATAGAATTACCCTTGTCAATCTTTCAACATACCAAATGAACAATTTGAGGCAATATTTATCATAACTGATTCATAACATAATTATATTAGTATAACTTGTTCATAATCTATACCTAACATTATGAGAAACTCAAAGGAGCATAATTACATAAAGGTACGTATTTAAAAGTTCATACATAATTTTGCACAATAATTCAAAATAACATATCATAACTTCCAATAACGTCTTAATCATCATTTTCTTCTCCATTCTTCTTAGTTCTTCCTTGCTCCTTGACATAGCTTGACCCTAGCATGGTTAGTCTTTTGGGATGGTGACATTTAAGAATCCTAGTTGCAAATACATTTCTAGCAGTTATATTATCATGCAACCTTAAAAACATCATTCAAATCATATTGAAACATTTACTAACATAAAATACCATATTGTTAATAAAAATTTTGACACACACACACACACACACACATATATATCATTTTTCTACAATTTTCAAAATCAATTCCAATTAAGGATCAAATTTGGAATTTATTTCAGTTAAGGACCAAACTTAATTCCTTCAAAGGACCATAAGCCAAATTAATTTTATCTAAAGACCAAACATGAAAAATTACTATTTTACCCTTGATAACATTCAAACAATCTATCTTATGCCATATCTTTTCCAATCATACTTTTATCATCACATTTTCATCACTAAATAACATTTAGAAAAGTGGGGATGTTACATTATACACCATAGGGTGTTAGATAATTAAGTATTTTGTTATTCTAAAACTAACTTCCTGTGTGTAAACAAGTGAATAGTGGTTGGGAGCCATTTCCCACCATTTCTACAAAAGGATCGGGTTGATCATAGTATCAATTTACATGAAATAGAGTATTCTAGGATCAAACACATTGGAAAAGGACTCTCAAAATCATAAATACTGAAACTTAAATCAAATAATGAATGAAGTAATATGAATAGCCTAATTTACTTAGCAGTCAAAGATCATGCCTAGGAATTGGAGTTTCACGATCTGGGCTAACATCATCTAATTCTAGCTATTAACTAATCTATAATGGTAGTGTTCTTCATTCATTTAGTTTTGTAGAGTCATCTTCAATTCAAATTGATGGGAGACACGTTAGGAACCCGTCCTAAGAGCCTTCTTTGATATAAGGATCGTGCAACTCAAGGAAAGATGAATTGAACTCAAGAACAACGAAGAACAACAATGAACAAAAACTAAAGAAAATAGACTCGATGAAATAAGAAAACTGAACAAAATGTTGGTCGAAGGAAGTAGACTCCAAGAGAACCCGTCTCTTGAATCCTAACTCCGGGACGCCACAAGGATCACCACTCCTTGATAAGTCCTCATTCTTTCTGGCACTCAAGGATAAGCAAGAAAAAACTCACAGAACAACAATAAAGTTGCTGAAAAGAAATTCATTCATTCATGTTGTGGTTTGCAAGAGTACAAGAGGTGCCTATTTATAGGTAAGTATTAACCCACAAACTAACTCTAGTTCACCCCACAAACCTAACCTTATTAATGCTAATTAATACAAAAAGGAAATCCTAAGTCAAAAGGAGCATTTAATTCTAATTTTGAATTTGAAAAGGTTGGCTCCTCTTAAATGCATAAAGCAAAGTAAATCAGATCATTATTTTCCTTTTATTGAAAAGGAAACAAATTGACTAAAAATAATCCTAATAAAACTTATTAAAAAATGTCACTTTTAGTGATCACATGAGAAGCACATGTATTTTAAGTGAATTCTTCATATTGGGCCTTCTCCAAGTTGGGCTCGTTGGCTATAATTTGGCTCCACATTTTCAGCTTGCCTCTTTCTTTGTTTTGGGCTTCAAAATCATTGAAATATAATGGTTCCATGTTAATCATGTTATGCATCACCCCCATTCATGGCTTGCTTCATGGCTTTTGTTCTAGCTCTTGTCATTGATCCTCCAATGCCTTGAAGTGGGCTTTGAATTTGTCCATGGTCCATTATTTCCCTTAGCTTGCCCTCATCACCAAATGCTTCATGCCTCGATCGTACTCTATCACAAATTTAATAACCTGTCACCTTATTAGTTAAATGAAGCCATTAGGTTCAATACCTAGCCACCACTATTTCTAATCTAGATAGGACTTATGTTAAAATGTCTTTTTCTTCCTATTATAATTATTAATCCTATGTTGAACTATGTAATTAATTTCTTACACAATTGAATTAAGCTCATGCTAATAAGATATAAATTTCATTAATATCGAATCAATTGGATTAAATGCACATAGTATCATATAAACTTAAATGATTTTAATCAAATGAGAACAATGCCTAAGGCATAGGCTATTGTCACTAACCTAGTTGAATAGCTAACTTAATTACTTCAATGCATGTAAAGAAGTCAAACAAAGCAATTTTATTAGAATTAAATTGTCTTACCCTGTTACCCAACTAGCTGCACCCTACCATGTTTGAGATCCATCATGTGTCACTTTTGGAAGAATTTCCTGAAATTTTCATCTGTATATGCTACTTCCTCTTGCTTTTACTATAGAACCTTTTGAATCAAATAATTTGGATTAAAGTAAGGTGTTAAAATTATTTATTAGCCTTGACTTTTGAAAAATCACAATGTCTTTCCAAAGTTATCTTATTAAAAGTCAATTATCATAATGGTGACTGATAAAGGAGCAAGTGAGCTCAATTTTTTGAAGCACTTCAAGAAGAATTAAATAGGAATATTTTTTGTATTGTATAATAAATACTACATAGTATTGTATTTTGAAAAGGGTTATATATTTAGGACCAAAGGGAGTATACATATATCTATATCAAATATAGCTATATAGCAAACAAGACATTTGTGGATGCATGATTTGAGAGGCACTGAAACAATGTTTAGAGAATTGGATGAGACTATTTGATTAACATAAGAAGAGCATTTTGCTAAAAAAGGTAAAAAAAAAAATCTAAGATTGACAAGAATTGAGACCAAAAAAGAAGAAAGAAGAGTAGATAAGAGAAAATAAGGAAAGAAAAGAGAAGTGGAAGAAAACTAAAAAACTATCACCCTATTCCCAATCCCTTCAATCCATCATGTAGCACCCAACATATGGTTTCAACTTCCTAATTCACTTCTTTCTTCCTTTCCCATTTTAAGGAGCCACTTCATTATTGTTTTTAAGAGGGTATTAGCACAATGATAGAGACATAGGTGCCTATCAACGGATTCAAGTATGGAGAGCTTGTCATATCCCAAAATTTAGACCCTATAATTGTAGGTGAAAGAGAAGGCTATATTACCTAGCCGAATTTGAACCTAGAGAATGCTCTAGAAGAATTTGAAATGACATACCTTAAAATTGGAAGAAAGTTTAGATAAAGGAACATGATAAAACTATTAAGAGGAATGAATGCAAGAGTAAGAAATATTAGTACTTAGGTAATTCAAGGAATTACTATTCTTGAATTGATAATGGAAAGTAAGGTAAACACCAAAAGGGCTAAAGGTTAAGCAAATTGAGCTTTAAATTAAGTGTATTGAGCTTTTAAATTAAGTATGAGGGCCTTATGAGAATGCTATTTAAGTATTGGGCTTAGGCTCTCTTAATTTCTATTAAGTTTAAAAGAGAGAGATGAAGACTTAGACTTTGGGATTTTGACTAATCAAGCTCAAAAGGATTGAGCTTTGCATTATACCATTCTTAAGCCCAAAGAAAAGAAAGACAAGGCACAAGTTTGAGAGCTTTGTATTAGATTAACTAGTCACCCAAGAGGGGGAGTGACTTAGGTGTTACAAAAAATTTTTACGTTTAAGAAGAACAAACCAACAACACAATAAGAAACACCAAAATAGGGTATGAACAGAGGAGAAGATAAAGTGATGAAGAATAAACAATACATAAGGGATTTATCATGGCTCATGGTTCGGCCCACTTGGTTTAAGGCTAGTCCTCAAGTAATCCACTTGAAATTTTCCACTATATCTCATAAGTTATATCCAGGTACTTGTGAAGTTTTAGTACATCTCATACTCATTCAATGAGTCTGCACTCTCCCACACCTTCTCTGGTGTGATACAATTCTTTCAAGGTAACCCAACCTTGAGCAATCTCTCTAGGATATCTCACCCAGAGAATCTCTCTCACAAAGAAAAGAAGATTATAAATGATAAACTCTCATTTACAAAGAGTAAATAGAAACATTAGAAACATTAAAGCTCGATGAATGACCTAGGTATGATAGGTGAGGCTTTAATTCAATATAACAGCATTTTGGCACTTAATACACTTAATTTTATCACCTACCAGTCTTAATAAGGTTCTATATATAGATTTTAAGCTAATCTATATATGGAACCTTAAATGCACTTGTAAACTAGTCATTTACTAACTGCATTAAATGTACTTGTCAGAATTTAAACATTCAAGTTGGTTTATCATGTAACCTCAATAATTGTTCAAGAGAAAACTTTTAATTGCTTATCGTGTTTTTTCAAAAGCACCAAAAGTAATTCCAGACAAAATGAACCATCAAACAAATCACAATGATCATTCAAGTCACTTGTCAAATTAAAGCAAAGTTTCTAAAAGCTCATTTAAATGTTTAAAAGAATTCTACTTGAATTATTATTATGTGAATAGTGAATGTAAGTAAGACTCAAGGTGCATGATAGATGTTCAAGATAAACTCTGTGGTCATTGATATGACCACATTTTACCATGTTTTTATCCTCTTATTCTAGCACTTTTGTCACATTATTTTGTCTATTTTGATAGTTTTAATGCATTTTCATTTTTTAGTCAATTTTGAGTCATTTAAGAGTGCCTCAAAGAAAACACTTCATTCTATCTTCCATAATGATCATTCAAGAGTTGCACTGTGATCAATCAAGATGCAGCACAAAAGCAGAGTCATAATGTGCAATAGTGCTATGTACATTCAAGAGTTTTAGCATGATCGTTCAAGCTGTTGCTAGTAAGAGAAATCAAGAAAACGCAACTTCTTAAACATATAAAGCAAATTCCCATGAACGATTAAGATCCAATTTGAAACAAAACACTTTGAAAAACATTGTACTTTCTTATGATATGATTAAGAAAGTAAGTTAAGAATGATTGTAACAAGTTTAAGTGTATTCAAAGGGTTAACATTAGACAATCTAAGAGAAACAAAGATGAGAATCAATATTGAGCTCCATTTTTCTCTTAGATTGTTACTTTCTTCAAATATTTGTTCCCTTAATATCACCATCTCCATATTCTACAAATCTTGGAGCATTCTTTTCTTCATCTTTAAGTAGAGAATGTCGTTGATAATCCATTTCTTTATTTCAATCCTAACTTTTTTCTCTCCTTGAAAAATCCTACATGGTTGGGGAAAGAAAGATACATTGAGAATACTTATCATAAGATACATTGAACAAATGTCTAAAGCATCGTCGGAAAAAATATATTGGACCAGATTTATCATTTGATTGCTAGAAAGGGTAATTTCACAGGCTTGATCCTTAGTTAGAATTAAATTCTCCTATAGTCCTTAGAAGGAAATATATTTGGTCCTTAACTGGAATGAATTACAAAACTGGTCCTTTATTGGAATTATTTTCAAAAATTAAATAATTTATATATATAGAAAAATGAATATTTTAATATGCTAGATCCTATTAGGAAAGTGTAATGAGGCCAAAGGGTGTGGTCTAGTAACAAAGCAGAATGCAAAATGCAGGAGAATAGAAAGACCAGTGGGCTTCACAAAAAGTCAAAAGAAAAAGAACATGTGGACCCCACAAGTTAAAAATGAAAAAGAAAAGTATGTGAACCCTACAAAGAAGACCTTCTGCACTAGTTGGAAAGATAAACATAAATCACAAATTAGTATATTTTCTATACATATTGAGAGACAAATAGTACCAACAAATACGTAAATGACTAGGAAATTGTCCACACATAAAGTAAACTATACATAATTAGTCTAAATCAAGTAAAATATACAAGATGGTATAAATTTTACTTTCTCTCTCTCCTTGGCCGAAAATTGCATAGTATTTTTAGAAAATATTTAGTCAAATTTATCACATTATAAATGGAAAATGATTTAATCAAATTATGATGCAATAATTACACATGTTTTAATATGAGCCATTGGATCTTTGTTGGTAGAATGGGTAGTTGAGATTGGGCAAGAACAAGTAACCTTCAAGTAATTAAATCTTGGCTCTTGGATCAAAAAGAAATTGGATGGTTAAGATTAGTTTGGTGTGTCTATAAATAAGAGACCATCCCGCCTCCCATTGGTTGAAAATTTAGAGAGAGAAAGAGAAGGAAGGCAAAGAAGAAATAAAGCCTTAGAGCAACAAGAAATCAAAGCAAGAAAGGTTCAAGGTAAGAATGTCTCCCTAGTAATAAGTTAGTTTGCTTAAGTTTAGGATTGGTTTTGATGAATTTTTTCCCCCTAATGCTAAGCTTGAATTTCGGCCTAGACATAAGGAAATGCTAGGGGTGTATGTTTCATGAAAACAATGTTAAAGGAAGGATCCTTTAGTAGGATTAAGATGGGATTGCATAAGGTTAATGGTGTTCAATGAAAATCTCCTCTTTGGTAATTAAGATGATGGTTTCGACCAAGAAGAAAAGTGGTATTAAGAGTGACATTTTCATGGAACCAATGATAAAAATGAATTCTTTATGCATTGATTAGTAAAGATCAGGCAAGGTTTGTAAGATTAAGCTTGAAATGTAAAATATGGACTTTAAGACCAAAAGGTTCTTTAAGAAGGATTAAAGTAGATTTAGTTAATTTATTTAGTATATGTATAGTTATGCTTTTAGGCTTGAGAAAGTCCAAGGAGGTATTTGATTGAGAAGGAATAAGCAAAGAAGCCAAGTGAAAACTTTGAGGTAGTAACTTTTTTTTTGGCTCTTATATTGTTATGAATGATTGCTATGTTGTAAAATTGTTGCCATGTTGTTGTTTTTGTGTTTTTGGCTGATTTTGAGTTGAGGACTATGCCCAGGATGTCAATTTTCTAATGAGAAACTCTATCGAAATTTCTATTGTCAACATGATACATTATTTTAATTCTTAAAGTAAATGAATATTTTATGATATTTTCGAGTTGCTTGTGATGATACAATTGCATGAAACAATTGTTGCTTTTGAGATTCCTTAATCTCACCCCTCAAGCTGCCCACATGATAGGAACAAGTCATGCTATAGAGAGGAATAAGAGCAAAGAAGATTGAAGATGAAGAAACTTGTATTGTGGATTGAAAGAACATTGTTTATTTTGATGATGATGTACAAATTCATGTATGCAAATTTAAATTCATGACTGGTTGTATATGTCCCTTCGGACCCTATGTAACGTCTAGCAAATGGCTGAGACCAATTCATGACAATGTAATAGAAGTTTGTAGTTAATTACCATGTAAAATGCATAAATTACCCAATTTGGTATACTATAGGTTAGAATGGGTAAAATCATCCATAAGAGAGACCAATGATGCCGTGGTTGATATGTCTTATGTAATATCCCAAAATTTCACTAGATCCTAAATAATAGAAGAGTAAGAAATAAATGATAATATGAAATGTACAAGGAATTCATGAAAATAGATAGGCATCATTTTGCATGAAATAGGATAAAGAGGTCATTTTTCCCAGTTTGCTAAAAAAATATGAAAATTATATTTTTATCCCTAAAAAAATATAAAAATAATATTTACCTCCCAAAATATATAAAATTTACGTGGGGAGAGAAATAGAAAAGTTCTTGGGGAAAATTACACCTAATGACCCGAAAGTTTTAAAAATTATAATTTAATTCTGGGTTAAGAGTAATTTTGTAAATATGTAAAATTACTATCAAAATGAAACCCTCAACAAGAGAAGTCTAATGGTACACGGCACTAAGGGTTAGTGTTCAAAGATAAATAAATAATTAATGCCGAGTGTTCAAAAGTAATAGTAAATAGATAAAGTAAACAGTGGGTTCTACCAATGATTAAAAAGAAATTGGGATAGGATATAGGCCTTACACAGATATTATTTAAGATAAGATAATTATGAGAAATATAAAACAAAAATTAGAAAAGTCCTATAGTCTTAAAATGCTAAGTTACTGTAAAAGGAAATTTATCGATACGGTTAAAAAGCACCCAAATTGAGGAATATCTGGATCAGGAAAAATTGAGCAATTTTGGGACACCTCAAGCTCTCTTAGCCGTGACTTTTTTACAGCATATGAGGCCAAAGAATATTTTAATATTTCTTGAGAAAACTTCTTAAAGAAGTATGTAATAAAGTAATCAAGGATTAGCAAAAAGAAACCATGATTTGTTACTTAATTAAGTACATAATTAGCTACTTATACTCTTATTGTAATATCCTGAAAATTTTATTAACTATTTAAGGCTTAATATTTTAAAATTTATAAAAAATTTGTAAAAATGGATATATGTTGTTTTGCATAATATATGGTAAAGAGGTTAATTATCTTAGTTAGAAGAAAAAATGAGAAAGTGACTATTTTGTCCCTGAAAAAAAAAAGAAAAAAAAGAAGAAGATGGAAAAAGAAAAAACAAATGAGAAGAAAGGCCGCGGACGTGCGAGGGATTGAAACAAATTTTATGAATTTTGAGGAAAATTACACCTAAAAATCCAAAAATTTAAAAAATTATAGATTTTTCTGGGTCAAGGGCATTTTTATAAATATAAAAAATTATAGTCAAAATGAAGCTCTCAAGGAGGTAAGGCAAATGAAATACAGTATGGAATTTATTAAGATCGAAATAATATTTATTGGGTAATTATAATTTAATATTAATGTCTTACCGGATAAAAGTCAGTCTGGACTGTAGGAAGAGGCAGTATTCATTCAAGAAAAATATGTGGGCCCTATATTTGGGCCAATTGGGATAAGGATATTGTGGCAATTTAATATCCCAATATAGTTAAAATAGATGTCCCAATAATAATAAAATATACTGCTAAAGTAGCTTTATTTATTCAGACCAGTTCAGGATATATCTGGATAAGTAATTATCTAAAATTTTTGGACCAAAGTACCCTAAATTTCGTGCTTCATAAGCTGCACATGATAAAGTAACATTTTCTAATATTTTAAGTCACTTTCTAAGAGAAATCAAGAAGCTTAAGTGGCAATATTTGATTGGTTGGCTCCTTTATAAATACTCCCTCATGTTGAATGTCCAAGGCACTTGAAAAAGAAGGGAGAAGCAGCTGCAAGCAGGGGAGAAATGAGGGAGTACGTGAGGAGCAAAGGAGAAGGAAAAAGAGAAGGAAAAATCAAGAAAAAATAGGTAAAAATCTTTGCTCAACTTGTAATGATTTTTCCTTCAAGTTTTGAATGGTTTAAGGTTAGTTTTCTTGAGTTCCTCTTCTCCTCATTTGCTGTAAATTTCATCCAAGATAAGGGAGTTAGGAAAGAAAGTGAGTTTTTGTCATAAATTAAAGAGAAAGCATAAGATTAAGTGAAAGGAATGAGGTTTGGTATGTTTGGAAGTAAGAACATGAAAATCACTTCTTTCTTCTTCCAATCCTTATTTTAGTCAGTTTAATATGATGGGAAAGAGTTTGATTTTCATTAATTTGATGCTGAAAATGGATTCCCCATGGTCCAAAACTTTAAGAGCAAGTATGGGGTTAAATAAAAAGCTTAAGGTGAAGAAAATGAAATTCTAGGATTTTGTGAGTCTTTAAGAAGTAACTCATGAAACCAGTGAATAAAGTGAGTGTTTGATGGTGTATTAGGAATTGATAAAGTCCAAGTAAGTTCTTGAAGAAGGTGGAACCAAGTGGTGAAGCATTAGATTCAAGAGGAAGAGCCAAAGAAATGCTTCAAGGTAGCTAAATTTCATATTCTTGCTTTATGTTCTTTCATTATCTTTCTATGATTAAATTGTGTTGTCATATTGCAATTGTGATTTTTTTGATTGGTCTTGGCTGTAAAATGAGGGGTTTTATTCCTCGGGATATCCATTTTCTAAGCCGTTATGTTGCCGAATTGTTTTGGGACCAATGTGGAGGCAATTTATTGTTCAAAGGTGATTAATATGATTAAATGTGATCAAATGTGAGTTATTTGACATGATTGACATAATTGCATGAAATGTTGTTAGCAAGGCTGACTTCCCAAGAGGGGGGTGAATTGGGAAGATTGAAATTTCTCTGCACAAAATGAAATGGGTGAAGATAGCACAGTGTAAGGGAAGCAACGTATAAAACAGAGCAAGCTGAAAAGTAAAGATAAGGAGAAGAAGACTTAGTGATTTATCCTGGTTCGGTTTATCCACTTGACCTACGTCCAGTCCCCAAGACAACTCTTGAGATTTATCCACTATACAGCAAGAATTCAACGGGCTTCTTGCTAATGCCACAGTACACGAGTATGCTATGTTTATGGAGCTCTCTCAAACACTCTAAGCACTTCACAATGTGCTTCCCAATCCCCTTGTGATTTCCCCTCACGAGTAAATCTATCTTCCAGATGAAGAGTAGATTGTTTACAAAGATATAACTCTCTTGAATAGAGTAGATGTGAAGGTTAAAGTACAGATATTGAAGTTGAGAGGGTAAGAGCTTTTGAGAAGAAGATTCAGCATAAATTCGGTATATACAAGTTTGATTTGTTACCCACAACTTCAAATGATGTTATATTTATAGTTTTAGCTCTCAAATGTACGTTAGAGATAAAATCTATCCGTTGGGGAAGTTATCCAACGGTTACTCTGAAAAACTATCCGTTAACCAACCGCATTTAATGCTTCTGACATACTGAAATTCGAATTTTAGTTGGTCAACAGACGAATTTCGAAGGAACCGAAGGTTAAAGCTTCCAATGTAGAAAAACAAAGTTCGTCTGTTTGAGAAGTGAAATTTGAATTTTGAAACTTGTAAAATGTTTTCACGTTGTGACATATGAATTTTCAAGAAGAAGGTTTTTCTGTTAAGAATGAACAGTGTTTTCAATTTTCTACAGTGCCCTCGGAATTCGAATTTTGGAAGCCCAAAATTCGTCTGTCCATTGAACGTTCAAAGAGGCACAGTAGATCACTTTCTTCGAAATTTGAATTTTGAAAGGGTGAAATTCATCTGTCAGAGAGACTCTTTTCAGACTAGTTTCAACATTCGAATGTTACAAGACTTGTCATTCGTATGTCAATGTTTCATTTCAACAGACTCAAAAACATAGCTACTGAAATTCGAATTTTAGTATTCAAAGTTCATCTGTCATAGAGCAGTTTTGAAACTTAATTTATTCTTGATTTCAGATGAACTTTAACATAGTTTCAGACGAATTTCTTTGGTTTTCACAAAATGCATTTTATCTGAAATTCGAATTTTGAATGTGTGAAGTTCGTCTGTCACAAAAGGGCTTCTTTCAATCTTGGATGAAAATTCGAATTTTGTAGAATCAAAATTCATCTCACAGAGAGACATCTCTTCAGACTTATTCAGTTTTAGCTCGAAATTCGAATTTCCAAAGGCAAAGTTCGAATTTCCAACATGATAGTTCAGTTTAAACTTTCAAACTTCGTCTGTTTGTGGGTATTTTTCAAATAAGTCAAGATTTAACATAAAATCAAGGTTTGAAAGCATCTTTTCTTCAAATCAAAATCTTTTACCCAATCATAACTAAAAACAAAAGATCCTACAAAAGATGTAGCAGCAAATACTCTTCAAATTCTTCACTTAAAGCACTTTGATCTCCTTTGATATCTTCAATCCAAGCTCTTGGGTGTTGGTTTGGAATCATTAAAACTCTTGATTCAATAAATGTAACTTGCTACTGAGATTGCCCCCAATCTCATCCCCTCAAGTATCCCAATGATAGGTACAGGTTATGGCAAAGGAGTCGAAAGAAAAGACAAGGAGAATGAAAAAAGGAATTATGCTTGATGGTGTTTTCAAGCTATGAGTGTATATTTTGAAATTATGTATAAAACCATGTATTTGCTTTTAGATATGTTCCATTGTACTATTATGTTCTCATGAGTATTATGAAATGTTTGGCATGGATTTAAAATATGGAATGATCATGTGAGCTTATTATGAAGTCTACTTTGCCATGTTATACTGCTAGAAGATCATTTTGTAGCAATGAAAGTAAAGTTAACACTTGTTGCTAGAAACAGGGAAAATAAGTCAAGTATTATATATGCTCTCAAAGTAGAGATAACAAGCTTTCCAATGAGCTAAAGAACACTTAATTTGGATATGTGTACAATTTATAGTATATTTTTGAAGTTAAGGGTTAAAACTGGACAGTAAAGTAAAAGCTGCGAATTTCACTGTAAGTATCACTTATTTTGAAAGGAAGTATAAAATCGTACAGAGCTCCAAAAATTCAGTGATTTACCTATTTGAAATGATCTGTGTTTTAAGTTCAATATTCCACTAGTTTGAATTCAATTGGAGCTGTACAATGAGAGATATACAAGTTTTTCCAAGACTATTCCAGTAAGAGTGAGGTTCTGACCCTTAGTAATTTAAGTTGAAATCATGTCCTCTCTAGACTAAATAAATGTATAATAAAATTATTATAGTAAGTAGACATATATATCTTTCCAATGGCATATAGAATATATGATTTAGCTCAGTATAGAGTTAGATATGAACTTTTAAATTTATGGCCAAAATCCTAGAAAAGAGAGAAATGACCATTTGTACAGTGTAAGTTTGGGTAATAAACTGTACTAATTGGTTAGGTTAAAGGAAATTTTCATATTTTTATCTTCTATATCATGTTTCTAGCTTCATTTAGAGACTTGAACCACATTGATACAATTTTTCTGGATTAAGTTATGATTTTTCAAAGTTCGTCCAGAAAACTTGAGAACCAAATGAATAGTACAACATTTTTTTTATTTAAATATTTTGGTTCTATTAATGGTTTAAGCTCTTAATATAAGCTAATTGGATGCTGTCCATACTATAATATATGAGAAAATATAAATAAAAGTAAGGTGCTACACTTCTCTTTCTTCACCATTTTACTCGTGAACCAGCAGCCAAAACAGACGAAGAAAATGCAAGAAAAGGAAGGGGAAAAGGAGGGAGAAAAGGAAGAGGAATCAAAGGAAAATTGTAGCATAAGTTGGTAAGATTCTATACTACCACCTTAAGCTTACTATCTATGGCTTTCAAAGCATATTTTATTGATTAGTTTGGCTTCCTCTTCACCTTAGGGTTTCAGCCAAATAAGGGTTTTAGCAAGGGAATGAGTTTTGAACCAATAAACTTAGGGAAAAGCTTAGATTAACCACTAGAAGCATGAATCCATGGATGGTTTGAAGTGATTTGAAGGAAATATTTTTCAATCACTTTAAGACAATTTTGGTAAGAACAAGGGGAGTATTTAGAGTTGTAATTTCATGATTTTAACCTCAAAAATGGATTCCCCATGGTGTAAAACCTTAGGAATAAGTGCGCTGTACAAAGAAAGATCAAAGGAGAGTTAAGTGAAAAAAATTAAGTTTTAGTGAGTAATGTGTTATGTAATTCATGAATCCAATGGCTAAATTGGTTCAATGATGATGAGAATAGGTTCAAGAAGGTTGTGGAAACCTTTAAAAGTGGTGGACCAAGTTTGGAAAGTAATGGAGCATCATAAGGTAGTTAAATCTCCATACTTGCAATATGTTATCATACTTGTTTGCAATGAGTTTCTTACTTTGCCAAGTGTTTAAAATGATGTTTTGTGATGAATTATGTGTATTGACTGAGTTGATTGAGGGGCATTGTGACCCTGGGATGTCCAATTTCCAAGCAAAACTCTACCGAAATTTTTATGAAATTATGTGATATAATTATGATAATGTGTTTCAAACGTGTTTTCTTGATGCTATATGCTTAATGTGATAATATGATGCCATATTTTGGTGTTAACTACTGAGATTCTTTGAATCTCACCCTCCTATATATTAACCATGAATAGGTAGTAACAATGAAAAGACCACCAAGCAAAAGAAAGGAAAGGAGAAAGCAATTGATCATTAGCTTGATAATGCTAGCATCGGCTATGAACCTGGAACTTTTATGTAAATTTGTAAAGATAATGTTGGAAATGTTTCTTCAAGTTTTTATGTTACTCTAAGTCTTAATGAAGGTATGGTATGATGGGAAGAGGAATTATGGTCATGTAAATGCCATCACTTTTGTTTTGCTAAGCATTATGATGTTAAATCAAGAAGTTTTGATGATACCAAATCAACTCTCAAGAGCTTGGAGTAAAAGATATCAAAGATGCATAAAGAGTTCAAATGAAGAAATCCTGGAGAAATCTATGCAAAATTTGTTGTTGGATGTTTAATTATGTTTAAATATGGGTAAAAGACTTTGATTTGATGAAAAGATGTTTTAAAAACTTGATTTTAAGTTAAATCATGAAATATTTGAAAAATTCCCACCAACAGATGAAGTTTGAAAAGTTTACATTGAACTGTCATATTGGAAATTCTAACTTTGGCTTTGGAAATTCAAATTTCGAGCTAAAACTAAATAAGTCTGAAGAGATGTCTATCTGACAGACGAATTTTGATTTTCCAAAATTCGAATTTTCATAAGTATCTGAAAGAAGCTGTTGATTAACAGACAAACTTTGAGTTTTTAAAATTTGAATTTCAGACAAAATGCAACTTATAAAAACCAAAGAAATCTGTCTGAAACAATGTCAAAGTTCATCTGAAATCAAGATTATGTTGAGTTTCAAAATTGCTCACTGACAGACGAACTTTGAACATGAAAATTCGAATTTCAGAAGCTAAGGTTGTGAGTCTGTTACAATGACATGTTGACATACGAATGACAGTATTTATAAATTCAAATGATAAAGTAAGTCTGAAAAGAGGTCTCTCTGACAGACTAACTTCACTCTTTTAAAATTCAAATTTTGAAGTAAATGAACTACTGTGCTGTTTGAGCCTGCTACGGACAGACGAATTTTGGGGTTCCAAAATTTGAATTTCGAAGGCACTGTAGCAAATTGAAAACACTGTTCACACTTAACAGAAAAACTTTCTTCTTGAAAATTCGTATGTCACAACATAGAAACACTTTCTAAGTTTCAAAATTCGAATTTCACTTCATGAACAGACGAACTTCAGTATTTCAGCGTTGGAAGCTTTAACCTTCGGTTCCTTCGAAATTCGTCTGTTGACCAACCAAAATTTGAATTTCAGTATGTCAGAAGCATTAAATGCGGTTGGTTAACGGATAGTTTTTCAGAGTAACCGTTGGATAACTTCTCCAACGGATAGATTTTGTCTCTAACAGGCATTTGAGACCTAAATCTATAAATATAACATCATTTGAAGTTGTGGGTAACGAATCAAACTTTGTATATACTGAAACTCTGCCAAATTTTCTACTCAAAGACTTTTACCCTGTTACTTTAATACTTGTACTTTAACTGTCATATTCACTCTATTCAAGAGAGTTTCATCTTTGTAAACAATCTAATCTTCATCTGAAAGATAGATTTTCTTATGAGGAGATATCACAAGGGATTGTAAAGCACTTTGTAAAAGTGTAGAAAGTGATTGAGTAAACTTTAGAAAACAGAGCACTCACATTGTAATGTGGCATTTGCAAAAAGCCTGTTGAATTCTTGCTGAATAGTGGAAAATCTCAAGACGTGTCTTGGGGACTGGACGTAGGTCAAGAGGAGAGACCGAACCAAGATAAATATCAGAGTTTTTCTTCTCTCTATCACTACTCTTTTATCTTACTACTTTATACTCTGTTTTTCTGTCATACCTTGCTTTCTCCATTATTTTCACTTTGTGCAAAAAATTTTAATCCTCCCAATTCACCCCCCCTCTTGGGAAGTCAGCTTAACTAAGAAGTGGGTTCCCAAGGGTACATCTGTATCCAGGGAAAAAACTACTGACAAAAAAGGACCCAAACAAATTTGGGTACCTAAAAGGAAAATATGAACTTTATTTTGCAGGTCTGTCTCAAAGCTAAAAGAAGCAACAAATGGTATATGGACAGTGCCTGCTCAAGCCACATGACTGGTGACAAGGAGAAGTTCATCACTCTTAGAGACAAGAAAGGAGGAAGAGTGACCTTTGGAGGTGATCGATATGGCAGAATAGTTGGCATTGGCATTGTGGTCAAGAATTATGAAACATCCATTGAAGAGGTGCTGTTTGTGATAGGCCTCAACCACAATCTACTGAGTGTGAGCCAAACATGTGACAAAGGAAATTGGGTGCTGTTTGACTCAAAATTCTACCTAGTCATCAGAAAAAGTGGTCACAAAGTAATCCTCAAAGCTCAAAAGGATGGTAACTGCTATACTATCGATCTTGATGAACTTCCTCCCTTAGATTCTGTTTGTTTAATTAGTCAGGACAATGATAGTTGGCTATGGCATTGAAGATTAGCTCATATTAACATGAATCAACTTTCAAAATTGGTTAAAAATGAGCTAGTCACTGGCCTGCCAAAAATTGCTTTTGAAAAGGATAAAGAATGTGATACATGCTTAAAAGGAAAATAAACAAAATCTTCTTTTAAATCCAAAAACGTAGTCACCACAACTAGACCACTTGAACTACTGCATATGGACATAATTGGACCTTCTAAGGTAAAAAGCATAGGTGTCAATCTGTATGTGCTTGTAATTGTGGATGATTACTCTAGATTTACATGGACATTATTTCTTTCCTCTAAAAGTGATACCTTTGATGCATTTGTAACCTTAGCTAAGAAAGTGCAAAATGAGAAAGGTATTTCTATTGTGTCAATCAGGTCAAATCATGGAGGAGAGTTTGAAAACTCATACTTCTTGGAGTACTGCAATGAGCATGGAATTGATCATAACTTCTCAGCTCCAAGAACTCCTCAACAGAATGGAGTAGTAGAAAGGAAGAACAGAACCATTGCAGAGATGGCTAGAGTTATGCTAAATGAAAAGGAACTATCTCAAGTATTTTGGGCTGATGCAGTAAATACAGCAAGCTACATCATAAATAGAGCCTACATCAGACTAATCCTTGGAAAGACTCCATACGAGCTGTACAAGGAAAGAAAGCTAAATCTATCACATCTCCATGTGTTCAGGTGCAAAATGCTTCATTCACAACAATGGAAAGGAGAATCTGGGTAAGTTTGATGCCAAATCCAATGAAGGTATATTTCTGGGATATTCTAGTTGGAGTAAAGCATATAGAGTTTTCAATAAAAGGTCCAATTTGGTAGAAGAATCTATGTATATAGTACTTATTGGATATGAAACTGCTTTTAAACATGCTACTGGTAAGAATGATCTGGTTTCAAACTTTAAAAGGCTAGATATTTCTGATGAAGGTAAAATTGAGTCTCCAAAAATATTTGAATCTATTAACATGGAAGAAGATATTCAGGAGAGGAATTTTGAAGATGAAAATATTGATGAAATGTCTCAAAAACTCCTTAGAGCTTGGAGATATCAAAGGAATCATCCTATTGATCAAGTAATAGGGAATGTTCAAGAGAGAGTTAGAACCAAAAAACAGTTAAGGGATCAAATGATTAATTGTGCTTTTATTTCGCAAATTGAACCTAAATATACAGAGGAAGCCTTAGCTGATGAGTACTGGATTCTAGCCATGCAGGATGAATTAAATTAGTTTGAAAGAAATCAAGTCTGAGATTTAGTGCCTATACCCAAAAATCATCCTGTCATTAGTACCAAATGGGTTTTTAGAAATAAACTTGATGAATCAGGGTCAATCATCAGAAATAAAGCTAGACTGGTTGCTAAAGGTTATAATCAAGAAGAAGGCATTGATTTTGAGGAAACCTTTGCTCCAGTAGCTAGATTAGAAGCAATCAGAATTCTATTAGCATATGAATGTATGAAAAATATTTTGTTATATCAAATGGATGAGAAGAGTGCTTTTCTAAATGGATATATCATGGAGGAGGTCTATGTAGATCAACCTCCAGGTTTTGAGGATTCTACAAAACCAAACGATGTGTATAAACTGAAGAAAGCTCTTTACGGTTTAAAATAAGCCCCTAGAGCATGGTATGAAAGATTGAGCAATTTTCTAACTGATAAGGGGTTTAATAGAGGAAAAGTAGATACAACTTTATTCACTAAGAAAGAAAATAAAGATTTACTTATTGTTCAAATCTATGTTGATGATATTATATTTAGTGCTACTAATGAATCTCATTGCAAGAATTTTTCTAAGTTAATGCAGGGGGAATTCGAAATGTCCATGATGGGTGAACTCAACTTCTTCCTTGGATTGCAAATTAGACAGTGTGATAATGGTATCTTCCTCAAACAATCCAAGTATCTGAAGGAATTGTTGAAGAAGTTTGAAATGGAAAATGCCAAGCCAATGGGGACACCTATGGCTACTGCAACCAAACTGGCTATGGATGAAAAAGGGAAAATGTTTGACATAACTCAGTACAGAAGAATGATTGGATCCCTACTGTACCTAACTGCCAGCAGACCTGACATTATGTTTAGTGTCTGTATGTGTGCAAGATTTCAATCATGTCCCAAAGAAACCCATGCAATTGCTGTAAAGCGCATCTTCAGATACCTCATTGGAACTTCACATATGGGTCTTTGGTATCCTAAGGGCAATGGAAAAGATCTCAAAGGATACACTGATGCTGACGTTGCAGGATCCAAAACTGACAGAAAAAGCACAAGTGGAACATGTCAGTTTCTTGGAGGATCCTTGGTTTCATGGTTCCGCAAGAAGCAAAACAGTGTGGCCTTATCCATAGCAGAGGCTGAGTATGTTGCAACTGGAAGCTGTTGTGCCCAAATCATCTGGATGAAGTAGCAGCTTAAAGATCTTGAGATTGAGATGAAGGAAATACCAATCATGTGTGACAATCAAAGTGCCATTAATATCACAAAGAATCCTGTCATGCATTCAAGGATGAAACATATTGAAGTTAGGCACCACTTCATAAGGGATCATGTTTTGAAAGGAGAAATCAGACTAGAGTACATCCCAACTGAAGATCAAGTAGCTGATATACTGATAAAGCCTCTATCAAAAGACATACATTGCAAAATAAGAAGAGAATTAGGCATGGTAAATCCCAATGAACTATAAGTAAATCCATCTGTGATTCTGTTTTTAGATTTTCCAACATTGAATTAGTTCTCACTTTAGCATCGGAGTGTGTTTAATTTAAGTTACAGGTGCTACTCATGAGATTCAATGCCAATAAATCTGGAAAATGAAGCTTACCAGAATGGAATGATCAAGAATTGAAGAAAATGACAGATATTCTGAGTTTCTGGATCCATTCTGTAAGTTTCTAAAGCTAAAATTCATATATTGATTGTGTGTTAGACGAATTTCCTTGAAAAATTGAGTTTCTGAGGAAGTCAGCATGGTCAACATTCAAATTTGGATACCCAACAGACGAACTTCAGCCTATTATAAGTTGGAACAGTTCTCGGTGAAGCCTCGAAATTCGTCTATTGGCCCTTCAAAATTTAAATTTTCAAGAACAAAAAATTTCAAAGTTTTGTTTGTCCAACATGTGATTATACTGATGTTTTTCTCTTAACATACGAATGGTAGAAGACTTTTACAAAATGTAGAAATTCGAATTTCTAAGTTGAAAATTCGTCTGTTGAAACATGCTCCTCAATGTTGAATCTTTCAAAATATGAAGTTTTGTATGCTTAATTCATCTGTTGTTTGGTGGTTTGATTGTTGTTTGATGTTTACTCTTCGAAATTCGAACTTTGTTGGAACAAAGTTCGTTTGTTCATCTTGTGCTGCTTGAACCAAGCCACTGTCAGATGAACTTTCTGAAGAAAATTCATCTGTCAGTAAGCTTTGCTGAATGATTTAACTCTTAACTGCTCAAAGTTCAAATTTTGACCCCTCAAAATTCGTCTATCAAGCAGTTACATACGTTAAAACCGACGGTTTTTATTTGAACAAACGCAACCCTATTCCTATTCTCTCTAAGTCTGTTCTAATCCTCCATTCAATGCTCTTCAATTCTGATAAAAAATAGTCATTTCCCACCGATTAAACTTCCTTTCGCATCCTTTAAACCTGTTCTTTGCTCCATTCCGCAACATTCATCGGCGAAAATGGCTAGAGTTAAGAATCCAGAAGCTGGCAAAGGAGAAGCTTGTCCAAAACATTTGGTTAAATCCCAATATGGCACGAAGGAAGGAGAACAACCGAAAAGAAAGGCCAAATCCAGCAAAGGAACTCCTTCTAAATGCCAGAAAACCACACCCAAGGGAGAATCAAAGAAGGCTGGACCTTCTTCCTCAAAGACAGCAGAACCTTCAGTCCCTGTTCCTGTTGCAGCTGAACCTGTTGCTTCCACTTCATCCTTAAGTACTGAATCTGGAGAATATGAGCTTACCACACTACCATTATGGAGCACTCCACAAATTCAAGAGGAATACTCCACCAAGTTTGCCAACAAAAAGGTAATCAAGCCACATTGTGTAAACTTGGAGGATTTCTTGGTCTCTAATAGTTTTGATGCTGGTATATGGATGATGAGATACAGGAATCTGTTAGAAGTATTGGAGCGATATGATGATGAAGTGATAAAAACTTGGTATGCCTCCTTGAAATACAACAGCAAGAAGAAAAAGTGGGAGGTCAATCTGAGATCAAGGACCATCTGGCTCTCAGATGAAACCTTGAATGAAGTGTTAGAGATCCCAGGGCAAGATGGCCTCAAGATTGACATCACTGCCTCTGGATGCATGGATGAGGTAGAAACTGCTGATGAAGATGGTTGCCCCTTTCTGAACTACAAGGAAAGCACAATTCTGAGAACTTTATTCAGAAGAAGGGAAAACTGGCAATCCATAAACGTATTGAAGCCCACAGACCTCAGTGTTCAAGTGAGAATCCTGTATTACATATTGTCCAAGATCATATTCAACAAAGGAGGCAGCTTCAATCTGATAACAAGGGCAGAGGCACATGTCATAGCAGTAATCATGCATGGAAAGCTGATCAACATGGGATATATCATACTCCAATGCATGATCAAGGCAAGGGATCAGAGGAAGGACTCCACACTCCCCTATGCAGCTATCATTTCCAGAATTCTGCAATATGCCGGAATTCAACATCTTGAGAACGGAAAGGGGAAGCCCACTGAGATCTTCAAGGAGGAAGAACTGCAAAGAATGGGAATTGAAAAGGATGAAGGAAGATGGGTTGGAAAATGAGCAGGAAGAACTGAGGATCTATTCTAAGTTACAGATGCCTCCCTACAACAAGAAGGCACTTCTGAGGCCCCTGTAAGATCTGTACCTCAGCCTTCTCAGCTAGTTCCATCTCCATCCAAGCCTACTCACATCCCAGCCACTCCCTTCTCTCGTGCCAAGCAACCAAGATCACCGAGTTGTATGACAGTCTGTTTACACTCATTCTCAGCATCAAGGATGAGCAAAATGCCAAATTTGCTTATCTGTAAGATCAGATTCATCAGTTGGCAACAAACATGAAAGTGATTGTTGATGCCTATGAAGAAATTCGAAGTGCAATCCCTACCACATCAGCTCCACCTCAACCAGGGTTTTCTATGCCTATCCAATCTCCAACCCCTGAGCCTCCAAGCCCCTTCGAGCTAGCCTCTTCTGACCAAGATGTTGATATAGATGGTGCTGAGCCTGCTGGTACAATAAGGACACCAAGTCCTGGTCCACCCTTGGACTATGGTTTGGAAGAAGAAGGTTTTCAGGAAATAAGCCCTCATGAGCCTATCCAAGAAGATGCTCAGGATTCAATTCTTTCCATTCAAGAATCTGAGCAAATTGATAGACTGGTGGCAGCCATTTCCACCTCTCCAGTGCAGGAGGGTGCCAGCAATGAAGAGAGAAGTATTATACCTATTGTTGATTATGAAGCTATTGCTCATAATGCTCTCTTACAAGCTCAGAGAAGAAAGCTTGAGGAAATGTTTCGTCCTAATGAACTAGCTCCTCCTTCTCTTGCTGCTTATGGACTCTTAGAAGAACAAAGAGCTCAATTGGCTCTTTCCAGGCAAGCAATGAAAGAATTGCTTGAGATCTCTGATGATGATGAAGAGACAAGTCCTGAGCTTTCTGCACTAGTTGATCCAGAATTCCCTTTTGCTCCTGTGCCACTTCAAGCCATTCCAGTTTCTCAGATCCCTCCTCCGGTTAATTTTGTTGGCCTTCCTGATGATGCCAAAAAGGGGGAGAAGAAGAAGTAAACTGGAAAATCTGCTACAGAGTCATCTGAGAAGACGTACAGCAAGAAGCCCAAGCCAAAGAAGAAGTGATTGAAGAATTGATCAGATTTTAGGCTTGAGTCTTCGTGTAGTACTATATTTTGATTGTTTGGGCTGTTTGCATTTTGTATTTACTTTGTGTTTCGAAATTGTTTTAAGGACTTTTTACTTTAATTGGGTTCTGTAAAGCAACATTTATTGAAATGAATGAATTCCTTGGTTGCAATATCACTCCTTGAATCTCTTCACTGATGTACTATATATGATATCTTTTGAAATATAATGCATATGTTGAGGGGGAGCTTGTTAAAGCAAACCCAAGTACTAATCCAGTTTGTAAGTTATTTTGTCATCATCAAAAAGGGGGAGAATGTTGAATCAAGAAGTTTTGATGATTCCAAATCAACTTTCAAGACCTTGGAGTAAAAGATATCAAAGATGCATAAAGAGTTCAAGTGAAGAAATCCAAGAGAAATCTATGCCAAATTTGTTATTGGATGTTTAGTTATGTTTAAATATGGGTAAAAGACTTTGATTTGATGAAAAGATGTTTAAAAAACTTGATTTTAAGTTAAATCCTGAAATATTTGAAAAATACCCACCAACAGATGAAGTTTGAAAATTTTACATTGAACTGTCATATTGGAAATTCTAACTTTGGCTTTGGAAATTCAAATTTCGAGCTAAAACTAAATAAGTCTGAAGAGATGTCTATCTGACAGACGAATTTTGATTTTCCAAAATTCAAATTTTCATAAGTATATGAAAGAAGCTGTTGATTAACAGACAAACTTTGAGTTTTCAAAATTCGAATTTCAGACAAAATGCAACTTATAAAAACCAAAGAAATCCGTCTGAAACAATGTCAAAGTTCATCTGAAATCAAGATTATGTTGAGTTTCAAAATTGCTCACTGACAGAAGAACTTTGAACATGAAAATTCGAATTTCAGAAGCTAAGGTTGTGAGTCTGTTACAATGACATGTTGACATACGAATGACAGTGTTTATAAATTCAAATGATAAAGTAAGTCTGAAAAGAGGTCTCTCTGACAGACTAACTTCACTCTTTTAAAATTCAAATTTTGAAGTAAATGAACTACTATGCTGTTTGAGCCTGCTACGGACAGACGAATTTTGGGGTTCCAAAATTTGAATTTCGAAGGCACTGTAGCAAATTGAAAACACTGTTCACACTTAACAGAAAAACTTTCTTCTTGAAAATTCGTATGTCACAACATAAAAACACTTTCTAAGTTTCAAAATTCGAATTTCACTTCATGAATAGACGAACTTCAGTATTTCAGCGTTGGAAGCTTTAACCTTCGGTTCCTTCAAAATTCGTCTGTTGACCGACCAAAATTTGAATTTCAGTATGTCAGAAGCATTAAATGCAGTTGGTTAACGGATAGTTTTTCAGAGTAACCGTTGGATAACTTCTCCAACGGATAGATTTTGTCTTTAACAGGAATTTGAGACCTAAATCTATAAATATAACATCATTTGAAGTTGTGGGTAACGAATCAAACTTTGTATATACTAAAACTCTGCCAAATTTTCTAGTCAAAGACTTTTACCCTCTTACTTCAATACTTGTACTTTAACTGTCATATTCACTCTATTCAAGAGAGTTTCATCTTTGTAAACAATCTAATCTTCATCTGGAAGATAGATTTTCTTGTGAGGAGATTGTTGAATCAAGAGTTTTGATAATTCCAAACCAACATTCAAGAGCTTGGATTGAAGATATCAAAGGAGATCAAAGCTGTCTCAAGTGAAGATTTTCTAAGTTATTGTTGTTAGATCTTTTGTAGGATCCTTAGTTTTTGTTATGACTGGGTAAAAGATTTTGATTTGAAGAAAAGATGTTTTCAAACTTTGATTTTATGTTAAATCTTTAAATATTTGAAAAACACCCACAAACAGACAAAGGTTGAAAGTTTAAGCTAAACTGTCAAGTTGGAAATTCGAACTTTGCCTTTGGAAATACGAATTTCGAGCTAAAACTGAATAAGTCTGAAGAGATGGCTCTCTGTCAGACGAATTTTGGCTGTTCAAAATTTGAATTTTCATCTAGTCTGAAAGAGGCCTTTTGGTAAACAGACGAACTTCACACTTTCAAAATTCGAATTTCAAGTAAAATGAAGTTTGTAAAAACCAAAGAAATTCGTTTGAAATTATGATAAAGTGCATCTGAAATCAAAATGAAATTAAGTTTGATAACTGCTCTCTGACAGACGAATTTTGAACTTCCAACATTCGAATTTTCATATAAGTCTGAAAGATGCCTCTTTGCAACAGACGAACTTTGAGTCTTCAAAATTCGAATTTCAAACAAAACAAAAATTGAGAAAATAGAAGAAATTCGTCTGAAACTATGTTAAAGTTCATCTGAGATCAAGAATGATTTAAGTTTCAAAACTGCTCTCTGACAGACAAACTTTGAACATTAAAATTCGAATTTTAGAAGCTAAGTTCTTGAGTCTGTTAAAGTGAAACATTGACATACGAATGATAAGAACTTGCAACATTCGAATGATGAAATTAGTCTGGAAAGAGTCTCTCTGACAAACGAATTTCACCCTTCCAAAATTCGAATTTCGAAGAAAGTAATCTACTGTGTCTCTTAAACATTCAGTGGAGAGACGAATTTTGGGATATCAAAATTCGAATTTCAAAGGCACTGTAGAAAATTGAAAACACTGTTCATACTTAACCGAAAAACTTTCTTCTTGAAAATTCGTATGTCACATTGTGAAAATGTTTTGTTAGTTTCAAAATTCGAATTTCAATTCATGAACAGAAAAACTTCGTGCTGTAACGTTGGAAGCTTTAATCTTTGGTTCCTTCGAAATTCGTCTGTTGACCAACCAAAATTCGAATTTCAGTATGTCAGAAATATTAAATGCGGTTGGTAAACGGATAGTTTTTCAGAGTAACCGTTGGATAACTTCCCTAACGGATAGATTTAATCTCTAACGGATATTTGAGACCTAAATCTATAAATACAACATCATTTGAAGTTGTGGGTAACGAATCAAACTTGTATATACCGAATTTCTGCTAAATATTCTTCTCAAAAGCTTTTACCCTCTCAACTTCTATACTTGTACTTAAACTTTCATATCTACTCTTTTCAAGAGAGTTATTTCATTGTAATCAATCTACTCTTCATCTTGGAGATAGATTTACTTGTGAGGGGTATTCACAAGGGGATTGGGAAGCACATAGTAAAAGTGCTTGGAGAGTTTGAGAGAGCTCAGAAACAGAGCATACTCGTGTACTGTGGCCCTAGCAAGAAGCCCATTGAAATTCTTGCTGTATAGTGAATAAATCTCAAGAGGTGTCTTGGGGACTGGATGTAGGTCAAGTGGAAAGACCAAACCAGGATAAATTACTGAGTCTTATTCTCCCTATCTTTACTTTTCAGTTTGCTCTGTTTTACACATTGTTTTCATTATATTGTGATATCTTCACTTACTTCACTTTGTGCAGAAAAATTTCAATCTTCCCAATTTCACACCCCCTCTTGGGAAGTCAGCCTTGCTAACAGAGATATCACAAGGGATTGTAAAGCACTTTGTAAAAGTGCAGAAAGTGATTGAGTAAGCTTTAGAAAACAGAGCACTGACGTTGTACTGTGGCATTTGCAAGAAGCCTGTTGAATTCTTGCTGAATAGTGGAAAATCTCAAGACGTGTCTTGGGGACTGGATGTAGGTCAAGAGGAGAGACCGAACCAGGATAAATATCAGAGTTTTTCTTCTCTCTATCACTACTCTTTTATCTTACTGGTTTATACTCTGTTTTTCTGTTATACCTTGCTTTCTTCATTGTTTTCACTTTGTGCAGAAAATTTTAATGCTCCCAATTCACCTCCCCTCTTGGGAAGTCAGCCTAACTAATATATGATATGAATGGTTATTTTGACCTATATGGAGGAAACTCACTACTGTTGAGATAGTTGTAATGTGAAGTATGAATGATATATATGGTTTAAAGGTAGAAAGGAAGAGCTATCCAATGGTCTAAAGAACACTCATATTCGATGTGTGTGCAATATTTGGTGGATTTTTATATTTAATTCCAATTAAAATAATTATTTTGTAGTTTTCATATAAATTGTGAGATTCACAGAGTTTGCTATACATATCAGTACAGTCATTGCTCTGACTTTTATTTTCCAATGTAGACAAAGTTATAAGCTATTCCTAGAGACTTGAATCACATGCATATAATTTTTATTGATTTAGTTATGATTTTTCAAAATTTAATCGGAATAAATAAATTCGATTAAATGAATAGTAACCAAAGTTGGAAAAAATTTATTATAGCATTTATTGTGATTCAAGATCCTATTATGATATAAATGGACTTTAAAATGATTAAATACATGGGAAATAGGCCCAATATAAGAGGTATTGTATCTTAAAAGTAGACATAATGAGCTTTCTATAAAGCCCAAAAATACTTAAAGTGGTTAAGTATAAAAGGAGTTATAACTTACCAAAGCTAGGTTACCAAATCTGGACAGTTTCTAGAAGGCAAAATGAACAGTAAATTTAACATAATAAATTATATGAATTGGCATGTTTAAAGTACAGTTTCATATTTTTCCCATATAGAGAAAAATTTAAGCTACTTTTAGAGACTTGAATTACTATCATACAATTTTTCTACATTCAGTTATGAATTTTGAAAGTTCAATCTAAAAATGGGATTAACCATATGAATAGTACCATGAAGTTGAATTTTTCTGTTTTGGTTTTTCCAGTGGTTCAAGCTTCTAAATCTCTTCTAATTTGTTTGAGGTATGAATTTTTGAAATTAAAGTCAAAATCCTGGTGAGGTATAAAATGATCACATAAATAGTAAAATTCACACTATATACTGTATCAATTCGCAAGACTAAAACTTTATTCCATATTTTTCTCATATAGAGGATGTTTTAGGCTATTTTTAGAAACTTAAATAACCTTCAAACAATTTTTCTAAATTTAAGTATGATTTTTCAAAGTTCATTGAGAAAAAGGGCTTAACAAATGAACATTAACTAAGAAAATTAAAATTTTCTGTTTTAGTTTTTCAAGTAATTCAAGTTTGTAAAATAATACAAATGAACTCTAATAGAGTTTAAATCATGAGAATTATGAACTAAAGTTAAGGTGTTACATTATAAGAACAAGGAAAATTTAAAGTATAACTTAGAATAATAGAATTAATTTTCTAAATTATAATTTGGCCTTAGAAATATTTATTGTATTTTGTGAGGAAGTTATTTTTCTTTGCGCTAAAGAATTACTATGTTGGGCTTGTTTTATTATTGGACCATAATTTAATATTATTGGGCCTTTAATCATGTTAATGCAGAAAATCCCAAAAGAAAGTCTTTCTATGTTGACCCAAGTTATAATTTGAACTTAAGAGATTGTGCCTTTTGTCTTCTTAATATAGGAAAAGCCCAAAATGACTTCTTGCATGTAGACTTAGACCCAGCAAGAGGAGTTAAAAAAAGTGGGCCTACCTAAATAATAACCCTAGTCAAAATACACTCCCACCATACCACCACATAGGTAGAGAGTTTTTTGGTGGGAATCAAAATATTCCATCCCATCATGTAGATGATATTTTTAGAAACTTGAATTACCTCCATACAATTTTTTTAGATTTAATTATAATTTTTTAAAGTTTACTAGGAAAAAGGGATTTACTGAATGAACAGTAAATAAGGAAATTAAAATTTTTTGTTTTAGTCTGTCAAGTAATTAAAGCTTATAAAATGCTATAAATGGACTCTAACATGATCTAAATCATGTGAATTATGATCTAAAGTTAAGGTATTACATTATAAGAATAAGGAAAATTTAAAGTATAATTCAGAATATTAAAATTAATTTCTAAATTGTAATTTGGCCTTAAAAATATTTATTACATTTTATGAGGAAGTTATTTGTCTTTGGGCTAAAGAATTACTATGTTGGACTTGTTTTATTATTGGACCATAATTTAACATTATTGGGCCTTTAATCATGTTAATGTAGAAAAGCCCAAAGGAAAGTCTTGCTATGTTTGACCAAGTTATAATATAAACTTAAGAGATTGTACCTTTTGTCTTCTTAATATAGGAAAAACTCAAAAAGACTTTTTGCATATAGACCTAGGCCCAATAAGAGGAGTTAAAAAACTTAAGAGATTGTACCTTTTGTCTTCTTAATATAGGAAAAACTCAAAAAGACTTTTTGCATATAGACCTAGGCCCAATAAGAGGAGTTAAAAAAATTGGGCCTATCTTAATAATAATCCTGGTCAAAATACAATCCCACCATACCACCGCATAGGTAGAGAATTTTTTTGTGGGAATCAAAATATTCCTTAAAGATTTGGTGGGAGTAAATGAGCAGTGATGGATGATGAGTCATACCATTCTGGTAGTAGAATTTAGAAATAAATTAGATCCAAAAGATAAATGTATAATGATGAATGCAACCTAAATCGTGTCTCTTGAGGAGGAATAAGTAAAAGAAATGATGTATGAGTATGTATTTTTAAGCTAAAATAATGTATTTAAATGATTTTAAAAGAAATGCAAAAATTTTGAGAAAGCAAAACTAATTCCTAAATAAAATAAAATGGAAAACCAGACTACCCAAATGCAATTAATCTAATTAAACAATTAAATGCAAAATAAAATGTAATTAACTACTAAATAACTAAATAAAATGCTAAAAACAAAATCTAATGCAAATGCAAACTGTATATATGTGTTTTTTCTCAAACAAGATACAATACAAATTACTTGTATATGCAAATGTCAATTACAACTATAATTTGGAGAGGGGTTTTGCTTTGTAAATAATTAAAGTTAAAACAAAAACAAGGATTGAAATTAAATTTAAATTAAAGCAAATTAAAAATAAACAATTAATTAAGATAAAGTAAACACTAATTAAGATTTAAAAACAAAACTAGAAATTAATTATGGAAAGGGGGGTCATTTATGGGTTTAACATATTACTTGAGTCTATCCTCGTTGAGTTCAATTAAATTAATAATAGGAATGCAATTAATTAAGTTAATTAAATAGTCAAGACACTTAATTACCATAAGCTTAGTTTAAGTAATCAATTAAGTCTAGAAACCTCTAGTTATTGATCAACCACTTTAAATTTATCTTGTCTAATTAATTAGCTTAATTTTAATATTAATTTGCCTTCTAAATAAATCTGGAAAAATTTGTCAAAATTATCTAATTAAACCAAATTAGATAATTAATTCCTTAATTAATTATGATTACACTTACCATTTATTAATTATTTCATAAACCAATGAATTAAAATTAATTAAGATAACACCAATATTAGGCAAAATACTCAATTTTTAAGATCTGGACATAACAATAAACTAAGTTCAAGTTAACATAAATCATCCAAAATAATAAATACAATCCAATCCAACCAATTCTAATATCTACACATCAATATTACCACAAATTTTTATCATTTCCAACTCTAAAACCTAGATCAAAATCAATAAAAATTCTACAAATAACAAGATGAAAAGAGAAAACAAACATCTCCATTTTTCCTTGAAATTCATCCGAGTTCAAGACTCAAGCTCTATGTCTACCCTATAAATGATCCACCCAAGCATTTTAACTCCTCATTTGCACGAAGACACCCAGGGAAAACAAGAGAGTTTCGGCTATTTTCATGCTTAAGTGGAAGCTTCTAGCTTAACTTGAAGATGGTATGGAGGAGAAGGCCATGGCTTCAAGCTTCTTTCAGTCCCATGGTGATACTTAGCCAAAGTAGAGAAGGTAAGAGGAAAATGGAAATGGTCGGGAAGAGGTCGAAAATGTCATGGGTATGAAAGATTATAGCTAAAAATTGGATGAAGTGAAAAGGAAATGGTGAAGACAAAGAAGGAGGGTTGAAATCGAAGAGAAAGAAGGTGAGAATGGAGGATAGCTGATGGCTTAATAGTGGAGAATGAAAGAGGAAGGCTGGAACAGTGTGGTAGTGGGTGGAAATTGCCAGAAAATGGAAGATTTTAAGAAGAAATGGTTGGAGACGATGAAGAGAGTTGAAAGACGAAAGAAACCGAGAGCATTTTTGAAAGGAGGTAGCAGCTTAAATGAGGGGCTTCGAAACATAAAGGAAGAAAAATGAAAGAGCCTTATTTGGATGCATCGGAAATAAAGCAAGAAAGTGCTATAAAAATCAACTAAAACAAAGATATATAAAAGTAAACAATTAAAGATAAGGAAAAATGATAAAGCTGAGAAAATAAATTTTCTACAAAATTTCTCCTATTAGATGACTAAAATATTCATTCAAAATTTTAATTTTCATGTACTTCAACCTGCAAGAAAATATTACATAAAATATATTATATTTTCAATTAAATAAATGCATATTAAATTTTAGTTCAAGTAAATTAAATTAATTATGAGATAAATTTAAATTCAATTTGGAGGAAAATTATGAGTCAAAATGATAAAAATAAAGGAAATAAAATACAAAAAAAAATTCCAAAACTCTTTAACAATTTTACCCATAAATTTAGTCAATTCTGAGTCATTTCCTTAATTACAATTAAACCAAAAATAATTCACACATTGGGAATTATTAAATAAAATAAAATATAAGAATTAAATTCTTGGAATAATTTTGAAAGTAAAAATAATCAAAATTAAAGCTTAATTACTTTGAAGGCGGTTATTTAAATAACCGCCTACAAAAGTGTGGGTAAAATTAAATAAATAAATTAATAAATAATGTAAATAAAAATAATCTTAAACTAAAAAATTTTAAAGGAAAAGTAGGCGGTTTTTAGATATAACCTCTTACTTTTCCTTTGTTATTTGAAAAAAAAAATCCCTTAAACACTTTTCGTGTTTGCTCTCTGCCACTCATCAAGTTCCTCTCGTCCTCGCCCTCGCCCTCGCCCTCGCCCTCCCTTCTCTCATCCTCTCTCTCTCCCATGCCATGCTCCACCAAATACATAGCAAGTCCTACCAGCAAGTTCAACTTGCTCCCACCGTGCTCCTTCCTTCTTGTTCCTCTCTCTCTAACAAGCCCTTCCATTGAGATCAATCGTTCTCTCCTCTCATTCTACTATTAGGGTTCTCCATAAATTATACAAGTTCATCCCTTCTTCCAGAGTTTGAAAATTGCACAAATTCACTGTTGATTATCCAGGTGAAAATTGCAAAATCCTATATTTCTAAGGTTTTATTTTATTTGTGTGTTTTCTTTCGATTAAGTTCAATAATCACTATGTCGATGGTATTTGGGTGATGTGATTTATTTACCAGATTCTTCTACCTCTCCTTGCTTTTCACAGGTCATCAAATTCGGAACCTCACTAATTCAGTTACTATGTCATGGCCATAGATGAAAGCGAATACAGTTACTATGCACTCATTTGGTTGCTCCAAACTCTCAAGGAATCCTTAAGAAACAAGCCCATTATGCTCTTAATGGCTCAGCCTATTCTTGATAAAAACTACACAATTTCAGCTTCTATCGGCTCTATTCGCCTCTACTCTCTTTTTTCACCCAGTTAAGTGCTAAAAATTTCATTGACTCATTAATGTCAGGGATCCTTTTCCTTTGTATGTGTATGTGTGTGCGGATTTTTTTTTTGCTATTATTTTTCTTGTTTATTAGAGTTTTACATTGGCAACTGCTTTTGCGGTTTCTTTCTTGTTGATGAACTTGTGTTCTGCTCAAACACGGAGGACCAGATTTTGTGAACTCATACAAAGAGAATCAAAAAAAGCTTACGCTGGCTCTCCTGGAGAAAGCTAAGAATATATGTGGTAGTCATAGGGTATGTTTTTTCCTTTTTTTGGAATCTATGTAAATTTATTTTTCTGATATCTAAACAATGTCTACTTTGTGTTTGTCTATATGTATACTTGAGAGCTTATTTGTTTGAGCAATGAAAAGGTCCAAATGAAGGCTAAACAAGAATGATTAGAGATATTTATTTATTTGTGCAGGTGAATGTAAAGATATTTACAGAGGAACGTGATCCCAGAACAGCCATATGCCATGCAGTTGAAATGCATAAAATTGATTTGCTCGTGTTAGGTGAGGGTGGGCTTGGGAAAATAAAAAGGTTCACTTCTTCTCGCTTGTGCATTCTACATGATGATTATCAAAATTTTAAAGGCTAATGCCTTAGTTTTGTTTTTAATACAACTATCTGATCATCCTATGAAAGAAGGACAAAACTTCCACATTCAAAATTACTTGGTACTAAGTTACTGACACCATCATGCTCATACAGGGCTCTTATAGGAAGTATGGGCAACTACTGTATCCAAAATGCCAAATGCCCTGTCCTTGTGGTGAAGAAACCTTATAAAATGTTGTAAGGAGTGCTCCTAGTGAAACTCATGACATGAACTAATATTATTGACATCCAATGCTGGTATATAGGTCTCTTTCTGGTTACTATCCTATCACACATGTTTGTTGATGATATTTTTGAGGTTTCTTTTATTATCACTAGATAGATTTGTGAAACAAAATACAGTTAATTAATTAGTGAAAAATGATAACAAAATAATCTAGAATTAAAAAAATTCAATTTCGCAAAACAAAACATTGATAATAAGTGATATTAATTTAATTGAACTAAAATTAATAAAAAAAAAGGGAAGAATATAAAGTGATATGAATATAATTAATATAAAATTAAGAAAATAAAGAAAAGGGAAAGGATGAGGGCCCCACCTAATAAGAGCAGGGAAAGATGGTGCCCAACTAAGTAGAAAGGAAAGAAAGAAGTGGAGCTCAATAGGAGAGTTTAATCTACACAGAGCTCAATAGAAGAACCGTCACTATTTGATTAATTCATAGTACTGATTCTCTTTTTAAGTATATATATATTGACATTGATGCAAAGATTTAGGTTAGATTTGTCTCCTTTACCCTGAAAAAAAAATCCAAGATATATAAAGATTAGAGGGAGTCAGTTAATTTTTGAAGTCATGGATAATACTACCTCATCTTTTGCTTTGCATCCAATCCTTCTTGTTTTTGTTTTTTCTAAACACTATTTATAGAGGGCTTAGTTTTCTCCTGCCTAGTGTATCCTGTCTCCTTGTTGCTTCAACACAATCCAACTATTTTGTCGGGAAAAAATAATCCCAAGTCATCTCTCTCCCTAACCCCTCTCTCTCTTTGCACTACACTGGAAAGGATCTGCATATATTTATGGACTTGTTAATTGTTGACTAGTTAGGTAATTAGGCTCATGACATTGATATTAACATTCAACAAGGTGAATCTTGCATTGCACAGAATTTGAAAGAAGATCAACAAAACTCATTAAAAGTCATTACTGGAGTTAACTGTTTGTTGAATACGTTAATCCAATCAATGAGCGATAGGATTATAGGTATAGAAAGAGAATTGAGTTTTGGTTTCTTACAGGTTAGGGTGCTGGTAGGGGAGGCATTGTGGGGAGTGGTGTTCGGAATTCAGAAGTTTTAATGATATATGGGATTAATGCCTCATGGTTTTCAAGATATGGGATTGGGTGCTGATAATGATAAGGTGGAGTCTTGGGATGTCAGCAAATCAAAAGGGAGGAAGAAGAAGAAGAAATATGATAGGGTTATGGAAGAGGAAGAAACTGGGAGTTAGGTTAGGCTGAGGTTCATTGGGAGCTGCATTTCTTTGAGATCCAAGGTTGATAGCTTAGCTAGCAGCACCAATACTCATTATGGTAACTTCTATTTTACTTGGAAAAAATTTATTCTTATGATATGCTTGGGACTTCCACCTTTATGCATGTTTTATTGTATGTTTTATTTGGCCCTACCTTTTCTTGGTCAGAGTAGCATGATTTTTAGTATGTTCCTAGCATGTGATCCTTCAGATAAAAAGAAAAAGAAAAAAAAATCTTGACCATCAAGCGCAAGTTTACTGATTTACTAGCAATTCAAGCTGAAATTACGCTACAAAATGTAAAATGATTAATAAATGGTTGTAAACATGGGCATTTGATAAATTTTGATCTGGCCCCCTTCTAAGGGTTGTGTTAGAATAGACTTTGAAGATAGAGGGCAGGTTCGCATACTGCAAAATAGAAATTTGAGATCCTTATAGTTCCTACTTCCTGAAGTGTAAATTTGAAATGAAACCCCAGGTATAGGGTTTGCAACCTATTGACCTATCATTGAGAATAAGTCACTTATTATTCTTGTGCGTACAAGCTTAGGATACAAGTATGATTGGTTTTTAAATTGCATTTTCTCTTTTCCTAGGATAGGACTTTGGGAAGTAACAACTGTAAAGTAAAAAATATGAAAATGATCATGGTCACATGGATTTTACTTACAACAGAGGTACCTTTAATAATTCTCATGTTATTTGCTGATAATATGCCTGACTTGACACTTGATTCAAATGTTTTATATTCCTATTGTTTAAGAGCCATTGGTTGATCATTGAAATCATATTTATCATTGATCTAACTCTTTGCTTCATATATGATCATAAATCAAATGTTATATGCTTGTAGCTTGCATAAGATGCCAATTCTTTTTTACTTTTTCACTGACTTAGTTATGCTGGCTGATATGAGCTACCTTGCTCTCCCCTATTGCTAACTAAAGCCCAGGTATGGGGTTTTGATTGTTGATTTGGTTCTTTTTTTAAGATAGTCCTTTTAATGCCAACATACAATGGTAATCTTTGATGGCCTTTCTGTAGAAACATCTGTGAAGGTTCTTGGAAGTATTATAGTAGTCAAACTACATTCTTATAATATAGGCTTTCATAATTTCAATTATATAATTAATCTTTTTATCAAATAATGAGAAGTTGTAGGTTTTCTTTCACATTATACCTTAGGTAAATTTTATGTCTTTCTCTCTGTTTAGGAACTTATCAAAGATTATGATAAAATTATTGATGAATTGTTACATGAAAGTTATCTATTAATAAAAGAAGTTGGAGTAATTAGTTATGTGGTTTGAAATAACTGCCTAACCTTGTTTGCATCATTCTCTTTTTTTTTTAATACAATTTTGCATTATTGTTATAGTCTATAAATGAAGGTAAGACTCGTAATTGTTTTGTGGTTTTTGAAATGAATTCCATTGCACCTTTTTCTCTGGTTCTTTTTTAATTCTCTAGAGTAACACCCTTCATGTCTTCTGGTTGGAGTAGTCATCAGTGCACTTGTGAATCTTAGAATATATATATACATATTCCACCTCATAACTGATTTCGTAGAATTTTAATTGGTTATAACATTAAGATTTTGACTTGTTAATTACCTTTCCAGATCAAAATATGTTTTCTTTTTTTGTTTTCACTTGTTATTGATCTATTATTTTGAATGCTCTATACATGTGATTTAAAGCCTAAACTTAGTGATTTTGAAACTGTTATATGAACAGCATAGAACCTATGAAGCCCCAAACTAAAGGGATTAGGAAAAGGAATAATTGCAAAGAGTTTTGAGGTAATTTCAGCATCGTCACCCCTGAATTTTCTGGTTTTGTTGGGCACATAAGCAAACTGAGTTTTTATTCTGCTTTTGTCAAGATTCGAGAGCTTTTTGATTTGTTCATTTTATATATGTGAGCTAAAAATGTTTGTACATCTCTAGAGGCATCAAAATGTTTATTTATATGTTTTTAATCCTTATTCGTTGAGGGAAAGAATGAATTAATTTTGGAAATGGTTAGAGATCTTTGTTCTGAATAAAAGAACCTGGGAGAATGTATCTAAAAAAATTAAAGAACCTGGGAGAACATTTTACTGCTTTTGGGCCCAAAGATAATTGGGTTTTCTTGTCTATCCATTGACACTTGAATTGATCTTCAGTAACACAACTATGGGATCATAATGGTCCTCCACATCATAGGTCATGATATGTTAGACTTGGCACTCACAAAAGTTCAAAGCTTCAGAATAGTCATTGTCATGTCGATACATCTATTTATTGGGTTCTAAAACCCAAGCCTTATCCTTATGAGCCTCCCTCCCATTAAAGTTCTAAAATGGTCCCCTCTACTCCTCTCTTAATCTAGAATGAGAAAAATGTTTTAAATATATTCATAAAAAATTGTTTTAAAGATAAGTCAACCCTTGTTTTAACATTGTCTTTAGAGAATATCTTTTACTTTTATTATACATGTAACAACTAGCTTACTTCCCAAAGTGGTGTTGATTGAGTATTAATTAATTAATCAATCTAATGAATGTTAAACTTTTTGCATGAAGCAAATTTTGGGTTGGAAGATTCAGAGACGCTTGGGATTCATGCTCACACAAGAAAGCAGTGGCTCTTAGCATCTTCAGCCTGGTTAGGAATTTGTCATCAATGCAAGAGCTTCTTGTCTATCTAACAAGTTGGAGCAACAGAAGAATGTGCTTCTAATATTGGAAGATCTATGGATGTAGGTGTGAGTACTACTTTTGGAGCTAAGTATCTTTCTGTCTCAGTTTTTGTATTTTATTTTATTCTTTCTGTTATTATAAGCATGCCCATATGTATAAAAGACAGCTACTTGTTATGGTTTTTGTTAGATTGTATATTAAGTGCTTTTCCTTGATTGTTTAGGTTATATCCTAGGTTTTATTTTGTCCATTTTTTGCTTTTGTAAATTAGTGTATGTAATTTCTTGGTTTATTAATAAAATTGATCTTGATTTGTAAATATTTATTAATATAATAATTATTTTTTTGGATAATAGGTTAGGTATGTTGAATATATTTTGATATTGGATTAATCCAATATCAAATTTGTTTTTTCAAAAAAATGGATACCTTTTATAGGCGGTTATTTGTATAACCGCCTACAAAAGTCCTCTTTTCAAGACAAAAGAAGGACCTTTGTAGGCGGTTATCAGTATAACAGCCTACAAAAGTCCACTTTTGTAGCCGGTTAATAACCACCTACAAAAGTCACCCATTTTTTATAGCGCTCCAATAGAAGGTGGTTCATAACCGCCAAGAAAAGTAAAAAATAACCATCTACAAAGCCTATTTCTTTAGTAGTGACCTTAGGCAGGGTAATGGTGGTTATCATATCTTTGATAACATGATCAAACAGGTGATCAATCTTTTTTAGTCCCTAGTTAGGCATGTATACTCATCGTCTCCCTCTTCATATGGGTCAAGTGCGTAATAGTCATTGTAAAAGCAGGCCTCATGGGGTTGCCCAGTCGACTATTCATAAGGATAATGAGGGGGTGTCATAGTTCACAGGGGTCATATGTTGTCAGGTGTCATGGTTCGTGGGGGTGAATGTAGAGCTGGGGAATGGGCCAGCCCATTTTAAGGCGGGTTGGCCCATGGTGGGCTACCAGAAAACAGGCTGGGGGCGGGCAAGCCTATTTTTCTGGAGGGCTGGGATTTTCCCAGCCCAGGACCACAAAGGCTAACCCGCCAAATATTATATATATATATTTCCAATTTTTTTTATATTTAAATAATAACCTAAATCACTAATATGAATAATAAAAAAATAACATTATTGATTCATAATTAAATAGAAAATACTGATATGTTTTTTCTTATGTGCTTTAAGTGTTGTTTTCCAATTAAAGATTAATATGTGGATTATTTTTTAATATATTGTAGATTTAGTCATTTATTATATATTAAAATTTTTAACTTCTTAAACTTAAAAAAATTTGAAAGGTTTACATGTTAAATTTTAATTGGTGAATAGCATGAAAAGTATATAAGGAAAAGTATATAAGTTTAGTCCAAATTAAATTAGAAATAGAAACCATATAAATCATCAATTTATCAAAATACATTAACACATATTAATCATTATTTATGTAAGTATTATAATCTAACAACATTAAATATGAAATATGGGGAAATTTCAACTCTAAGTATAAGACAATTCTAATTTCAAGTTTCAATATTATATAAAATATATATAAAGAAAAAAAAAAGATAATTTGAAGGAAAAAAAAAAACAAGCGAGCTAAACAAACTAACCTGCGGGTTTGGCGGGTTAGCCCGCTTAACCAGCGAGTTAAGCAGTTCAGGCTGGAAAAAGACCGCCTCAATATGGGCTCTGTTTTTTTCCAGCCCAGGAGCTCCATAAAACGAGCCAGCCCGCGAGTTGAAGCACATTTTCCCGGCTCTAGGTGAATGAGACTAAAGAGGGATATCTTTCATGGGTTTAGAATTTAGGGTTTATGGTTATTTTATTTCTTGTTCCCTTGATTGGTAAAGGAAGTATATTACAATATGAATTAAGAGAAATATAAGGAAAATTAAGAAGTAAAATTTAGAATATTGAGCTCTAGTTTCATAGTCATGTTGAGCTTTTAGTTTGTGTATGATGGGTTTCATCAAGATGCTATCAAATTTTAGGTTTTAATTCCTTAAGCATGCTAAGCCTTTAAAAATAATTGAACCTTAAAGAATTTTATAGAATTTTATAAGGATGTTATTCCACCATTGGGCAAGAGTCTTAGTATAACAACCCTAAAAATTCTATTTATATCTAGAATATTATAATAAATCATTGTCTTTGATTTATGATTGAAAAGGGTATAAAGCATGAATAAAGAGAATTTTGGATGATTATGAGATTAAGAAAAATTTAAAGAATATTAGACTTGCTATATTATTAGACCATAATTTAATATTATTGGGCCTTTAATCTTGCTAATGTAGAAAAAGCCTAAAAGAAAATCTTTCTATGTGGGCCCAAGTTAAAAGAAGAATTCAAGATATTGTGCATTTGTCTTCTTAATATAGGAAAAGCCCTTCTTGCACATAGACCTAAGCCCAATAGGAGGAGTTAAAAGAATTGGGCCTATCCAAATAGATTTACGAGGTTTAAAAATAAAGTCCATATGTAAGACCATAAAGATAAGAGGTTATTGGGCCAAATAAAGTCCAATAGCATACAAACAAGTTTTCTTAGGCTAAAGATCCCTACCTTAGGCCCAAAAGTTTAAAAGACAATTATTATTGGATCAAGATTCATGCATTCGGCCCAATTGAATGAAAGAGCCTTCATGATGGACCAATTCCACTAAAATTGCCAGAAGAGTTTTACAAGACAATGAGGGGTTTGGTTAATATGAGGACAAGTATTTCCATTAGAATTTAAGATACAAAGAGGGGAAAAGATTTGGCCAAGTAGCTCTATTAGATTTAAGATAGAAATCAAATATAAGAAATGGCAAAGTTACACCATAGTGATTAGTTCGATGAAATTCTATTTATAGAGAATTGAAAGATATTTAAATAGAAATTTGAACCAATTCAATATGATTTTTCTAAAATTAGTTATAAATTTTTAAAATTTAATCAAAATCTTGGGTTTACCAAATTAATAGAAACCTGGGAAGTCAAATTGGCCAATTTAAATTATTGGCCCAATCCTACTTCACAATACATCTTAATGGAGCCTAAGGCATTTATAATAAATGAATAATGGTTCTTAAAGTAAGGTGTGAGATAGAACTTATGGCATCTTACATGGAATAAAAACTTAATGGATTAGGAGGTTCAATATGCCAAGAAATCCAACGCATGAATAGGGAGCTATATCTTCTTGGACAAAATGGTAACCAACATGGCGTTACCGAGACTTATCACTTATTTAGTTGCCCACGTGGATGAAACTCAAGTGCCTCGTGTTGCACAGATTGAAGAGATCCTATGAAAGCTAAGTGTGGTCTGAACCTTAAGGTTTTGGACTATGATGTTTTGGGCATAACTTATGATCGTTTAATTTAGTTGTTTGGTGTGTTTTGTTATTATTTGGGTTGGACATTATTTAGTTTAAATAAATAAAGCATATTTTGTTCCAGAGATATTTTATTTTATTTGATGAGTTCCAATTTGTATTCCTTAGGCCCAAAGATTAATTAGTTTAATTAGTCCATTAAGATTCAATGTCATTAATATTGTTTAATTTTCCTAAGTCCATTAGAAATAATAAAGTCCAAAAGAGTTTCTTAGTCCATTTAGGTTAATTAGGCTCATTAGGGTTTATTTTCTTCGCTTATATATATGTGATGTATGACGCACATTGAACCAATTTTGAAGAAATAATATTCACTTTGTTTTCAGAAAGCAACTTGCTGAGACCTTATGTTCTTTTAAGAATTTGGGTGTTATTTATCAAAATGGAGATCGCCATTTCTGGCATCTATAGCTTGGGTTTCAAGGAATAATATTTTCTTAGGATCTTAGTTTATGACTATCTTGTTTCGATGTTCCTAGGGCATAAAGGTTGAAGCTTTCTATAGTTCCTGAGTTCTGTGAGGTGGGTTATCTAACGGGTTCATGTCAATTGGCATCAAATTATGGCCCCAAAAGTCATGTATCTTGTTTCTTGTCTAATTTTCTTCTCGACCATCAAGTCATAATTAGTTATTATTTTTTTGTGATTCTTGTATCCTTCATCCTTGCTCATTGTAATCTCCTTATTTTTACAAGATACCATAAAATGCATGAAGCGATGTGAAAGGAAGTAAGGTGGTTATGTTTCATACTCAATCCTTAAATGAAATTATTTTCCATAAGATCCTTAATAGAAATTGATTCTAAAACTGAGCTGAAAAAGATATGTAATATACCAGTTAGATGGAAGCTCTTCTCAAGCTAAGCACAACAGTATAAGTGTTGCATAACTAGGAAGTTGAGGTTAAAAGATTGAAGTGTAATGAAAAGGAATTATTAAAAAAAATTGATATTTGGGGGAAATTACGATAAGTACCTGAAATAATTGGTAATTGTGTTTTTGACCCGACTCAAGGGTAAAATATAATATTCTGAATTTTACTAAACATTAAATAATGTAGAACGAAAAAATGGTGGAAATTTAAAAATATATCTAAAATCTCAGAAAATAGAGACACACAGAAAGGGACCGAAAAAGGCAGAAAGATCTTTTTTTTTTAATTAGAACTGAAAAGGAGAAAATTACAAAATATCCCTAGAATTTAAATATTTTTTAATTTGGTCCCTTAAGAAGAAAATCACATGGGGAAGAGTGTGAATAAATTGGAAAAAATAATCGTTAATTATCTAAAAGTTTCAAAAATTATAAATTACCCTCGGTCAAGGGCTTTTTGTAAATATGAAAAATTATAGACAAAATAAAACTCTCAATGAGTTAAGCCTAATGGAATAATATTTGAAAGTTATTTAGATCAATATAATTTATATTAGGCATTAAAGTTTTATAGTTAATATTTTACCAGATAAAAAAGATTTTAAATTACAGAAAAAGAAGTACCAAGTCAATAACACTGAATAAACCTTACCCAAATATACTTTGGGACAAGAAAATGATGATAATCCAAAAAGTAAATTTTGGATAATTCTGTACCAATTTAATGACAATTATAGTAGAAATATTTAACCGATGCAGATAAATTTAATTAGTAAAGGGTATTTTAATCTATTAAAATTATTGAAGCAATTTTTGGCTAAAAATGAGAGTGAATGACATCTGAAAACAAACATTGGGACACCATGGGGATTTTTGGAAAAGCTTTAGTAGAGTTAACTGAATTTGATTGATTAAACTAATGGCACTATTCATCCCACTCATCTCTTTCCTCCAAATGTTGAGTTAAGCATGGGTTAAGCCTCATTCCACTTCATTCTTGTGCCAAAACAAAAGCTCAAAGAGAGAGGAAGAGCACAAAAATTAGAGAGACAAAGGAGAGGCTCAAGAGCAAATTTGAAGCTCTAAGTTGCAAAGGTAAGGTATTTAGATTTTTAGCTTGTATATTTAAGTGTTTAAAAGTGTTTTCATGGAGTTTTTCTTCCTCTTTTTCCTCTGAAAATTTTGTCCATGGGAGAGAGTAGAAAGAGAAAGTTAAGCTAGGGCCAAATAATCAAAGGAAAAGGTTAAAATATGTACTAAGAAGCATGAAAACATAAGTTAGTGCAAGATTCATAAAGTAAATAATTTTCTACAATTTTTTTATAAATTTTAGCCAGCCTGAGGTTTCTAATAGGGAAGGAATTTCAAACTTTTGACCCAAAAATGGATTCCTTGGGTCCAAATTATGTAAAAATAAGGGTATTACACAAGAAATTCCAAGTGGTTTGTACAATGGAATTTCATGGTTCAAATACGCACATTGTGAAGTAAATCATGAAAATAGCGGCTTATGGCCTTGTTTTTATTATGCTCTAGGGTTCCAAGAAGTAATAGGAGATTAAAGGAACTGTGTATAAGGTTTGAAAAGTCCAAAGGTGACTACTAACCTAATTTTGCATTATATTGTATTATGATGATTTATTGATTTTGACTGAGTTATTTGAGGGGTTATGCGACCTCAAGATGTCCAAAATATAAGGTGAAACTCTGTCCAATTTTCTACAAAATGTTTGAGCATAAATAATTCTAAATGTTTAAATGATAATTTGATTATGTATGCTTGCATTATGTGATCATATATTTGCTTGATTGGTGATGACTACTGAAATTGTTACTTGAATTGATGAATCAACCTATGATGTCATCTTTTGAAATATTTTGAAAATCATGTGTATGTTATTAGAACTACCTCAATGATGTTATGTTCCCTTGAGCATCATGAAATGATAGGTATAGATTTGGAACCAAGAATAATGATGTAAACAAGTTATGAAGATTATTTTGCCAAGTGATTTATGGAAAAACTCATTTTAAACACTCTGATGATAATGTAGGTAGTGTTCAAGTGAGATAGGTCAATTAGTTTGAATGGTTGATATGCTTTAAAAGTAGATAGAATAAGCTTTCCAAAGAGGCAAAGAATACCTAAATTGGATAAGTTTACACTTTATGATAAATTATCAAAATTAGGGTTCAGAACAAGGTGAGGTGGGAAAACTGGAAGTCTTGAACTTAGGCATTGGAAATTTCAAAAGGGAATACAAAATTTTATAGAGCTCCAAAAATTTAGTGGCTTATTTGTATGGAAAGGTCCAAGACTTAGGTTTAAGATGCTAGTTTGGAAGTAATTGAAACTATATAATAAAAAATATGTAAGTTTTCCTAAACCTGATCTAGTATGAGTAGAGCTTTGACTCGTAATAATTTAAGTTAAGGTCATACCCTATACAAGTTGAATATATATACAAGCAAAATATGGCTACAAAGTAGATATATAATGCATTCAAATTTTGTAGAATATGTACAATTTGGCTTAGGATAGAAGGATATATGATTTTTCAAATTTCTGTTTATAATCAGGAATTTTCAGAAATGACCAAATCTTTAGTACTTATTTGAAAAATAAGTTATATGAATTGGCCAGTATTTTCTCTATTGCTTATTTTTTTTCCATGTAGAGAAGCTTTTTAGCTATTTTTAGAGACTTGAATTACTTTGATACAATTTGTGTTGATTTAGTTATGAATTTTTAAAGTTTGCTAGTAAAAATGAAAAATGTCAAATGAACAGTGCTACATAAAAATGAAAATTCTGTTTTTAATTTTTATGTGATTGAAGCTCCTAATCAAGTATAGTTAGACTCTAATAAGGTTTAATACATGAAAAATAAGGCTAAAAGTAAGGTGTGATATTTTTTGTATAGAGCTGAAGGTTTAGGCTCTCAGAACAAAGATTCGGGTAAATCTTTAGATGAAAATATACCTTTAAGTAAAAGTATCTCCCCTTTTAATGTAAAATGTTATTTCTTATAGAAATCTAGCTTGGGAATGTTTTAGTGACGTAAGAGATTAGTCCTGAGGATAGCTAATGGTAGTTACTGGATCGGTTGAGGATGTTTTACATAATTTATTTTCCTTAGGTCTTGAATCCTTTCAGAGTTAGATCTCATTAGTAAAGAGATAATGTAGGATCACAAAGGATTCTGGTAGGGCTTAGAGATCACTGCAAATCTCATGGTCATAGTAGGCAAATTATAAGGTTGCAATAGACCTCCAAAGAGAATGAGATGATAAGCCCTACAGTACTAATAGTTCTTTGAAAGTGGATGACCCAGGATGATTTTAGAAAGATATGGAACCTTATTAATCATTAACTAATAATGAATGTTCACCTAAGGCTTTTCTTCAATACCAGGCCACTGACCAGAAAGTAGCCAAGAAATGTAATGGTGGATGATGATGAGTAGAAAGGCAAGTAACCCATATATGAAATGAAGTAATAATAGTGGTGAGATGTTTCCAGTAATGAATGAAAGAGGTGAGAAAGGAATGAATGATAGTAATGAAGGAGAAGTAGTAAGAAAAGAGATAATGGGGAAAACTAGTATAAGATTTAAAGTTAAAGGAAGGTAAATTAGAAAAGAGGAATGGCTAACAACCTAGGTATAGGAAATTGGCCTAAGCCTCATCAGAATCCTATGAAAGAAAAGGTAGGATTTGGTAGGATTCACAGTAATGATAGCCATATAGTAATTACTAAATGGAAAAGATTGCCTAAGCCAGAAAGCCACCTAACGATAGTGATCCTTTTAAGTGTAGCCCTACAGAGCAAGTAATTACACCTCAAGGTGAAGAGTTTGAATAACCTTTAAGCTATGATAAGTAAACTTGAGTTAGTAGAATCATTTGGGAAGACTGATAGCCCCTCCTAACTTAACCAAGGACTTTAAATCCAAGTGACTGATAAAGTAGTTTTAAGGAATGCCATGATAGATCTAAAGGATAAGTCCAAGTTTTAGATCTCCTGAGTACTACGATAGAAGTGAAAGTATTATTTGAAGGGCATCATGACTACTGGCTCCCTAAAAGTAGATGGGTTGAGTTAATACTTGATGATATATAGGGCTATGAGGTAAGAAAAGTCTTGAGGAATGATACAAAGGAGGATTTAATGAAGATATTGGATTACAATGATAGACAATGATAAGGTTGATGTTAGTACAAAAACCCTATACGGTCAAAGTAATAATAATGTAAGGATAGATAGAAGGTATATGTAGGAGTGACGTATGGCTACAAATTTTGAACTAAGTATGTATACAACCAAGTATTAAGTAGTAGGAATACCTAAGGTCAAAGAATAATAAGGATGAAAGTAATTAATGTTATTGCTGAGAGCAATTATTGATTACTGTGAATAGTAAGATGAAAGATAAGAATAGATAAAGCATGAAGAGATATTCAGCAAAGATAAGCAGATAAGCATGTATTTCTTGAATGACCCCAATAATAGTAGATGAAGGTAACCCTAACCAAGATTTCATATAAATGATCTTTAATGGCCTAGATCAGTAGGAGATGACTGTGAGGGGTAACTATAAGAGAGGGTTATTGCCCATAAACAATAGGAAGAAGTTAAAGCCTATAGTGCTCCACCTATACCGCAACAACCAAATCTAGATTTTTGAGAAGTTTCTAGATTTGTAAGAAATTGCTTACTTGGGCATGAATTTACTTGGTATGTGAAGAGAAAGGGATGAAATTTTTTCCACTTGTAATCCAAGTTTAATTGTTGTGCTTCAAGGAAAAGTAATCTACTTGCGCCCAAAGTTGTTGTCTTTTCTATGATTTGGTCTTACTTGTCCTAGAAGTTACACCTATTTTGATTAGTTTCCTATTTCTATTTGAGCTTGTTTCCTAAAATTTACTTTCCTTTTTATTTGTGTCTTGTTCTACTTATTGTCTAAGTTAAGCTCTTCAAGGTTTGTTTCTTAATTTAGACCCTTTCCTAAATTTTAAATTTCTCAAAATTTCTAGGTTTCGGTTACCAATCATTAATGATAATTCTTGTTGCTTTGTCTACTAGATTTTTTAAAGAACACCATAGCTACTTGGTGTGAGTGGAGAATGGAAAGTGAGTGTTGAGATTATCATCAGGGAAAAGCCTAAATTGAGTGAAAACACAAGTGATTCACACATTATTTTAAGTTATACAAGTGAAAAGAGTGAGTGAGGTCTTATATTCCTTTGCTTCTTTTCTTGTTACAATTTTTAGATTGCATCAATCATGTCTGGAAGTGACGATCATAACAATTTTGATATGCAACTCATGTTGGAATTTATTCAATGATCCCCTACGAACTTGGCCAATCAGATGGATCATGTAGAGTCCATGATTAGCAAAAGAAAGTATAAGATGTTGAAACAAGTGTTTTGACGATTCCAAACCAATCTTCCAGAGCTTGGAAAGAAGATATCAAAGGTACATGGAAGATCCCAAATGGAGAAATCGAAATAAAATCAGCAAAAGATTAGATGTAGGACTTCTTATCTAGTTTGATTTGAGTAAAAGGCTTCGAATTGGCAAAAGAATGTTTTTAGAAATCTGATTTCATTTTAATTCATGGAATATTTGAAAATCACCCACTAACAGACAAACTTTAAGTGTTAAAACTGATCTATTGCTTTGAAAATTTGAACTTTGACTTCTGAAATTCAAATTTTGAATTGAAAATAAGTTAGTTAGAAAAGAGATTCCTCTGATAGACGAACTTTAAGTGTAGAAATTTGAACTTTGGCATGAGTCTGATAAGATACTTTTCTAATAGACGAACTTTATGCTTTGAAAATTTGAATTTTTGATAAAAACACAATTCATAAAAGTGAAAAAATCATCGAGGATAAGTCAAAGCTCATCTGACAGTGAAGTTTAGAAATAGTTCAAAACTAGCTCACTAATAGACGAACTTTTACATTGGAAATTCAAATTTTAGAAACAAAGCTTTCAAGTCTGTTTATGACAATCTGTTGACATACAAATGTTGGTTTTTAAGAAATTCAAACTTTGAAATAAGTCTGATAAGAGCTCCCTCTGACAGACGAACTTTGAATCTTGAAAATTCAAATTTCGAAAAGATGAACTAATGTGCCTTATTGAGTTGTCCACTGACAGATGAATTTTGGGTGCCAAAATTTGAACTTTGAAGGCACTGTAGCAATATGGGATAACTGTTCACACTTATCAGAAAAACTTTAACTTGAAAATTCGTATGATCCAACATAGAAATATTTTTCAAAGATGGAAATTTGAGCTTTGCTTCATAAACAGACGAACTTTCAACTTCAACCTTAAAGTCTTTAACTTTTGGTATCTGCAAAATTCGTCTGTTGACCAACCAAAATAAAAACTTTTAGTGTCAGAAGCATTAAATGCGGTTGGTGAACGGATAGTTTTTCAGAGTAACCATTGGGTAACATCTCTAACGGGTAGATCTTGTCTCTAACGAATAGTTAAGACATAAATCTATAAATAGAACTTCATTTGAAGTTGTGGGTAACGAATTTACATTGTATATACTAAAACTCTATCAAATTCTCAACTCAAAGTCTCTTACTCTCATACTTCATTCTTCTGCACTTCAACTTTCATATACACTCTAAATTAGAGAGTTCATTCTTTGTAATCAATCTTATTTTCATCTGGAATAAAGATTCTCTTGTGAGGGGATATCACAAGGGATTTGGGAAGCACTTAACTAGAGTGCAAAGAGAGAGATTGTAAGCTCTATGAACAGAGCATCAAAGTTGTACTGAGGCAATTGCAAGAAGCCCACTGAATTCTTACAGGATAGTGGAAAATCTCAAGTAGTTGCTTGGGGACTGAATGTAGGTCAAGATAGAGAGACCAAACCAGGATAAACATTTGTGTCTTCCCTTCTTCTTTATTGCTCTTACATTGCGATTCTTTTATACTCTATTTTATTGTCTTTTTGTCTTCACTACACTCTTGACTTTTGGAAAACATTTTAATCTTCCCAATTCACCCTCCCTCTTTGGAAGCCAACATATCTAACATAAGAGGCACGTCTATGAAGAAGAAGAGAACTTTTTAGATGTTGGAGAGCCATCATTCAATGAAAACAATGAAGCCTCCAAATGTGACAATGACTTGGGAGGTATCCAATTGAAGATCCCCTCCTTCTAAGGCATAGATATTCCAATTGTATACATGAAATGGGAGAGAAAAGTGAAGCATGTCTTCAAATGTCACAATTATTTTGAGGAGAAGTGTCATGCCTTAACTTTACCATCATTAGACTTCATTTAGAGTCCATTTGAATAGGTTCAGAGGCTTGAATCACTTAATTTCTTGAAACATAAAAATTGCATTTTTTGGTTCTGTTCATTTAGTATATCCACTTTTCTGGCTAAATTTTGAAAAATCATAACTAATTGTATAAAAATTGTATGATAGTGATTCTAACCTTTAAAATTAGCTCAAATCAAGGTCCACATGGAAAAAAATATAAAACAAAACATTCATTGTGCTAATTAATTTGTATAGTATTTATCTGAAAATTGCTGTTCATTTAGCACCTCCAAATTGTCCAGATTCATAACCATAAATTTGAAAACTCATAACTCCTTCCACACTTAACCAATTTAAATAATCTTGGTCTTCCTAGAAAGTTTGTTATGTCTAGTTTTAAGACATACCAACCATTCAGTCATTACTCCTTATTCTGGATGAAGTTTTCAATATTGTTTGTCTTGAAAGCTCTTTGTCCAGAGTCTTCAATTCACTATTGCTTGTCCTCGAAAGTTCACAACCTTTTCTGTCATCCATATGTTACTGTCAATTATTAATGCCTACCTTAAGAATATGGAGGTGGATGAAGAAGACACATGATGCGTTACTTTGAATAAAAAATAGTAGTTAAAAGATGATGAAATGGCAATAATTGGACTCTACCTATATGTGTTTCTTTCAAAAATAACTACCCTACCTCTTGAAAGAGAGGTTAAATTTGCTATAGAACTTATCCTAGGATTTATATCCATGTCACCCTATATGATGTCACCCATAGAGTTAAGAGTTGGAGGTTCTATTACACTACTTAAATTGGAAAATTTTGTAGAAACTTCTGATATACCATTTAGTCAATTGACATCAATTCTATAGCTGAATATTAAATATCCTTGATAAATTTTGTTTAATGTCCTTCAAATCACAAACTCTACCTATGTAGTATTATAGCCAATTCCAACCTCAGGTAAAGGAGGAGGGTTGTGTTACGCTCTTATCAGCTAATGTAAAATTTTGTCAAATCTCTATGACATGGATCAAGGACATTTTTTATGCTAAGGCTAGGTTGTTACCCAGAAGTAATGTGCTATATGGCTTGAATGCAGTGTTAAATGAGCTAGAGCCACTATGTCAGTGTCCGGGTGTAATGTTAAATGAGTAAAGGTTCCCACATCATTTTGGATGGATATGGGTAAAGAAGTTAGCTCAGGAGAGCAAGATCCATTTTGGTTCTTGGAATATTGGTATCTTAACAGGTAAATCTATAGAGGTGGTGGGCGCTATGATTCAAAGGAGAATTAACATCTTGTCTCTTTAAAAAACTAAATGGGTAGGAGAATAGGCTAAAGACCTAGACACTATTAGTTTCAAACTTTGGTTTGTATGGAAAGTTAGAGTAAGGAATTTAGTTAGTATTATTGTGGATAAAGTTTGGAAAAAGAATATGGCGGGAGTCAGAAGAATTGGAGATAGGATTTTATTCTTAAAATTGATTATTGGGCGATATGTTCAATGTTATTAGTGCTTATGCACCTCAAGTAGGGTCAGAAGTACATATTAAGGATAAATTTTGGGAAGATTTGTAGGGCATGGTTTGAGACATCCCATGGGAGAAAAAGATTTTCATTGGTGGGGACCTTAATGGTCATGTAGGGAAAGAGATAAGGCAATATATGGGAGCTCATAACAATTTCAGTTTTGGAGAATTAAATGAAGAGGGGCATTCCATTCTTGATTTCTTAATGGCTTATAACCTCACAATTACGAATACTTGTTTCAGGAAACGGGAGGAGCATTTAACCACATATAAGAGTGAAGCTTAAAGATCACAAATTGACTTCTTTTTGGTAAGGAATTTGGATAGAAGAGCTTGTAAAGACTGCAAAGTGTTCCCTTGTGAGAGCTTAACTTCACAATATAAGGCCTTTATCCTTAATGTGATAGTTAAAGGCTATAAACTAAAAAGTCAAAAAGTATTAAATCCTAGGATCAGGTAGTAGTAACTAAAAGGTGAGCAACAATTGACCTTTACAAGAAAAATATTTGAGAAAGGTCATTGGGACTCTCAAGGAAATGCTAACATCGTGTGGGATGAGATGGCTAAAAAGATCAGAGATACCGCTAAAGTAGTTTTGGGTGAATCCAAAGGTTGTGGACCTAAAGATAAAGAATCTTGATAGTCGAATGAGAGTGTGCAAGAGAAGATTAAACATAAAAAAGAGTATTTTAAAGTCTTACACTTGTTCAATAATGAGGAAAATTGGAAGAGTTATTGCTTAGCTAGAAATGAGACTGAGAAAGCAGTAAGCGAGGCTCAATCTAAAGTTTTGTAAGGATTCTACCAAGATTTAGGAATGAAGAATGGTAAACACAAGATTTATAAAATCACCAAAAATAAGGAAAGAAAGTCAAGAGATTTGGATCAAGTAAGATGCATTAAGGATGGGGAAGGAAAATTTTTGGTTACTAATAATGATATCAAAGAAAGATGGGAGAACTACTTCTATTAGCTCTTCAATGATAGATTGGGTATGACTAGTGATACAGAAGGTTTAACAACTTATGCAGATGAGTTGAATTTGAGTTTCTATAGTGGGATTCAGGTTAAAGAGGTAAAAGAAGCTCGTAAGAGAATAGATAATGGTAAGGCTATTGGCCCCGATGGTATTCCTATCGAAGTTTGGAAGTGTTTAGGAGAGAAGGAGACTTTGTGGCTCACTAAGCTTTTTAACAAGATTTTAAGGTCAAAGAAAATGCCAGAGGAATGGAGAAAGAACACTTTGTTGCCTATATACAAGAACATGGGGGATATTCAAAATTCTTTTAATGATTAGCGGATAAAACTTAAGAGTCATACCACGAAACTTTGAGAGTAAGTGATTAAGTATAGACTAAAAAAATAGTCTCATATTTCAAAAAATCAATTTAGATTTATGCTAGAACGATCTATGTAATATCCTAAATTTTTTTTTCTAGATATTTAAGACTTAATATTTTAAAATCTATAAATAATTTATAAAAACAGGAATACATTGTTTGACATGAAATAGAATAAAGAGATCAATTATCTTAGTTGGAAGGAAGAAGGAGAAAATGATGATTTTACCCCTATAATAAAAAAAGAAAAAGAAAAGAAAAAGAAATGCAGTGTATGGAGGGAGAATGGAAAAAAGTTTATAAATTTTGGAAAAAATTACACCTAACGACTCGAAAGTTTTAAAAATTATAAATTAACCCTAGGTCAAGGCATTTTTGTAAATATGAAAAATTATAGTCAAAATAAAGCTCTCAATGAGCTAATTCCAATGAAATATAGCATAGAATTTATTAAAGTCAAAATAATATTTATTGGGTAATTAAGATTTAATATTAGTATTTTACATAATAAAAGTCAGTTTAGAATGCAGAAAAAAGTAATATTAATTCAAGAAAAATTAATGGGTCATGGAAAAAAATATTTTGGATCAAAATAATAATTTTTTATCAAAACTAATTGTTGGATAATACTATATCAATTTAATGACAATTTTGGCAAAAATACCTAATCGGTATGAATAAATTTAATCGGTAAAGAGTATTTTGATCCATTAAACTTTATGAAGCAATTTTTGGCCAAAAATGAGGACAAAGGATGTGTTGCACACTGAAGAGGACAAAGAGGAAATTTTCTCAAAAGCTCATTAAAGTTAACCAAGTTTAGTTTACTTAACTAATGTTACTATTTCTTCCTTTCATCTCTTTCCTCCAGGCGATGACTTTAAGTGTGGTTAGTCTTCATTTGTCTTCATTCTTCACGTCTGGACAGAAGCAAATTGAGAGAAAGAGAGCAAATTACACAAAGGAGAAAGGAAGAGAAAGAATAGAAAGTTGAAGACTAAAACATCAAGGTAAGCTTCCATGATCACTAACTTGTGTTCTTTAGTGCTTAGGAGTGCTTTCATGGAGTCTTTCTTCCTCTTTTTTCCTCAGAAATTTTCATCCATGAGAGAGAGTAGAGAGAGAAAGTTGAGCTATGGCCAAATAACCAAAGGAAAAGGGTAGAATATGCACTAGAAAGCATGAAAACCTAAGCTAGTGCAAGATTAATGGAGCAAATAATTTTCTACAATTTTTCCATTAATTTTGGCCAGCGTAGGGTTTCTAATAGAGAAGAAATTTCAAAATTTTAACTCCAAAAATGGATTCCTTGCATTCAAAATAGGTAGGAACAAGTATGTTGTACAAGAAAAACCTAAAGTAATTCAATTTCGAATTTTAGGGTTAGTAAGCATACTAGTTAGAAAAGATGGTGAAATCAGTGGTTAATGACCATATTTTGTGATGCATTAGGATTCAAAGAAGGGTTGCAAGACCAAAGAATAGGTGTACAAAGTTTGAAAGTTATTGGAAGGCCACAAGGTAGTTGACTAATCACATTATGCGTATATATTGTTATTGTTGCCAATATGCTTACTTGATGAAATTGTTGATTGAATTGATATTTTGAGATGAATTGAATTGATTGGCTATGTTGTTTAAAGGGTATTTGACCCTAGGAACTGCCCACATTTTTAGAAATTATTTGTGCACAATTGACTTTAAATGAAAGTTTAATGTATGTTTCATGAAAGTTCGCAATGTATTATGATATATGAGCATGTATGGTAGTTACTACTGAGATCCTTTGAATCTCACCCATTTCCAAATGTCTAACAAATTTTAGGGTCAAGCTATGGCAAGATTACCTAAGAAAGGAATTGCAAGGAGAAACAATTTAATGTTCAAGATAATGATACTTAGATTGATACTATTATATGAGATGTTATGTAAAATCTTATGGGACATGATCATACTGTGTTTTCATGTTAATATGTTCCTCTAGGTTTTTTATGGAGTATCATGTAAGATAAAGGCAAGTTATGGCTATGTATGTATATATATTAGTGTGTATTTTGGAAAGTTGGAAGAATGCAAGAGACCTTTCTGAACATAGTTGGGAATTCGAAGTACTGTACAGATCTTGATAAGTTTGATATATGAGTATTTTATATGTTTAAAAACTAGACATGTTTAGCTTTCCATAGACATAAATATCACTCAATTTGGAGTTGTGTATGATTTATGGTGATTTTTCAAAGTTATGGTGAGAATCAGGAATTTTCAAAAAAGACCATTACTACAGTAAAGTTTATACGAATTTATTGTATAAATTGGTCAATGATTTTCCCTCTTAAATATTTTTTCCATGTATATAATCTTTTATTCTATTTTTAGAGGCTTGAATCACCTCAATATGATTTTTTTTTATTTAGTTATGAATTTTTAAAATTCATCAGGTAAAATGAGATTAACCAAAGGAATAGTACCCAAAAATGAAAAAAAAATTGGTTTAAGTTATTTAATGCAATCAAGTCTCTAATCATGCATTAATGAACTTAAATGTAGTCTAATACATGGGAAAATTGGTCTAAGTATGAGGTGTGACAATCTACAATAGAGCCAATTTATTTATTAAGAGGTTTGATTAAAAAATATCGGAATAAAGAGAGAGATTTGCATATGATTTTCATTAATTTGGAAAAAGCCTATGATAGAATACTAAAAGATGTGTTGTGGAAAGCAATAGAGAAGAAAGGTGCTCGTGTAACTTATATTTGAGCCATAAATGATATATATGAGGGGGCAATAACAAGTGTGAGAACTCCTAGAAGTAACACAACTTTCTATAAGGATAGGTTTATATCAATGATCTTCCTCGAGTCCATACTTGTTTGATTTGGTTTTGGATGTTCTGACAAAACATATACAGAAGGAAATTCCTAAGTGTATGCTTTTCATAGATGATATAATCTTAATTGAGGACTCAAGAGAAAAAGTTAACTTTAAACTAGAGTTATGGAGACACACTTTAGAATCAAAAGGTTTCCGCCTGAATAGAAGTAAAACAGAATATATGCATTACAATTTAACAAAAGGCTAGTTAGAAATTATTCAGAAGTAAAATTTGGAGAGTAAATCATTCTAGAAGTGTTGAAGTTCAAATATTTGGGATTGATTTTACAAAGTGATCATGAAATTGATAGGGATGTTAAATATAGAATACAAGCTGGATGGTTAAAGTAGATAAAAGCTCAAGGGTTATTTGTGATCATAAGATACACAAAGTTTAAAGGAAAATTTTATTGAACTGCTATAAGGCCAACGATACTATATGACAATGAATATTAGGCTTTGAAAAGGCACCAAGAGCATAAGATGGGAGTAGCAGAGATAAGAATGTTGAGATTGATGTGTTGTCATACAAGAATGAATAAGATTAGAAATGATTGAATATGAGGGAAATCAAAGTAGCACCTATCAAAGAGAAAATGGTGAAAAATCGTTTAAGGTGGTTTACACATGTACAAAGAAGAGGACAAGAGGAACCAATAAGAAGAGTTGATCAGATGGCTTAGACCCTATCAAAAGGTATAGAGGAAGACCAATAATGACACTAAGAGAAGCTATATGGCGTAACCTCTTAATCAATGATTTATCTGAAGAGATGGTATTTGATAGAGGTCATTGGTGTCATGTAATTCATGTAGTTAACCTCACTTAGTGGGATAAGACTAATGTTATTGTTGTTGTTGTCCTTCAAATCACACTTGCTTAAGTCTTTAGTAGGATGGCACCACACTCATTAAATTGGCAAAATGGTTACACTCTAATCTCACCAAACATCTATCCCTATTCGGATAAACATGAACTGCATGTATCCCAAAAAAATTGATGAGAGAATCTTAGGGAGGTGGATACACAGGAAAAGTTGTAATAATACAACAGGGAGATGGGGAAGGTAAAACAAGAAGGAAGAAGTATGAAATGTCTAAGAACATTCATATTTCGAGTGTTTTTCTATTATCTTTCAATCTTAGTTTTATATGAATCTTGGTCGCATCTTTGTTTCTTTTCCTCTCTATTTCACTAACTTATATGTTTTAAATTATAGTACACATATGGGTATTGATAAACCATGAATATCTGGCTCTTTTAAAGTCATGGAAATAGTTGTTTAGTTTTTGACTATTATGTGCTTAGGAATATATAGAAAAGGTGAGATCATGCTTAAAACTAGCTTTGAACAGATTATGATGATGAACAATAACATGTGCTCTCAATTTCAGGATCGTTGTATGAGCGTAATGTGAAGTTATAGAAGTATTCCTTTGAGATATGAGATGCTTTCCATATGGCCGAATGAAGGATACTATCCATTAGTTATATTTTAAATTCATAAATTTCAAAAAGTAGAAAGTCAATGTGTTGGACCCTCTTTTCTCAACTGGGTCCATCTGTCAAACTCAGCCCATTTCTACATTTGGTTCTATTGATTTAGCCCTTTTTATGTTAGCTTTCACTCTAAACTCTACATTCCATCCTCGTGTTATGTTCCAGACTTGGACTCCTTTTCTTCTGGCTTGTGGGCCTTCAAATGATCATGCCCTACTCCTCAATCCTATTATTGTTGCTGACTCTAACTTGGGTTATGTCTCTTTTGAGCTTGTTCTTCATTCCGTCTGGATTTTTCTCTATATGGCTTGTCTAACCTTTATTTTTGAGGCATTCACAGTTCTCTTGGCAAGCTGTACCTTCAAGTACCACAGGGCCTCCAATCATTTTTGGTTCTGCAGATAGAAGAAATTATAATATGAATTCAGACTCTCCTTCGCCATTGATTTCTTCTTCCTTTATTGCTGGTCTTAAGCGATCGTGAGGCAGCTTGGTTGATTCCCCCACCGTGCACCTGGGCCAAAACGCTAGGGATGGACTGGTTATCACTTGAGCGACTTTCACAACTGCTTTCGAGATGGGATTTGACGAGGCTTTCCCTAAAAAGCCTCCTCAGGTGCCACGGGGCTTTAAATTGGAATTGTTGAGGTCTTCGCATGCCCTGGATAATTCAAAGGTTTTGTGTGTGTTGGAATGTAAATATAAATCTGATGTTGTAGTGTTTCTTATGGAGACTCTTTTCTCCGTTAATACTATGCCTTGTTTGTTTGCTTCAGTCATGGGGTTTTTTGCTTTTATTTATTTATGTTAATTTAGTAGGTCACAGTGGAGGTCAATTTTTGGGTAGTTTGAATAGGTCGTCCTGCTTTGTTCTTAATGTTACACCACACCGGCTGCATCTAAGGTTTAACTATAGAATGAATCTGTGTGCTTACTTGTTTTGCGTGTGTGGTTCTTCCTCTCTTTCCAACCGTTATATTGTTTAGAGTTGGATTAAAAATGATTTCTAATATTTAAATAAAAATAAATTAATATTCATTTATAATCACATATTTAATTCTAAATAGTCAACTATTAATCCACCATCATAGTATTTATTAGGTAAATATATAATTATTCATAATTATATACAAGAATAATACTTAAAAATATTTAGAATACAGATAAAATTATCCTAAAATCTTAAAAACAGTTAAAAAAATAGCTTGAACTCCTCGAACCAATGAACAATCAATTTTTTGTTTTCAATTTTTATCTATTTTTGACTAATTTGATTGATTGGTTTATTTTTTGACCTGTTCTTTGAAGTTTCAAATCAGTTTTGGCATCGACCCATTGATTCTGACCTGTTCACTCAAAATAATGCATGCAAGTGAATTAAGCATTGAAGGAATGTTAGAATAGGAGAAAATGGCAATTAAGTATTTCATAAGTAGAAAAATTACAATTATGGGCCTTAAAATTTTAAAATTGCTAAAAATGATCAAGATTCTTGTAGGGAAAAATATTTTTTATTGGGCAAGGATTTTCCAGGTGGCTTAGGAATAATTCCATATCTTTCTTTGAAGTTTTCTATTGTCAAATATTTAGTTCATGGAAAAAAAATTAGTGCAAGTCTTAAAGATATTTATTTCCAAGTGAGTTTCAAAATATTTCTAAGTTAGTTTCAAAATATTTCCAACTTATATCCTTACTTTTTAGTTGTAACATGAATATTTCTCCTTTATCTCCCTCCTTTCTTCCTTTTGACTACTAAGAATTAAAACGATTACTACTAAAAAATGGAAAGTTGGGTTGAAAATATTTGAACTATTAAAATTAAAAGGTTCACGATAGAAGACTAAAGGAGGGGAGAGTGTAAGGAAGAGACATTTTTGTCTAGTAAAAAAAATTCCCCCCCAAAAGAAAAAGGAAAAATGACACTTAAGAACCAAGACTTTGAATTAATTCCAGTTCAGGACCACAAAATTTAAAAATACCAAAAAAGGACCATAATTTTAAATTAATTAAAAACGTAAATATGAAATGACCTAAATATCCCTGTTAAAACGTTTTACACTCAATATCTGCTTTTTACTACTTTTTTTTATAAATTTGACACTGAACATCCCAAATTTTACATTAAATATAATAAAGAATTCAACTCTCAGAATTTTACACTCATCTTCTGTGTTTTACTACTCATATACCACGATTTGACACTGAAGACCCCTAATTTTATATTGGATAAGTCTCAGAATTTTACACTCAACTTCCATTTTTTACTACTCAACATCTATTTTTTACTACTCTTTTTCATAAATTTTATACTAAACTTCATCAATTTTATACTCATATTCCATAATGTGTTCAGTGTAAAATTAGAGATTTTCAGTGTTAAATTTATGAAAAAGAGTAGTAAAAAGTAGATGTTGAGTATAAAACGGTTTAACAGGGGCATTTAAGTCATTTCATATTTATGTTTTTAACTAATTTAAAATTATGGTCCTTTTTTAGTATTTTCAAATTTTATAGTCCTAAGCTGGAATTAATTCAAAGTCTTGGTCCTTAAGTGTCATTTCCCCAAAAAAAAAACCTTGGTTTCTTTTTGAAATTGTAAAATTTTGTTGTCCTCAATTGTAATTTCACGTCTTATGTGCAGCTTGACTGTCATTTGCTCTTAGAATAGTTGGGCTCCTTGTTACGCACGGAGCGGTGTTCAACCTTATCATTGGCCAGCCAAAAGTGTAGGCAGGCATGGGGGTGGAAGCAGCTTAATAATAAACTAATAAACCAAGGGGTCGTTTGGAACGGTGAAATAAAGGGGCAAAGTACATCTTCTCAAAAAAAAAAACATAGAATGTTTGAGGAAAATTAAGCATGATACTATAAATTTGAGAAGTTTTTCTCCATATGCTACAAGTTTAACAAATTTTCTTGAAACACTACAAATGATCTCGGTTTAAGACAAGCCGATTTGATCTTTTATTATTATTATTTTTTTAACAAAGCCAATCTTGGTTTGAAAGAATCCAAGATATGTATTGTCTAAAAAAATATATAATAAAAAATTGTTACAATAATTATGTAATGATAAATAATAATTAAGTAATAAATATAATAATTAGTAATGATTGATAATAGATAATTGTGTAATGATTAATCAAATTTTATAATCATTGTATTATAATAAAAAGAAATGATTAAGTAATGATTAAAAAGTAATGTATATTTAAAAAATAACAAATATTATTGAAATTAATATTTTTAATTAAATACTAAAAATAAGTTGAGGAACATTTTTTTATTAATTAATAATTAACTATATTAATCAGTAATAAATTAACAAAAAATAATTAATACAAGCAATTAAGATTAGAATTTGATACAATAATTAAAAATAAAATTTTTCTTTGGGAAGAAAAATTTGTGGAGATCCTATACATAATGACTTCCTGTGTCACATCTCGGTCTCCTTCTAACACGTTGTGGTCGTTCTTGTCTTCTTGGCTCCTTATGTTGAGATTTAGGTGACTCTGTGGTATAAGGAGCCAGTGGAGTATTCAAGTCAAATACAGGAGACTCAACAGGAGGAATTGGCTATTGCGGAGTCATGAATGCCTCATTTGATGGTCCACCAACATTATACTCTGTTGCAAAAATTGTCAGATTCTCAAATAAAGACATAAATGATGACTCGAAATTGGACGAGCTGAATTGAGGTAGAGTTGAGGGTGGCATATAATAGGATTCACTAAAAATGTTTGGAGAAGAAGCAACGTCTTGATCTTGTTCATCTTCATTTTCTGCTGCGACTCCTTGATCATGTTCATCTTCTTCTTCAACTACAACTAGTGGTTGAGTTGATAAATAGCCACCACGTCGCTTACTTGGTCTCCCCTGGGGAATTAGTAGACGTGGTAGCTCAATTGTAAGTGGGGCAGGTTAAGGGACCATATTATAATGTTGTTCTTTTAAAGCTACTCTGATGTTACGTTGGTCTTGTATAACTTTTCTTGATATTCCTTGGTTGACATTGGTAGAGGGTCATTCATACTTAGTCTAATCAAGTCATCTACTATGTCGACCTGAAATTGATAATAACCCATTAGGTAATAACATTACCCATATAAACAAAACAAAGACAATGATGTCAGATACTTACCACATAACCAGTTGTAGCACTAGCTTGGTGAATCCACCTTCGAGTGTGTCTCCAATACCATCGCATATACTCAGATGTGCGATCTAATGCTTTATGTGCCATAGGTGACTTAGTTATAGCATCATGCCATCTATTCCAAGCCTCAATAAATTCGATGTGATTCTCAACCCAATTGATATCTGTTCTTCCTCTTAGCTGTATCGTGTGGCAATTCCCCAGATAAACAGGGGCTTTAGGAATTGGTTGTTGTCGTCCAAATTGCCTAAGCACACGATCAGGATGATGCCATTCAATTATATGGAAGCATATAAGGGGCACTGAAGCTCGCCAAATTAGTGGTGTCTCTAAGCAATATGCCAGAATTAATTGCTGCACTGGTAAAGATTCATATGGCTGCCAAACTATATCATCTTCCCCCATTTCATCAAGCAACTTCCTATATTGTCGCAACATCGGCTCAGTCGGACAAGGTGATTTACCTACATTTTTCCACCTATGAAAACATAGAAGTACTTGTTAAACTTTGTATAATTAAATTAATAAGCTAAAATCTAATTGTTTGAGTGCAAATTAAGCATACCTGAATCCCAATGGTGGTGACAGAGGATAGATATTTGTATGTAGATTTGCTAGTGGAGGTCGGTGTGGCGCTAGCATAGGAAAGCGATCCCATGCCCAGAGGTGAAGTAACATCATGCATCCGCCAATCCCTTGCTCTATATCTTCTGTAGCATTACATAATTCTCTGTATAAATGGGCTAACACTGTAGATCCCCAAGAAGATAGACCTGCTCTACCCAGATCCATGAGTAGTGGGAGATACATCAAATAAACCCTCTGACCAGACTTATCTGGCATTAGATATCCACCAATCAATCTGAGTATATATGCACGAGTGAATTGCTCTATTTGTTGTTCATTTGCATCATCTTCGAGGTCATGAAAGTGTTCATCCAACCAACTTATGACTAGCACCTGTCCAGTCATTTTTTCTGCAGGTGGTGATTCTCCAAGAAGCAATTGACACATTTGTGGCCAATTGAAATTTGTCATACCAATCACAGGGTTTCTGGTGCAAGGAAGGCCCAACTGAACTACCACGTCTTGTAAAGTTATTGTACATTCCCCACGAGTAATATGAAAAGTATGTGTCTCAGGACGCCACCTCTCAACAAGTGTTGAGACCAATGTCAGGTCATACTCAAATTAACTCATTCTAGCAGCGCCATAGAAGCCAGCTTGTATAAGATATGGTACAATTTGCACTGGTGGTTCAATTAGTCTATTTTTATGCATGACTCGTCGAGTTTGATGAATCCGAATGACCTACAGAAAAAACATATATGGTAGAGTAACATATGATGAAACATATCAATGAATGTTTATATGTGCAAAAATTTACTTATATCCTGAGTCCACATAGCCTCTTAAATATATCGTGGTTGTAAATACAATAATGAATTATCCTCAGGACCTGGGTCAATGATTTGATGTTGTTGCGCTATTTGAGAAATATCCCTACAATATTTGGAGAACAAATATCGAACATTACTATTGACATAAAACTCATGCAATCAATTACAATTTTGACACATTTTGATATATTTAAAAAATGTCAAATACATGTGGTTGAAAATGTCAACTACAAATTATTGTCTAACAGCATGACTCTGTGGACAAGTAGAGCGATTGTGTCCTATCTACCTACATAACCCACATTTGGATTGTTGACTGGGCACGGTCCAATCCATCTCATTACGTATGCGAGTCGATTGAGGATGACCTTTGTCTCGAATCATTGATGGGTCAAGTACCAACATCAGAATATCAGTTTCTGGCCACTGAATCTCATCTCCTATAGGGTGAAACTCATTACTGTAAGCATGGCACATGGTTTCTAACTTAAATACAGGATCCACAAATTGCAAGTGGTCTAATCCAGTACTCGCACAAGCAGTAATGACATGCATGCATGGATAATGCTATATCTGAAATTCTCCACAATCACATTTTCTTTCGTTCAAGTTAACCTTGCAACAATGGCCAAATTGACGCCACTGAACATTGTGTGGTTCAACAACCTCAAAAGATGTCTCTCTTCCATCATTAATGCAAACATGGCACGCGGATGCAGCATGTGTTATTATTTCTAACTTTTTGCTAAGTGTCTCAGAGAAAACTTACCCAGGTGCTATTTGTGCGTAAACTTGTTTCGCACGTTTGACAAAATAGGTGTTCACCCTATACATTGTAGCCTTAACAAGACCTGTAATTGGCAAACTTCGGACACCTTTAAAGACACCATTCATACATTTAGCGAGATTTGTTGTCATATGACCGTAACGTTGGCCTTCAGAGTCATATGCACGAGACCATTTTTCTTTTGGGATGTCATTGATCCAATTAGCTGTCTGCGTGTGAGTCAATGCTATCTTTGACAATTGTTGGTCAACAACATGTTTCTCATATGCATAGCCTGCAAATAATTAAGAATTTATTATTAATAATTTTGCCTTCAACATTTAATATATGAAAACAAAGCAAATGAATCTCACCAATATTTATAAACTTCTCCTTTAACCAATTTGTTCTGTGTGCTTTATGCAAATTTGCAGCCACATGCCTCAAACAAAAAACATGATATGTATGCCATCAAACACAATGATGCTGAATCGCAGACAAAATTGATGGATGTCTATCTGAAATTAAACAAATTCCTTCCTTTTCCTTTACGACAGATATGCGAACATTATATAAGAACCATGTCCAGGCAGCTTTTGTCTCCCCCTCAATCATGACAAATGCAAGTGGTACAATATTGCAATCACCATCTTGTGATATAGCCATAAGCAATGTGCCTTTATATTTCCCATAAAGAAAAGTTCCATCAACCTAAATAATCGTCTTTAAGTGACCAAATGTGTCGATACATGGTTTAAATGCCCAAAAAACACACTTAAACATTTCAATATTTTGCCCTTCAAAATTGGCTTCTGAACACGGCTTGGTTGAGAATTTTACATATGATCTAGGCATGAAATGTTGAACCGTAGCTAGCCATTTAGGTAATTGTGAGTATGAGCTCTTCTAGTTACCAAAAGCAATAGCTAGTGCTAATTGTTTTGCCTTCTATACTTTTTTACATGACAAAGTGTACCCAAACATGGAAAGCATACGCTCAATAATTTGAGAAACTTTCACATCTGGCCGATTAGTTACCATCCCAACTATACATGATGAGATGACATCAGCATCTAACTTGGGATGATCTTGAGTTAATGATGTGGCTAAACACGTATGGGGACATGCATATTTCGTGATTAACCAGAAGGTTCTATTGACTTTTTTGTTAGCCCTTAGTCTCCAATTGCAACCACTCCTATAATTTACACATCGATATTCTTCATACTTCTTACTAGAATGATATACTTTAAATGTGTGATGAACTCGAATTGAGTAAAGTTTGACCGCACATCTTAGAGCACGGATGTCCATAAAACTTTGCCCTATGAAAAAGTCATGATTATCACTGAGAGGATAAATATCTCCCACTCCACTAAACTCAGGAGCCACAGCCAATTCAATATTAACACATGAGAAGAAATTGGATGCAGGCTCTTCATATTCATTTATACGTAATGCTTGGCCAAGGACATCATTGAGACCCTCATAATTATCCTCATGGGCCTCGTCATCATTATCAACATCATTGTTCCCACTAGTAGAATTTATTAAGAAATCATACTCATCCTCATCCTCAAAGTCATCCAAAATATCTTCAGTTGGGGGAAGTGAAGAAGATAGTTCAATATTACCAACATCTGAGCAAGGATTAAATAGGTTGAAATTTTTCAAGTGCATGCTCTGCCTTGATCCATGTTCTATTGGGTCTACTTGATTATTACTTGATGGGATCGTATATCTAACATAGTCCTCCCGCGATTGTGATTCAATATAATCATCAACTTCCACATTGCAAATATGTGCATACAACTCTGCCCCTGTCAATTGATCTGAATATCGAGAATTCATTTGCCACATGTTTCCTATGTCAGAATCAACCTCCAGAATACATGACTAGTACCATGGTGGATTTATGGAAATGGGGCATCTATATACCAGGCCTGACACAATTTGATTGGAAGGAAGTCCAAGCTTTTGTCCGACAACTTACTTTAGTTGAATCAAGGTAATGTTTGAATCAACACTTATCATTTTTATACTATTGGATTCAAATATCATACCATTTGTACCAGTCAAAATTCGTCCATTTCCAAATACGTAGACCCACTCTCTTTTATTATCCATTTCTCTTCTTATAATATAAAATTGTCTATTATCTACTAATAAACATGAAATCTATATTAATAGAAAAAAATTCTAATATACCAAATACATTATTACAAGAAAAATAATATATGTAAATTACCTTCAAATATATGAAAAATAATCTATACATACATAAATCTAATATTACAAAAATTCCCTAAATGTTATTTATTTACTAAATTAAAAAACACGCTTAACTATAAATATGCTATATTTATGAACTTTTTAATACATTATACAATTTTTCTCTAGTTTTCTACTATTATCAACATTATAAACAAACAAAATAAAGAAAAATTTTACATAAATATATCATGTTATATATTTTCTTAAATTATCAATACTTTTTTGCATTAATAAACTATAGTTAATTAACATTACTGTACAGCTTATACTAAGAAATCAAATCTATTTTTTAAATAAATGTGCCATAGATTTTACCATTTGTAAAAGTATATGACTCTATGTTAATTTTATATTTTACACTAATTTTTTTACGATTAATATACTTTGATTCTCGTATATCCAATAGTAAGTGCAAAAAAGAAAAGATTTATTTCATCAAAGAAAAAGAAAAGAAAAGATTTACCATCAGGATAATGAATGAAAATTGAAAAGGGCATGGACCAAATTAATAAACTTGGGGAAATAAGTTGCAACATTATCAAGAATACTCCTACACACATTGGTATTGGATTCAAAACCGATAAAACAACATTTATTAATTACTAAAAACTAGGACATTGAGAAAATTATGATGGGTGAATTAGTGGATAATGAACTGTAAATAAATAATTAATAAAAAGAAAATGGTTTCAAACTGTCCCTTAATTTCAATAATCTATAAAATGGTGAATTAGTAGGTAATAAACTATAAAATGTCTAATATAATAGGGGACGAAAAATTTTGCAAAAAATTTTATTACATGGGACCGGGGAAGTAATAGTAACACCTTATGTTATTTTTTTCCATTCTTTTTCTTAAGATTTTTGCTAGAAGCTTTTTATTTTCTTCAATATAATATCTCTTATAAAAGATAATAAAGCTTTATGAGACTTTTTTAAAAAAAACACTCTTAACTAATTTTTATCACTTTTTTTAATATGAATAATTTTGTACTCCTTTTTTTTTTAATTTATAAGTCATTCTTAACTATTTTATAAAAAAAAATTAGTTAAAATTAGTTGGGGTTTTTTAAATTTGAAGAAATTACCAAAACTTTGTAATATTATTTTTATTAAATATATCTCATCATAACTATATCTCTTTCAAACAATTTCTTAGTAATCTGCACTATAATTTTTTTGGCAAAATTGAAAAATAAAATTTGATGCTTTTTAAAATTTATAAAAAAACTTATATTTTAAATAAATAAAATATTTTTAGAAAGTACCCAATAAATATAGACGGTGGAGTAAGTGTTTTTAAAAATAAAACAAGGGAGTACTTTTCTATCAATATCTAGTTACTAAGATGAATGGTAGGTGCCAGTTTAAAGTTACTCTTCCTCTAAAAATGACACTCCCACTCCCCACCTCCATTATTTCTTTTTGTCTCTCTCCACCTTCTTCCCTTTTCTTTTCCTCTATTCAACTTTCCCCAAATAAATCATGAATATATATATATATAAGAAGGCAATACATGTGAGAGTTTAATTGAGAATATACTACTTATTCAAAACAAAAAGTGACAAAAGCTAGCCGCACCCAAACTCAGCAAATCTAAAAGGTAGAATTTGTACAAAAAAAAAACTAAAATCAGGCGTTTTCTACAATAGTCAATTCATTCTATATTTTATTATAATATACTAATTATATTCGTATGAGGTATATCTATCAGACAAAGTTATTCTTCTTTCTTTCACCTTTTATAATCACATTAAATGTGACCTTACACAGTAATGTAAAAATAAAAAGCTATTTTCAGTTCAATATAGCTAAAAGATTATATGTGAAAGATTTATATATATATATATATGAAATTAAGTAAAATTATATGCAAAAACATACCAAAACTGTTACACTCCCAAAATCATGAAGATGAACTTGGTGTGTGAGAGAATCAACCTACAATAAAATATATGTCATGAATTAAAAATAAAAAATTACTTATTTTAGGAAAGATTGACAAAAAATAAGTGAATATAAAGATGAAAACTAAATATATATAAAAGAACAGTAAAGTTTCAAGAAAAATGTACCAAAAATTATATATACAGATCTGAGATGGAGATAAAGAATGTAGGAAGAAGATTTGAAGAGCTTCGCTAATTCCTCTAAAATCAAAAATGAAGAGAATGAGGTAACTACACTGCCTATACTTACATAAAAATATGAAATAAATTAAGAACATGAAAAAAATTTAGTAAAATTTTAAACTAAGTGCACCAAAAATTATAAAATAGATCTGAGATGAAGATGGATGGGGGATAAAAAATATGTGAAGAACTCCATGTTAGCAAGGCTGACTTCCCAAGAGGGGGGGTGAATTGGGAAGATTAAAATTTTTCTGCACAAAGTGAAGTAAGTGAAGATATCACAATATAATGAAAACAATGCGTAAAACAGAGCAAGCTGAAAAGTAAAGATAGGGAGAAGAAGACTCAGTAATTTATCCTGGTTCGGCCTTTCCGCTTGACCTACATCCAGTCCCCAAGACACCTCTTGAGATTTATCCACTATACAGCAAGAATTTCAATGGGCTTCTTGCTAGGGCCACAGTACACGAGTATGCTCTGTTTCTGAGCTCTCTCAAACTCTCCAAGCACTTTCACTATGTGCTTCTCAATCCCCTTGTGAATACCCCTCACATGTAAATCTATCTCCAAGATGAAGAGTAGATTGATTACAATGAAATAACTTTCTTGAAAAGAGTAGATATGAAAGTTTAAGTATAAGTATGGAAGTTGAGAGGGTAAAAGCTTTTGAGAAGAAGATTTAGCAGAAATTCGGTATATACAAGTTTGATTCGTTTTCCACAACTTCAAATGATGTATTTATAGATTTAGGTCTCAAATATCCGTTAGAGACTAAATCTATCCGTTGGAGAAGTTATCCAACGGTTACTCTGAAAAACTATCCGTTTACCCACCGCATTTAATGTTTCTGACATACTGAAATTCAAATTTTGGTTGGTCAACAGACGAATTTCGAAGGAATCGAAGATTAAAGCTTCCAACGTTACAGCACGAAGTTCGTCTGTTCATGAATTGAAATTTGAATTTTGAAACTTACAAAACATTTTCACAATGTGACATACGAATTTCCAAGAAGAAAGTTTTTTTTGGTTAAGTGTGAACAGTGTTTTCAATTTTCTACAGTGCCTTCGAAATTCGAATTTTGGTATCCCAAAATTCGTCTGTCCACTGAATGTTTAAGAGACACAGTAGATTACTTTCTTCGAAATTCAAATTTTGGAAGGGTGAAATTTGTCTGTCAGAGAGACTCTTTCCAGACTAATTTCATCATTCGAATGTTGCAAGTTCTTATCATTCGTATGTCAATGTTTCACTTCAACAGACTCAAGAACTTAGCTTCTGAAATTCGAATTTTAATGTTCAAAGTTCGTCTGTCAAAGAGCACTTTTGAAACTTAAATCATTCTTGATCTCAGATGAACTTTAACATAGTTTCAGACGAATTTCTTCTATTTTCTCAATTTTTGTTTTGTTTGAAATTCGAATTTTGAAGACTCAAAGTTCGTCTGTTGCAAAGAGGCATCTTTCAGACTTATATGAAAATTCGAATGTTGGAAGTTCAAAATTCGTCTGTCAGAGAGCATTTATCAAACTCAATTTCATTTTGATTTCAGATGCACTTTATCATAATTTCAGACGAATTTCTTTAGTTTTTACAAACTTCATTTTACTTGAAATTCGAATTTTGAAAGTGTGAAGTTCGTCTGTTTACCAAAAGGCCTCTTTCAGACTAGATGAAAATTTGAATTTTGAACAGCCAAAATTCTTCTGACAGAGAGCCATCTCTTCAGACTTATTCAGTTTTAGTTCGAAATTCAAATTTCCAAAGGCAAAGTTCAAATTTTCAACTTGACAGTTTAGCTTAAACTTTCAACCTTCATCTGTTTGTGGGTGTTTTTCAAATATTTAAAGATTTAACATAAAATCAAAGTTTGAAAACATCTTTTCTTCAAATCAAAATCTTTTACCCAGTCATAACAAAAACTAAGGATCCTACAAAAGATCTAACAGCAAGAACTCAAAAAATCTTCACTTGAGACAGCTTTGATCTCCTTTGATATCTTCAATTCAAGCTCTTGAATGTTGGTTTGAAATCATCAAAACTCTTGATTCAACACTCCGCTAACTCTTCTGGAATCTGAGGTGAAGCTAAAACTTGAAGTGGAGAGCACAAGCAAAACATGAATCGCGATATCTTTACGCAGAAATATGAAATGGACCTTGTGCTTTTAAGTAATTTTTTGCTTCATGTTCCCATTCTACGCATGATCCCACGTTCCCCCTGCTCAAACTGACTGGACAAGACCATACAAGACACAACACGCAGTGTGCGTGTTGTGTCTTGTCTCTCTTTTTTTTAAAAAAGTTATTACATAAATCTCGAATTTTCCGTTGCGTCTAGTCTTTTTTTAAAAAAATTATAACATATATCTCGGTTTCTGGGAAACCGAGATTAATTTTTTAAAAAAAAAATTATTGATCTTGTCATGTCATGTCATTTATCAATAATTTTTTCAAAACCGAAATCATTTTGATGCCTGCCTTCGAGCGTCTTAGAAAAATGCATGTTGTCTTGTCATTTACAAATAATTGTTTTTTAATATAATCTTGTCAAAGCAACGCATGCTCCTGCCCGATCATTTCATGCCTTTTGCTTTGGTCATTTGCCTAGTCATTTCATACCTCATTTGCCTGGTCATTTCATACATTTTGCTTTGGTCATTTCATGCCTTTGCTTTTCTCATTTTGAAGTAAAACATTGATTATATCACATTACCCTTGTCCTTCAAACAAAAAGAGAGAAACATCACATTATCCCCCTTCTCTTTTTTTTTTTGTCTTGTTTTGAATCTCGATTTTGAAAAAATTGAGATCTATAGATTTTGAAAAATTTGGATCTCGGTTTTGACCAAACTGAGATATTAATTTGGTATTATTGTGTCTTGATTTACAGGAAACCGAGTTATCTCTTCGTACGGACTCACCAGTGTGTCAGACCACTTTACGATTTCTCGGCTTCAGGCAAACCGAGATCTTATAATTTGTAGCATTTGAATAAATAATTTACAACTTATAGCATATTAGGAAATATTTTCTTTGCTTAATGTATATCGGTAAAAAAGCCAATGTTTGACTTTGCTTGGTTAAAAAAATTTACAAATTCCAAAGTTTAACTTGAAATGTAGAATATTTCAAGTAAAATTTAGGAAAGTTCTACTTCTCAAGTGTGCTACAATATTTTTCTAAAATAATCTTTAATTCTTTAATCAATTTTTTAATAAAAAAATATGTATGTATTTAACATTAAAACATCATATATTTATTTTAAAAAATAGTTTAAACTTCTTAAGAAGTAAAATATAAAATAACCAAAATATAGATAAACTTTATAAGAAATTAACTTTTCAATAAGTATGCATCAATGATATTACTTTTCAAGAAGTGTATCAAGAAAACCTTGAAAACTCTCAAATCTTTCTTACAAAACAAAAAAAAATTAAAATAAACTCTTAAATCATTTCTATCGAAAAGAAAGAATGAAAGAAATTTAGAAAAAAAACAAACTCTCAAATCCTTCGTTGGTGCCTTTTACCAAATAAACAAAGAACCTTGGTTCCTTTGAGAAATTTTAAAATTTTGTTGTCCTCAACTGTAATTTCTCTTCTTATGCGGATCTTAATTGCCGTTCCCCTTAAAACAGTTTGACTCGTCAATGTGCACTGGAACCTCAATGGTCAGCCAAAGTGTGGGAGGCTTGGGGAACAAGAAGCTTAATAAAAAAGTATAATGATTTGCTCTTAGCTAAAAAATTTAAAGGTTATTAGGGAGTTAAGTTTAATTCAGAAAATAGAATTTTGTTGACTAAAATTTATTGCAGTTTTATTTTTTGAGTGATTTATAATACTTTTCTAAAATAATCCTTAATATCTTAATCAATTTTCTTAATAAAAAAGTATTTATATAGTTAACATTAAAATATCACATATTTATTTTAAAATATAGCTTAAATATTCTAGGAAGTAAAAAGTAAAACAAGTAAAATATAGATAAACTTCTTGAGAACCTCCTGTTACTTTCTAAGAAGTGTACTAAACGAGCTTTGAAAACTTTTAAATCTTTCTTATAAAACAAAAAAAAAAAATAAACTCAAATCATTTCTATCCAAAAGAAAGTAAGAAATAAAAAAAAAAACTCTTAAATCCTTTCGTCAATACTTTGTACCACATAAATAATTCTTTTATATACATTCAGGGATGGAACTAAGTGTTCCGTTTTAGAGGTGATCGCTCCCCTAATCATCTTATTTATATGTAAAATATGTTATAAAAATCTTAATTTTTGTAAAAAATTATATATTTGTCCCCTTAAAATTTTATGTTTACCCTCCACTTTCAGAAATTTTATATTAGTTACCTTTATTGTTTTGAAGTCTTAAATTCACTTTCAATCAAAACCATACTTATTTTTTAAATTTATCATATAAAAATATAATAACAGATTTTAAAGGTATTAAGAGAATTTTTATATTTACTTTTTGAGAATGACTAGTAATATACTTTTCACTCTCATTCTCTCCCTTTTGTAAAATTCTATTTATTTCTTTAATTATACTCTCAACATATTATAAAGATGTAATTTGATAATGAATAAAAATGAACTTTCAGTTAATTTTATTTTTATATTCAATTAAAAACCAATTAATATAATTTTACCATCTAATAATATTTATCAACTCTATATTTTATATCAAGACATTAACATTTTTTATGTTATTATATTTATTTCATTTTTATTATAATGTATTTTTATTTTTTAAAATATTTAAAATAATAATTTTAATGTATATAACTTTCAGCCCCGTTAGATTTCTTTTCTGGTTCCCATCCTGTACACATACTCTGGTACTCACACCGTTACCCATTTTTTCAGTCTCTTCCGTGCCTCAACTGCTATTTCACTTTTAAGAATTGAAAGAAAAAGGATACATGATGCGATAGAAATAGAATAAAGATCAAGAAGGAAATATAATGTACGAGTACATTTTCCTTTAGTCTTTTTTTTTTTTCTCATATGAAAGCAGTGAAAATGATAGTTAATGACCATATAAGGAGTAAAATTATAATTAAGGACCTCAAAATTTTAAAATTTCATAAAAAGATCAGGATCTTCCAGGAAAAGTAATTTTTACTAGATAAAAGTGCTCTTTCTCACACCATCTCTCCTTTAGTTTTCAATAGTGAACCTTCTCAATTTTCATTGATCATAATATTTCTAATTTGTTTTCTAGATTTTCAATCGAAAATAATAATACTATAATATTTAGTAGTCAACAGAGAGGAAGAGGGAGAAAAGAGGGGGTTTGGTTAAAAAAAATTTTTTTTCCAAGTGAATTGACAATAATTTTATACCTTTATTTGAATATTTTTGTTGTCGAATATTTAGTTCATGAAAAAGAAAATAATTAAAGTCTTAAAAGAGATTCTTTTTTAAGTGAGTTTCAAAATATTTTCAAGTTTCATAATGTTTTTCAACTTACATTTTCACTTTTTAGTAGTAACACAAATGTTTCTCTTCTCTCTCTTACTTCTTTCCTTATTGACTACTAAAATTTAAAACTCTTACAACTAAAAAAAGAAGAAAGGTTTGGTTGAGAATATTTTAACTACTAAAAATTGATAGGTTTACTATTGAAATTTGATAATTTACATTGAAAATATTTTGATCACTGAAAACTAAAATGTTTACTAGAGGAATAGTATAGTGTGAGGCTAAGACTTTTTTATCCGGTTCTCCAAGGACGTTGGTCTCTTTAGGAACTCTAAAATTTTGCTGTCCTTAACTGTAATTTCTCTTCTTATACGGATCTTAACCATCAGTTTTCCTCAGAACAGTTTGACTCCTTGGTGAATGCGGATGACGGAGCGATGTTGGAAGCTGCTCATTGGCCAACCAAAAGTGTAGGTAAACTTGGGGAAGATGCAGCTTAATAATAAACTCTCCAAACTTTCTTCTGAAATAAAAATATGAAAATAAACTCTTAAATGCAAATAAAAAAAAGGAAGAAATAAAAATGAAACAATCAAATCCTTCGTCACTATTTTATACCAAAAATACAATTCCTTCATAAATACTCAGACTCTCTTTTCATTTTATATATTCATATGAAAGCAGTGAAAAATAAGCTAAACAACATAGATTGATTATGTTTTTGAAAAATCTCATAAATTCCTTCTAATTGTTTTCAGTTTGTGAGGAAAGGGAGGAAGAGCAAGAAGGAAATCTCAAGGTAAAACCATTGTGTCCTACTTATTTTGGGTTGATTGAAGTGGCTAAATGGCATAGATGGATTTCTTTTATGAAAAAATTTCATAAGATTGATTCTGTCTCTATGTTTTTAGTTTGTGAAATCTAAAATTGTACCAAAGAGGAAAAATATAAGAAGCAAGAAGGAGGAAAGACAAGAAGACCAAGGAAGAAATCATAAGGTGCATCACAATCTCATTATTTTGAACGTGATGGTTGTTTTGGGTAAACTTGGGGCGATTAAGAACATGTTTGTTTAAGCTTATAAAAAAAGTAATTTTTAGATTATTTAAAAAAATGATTAATTATTTAGGGATTTTTGAAAAAGCAGAAATTATTTTGTGTTTGGTTAGAATAAAGAAAAACACTTTTTAAATTGTTTAGTAAATATGGGAAAAATATGGATTTATATTATAATATTCCTATGGGTCAAATATTGTTATTTTTATAATTTTTAAAATTATTTTGTTGTACCAGGTCTCTTGTATCTTTTTCTCTCTTATATACCGTAATTACTTTTTTTTAGAATCCATCTAGAGTGACTTTTCAAACTAAACAGAAAACTATTTTTTTTCAAATTCTAATTATTTTTAAAAGTTTAAATAAATACCCTTAAAAATTTTAAAAGTAATTTTTTATATGAAAAAAAGTGATTTTTGTATAAAAAAAACTGAAACAAATGGGCTCTAAATTGGCTGAAAAAAGTGGTGAAAAATTGGTTAAACCAACAAAATTGAGTAGTTTCTTGAAACGAAGAACTGGGCAAAACTATTGGGAAACTGTTTCTGTTCTTTGAAGCCGAAGCAATAAGCCAATTATGTGAAGAAGAATTGGATTTATTTACTTATTTTGATTTATTCTAAAAATTAAAAATTGTGTTTGAAATTTGGGTTCACCCCTAATGATTTGGGTATCTAAATAAGAGGTCCATTTATGTTTAATAGATATACTTTTTATTAAAAAAAAAAGGAGGAGGCGATTAAATAAAATTGAACCGCTCGGGATAGTAGACGTAACCACTTCCCACAAACTCACTCGCACACGGTATTTTTGAGATATTGAAAAACAGATAGAGGAGTGTGCAAGCAAATTTTTCTCTCTCGGAGTATTTTTTCTGGTCCTTATATAAGGGACTTCCAACTACTTTATGTAGATTAAGGAAGTTAGTTATCTTCTTAAAATCCTAAAAAAAAAAACCAAACATTATTTTTTTACCCCTATTTAATATAATATTACAATCCACATTAAATATTATATGATGAATTGAGAATATCTCTTTCATCCAAAAAGTCTAATAACAATTTACGAAAAGAAAAAATGATGAGGGTAAAATAAAAAAAATCTTACTAAATATTACAAAGTCCCTTATAAAAAAGATCAAAAGAAGCTTACGAAAGGTCCCTTATAATTAAATAGGACCAGAGGTAGTATATTGTATCTATAGTTAATCAGAGAACAAAGACCATGTGACTTTATTTCTTGGCGTATATCCTTCTCATTTTCCTAGTAAAAGAATATTCTAGATCTGTATATATTTCTTTCATATTTCTCATATTTCATCAAATTAAGTCTTTGTCATGAGCAAACTAAATGGATATATAAGAACTTAATATCTATATCATATTATTAGAATAAATAAGGCAAATGAAGAAAAAATCTTCTACAGAATGGGATATTTTTCTGCTGCGAAGCTTTGCTTTTTGATCAGGTCTGTGTGTGTCAGTGCATTACAGTTTCCTTTTCTCAGCCTTTCTTTGTCTCTGTGCACTGACTCGTTTGTGTATGCTTTTCACTTTTCATTCCCGTGAGTGCATTAAGAATTGGGCAAAATTTCTTTCCCGAATTATTAATATCTTGAGATTCCAATCATCTCGATATAGACAATATCCACCAGGCCCAAAATAAAAAAAAAGACGGTATCCACGCGCACAGACACAAGAATCCATCAGCTAAATTGACGAATCTGCATTTCAATGATATGGTCTGTACACATTAAAATTGTACAGTTTATATTTAATTTAATTTTAGTATTATATTTTTAATATATTTTTATTTTATTATATATAAAATATAAAATAAAAATATTCTGATAACTATCATTATAAAAATAATATTATTATAAAAAAATCAAAATACTAAATTTTAAATTTAGACTGGATTAAAATTAGTTGGTTCCATTCCCCCCCCCCCTCCCCCCCGGGGAGTGGTGATGAGCATTAGGTGTTTGCTTATCACTCTAAATTGACCAGTGCAAACACAACACACAATTTAAGTTTTAGGCAGTGAAAATCTCTCCTAAGTAAGGAGCATTGGTGTTTATCATAATGATGAATACCCAATATAGATTCTGAATTGACCAGTGCAAACGACGACAACACAGTTTAAGGATGGTGATTTAGTGCGCGGCATTAAACCATGCGCCGTATGTATGTACGTGTCGTCAAAAGCAACGTTTTGGCTTTTACTTAACCTGCTTCATGTTTTTTTTTTTGGTTAATTGCTTCATCCGTTAAACGACATGCACACATGTATATACTAAATTGACACGCAAATCGTTCCTCGGGTTGTAAGTGACACGCACTCCGTTTAGCTTTGTTTATTCATCCTTCTCTTTTTGCACACATATAATAAACACACACATATATTTGAACGATCTTTAATATATAATTATAAACATGTTTATATATATATAAGTATGTTTTAAATTTGTCAACGAAACTCTTTTTTAATTTCTAATATCATAATAATAATTAAAAGTTAATTATTAATTTATTTCTAGAAGAAATATAAATTGTTTAAAAAATTAACTTAAGTTGAAAAGATACACTCTTATGATGCATATTGAAACTTCGAAACAGATTTCCTGCAGTTAGTGATTAATTGTAGGGGATGCATCACTGATTTTTATTGAACATTGAACATGCTTTTATAATTAATATTAAAATTGTTATCTTCAATAATTAGACTTTTAGAAAAATCATATTTAAAGATTCAAAATCTAAAAATATATTATGTTAGTCATTTTCGTAAATTTTAATTATATATTAATATTAGATCATTCAAAATTTAATAGCAATTGTATTCTGAAGAAATAGTTTAGATTTTAACGTTTATAACAGATTTTATAACTTTTAGTTTTGAGGGCTACAAGTAATTTTTTCTAATATTTTTTCATTCAAAGATGACACTTGTTAATTTTGAAATATCCAAGAACATACAGATAAAAATGGATTATAATTTTTTTTCTTATAAGTCATTTAACTGTTGGAGATTGTATCCTAAACCAATCATTGTATTATAAATATTGTTCTTCATTATGAAAAAGAAGGTGTTTTTTCTTACTTGTTTGCATGTTTTCTTTATAATAATATCCTTAGATAAATTATTTTATCTTAAATATTTCTAGTCAATCATCTTTGTGAGAACAATGATAAACTAAGACTAGTATGATTTTGATTGATAATTATGTGATAATTATGTATGAAGACACAAATTAAAATCATAAGCTTCTATTAGAGAATAGTTGCTGGATCGACCCGTCATGAGATAGCTACATGGATCAAATCATAAGTATATCATATATAACTGTGTCACTAAGCCCTCAGACCTGAGATCATCATAACTTCCTACATAGGGATCACTATATTTTGGCATAGTCAAAAGTCACATTTAATCGGGAGATCATAAAGGTTATGATTGGGAATAATGGAACTCGTGTGGAGGAAGATGAATGATCAAGATGGAATTTGTCCTTTTAATTAATGGAGAGATATATCTGAGCCCCTTGATGAGTGAGACTGAGAAATGCATGGCCATGCTCGAATGAAAGAGTTTCCATTTGTTCTGTTAGTCTGCTCAAAGATCGAGAAAGTAATAGTCGAGTAACATGAGGATGACATTTCCACGCCTCATACTTGACCTATATATCATGAGACAAAAGGGATGTGATCGGGTTACATAATAGGTTACATTGGATGTTTGTTCTCATATGATTTGGGTAGTCACAATGTCTTGCTAGAGGCCAATTATGACTTGTGGGTCCAATAGTATTATTAGTCCACTGCCAATATGATATGGGCCTACAGGGTTGCATACAAGAATGGGCCAACTTAAGCTAGAATGTCTAGATGTTTAATTTGAGGTGATTGAATTATATATTTGATATATATATATATATATATTAAAATTTAAAATATATATATTGTTCAAATTAATTTAAATGAATTAGTTTTAAATTTAATTCTATATGATAGATTTAAATTTAAACTAAAAATCTAAATTTGATTTATATGATAAATTAAATCTAGATTTGATTCTGGATACATATTAGATAGTTAGTTTAAATTTAATATTTTAGATAGATTTAAATTCAAACTAATTTATTTAATTAATATTTGATTTAGTTTAAATTATTAATTTAAACTAAACAAATACCAAATCATATCTATATATTGATAGAGATTAGGGTACAGAATCAATACAATTTCAAGTCACCCTAAAGAGAGAGCGGCCTTATACTCAGAGAGTGAGGCTGTATGGATGAACAATGAACAACGGCTATACAACGAACAGCATACGGACGTACAGACATTCACAACCAGAAGGTACTTGCATGCCGTTTGAGTTTGACTCACTGTTCTGTGGATATCGGTAGAGGGAGCTGACCAATCGCATTAGTTCCTAGGCTTTAACGAAACGAAAAAGAACACCAAGGGATGCACTAAAGATAAATTCTTTTTCTACATCTCAATCTAAACAACGTTGACGAAATCCATGAGAGGGAATTTCTAGATAGTTTTCCACTGCGTGTATGTTGAAATTCCCAAGAATTTAATTAAGCACTTTGATCTGATCGAGGTAGTGAATATTTAAGCCAAGAATTTATTGACCATCTTAGAAACTATGGAATCATTTCACAATTAACTCCACTAGGAACACCACAGTGGAATGATGTTTCTGAACGGAGGAATCGAACCCTATTAGATATGGTTCGATCTATGATGATTCAAACAGATCTTCTACCATCTTTTTGGGGCTATACATTAGAAATAGCTATGTTCACACTAAACTATGTTCCATCTAAAATGGTTGAAAAGACCTCATATGATATGGACTGGAAAGAAGCCTAATTTGTCCTTTCTCAAGATTTGGGGATGCGAGGCATATGTTATGCAACAAGACTCAGATAAGTTAGCACCTAAATCTATAAAATGCCTTTTTGTGGGGTATGCAACACCTCCTTTATAGGCCCATTTCTCACGTATTTAACCATGCTAAAGTCTATTTATATCATAGTAGGATCTTGAATCACAATAAATACCATAACAAAATTTTTTTCAACTTTGGCACTATTCATTTAATCTAGTTCATTTATTCCAATTAAATTTTGGAATAAATATCAATCAGAGCAATTACTTGGCCAATTTATACAGTAAATTTCGTGAATTTCTACCATTCATATGGTCAATTTTAGAAATTCCAAGTTTCTGGGCTAATTTTGAAAATTCACTATAAATCATACACTCATCAAAATTGAGTGATATTTAGACCACATGAAAGCTATTTCTGTCTAGATTTTAAGCATATATAGCATTCATATTTTATACATCAAAAAGCCCATACTATAGCACATTCATTTGGTAGTGGTCAGAATGACCATTTGTATCCTTATACTTACAATACAAAAATTGTAAGATATTTACATGACCATAATTCATCTTCATATCATGCCACACCTTAGCTAGAACTTAAAGGAATATTAAAATATTGAAGAAACTCATTTATTCTCACATTTACCAATTTATGCAATAGATCAAAACTCATGGCCGATGCCTTATATATCACGTTAATGGCCAAAGTCTTTCTCCTTTCCTTTCTCTTCCTTGGTGGACTTGCCATTGTTGCTACCTATTCATGGTTAATATTTGGGAGGGTGAGATTCAAAGAATCTCAGTAGTTAACACCCAACATGCCATCACATCATCACATTAAACATAAAAATATCAAGATAACACATTTTGCATACCTTAACACACTTTGAATGCATTATCACATTTGTGTCATATGAATTCATAAAAATTTCGGCAGAGTTTCGTTTTGACAAATGGACATCCCGGGGTCTCAATGCCCCTCCAAAAACTCAGCCAATACACATAAATCATCTCAAAACATCATTGCAATCATATGACAAGGCATACAACACATTGAGACAAACATGATAACATAATGCTAGTATGGGAAATTAACTACCTTATGATGCTCCCTTGCTTTCCAAACTTGGTCCACCACTTTTTGAGCTTTCCACAACCTTCTTGAACCTATCGACATCATCATTGAACCAATTTAGCCATTGGTTTTTCGGAATTGCATACCTTATACACTAAAACCCAAATTTTTCACTTTGTTTTCCTTTGCTTTTTCTTTGTACAACATACTTGTTCCTAAGGTTTTGGACCATGGGGAATCCATTTTTGAGGTCAAAATCATGAAATTCCAACTCTAAATACCTCCCCTGTTCTGGCCGAAATTATCTCATAGTGATTAAAAAAATTTTCCTTCAAATCACTTCAAACCTTCCATGGATTCATGCTTCTAGTGTCTAGTCTATGCTTTCCCTTAAGTTTCATGGTCCAAAACTCATTCCTATCCCAAAACCCAATTTGGCTGAAACCCTAAGGTGTAAAGAAAGAAAACTAAACCATAAATCATGCTTTAAAAACCATGGATAGTAAGCTTAGGGTAGTAACATAAAAGCTTACCGATTGGTGTTTCGATTTTGCTTTGACTCCTCTTCCTTTTCTTCCTCTTTTTCTCCTTCCTTTTCTTGCATTTTCTTTCTCTGGTTTGGCTACTGGTTCAGACGTGAAAATGCAGAGGAAAGAAGGTAATTAAATGACTTAATCATGTGGTTACTAATATGGCTAATCATGGTTATTTAGGAAAGTAACCATGATTACTTTTTAGACTCCTTCAAGAAGTTTGTCTTAAAAAATTATTAAATAATTTGGACAATTGGCTGCAGCAAATCACGCATGAGAGAGAGAAAAATGTGTCTAAAAATTGTCCAATTTTCCTGATCCAGATATACCTCAATCCGGATACTTTTTAATCGTACCGACAAAATTGTCTTTACAGTAATTTAACATTTTTGGGATACAGGACTATTCTAATTTTATTTTTATATTCCCATAATTATCTTGTCCCAAATGGTATTTGTGTATGGCCCATATCCAGACCCGATTTCTTTTTAACTATCGGTAGGGCCCACAATTTACTTTATTGGTTTACTATTACTTTTGGACCCTCGGCACTGATTATTTCTTTATTCATGAACATTAACTCTCAGTGCCATATACTATTGGACTTCTCTCGTCGAGAACTTCGTTTTGACAGTAATTTTACATATTTACAAAATTGCCCCTTGACTCGAGGTTAAATTATAATTTCTAAAATTTTTGGGTCATTAAGTGTAATTTTCCCCAAAACTTTTTATTTCTTTCTCCGCGTGCATTTCAATGCTTTTGGGACATGGATGTCCTTTTCATAATTCTTTGGGGACAAAAATATAATTTTCTCATTTTTTCATTCAATTAGGAAAAATGACCTCTTTGTCCTTTTTCATGTAAAACGGTATCTGTTCATTTTTGCAAAATCTCTATATATTTCTACATATTTTAGCTTTCTTGAGATGTTACAGGGTATCCCAAGGAAACTAAAGGATACTACTTCTACAATCCCACTGGGAATAAAATATTTATTGCTTGGACAAGTATCTTTCTAGAAAAAAGAGTTTGTCTCTAAAAGAACCAGTGGGAGTAAGATAAATCTCGAAGAAGTTCGAGATCCACAAAATCGCATTGAGCCAGAGATGGAAGAACGAGAAGACTCATAACAAGTTGATGAGCCTACTCAAGTAACACAATGCCCAATAAGGTCTGATAGAACACGACATCAGCATCAAAGATGTGAATTTCTTTTAACTGATAGTCGTGATGTATTGCTCTTAGATCAAGAAGAGCCAACCACCTATCAAGAGGTCGTAATGGGATCTAACTCTGAAAAATGGCTGCATGCCATGAAGTCTGAGATGCAATTTATGTATGATAATCAAGTATGGACCTTGATTGACCCACATGAAGGTATAAAAACCATTGGGTGCAAATGGGTTTTTAAGAAGAAAACTGATATGGATGGTTAAGTGCTTACCTTCAAAGCATGATTGGTTGCAAAAGGATTCAAGTAAATTCATGGTATAGACTATGATGAAACCTTTTTGCCAGTCGCTATGATTAAGTCAGTCAGGATCTTTCTTGCCATTGTAGCGTACTATGATTACGAGATTTGGCAGATGGACATCAAAATAGCATTCCTTAATGGAAAGCTGCTTGAGGATGTGTACATGACACAACCTGAGGGATTTGTGCATCTAGAAGATTCTGCAAAGGTTTGCAAGTTTTAGAGATTCATTTATGGATTGAAGCAAGCATCTTGTAGTTGGAATCAACGTTTTGATGAAGTAGTCAAAGAGTTTGGATTTACCCAAAATGTTGATGAACCTTGTGTTTACAAGAAGGTTAGTGGGAGCACAGTTGTATTTCTAGTGCTTTATGTTGATGACATCTTACTCATTGGGAATGACATTCCTACCTTGCAGAATGTCAAGACTTGGTTAGGAAAGTGTTTCTCAATGAAGGACTTAGGAGAAGCCATCTATATCCTAGGGATTAGGATCTATAGGGCTAGATCCAAGAGGCTAATCGGCCTAAGTCAGTGCACTTATATAGACAAAGTATTGCATAGGTTCAGTATGCAAGATTCAAAGTGGGGTTAGATGCCTATGTCTTATGGCATCAATCTCAGCAAAGCTCAGTGTCCTTGTTCACAAGATGAGTGAGAACGCATGAACAAGATTCCATATGCTTCGGTAATTGGATCTATTATGTATGCCATGTTGTGCACTCGATCGGATGTCTCATATGCCTTGAGCATGACTAGTTGATATCGATCAGATCCAAGTGAGAATCACTGGACTACTATCAAGGATATCCTGAAGTACTTAAGAAGGACTAAGGATGTATTCTTCGTGTATGGAGGATTGGAAGATGAGCTGGTTGTAAGTGGTTACACAAATGCAAGTTTCTAATCTGACAAAGATGATTCTAGATCGCAATCAGGATTCCTATTCTGTTTGAATAGTCGAGCAGTTAGTTGGAAAAGTTCCAAGCAAAGCACTGTAGCTGATTCTACAACAGAAGCTGAGTACCTAGCAGCATCAGATACAGATAAGGAAGCTGTTTGGATTAAGAAGTTTATCACTAAGCTTGGAGTGGTGCCTACCATCTCAAATCCGATAGATCTATTTTGTGACAACAACGGTGCAATAGCACAGGCCAAAGAGCCTAGGTCACATCAAAGAACTAAACACATACTCAGGCGATATCATCTCATCAGAGAAATCATTGATAGGGGTGATATAAAGATATGCAAAATACCAATTGACGACACTGTTGTTGATTCTTTTTCAAAGTCGCTTGCACAGATAAAGCATGAGTGTCATGTTAGGTCAATGGGTATTAGATATATCAATGATTGGGCCTAGTACAAGTTGGAGTTGTTGGAGATTGTACCATAGGCCAATCATTATATTATGAACATTGTTCTTCATTATGAAAAGAGAAGGTGTTTTTTCTTACATTATTACATTGTTTGCATGTTTTCTTTATAATAATATCCTTGAATAATTATTTTATCCTAAATGTCCCTAGTCAATCATATTTGTGGGAACAATGATGAATTAAGGCTAGTATGATTTTAATTGATAATTATGTGATAATTATGTATGAAGATACAAATCAAAATCATAAGCTCCTATTAGAGAATAGACACTAGATTGACCCGTCATGAGATAGCTACATGGATCAAGTTATAAATATATCTCATATATAACCGTGTCACTAAGCCCTCAGACCTGAGATCATCATGGCTTCCTACATGAGGATCACTATGCTTTGGCATAATCAAAAGCCGCATTTAATTGAGAGATCATAGAGGCTATAATCGAGCATAGTGGAACTCGTGTGGAGGAAGATGAATAATCAAGATGGAATTTTTCCCTCTAATTAATGGAAAGATATATCTGGGCGCCTCGATGAGTGAGACTGAGAAATGCATGGTCGTGTTCGAATGGAAGAGTTTTCATTTGTTCTGTCAGTCTGCTCGGAGATCGAGAAAGTAATGGTCGAGTAACATGAGGATGATGTTTCCATGCCTCATACTTGACCTATATATCATGAGACAAAAGGGATGTGATTAGGATACATGATAGGTTACATTGGATCTCCGATCTTATATGATTTGGGTAGTCACAATGTCTTGCTGGAGGCCAATTGTGACTTGTGGGTCAAATAGTATTATTAGCCCACTGCCAACATGATATGGGCCTACAGGGTCGCACACAAGAATGGGCCAACTCGAGCTAGAATGTCCAGATGTTCAATTTGGGGTGATTGAGTTTTATATATGAGATATATATATATCTTAAAATTTGAAATATATATATTGTTCAAATTAATTTAAATAAATTAGTTTTAAATTTAATTCTGTATGAAAGATTTAAATTTAGACTGAAAATCTAAATTTGATTTATATGATAAATTAAATCTAGATTTGATTCTGGAGAAATATTAGATAGTTAGTTTAAATTTAATCTATTAGATAGATTTGAATTCAAACTAATCTATTTAATTAATAGTTGATTTAGTTTAAATTATTAATTTAAACTACACAAATACCAAATCCTATCTATATATTGATATAGACTAGGGGACATAATCAATACAATTTCGAGTCAACCTAAAGAGAGAGGGGCTGTATACTCAGAGAGTGAGACTATACGGACGAATGATGAACAATGGCTGTATGATGAACAACATACAGACGTACGGACATTCACAACAGAAGGTGCTAGCATGCCGTTCGAATTGGACTCATCGTTTGTGTGGATACCGGTAGAGGGAACTGACTAGTTGCATTAGTTCTTAGGGTTTGATGAAACGAAAAAGAACACCTAGGGATGCACCGAAGATAAATTCTTTTTCTACATCTCAATCTAAATAATGTTGACGGATCCATGGGAGGGAATTTCTTGATAGTTTTCCGTTGTGTGTATGCTGAAATTCCTAACATTAACAATACCAAGATATTTCATGGAATGTGAACTTGGTCTTGAGAGAATTGTGTAAATAATAAATAACAAAGACTAGGTAAGAGATAAAGCACACAAATAGTTTATCACATAAATTATTTTATGTTCAGTTACATTAAACAAATTTAAGGACTTTTTTCTCTTTGAGGGTAAGAAATATAAGGAATTTTATATATGTGGATAGTTATGAAAAGATACATTTGGGGGTGTTCATAAGCATGGTTTCCTAAATGAATCTAGCCTCACTTTGGGCTAGGCTGAAAGAAAAGGCTAGCCAAACAAAAAAAAATGCAGTCAAACTAGGCAAAATTCGGCCCAATCACCATATAGACTAGGTTGGACACTTTGTCCACGTGATGTCTGGGCCAACTTTGGGGGGGTGTATGAGGCTTATCTGGGTAGAGGTCATGTCATTTGGAAGCATTTTGTATGGTGCTTTAGAGATTGGTACTGTCCCTGACACTACATCAATGGAAAATTCAACCTCTCATTCTGGTGGCAATCCTTTAAATTCCTTTAGAAAGACCTCAGGGATTTCTCATAGTATAGGTATTTCCTCAATTCCCTTCTTTACTTCTATATTTAGTGAAAAGAAGACCAAATGTTCTTTACATCCTTTTCCCAAGCATATCTCAGCTTGAGTGGTTGATATGAAATTTAGCTTAGTCTCAGAATATGGAACAATTTCAGGGGTAGGCAAGATCATGGTCTTATTTTACAATCTAAGATGACATTGTTTGTGGATAATTAGTTCATGCCAATAATAATATCGTTATTAGGGGAACATGCATATCAAATCTAATATGGTACAACAATGTTCATACTTGACAATGTAATTTAAGCAAACATTGGAGGTAATGACTTTATTCCTAGTGGGAGTTGACACATGTAAATCATATGGCAAAATAGTTATAATTAAATCCAATCGTGTAACATAATCATAGGATATAAATGAATGACTGACATCTAAATGAAAACAAGGCATGTACAAGATAATCGTTAACTTTAATCATAACTTCAATAAGATCATATGACTGTCAAGCCTTTTGCTGAGAAAGAGCAAAAACACTTCCTTATGCTTGGGTTCTAGATTTGGCCACCTCCATGTTTCATTCTCGGGCAAAGTGTCTAGTTTTATTACATTGGAAACAAGCATTTTATCTAGCTAAGCATGGCTTCCTAACATGAGTCTTTCCACATTGTTCATAAACTGGCACATTTCTCTATGCACTATCCTCATCTCCTGCCTGCCTATTTAAATTTCTCGTTATTATTGTTCCATGGCCTCCTCATTTTCTTACTTGTTTCACTTTCGTTAGCAACTTTCTTAGTATTTGCTAGGGGAGCTGGAATTAAATTTTTGTGGTTCAAGCTGTTCTCAGTGATCCTACTAACCTAACTAGTGTATTAAAGTTTCTGATTTGCATTGGGGCCACTCGCTCTCTGATAGCATGCTTTAAACCTCTTTCTAGCTTTTATGTCCTCCATCTCTCATTGTCGTGTTGTTGGAGATAATTGAAATACCTTAACAACTGAATGAATGTAGCCACATATTCATCTACTAATTGATTCTCAGCTTGTTTGAGTATAATGAATTCAACTTCATTTTCATCTTGGATAAATCGTGGGAAATACTTGTCACAAAATTGCTCCCAGAATTCTGGCCATGTGAGTGGAATATTTTGTGCTTGCAAAATTAGTTCAGTATTACACCACTATCTATTTGCTTCATTTTCTAGCATATATATGGCTAGCAATGCCTTTATTTCAAAGGTACACCTCATACGTCAAAATCTTTTCCAAACTCATAACCCAATCTTCTGCTACTTGTATGCCAAGCTTTCCATCAAAAGGAGGTTGATGTTTTCGGAATTGGGATATAACATATTGTTGCATGGCTAAATCTATCTTAGGCCTACCTACGTGCTCAACATGTGCAACTTGGGGCACCTGTTGTTGATTCTGTCTTAGAGGTAGGTTTTCAGCTCTTGCCTCCTGTGTTTGCCTCTGAGTATTTAAGCCGCTCTAGTCATAGTCTTTCTCGGTATGCTAACTCTCCTATACATTCTTGGAAATTCTCTAGCCATTTATTTTTGAGCTCAACTTTAATTGGCCTCTAGTATTCATTATTCGATAGTGCATTGATCACTACCTTAACCTAGGCTGGCTCAAAATTGTGATAACCCTGTGATTCCACAAAGTCCTTGGCATCTTTCACAGTATCCAGGAATGTCAGAATCTATGACTCCCAGAAATTCTCCTAACTGTCTCTAAATAGCCCGGTCATATCTTGTACACATCATCATGGGGAAGCTCGGGGCCGATGTCTTCCTCTTGTATATTAGATTCCTTACTTTTCATTCTAGCTGCCTGAATATTCCTTTCAATAGTGTAAATTTTTACATAATCTTCCAAGCTAGCAAATTCCCAACCTTTCAATCTTGCTTTAATTGGAGTCCAGAAGTCATCAGTAGGAATTTCATTAATCATCGTATTGATCCATAGCTAGCCCTTGACTTGATAGAAAACACTTGACTTCCACCACTTTGTTTAGGAAGACAATGATCTGGTCAGGGTCTTCATAGTGCTTCTTACATTCCTTAAAACATTTATGTACAATCCTATAGACTATATTCCACGTCAATCGGGCTGTCGTAACTCGTATTTTTCCGAGTTCAGCACTAACCCAGCCTTATAGTGATTTGGTTAGGGTCTTCATAGTGCTTCTCACATTACTTAAAACATTTATGTACAATCCTACAGACTATATTCCATGTCAGTCGGGCCATCGTAACTCGTATTTTCTGAGTTTAGCACTAACCCAGCCTTATAGTCTACTTCCTCTTCAACTTCTATCACTTAGTCCTGGACTGGTATAAATACATAGGCTCTTAACATATCCTCCAAAGTTTGTATGGTCCTTTCAGTTTGACTATCCATATGAGGATAAGCTGTACTAAATCTTAATTTAGTTCTCAAGGCTTGTTGGAAAGATGACCATAAATTAGACGTAAACCTTAGATCCCTATTTGAAACAATACTATTTGGCACACCTTGTAATTGTACTATCTTTTTGATGTGCAATTGTGCCAATTTATCTAATGTATATGTTGACTTGATTGCCAGAAAATGAGTTGACTTTGTCAATCTATCTACAATTCCCATATTGCATCATAACTTGAAGAAGTTTTAGTTAAACCTATTACAAAATCCATGGAGATATTATCTTATTTCCATTCTAGGATTTCGAGAGGTTGCAACATTCTAGATGGTTTCTGGTGCTCAATTTTTATTCTCTGGCACACTAAATATTTGGCCATATACTGAGTAATATCACTTTTCATTCTAAGACACCAAAATAACTTTTTCAAATTATGATACATTTTCATAACACTTAGATGAATAGTATATTTACTTTGATATGCTCCAACCAAAATCCTTTCTCTTAACTCAGCCACTGGAGAAACATAAATTTGTTTTGGAATCTTATCAGACCATCATTAGTTACATTAAATTCTTTCATAACTCCCTGATTTAACTTTCACTTGACTACTTCTAGAAACTTATCCTCTTGCTGGGCCTATTTTAATTCTTCATGAAATTCATTACCAATTTTAATCTCATGCAACATGAGAGATGAATTTAAATCTATGAAATCTTCAATCAACTTAATTTCACATATCGTCATATAGACTATGTGAATGACTTTTCTGCTCAAAGCATCAACCACAACATTTGCTTTTCTTGGATGGTATTTCATTGAATACTCATAATCTTTTAGCAACTACATCCATCGTTGTTGCCTTGCATTTAATTCTTTCTAATCTTTTAAATATCTGAGGCTCATGTGGTCACAACATATCTCTTTGGTAGTACCATAGAGATAATGCCTCCATATCTTTAGGGTATGCACAATAACTGTAAGTTCTAAATCATGGATGAGATATTTTTCTCCATATGGTTTTAATTGTTGAGAAGCATAGGCTACCACTCTTCTTTCTTGCATCAATACACAACCTAATCCATGCATTTTAGTATATGTATAAACCACATAAGGTTTCTGGGGATAGGGTAGGACTAATATAGGGGAAGAAGTAGGAGTAAGTTTTAATTATTGAAAACTTTTTTTGCAATCCTTATCCTATACAAAATGTTTTTCTTTTCTTGTTTACCTTGTAAACAACAAGGCAACTTGAGAAAATTCCTCAGTAAATCTTCTATTATAGCCAACTAAACCCAAAAATCTTTTTATCTGTGATAGTTTTAGGCCTCTTTCATTTTAAGACTGCATCTACTTTATTAGGATCTATTGCGACCTCGTCCTTGGAGTTAATGTGTCTTAAAAACCATACCTTAGTGAGCTAAAACTCATCCTTACTAAGCTTAGCATACATGCTTTTTTCTTTCAAACTATTAGGACAATTCTCAAATGTGCTTCATGCTCCACTAAAGATTTGGAGTATACTAATATATTATCTATAAAAACAATGATGAATCTGTCTAAATATGACCTGAAAATCTGATTCATGTAGTCCATGAAAATTGCAAGTGCATTAGTAAGACCAAATGACATAACTAAAAAACATAATGCTCATATCTTGTTTAAAAAGTAGTCTTAGGAACATCCGTTACTTTTACCCGTAGTTGATAGTACCCAAATCTTAAATCAATTTTGGAAAACACACATGTCTTGACCAATTGGTCTAGTAAATCATCAATTCTAGGCGATGGGCACTTATTCTTTATGGTAACTTTATTCAGTTCTTGGTAATCTATGTAGAGTCTTAAGCTTCCATCTTTCTTTTTCACAAATAATATTGAAGCACCATAGGGAGACACACTTTGTCTGATGAATTCTTTTTCCAGCAATTCCTCAATTTGATTTATGCATATGGGATTAAACTATGCTGTGATCTGTATTTAATTGAATATTCTATCCCAAATAGTCTTCATGTGGGGCCCACATACTTTTCTTTTTTACTTTACCTGCTTTTGTGGAGCGCAAAGTACCTTTATCTTTGTACTTTTTATTTTACTAAACTCGGCTACTTATTTTTCTTCAAACAAATTCTTTTAAACTCATTAAACTATCCCATTGGATCCAGCATGTCATAAGCTCTAGTTTGACTCTAAAAATTGCATATTTATTAAAACACCCCTGGAGGGACTACATTGTCAATTTTCTTTAGGGACTAAACTGCAAATAATTTTTCTTCCAGGGACTAAAGTGAAAATTCGTACTTTATATACCCCTGGCTTGAAAAATGACCTTTTTACCCATTTTTTCTTCCAGATCATGCATTTTAGGCTATTTATCATATTTTCATATCATAATATTATATTTTATACATAATATCCAAAAAATCAGGGATATAACATTTATCTTCCCCTTAAAATAAATTTCATCATTGAAATTTAAAAACACACCTTAATGAAATAGCTTTAGGTATTTCTGCTTCATCTCAGCTTCCATTTCCTAAGTTGTTTTTATTGAAACAAGCCTTTCATAACAAACTTCAGTAGAGGAATTTCTTTGTTTCTCAGCTATTTGACCCGATAAACAATGATCCTTTTGGATATTACATTAAAACATTGGTTAGCTTGTAAGTTAAAGCATTCATATTCTATAACATGCAAAGGGTCTGGTTGATATTTCATAAGTTAGGAAACATGGAAGACATCATGTATCTGGCTCAAATTTGGTGGTAGGGCAAGTGTATAAGCTATAAGTCAAGATTTAGAAAGGATTTCAAAAGGTAAAGTATAGTTAGGACTAAGCTTTTTCATTTTAAGAGATTGATTAACTTTAGTGGTAAGAGATACTTTAAGAGAAACATGATCTCTTACTTTAAATTCTAACGGCTTTCTTCTTTGATTTGAATAACTCATTTGTCTACTTTGAGTTGTTAATAACTTCTTCTTTATCATCTCAATCTGTCTGTAAGTTTGGTCTACTATCTTAGGACCTATCAATTTCCTTTCACTCAATTCTGTCCAACATAAAGGGGACATGCATTTCCTACCATACAGTGTTTCATAAAGAGCCATATGAATACTGGAATGATAACTGTTGTTATACAAAAATTCAACTAATGGAAGATATATATCCCAGTTTTTTTTTTCATTTCTAGCACACAAGCCCTCAGCATATCTTCAAATGTATGAATTGTTCTTTCAGTCTGTTCATCTATCTGTGGGTGATATGCTGTGCTGAAACTCAATTTAATACCTAGGGCTTGTTACAATGACTTCTAAAAGTTAGAAGTAAGCCTAGGATCTCCATCCAAATCTATAATGCTTGGTAGTTCATGCAATCTTACTATCTTTTAAACATATAATTGTGCCAATTTATCTAAGGTATGAGTTGACTTTATAGCTAAGAAGTGTGTTGACTTTGTTAGCCTATCAACTATTACCCAGATTACATCATGTCCTGATAATGTTCTAGGCAATCCTATGATAAAGTCCATGGAGATACTGTCCCATTTCCATTCAAGGATCTCATGAGGTTGTAACATTCTAGTGGGCTTCTAATGTTCAACTTTTACTCTCTTTGACATATCAAGCATTTTGACATATATTAAGTAATATCATTTTTATTTCAGGCCGCCATAACAATTTCTTTAAATCATGATACATTTTTGTAATACCTGGGTGAATAGTATATTTACTCCCATATGCCTCTGCCAGAATCTTCTTCCTTAGCTTAGCTATTGGGAGGACATAAATTCTTTTTTGAAAACATTTCAGACCTTCATCTGTCATATTAAACTCTTGTATTTCTCCTTGACTCAGTTTTCCTTGACTATTTTTACAAATTCATCTTTTCAATAGGCTTGCATTAATTCATTTCATTTACCTGGTCTCATGCATCTGGAAAGATAGATCTAAATCTCTATAATCTTCAAGCATTTTCATTTCATTGACCCTCATATAGGCCACATGAATAGTTTTTCTACTTAATGCATTAGCAACCACATTAGCCTTTCATGGATGATATTTGATAGAATGATCATAATCTTTAAGTAACTCCATCCAATGTCTTTGCCTCATGCTTAATTCTTTCTGTTCTAACAAATATTTGAGGCTCTTGTGATCACAAAATACTTCTACGGTCACACTATAAAGACAATGTCTCTAGATCCTCAGAGCATGTACTATGGCCGCCAAGTCTAAATCATGAGTGAGATAGTTTTCTTCATGAGGTTTTGATTGCCTAGAAACATAAGCTACACCTCTCCTATCCTGCATTAGAACATAACCTAATCCGTGCTTACTTGTATCACGGTAAAGCACAAAGGATTTCCTGGGATCAAGTATAGTTAATATAGTGGGAAAAGCTAACTTGCACTTTAGTTCTTGAAAACTATTTTTGTAATTTTTATCCCACACAAAAGGTTTATCTTTTCTAGTAAGTCTCGTAAGTGGCAATGTAATTTGAACGAGATAGTGTCTCCAAATCCTTAGAACATCTACTATGGCTACCAATTTTAAATCATGAGTGGGATAGTTTTCTTTAGGAGGTTTTAATTGTCTAGAAGTTACTACTTTACCATCCTATATTACAACATAACCAAACCTGTGCTTACTTGCTTCACTATGAAAGCACAAAGGATTTCTTGGGATAAGGTATACTTAATATAGGGGGAGAAGTTAACCCATGTTTTAGTTCTGAAAAACTATTTTCACAATTCTTATCCCACAGAAAAGGTTTATCTTTTATAGTAAGTTTGGAAAGTGGTAATGCAATTCGAGAAAAGTTCTGAATAAAATGTCTTTATTAGCCTTCCAAACTGAGGAAACTTCTTATCTTTGTTGTAGTTTTAGGTCACTCTCGCTTTAGGACTGCATCTACTTTGCTAGGATCTATTGTGACCACATCCTCGAAAATAACATGCTCTAAAAATTGTACTTCTATGAGCCAAAACTCATACTTACTCAGTTTAGCATATAGCTTTTTTGCTTTCAAAATTGTCTAGACAATCTTCAAATGCATTTTATGATCCTTTGAAGATTTGGAGTACACAAATATATTGTCAATAAAGAGCACAACAAATTGATCTAAGTAGGACCCAAAAATTCTATTCATATAGTCCATAAAAATATCTTGTGTATTGGTAAGACCAAATGACATTACTAAAAATTCATAGTACTTATAGTATGTTCTAAAAGCAGTTTTGGAAACATCTTTCACTTTTACCCATTATTGATATACCTTGATCGTAAATCAACTTTTGAAAACATAGTAGCACGTGCCAAATGATCTAACAAGCCATCAAGTCTAGGTAGCTGATATTTGTTCTTTTTCGTTATCTTATTCAATTCTCTGTAGTCAATACAAAGTTTGAGGCTCCCATCATTCTTTTTCACAAACAATATTGGAGCACCCCAAGAAGAAACACTATGTCTGATAGATTCCTTCTTCAGTAGCTCTTCAATTTGTTTCTTAAGCTCCACCATCTCATCTGGAGCCATTTTGTATGGTGCCTTCGAAATAGGAGCTGTTCCTGGTACTACATCAATTGCAAACTCAACCTCTTGTTTTGGTGGTAAACATTGAAATTCTTTTGGGAATACTTGTGGAAATTCTTTTACCACTGGTATCTCTTCAATTCATTCCTTAACTTCTACATTTATTGAAAAGAAAACTAAATATCCCTGGCATCCTTTTCTTAAGCATCTCTCAACTTGAATGGTTGTTATAAAATTTAGCTTAGTCTTAACACACTGAACACTTTCAGGGGTTAGCAGGATCAAGGTTTTATTTTTATAGTCTAGGAGCATATTATTTGTAGAGAGCAAGTTCATCCTATATTATAACATCTATGTCTAGGAAAGACATGCATATTAGGTCCACTGTGGTACAACAATGACTTTACTAAACAATGCAATTTAAATAGACATGAGAGGTAATAGCTTTGTTACCAGTAGGGGTAGAAACATGTAAATCATAGGGTAACACAGTTATCATCAGACCCAACCCCTAGCGTAGTTATAGGATGTAAATAAATGACTAGCACCTGAATGAAATAATGCATGTACAAGATAATCATTTACTTTAATCATACTTTCGATTAGATCAGGTGACTGTTGGGCCTCTTGTTGAGTAAGAGCAAAGACCCTTCCTTGTGCTTGGGGTCTAGAGCTGTAACACCTAGATCTTTAGGCTCATTTACCAAATATTCAATCAAAATTATGTCCATTAAAGTCCATTTGGTAGCTTGAATCACATGAAAATGTCATAATAATTTTTTCCAAAACTTGGTACTATTCATTTGGGAACTTTCATTTTACTGGGGCAAATTTTGGAAAATCATAACTAATTCTAAAAAAATCATATACTATTGATTCAAGTCTCTAAACATAGCTAAAAACATTTTCTACATGAAAAAATGTACTACAACATTGACTGAAGCACTTGATATAGTAAATTTAAAAAATTATTAATATTTAGTTGGTCATTTTTAGAATTTCCTGATTTATGAGCTAATTTTTAAAACTTATATAAAATCATATAGTAATCTAAATTGAGTGCTCTTTAGATTAGATTAAAGCTCTTCCTATGTAGTTTCCATCCATATATAATATTTATATATTAAACATAAGAAGTTCTAAATAGTGATTGATTCACCATATAAGAGTCACCAATACCATTTTCATCTTACAGTTTAGCAAAATGAAAGCCGTATAGTACATGCACGGCCATTTCTTGTCTTCACATTGTACCATAGATTACTTAAGACCTAAACAGACATGATTTCTTGAAGATATAGATTTAACACTGTAAGCATTATTTTACATAAATATTCCAAGCAAAAGACTAATTCATCTTAATTAGAAACTCCTATTTTCCTTTCTCCTCTTGGGGAATCTTGCCATGACTTGGATCTATTCAAGGTTAACACTAGGAAGGAATGATATTCAAAGAATCTTAGTAGTAACTACCTTTCATCAAACATATTATCACATCATAAAAAAGATTATCATAGACACATCAATTGTTCTTTTAAAAACATTTATGAATAAACCTTTAATAGAAAATTTGGCAAAATTTCTCCTTGCATTTTTGACATTTAGGGGTAAAGAAAAACCCCTCAAATAACTCAACCAACAACAATAATTCATCATCAGACATCATTTCAAACAATGGACAAGTCATTATATCAATGGAAATTATATGACAATACATAATTCCAGAATTGATAAGTTAACTACCTTGTAGCTTTCCTTTGTTTCTTACACTTTGAATGCATTTCCTTTGGTCTTCTTTCACTTTCTTGAACCCCATTGTATCTAAAAATAAGGTCATAAGCCATTGATTTCATGAGCTTACTCATAAAGTACACACTTCAACCTTTTATTTTCAAATTGATTTCCTTTGAATTTTTCTTGTATGATACACTTGTTTGTACCTATTTTGGATCCAACGAATTCATTTTTGTGATCAAAATCATGACATTCCTTTCCTATATAAAATCCTAATTTCACTGAAATTAAGGAGAATATTATAGAAAATTATTTACTTCTTAAAACTTGCTCCAACTCATTGAATCATGCGTCTAGTTAACTATTTATGCCTTTTCCATTGTTTATTTGGCCATAGCTCAACTTTCTCTCTCTAACCTAGCTTGGCCAAAATTGTCTATCGGAAAAGGAGGGAAAATACTTTATGAAACAACCTTAAATTACATCAAAATACAAGCTTAGAAGCAATAAAACTCACATTGCCAACTTGAGTTTGAATCTTTGCTTCTTGCTTTACCTTTTCTCTCTTCCTTGTTTTCAATTTTGAGCTCACTTTCTCTCTCTTGCTCTATTTTGGCCAACCAAACTAATTAAGGAAGAGGTGTTTTAAGTGCTTAAGTCCAGGTGGAGAAGAGAGGGATCTAATGTGTGAATAGTAGAGTTAGGTTAATTAACCAACTTTAGGATTAGGTATGGTTAATACAAGTGGAGTAGTTAACCTATACTTTAGTTCATTAAAACTGTTTTCGCAATTCATATCCCACACAAAAAGGTTTATCTTTTTGGGTAAGCTTAGTAAGCAGTAATGCAATTCGAGAAAATCTTAAATTAAATGTCTATAGTAGCCAGCTAAACCAAGGAAACTTCTTATCTTGGTCATGGTGTTGGGTTGCTCCCACTTTAGGAGAGCCTTTACTTTTCTTGGGTCTACTATGACCCTATCCTTGGAGATGACATACCTTAAGAACTATATCTCTGTTAGCCAAAACTCACACTTACTTGTTGAATCAAGTATTTTGATGATTCCAAACCAACCAACCTAAGCTTGGAAAGAAGATATCAAATGTGTACAAAAGATCTCAGATGGAGAAATCAAAGAAAAACCAGCATAAGAGTAGATATAGAAATTATTATTGTGTTTAAATTGAGTAAAAGACTTTGAACTTGCAAAAGAATGTTTCAAAAACGTGACTTTAAGATAAATCATGAAATATTTGAAAAAGACCCACTAATAAATGAACTTTGAAGTGTTAAAATTGATTTGTTGCTTTGAAAATTTGAACTTTGGCATCTGAAATTCGAACTTCGGATTGAAAATATATTAGTCAGAAAAGAGCTTTCTTTGACAGACAAACTTTGATTGCAGAAATTTGAACTTTGAACAAAGTCTGATAAGAGCTCTCTCTAACAGACGAACTTTCAGTTTTGAAAATTTGAATTTCTAGTAAAACAAAAATCATGAAAAATGAAAAATTTGTCTGAGGATATGTCAAAGTTTATCTAAAAGTACAGTTTAAAAAGAGTTCTAAGTTAGTTCTCTGACAGATGAACTTTGATATTGGAAATTCGAACTTTGGAAACATAGCTTACAAGTCTGTTATGATAATCTTTGGCATATGAATTTTAGTATTTAGAAATTTGAACTTTGAATTAAGTCTGATAAGAGCTCTCTCTGACAGACGAACTTTGGCTTTTGAAAATTTGAATTTCGAAAAGAAGAACTATTGTACCTTATTGAGCTACCTACTGATAAACGAATTTTGGCCACCAAAATTTAAACTTCAAAGGAACTGTAGCGATATGGAATAACTGTTCATACTTACCAGAAGTGCTTTAAACTTGAAAATTCATATGTTCCAACATAGAAACATTTTTCAAAAATGAAAATTTAAACTTTGCTTTATAACAGACGAATGTCGAGGTTCAATGTTAAAGTCTTTAACTTTTGGTCTGTGCAAAATTCGTCTATTGACATACCAAAATTCAAACTTTGAGTGTCAGATACATTAAATGCGGTTGGTGAATGAATAGTTTTTCAGAGTAACTGTTGTGTAAACTTTCTAATGGCTAGATCTTGTCTCTAACGTATAGTTAAGACATAAATCTGTAAATAGAACTTCATTTGATGTTGTGAGTAACGATTTTATAGTATATATAGAAACTCTGCTAAATTCTTGAGTCAAAGTCTTCTACTTTCACATACTTCATATTCTGTACTTCAACTTTCATATACACTCTAAATTAGAGAGTTCAATTATTGTAATCAATCTTACCTTCATCTGGAAGAAAGATTTTCTTGTAAGGGGATATCACAAGGGATTTGGGAAGCACTTAGCTAGAGTGCAAAGAGAGAGGTTGTAAGCTCTAAGAACAGAGCATCAAAACTGTACTGAGGCAATTGTAAGAAGCCCACTGAATTCTTGCAGGATAATGGAAAATTTCAAGTGGTAGCTTGAGGATTAGACATAGGTCAAGATAAAGAGACCGAACCAAGATAAACATTTGTGTCTTCTCTTCCCTTATACTGTTTTTACTTTGTTATTCTTTTATGCTCTGTTTTACTGTCACTTTTGATTTTATCACTCTCTTGACTTTTGCAGAAAATTTTAATCTTTCCAATTCACCCTCCCTCTTGAGAAGCCAGCATATCTAACATTGCTCAGTTTAGCATACAACTTCCTTTCTTTTAAAACTGTCAAGATAATTCTCAAATGCATTTCATGCTCCTCTAAAGATTTGGAGTACACTAGTATATCATTAACAAAGACCACAATGAATTGATCTAAGTGGGGCCAAAAAATCCTATTCATGTAGTCCATAAAAATTGTTGGAGAATTCGTCAAACCAAATGGCTTCACTAAAAATTCATAATGCCTGCAGTGAGTTCTAAAAGCAATTTTGGGAACATCTTCAATCTTTACCTGTAATTGATTATAGCCTAATCTTAAGTCAATTTTTGAAAACATATTGGTATTAGCCAGTTGATCTAGCAGGTCATCAATTTTAGGTCATGCATATTTATTCTTTATTGTCACTTTGTTCAGTTCCTTATAATCAATGCAGATTTGGAGGCTCCCATCTTTCTTCTTTACAAATAGTACTGGAGCACCCCATGGAGAGAAGCAAGGTCTAATAAATCCCTTCTCCAATAGCTCTTCTATATTTTTTTAACTCTGCCAGTTTAGTTGGGGCCATATTATATGGTTCCTTTGATATTGGTCTTGACCCTGGCACTAAATCAATGGCAAATTCAACTTCTTACTTTAGTGATAAATCCTTAAAGTCCTTCAATAATACTTCTGGGAACTCTCTTACCACCTGTATCCTTTTAGTCCCCTCATCAACTTCCATATTTACTGAAAAGAAGACTAAGTAGGCTTGACATCCTTTCCCTAAGCATCCCTTAGCTTGAGTGGGTAATATAAAATTTAACTTAGTCTCAATACATGGGATACTATAATGATGAGGTGGGAAAAGGGCTTCATTTTTGCAATCTAGGAGGATGGTGTTTACAGAAAGCCAATTGATGCCTGTAATGACTTTTATATCTGGAAAGGCATGCATATCAATTCTATTGTGATACAACGGTGGTCATACTAGACAATGTAATTTAAGTAAACATGGGATGTGATGGCTTGGTTACTAGTAGATATGAAAACATGCAAATCATATGGTAATACATTAATTATTAGATCCAACCCTTTAGCACATTTATAGGAAATGAATTAATGACTAGTGCCTGAATCAAACAAAGTATGTACAAGATAATCATTTACTTTAATCATACCTTCAATTAGTTTAAGTGATTGTTGGGTCCCTAGCTGAGTAAGAGGGAAGACCCTTGTGCTTAAGGTCTGCTTCGTGCCATCTCCACTTTGCAATCTTTGGAAAATGCCAAGGTTTCCTACATCAAAAGCATACATTTCATCCAGCCAGGCATGGTCTTTTGTTATGTGCCTTTCCATAATGCTCACGCACTAGGATTTCTCTTTGCATATCAATCGACATTGCTCGTCCTTCTTTTCTCCTGCCTCTCCTTCTTCCCTTTCTATTGTTACTATTCTAGGGCTTTTTCCTTTTCCTACTCGATTTTCCTTCTTCAACAACTGTCCTTTTAAAATTTACAGAGCAACAGTTATAAAACTCTTATGGTTCACATCATTCTCTGTTATTCTACTAACTTTTACTAGCTTATTGAACTCTTTGATCCCTATCAGTGCAACCCTTTCTCTTATGGTTGGCTTTAGGCCTTGTTCTAGCTTTTCAGTCTTTCACCTTTCATCATTATGTTGTTGCAGGTAGGTAGAATACTATGCTAGTTGTATGAAGGTAGCTACATATTCTTCTACTGATTGATTCTTATCCTGCCAAAGCATTATAAATTTAGCTTCCTTCTCATCTCCCACTAATTGTGTAAAATACTTACCATAAAATACTCCAAGAATACTTCCCACATCAAAGGTATATTACGGGCTTGTAAGATCAGCTGTGTGATCTGCCACCAGCGATCTAGCTCTTTCTCAATCATGTAAGTAGCTAGCAAAGCTTTCATCTTTAAGGTACAACCCATTAAACTAAATATTTTCCCTAAGCTCAGAATCTAGTCCTTTGTAGTCTTTACATCAAATTTTCCTTCATACAATAGAGGACAATGCTTTTGGAATATTGCTATCATATTTTGCTGATTAGTGAAATCTATCACAGCTTGATTCATTATTGCAACTGGCGGTTCCATTTGTTGCTGTGGCCTTTGGATTGGTTCCTCAATTATATCTTCAAGACATTGCCTTTGAGCTGCTATAATTCTTGATAAATCCATAATGACTCTCTCTTGTTGATCCAGCCTATTCATAATAAGCTGTAATGGATGAACCTATTGTGGGTTAACTTGTTGTGGGTTTCTTCCTTGCTCAGGAGTTGCTTCCCTTGCTTTTCTTATAGTATGAGCCATTTTTATCTTGTGAAAACAATAAATGAGATTAGGAACATATATGAATATTTCTCAGAGATCATACATGTAAATATAGCATTTCATTCTCATAGCTTAGCTGATACATGCTTCATTTACAGTCATATATACATCAATTCTTTCCACTAGTCAAACTATCTATGACTGCACATATGTTACATGAAAAAATTTGTACTTAGTCAAAGTTCTTTACACAAATATATATATATATATATTAAAAAATGATACATCTCAACTAGTACCTAAGATGAACTTGGACTATCTAAAAGATAAGTAGATAATGGATCCTCCTCCGAATCCTTTTTTAGATCATCCTCCAGTCCTTGCACTGGTCTATGCTCCTGTTCCCCCTTGTCGAGTATGCATGTGACTGGAGCTCTACATGATGAATTTCAGTATGCTCTGTATCCTCTATCTCCGGCCTTAGTCTCTCTCAATGTAATAACTACTAGATGCATTCATGTAGGTTCTCTGGCCATTCACACTAAGTTGCTCCTTCACCGGCCTCCAGTAATCATCATCATTTGGTAGTATAGTCATAACTGCTTCTATCTAGGCTAGCTCAAAGAAATGACAGCCCTAAACTCCTAATAATCTCTAAAAGCTTGTATTGCTTCTAGGAGAGTAACAATTGGAGTATCCCAATAACTCTGGTGATTCTTTATAAATAACTTAGTCACAATCTTAGTCACCTCAAAAGCATCAAGATTTGGCATCTCATGAAGCTCAAAGCTCTTTATAGCTGGTTGTTTCCTTTTTATCCTTTTTCTTCTTCTTTTTCTTCTTTTCTCTTGTTCTTAGCCTTTGCTTCATAGTAATAAACTTTAACACACTCGGCAAAGTTCTAGAATTCACTTCCTTCTAGCTTTGCTTTGTTGGCAATCCAGGACTCATCGTTTGATATCTCATTAAGCAGGGTGTCAATCCAAATTTGCTTGGGGTTGTTGTTTCCTTGTTCTTCTAATAACCATTAAACTTGTGATGCCCTATTCATGAAAGTAAACATTCTGTCTGGTCCCTTGGAGTATGCCTTGTACTCCTTAGACTACCTGTGTTTAATCTTGTAAACTATGTACTCGACGTTTGTAGGTCTGTCATTAGGGGTATTATTTGGGCCCATAAAAAATCCATCTCAAAATCCACATGCTTGAACACCTCTACCCCTCTCTCATGTGGTGGCTCCTTTATATCAAAGCTAACCTATATCGGGTCTAAAGCCATAGGCTCTTAGTGAGATGATCTTATCTCATAAGGTATCCTTGTAATACTACCTGATGGCATACTGTTCAAGCCTATGATTTCGTCATCATAATGTCCCACCAGTACTAACTCAAGCTCAATAGGTAAGTCCACAACTGAGCTACTTGTGGATGTAAACATCTGTTCCACAATAAGAACTAGTTAGTTGATTATCTTAAAGGAATAACAATACATAATATATTCATTTTCTCAAAACTTAATATACTCTAATCTAAACTTAATGCTCTGAGAGCCTAAACCTTGCTTTGACACAAAAAATGCAACACCTAGATCTTTAGGCTCATTTCCCATGTATTCAATCACAATTATGTCCATTAAAGTCCATTTGGTAGCTTGAATCACATGAAAATGTCACAATAAATTTTTCCAAAACTTGATACTATTCATTTGGTAAGTTTCATTTTACCAGTCAAAATTTGGAAAATCATAACTAATTCTAAAAAACTGTATACCAGTGATTCAAGTCTATAAAAATAGATAAAAATTTTTCTATGTGGGAAAAATATGTACCAGAGCATTGACTAAACCAATTGGTTTAGTAAATTTCGAAAATTATTATTGTCTATTTGATCATTTTCAGAATTTCCTGATTAATGGGCTAAATTTGAAAAACTATATAAAATTGTAGAGCTGTCCAAATTGAGTGCTCTTTAGACCAAATTAAAGCTTTTTCTATCTAGTTTCCATCCATATATAAGATTCATATATTAAACATAAGATGTTCTAAATAGTGATTGATTCACCATACAAGAGTCAACAATACCATTTACATTTTACAATTTAGTAATATGAAAGCCATATAGTACATGCATGGCCATTTCTTGTCTTCACATTGTACCATACATTACATTAGACCTAAAGAGACATGATTACTTGAAGATACATATTCAACACCATAAGCATTAATTTACATAAATATTCCAAGCAAAAAACCAAAAGAAAACAAATTCATCTTAATTAGCAAACTCCTTCTGGTTTCCTTTCTCCTCTTGGGAAATCTTGTCATAGCTTGGACCTATACAAGGTTAGCATTGGGAAGGAATGAGATTCAAAGAATCTCTGTTGTAATTATCTTTCATGCAAACATATTGTCACATAATGCAAAAGATTATCATAGAAACATCATTTGTTCATTTAAAATCATTTATGTATAAACCTTTTATAACAAATCCAGAAAATTTTCCCCTTTCATTTTTGACATTCTGAGGTAACAAAACCCCTCAAATAACTCAACCAATAGCAATAATTCATCACTAGACATCATTTTAAACAATGGACAAGTCATCACATCAATGGAAATTATATAATAATACATAAGCAAGAATAGGTAAGCTAACTACAATTTCAAACTTTGTACACCTTTTCTTTGGTTTTATTTCACTTTCTTGAACCCTAATGCATTATAAAATAAGGCCATAAGCCATTAATTTCATAACCTTTCTCACAAAGTGCTCACTTAAATCCAAATTTTCAAATTAATTTCCTTTGAATTTTTCTTGTACATTTTTTAGGTCAAAATTATGAAATTCCTTTCCCATATCAAACCTTAATTTGACTAAAATTAACAAAGGAAATTTCTCTTTGGACTAGGTTGTTTATTGAAGTATTTTCCTTCCTCTTCCACCATGAAAATTTCGGCCAAGCTAGGTTAGAGAGAGAAAGTTGAGCTATGACCAAATAAACAAAGGAAAAGGTATAGATAGTTAACTAGACGCATAATTCCATGAGTTGGATCAAGTTTTATGAAGTAAATAATTTTCTCTATAATTTTTCTTAAATTAAGGTTTGATAGAGGAAAGGAATTTCATGATTTTGACCTAAAAAATGGATTTCTTTGGTCTAAAATAGGTAGAAAGAAGTGTGTTGTATAAGAAAAATTCAAAGGAAATCAATTTGGAAATTTTGGGTTTAAGTGAGCACTTTGTGAGCAAGGTCATGAAATCAGTGGTTTATGATCTTATTTTATAATGCAATAGGGTTCAAGAAAGTGAAAGAAGACCAAGGGAAATGTCTTCAAAGTGTGAAAAGCAAAGGAAAGTTACAAGGCAGTTCACTTACCAATTCTTGATTATCTATTGTCATATAATTTCCATTGATATGATGACTTATCCATTGTTTGAAATGATGTCTAGTGATGAATTACTTTTGTTGGCTGAGTTATTTGAGGGGTTTTTTTTTACCCTGGAATGTCTAAAACAAAAGGGGAAATTCTGCTAAATTTTCTATAAAAGGTTTATACATAAATGATTTTAAATGAACAAATGATATTTTTATGATAATCTTTTGTATTATGTGATAAAATGTTTACGTGAAAGGTAGTTACTACTAAGATTATTTGAATCTCATTCCCTCTGAATGCTAATCTTGTATAGGTCGAAATCATGGCAAGATTGCCTGAGTGGAGAAAGGAAAGGAGAAGGAATTTGCTAATTAAGATGAATTTGCTTTCTTTGGTCTTTTGCTTGGAATATTTATGTAAATTATTGCTTATGGTGATGAATCTCTATCTTCAAGTAATCATATCTCTTTAGGTCTTATGTAATGTATGGTATAATGTGAAGACAAGAAATGGCCATGCATGTACTATGTGGCTTTCATTTCGCTAAATTGTAAGATGTAAATGGTATTGGTGACTCTTGTATGGTGAATCAATCATTGTTTGGACCTTCTTATGTTTATTGTAGCAGTTTATATATGGATGAAAACTAGATAAGAAGAGCTTTACTTTGGTCTAAAGAGTAATCAATTTGGATGATTATACAATTTTATATTATTTTTCAAATTTAGCCCTTAAATCAGAAAATTCTGAAAATGACCAAATGAACAGTAATAATTTTCAAAATTTATTCTATCAATTGGTTTAGTCAATGCTCTTGTACATATTGTTTCCATGTAGAAAATGTTTTTAGCTATTTTTATAGATTGGAATCACTAGTATACAATTTTTGTAGAATTATTTATAATTTTCTGAAGTTTTCCTAGTAAAATGGAACTTTACCAAATGAATAGTACCAAGTTTTGGAAAAATTTATTATGATATTTTCATGTGATTCAAGCTACCAAATGGGCTTTAATGGACATAATTATGGTTGAATACATGGGAAATGAGCCTAGAGATCTAAGTGTTATATTTTTAGTATCAGAGCAAGGTTTTGGTTTTCAAAGCATTAAGTTCATATTAGAGTATACTAAGTTTTGAGAAAAGGAATATATTATGTATACAAACAGCTTCGTTGTGGACATACGTACAGCTCCTGAGGTAGTATCGGTGGGATATTATGGTGATAAAAGAGTGGGCTCAAACAGTATGCCGTAAAGTAGTATTATAGGGATACCTTTTGAGATAGGATCTTCTCACTAGGAGCCTATGGCATTAGACCAACTACAAGTTAGCTCTGATATGGAGGAGCCTCCGCATGAGAGAGGGGTAGAGGCATTCGAGGATGTGGATTTTGAGATGGGTTTCTGATAGACCTAGATAATACTCCTGATGACAGACCTGCAGACATTGAGTACATAGTTTACATGGTTATTCACATGTATTTTGAGGAGTACGGGCTTACTCCGAGGGACCATATAGAGTGTTAGCTTTCATGAACAGTATCACAATTTCAGTGGTTATTGGAAGAACAAGGGAACAGCTACCCCGAGCAAATTTGGATTGACACCCTGGTTAATGAGATACCAAATGATTAGTTCTACATTGCCATCAAAATGAAAGCTAGATGGAAGAGAATTCCAAAATATGGTCAAATGTGTTAAAGTTTATTACTAAGAAACAAAGACTAAGAAGAAGCTACAAGAAGAAAAAGGATAAAGGGAAGAAACCATTAGTAGTAAGCTTTGAGCTTCCTGAGATGCTAAATCTTGATGCTTTAGAGGTGGCTAAGATTGTACCTAAGTTGTTTATAGAGAGTCACTGGAGTTATTGGGATACCCTATTCATTTCCTTTTTGGATGGAGTATTGGCTTCTAGATATTATTAGGAGTCTTAGGGCTGCCATTTCTTTGAGCCTCCCTGGATAGATACAATTATCACTATACTGCTAGATAACAATGATTACTGGAGGCCGGTGAAGGAACAATTCAGACATGAATGGCCTAAGAACCTATATGAATGCTTTTGAGAGTTGTTACATCAAGAGAGACTGAGACTGGAGAAGGAGGCTACAAGGCACACTGAAACTTATCGTACAAAGCTCTAGCCACATGTGTACCCGACAGGGGGAATGGGAGCAGGGTCTAGTATAGGGACCTAAGGAAGATCCTGAAAAGGATCTAGAGGAGGATCTAATATTTTCTTATTCTTTAGATAGTCTTAGTTCCTGTTAGGTACTGGTCAGGATGTATCATTTTTTAATATATATATATGTGTGTGTAAAGAACTTTGACTGATTGCAAATTTTTTAGTGTAATATATACCATAGATAGTTTGACTAGTGGAAAGAATATATGTATATATGACTATGAATGAAGCATGTATATAATGAAGTTATGAGAATAAAATGCTATGTTTATGTATATATACATGTGTGATCTCTAAGAATAATTTATATACGTTCCTGATCTCATTTATTTTTTTCATAAGATATAAATGGCTTATACCAGAAGACAAGCAAGGGAAGTACTTCCTAAGCAAGGAAGAGCCCCACAACAAGTTGATCCATAATAGGTTGATCCATTATAGATTATTATAAATAGGCTTGATCAACCATAGAGGGTCATTAATGATTTGCAAAGAATTATAGCAGCTTAGAGGCAACTTCTTGAAGTCAGGATTGAGGAACTAATCCTAAGGCCATAGCGGCAAATGGAACGTTTAGCTGCAGTAGTGAATCAGGCTATGATAGATTTTGGTAATCTGCAAAATGTGATAGCTCGGTTCGGAAAGCACTGTCCTCTATCATATGAAGGAAAATTTGATGTTCACGCTATAGAAGACTAGATTATGAGTTTAGAGAAAATATTCAGGTTAATGGGATATACCTTAGAGATGAAAGCTCTGCTAGCTACTTACATGCTTAAGAAAGACAAATATTGCTGATACGAAACACAAAGCTATCTTAGAGGCTTGTAATATACCTCTGACATGGGAAGTATTCTTAGAGTATTTTTATGATAAGTATTTTCCATAATCAGTGAGTGATAAGAAGGAAACTGATTTATAATGCTTCAAATAGACGAGAATCAATCTGAAGGTGAATATGTAGCTACCTTTATACAGTTGGCATGATATTTCATGTACTTGCAACATCATGATGATGAGAGATAGAAGACTGAGAAGCTAGCATGAGGCCTGAAACCAAGCATAAGGGAAACGGTTGCACTAATGAGGGTTAGAGAGTTCAATAGGCTAGTAAAAAATAATAGAATAACCAAGGATGGTATAAACCACAAGAGTTTTCTAATTGTTGCTCCAATAAATTTTAAAAGGATAGTTGTTAAAGAAGGAGAATTGAGCAGGAAAAGGGAAAAGCCCTAGAACAGTAACAATAGAAGAGAAAGAAGGGAGGTAGGGAAAGAGGAGGATGAGTAATACCAAGAGATATGTAGAGAGAAGTCCCAGTGTGTGAGCAATAAGGAAGGCATATAGTGGAAAGCTATGCTTAGCTGGACAGAATGTACGCTTTTGATGTAAGAAACCTAGGCACTCTGTAAGGGATTAGAGAGTGGAGATGGCATTAACCAGACCTTAAGCACAAGGAAGGGTTTTCACTCTTACTTAAGCCTGACAATCACTTGAACTAATTAAAGGTATGATTAAAGTGAATGATTATCCTGTGCATACCTTGTTTGATTCAGGTGTTAGTCATTCATTCATTTCCTATAAAGTGCTAAGGGGTTAGGTCTATTACCATATGATTATCATGTTTCCACACCCACTGGTAATCAATCCATCACATCCCACATTTGCTTGAATTGCATTACCCAGTATGACTATTGTTGCACCACAACAAATTTGATATACATGCCTTTTCTAGATATAAAAGTCATTTAGCCCGATAATCACCATAACATAAAAGTCATGCCTACTCCCAAAAGTGTCCCATGTATTGAAACTAAGCTAAATTTTATACTGCTTAAATTGAGAGATGCTTAGGGAAAGGATGTCAAGCCTACTTATAGACTTCTTTTCAGTAAATGTGGAAGTTGATGAGGGGATTGAAAAGATACCAGCGGTATAAGAGTTCTCAGAAGTATTTCTAAAAGACTTTAAGGATTTACCACCCGAGCAAAAGGTAGAGTTTGTCAATAATTTAATACTAGGTTGAAGAATAATATCAAAGGCACCACACAGAATGGCTCTACCTAAACTAGCAGAGTTAAAGAAGCAGATAGAAGAGCTACTAGGGAAGGGATTCATTAGACCTAGCATTTCTCTGTGGGGTGCTCCAATACTATTTGTAAAGAAGAAAGATGAGAGCCTCCGACTATGTATTTATTATAGAGAATTGAACAAAGTGACAATAAAAAATAAATACGTATTCTCTAGAATTGATGACCTACTAGAACATCTGGCTAGTGATAATAGTTTTTACAAATTGACTTAAGATCAGGCTATTACTAATTACGGGTAAAGGCAGAATTTTTAGTGATGCCATTTAGTTTGACGAATACTCCAGAATTTTTATGGACTAGATGAATAGGATTTTTGGCCTCACTTAAATTAGTTCATTGTGGTATTTATTGATGATATAGTAGTGTACTCCAAATCTTTAGAGGACCATGAAATGCATTTGAGAATTGTCTTGATAGTTTTAAAAGAAAGAAAGTTGTATGCTAAACTAAACAAGTGTGAATTTTGGCTCACAGGTGAAGTTTTTAGGGCGTGTCATCTCTGAGGATGGGGTTGTGGTAGAGCCAAGCAAAGTAGAGGCTATCCTAAGGTAGGAGCAACCTAAGACCATAACCATGATAAGAAGTTTCCTAGGTTTAGCTAGCTACGACAGACATTTTATTTAAGACTTTTCTCTAATTGCATTGCTACTTACTAAGCTTATACAAAAAGATAAACCTTTTGTGTGGGATATGAATTGCAAAAACAATTTAATGAACTAAAGTACAAGTTCACTACTCCACTTGTATTAATCATACCTAATCCTAAAGAACCCTTTGGGCTTTATATAGATGCAAGTAAGCATATGTTAGGTTGTGTTCTGATGTAGGATGATAGAGTGGTAGCTTATGCTTATAGATAGTTAAAACCACATGAAGAAAACTATCACACTCATGATTTAGAACTTGCGGCCATAGTACATATTCTTAAGATCTTGAGGCATTATTATAGTGGGACTGTAGAAGCATTCTATGACCATAAGAGCCTCAAATATCTAGAAGATAAAAAAAAGTTAAATGCAAAGCAAAGATGCTGGATAAAGTTACTTAAAGATTATGATTATTCTATTAAATATCATCTAGGAAAGGCTAATGTAGTGGTTAATACAATAAGCAGAAGGACTATTGATGTGGCCTATATGATGATTTATAAAATGACAATGCTGGAAGATTATAGAGATATGTGTTATTTCTTCAATTACATTAGACCAAAATTAGCAATGAATTTTTGAAAGATTTTGTGAAAGCCTAACAAAATGGTGAGTTTATAAAAGTAGTTAAAGAAAAGCTAAGTCAACGAGAGATGAAAGAGTTCAATGAATTAACAGATAGATTACTAAGTCAAACTTGTAGCTTACAAACTAGCCCTACCGCCAAGCCTAAGCCAAATACATGATGTATTCCATGTCTCCCAGTTAAAGAAATATAGTCAAACCCTTCACATATTATAGAATATGAATATATTGACTTACAAGATAATCTTTACTTTAATGTATTGCCTAAAAAATTATATATCATTGGGTCAAACAGCTGAGGAACAAAGTCATTCCTTTAGTGAAGGTGGTCTGGAATGACTTATCTTCAAAAGAAACAACTTGGGAGATAGAAGCAGAGATAAGACAAAAATATCCAGCATTATTTTTGTAATGTCTGGCCTCTTCTTTGGGATTGACAACTTGTCCCCGCAGACCAACACAAGCCCTTTCAGTGTGATTTATCCTCACTCACACACCTTCTTTCCAGGAGGTCACCCATCTCAGAATTGATCCAAGTCAAGCACGCTTAACTGAGGAGTTCTTAAAGGATAAGCTACCGAAAAGGTAGGCATACCTTGTTGATATAGGTACTACCTATCAATTCCTTTAAGCTATCCTTAACCGTATACTCCCATACCTATACAGTCTCTAGATCCCTCTTATTCCAGCATGCATTCAATTCATTCATATGCCCCTCCGGCTTAGAAGCCTGCCAGGAGCTACTCCTTGTTCGTGCCTTATCACTTTTTATCTCACACCCCCTTTTTTTGCATTGGCAATGACTCCCCGCCCTCATTAACGCCTGGATGTAACATGCCCACCAGCTTCTGTGTGTTTCGTCCTTGAACCATACCGTACTGAGAGAGGTCGGGCTCTGATACCAATTGTAACGTCCGGTCGCTTCTTTGGGATTGACGACTGTCCCCACAAACCAACACAAGCCCTTTCGGTGTGCTTTGTCCTCATTCACACACCTCCTTCCCAGGAGATCAACCATCCCAGAATTACTCCAAGTCAAGCACGCTTAACTGAGGAGTTCTTAAGGGATAGGCTACTGAAAAGGTAGGTGCACCTTGTTGATATAGATAATACCTATGAATTCCTTTAAGTTATCCTTAACCGTATAGTCCCATACCTATATAGTCTCTAGATCCCTCTCGTTCCAGTATGCATTCAATTCATTCATATGCCCCTCCCACTTAGAAGCCTGCCAGGAGCTACTCTTTATCCATGCCTTATCACTTTTTATCTCACATCCCCCTTTTTTGCACCAGCGATTACTCATCACCTTCATCAGCACTTGGATGTTACAATTTTCATAAGTTATATTTAAAAATTTCGAGGATGAAATTTATTTTAAGGGGATAGAAATATAATATCCTAAATTTTTACTGGATATTAAGCAATATAGAAGATATAACCAGAGGATATTTTAAAATGCATAAAGAATTACAGAAAATGGAGAGACACATAAATAGATTGGAAAGAGTAAAAAGGTTATTTTTCTAGTTTAGAATAGAAAATGATCTCATTTATAGTTTTGTCCCAAGAAATAAGAATTTTATGTAACATGGTCCTCAAAAGAAAGAATTTTATTCAAGTTTGTCCTTGGGAAAAGTTACAAAAATGGACCTGAAAGAAATGAAAATTATAATTTTGCCCCAAGTTAGGGCAATTTTCAAATCTTTGTAAATCATGTCAAAACAGAGCTCTCAACGAGCTGAACTCAATGGAATACAGACTAGAAGTTAATTGAGTTCATATGAATTTATAATTTCAATCTAAGTTCAAAGGTAATTTTTAATCCAAAAAAGAGACTTGTGAACTCCGTAAAAGCATACAAGTGAAGAGAATAGAATGGGGATCCTCATAGATAAATTTAGGGGAAAAAATAATGAATTTAGTCTAAATATAAATTTAGAACATTCCTATACCAATTAAATTACAATTATAGTAAAAGTATTTAATTAGTACGGGTAAATTTTATCGGTAAAGCTTATTTTGGAGTGTTAAAATTTATCAATCAAATTTTGACCAAGATGCCCTTAAAGTGGCTTGACCAAGGCTGAATGTACATGGAGGGAATTTATTTATTTCATTTTAAGTGGATTTTTGCATTAAAAAGTAACCAAGTTGGTTAATTAACCTAACTCTACTATTCACACATTTTTATCTCTCTCTTCCGCACCTTAAGTTAAGCACTTAAAACACCTCTTTCTCCTTTAGTTTGGTAGGCCAAAACAGAAGCAAGAGAGAGAGAGAGAGAGCACAAAATCAAAAACAAGGAAGAGAGAAAAGGTGAAGCAAGAAGCAAAGATTCAAGTTCAAGTTCCCAAGTTGAGTTTTCATGCTTTTAAGGTTGTATTTCCATGTAGTTTAAGGTTGTTTCATGAATTATTTTCCTTCCTCTTCCACCATGAAAATTTTGGCCAAGCTAGGTTAGAGAGAGAAAGTTCAGCTATGGCCAAATGAACAAAGGAAAAGGCATGGATAGTTAACTAGAAGTATGATTCCATGAGTTGGAGCAAGTTTTATGAAGTAAATATTTTTCTATAATTTTCTCCTTAATTTTAGTCAGATTAGGGTTTGATATAGGAAAGGAATTTCATGATTTAAGGAATTTCATGATTTTGTCCTCAAAAATGGATTTCTTTGGTCTAAAATATGTAGAAACAAGTGTGTTGTACAGGAAAAATTAAAAGGAAATCAATTTGGAAATTTAGGGTTCAAGTGAGCACTTTGTGAGTAAGGTCATGAAATTAGTGGCTTATGACCTTATTTCATGATGCTATAGGCTTGAAGAAAGTGAAAGAAGATCAAAGGAAAGGTGTACAAAGTTTGAAAAAAGGAAAGGTAGAAGGTACTTAACTTGCCTATTCTTGCTTATGTATTGTCATATAATTTCTATTGGTGTGATGACTTGTCCAATGTTTAAAATGATTTTTTTAGAATTAGTTACGATTTCTCAAAATTTAGTCAGTAAAATATTACCAAATGAATAGTAAACCACAAATGAAAATGTTCTATTTTAGTTCTTTATGTTATTCAAGCTTCTAAACATACTCAAATGGATTTTAATATGGTCAAATACATGGGAAATAAGGTCCAAATGTAAGGTGTGACATTTTTTGTATTAGGGCATAAGATTCACGCAAAGACAATTTAAATACTAAAATGGAATAATTTATTTAGATATTATTTCTTTAAGTTAACTATTAGGATTTATTATTGTGTATTAAGGACAAGCAATCTATTGTCCTTAAACAATAGTTAGAATTCCTATTATGATAAATGGGTGATTCTCGAGCCAAAAATAGAAAGGTGCAATGAAAATATTGGCTCCAATGATGTACTAGAAGAAAATTTCAATAAACCAAATGCTTATATAGGACCACACCCACCTGAATTTGAACCCATTGCAGTAGATCCACTACAAGTTCTTTTAGTTTTGCTTGCCAAAGTCTAGAAACTAGAAATAGACGTTATAGAAGGTGTGGACTATGAGGTTGGATTTCACCAGTTATGATAATCGAATTAACATTGAAGATAAGGTATGCCGGATTGTTCAAAAGTGCTTTGAGGAAAGTGAGGCATATCTTGAAGGGCTTAAACATGTGCTAGGCTTCTTATATGAAGATGCTAAGGTAAAGGTCTTTCTAGTAAGCAAAGGATTTCATTACCTATAGCCATTATGGATCGACACATTGATTAATGAAATCCCAAATGATTTTTTCTGGACTTCTATAAAGGCTTAACTGGATGGTGTGTAGTTTGGTAGTCTAGATGATATGTGAACCCTTATGGAATCAATCCAAAGAACCTACTTGAAGCGAATGACACTTGGATCATTGTAGCTACAAGGGACACGAAAAGTGAAATATAGAAAAATAGCAAGAAGAAGGGAATAAACAAGACAATAGAAAAGATATGTTGGTCTAAGTGAATTAGAACCCAAGAGAGCCAATCTCTTGAACCCTAGTTCCAGTGACGTTACAAGGATTGACTAATTCCTTGATAAATCATAGTTTCATCATAGGATTCAAAGAACGCAAGAGAAACTCACAAAAGTCTGAAACTTTATTCATCCAATTATGAAAAACATACATGAAAGTTAGCCTTAAATAGGCAAGGTAAAATCTAACCAAATAAGCCTAGAAAACCTAATTAATTTGGGCTCAAGTAATCCTAATAGGATTAGGAGATTTTGGGCTCAAATAACACTCCTGTTGGACCTAGGAAGCTAGTAAAATAATATTCTAACAATAAATGACGAAAATTCAAAGAAAATAATAAAAATAACACCTAAGCCCTTATAAACATATCACCACATTAATGAAATCACATGTTTGGCACATAACATGCTTATTTACAAGATGTGCTATCAAAAATACTACTAATCAACTAATTGGGCTTTATTAATTAACAAAGTTCAGCCCATAATTAATAAAAAAGAAATTAACACTAATTATGCTCAATAATGCTTAAGTCATATGCTATTTTAATGAAGCTCATGATCTTATAATAATCTCCCCTAATGGGCTCATCTTGGGCTTGGATCTGAAACTTGTATTTTGGAGTTGATAATCTCACTTAAGCTTGGACTTTATGTTCAACACTTTGATCAAGTCTTCCAAGTTCTCCATGCTCCTCTCCAAACTTACAAGTCATTCCTAGCCCTTATTCTATCACTAGAAGAATGTATTATAGCTTATTCTATACATAGAGATATTAAGTTGAATGATCAGTTTGTAGAAGCTAATGATCAGGAAATGACTCAAGAAGACTTTGGCCCCATACTTCCTTTTGATAATGCCCACGAGATAAGAAAGATCGTTATGCAATTATTTTGGGATAGTCAGGAGAATTTTGTAGAATCAAGCATCTTGACTTTCTTGGACACAATTAGAGATGTGAAGTAACATATGGAATCTTAGAATTTCTTTTACATGGAGATAGCTTGGATTGATGCAATAATTAATGTATTACTTGACGACGATTACTGGATGCCAATTAAAGTTAGACTCTGAGAGGAAATGCTAGAAACTTTTCAAGAATGTATCAAAGAATTAGCATACTTAGAGGTAATCTGGTTGGATCAGGAGGATCTTGGTGTAAACTTAGAAAATGACCCTAAAGAAGACTTAGAAGAGGACCAAGAAAAGGAGTCCAAGTATGCTCTAGTCACTCATAAATGTTAACAATAGATAAGACTTTGTAAATATGTATAAATGGGTAAAAGTAAAGAACAATGGTGATTGCAAATTTTGAATGTATTATAAGTAGTCATAAGTAGGAAGTAGAATAAAATGATAATGTGATGAGACTATAAGAACTTATGTACAAAGTTTACTTATGTGAACAAAAGTGCTATATTTATGTATTCTCTGAGTGTAATTATTATATTATTATGATTTGATTATGTTATAGATATAAAATGGTTTGCACAAGAAAGCAAACAAGAATAGAAACTCCTAAAAAAAGACAAGCACATCAAGTTGATCCTTTGTACACTATTATGAATTGATTATACCAATAACAAAGGACTATTGAGAATTTACAGTGAACTATAAATGCTCAGAGGTAGCCTCAAGAGGTTAGAATTGAAATTCCACCTCTTAGGTAACATTAGCAGCAGGTACCCTAAGCTGCACTAATGAACTAGGTAACGAGGACAGTAATTGATTTAGCTAACCAGTGGCATGTAATAGCTCAATTTCATACGCATTGTCCTCCCTCATTTAATGGGAAGTTTGATGTGCAAGCTATGGAGGATTGAGTACTAAGCCTAGAGAAGATTTTCATATTAATAGGCTGTGCCTCTGAAATGAAAGCCTTGTTGGCTACATATATGTTTGAGAAAGAGGCAAATAGATGGTGGCAAAACACTGAGTCGATCGTGCTAGCCTAAAATATACCCTTGATATGGGAATTAATTAATTTTGGAACATCTCAGTTAGGGATAAAAAAGAAGTTGAGTTCATTATGCTTTGGCAAGTGGAGGATCAATTAGTAGATGAGTTTATAGCCATATTTATTCAGCTATCCAGGTACTCTACCTATTTACAACAACATAATGATGAGAGGTAGAAAACAGAGAAGCTAGAAAACGGCTTAAAGCCAGCCATCACAGAAAGGGTAGCCCTAATGTGGATTAGAGAATTCAATGCATTGGTTGAAGTTAATAGAATTATAGAAAATAGCTTGAACCATAAAAGTTTTATGTCTGTTACCCTAGTAAGTACCAGAAAAGCTATTGCTAACGAAAGTGAGACAAGTAGAAAAAGCAAAAAGTCATGGAACAATAGTAACAGGAGAGGTAAAAAGAGAGCTAGGAAAGGAGGATGTAATTTGTAGAGAAATGCCCCAATCTGTGAATAGTATGAAAAGACTCGTGGCAAGAGGCCATATCTAGCTAGGCAAAATGTTTTCTTCCGATATGGCAAAGTTGGACACTTCGCTCAAGATTGTAATATGGAGGTGGCTAGATCTAAACTCCAAGTACAAGGAAGGGTCTTTGCTCTTACTGAGCAAGAGGCTCGACAATCACATGATCTGATCGAATGTATGATTAAAGTAAATGATTATATTGTACATGCATTATTTGATTTAGGTACTAGTCATTCAATTATATCTTATAACTGCACTAAAGGGTTGGGTTTAATCATAATTGTTACCTTATGAGTTACATGTTTTTACCCTTACTAGTAACAAAGCCATTATCTCCCATGTCTATTCAAATTGTATTGTCTAGTATAGCCATTGTTGTACTACATTGGACCTAATACGCATGCCTGTCCTAGACATAGATGTTATAATAGGCATGAATTGGCTCTCTACAAATAATAACCTCCTTGATTGTAAAAATAAGATCCTAATCCAGCTAACCCCTGAAATTATTTTGTGTGTTGAGAGTAAGATAAACTTTATATTGACCGCTCAAGCTGTGATATGCTTATGAAAATGATGTCAGGGATATTTAGTTTTCTTTTCAGTTAATGTAGAGGCTAAGGAAGGAATTGATAAGATACTAGTAGTGAGGGAATTTCTAGAAGTTTTTTGAAAGAAGTTTAAATGTTTGCTACCAGAATGAGAGGGTTGAGTTTACAATTGATGTAGTACTAGGAACAACTCATTTCGCACCATACATAATGGCTCCCAATGAGATGGCAGAGTTCAAGAAACAAATTGAAGAGCTACTGGAGAAGGGATTTTTTATAGCTAGTATTTCTTCTTGTGGTGCTCCAGTATTATTTGTGAAAAAGAAGGATGGGAGCCTTAGACTTTGTATTGATTACAGGGAATTGAATGAAGTAACAATAAAGAAGAAATATCGACTACCTAGAATTGATGAACTATTAAATCAGTTGGCAGGTGCCACTATATTCTCAAAAATTGATTTATAATCAAGGTATCATCAATTACGAGTAAAAGTGGAAGATGTTTCCAGTGCTACTTTCAAAACTCATTTTGGACACTATGAATTTTTAGTAATGCCATTTGATCTTACCAATACACCAGCTATTTTTATGGACTACATGAAAAGAAATTTTTCAATCCTACTTAGATCAGTTTGTTATGGCCTTTTTTTATGACATATTAGTGTATTCCAAATCTTTAGAGGATCATGAAATGTATTTGAGGATTATCTTGATAGTTTTGAAAGAAAATAAGCTATATGCTAAACTAGTAAGTATGAGCTATGGCACAAAGAAGTATGATTTTTAGGGTACGTTGTCTCCTAGGACAGGGTCCCAGTAGATCCTAGTAAAGTAAATGTAGTCCTAAAGTAAGAGTGACCTAAAACTATAATAGAGATAAGAAGTTTCCTCGGTTTAGCAAGTTATTATAGGCATTTTATTTAAGATTTTTCTCAAATTGCATTGCCACTTATAAGACTTGTTAGAAAAGATGAATTGTTTGTGTGAGATAAGAATTGTGAAAATAGTTTTCAAGAACTAAAACGCAGGTTAACTTCTCCCTTTATATTGGCTATACCTGATCCCAAGAAACCTTTTGTGCTTTACAGTGATGCAAGTAAGCATGGATTAGGATGTGTTCTAAAGTAGGATGGTAGAGTAGTAGCTTACGCTTCTAGACAATTGAAATCTCATGAAGAAAACGATTCTACTCATGATTTAGAACTAGCGGCCATAGTACATACTCTAAAGAAATAGAGATAAATCTTTATAGTGTGATTGTTGAAGTATTTTGTAACCACAAGAGCCTCAAATATTTATCAGATCGAAAAGAGTTGAGTGTGAGGCAAAGATGCTGGATGGAATTACTTAAAGATTATGAGCATTCTATCAAATACTATCTAGGAAAGGCTAATGTAGTGGTTGATGCACTAAGTAGAAAGGCTATTCATGTGGTCTATATATGATGGAAAATGAAATTAAAATGCTTGAAGATTATAAGGATTTAAATCTATCTCTCTGGATGCATGAGACTAGGATTGACAATGAATTTTAAAAAGAATTAATGCAAGCCCAACAAGAAGATGAATTCATAAAAGTAGTTAGGGAAAAACTGAGCTAAGCAAAAATGCAAGTGTTTGATATGACTGATAATGGTCTGATACATTTTTAGAAAAGAATTTATGTCCCTGCAATAGTCGAGTTATAGGAGAAGATTCTAGCAGAGGCACATATGAGGAAATACGTTATTCATCCAGGTATTACAAAAATGTATCATGATTTAAAGAATTTATTTTGGTGGCTTAGAATGAAAAGTGTCATATCCAATATGTGTCGGAGTGTTTGATATGTCAAAAAGTAAAAGTTGAACATTAGAAGCCTGCTTGAATGTTGCATCCTCTTGAGATCCCTGAATGGAAATGAGACAGTATCTCAATGGATTTTATCATAGGATTACCAAGAATATCATCAGGAGACAAAGCAATGTTGGTAAAAGTTGATAGGCTAACAAAGTCAACACAATTCTTAGCTATGAGATCAGAATATAGCTTGCATAGATTGGCATTGTTATATGTTAAAGAGATAGTAAGATTCCATGGAGTTCCAAGCAGTATAGTTTTAGATAGAAATCCAAGGTTTACTTCTAACATTTGGAGATCATCATAACAAGCCCTAAATACTAAGTTAAGCTTTAGCACATCATATCACACATAAACTAATGGGCAGATTGAGACAACAATTCAATTATTGGAAGATATGCTAAGGGTTTATGTGCTAGAGATGAAAGGAAACTGTGATGTATATTTAGCATTGGCTGAATGTGGATATAACAACAATTATCATTCTAGTCTTCAAATGGCTTCTTATGAAGCATTATGTGGTAGGAAATGTAGGTCTCCTTTATTTTGGATACAATTGAGTGAAAGGAAACAGATAGGTACTATGATAGTAGACCAAACTTTCAGACAGATTGAGATGATAAAGAAGAGATTGTTAACGACTTAAAAATAGGCGAAAGAGTTACTCATATATAAAAAGAAAGCTGTGGAATTTGAAATTGGAGATCATGTTTTACTTAAAGTGTCTCCTACCACTAGAGTTGGTTGTTCTCTTAAACTTAAAATGCTTAGTTCAAAGTACATTAGACCTTTTGAAATCCCTTATAAACCTAGACTTGTAGCTAATAAACTTGCCTTACCACCAAATTTGAGACAAATACACGATATCTTCCATGTTTGTTGACTTAAGAAATGTCAACCAAACTTTTCACGTATTATAGAGTATGAATACATTGGCTTACAAGATAATCTATGTTTTAATGTAATACCCGAAAGGATTATTGATCATCAGATCAAGCAACTGAGGAACAAAGACATTCATCTTGTAAAGGTTGTCTGGAAAGGCTTGTCTCTAGTAGAGGCTACTTGGGAAATGCAAGCTGAGATGAATTTAAGATATCCAGTGCTACTTCATTAAGGTATGTGTTTAAATTTCAAGGACAAAATTTATTTTAAAGGGGAGGGAAATATAATATTCCGGTTTTCTGGATATTATGTGTAAAATATATTGTTATAACATGAAAATATAATAAATAACTTGAAATGCATGATTTGGATGAGAAAAAGGGTAAAAATGTTATTTTTCAAGCCATCGATATGTATAGTAGGAATTTACAATTTTGTCCCTGGAAGAAAAATTATTTGCAGTTTAGTCCCTAAAGAAAATTTGCAATTTAGTCCTATAGAAAATTTGCAATTTAGTCCCTCTAAGGGGTATTTTGGTAAATATGAAATATGATAGTCAAACTAAAGCTTATGAAATAATATGCAATATTGTAGACCTAATGAAATATGTCGGACCCAATGAAATAATATATTGAGTTCAAAGGGAATAATTTAGGAAGAAATTGATCACTAGAAGTGTTAGAAATTATAATTTTAATGTAAAAGGTATTGTAGGCCCCACAATACTGATAAAGTAAAAAAGGAAAAGTTGGTGGGCCACACATAAGATGCTGTTTGGGATAGGAGTTGAGTTATTTACATATTGCAATATACTTTATTTATCATATGGAATAAAATACAAATAATATTAAAATACTATAAAAAGTACCTTTAGCTGTCTAGGTAAAAAGTAACCAATACATGAAATATTTAGAATAAGAAAAACGTGCAGTATTTTGGGCACCTTTCCCCTATATGGTGCCATATTTCATGATTTGAGGATGTTTAAAGAAGATTAAAGATTCAAGTAGAACACTTGGTAGAAATTGCTAAAAAGTGTTAAAAAAAAAATCCCTCTGGTCCCACCACATGACCTCCTTTTACAAGCATAAAAGGAGCAAGGGAGTGCAGCAAAAACTCATAAGAAAGAAGGGCTAGGATGTGAGGTGAAGAGGAAGAAAAGAGAAGAAGAAAGCCAAGCACAAATCAAGATAAGTTTTCTCTTAACTCTTCAAGGTTTCTAGTTCAAGTTTTGAAAAGTTTGGCATGGTTTCTTTGAATATTTTTCTCCTCCTTTCTAAGTCTAAATTTTAGCCAAGGCAAGGGTTGAAGGAGGAAGTGTTTCTTTGAAAGAAAATCAAGAGAAAACATGATAAAGTTCAAAGAAAGTAAGACTTCATGGGTTTTGAGAAAAGTTGCAAAGAAATTATGATTTTGCCTTAAGCTAAGAATTTTGGCCAGCATCCATAAAGGAGTGAGATTTTCATGAAAATAATCCCAAAAAAATGCATTCCTCATGATGGATTTAGCTGAAGACAAGTGTTGGAATCAAAAAAGGTTAAGATAAAGTATATGTAATTTTTAGGGTTTCATGGTACTTTGTGAGGCAAACCCTAGTATCAGTAGTTTAAATGAATGTTTGATGATGTATTTAGGTGTGAGGAAGCCTAAAGAAGTCCTTAAAAGGAGTGAAATGAAGAAGAAAAGCAAAAATTTTTGCTAAGGTAGCAATTTTCTATTTATTGCATTATGTTATCTTGTGATGTTTCATGATAATCTTTGATTTGCCACATTGTTATTTTGATGATTTGTGATTGTTTTGGCTGAAAATAGGTAAGGGTTTTAACTCCAGTACATTTATTTTCTAAGAAAAAACTCTACCGAAATTTTAATAAAATAATATGGCTTAATATGTTTCAGTGTGAATACTTGATGATTTTGTGTCATATTTGATAACATGAAAGTATAAATTGAAGTTGCTACTATAATTCCATGAATTTCACCATTCTAACTTACTATGTTAGGAACAAATCATGGCATGGCTCAAAAGAAGGGCTAAGGAAAAGAAGAGGAAATTGATGACTAAGCTAGAGCTTTTAGCCATGATATTTTATTTTGAGCTTTTATACAAAATTATATGTGTTCTTTTAAATTTGTATCTTAAGGTTATTATGTCCCTTTAGGTTTTAGATGATGTTTGGAATAGATTTGGAATAAGAAATAACGATGTAATTATGTTATGGAATTTATAGCGATGTAATTATGTTATGGAATTTATTTTGCTAAGCTATGATGCAAAATGTTCAGTTTGACACCCTGATAGTAAAGCAGCCACTGCTTAGACAAAATAGAGTGTGATGTATGAGTACACAGAATAGGCTTTCTAATGGACTAAAGAGCACCTAAATTGGATAAGTATGTGATTTATTGTGAATTTTTAAAGTTGATGCCATAAAGCTGAAAAACAAAGGAATGACCAAATGAAAAATAGTATTCGTGAAATTTACTGTATGAAATGGAACGTTCAAAGCTATTAGGTGCTGGTTACCTAAGAGAGGGGGTGAATTGGGTAATGCAAAATTTTTGCCCTTCTTGAATCACAACCTAATTTCACTAGATGTGCAGTAGAACAGGGATGAACAAAGTATGAAGAGGTTGCATGGAATGAACAAATGAAGGCCAAGACATAAGAATTTATATTGGTTTGGCCCAAACCACTTAACCTATATCCAGCCCTCAAGCCACCACTTAAGATTTCCTATTATATCCTGTAGGCTTGATCTGGACACTTGTGAAGCATCAGTACATCCTACAAGTTTTAGTAGGCACTTGTTAAGCCACTCTCCCAACACCCTTATAAGATATGTATTACTCTTAGTATTATCTCCATACTAAGATTCTACCCAGAAAATAGTAGGAAAGAATGAATACATAATTGAAACTCTCTTTTAAAGTAGATGATATATTGAAAGCTCACTCTATTGAGGTGAGCTTATCTAAGAATGCTGATGCAAAAAGATTTTATATATTGGAACAATATTTTGGCATAACTCACTTAAGGTTGTTACCCATAAATTTAAATGAGGTTCTATTTATAGATTTGTGGCTTAACCAGATGTTAGACACAAGATCTATCTGTTAAACACAAGCTCTAGCTGTTACTCTGCAAAAAGAGCCGTTTACCAACGACATTAAATGTGTCTATCTTTTCAAAATTTGAATTTCAGAGCTCAATAAATGAATTTTGTACAGTCAGCATAGTTATGTGTTTAATGTTGTACTTTAGAAATTCATTTAACACAAAGTGAAATTCAAATTTTGAGTTTTCCAAAGTTAATTTATGTTAGTTCATGTGAATTTTCATACTGGAAGTGCATCTATTGAAGTTTGAATAGTTGTTTCAAGTTTTCACAATGCACTCGAAATTCAAATTTCAGAAGCTAAAATTCATCTATCAGAGGCACGTTTAACATGATACAAAAGTTCTCTCTTTGAAATTTGACTGTTGAATTGCAAAGTTAGTTTGTCAGAGGCATGCTCTAATGAGACTCACTAGTTCTCATTTTGAAATTAATACTTTGAAGTCCAAAATTCATTTGTCAGAGGTAGTGACACTGAACTCATTTTGAGCTTCACCAACATTCGAATTTTGGCTAAGCTTCATGTGAATTTTGCATACTTTCACAAACAATGCTTGGCCTAAAATTCAAATTTCAGAACTAAAATTTTTTTGTCAGAGATAAAACCTCGGTATATTTGAATTTCACTAAGCAAAGTTTGAATTTTGCACAAAATGCACATAAGTCAGTAACCAAATTCATCTGTTAGCCAATATTTTTCAATTCTAACATATGTTAACATTATATTTATTTAATCTAACTCGTTTAAAACATATGGTAACAAGATTAAATAAATTTCAAAGGTTAAAACCACAAGACCTAAGTGAAAACAAAATATACCTAATAGCTAGGTTTTCAAATGTTGAGCTCTACTTTCACTTAGTCATTCTCTTCTTAGCATGCTCCCTTTTGATCTTTAATTCTTGGAGCATCCTACCTCTTCTTTTCACTGAAGTGAGACATGATGTTGATTGTTATTTTTTTTATTTCAATGCTCACTCTTCCTACTTGAACCATCCTACATTTAATATATTATACTTACAAACCAAGTACTTGGTTCAATTTATATATTCAACTTGTGTTATACAATACAAGAGCACAATAGATATATTGATACATAGCATGATATATGCATTAAGTACATGCTTATGCATATTTTACTTCTTCAAGGAACATTGTATATCTTAGACACATGATTCATTGGTTACTTGTTACCTTACATTTATCATTATCAAAACTTATATCATATTAAACCTAACAAAAGCTTTGTTTCATTTTTTCCCATGTAGATAAGATTTTAAGCTATTTTTAGAGATTTGAATCACTCTTATATGATTTTTTTAGAATTAGTTATGATTTTTCAAAATTTAGTCAATAAAATGGTATTACCAAATGAACAATGCCATTGAAAATGAAAATTTTCTATTTTAGTCAATTGCAAATTTTCTTCAAGGACTAACTTGTAAATAATTTTTCTTTTGGGGAGTAAATTGCAAATTCATACTTTAGATACCCCTGGCTTAAAAATGACTTTTTTACTCTTTTTCTTATATAGATCATGTATTTCAAGCTATTTACCATATTTTCATATTATAACATCATATTTTATGCATAATATCTAGAAAATTGGGGATATTATGGGAAGACTCATGGTGGGAGGCCATGTTTAGCCAGGCAAAATGTTTTCTGTTGATATGGCAAGGCTGGACACTTGACTCAAGATCTCAATGTAGAGGTGACTAGATCCAGACTCCATCCACAAGGAAAGGTCTTTGCTTTTACTCAATAAGAGGCTCGACAGTCACCTGATCTGATTGAATATATGATTAAAGTAAATGGTTATCTTGTATATGTATTATTTGATTCGAGTGCTAGCCATTTAGTTATATCCTATGACTATGCTAAAAGGTTGGGCTTGATCTTTACTGTGTTACCCTATGATTTACATGTTTCCACACCTGCTAGTAACAAAGCCAATACCTCCCATGTTTTCCTAAACTGTATTGTCCAATATGAAGATTGTTGTGCCACATTGGATTTGATTTATATTCCTTTCCCATACATAGATATCATTATTGGCATGCATTGACTCTTTACAAATAATATCCTCCTAGATTGTAAGAATATGATCTTAATCTTGCCAACCCCTAAAAGTGTTCAATGTACTGAGACTAAGTTAAACTTTATATCGACCACTGAAACTGAGAGAAACTTGGGAAATGGATGTTAGGGATTTTTAGTTTTCTTTTTAGTAAATGTAGAAGTTGAAGAGGGGATTGAGAAGATATCGGTGGTAAGGGAATTTTCAGAAGTGTTCCCAAAGGAATTTAAAAGTTTGCCACTAGAACGATAGGTTGAATTTACCATTGATATAGTACCAGGAACAACTCTAATTTCTAAGGCACCATATAGAATGGATCCAAATGAGATGGTGGAGCTTTATAAACAAATTGAAGAGCTACTGGAAAAAGGATTTATTATACCTAGTGTTTCTCCTTCAAGTGCTCTGGCACTATTTGTCAGAACGAAAAATGGGAGCCTTAGACTATGTTTTGATTACATAGAATTAAGTAAGGTAAAAATAAAGAACAAATATCGGCTACCTAGAATTGATGACCTATTAGATAAGTTGGCAGGTGCCACTATTTTTTCAAAAATTTATTTACGATTAGGGTATAATAACTATGTGTAAAATTGGAAAATGCTCCCAAGATAGCTTTTAGAATTCGTTTTTGTCACTCTGAGTTTTTAGTAATGTCATTTCTTCTTACCAATACAAGCTTAAAGTAGGAGCAACCTAAAACTATAACAGAAATAAGAAGTTTCCTTCATTTAACAAGCCATTACTAGCATTTTATTCAATACTTTTCTTGAATTTCATTGTTGCTAACGAGGCTTACCAGAAGAGATAAACCTTTTGTGTAGGATAAGAATTGCGAAAATAGTTTTCAAGAACTAAAGTGCACGTTAACTTCTCCCCATGTATTGACTATACCTAATCCCAATAAACTTTTTGTGCTTTGTAGTGACGCAAGAAAGCACGAGTTAGGTTATGTTTTAATGCAGGATGGTAGAGTAGTGGCTTACACTTCTAGAAAATTAAAACCTCATGAAGAAAATTATCCCACTCATGATTCAGTACTTGTAGCCATAGCATATGCTCTAAAGATCTGGAGATACTAACTCTACAGTGCGACTGTAGAAGTCTTTTGTGACCACATGAGTCTTAAATATTTATCGGATCAAAAAGAATTAAATGCAAGGCAAAGATGCTAGATGGAGTTACTTAAAGATTATGATCATTCTATCAAATACTATCTCGGAAAGGCTAATGTAGTAGTTGATACATTAAATAAAAAAACTATCCATGGCCTACATGGTGATAAATGAAATAAAATTGCTTAAATATTATAGAGATTTATATATATTTCTTCAGATGCATGAGTCCAAGTTTGTATGGGCAGTTAAGGAAAAACTAAGTCAAGGAGAAATACAAGAGTTTAATGTGATAGATGATGGTCTAGTGAGATTCTAGAAAATAATTTATGCCCTTCTAGCTATTGAATTAAGAGAAAAAGTTTTGCCAGAAGCATGTTAGAGTAAATACACTATTCATCTATGTGTTATAAAAAATAATCATGATTAAGAGAAATTATTTTGGTAGCTGGAATCAAAAGTGATATTACTCAATATATGTGAAAGTCTAATATGTCAAAGAGTAAAAGTTGAATATCAGAAGCATGTTAGAATGTTGCAACCTCTCGAGATCCTTGAATAGAAATATGATAGTATCTCAATGAATTTTATCGTGGGATTACCTAGAACATCATCAAGGCATGATGCATCTAGGTAATAGTTGAAAGGCTAATGAAGTCAATAAGCTTCTTAGCCATAAGTTCAACATCAACCTTGGATAAATTGGCAGTGTTCTATGTTAAAGCGATAGTAAGATTGCATGGAGTGCCAAGTAATATAGTTTTGGATAAAGATCTAGGAGGTCATTGCACCAAGCCCTAGGTACTAAATTATGTTTCTACATAGCATATCATCCATAGACTGATGGGCAAACAAAAAGAACAATTCAAACATTAGAAGATATACTGAGGGCTTGTGTGTTGGAATTGAAAGGAAACTGGGAAGTGTATTTGCCATTAGTTGAATTTGCTTATAACAATAGTTATCATTCCAATATTCAGATGGTTGCTTATGAAGCATCATTATGTGGTAGGAAATGCAAGTCCCCTTTATGTTGGACAGAATTGAGTGAAAGGAAACTAATAGGTCCTGAAAAAGTAGACCAAACTTCTAGACAGATTGAAATGATAAAGAAGTTGTTAACGGCACAAAGTAGACAATAGACTATTTTGATCAAAGAAGAAAGCCATTATAATTTAAAGTTAGAGATCATGTTTTTCTTAGAGTATTTCATACAATTGGAGTTAGTTGATCTCTTAAAATGAAAAAGTTTAGTCACAAGTACATTGGACCTTTCGACATGATTTCCAAAATAAGTGTTGTAGCTTATAAGTTTTCCCTACCACAAAATTTGAGCTAGATACATGATATCTTCAATGTTTCCCAACTTAATAAATACTAGATAGATCCCTCGTATGTTATAGAATATGAATGCATTGACTTACATGATAATCTATGCTTTAATGTAATACCCGAAAAGATAATTGATTATTGAATCAAGTAACTAAGGAACAAAGACATTCCTCTAGAGAAGGATGCCTGGAAAGGTTTGTCTCCAATAGAGGCAACTTTGAAAATGGAAGCTGAGATGAAACAGAAATATCAAAAATTATTTAAGGTATGTCTTCAAATTTTGAGGACGAAATTTATTTTAGAAGTAAAGGAAATGTAATGCCTTCGATTTTCTGGATATTATAAAATGGATGGAAATGTGAAAAGATAGTAAGTAGTGCAAATTTTGAATGAAAGAAAGGGAAAAAGTGGTGGTTTTATATGCCAAGTTCTATAGTAGAATAAATTGCTATTTAGTCCCTAAAAATATTTGCACATTAATCCCTATGAAAAATGTATCTACAATTTAGTCCCTCTTAGAGCAAATTTTGAAAAATGTAATATTGGTGTAAAAAATGATCCTCTTGACATCTTAAACCCAATAGGATGGTATATCAAATCTAGTTTGGAGAGAAATAGACTATTGAATATAGTGAAATAAATTGTACAAAGAAAAAGGTACTATAGACCCACAAATACAAATAAAGTAAAATGAAAAGTATGTGGGCCCCACTTAAAGACTGTTTGGAATATGATATTAAATTAAGTACAAATTCCAACATAGTTTAATCTTGTGTGCATAAAATAATAAAATGTTACAAAAGTAACTTTAATTGTCCAGTCATAAAGTAACCAATACAGAATATCTAGCTAGAAAAATATGCAGTATTTTTTACAATTTCTCTTTCCTTTTTGGTGTGAATTTCAGCATGTGATGGAGGGGAATATTTTATTATTACTCATGAATTATGTTGAAGCTTGTTGAAGGACACTTAGCATAAGCTTGTGAAATTGGTTTCTCTATTTATTTCCACTTTTTGGCTGACTTAGAGAACCAAGAAAAGAGAGAGAGAGAGCTGCATAAACCCTCTAAGAAGGAAGGGGAAACCATGGAGGAGGAGGAGGAAAAGGATGAAAGAGATTCAAGCTTTCAAAATGTATGTTTCTCCTCTTGGTTCTCTAGGGTTTCTAGTTCCAGTTCAAGGGATTTAAGCTAGGGTAATTGAGTTTTCTTCCTCTTCTCTCTAAGGATGATTTTGGGCAAAACATAAGGAAAGAGAAAGGAACAAGATTTCATGCATTAAAGCTGTGAACAATACAACAAAAAGGGGAATAGATGGCATTTTTTTTCAAAGTTTATTGGCATTTATAAAACTCCATCTAATCCAACGCTGATAAAAGTAGGACATATACTTTGGCATTTAGGAAATGCCAACTAATGCCTAAATTTACATCATATTTATTTGATAAATGCCATGGAAAGTCTACTAAAACATGGCATTTGTCTCTGAAACGCCATTGTTGATGATATCAATATAGATGGCGTTTACCTCATAAACACCATCTACTATTTGTAAAAGATGGCATTTAATTGTTAAACACCATCTTTTGTGACATAAGAATAGATGGTGTTTACCTGATAAATCTCATCTATTGTGTGTAAAAGATGGCGTTTAACAATTAAATGCCATGTTTGATGACATTAGTATGGATGGCGTTTAGTGGTAAATGCCATGTAATGTTAGTAAAAGATGACGTTTAATTGTTAAACACCAACTATATTCAATTTTTTTGAAATTTTCATTTAATTTGTTTTGTTTCCTCTGCCTGCAGAGAGTATCTCTACAAATTGAATGATTGTAAAGGGGCTAAAGCTTGTCTAGAAGTGAAATCAGCCCAAGCTTTTCAGATAAAATTCTAACAAAGTCCCCCAATTGGGAAAGATTCAACAAACACTTCGATGATAATATTTTTTCAAGAAAAAATGCAAAAGCTATTCAAAACTGCCACTTTCAAGGTGTAAAAGCAAACCTTGCAGAGAAAACTACTCTGATTCCATTATATTTGGTTCTATTTTGTACAAGCAACATAATCCATGGAAGATTCCATCTTTATCATTATTTGTGAAACCATGAACAAGAACATGCAAGGAATGGACCTAGAAAATAGAAAATAACCTGCAAGTTGATCACTTAGGGGTGAATATTGTAGCTAAACCTTGATCCACAGTTATTTGAAGTTGATCATATGCCATCAAACCCATCTTGTCACATTTGTGTGTTCCTTTGCCCCTTGTCAGAACCTCCCCATCAACATGTATGATCCCTTCCTTATCAAACTTTGTGACATGTGAGCCCGGTTCCAAGATAAGAGCTTTCACCTGTTCGTTATTACAAAATACAAAATTTGTCAAAATTTTCTTATGCAGACATTCTTAAGGCAGAGAGAGAGACTTTTAGGGCTTGTTGTGATCGATAAGAAAGTCATGTTAATACTTCTTTATATACTAAAATCGTACTGATGAACTCACCTTAAGGTACATGACATATGGCGATTTCACATGACTTCCACTGCTTAACTCTGACATCAATGACAACAAAGCTAATTTTGTATAGTTCTTGACAAGGATCAAGTCCAGGCAACCATTTGATAACAACATTTGTAAAAAGTAAAATAACATATTATTATCATGAATTATAATTGAAAGTATCCCACATAAAGAGAAAATTAACAATTTTTGTTTTTATTTTACTCCCTCCAGCTGAATTTGCTAAGAATATGGGATTTACAAAGACATTTTCATCATATGCAGACATAAAATTGTTACACTTGTTGAAGGACAAAACTTACCCTCTATTTGGTTTGAGAGTATGATAGAAAATATTTAAACAACTGCATAAACTCTAATTCAGCCTAAACTTCATCAATTTTCTTTGCTATTGTCATGCTCATTCCAATTCTTACTGCTCTAAAAAGCTTAATTTTCACTAGTTATAATCAAGCAAGTCAATATAAGAATATCACTCCTTGTATAATAGCCTTCAATCTAACACTAAATACACATTATTCCAACTAATGCTTCTAAAGAAGCTAATCTAAATTTCTTGAAACACATAAAACTACCTTTGCATCAGGAGCTGCCAAGGCATCTTCAACACCCCAAGGAACATTATGGTTCATGGTCGTTGTCTTTGTCTATAAATTTTGCAATATAACTCATGGGCTCCCTAAAAGCTTCAAACCTAGGTGTAGGTACAAATGAAATGCAAAAAGTATGGCCTCCTATAACAGGAAAGAGTAATTAATTAAATGTCTAATGAGGGTAGAGGTCAAACTCAAAACTTGAACCTGAAGAAATAATAAAACAATAATGAGAACTACAATTGTTATTCAAACACATGAGCTATCAAGTAGATGAAGTTCTTTATATTTGTAGAATATAACTATTATGTCGGTATGGCAAATTCTGCAAACACGTATGAAAATAAAGCTACTAATCAGCATGATAATAGAAATATGAGGTGTCAGGAAAAAATGATAACGAAAGAGGTCACATATACAATACTGTTGTGAGTACTAATTAAGATTTATTATGTATAGTAAGCATTCAATTGTATTGGCAACATCATCTATATCCAAATATACATATAAGAATGTGCAAGCAATCCTTAGATTTAGACACAAAGTATATTAGTGACAATGAGATCCATCATATAACATAGGCATTAAAGCTCTAAAGGAAAACTTATAAACAGATTTAATAGTGTTGTTCTCATAAGGAAAAGATATATTATTTATGAACTACTATGCCTGTGCAACTAGAAAATGTTAGATAAGCTGGCTTCGCAAGAGGGGGTGTGAATTGGGAAGCTTAAAATTTTGTCTGCAAAACATCAAGAAAGTGAAGAAAGCAAAGGGTGATGGTAAAACAGAGTATAAATGAATAAATAGTAAAAGTAGTAGCAGGGAAGAAAAGACTCAGATATTTATCCTGATTCGGTCTCTCAACTTGACCTACGTCCAGTCCTCAAGTCACCACTTGAGATTTTCCACTATCCTGCAAGAATTCAGTGTGCTTCTTGCAAATGCCACAGTATAGCGTTGATGTTCTATTTCTATGGCTCACACTTTCTCTCTTTGCACTCTTACTCGGTGCTTCCCCAATCCCTTGTGATATCCCCTCACAAGAAAATCTTTCTTTCAGATGAAGATAAGATTGTTTACAATAAATAAACTCTCAATCAGAGTGTATATGAAAGTTCAGGTACAAAGAATGAAGTATGTGAGAGTAAGAGCCTATGAGTAGATGATTTGGCAGAGTTTCAGTATATACAAAGTTAAAATCATTACCCACAACTTCAAATGAAGTTTTATTTATAGATTTCTGTCCCAACTACATGTTAGAGACAAGATCTAGCTGTTAGAGATATTATCCAACGGTTACTTTGAGAAACTATCCATTTACCAACCGTGTTTAATGTTTCTGACACTCAAAGTTTGAATTTCAGTTGGTCAACATACAAATTTCACAGAAATCGAAAGCTACAACCTTTAACGTTGAACTCCCAAAGTTCGTTTGTTAAGAAGCAAAATTCAAATTTTCATCTTTAGAAAATGATTCTATGTTGGAACATACGAATTTTCATGTTGAAAGTCTTTCTGTTAAGTGTGAATAGTAATTTCATTTTGCTACAGTGCCTTCGAAATTCAAAATTTGAAACCCAAAATTCATCTGTCAGTAGCTGGTTTAATAAGGCATAGTAGTCCATCTTATTCAAAATTCAAATTTTCAAAGGGCAAAATTTGTTTGTCAGATAGACCTCTTTTCAGACTTACTTCAAAGTTCGAATTTATGAGTACTGTCATTCGTATGTCAACATATCATTATAGCATATTCATAAGCTTTGTTTCTGAAATTTGAATTTTCATGTTTAAAGTTCGTCTGTTAGTGAGCAATTTTGAAGCCCTACCCAAACTTGGTTTCAGATGAACTTTGACACATTCTCAGACGAATTTTTCAATTTTCATAAGTTGCATTTTATATGAAATTTGAATCTTCAAAAGCCAATATTCGTCTGTCAGAGAAAGCTCTTTTCAGACAATTATGAAAATTTGAATTTCTCAAGTCAAAATTCGTCTGTCAGAGAAGCCTCTTTTCAGACTTGTTCATTTTCAATACGAAATTCGAATTTCCAAAGCCATAGTTTGAATTTTCAAAAACAGCAGATCAGTATAAACCTTTCAAACTTCATCTGTTGGTGGGTGTTTTTCAAATATACCTTGAATTAACATAGAATCAAGGTTTTAAAACATCTTTTCACCAAATCAAAGACTTTTACTCAAATTAAAACATTACTAAAGATTCTACATCTATTCTTGCACTGATTTTTCTAGAATTCCTTCAGTTGAAACCTTTTGTGCATCTTTGATATCTTTATTTCAAGCTCTTGAAGGTTGGTTTGGAATCATCAAAACACTTGATTCAACATTCTCCCCCTTTTTGATGATGACAAAACAACTTGCAAACTGGATTAGTACTTGGGTTTGTTTTAACAAGCTCCCCCTGAATATATGCATTATAATCCAAAAGATATCATGTGTAGTAGATCAAGTAAAGAGATTTATTAACTTATTCAAAGTCCAACAAGAGCAGTTCATTGCAACCAAGGAATTCTTTCATTTGACCAAATGTCATTCTACAAGAAACAACATATATTACAGAATACAGAAACACAAAACACAAACAATAGAAACAAAATGCAGCACTACAAGAGGACCCAAGCATAAGTTCTAATCACTTTTTCTTTGACTTGGTCTTCTTGCTGTAAGTTTTTCCAGGAGGCTCTACAGCAGACTTTCCAGTTTGCTCTCTCTTCTCCCCCTTTTTGGCATCATCCGGAAGGTGACCAAAATTAGCAGGAGGAGGGATTTGAGACACTGGAATAGCTTGAAGAGGCACAGGGACAAATGGCATTTTGGGATTGAGCTTTGGCAAGGACACAGAAACTTCAGAACTTGTGTCTTTATCTTCATCATTAGAAATCTCAAGAAGTTCAGAAATTTCTTGCCTTGTAACTGCCAATTGTGCGCTTCTTTCCTCTGAGAAACCATAACATGTAACAGATGAGGGAGCAGGAGAAGGAAACATTTCTTCAAGCCTTCTTCTATGATCTTGCAAGAGAGCATTGTGTACAATGGCTTCCAAATTAACAAAAAGTACAATGTTCCTTTCTTCATTTAGGGCAGCCTGCATGAATGGTGAAGTGGAGATGGCCGCCACTAATCTTTCTACTTGCTCAGATTCTTACTTGGGCATGATTGACTCTTGAGCATCTGCTGGAATGGGGTCATAAGAGCTTAAATCTTGAGTGCCTTCTTCTTCCATACCATAGTCCAAGGGAGGACCAGGACTGGCCTCATTGCTGGAGGCCTATGTTATGTTTAGTGTACCAGCAACCTTAGTGTCATGCACACCATTATCAGGCTCAGGAGAGGCTAGCACAAAGGGGCTTAGAGGCACAGAAGTTGGAGACATAACATGCTCAGAGAATTCTGGCTAAGGTGGAGCTAAAGTAAAGGGAATGGCACTCCGGATGTCTTCATGTGCATCAGTAACCATTTTCATGTTCTTGGCCAACTGGTGGATCTGATCTTGCAGATAAGCAAGCTTGGCATTTTGCTCATCCCTGATGCTTAGTATGAGTGAAGACAAACTGTCATACAACTCAGTGATCTTGGTTGGCTTGGCACGAGAAGAGGGAGTAGATGGAATATGAGCAGGCAGAGATGGAGATGGAACAGACTGAGAAGGCTGAGGTGCGGATCTTGGAGAAGCCTTAGAGGTACCTTCTTGCTGTAAGGAGGCATCTTCATCAAAGAAGAGATCTTCAAATTTTCTAGCTCCCTTTCCAACTCATCTTCCATCTTTTTTCTCTATCCCCATCTTTTGCAGCTCTTCTTCCTTGAAGATCTTAGTAGGCTTTCCTTTCCCTTTCTTGAGATGCTGAATCCTAGCATATTAAAGGATCATAGAAATGATTGATGCATAAGGAAGTGTTAAGTCTTTCCTCTTATCCCTAGCCTTGATCATGCATTGGAGAATGATATGTCCCATGTTGATAAGCTTTCCACGAATGATTCCAGCCATTACATGTGCCTCTACCCTTGTGATCAGGTTGAAGCTACCTCCTTTGTTGAAGATAATCCTAGACAGTATGTAGTGTAGGATTCTCACTTGAGCACTGAGGTCAGTAGGCTTCAGCAAGCTTATGGGTGGCCTATTCTCCTTTCTTCTGAACAAAGTGTTCAGGATTGTGCTCTCCTTGTAGTTCAAAAAGGGGCCACTTTCTTCATCAGCAGTCTCCGCCTCTTCCATATACCCAGAGGCAGTGATGTCAATCTTAAGGCCATCTTGCCCTAGAATCTCTAACACCTCATTAAGGGTTTCATCTGTTAGCCAGATGGTCCTTGATCTCAGATTGACCTGCCACTTCTTCTTCTTGCTGTTATGCTTTAGGGAGGCATACCATGTCTTAACCACTTCATCATCATACCTCTCCAGTATCTCTAACAGATTCTTATATCTCAGCATCCATAGTCCAGCATCAAAATTGTTAGTGAATAAGAAATCTTCCATGTTCACACAATGAGGCTTGATTATCTTTTTGCTCATAAACTTGGTCGTGTATTCCTCCTGAATTTGAGGAGTGCTCCATAATGGCATTGTTGTGAGTTGGTATTCTCCAGATTCAGTACTGGAGGTGGAAGTGGAAGCAATAGCAGCAGCAGTAGGAACAGGAACCGGAGGCTTTGTTTTCTTCGGTGAAGAAGGTCCAGCTTTCTTTGATTCAACCTTTGGAGTTGTTTTTTGTCATTTGGAGGGAGTTGTCTTGCTTGATTTGGCTTTTCTCTTCGGTTTTTCACCCTCCTTTGAGGCATATTGGGATTTAACCGTTCTCTTTGGTCGTGCCTCTTGCTTTCCAACTTATGGATTCTTTACTCTTGCCATTTTCGTGGATGAATGATTCAGAATGAAGCTGAGAATGGGTTTATAGGTTGCGAAAAGGAGTTTAAATTTTGGGAAAAGAAGATTTACAGTCAGAATTGAAGAGTTTTGAAGAGAGAATTTGAACAGACTCAGAGAAGAGATGAATAGGGTTACGTCTGTTTAGAGGAAAATCATTGGTTTTAATGTGTGTAACCACAGGACAGACGAATTTTTAGGGTCAACATTTGAACTTCGAGCAGTTAAAAGTTAAACCATTTAGCAAAGCTTATTGACAGACAAATTTTCTTCTGAAAGTTCGTCTGACAAAGGCTTGGTCCAAGCAGCACAAGATGAACAGACAAACTTTGTTTTAACAAAGTTCAAATTTTGAAGAACAGGCATCAAGCGATAATCAATGCAACAAACAACAAACGAATTATGCTTATGGAAATTCATCTTTCAAAGATTCAACATTGTGAGCATGTTTCAACAGACGAATTTTGATTCAGAAATTCAAATTTCTACACTTCGTAAAGGTTTTCCAACATGCGTATGTTAAGAAATAGACATTTATATAATCATCATGTTGGACAAAGACAACATTGAAACTTTTATTTTTGAAAATTCAAACTTTCAAAGACCAATAGATGAATTTCGAGGGACCACCGAGAGCTGTTACAATGTAAACCAAGCTAAAGTTTGTCTAATATGCATCTAAATTCGAATGTTGAGCATGCTGACTAGTTCAAAAACACAATTTATCAAGGAAATTCGTCTATAACACAATTAAAATGCGAATTTCAACTTTAAAAACTTACAAAATAGATCCAGAACTCAGATTTCTTGCTGTCTCTTTCACCTTTTGACTGTTCCATTCTAATTTACTCTTTTTTTCAGATCTATTGTCATTTAAACTCATGAGGAGCACCTGCAACTTACATTAAACTTACTCCGATGCTAAAGTTAGAATTAAATCAATGTCATAAATTCTAAAATAAATTGATAAAGAAATTTACTTACAATTCATTGGGATTTACCATACCCAATTCTCTCCTGATTTTACAATGCCTATCTTCTGATAGAGGCTTTGTCAAGATGTCAATAACTTGATCTTCTATTGGGATGCATTCTAATATGATTTCTCCTTTCAGAACATGAACCCTTATGAAGTGGTGCCTAACTTCAATATGTTTTGTCCTTGAATGCATGACTGGATTCTTTGTGATGTTAATGGCACTTTGGTTGTCATACATTATAGGTATTTCTTTCATCTTAATCTCAAGATCTTCAAGTTGCTATTGTTTTGCTTCCTGCTGAACCATGAAAACAAGGATCCTCCAAGAAACTGACATGTTCCACTTGTGCTTTTTCTGTTAGTTTTGGATCCTGCAAAGTCAGTATCAGTGTATCCTTTCAAATCATCTCCATTCCCTTAGGATACCAAAGACCCATCTGTGATGTTCCAATTAGATATCTGAAAATACGTTTCACAGCAGTTGCATGGGTTTCTTTGGGGCATGATTGGGATTTTGCACACATGCAAACACTGAACATAATGTCAGGTCTGCTGGCAGTTAGGTATAGCAGAGATCCAATCACTCTTCTATACTGGGTTATGTCAAATATTTTACCCTCTTCATCCATATCCAGTTTGGTTGTAGTAGCCATAGGTGTTCTCATTGGCTTAGCATTCTCCATACCAAACTTTTTCAGCAATTCTTTCAGATACTTGGATTGATTAAGAAAGATACCATCATCACACTGCTTGATTTACAATCCAAGGAAGAAGTTGAGTTCACCTATCATGGACATTTTGAATTCTCCCTGCATTAGCTTACAAAAATTCTGGGAAAGAGATTCATTAGTAGCACCAAATATAATATCATCAACATAGATTTGAACAATAAGTAAATTTTTATTTTCTTTCCTAGTGAATAAAGTTGTATATACTTTTCCTCTGTTGAATCCCTTTTCAATTAGAAAATTACTTAACCTTTCAGACCTTGCTTCAGGGGCTTGCTTTAAACTGTAAAGGGCTTTCTTTAGTTTATAAACATGGTTTGGTTTTGTGGAGTCCTCAAAGCCTGGAGGTTGGTCTACACAGACTTCTTCCATGATATATCCATTAAGAAAAACACTCTTCACATCCATTTGATATAACGTAATATTTTTCATGCATGTATATGCTAACAGAATTCTAATTGCTTCAAATCTAACCAATAGAGCAAAGGTTTCTTCAAAATCAATTCCTTCTTCTTGATTATTTCCTTTAGCAACCAATCTAGCTTTATTTCTGATTATTAATCCATATTGATCAAGCTTATTTCTTAAAACCCATTTAGTGCCAATGACAGGATGATTTTTAGGTCTGGGCACTAAATCCCAAACTTGATTCCTTTCAAACTGATTCAACTCTTCTTGCATAACTAAAATCCACTGTTCATCAGTTAAGGCTTCTTCAGTACATTTAGGTTCAATTTGAGAAATAAAAGCACAGTTTATCATTTGATCCCTTAACTGTTTTCTGGTTTTAACTTTCTCTTGAACATCCCCTATCACTTGATCAATCGGATGATTCCTTAGATATCTCCAAGCTCTAGGGAGTTCTTGAGACATTTCTTCATTATATTCATTCTCAAGGTCTTTCTCCTGAATATCTTCCTCCATGTCAATAGATTCAGATACTTTTGGAGGTTCAATTTTATATTCATTAGAAAAATCTAAGTTCTTAAAGTTTGAAATAAGATCATCCTCATTAGCGACATGTTTGGAAACAATTTCATTTTCAATAAATACTACATGCACAGATTCTTCTACTAATTTAGACTTCTTATTAAAAACTCTATATGCGTTACTTCTTCTAGAATAGTTCAGAAATATACATTCATCAGATTTGGCATCAAACTTACCCAGATTCTCCTTTCCATTGTTGTAGATGAAGCACTTACAGCCGAACACATGTAAATGTGAGTGATTTGGCTTTCTTCCTTTGTACAGCTTATAAGGAGTCTTCCAAAGGATTGGTCTGATGTAGGCTCTATTTATGATGTAGCTTGTAGTGTTTACTGCATCAGCCCAGAATACTTGAGAGAGTTCCTTTTCATTCAGCATTGCTCTAGCCATCTCTCCAATTGTTCTGTTCTTCCTTTCCACTACTCCATTTTGTTGAGGAGTTTTTGGAGCTGAGAAGTTGTGATCAATTCCATGCTCATCACAATACACCAGGAAGTATGAATTCTCAAACTCTCCTCCATGATCTGACCTGATAGACACAATAGAAATACCTTTCTCATTTTGCACTTTCTTAGCTAAGGTTACAAATGCATCAAACATATCACTCTTAGAAGGAAGAAACAGTGTCCAGATAAATCTAGAGTAATCATCCATAATTACAAGCACATACAGATTTCCACCAATGCTTTTTATCATAAATGGACCAATCAGATCCATATGCAATAGTTCTAGTGGTCTAGTTGTGGTGACTACATTTTTAGATTTAAAAGAAGATTTAGTTTGTTTTCCTCTTAGGCATGCATCACATTCTTTGTCTTTTTCAAACGAAATTTTTGGTTGGCCAGTGACTAATTCATTTTTAACTAGTTTTGATAGCTGATTCATGTTGACATGTGCTAATCTTCTATGCGACAACCAACTATCATTATTCTGACTAATCAAACATATAGAATCTAAGGGAGGAAGTTCATCAAAATCAATTGTATAGCAGTTACCATCCCTTTGAGCTTTGAGGATTATTTTGTGATCACTTTTTCTGATGACCAGGTAGAACTTTGAGTCAAATAGTAGCCAGTTTCCTTTGTCACATGTCTGACTCATACTTAGCAGATTGTGGTTGAGGCCAATTACAAACAGCACCTCTTCAATGGATGTTTCAGGATTCTTCCCCACAATGCCAATGCCAACTATTTTGCCATACTAATCACCTCCAAAGGTCACCTTTCCTCCTTTCCTATCTCTAAGGATGATGAACTTCTCCTTATCACCAGTCATATTACTTGAGCAGGCACTGTCCATATACCGTTTATTGCTTTTTCTAGCTTTAAGACAAACCTGCAAAACAAAGTTCTTTTTTTCTTTTTAGGTACCCAAATTTGCTTGGGTCCTTTTCTGTCAGTAGTCTTTTCCCTAGATACAGATGTACCTTTGGGAACCCATTTAACCTTCCTGTTAAGTCCATTTTTTCTTTAAAGCACATGAACTGGAGATATGTCCCTTCTTGTTACAGAAGTGATAGGTGGTGAAGGGACTGCTGGATTGAGATGCAGAAAGAAAACAATGCAGATAATATTTTTGTTTTGCATGCCTTGGTTAATCATAAGATTCAATGTGCCGTGAAATATGTTCTTTCTTTCTATTGCCACTAGCATGAACAAAATGTCTCATATATACATTTTGATTCTTTTTCTTAATCTTTTCTTTGACTGCACAGATCATAGCCAAGTCCAGCATTTCTCTATGGTATTCTTTGGCTTCCCATTAAAGCAAACAACATATCTTTACCTTTAGTAAGCCTAGACATGCTCTTTACTAGATAGTCATTGGTTTGTTTTAGTTCAATGCATGATTTACAGCAAGCACATTTAGCAACAAGTAGAGAAGCAATTTCAGAGATGTTGCACTTAGATTCTAGTTTGTTAATCTGTTTCTTAGCTTGCTTTAATTCTTTGGCAACCTTAACAAACTCATCATGCAACTCATGAAATGCATCCAGTAATTTGAAATAGGAAGGTTCAGATTCATATACCTCATCTTCTTGATCACTACTGCATGGGATTTCAGCTTCTTCAGAGGCAAGTGCCTTCAGACAGATGTTGGCAATTCCATCGTCATCATCTTCTTCCTCATATGAGATATTGCCCCATATTGATGAGATATATGCTCTTTTCTTCTTGCCTTTGTCTGTAGTTTTCTATTCTATCTCTTGCTTATTGAGGAATTATGGACAATCCTATTTGATATGTCCCTGCTTTTTGCACTTGTAGCAAGTGATAAGTTCTTTTGCTTCTCTCTTGCTCTCTCCAGCTGCTCCTTTCTTGAAGATTTTCTTATTTCTCTTCTTGCTGTAGAATCTTCCAAATTTTCTAACCATCATAGCCAGATTTTCTTCATCTAGCTCATCTCCATCGTCAGATTCCTCTTCATTCTCCTCAGCAGCTTTTAGAGCCTGACCTTTCTTCTTTCTGCCTTATCCTGCCTCTTGGATAGCCTTTATTTTTCCTTCATACTCCTCAAGGCTGCCAAAAAGAGTTGTGACAAAGATTATTGATTCTCTTCTGGCTTCCTTTATTACTGTTACTTTGGGCTGTCATTCTAGGGGGAGAGCTCTGAGAATCTTTCTAACTTTTTCTGTTTGAGTGTACTTCTTTTCCAGACTCTTCAGTTGATTCACAATGAGGGTAAATCTCTTTTGTAGCTCTTTTACACTTTCTCCTTCCGCTATTGTGAAGCTTTCATATTCACCTATGCAGGTGTTCAATTTGTTTTCTCTAACTCCAGTTGTTCCTTGATGAACAATTTGCAAGGTGTCCCATATTTCCTTAGTAGTGGAACATTGTGAGACCTTGTAGAATTTGTCTTAATTCAATGCACTGACCAGACAGTGTTTTGCCTTGAAGTTCAGCAAGACTCTTCTTTTATCTTCCTTGTTCCATTCAACTTCTGGCTTCTCTCTATACTTCCCATCATCCTGCAATGCCATTGGGACAAAATCTCCCTTCTGGATGATGGACCAAATATCCAGATCAATTGACTGACGATAGATTTGCATCCTCATCCTCTAGTATCCTTAGTGTTCTCCACTGAAGCCAGGTGATCTATTTGTGTTGTTTCCCTCTAGTAGTATGCGTTCTCCAAAGCCAGCCATTGTATTTCCCGGACTATTAAATCCTTTGATAGGGAATCCAGGCTCTAATACCATTTGTTAGATAAGTTGGCTTCCCAAGAGGGGGGTGTGAATTGGGAAGCTTAAAATTTTGTCTGCAAAACATCAAGAAAGTGAAGAAAGCAAAGGGTGGTGGTAAAATAGAGTATAAATGAATAAATAGTAAAAGTAGTAGCAGGGAAGAGAAGACTCAGATATTTATCCTGATTCGGTCTCTCAACTTGACCTACGTCCAGTCCCCAAGTCACCACTTGAGATTTTCCACTATCCTGCAAGAATTCAGTGGGCTTCTTGCAAATGCCACAGTATAGCGTTGATGTTCTGTTTCTAGGGCTCACACTTTCTCTCTTTGCACTCTCACTCAGTGCTTCCCTAATCCCTTGTGATATCCCCTCACAGGAAAATCTTTCTTCTAGATGAAGATAAGATTGTTTACAATAAATAAACTCTCTTAATCAGAGTGTATATGAAAGTTCAGGTACAAAGAATGAAGTATGTGAGAGTAAGAGCCTTTGAGTAGATGATTTGGCAGAGTTTCAGTACATACAAAGTTAAAATCATTACCCACAACTTCAAATGAAGTTTTATTTATAGATTTCTGTCCCAACTACACGTTAGAGACAAGATCTAGTCATTAGAGATGTTATCCAACGGTTACTCTGAGAAACTATCCATTTACCAACCTCATTTAATGTTTCTGACCCTCAAAGTTTGAATTTCAGTTAGTCAACAGACAAATTTCACAAAAACCAAAAGCTACAGCCTTTAACGTTGAACTCCCAAAGTTCGTCTGTTATGAAGCAAAATTCAAATTTTCATCTTTAGAAAATGATTCTATGTTGGAACATACGAATTTTCATGTTGAAAGTCTTTCTGTTAAGTGTGAATAGTAATTTCATTTTGCTACAGTGCCTTCGAAATTCAAAATTTGAAACCCAAAATTCGTCTGTCAGTAGCTGGTTTAATAAGGCATAGTAGTCCATCTTATTCGAAATTCAAATTTTCAAAGGGCAAAATTTGTTTGTCAGAGAGACCTCTTTTCAGACTTACTTCAAAGTTCGAATTTATGAGTACTGTCATTCGTATGTCAACATATCATTATAGCAGATTCATAAGCTTTGTTTCTGAAATTCGAATTTTCATGTTTAAAGTTCGTCTGTCAATGAGCAATTTTGAAGCCCTATCTAAACTTGGTTTCAGATGAACTTTGACACATTCTCAGACGAATTTTTCAATTTTCATAAGTTGCATTTTATCTGAAATTTGAATCTTCAAAAGCCAATATTCGTCTGTCAGAGAAAGCTCTTTTCAGACAATTATGAAAATTCGAATTTCTCAAGTCAAAATTCGTCTGTCAGAGAAGTCTCTTTTTAGACTTGTTCATTTTCAATACGAAATTCGAATTTCCAAAGCCATAGTTTGAATTTTCAAAAACAGTAGATCAGTATAAACCTTTCAAACTTCGTCTGTTGGTGGGTGTTTTTCAAATATACCTTGAATTAACATAGAATCAAGGTTTTAAAACATCTTTTCACCAAATTAAAATTTTTTACTCAAATTAAAACATTACTAAATATTTTACATCTATTCTTGCATTGATTTTTCTAGAATTCCTTCAGTTGAAACCTTTTGTGCACCTTTGATATCTTTATTCTAAGCTCTTGAATATTGGTTTGGAATCATCAAAACACTTAATTCAACAGAAAAGAACTATTTCTCATTGATTCTTTTTCCTTTTCCACCTTGCTGCCATTACATCATGACATTATATCACAAGTTAATAAAATAGTGTAATGGGTATATAGAACACCACTATCTTTGTTTTCTATCATACTGATATTTTTCTTGTATGCCAATATGAAATGGACAATCATATTCTTAAAAACAATCAATTTTGAAGATAAAAAAAGAGAAACAGATGTAGAGAACCTAACTTTTCTCATATGGCAAGTCCAATGTTTGCAACAAAAAGGATAGATGTAGAGAACCTGACTGCCTTTTTGCAAGAGAACAAATTTTTGAAAGAAAAAAGACATAGAGGAAAGAGAATCTTATCAGATTTCCTACACATATATGTAGTATTACATGAAAAATGCAGATGCCAGGCTAGCAGTGTAGATGCATATGCTTAGTCATCCAATGCCATCTTTTAAGACCCAATTAATAGTAGCAGATGATGGAAGTAAGTAGGAATGCCTAACTTCTATAGCCTTAAACATTGTCTGAAATCAAGCCATTTAGATATAGTAAGTTATTATGTGAAATAAACTTCTACAGTCAGACTAAAAGAACTTTCATTTGTTTTATAATGAGGACAAAGTGCAACATGTAAATTACTCAATCAGTTTAACATTATTTCACTAAAACTAGCACAGACATGGCAAAATGGCCATATACCTAGTTCGAGTTTTTCCACAAGAATACATGAACTTGATCCTTTTTAGACTCTAAACAAAATATAAAATGAGGTAGGTTAGACAGTTTTCTAGTGCTGACTATTATGATGAGATGGTTTGTCTAGAGTGGATTGTGGAATTTGCAAACACAAAAGCTTTTAAACCAACCAAGTGTATAAACAAAAGAAAAAGGAAGAGAAAATTAGGGCCTGCGGTCACATGTGAGGATATGACTAGCAGTCAACAATATATGCTTTTATTCTGCAAAAAGAAAGATTTTACCTTAGCATCTTCCATGTGTATTCATAGGCACTTATCAAGAATGTACTAACACCATTCTTCGACAAGTTCCTTAATCTAAGCCTAAGAGTATTCGAGATAATAGGTATCGAGGAAGTACTGTAAATTAAAATATTATACATAAGTGAAATTGGTAAAGTTATATTAGTATTAATGTAATATAATGGAATTACATACTATGTCTGGAATTATGCTATGACCATGTGTGATGATGTCCTTCATGAGTAACATCACATAATATCCATAATCATTATCATTTGGCTATCTCGGGCACTAAATGGAAAAAATATATTAATTACCATAAGGGAATGTTAATCTCAACAATTGATTGGATATAAATTTATACATACCAGTATTCTTTTCCATTTATATAATGAGGAAGCTAGGGGTTTTACCATTTTTCCCTCATGGTTATCTCTACACCCCTGTACTGCCCAAAATATTGATATGGCATTATTAACCATAAGAAATAGAAAAGCTTCATATAGTGGAAAAAAGGCTTAATATAAGAAAAATTGAATATATTGAAAATGAATAATTATTGTTACTTATTAATTATGCCCATCATTTGTTCACGAAGTTTGGGCTCATGATTCAAAGGATTCAAGAAGTATATAGTCAGCTTCAATGGATTGATAGCAATTAGCATCCAATATGAACTATCAAAAAAATAACCAACGCCATTAGTAAATTATAAGTTTACTTACGCATCAAATAAGTGAAAATTTGAAAGGTTACTTTCACATTATGATAAGGAACCAAGAACAGGACATCTTTATCAGCTCTTGCACCAAATGAATCCATAATTAGTTGTTGCTGTTCAGTTATCTTGGTGTCAGGTAATTTTATTGTAGGAGCCGCTACCTCTTCGGGATGGATAAATATAAATTTTTGCATTAGATTACAAGGCACCAAGAATGTCTCATACAAGTACCTTGAACAGAAAAAAAATAACAAAAAAGCATAGGTTAATATAAAGGCCTAACATTTGAAAAAAAGAGAAATAAAACAAATAGATTAATATCAAGTACCTTATGTATAAGTTAACATTCATGACTCTGATCCACTTACGATGGATGATGTAACCAAAAATTTCAGCATTGATACTTTCATATAATACCTTATTATAAATGTTTTTGTCAAATTTAACAAGCTTGTCAACTTTGTTGTGAAGCGACTGTGGTAGAAACTTGACAATCTTCCTTTGAAAAGTGTCTAGAACTATATGCTTCAGTGGTTGCTTTGGTGGTTGAGTTATTGATTCCTTTGATTGTCCCAACCCTTGGACATTACTCTTCCCCTTCAACTAACCAACAAAGTGGGAAACTTTGGGCTAAACCACATTAATATTGCATAACAGAATATTATGGTACATTACCAACTGAAATACCTTTACTAAGGGAGCAACAGTGATGAGGTGTGAGGGCCATGAAATGAAGCTATCCGATGCCATTCCTACTATTTCCATGTCCCCCACAGGAACAAGCAACCTAGCACCCTCCTCTCTAACTACCTCAATCGACACTTTCAAATGGTTTGCAGGTATAGGTGCATTGTGAAGCATCTCTCCAGGGTTGTTATGCACATACCCTTCTGTAACTACGTGTTGAGTAGGTGTGTCTAACCATAATAGGCAATGTGTTTGGCCATATACAAATCATCAATTTATGATGAGGTAGAAAAAATTAAGTTTGAACTTATTTATTAATGAAAGCAATTACCTGAGGGAGTTACTGAAGGCCAATAATGCAACTATCTTTGGCACTGGGCACCTCTTGGTGTGTCTATGGCAATGACTACATTTTAAGCACTATCTCCATCAATTCAGCCAATCGAAGCTGCATCTGAGAATAAGTTTGATATTGTTCCTCAACAATTGCCCTAACCTGACTAGGGTATTCAGGGACCCTCAGTGCCTTGCCTAGTATATCTTGCCCTGAGCTTTCCTTCTTAGTGCTTTGAGGCATGGACTTCAAGAGTTTGTCCTATGGAAAGAAGAAAAACAAAATATAAATATTGGTTGCAAATACATGAGAAACACTTGAAAATACATAAATAAAATAGATAATAAAATAATACTAACAATTGAGTCGGCAACTTTTCAAACATTTTCATTGTCAATTATCACATCCTTGTTCTTGCTAGATTCTATCTAAAACACCTTATATTAGGGCCCATTTCCCATGTATTAGATCATATTAGATGTCTTTCATCATGTTTTAGAGTCTAAAATCATAATATAATAAAAACATAAATTTTCAAAATTCAGGGTACTGTTCATTTGGTAATTCCATTTTACTCGATGAAATTTAAAAATTCATAACTAAATATAGAAAAATTATCTTGAAGTGATTCAAGTCTCTAAAATTGTCTAAAAGTCAGATATACATGGAAAAAAAATATGAAATAGTAACTTCATTTTGCTAATTTGTACAGTAATTTCATGGACATTTACTGTTCATTTGGTCATTTTTCTACCTTCCAGTTTTTTGATCTCAACTTTGAAAAAAATCATATTTCATTCTATTATGTTCCAAATGATACATACTCTATGTCATTTGAAAGCTATACATGTATACTTATAGAAATATGTTTCTTATACATTTATTTCACTTACACTGGGCATAACATTAACTTAAATTGTGAAGGGTCCGAATCCAACTCTTACTAGAATAGTTTTGAAAAAAACTCTATATCTCCTATTATATAGCTCCAATTAACTCCAAATTAGTGGCATATGAAACTCAAAACATATACCTTTTTATACATATAAACCACTGAATATTTGGATTTTGTACAATTTTATATTACCTTTTGAATTTTCCAGTGCTTACTTTTCAGTTTTCAGTTTTCCCATTCTTGCCCTATTCAGAACCCTGAATTTAAAAACTCACTATAATTTGTACACAATTCCAAATGGGGTATTCTTTGAACTATTTTAAATATATATTTGTGTACTTTAAGAGGATATATAATTTTTATATATTCTTTGAAATTTTGTCTAGACAGTAATAGTATAACTGGGCAAAGGTCAGAATTAGCATTTATATCCCTTAACCGTACCAAAATAATTTTCCATACATTTTCACATGGTCAAATCATGTTCCAAACTTGTAGTAATCATGTCAAAAGACTTAGAGGCATTTGATTGCATACAAGCACAGCCTCAAAATTTCATATAAAAATTTACATGATTTAACAAAGAAACAATACAACATAGTAAATAAAAAGTAAATTATTGAAATCCTTCTCCTTGCTCGTTGCCTCCCTTGGATTTCTTCCATAACTTGAACCTATCATATTATTATTTAGGTGATGAGATTTTGGAAATCCCAATAGATAGTCACATCTCAAACATTTACATTATCATGCATGCTATAAAACCTCCAAAACATCATAACAATCATTTCAAGGCATAAAATCACCATATTGTTTATAAAAATTTCAGCATTATAACGGTATAGAAAATGGACATCCCGGGCACTATCCCTTTCATAAAAACAGCCAAAACTAGTCTCAAGCATCATAAAAACAATATGGCAAGTCATCATTCATAATAGAATATAGCAAGACAATATAATGCAAGAAAATGTAACTATGCTACCTCATGGAACTTTATGCCTTTCCTCTTTGATTCAACCTTTCCAAGGACTTCCTTAAGCTTTCTCAAACCCTAATGCATCACCAAATATCAAATAAATCAACTTGAACTAAGGGTTGCTTCATAAAGAACTTCAGAACCCTAAAAATTTCACTTTCTTAATCTTGAGCTTTTTCTTGAAATCAATACTTGTTCCTAAGGTTTTCCACCATGAGGAACTCATTTTTGGCATCAAAAACATGAAATTCCAATTCTAAAGTGATGCTTTGTTTAGATGAAAATTAGCAAGAAAATGAGAGAAAATGATTTGTTATGAAAATCATCTAACTACTTCCACAATCTTGTCCTAGGATGTTAGTTTAGTGTTTCTCCTAAGTTGATTGCATAAAAATTCATTCCTTGCTTCCTCTAGGGTTTGGCACACTTACTTGATGGTTGATTCTCCAAGCTTTCTTCTTTGTCTATCCTTTCCTTTTCTCTTTTCTCTCTTCTTTGGTTTTCTCTTGTGTGGTTGAAGCTTTTCTCTCTCTATTTTCAGACCACTTGGTCAGCCAAATAAGGGAGAAAAAGTAAGAAGTCTATTTTGTCAATTGTTGATAGTAAACTTTGCCTTGACTTTGGTTACCAAAAACAACTACTTCTTTAAGAAGTATTATAAAAAAACCAATTAAATATTCCAATTCTCTCACATGGCAGTAGCTGACCACGTTTTAAACAAGGAGAAAAAAGAGTTTATTTGACTAAATCAACTTGCTAATTACCTTGCTTAAGCCTTAATCATTTTTGTCCAAAAGTCAAAAAATTCCTTTATAAGTTTTTGAGCAAAAATTATTGACTTCCTTAAGTTCTTGGCCAAAAATTCCAGCTGCTCACACGCCTAGGGAGAGTGTTTTAGGTGTCCAAAATTGCTCAATTTTTCCTAGTCCAGATATATCCAGAAATGGGTAATATTTAACTATACCGATAAAATCGCTTTTTATAGTAAATTAGCATTTTTAGGCTAAAGGACTATTCCAATTTTATTTTTCATATTTTCTTACTTATCCTGTCCCAAATGATATCTGTGTATGACCCATATGCTATCCCAGTTTCTTTTTAACTGTCCGTGGGGCCCACAGTTTACTTTATCAGTTTACTATTACATTTGGACACTCGGCACTGATATTTCTTTATCCTTAAATATTAACCCTCAGTGCCATATACCATTGGATTTCTCTCATCGAGGGCTTTGTTTTGACAGTAATTTTATATATTTACAAAATTACCACAGACTCGTGGTTAAATTAAAATTTTTTAAACTTCCAAGTCATCAGGTGTAATTTTCCTAAAGGGCTTTTGCACTTCGACTCCACGTGAATTTCATGATTTTAGGATATGGATGCCGTTTTTGAACTTCTTTAGGGGTAAAATGTTGAATCAAGAAGTTTTGATGATTCCAAACCAACATTGAAGAGCTTGGATTGAAGATATCAAAGGAGCTCAAAGTGTCTTAAGTGAACAAAATCTGAGTAATCATTGCTAGGATTGTTGTAGGATCTTTTGTTATGGTTAAAAGACTTTGATTTGGTGGAAAAATGTTTTAAAACCTTGATTTTATGAAATATTTGAAAAATACCCACCAACAAACGAAGTTTGAAAAGTTTACATTGAACTGCCATGTTGGAAATTCGAACTTTGGCTTTGGAAATTTGAATTTCGAGCTAAAACCGAATAAGTCTGAAGAGATATCTCTCTGACAGACAAATTTTGATTGTTCAAAATTTGAATTTTCATAAATGTCTGAAAGAAGCAGTTGAGCAACAGACGAACTTTGAGTTTTGAACATTCAAATTTAAGACAAAATGAAACTTATAAAAACTGAAGAAATTCATCTGAAATAATGTTAAAGTTCATCTGAAATCAAGATTATATTGAGTTTCAAAATTGCTCACTGACAGGCGAACTTTGAACATGGACATTCGAATTTCAGAAGCTAAAGCTGTGAGTCTGTTGAATTGACATGATGACATAGGAAAGACAGTGTTTACAAATTTGAATGTTGAAGTAAGTCTGAAAAGATGTCTCTCTGACAGACGAACTTCACTCTTTGAAAATTTGAATTTCTAAGTAAAAGAACTACTGTGCTATTTTGAACCTACTACGGACAGACGAATTTTGGGTTCCAAAATTCAAATTTCGAGGGCACTGTAGCAAATTGAAAACACTGTTCACACTTAACAGAACAAATTTTCACTTGAAAATTCGTATGTCACAACATGGAAACATTCTTTAAGTTTCAAAATTCGTCTATTAACCAACCAAAATTCGAATTTCAGTATGTTAGAAGCATTAAATGCAGTTGGTTAACGGATAGTTTTTCAGAGTAACCGTTGGATAACTTCTTTAACGGATAAATTTTTTCTCTAACGGACATTTGAGACCTAAATCTATAAATATAACATCATTTGAAGTTGTGGGTAACGAATCAAACTTTGTATATACTGAAATTCTGCCAAATCTTCTACTCAAAGACTTTTACCCTCTTACTTCAAAATTTGTACTTCAACTTTCATATTCACTCTATTTAAGAGAGTTTCATCTTTGTAAACAATCTAATCTTCATCTGGAAGATAGATTTACTTGTGAGGAGATATCACAAGGGATTGTAAAGCACATAGTGAAAGTGCTAAGAGTGATTGAGTGAGCTCTAGAAAACAGAGCATACACGTTGTACTGTGGCATTTGCGAGAAGCCCTTGAATTGTTGCAGTATAGTGGAAAATCTCAAGTGGTGACTTGGGGACTGGAAGTAAGTCAAGTGGAGAGACCGAACCAGGATAAATATTTAAGTTTTTCTTCTCCCTATCTCTTCTCTTTTAAGCGTATTGCTTTATACTCTGTTTTTCATTATACCTTGCTTTCTTCATCATTTTCACTTTGTGCAGAAAATTTTTAATCTTCCCAATTCACCCCCCTCTTGGGAAGTCAGCCTAACTAACATAAAATGGTAATTTCTCATTTTTTCGTCCGACCAAAAAAAATGACCTCTTTACCCTTTTTCACTCAAAAATGGTGTTTGCCTGTTTTTACAAATTCCTAATATATTTCTAGATATTTTAACTTTCTTAGGATGTTACACTATCTATAGCTCATGGTGTTGTATTTTCCTTCCTTGTGACCCCTCCTTTGATTGCTATGTATGAACACAAATAAGCATATGTAAGTATTTGAATGGAAATGTAATTCATATAATTAAACTATGTACTTTTCACGTACCAATTTATCCTCTATACTATGGTATCCTTGCCAACCCGCTTTATACGGGTATTGTTGCTTCTTGGCTTTGTCGTTGTTGGTTTAATTTCTATAAAATAGTGCAGCAAATTAGCTTTAGTGTAACAAAAACTAACCAACCTGTCATGTCCAAAAAACCAACCATAGGCAAGCTAACCATGTAACACATGCATACACTAAACTGGAATTCTATTCAACAACTAAACGTAGTATATGAAAATTGAATAATTTACCTAAAAAGAATTCCTCATGGCGCCTCACAATAAAAGCATCCCAGTGTTCCTATGTTACGTATATCTCAAACAACCAAGGCAGATGCTTAAACAAGTTGCCTGCTTTATCTCTCATGAAGATTCTAGTGAGAATGGAATGGAAATTTCTCAAAGCCACTCCGGCCTTTATATGAATGTGACACCTGTGACTATCATTTATGTCAAAAGCATACTTCAAAATACATGACCCAAAAGAATTATTATCTATAAATATACATAAACATAATAATAAAATAACATACTATGTTTTTACCTCTATATCTTCAAAAATACTCTTTTTCACAGGCTCAGGGACTTTCTTCCAATCCTTGTGAGGATGAGAGATTGGAATCTTCAATTTTGTAGCGACCCCGATATAACCGCTCAATTTTTGTCCACCCTTCCGTATTGGCTTGCCTTTACGATTCCACTTTACATGAATCTTTTGCCAAGTATCTTGAGTTCGTATCACCTCTTTCAGCACAGTCAAGTCATGTTGGTGTTTTTCAATGTATTGTTTTAACTCTTTTTCACCATGATCCTCATGATCAGAAGCAAACATTATTTGCCAATAAAAAAATTCCAACAAACATGTAAGATATCAGAGATGGATAAAGAACTATAAAACATGAGAAATTATACATATATGTTGAAGGAAATAAAATTCATACTAAGTCAAACAATAAATTATATCAAAAAATTGATGACCTTTTCCTCTCTTTTGTCAAATGTTGATTGATTCGTCCTTTATTTATGATCCAAGTACCCTCTTGATGGTCATCTCTCACATAAAGGGCATTATTCCACCAAGATCTATATCAAGTGAAGTCCACTATAAAGGATCATCCTCAATATCCACATCTTGATAGTCTTGAGCATTATCCTTAATTATTTTGTTCGTTAAAATAACAATATACCATTTCTTATTAGCAGGATCAGGGTCAAAAAACATTTGTTGAGCTTGTGATGCTAAAATAAAAGGCTCATTTGTATACCCCAGCCTATTAGGATCCACCTAAATGAACCCTGAATCATCAATTCAAAGGCTATTATTGTTGTCAACCCACTTACAACAAAAGACATGTACCCTGAATGAGACGCAATCCAACTCCCATATGTGCTCAATTACTCCAAAGTATGACATGTTTACAAAAATAGGGTTTTTGTCTTTGGCAGTTGAAATATACATTGATTGAGCTATAAGTGTTATCCCACTAATTTGCATGATGCTCTTATCATCTTGCTCTTTTGTATTAAATGTATACCCGTTGATGAGATAACCGGTGTAAGAGAGTACATACATGCTTAGACCCATAGCTAACTATTTCAACCTATTTGAAACTAAACTAGGATTCCTCTCCAGCTCCACAATAATGTGATTTCACAACCAATCTATAAAAAGCCAATTATGTTCTTTTGATATCCAACATTCATTCGTATTGGGGTTCAAGCTTCTAATTCTCTCCTTGTGCATTTCCACATATTCATTAACCTCATATGAGTTATACAAGATGTTAGATATGCTGGCTTCCCAAGGGGGTGAATTGGGAAGGTTAAAACTTTCTGCAAAAGTCAAGAGTGTAGTGAAGACAAAAGAGACAACAAAACATAGTATAAAAAAATAGCAATTTAAGAGCAGTAAAGAAGAAGGGAAGACACAAATATTTATCTTGGTTCGGTCTCTCTATCTTGACCTACGTCTAGTCCCCAAGCAACTACTTGAGATTTTTCACTATCCTGCAAGAATTCAGTGGGCTTCTTGCAATTGTCTTAGTACAGCTTTGATCCTCTATTCTTAGAGCTTACAACCTCTCTCTTTGCACTCTAGTTAAGTGCTTCCCAAATCCCTTGTGATATTCCCTCACAAGAAAATCTTTCTTCCAGATGAAGATAAGATTAATTACAAAGAATAAACTCTCTAATTTAGAGTGTATATGAAAGTTAAAGTGCAGAAGAATGAAGTATGAGAGTAAGAGACTTTGAGTTGAGAATTTGATAGAGTTTCAGTATATACAATGTAAATTCGTTACCCACAACTTCAAATGAAGTTCTATTTATAGATTTATGTCTTAACTATTCGTTAGAGACAGGATCTAGCGGTTAGAGACGTTACTCAATGGTTACTCTAAAAAACTATCCATTCACTAATTGTATTTAATGCTTCTGACAATCAAAGTTTGAATTTTGGTTGGTCAACAAATAAATTTCACTAATACCGAAAGTTAAAGACTTTAACGTTGAACTTCAAAGTTCGTCTGTTTATGAAGCAAAGTTCGAATTTCCATCTTTGAAAAATATTTCTATGTTGGATCATATGAATTTTCAAGTTAAAGTTCTTCTGATAAGTGTGAACAGTTGTCCTATATTGCTACAGTGCCTTTGAAGTTTGAATTTTGGTGCCCAAAATTCGTCTATCAGTGGGCAGCTTAATAAGGCACAATAGTTCATCTTTTCGAAATTCAAATTTTCAAGATTCAAAGTTCATTTGTCAGATAGAGCTCTTAACAGGCTTACAAGCTTTGTTTCTAAAATTTGAATTTTCAAAGACAAAGTTCATCTATCAGTGAGCTCATTTTGAACTCTTTCTAAACTTCACTTTCAAATGAGCTTTGAACTATTCTCAGATAAATTTTTCATTTTTATAAATTGTGTTTTATCATAAATTCAATTTTTCAAAGCACAAAATTCGTCTGTTACAAAAGTATCTTATTAGACTCATTCCAAAGTTCAAATTTCTGCACTTAAAGTTCATCTGTCAGAGGAATCTCTTTTCTGACTAACTTATTTTCAATTTGAAATTTGAATTTTAGAAGTCAAAGTTCAAATTTTCAAAGCAATAGATCAGTTTTAACACTTTAAAGTTCGTCTATTAGTGAGTGATTTTCAAATATTCCATGAATTAACATGGAATTAGATTTCTAAAAACATTCTTTTGCCAATTCAAAGCCTTTTACTCAAATTAAACAAGGTAAGAAGTCCTATATCTAATCTTGTGTTGATTTTACTTGGATTTCTCCATTTGTGTTCTTCCATGCACCTTTGATATCTTCTTTCCAAGCTCTGGAAGGTTGATTTGGAATCATCCAAATACTTGATTCAACACAAGACATACAGGTGAGCTTGCTCCCACTGTGTCCTAGAGACACTAACTATTTCACTTCCCCAAATCCTTTCCCCACCTCTTCTCACCAAGTGATGAGACTTTGGGAGCCCAATGATATCAACATTTGATAAGTATTTGGTACAAAATTCAATAGCTTCTTCAGCTATGTACCTTTTAACAATACAACCCTCTAGTCTACTTCAATTTTTCACATAGCCTTTCAATATCTTCTTATAATGCTCAATCAGGTACATCCATCTTAGATAGGCTGGGCCGCACATCTGTGTTTTCCTAATGAGGTGAACCGTTAGATGAACCATCATGTCAAAGAATGAAGGTAGGAAATACATCTCAAGCTCACATAAAGTGACAATAATTTATTTTTGCAATGTGGGCAACTTTTTAGGGTTAATGACTTTGCTACAAATAGACTTGAAAAAGGAACATAATTTCATTACTGTCCCTCATACCTTTTCCAGCAAAATGGATTGTATGCTGACTGGCATCATGTGCTCCATCAGAACATGGTAGTCATGAGACTTCAGCCCTTTTAACTTCAAGTCTTTCATAGATACAAGGTTCCTGATATTTGAGGAGTATCCCTCTAGAACTTTAACTTCATTAAGGAATCCACAAAAAGTGATTTTCTCTTCCCTACATAAAGTATAAGCTGTCGATGGTAGCTAAGTACATCATTTCTACTTCATTGGTGCTAATTCTCCTCTAATTCCCATATTAACCAAATCTAACCTTGCCTTGTTTCCATCTTTGGTCTTTCCCTTTACATTGAGTAACGTACCAATGATGGTATCACCTGCATTTTTTTCTATATGCATGACAGCAAGGAAATGTCTCACATACAAAGACTTCCAATATGGCAGTTCATAGAACATTGATCTTTTCTTCCACCTACTCATCCTAATGTGTCTTGAAAAAGGTTTCCTAAAGTTGTTATCCAAATCATGTACCTTGCATAATAGATCCTCACTGCTGCATGCAACTGGTTCTCCTCTTTCTTCTATATTCCCATCAAAGGCTTTTCTCTACCCCCTGTAATGATGTCCCCGAGGCAAAAATCTACAATGCCCAAGGAAGACAAATTTTTCATCATATTTCAATCGAATTGAATGTGTACCTTCTTCATATATAGGGCACCCAAACTCTCCTTTAATACTATATCCAAACAAATTACCATACGCTGGAAAATCGTTGATTGTACCAAATAGCATAACTTTCAAATTGAATTGTTCCTCCTTATATCTGTCGTACACCTCTATACCCTTATCGCACAATAGCTTCAAATCTTCAATTAGCGGAGCTAAGTATACATCTATATCATTTCTAGGTTGTTTGGGTCCAGAAACCAATATAGACAACATCATAAATTTTCACTTTATACATAGCCACAGTGGCAAGTTATAAATAACTAAAATCACGGGCCATGTATTGTGGGTACTACTCTGCATACCATGCGGGTTCATTCCATGGTAGATAAGGCAAGGCGTAGGTTTGTATCTTCTACCCCAAAGTCTTCATTGTCAAGATCAATTAATTTCCATTGTGGAGAATCTATAGGATGTCTCAGCTTTCCATCTTTAACTCTATCATCCGTATGCCATGTTAAGAGCTTCACAGTCTCTATACTATTGTACATGCATCTAAATCTAGGTATGATGGGAAAATAGCATACCACCTTCACTGGGCTCGATTCTTTCTTCTTATATTGTGGGGCATTGAATTTAGGACACTTGTCTAAAAATGCATATTCTTTTCGGAATAAAATGCAATCATTAGGACAAGCATGTATCCTCTCATAGCTCATCCCAATAGAGTTCATCATTTGTCTAGCCTCATATGTTTGGCAAGGAAGCAAATTATCTTCTGGCATCATATCCTTCAAAAGTGCAAGTAACTTAGTGGAGCTCTTATCACTCCATCCATTGCCCGCTTTCAAATTGTATAGCTTTAACACGACTGATAATATTGTGAACTTAGTGCAGACAAAGTATAATAGTTTTTCTGCATCACTTTTCAACCTCCCAAACTTCTTCGGATGGTCCTGAAGTTCATTGTCAATCACATTTGCTATTTCTTCAAAATGATCAGCCTCCAATGTACTTGTGTTATAATCATTTGATCCACAATTCCCATTATACCTCTTACTACTATTCTCATCATTTATCTCACCATGTTTTGTTCATTGAGTGTAACTTTGATCAGTTCCATTACATATTAAATGTGATTGCAACTCAGTTGCACTAACTAACTTTCCATAGCAACACTTCAAGCAAGAGCATATAATTGTTTCAGGCTTATCAGCATGCTGAACTGCAAAGCTAAAGAACTCTGTCACTGCATCCCAATATTCTTGAGTCAAAGGATTTGCAGACATCCATGACCAATTCATATTCCTAAGATGGGTATAAATTTTGGCAAAGCCTCCCTAGTAGTTGATGGTCCAATAATTCTACAACAATGCACAAAAAAGGAGACCTTTTAACTATAAGTAGTAGCACTTGATATTATATTTATATCATTGTGTGAAATTCATTTCCATACTATGCATAATTAACCTTTAGGCTACTAATACATGTCTGGCAACCATTTTTAAGCAAATTGCAAATCACTAATCCATTCCTAGCTACTATATACTAATTTTCAAAGAAAAACCTGCAACATAAAATAATATTGATGTTCCTTAGAAGCTTTAAAGTTAATCACCAACCCCAAAGACTTGAACTTTTCATTTTATCTCTATGAGACCTTTTCACCTAGACTTCCAACAGTTATTTTTCACACTTTAATTGACCTAAACGTAATTTTCAAAGTAAGATTAACCTAAATGAACTAGAGAAGACAAATTTAGAATGAATATCTAAAAATATTCAAAAGAATATATTGCACAATCATGTCCTAAGTAGAGAGCAAAGAAATTTAGAATGAATATCTAAACAACTTTTTTCTAGTAGAACCCCCAAATTACATTCTAGCAATTCAATTAGGACCAAAAAAATATACAATTCAATTTCTATTATACCAACACTAATTCCTAACCAAAAAAAATCTTCTGCTTACATATTTATTTTCTTGTTAAAAAATGGGAAAAAAATTATATCACCAATTATTAGATAAAATATCTTTTGTCATCAAATCATCCTAGGAAAAATTGAATCTCTATATCATTTGCTTATTTCAAATTATTAAGTTCAGTAGAAGTAAATCAGAAATATTGAAAGACATGAGTAATTAAATTGGAGTATCCACAATGAGGACAACTTCCTTGAAATTGGCCATTTCAGCTCTTTTTACAAGATGTACAAACACATTCCTATATTTATACACCTAAGCAAGGAATAGAACAACAATTGATTAGGCTATAATAGAATGAGAATCTTAGAGATGATCTTAATTCATAATTAGTGATTGGTGTTTATGTCAGTATAGTAGTATGCAAGAATTCATGCCTAATTTTTACTTATATAAAAAAGAATTACTAAAAAAGAGAATAGAGAAGAGAAGGCTAAAAAATAAATAAATTAGGGACATTCTCCTGTATCACCTTCCAACTAAGAGATCAGTCAACTTGGCCAGCAACATAAGATGCTATACCAAAGTCATTATTCTACAAGGTGAGCCTAAATAGCCATCAAAAGTTACAATACAAGCCCATCAATTGTAGATAGAAATTACAGTAAACACTATGAATTATGCTAACATTGACAAAGATGGATGAAACAAGAAGAAAAAGAAGAAATTTTGGGGTTGTTTCTCTACAAATATTGTTTGAGGAAATTGTTGAAGTTCATGAATCTTGGTGTAAGCATCTAGATGCCTAAATCTGAATTTTGTTTAGTATAATTAGGCTTGTACTTGCAACAAACTAATGCTTCAGTAATCTTCAATTTGTGGGGTAGTGTTACAATAGTGTGATGGGTGGAATAGACATTGGCATCTCATAATTAGTGAGCTTGCCTTTTGATAAATAGTTATCAAATGATTTGAAAAGAGAATGCAAATTATTACAATAGATGAGAGTGTCAAACGACTAACTTACAGTCTCAGACAATAGGTTTGTGTAATAATTTTTTTACTTTAATTTTAAAAATTAAAGGGTTAATACTATTTTAATTAAGACTAGATGACTGAATTGTTTCAATAAAACTATAAAAAGAACAATAATCCTTGAATCGAAACTAGAAAGATTAATTTGCTCTTTTTTGCAAGAACAAAAGTGCAAGTTAATTATGACAACAAAAACAATTCTTATTAATGTGATTTTATTTTCATGGCCAAAAAAAAATTGATGTGTTTTATTTTGAAATTTTATCCAAAACTCTCAACAGTATTAACAGCAACAACACCAGAAGGACCTTTATCTCTTATCACATTCTACTCTCCCAAGGAATGCCTATAGATTGCCTGCATATCATTTGAGATATACACAAAATGCCTAGTTGATTTAAATTAAATTTGAAGAATTTATATTTTATAAATGTTTGTATTTTAAAGTTAATTTGAATGAGTCATGTCAATACAACAAAAACCGACAACAGAAGAGAGCCAAAGAATGAAAATATCTTTTTTATTATAAAATTTTTAATTAAAAGAAGAAATGTTAAAAATTGAAACATGAAAAAATTTACACATAATGGAAGGTACGAATGGGGACTGGCCAAAGGCAAAGCAAATGTCATTAAAAAAAGGAAGGTATGAATGCAATATGAAGAAAATGGTCTAAATGCATAAAGACTTGGTTTTTATTGGCTTTACTACATCTACTTTATGCTTTTCAACCAAAAAAAGAATAGAGAGAGAGAGAGAGAGAAATGGATCAGAGATGTAAATAGTGTCCGCACAAAGCTTGATGGAAAATATTGAGAGAAAGAGATCATTGGACACAAAAGTCCTCCCATCTATTCTTTTTTTGAATGGAAAGGTAATCTATTTAATCAAAAAAACATATTTACAGTAGTACACAAAGGCCAAGCCCTCCCACCTATTCTAATTTCTCATAGCATAGAAAAGGAAAAGTGTCCCCTCACTTTTAGAGATTGGAATTTGTTTGGTCAAAAAATCTTGTGTATTTATTTTATTCTATTTGTTCAATTTTAAATATTGAAAATATGTAATTGAAACTCCAAAGTGCACATGACAAAAGCACAAAGACTTAGAAAAGGAAAAGTATCCCCTTACCTTTAAAGATTGGAATTTGTTTGGTCAACAAGATTAGAGTTTGTAACTACAAAAATGTTGTAACTCAAAGGATTCTGAATTTCTTTTCATAGTTTTTTTTTGGGCAATAAAAAACTTTTTATTGTTGTTAGTAATATCTTAGTTATGTTTTCCTTAAAGTTAGTCAAACATACATAATGATGTTAATGAAAAATATTTATCAAATGATTTGGCAACCAAACGGCCTGTAATAAATTGTGATGGGTGGAATAGACAAAAAATTTTGACCAGGGCATGAAGAACTGCAATATTTCAACAGGAGTAATAATGACAAAACAAGGATTCAACAAGGTTATTGAAAGTGAAAGCATTGTACATGGTACAGAACATATGCCCATAAAGTACTAGCAAAATTTCACAGCTACATCTTTTGACAATTTACTGCACATTGAGAATACCAAAATACAAGACAAGATTTCAATTTTAACTCTCTAAATCATATATAAATATACACGTGGACAACCAAACATACAATGAATGAGAGAAGGTGAGATCGAAAAACCTAAAACTTACTGTTGAATTGCAGTAAAAGGCCAAAAATTCTGAGCAAACGCATAATTTACAAATGCCAAAGGAGGAGATTGTGATTGTAGCTGGAGTAATTGACTATGGTCATCAGTAAGTAAATTTGAGTGGTTACTGTAACTAGCAACAAAGCATAAATTAAATCATCTAATAAATAATAGAATGGCAAAAGAGATAAAGTTGTTAGCCAAATCATTAAGTAAATATAAGAACCTATAGCTTAAAGGATATGAGCAAAAGAATGTAGAAACAAAATGGCTTTCCAAAAGACAATATGACAATGAATCTCTCATCCTCATATATAGAAAATAGGCATATAGAACATATAACTTGTATTGTATGGAAGTAGATAGAACAAATAGTGAAGAGAAAAGTAAGCAAAACTAATCTAGAAGTGATGTAAGGAACTCGAAATACATGCATAATGTAGAAATTGAACACATACCAAAATGAGGATATAGGGGAATTGCGATTTGGATAAGAGAACGTCAAAATGGCAGGGAAAAAATTTAAAAATTAAAAGAGCCCTAAATCACAAATCGCGATTTGAGTAGGAAGTCGCGATTTGGGAGCTCTAATTTGTATAAAAATCGAAAAAGAGAACAACCTCGAAGAGATAGCTGCTACACAAACACCAGATCTGAGGAAGATTAAGAGCCGAAGTAGCAGATTGAGATCTCGATGACGAGAAGGGGGCAAGGTTGATTATGTGACGACATGATAGAGAGAGAGCACATGGCTTTGAAAAGTCTAGGTGCAACACACGACTTTGAAAAGATTCAAAGGAGGGGGCAAGGTTGACAACGTGATGAGAGTGAGAGCTCAACGGTGAGGAGAGAAGAGAGCTCAATGCCGACCAACAAAAATGGGTGAGAGATCAAGATGGGTTTGAAGTTGAGAGAAGAAGGTTTTCTTGATATGATGGGCCAATGGAGCATAAGAATTAAAAATTAAATAATTCAAGAATATCTTTAAATTCATTTACATGGCGTTTAAAACTAAAATGCCATCTAAAGTTATTTTCCATTTTTTTTAATTTATAAATAATATTAGTTGGCGTTTAACTATAAATGCCATCTAAAGTTTACTTTTAGTTAGCATTTTTCATAAAAATGTCAATAATGTTTTTATATTTTTATATTTTTATTTTTTTGCAAATACATTTACTTGGCATTTCTTTGGAAATGCCAACTATTATTTTTATATTTTTATTTTGTTATTAATTTGTAAATAAACGCCAACTAATTTTTATATATTTTTTAATTTTTTATTTTTTAAATCACTTTAGTTGCATTTCCTCATAAACGCCAACTAAGATTCTAACTTTAATTTGCATTTTTTTATGAAAATGCCAACTAAAGTACTCCGTGTCACATTTTTATTAGTGTTTTTATAATAAATGCCAACTATTGAGTGCCATTATACCCCCTAAATTGACGTAGTGGAAAAACCATAATCTAATGCTACAAAGTAAGATTTCAAGAGATTTAGGCAAATTATAATGAAAATTTTCTCTTTCCCTTTTACATGATGATTTTGGCCAAAATAGGGGTTTAGAAAAAGTGAGAATTTCATGAAAATGATGCTAAAAATGGATTCCTTATGGTGGAATTAGCTTAGGACAAGTGTTGGTTTCAAGAAAATGGCAAAGATAAAGTATATAGAATTTTAGGGTTTAATTGATACTTTATGAAGCAACCCTTATATTTAGATGATTTAGTTAGTGTTTAATGTTGTATCAAGACTCAGAAAAAGCTCAAGGAATCCTTTGAAAGGGTTGGAATCAAGAGGAAAAGTAAAAAGTTTCACAAAGGTCGCAAAGTTTACATTTTTGCATTATGTTATCTTGTTATGCTTTAAGATATTTTATGACTTGCCATATTATTGATTTGATGATTTGTAGCTATTTTGCTGTTTAATTGTGAGGGTCTTTTTCTTGGAATGTTCATTTTCTAAGAGGAAACTTTACCTAAATTTTTATTAACAATATGGTACAATATGTGATTCAATGTATGAAAATGTTATGATTGATGTTTCATGCATATACAATGATGTAGTTGCATAAATGTGACTTGCTACTGAAATTATTATAATCTCACCACCCCAAGTATTAACATGTTAGGCTCAAGAATGTCAAGAAAGCTAAGGGGAAGAAGAAGTGATTGATGCTTGATTTTATTATTCAAGCTTTGATCTTCTATTTTGAAATGTTATGTAAAATGGTGTGCACTTTAAATATGTAAATCAGTGTTATTATGTCCCTTTGAGCTTTATGAGATGTTAGGTATGGATTAAGAACAAGTTATGGTTATGTAAATATGTTATGGATTTGATTTTGCCATGTTATGTTCAAAACTATCTTTAATGACATGCTGAATATGAAACAGATTCTGCTTAACCCAAATAGGGCACAATGAATAAGTGATTATCTATGCATTGAAAGTAAATAGAATAAGCTCTCTAAAAAGTTAAAGAACACCTAAATTGGTTAAGTATATGATTTTTTACGAATATCCAAATTTATGGTCAGAAAACTGGAAAAATGGAAAATGACTATATATACAGTAATTTTTATGAAAATTACTATACTAATTGACACTTCCAAAGCTCAATTTTTTATTTTTATCATGTATAAAATGTTGTAATTTATTTTTAGAGGATTGAATCATTTTTATGTGATTTTTTTGAAAGTAGTTATGAATTTTGAAATTTTGATCGAAAAAATGGTAAGTACCACTGAAATTTTAGTCCTTTACGTGGTTCAAGTTTCCAAATATAATCAAATAGACTCTAAATAAAGTCTAATATATGGAAAACAAGATCTAGCTATTTCATCCATGAGAAATCCATTTTTACCATTGATTGCATTTAATTCCAACTCTTTCCTCACCCTTGGACTTGGCTAAAATCACCATCTCAAGAGGAAGAGAAGGATTTTTTTTGTAACTTGCTTCAAACTCATGAAAACACCCTTTCTTGCAACTTTCTCATGCTTTCTTCTCATGAAAACACTTCCCTTTTAATTTTCTATGCTTGGCTGAAAATCACCCTTAGGGAGAGGAGAGGAAAAACTCAACTAAACTAACTTAAACTACCTAAAAGTTAAAATAGAAAACCATAGATGTTGGAAGAAGAAACTTACCTCTTGAAGCTTTGGTTTTCTCTTTTCCTTTTGCACCTTCTTTCTCACATTTTCCGACACTGTTTGTTGGGAAAATTTTCTTCTTACGTCCTGTCTTTCTTCCTCTAACTATGTCAACCAGTGGAGGGAGTATAAGTAAACATCAAAATTACATAAAACTTGATCCAACTGTCCCTCCAAAATAAATCATCGATGACATCATAATTAATAAAATAATTCTCTAAGTCACATGTAACATCTCAAGAGAGCTAAAATATCTAAAAATATATAGGAATTTTATAAAAACAGGCAGACATCATTTTACGTGAAAAAGGACAAAGATGTTATTTTTCCCGATTGGATGAAAAATGAGAAAATTATATTTTTACCCCAAAAGAATTATGAAAAGGACATCCATATCCCTAAAGTCATAAAAATTAGGTGGAATGAGTATTAGAAATGTCTTGGAGAATATTACACCTAATGACCCGAAAAAATTCAAAAATTATAATTTAATTTTGAGTCAGGGGTAATTTTATAAATATGCAAGATTACTGTCAAAATGAAGCCCTCAATGAGAGAAGTCCAATGGTATATGGCACTAACGGTTAATGTTTAAGGATAAAAAATTAATTAGTGCTGAGTGTCCAAAAGTAACAGTAAATCGATGAAGTAAACTGTGGGCCCCAAGGACAGTTAAAAAGAAATCAGGACAAGATATGGGTCATACACAGATATCATTTAGGATAGAATAATTAGGAAAATATAAGAATAAAATTGGAATAGTCTTGTAGCCCAAAAATGCTAATTTACTATAAAAAATGATTTTATCGGTACAGTTAAAAATTACCCGGTTCAAGATATATCTAGACAAGAAAAAATTGAGCAATTTTGGGACACTTAAAGCTCTCTTGTGCGTGACATTTTAGCTCACTTTTTTGTCCAAGACTTCTCATGGAAGGCATGCCAAAAACTTGTAAAGGAAGTTGTTGACTTTTGGTTAAAAAAGTTATTAAAGTTAATTATGCAATTAGTGAAATAATTAAGCAATTAACCCCTCCTTTCTCTTCATTTCTGACGTGAGGTCTGAAACAAAAAAGCAAAACAAGAAAATCAAAGAAAGAAAGAGAGAAAAGAAGAAGAAGAATGAACTCCAAGAAATCCAAAGCTCAAGTTGTTGGTAAGTGATTCCTTCTATCCTAGCTTGTGATTTCAAGTAGATGGTGATAGTTACATGGAGTATATTTTTCCCCTTCTCAAGATGAATTTCGGCCAAAACTTAAATCATGAAAGGAATGAGTTTTCATTTGCCAAACTCAGGAGAAATCATCAACTAGTCAAGAGAACATGATTTCATGGAGCAGTTTGTTGTATTGCAAAGTAAATCATCTTTCCTTCTTTCACCATGAAATTCGATCAGACTAGGGTTCCATTTAAGGTTGGAATTTTATAAGTTGGACGTCAAAAAAGGGTTCTTCATGGTCCAAAACCTTATGAACAAGCAATGATTTCAAGTTAAAGCTTAAGGATAGTTAATTGGAAAATCAAGAGTTATATGAGACTTTGTGAGTGAGTCCTGTGAATTAGTGGCTTAAGTAGCTAATTGATGATATGTTTGTTGAAACAAGAGTTTTGATGATTCCAAACCAACATTTCAAAAGCTTGGATTGAAGATATCAAAGGAGATCAAAGCTGTCTAAAGTGAAGATTTTCTGAGTATTTGCAATCAGATCTCTTCTAGAATCTTAGTTTTTGTTATGATTGGGTAAAAGATTTTGATTTGAAGAAAAGATGTTTTCAAACTTTGATTTTATGTTAGATCTTTAAATATTTGAAAAACACCCACAAACAGACGAAGGTTGAAAGTTTAAACTAAACTGTCAAGTTGGAAATTCGAACTTTGCCTTTGGAAATTCGAATTTCGAGCTAAAACTGAATAAGTCTGAAGAGATGGCTCTCTGTCAGACGAATTTTGGTTGTTCAAAATTTAAATTTTCATCTAGTCTGAAAGAGGCCTTTTGGTAACAGACGAACTTCACACTTTCAAAATTCGAATTTCAAGTAAAATGAAGTTTGTAAAAACCAAAGAAATTCGTCTGAAACTATGATAAAGTGCTTCTGAAATCAAAATGAAATTGAGTTTGATAAATGCTCTCTGATAGATGAATTTTGAACTTGCAACATTCGAATTTTCATATAAGTCTGATAGATGCTTCTTTGCAACAGACGAACTTTGAGTCTTTAAAGTTCGAATTTTGAACAAAACAAAAACTGAGAAAATAGAAGAAATTCGTCTGAAACTACGTTAAAGTTCATATGAGATCAAGAATGATTTAAGTTTTAAAACTGCTCTCTGACAGACGAACTTTGAACATTAAAATTCGAATTTCAGAAGCTAAGTTCTTGAGTCTGTTGAAATGAAATATTGACATACGAATGATGTGAACTTGCAACATTCGAATGATGAAGTTGGTCTGAAAAGAGTCTCTCTGACAGACGAACTTTACTCTTCAAAATTCGAATTTCGAAGAAAATGAACTACTGTGACTCCTTTTCACGTACTGAGAACAGACAAATTTTGGGCTTCCAAAATTTGAATTTCGAGGGCACTGTAGAAAATTAAAAACACTGTTCACACTTAACCGAAAAACTTTCTTCTTGAAAATTCGTATGTCACATTGTGAAAATGTTTTGTAAGTTTCAAAATTCGAATTTCACTTCATGAACAGACGAACTTCGTGCTGTAACGTTGGAAGCTTTAATCTTCGGTTCCTTCGAAATTTGTCTGTTGACCAACCAAAATTCGAATTTCAGTATGTCAGAAACATTAAATGCGGTTGGTAAATGGATAGTTTTTCAGAGTAACCGTTGGATAACTTCCCCAACGGATAGATTTAGTCTCTAACGGATACTTGAGACCTAAATCTATAAATACAACATCATTTGAAGTTGTGGGTAACGAATCAAACTAATATACACCGAATTTCTGCTGAATCTTTTCTCAAAAGTTTTTACCCTCTCAACTTCTATACTTGTACTTAAACTTTCATATCTACTCTTTTCAAGAGAGTTATTTCATTGTAATCAATCTACTCTACATCTTGGAGATAGATTTACTTGTGAGGGGTATTCACAAGGGGATTGGGAAGCACATAGTGAAAGTGCTTGGAGAGTTTGAGAGAGCTCAGAAACAGAGCACACTCATGTACTGTGGCCTTAGCAAGAAGCCCACTGAAATTCTTGCTGTATAGTGGATAAATCTCAAGAGGTGTCTTCGGGACTGGATGTAGGTCAAGAGAATAGACCGAACCAGGATAAATCACTGAGTTCTCTTCTCCTTATCTCTACTTTTCACCTTGCTCTGCCTTACGCATTGTTTTCATTATACTGTGATATCTTCACTTACTTCACTTTGTGCAGAAAAATTTCAAACTTCCCAATTCACCCCCCCTCTTGGGAAGTCAGCTTTGCTAACAATGTTTAGGTTTGAGGAAGCCTAAGAAAGCTTGGAGAAGTGTTTGGAAGAGGTACAACTCAAAGGAAAAGCAAGTGAAAGCACAAAGGTAGCATTTTTCTATTATATGCATTATATTGTCTTATGAATGTTTATAAACTCTATGACTTGTTTGATGCCATTATTAATATTTTGTGATGTCCATTAATTGTTGTCTTAGTTGTTTAAAGGGACTTGAAGCTCTGGAATTCCCAATTTACAAAACGAAACTCTGCTGAAATTTTTATAAAACTGTTATGGCATTATATGAATTGATGAGTTTGCTTGATGATCTATGTAAAATGTGATGATATATGTGTATGACTGGATAATGTTATTGAGATTCTTTGAATCTCACCCCCCTTCAATGACTAACCATGCTAGGGAGAACCAATGCAAAAGAGCTAAGGAACAAAAGGCATGAAGAAGAAAATGATGAGTTGTTGATGTGTAAGTTGTCATGTTATGATATGAATTGTTATTTGTGCCCTGTTTTATATGAAGTTGTAAAATAGTGAATATTATGTTAATGTTGTAGGAAATGTATGATAATTTCCAGTTCTTGATGTGGGAATATGAAGTTATATTCTACCAAGTTTCATGCCAAAATGAGTTCATTTGTATGGGTTTTGCCAAGCAAATTACAATATAGACTGAAACAGAGTATTTTCCAGACATGTCTATTTAGTTCACCCTTTTTCTATACTTAATTTGAGGTTAGGTTTATGGTATTTTTATACCAGATAGAGGGCATCTCAAGCTTCAATATGACACATAATTCACCCCATTTGGAGTTTTTTACAGTAAATGATAAATTTTCAAAATTAGGGTTCATAATAGGACAAAATTGGGAAAACTGGAAACTGAATGTTAAGTACTGGAAATTTCAAAAGATAACATAAAATTATATAGAGCTCCAAAAATTCAGTGGCTTATATGTATAAAAATATCTGTCTTAAGATCCATATGCCACTGATTTGGATGTGATTGGAGTTATAGAACAAGAGATATGTAAGTTTTCCCAAAACTGTCCCAGTAACAATAGAATTCTGACCCTTCATAATTTAAGTTAATGACATGCCTTGTGTAAGTGAAATAAATGTATAATAAAAATATGTATATAAGTAGACATGTAGAACTTTCAAATGATATAGAGTATTCATAATTTGGAACTGAATAGAATGAAATATGATTTTTCAAATTTGAGGTCAGAAAACTGGAAGATAGAAAAATGACCAAATGAACAGTAAATATCCACAAAATTATTGTACAAATTGGCCCAATGAAGTTACTGTTTTATATTTTTTCCATGTATATCTGAATTTAATAAAATTTTAGAGACTTGAATCACCTTAATATAAATTTTTTACATTTAGTTATGAATTTTCAAAATTCATCGGGTACAAGGAAAATTGCTAAATGAACAGTACCCCAAATTTCGAAAAATTCTGTTTTTATTATATTATGATTTTAGTCTCTAAACCATGATGAAAGGCATATAAAATGATCTAATATATGGGAAATGAACCATATTATAAGGTGTTACATCACATGCTTGATTTTTGCCCTATAAGAGATACTACATATTTTTATTGATCCAGACATCCATTGTACTAGTTACTTTATGCTCGGACAATTAAAGGTGCTTTACAGTATTATCTAATACTATTTATTCTTTCATGCATATAGGAATACATTGTTAGCAAGGCTGACTTCCCAAGAGGGGGGTGAATTGGGAAGATTGAAATCTTTCTGCACAAAGTGAAATGGTTGAAGATAGCACAGTGTAATGGAAGCAACGTATAAAACAGAGCAAGCTGAAAAGTAAAGGTAAGGAGAGGAAGACTCAGTAATTTATCCTGGTTCGGTCTATCCACTTGACCAACGTCCAGTCCCCAAGACAACTCTTGAGATTTTTCACTATATAGCAAGAATTCAACGGGCTTCTTGCTAATGCCATAGTACAACGAGTATGCTCTGTTTCTGGAGCTTTCTCAATCTCTCTAGGCACTTCTACAATGTGCTTCCTAATCCCCTTGTGATTTCCCCTCACAAGTAAATCTATCTTCCAGATGAAGAGTAGATTGTTTACAAAGATATAACTCTCTTGAATAGAGTAGATATGAAGGTTAAAGTACAAATATTGAAGTTGAGAGGTTAAAAGCTTTTGAGAAGAAGATTTGGCAGAAATTCGATATATACAAGTTTGATTTGTTACCCACAACTTCAAATGATGTTATATTTATAGATTTAGGTCTCAAATGTCCATTAGAGACAAAATCTATCTGTTGGGGAAGTTATCAAACGGTTACTCTGAAAAGCTATCCGTTAACCAACCGCATTTAATGCTTCTGACATACTGAAATTCGAATTTTGGTTGGTCAACAGACGAATTTCGAAGGAACCGAAGTTTAAGGTTTCCAACGTTGAAACACTGAAGTTCGTCTGTTCATGAAGTGAAATTCGAATTTTGAAACTTACAAAATATTTTCACAATGTGACATACGAATTTTCAAGAAGAAAGTTTTCGGTTAAGTGTGAACAGTGTTTTCAATTTTCTATAGTGCCTTCAAAATTCGAATTTAGGAACCCAAAAATTCGTTTGTCTATTGAACATTCAAGGAGGCACAGTAGTTCACTTTCTTCGAAATTCAAATTTTGAAGGAGTGATGTTCGTCTGTTAGAGAGATTCTTTTCAGACTAACCTCAACATTCAAAGTTACAAAACTCTGTCATTCATATGTTAACATTTCATTCCAACAGACTCACAACCTTAGCTTCTGAAATTCGAATTTTAATGTTCAAAGTTCGTCTGACAGAAAGCAGTTTTGAAACTTAAATTATTCTTGATCTCAGATGAACTTTAACATTGTTTCAGACGAATTTCTTCCATTTTCATAATTTGTATTTTGTCTGAAATTCGAATTTTGAAGACTCAAAGTTCATCAGTTTGAAAGAAGCTTCTTTCAGACTTATATGAAAATTCGAATGTTGGAAAGCCAAAGTTTGTCTGTCAGATAGTATTTTTTGAAACTCAATTTCATCTTGATTTCAAATGAACTTTAACATTATTTCAGACGAATTTCTTTAGTTTTCTCAAACTGCATTTTATCTGAAATTCGAATTTTGAAGATTTGAAGTTCGTCTGTCACTAAAAGGCTTCTTTCAGACTTAGATGAAAATTCAAATTTTTGGAGAAGAAAATTCATCTGACAGAGGGACATCTCTTCAGACTTGTTCATTTTTAGCCCGAAATTCAAATTTCCTAAGGCAAAGTTCGAATTTCCAACATGGCAGTTCGGTTTAAACTTTCAAACTTTGTCTTTTTGTGTGTATCTTTCAAATAAGTCAAGATTTAACATAAAATCAAGGTTTAAAAACATCTTTTCCTCAAATCAAAAACTTTTACCCATTCATAACTAAAGCTGAAGATCCTACGGTAGATCTAGCAGTAATTACTTAGAAATCCTTCACTTGAAACACTTTAAGCTCCTTTGATATCTTCAATCCAAGCTCTTGCATGCTGGTTTGGAATCATCAAAACTCTTGATTTAACATACATTAGTTTGGGATATGCATTTAATTTAATTAATTTCCCCAAATTGTATTTATGTGGAGCCCACATACTTTTCTTTCTTACTTTATTTGTATTTGTGGGGCTCGTAATACTTTTTCTTTTATTGTTAAATCTCTACTGCATCCTGTAATGTCCCTATTTTTTCTGAATACCATAAAATGCATGAATAGATGGGAAAGCAAGGAAGATGGTAATGTTTTCTGCTTAATTCTTAATTGGAATTAATTTTTCATAAAGCCTTTAGTAAAAATTAATTCTAGAACTGAGTTGGAAGGTATACAATGTACCACTTGAATGGAAACCCATCTCAAGTTAAGTGTAACGATATAAATTTTGTGCAGCAACGAGGTCAAGATTGAAAAATATATCAACTTGAAAGTATAGCAAAGAATTATTAAAAATTGAACCAATTTGAAAGTATAGCAAAGAATTATTAAAAATTAGTCTATAGGAAAAATTATAAGAAATTACCCAAAAGAATTAGTATTTGTATTTTTGACTCATTCAAGGGTAAAATGGTAATGTGAAAATTTCATTTAAGCATAGGGGAAAGAATGGTGATATCATAAAACGCACAGAGAAATAGAGAAAACGGAAAGGTATAGAAAGAAATGGAAAATAATAAAAAGGTAATTTTACCAAGTTAGGCAAAAATGCAGAAAAAATAATTTGTCCTCAAGAAATAAAGATTTTATGCATGTTAGTCCTTAAAAGAAATAATTTAATGCAATCAGTCCTTGGTGAAATTACGAGAAAGAACCTTAAAGTTTTAAATATTATAAATTTACCTAAATCAAGAACATTTTTGTAAATATAAAAAATTATAATCAAAATGAAGCTCTTGATAAGCTAAACCCAATGGAATGTTATTTAGAAGTTAGTTAGACCAATATTATTTTGTGTTGAGCGTTAAGTTCTAAAGTAAAAAATTTAACCAAATAAAGGTATTTTTATATTGTAGACAAAATAGTGTAGTGTCAAGGATAGTGAATGGATCCCACCCAAATATATTTTGAGACAAGATAATAAATTTAGTCCAAAATCAAATTTAGAATAACCTCGTACCAATAAAATGATGACCACAAGAGTAATTATTCAGTATGGGTGAAATCTATCAATAAAGGTTATTTTTGGATTAACACAGAATATGAAGCAATTTTTAACAATAAACCCCTCAAAAGTTGTGTGTATTTCAAGCTGCCATGTGAGGCCATTATTTAATTAGCTTTTGAAAATATTTCTTGAAGAAGTATTTGGGAAAAAAAATATAAAGTAACCAAAGTCAAACCATGATTAGTCAAGTTAATTAAATGAGTTAATTACTTATTCCTCCTCATCTTGGATGACCAAACAGCTATAGCACATGAGGAATTGAATTTTATATTATTCTTGAAGACAACTTCCTCATGAAGGCAAATTTTTTGTCCAAAAAGGAAAATTCCAAGGATAATTTCATAATTAGCCAAGTTAATTGAGTAAGTGAATGTCTCTCTTTCCTCTCATTCTTCACGATGTCTATAGAGAGAACTCTAAGGAAAAACTTAAGAAAAGAAGGTAGAAAAGAGAAAAGAAGAGAAGGCAAAGTTCCAAGAGCAAGGATTCAATTAATTGGTGAGTTTCCTACTGCCTTGAGCTTGTAATCTTGTGTAGTTTAGCTCTGGTTCATGGAGTATTCTCCTTCCTCTTGCCAAGACCAGATTTTGACCTACCCTTAGAAAGAGAGAGGTGATTTTTCATGCATCAGTATAAGGGGAAACTACAAACTAGCAACCTAAAGCATGATTTCAAGGGTTGTTGGTTGTATTTTCAAGTAAAAAATTTTCTCTCCTTTTGTTATCATTTTTGGATAGAATAGGGCATCACTTTAGAGAGAGAATTTCATGTTTCTTATGCTAAAAATAGATTCCTCATGGTCTAAAATCTTAAGAACAAGCATTGATGCAACGAAAATCTAACTAGTTTGCAAAATAGAATTTGAGGGTTTGGTTTGAGACTTTATGAACCAACACCATGAACTAATGGTTGATGTTGTTCTTTGATGTCATGTTTAGGTTCAAGAAGGTTAAGGAGATGTTTGGAAGAGGTATACCAAAGGTGAAAAGCAGGGAAAGTCATTAAGGTAGGATTTTTACCATTTTTGCACTTTATTGTCTTATTATATTTCTATGAATTTGATTATGTGCCATATAATTGTTTTGATGTTGTCTGAGTTAAATGATGGGGCTTGTGACTTTGGGTAGCCCAATTTACAAAAAGAAATTCTGCCAAAATTTTTATAGAATTATATGGCGTAATTTGTTTAAAATGTTTCTTGATTGCTTTCATGACCCTTTCATGATAAATGTGATGATATGTACACTTGAATGGTAATTGTTACTGAGATTCTTTGAATCTCACTCTTCCAAATTCTAACCATAATAGGGCCAAGCAATGCAAGGAGTCCAAGAAAAGCTAAAGAAAAGGAGGAAGAGAATGATGATTGATACTATTATTCAAGTCTTGATGTGTTGTTTTGGGAATTTGTATAAATTTATATGTAAAAGATAAATCTTATTTGAAGCCTTGAGTATGTTCCTTTAGGTCCTCTATGATATTATGCATGAAATTTGAGCAATGAATATTATTGTAAATATGTTATGAAGCTTATTGTATAAGTTATGGCGTAAGTTTGTTTGAGATGACCAGTATTGATTAGAACAAGGAAACTCTATCTGAAATAGAGCTTTCCACATCAGTTTTATATAGGCTTTTAAAGTAAACATATCAAGATTTCCATAGAGAGAAAGAACACTTAAATTGGATAAGTGTACAATTTATGATGAATATTTGAAGTCAGGATTTAGAACTTGACAGTGTAGGAACAATTAGAACTTTCATTGAGAATACTAGATATTTCAATAGGCTATATAAAATCATGTAGAACTTTAAAAATTCATTAGTTTAATATTTGGAAAGCTTCATATCTTAGGTTTAAGAATCCATTGACTTTGAAGTAATTGGAATTATACAATGAGAGAAATGCAAATTTTCCTAAACCTATCTCAGTAAAAGTTTAATTCTGACCCTTAATAGTTTGAATTAATTTTATGCCTTGTACAAGTGAAATAAACATACAAAAAAAGAAGTTTAGAAAGTAGACTTCAGGGCTTTCATATGACATAAAGAATGCACGAATTAGCTCAAAATATAATGAGATATAAATTTTTAAATTTAAGGCCAAAATCCTCGGAAATTATAATAAGAGCAAATGAATAGTGACATTTGTGCTAAATAGTGTAGCAATTGGTACAATTAAAGTCCTATTCCATATTTTTCCCTTGTATAGAATGTTTTTAGCTATTTTTAGAGGCTAAATCACCCCCATATGTTTTTTCTAATATTAGTTATGATTTTTCAAATTTTGTCGAGGAAATGGGACAAAATGAACAGTAACTCAGAAAAAGAAATTTTTTTTTTGTTTTCATACCTCAAGTGATTCAAACTTGTAAAATAATATATATGAACTCTAATAGGGTATAAACCATGTGTATTAAGGTCTAAAGTTAAGGTGTGACACATTCTACAGTCTATTACTTTTCAAATTGACCTTTTTGGACTCAATACATTATTTCGATGAGTCTAATATATCATACGGTCTATTTTGACATATATATCAATTTTTTTAAAATTTTCCCAGAAAAGGATGAAATCACAAAATAAATTTCATCAGGGATCAACTTGCAAATAAATTCCAATCAAGGATCAAAATACAAGTTAACTTCATTTAAGGACTAGATTGGAAATTAATTTCATTTGAGGACCCACCATGTGAAATTACTTTTTTACCCTTAATAACATTCAAACAATGTGTCACATGCTATATCTTTTTCCAATTATGCTTTTATCGTCACATTTTCATGCATATATCTAGACCGAGAAAACTATGGCATAAAGCACCTATAACAAAAGGTTTCAGTGGATTAAACATTGGTGAAGGACCTTCACAGTCGAGGCCAGCAACTATAGCTATAGAACCATTGTAGGCCATTCTAATAGAAGCTATACCTGCCTAGAAAAGAGGAATAGAGGTTATGGAAGATGTTGATTACGAAGCCAAATTTGTATTAGGCTCAGAAAATACAAGTAACGATGGCCCTATCCACATGGCACATATAGTTTACAGAATTGTGTATACGTGTTTCAAAGAAAGTGCAAAGCACTATAGAGGTCTTGATCAGATCTTGTCTTCTTAAACAAAGTTGTGGATGTCAAATCTTTCTTAGCACAAGAAGGACTACATTAACCAGGGCTACTGTGGATTAACATAGTAATCAATGAAATTCTTATTGATCAGTTCTAGACCCTTGTTAAAGCTAAGTTTGAAGGTTAGGTGTTTCCAAGCGTGGAAAACTCTATTAAGATTTACACTATCAAAAGGGATGCCCAAGTAGTAGAAATGAAAAGCAAGGAACAGAATCCACAACTAGTAGATGAAGGTTCAGTGCTTCTAAATGATGATGTAGACAAGATGAAAGAGATTATGACCTAGTTATACCAGGATAGCTAGGAAAATTACTAGAAATCATAGATGCTCACATTTTTGGATATGGTCAAGGATGCCAAGTACTTCACGGAATCATAAGGTTACCATTACTTCAACCCAGCATAGGTTGATGCTTTATTTAATGTATTACTAGATGATGATGACTACCGAGGATCCATCAAAGTTGAACTACATAATGAGCGATTATATAATTTTAAGGAATACATCCTGGAAGTAGTATAGACAGAGAATTTGTGAATGAACCAAGAAGATACAAAAAGGACTAAGACATAACTGTTAGAGTCGATTCTTGAAGAACATCCGAAGGAGGATCCTGAGTAAGCTTCTAACAAAACTAAAAGCAACTCCAATTCCTTTTAAAAGCTAACAATGGATGTGACTAATTGTACATATGTATATAGGAGAACTTATGTGACCACAAATTTTGTATGTAATATATAGGTAGTCATAGTTAACGTAAAAGGTAAAAAGGAATGTTATGACCATATGAACTTAAGTGTATAAAGTTATGATTATTTGAATAAAAGTATTATGTTATTGTTTCCTCTTAGTGCAATTATTTTATGTTTATGAATTTGATTATTGTTTTGATACGAGATGATTCCACTAGAAGGCATACTCAAGCAAAAGTCCCTAAGTAAGTTCCAAGGGACACACAACATGTTGATCTCTTATAGGTTATCATGGATAGACTATGACAACAGCAAAGAATGATTGAACAATTGCATTAAACTATTGATGCTTAAAGGTAAAATTAGGGGGTAGGAGTTGAGAATCAGCCTCCAAGACAGGAATAGCAATAGCAGGTTCCCTAGACTACATAGGTAGAACAAACAACAGGAACAATTATTGATTTAACTACCTAACAACATATTATTACTCTTTTCTGGAAGTATAATCTTCTGTCATTTAATTGAAAATCTTACATGCAAGTAGAAGAGGATTGGGTTCTAAATCTCAAGAAGATTTTTAGATTAATGGGTTGCACCTCTTAAATGAAAGCATTATTAGCCACATATATGCTTGAGAAAGAAACTGACAGATGGTGTCAAAACATAGAACTGATTCTACAAGCCAAGAATATCCCTTTGACATGAGAAAATTTTTTAGAACAGTTTTGTGCTAAATATTTTTCTTGGTCAGTATAAGAAGAGAAAAAAACTAAATTTATTCAGCTATCCTAATATTTTACTTACCTCCAGCAATATGATGATGAAAGATGGAAGACAAAAAAGCTAGAAAGAGGTCTCAAGTTGGCAATTAGAGAAAGAGTGACCCCTATGCAGATTTGAATCTCTAATATATTAGTTGAGGTGAGCAGGATTACAAAAAACAGTTTAAATCAAATTTTTAGCATTTGCTCTGCCAACAAACATTCGAAAAGCTACAACTACTATTGATAAAGGTGAAAGCATTAAGAAAAGGAGATAGCCATGGAACAATAATAGAAAATTTAAACGGGCAAGTAGGAAAGGCGGAAGGAAGATAAAGAAAAATGTTCCTATTTGTGACCAATGTGGAAAAATCCACAGTGAAAAGCTGTGTTTAGGAGGTAAAATGTTTGCTTTTTATGTGGCAAGGCTGGACATTTTGCCCAAGATTGCAACATGGACATGACAAAATCCAACCCTCAAGCATAGGGAAGAGTTTTTGCTCTTTCTCAGTAGGAGGACAAATTGTCATATGATCTTATCGAAGGTACTATCAAAGTTAATGATTATCTTGTACATGCTTTGTTTGATTCAAGTGCTAGTCATTCATTCATATCTTATGACTGTGCTAGATGATTGGGCTTAACTGTTACCATTTTGCCTTATGATTTGCATGTATCTACTCTTACGAGAAACAAAGCCATAACATCCAATGTTTGCCTAAATTGTATTGTCTTGTATGAACACTATAGTACCACATTGGATTTGATATGCATGCCTTTCCTAGACATAGATGTTATCATTAGTATGAACTAGCTTTCTAGAAATAGTATTTTCCTAGATTGTAAAAGTATGACCCTTATCTTGCTAAACCTGAAAAATATTTTGTGTGCTAAGACTAAGCTGAATTTTATATTGACCGCTCAAGCTGAGAGATGCTTGGGAAAAGGATGGCAAGGATACTTAGTGTTTTTTTCAGAAAATATTGAGATTGAGGAAGGAATTGAGGGGACACTGGTGGTAAGGGAATTTTCAGAAGTTTTCCCTAAAGAGTTTAAAGGTTTACTACCACAGAGAGAGAGAGGTTGAATTTACAATAGATTTAGTGTTATAGACAACACTGATATCAAAGGAATCATACAGGATGGCTCCAAATGAAATGGCAAAGCTTAAGAAGAAGATTGAAGAGTTATTCAAAAAGGGACTCATCAAACCTAGTATTTTCCTTGGGGTGCTTCTGTATTATTTGTAAGAAAAAAAAAAGATGAGAGCCTTAGACTCTGCACAAATTACATAGAGCTGAATAAAGTCATGATAAAGAATAAGTAGATATTGCATATGATTGATGATTTATTAGACTAGTTGATTAGAGCATATGCGTTCTCCAAGATTAATCTAAGATCTAGGTACCATAAGCTAAGGGTAAAAGTAGAGGATGTTCCTAAGACTACTTTTCGAACATGATATAGGCATCATGAATTTTTAGTTATGCCATTTGGTCTTACTAATGGAACTGCAATTTTCATGGACTATGTGAATATGATTTTTAGACCATATCTTGATGGATTCATCATGGTTTTATAGATAATATATTGGTGTACTCCAAATCTTTAGTGGAGTATGAATTGCATTTGAGAATTGTCCTAGCAATTTTAAAAGAAAAGAGCATGTATGCTAAACTCAACAAGTATGAGTTTTGGCTCACTGGGGTAGGGTTTTGGGACACATTATCTCCAAGGACAACATCACAGTAGATCCCAACAAAGTAGATGCTATCTTAAAGTTAGAAAGGCCCAAAACCATTACAGAGACAAAAAGATTTATGGGTTTATCTAGCTATAACAGAAGGTTTATTAAGGACTTTTCTCAAATTGCCTTGCTGCTTACAAGGTTAACAACAAAAGAAAAATCTTTTGTGTGGGATAAGGATTGTGAAAAGTGTTTTCAAGAACTAAAACTTTGGCTAACTTCTTCTCCTTATGTTAATCTTACCAGATCCCTATAAATCTTTTGTGGTTTACACAGGTGTTAGCAAGAATGGATTAGGTTGTATATTGATATAGGAAGGAAGAGTGGTAACTTATGTTTCTCAATAATTAAAAGCATATCAAGAAAACTATTCCGCACATGATTTAGAACTGGTGACTATAGTTTATGCCCTAAAGATATGGAGGCATTTTCTTTATGGTGCTACCGCAGAGATATTTTGTGATCATAAAAGCCTCAAATGTTTAAAAGATAAAAAGAAGTTAAATTCGAGGCAATAGCGATGGATGAAACTAATAAAATATTATAAGCATTCAATTAAGTACCATCGAGGAAAGGCAAACATTATCACTGATGCTTTAAGTAGAAAAGTCATTCATGTAGCCCACATGATGATTTGTGAATTAAAGTTGATTGAAGATTATAGATATTTAGATTTATCTCTCAGGTTGCGTGAGACTAAAATTGGCAATGAATTTCAAGAACAATTAAAACAAGCCTTGTAAGAAGATAAGTTTAAGAAAATAGTTAAAGGAAAGTTGAATCAGTGGGAGATGAAAGAATTTAATATGACCAATGATGGTCTGATGAGATTCCAAAAACAAATTTATGTTCCTCTGGTGGTAGATGTAAGAAAAAAGATTTTGGCTTAAGAATATCAAAGTAAATACACTATTTATCTAGGTGTTATGAAAATGTATCATAATTTGCAGAAGTTATTTTGGTGGCCTGTGATAAAAAGTGATATTATTCAGTATATGACCAAATGTTTAGTGTGCCAAAGAGTAAGATTTGAATATTAGAAACCATTTAGAACATTACAAGCTCTCGAAATCCCATAATGGAAATGAGATAGTATCTTAATGGATTTTGTAATATGTTTGCCCAAGACTTCTTTAGGTCATGACATCATCTGGTTAATTATACATATATTGACAAAGTCAACACATTTTCTGGCAATCATGTCAACATATACATTAGATAAATTGGTACAATGGTATATCAAGGAGATAGTATGATTACATGGTGTGCCAAGTAACATTATTGCTGATAGGGACCCAAGGTTCACTTCCAATTTCTGGACATCTTTATAACAAGTGTTGGGAACTAAATTGAGATTCAATACAGCTTATCATCCCCAAATGGATAGAAACTTTCGAAGATATGTTAAGAGCTTATATATTGGAAATGAAAGGGAACTAGGATGTGTATTTTCCATTAGCAGAATTACACATAATAACAATTAACATTTCATTATTCAAATGGCTCCTTATGAGGCATTGTATGGTAGGAGATATCAGTCCCCTCTATGTTGGACATAATTAAGTGAAATGAAATTGCTAGGTCCTGATTTGGTAGACTAAACCTCTAGATAGGTTGAAATGGTAAAGAATAAACTATGAATGGCACAGATTAAATAGAAAACCTATTCGGGTCAAAGAAGGGAGCCATTGGATTTTGAAGTTGGAGATAATGTTTTTTTCTGAAAGTATCTCCAAAAAATGGGGTTGGTTGATCTCTTAAAAGCAAAAAGCTTAGTCTTAAGTACATTAGACCTTTTAAAATCCTTTCAAAAGCCAAACATGTAGCCTATAATCTTGTCCTACCACCTAGCTTAATCCAAATCCATGTTGTCTTTCATGTTTAACAAATAAAGAAATACCAACTGAACCTTTCACAAGTCATAGAATATGAGTGCATTGACTTATAGGATAATATATCTTTTAAGATAAGACCAGAAAAGATTATTGATTACCTGGTCAAATAGCAGAGAAACAAGAAAATTCTTCTAGAGAAAGTTGTCTGGAAAAGCTTGTCTCCAAAAGAAGTAACTTAGGAAATGGAAGCATATATGAAGTAAAAGTATCTAAAGTTATTTAAATAAGGTATGTTTTAAATTTCAAGGAAAAAATTATTTTAAAGGGGAGGGAAATGTAACATCCCTGATTTTCTGAATATTATGATTTGCATGAAAATGTGATGATAAAACCATGATTGGAAAAAAAAATAGCTTATGACACATTGTTTGAATAATATGAAGGGTAAAATAGTAATTTCACATGTTGGGTCCTTAAATGAAATTAATTTCCAATCTGGTCTTTAAATAAAATTAATTTGTAATTTGGTCCCTAATTGGAATTTATTTGCAATTTGATCCTTTTCTAGGAAAATTTTGAAAAATTGATATATATGTTAAATGGAACTTATGACATACTAGATGTATTGGAGTAATGTATTGAATCCAAGATGATCAGTTTGAAAAGAAATAGATTGTAGAATGCAATAGAAATTTAACAGGAAAAGAAAAAGTATTGTAGGCCCGACAAATACAGATAAAGTAAAAAAATGTATGTGGACCCCACATAAATTCAATTTGGGACAGTTAATTAAATTCAATGGAGATCTCAAACCAATGTATTCTTGTATGCGTAAAGGAATAAGCAACATTAGAAAATACTAGAAAGCACCTTTAATTGTCTAGGCGTAAAGTAACCAGTGCATGGTATATCTAGAGCAAGGAAAATATGCTGTATCAAGAACACTCCTCTCCTCCTATTGGGTGAAAATTGAGCATGTGACTTAGAGGATTATTTTATTAATTATGATGTCATGGATGATGTATTTTAGAGGGACACTTGGATCAAGTTTTATGGAATTTTGATGTTTACTTATACTCCCTCATTTGGTCGACATAGTGAGAAGAAGAAAGAGAGGAAGTGAGCTAAAAATTTTCTGAGGAATGATAGGAGAAAAACATGAGAAAGAAGGAGGAAAAGAAAAATAGAAAGCCAAAGCTTCAAGAGGTAAGTTTCTTCTTCCAACTTCTAGGGCTTTTTACTTGAAGTTTTAGGTAGTTTAAGTTAGTTTAGTTGAGTTCTTCCTCTCCTCTCCCTAAGGTGACTTTCAGCCAATCATAAAACATTAAGAGGGAACAATTTTGATGAGAAGAAATCATAAGAAAGCATGAGAAAGTTGCAAGAAAGGGTGTTTTCATGAGTTTAAAGCAAGTTGCAAAGAAAATCCATCTCTTGCTCATATGATAGTGATTTCGGTCAAGTCCAAGGGTCAAGAAAGAGTTGGAATTTCATGCAACAAGTGGTAAAAATGGATTTTTCATGCTTGAAATAGCTAGAAACAAGCTATGGTTTCAAGAAAAACACAAAGACAAAGATTATGAAATTTTAGGGTTCAAGTAGTACTTTGTGAAGTAGCTCATGAAATTGGTTAATTTAGCAATTGTTTAATGGTGTATTTAGGTTTGGGATTACTCAAGTAAGCATTTAGAAAGGTTGGAATAAAGTGCTATAGCAAAGGAAAGCATTTAAGGTAGTGTTTTACATTCTTGCTTTTTGTATTATCTTGAATGATTCTATGATGATAAATGATTGCCGTATTGTTGTTTTGATATTTTATGACTGGTTTTGGCTGATTTTAATGCAAGGGCTTTAGTTAGAATGTCCATTTTCTAAGGGGAAATTCTACTGAAATTTTTATTGATAATATGGTATATTATATGATTAATTGTATAAAAATGCTATGAATGATGTTTTGAAGCATACATGATGATATAATTGCATGGATATAATTGCTACTGAGATTTCCATTATCTCATCATCCCAAACACTAACATAATAGGGCCAAACCATAGTAAGGATTCAAGGAAGGCAAAGGGCAAGGAGAAGGATTATGATTATTAGGATGTTAATTGGAACTATGGTTTGTTTCTTTATAATATTATGTATGAATTTATGAAGCTACATCAATATGTAGTTATGTTTATTTGAGCTTCTCATGATGTTAGGTATGAAGTATAAACAAGTTATGATAATGTAAGTATGGTATGAAAAATAGTTTTGTCAAGTATTGCTGGGAAATTGTTCATTTGATATGTTAAAAGTTTGGTGAGGGCAGTTTGATAGGTATAATATAGGAATCATTTACATACTTGAAAAATAGACAGAATAAGTTTTCTAGGAAGTTAAAGAACATCTAAATTGGTTAAGTGTGGTGAAAGTTATGAATTTTCAAATTTAAAGTAGAAAACATGCAAAATGGCAAAATTACCAAATGAACAGTAAATTTTGTGCTAAATACTGTACAAATTGGCGCATTTAAATTTTGGTTGCATATTTTTTTCATGTGGAAATATTTTAAACTAATTTTATGACTTGAATCACCTTGATACAATTTTTCTAAAATTAGTTATGATTTTTCAAATTTAGTTGGAAAAATAGGTAACCAAATAATTAGTACCACTGAAATTTTAAATTTTTCTATTTTGGTCCCTTTTGTGATTCAATCTTGTAAAATAATTCAAATGGACATTATATGAGGTATAATACATGAGAAGTAATCTAAGAAGATTAGGTGTTACAACATGTTTTAGAGATATGGAGACACTATCTTTTCGGGGCTATCATAGAAGTATCTTGTGACCATAAAAACCTCAAATACGTATCAGATCATAAAGAAGTAAACTTGAGGCATTTGCCTCTCTTTTCACATATATTAGACCTTATTTAGAGTTCATTTGAATATATTTAGTAGCTTGAATCACTTAAAACATTAAACCAGAAAATTTTCAAAATTCAAGTGCCGTTTATTTGGTATATCGACTTTTCCGGCTGAATTTTGAAAAAATTATAACTAATTGTAGAAAAATAGAATGATAGTGATTCAAATCTCTAAAAATATCTTAAATCTTGCTCTATGTTGAAAAAATACAAAACAGGATATTCATGATGCCAATTTGTATAGTATTTTTTGTGAATATCACTGTTCATTTGGCACCATAAAAACTGTCAAGATTTTATACCATAACTTTGAAAGTTCATATCTCCTTTTATACTTAACCAATTTGAGTGATCTTGGTCTACCTAAAAAGCTTGTTACGTCTACTTTTTAGACATACCAGCCATTTAGTCATTACCTTCCTAACTTTTTGGTGCATCAAATGAGTAATTTATGCAATACATAGAGCAATTAATTTCATAACTTTGCTACTTTATCATTACATGTTCATAATCCACTCCTACCATAAAAAAGCGGTTCAAAGGAACATAACTATATGAGAAGACATGTTTTAAATTTCATGCATAAATTTATCCATAATTTCAAAATAACATGTCATAGCTCCCATAAACAACTCAATCATCATTTTCCTCTTCATTCCTCTTGGCATTTCCTTGTTCCTTTGCATGGCTTGGCCCTAGCATGGTTAGTGGGTATGGGGTGAGATTAAAGAATCTTAGTAATAACATTTCAGGCAATCATATCATCATATAAAGTTGAAAAAATAGTACAAAACATCTTGAAACATAATATTATATAAAATACCATATTGTCAAATAAAAATTTCGGCAAAGTTTTTCCTTAGAAAATGGACTTCTCAGGAATTGGTTTCAAGTTAGAAATAGTCAATACCAATCACAAAATATAGTAACAACAATATGACAATCCAATAATCATCATAAAACAATTCAAGACAATATAAAAGCAGGAAATGTAAATTGCTACCTCAATCTTCTCAGCTTTGTCATGATTCATGACATACCTTGGACCTATCATGGATAGTCATTTGGAAATGGAGAGATTCATAGATTCTTAGTAGTTGCCATCAATCAAGCAATTATGTCATCATATAATACAAGCATTTATCACCAATTGTCATTCAAATGTCTAAAATCATTTATGCTCAAACATTTTGTAGAAAATTGGATAGAGTTTTGCCTTACATTTTGGACATCTTGGGGTCACAAGACCTCTCAAATAACTCAGTCAATATCAACAAATCATCACAAAACATCACAAAAAACATTTAGCACATCATTAAACCATTGCAAACTATATAGTAATGCAATGCAAGACTAGATTAGTAAACTACCTTTTTAGCTTTTCAATCCTTTCCAAAACTAGCACACTCTTACTTTGGTCCTCTAATACTTTCTTGTGTTAGTTAGGCTGACTTCCCAAGAGGGGAGTGAATTGGGTAGATTAGAAATTTTCTGGACAAAGTGAAAATGATGAAGAAAGCAAGGTATAATGAAAAACAGAGTATAAAGCAATAAGCTAAAAGAGAAGAGATAGGGAGAAGAAAAACTCAGATATTTATCCTGGTTCGGTCTCTCCACTTGACCTACGTCCAGTCCCCAAGTCACCACTTGAGATTTTCCACTATACTGCAAGAATTCAAGGGCTTCTTGCAAAATGCCACAGTACAACGTGTATGCTCTGTTTTCTAGAGCTCACTCAATCACTCTTAGCACTTTCACTATGTGCTTTACAATCCCTTGTGATATCTCCTCACAAGTAAATCTATCTTCCAGATGAAGATTAGATTGTTTACAAAGTGAAACTCTCTTGAATAGAGTGAATATGAAAGTTGAAGTGCAAGTATTGAAGTGAGAGGGTAAAAGTCTTTTTGTAGAAGATTTGGCAGAGTTTCAGTATATACAAAGTTTGATTCGTTACCCACAACTTCAAATGATGTTATATTTATAGATTTAGGTCTCAAATGTCCATTAGAGACAAAATCTATCCGTTGGTGAAGTTATCCAACGGTTACTCTGAAAAACTATCCGTTAACCAACTGCATTTAATGCTTCTGACATACTGAAATTCAAATTTTGGTTAGTCAACAGACGAATTTTGAAGGAACCGAAGGTTAAAGCTTCCAATGTTGAAATACGGAAGTTTGTCTGTTCATGAAGCGAAATTCAAATTTTGAAACTTAAAGAATGTTTCCATGTTGTGACATACGAATTTTGAAGTGAAAAGATTTTCTGTTAAGTGTGAACAGTGTTTTCAATTTGCTACAGTGCCCTCGAAATTCGAATTTTGGAACCCCAAAATTTGTCTGTCCGCAGCAGACTCAAAAGGCACAGTAGTTCATTTCCTTCGAAATTTGAATTTTCAAAGAGTGAAGTTCGTCTGTCAGAGAGACCTCTTTTCAGACTTACTTCAATATTCGAATTTGTAAACACTGTCCTTCCTATGTCATCATGTCATTTAAACAGACTCACAACTTTAGCATCTGAAATTCGAATGTCCATGTTTAAAGTTCGTCTGTTAGTGAGCAATTTTGAAACTCAATATAATCTTGATTTCAGATGAACTTTAACATTGTTTCAGACGAATTTCTTCAGTTTTCATAAGTTTCATTTTGTCTTAAATTCGAATGTTCAAAAACTGAAGTTCGTCTGTTGCTCAACTGTTTCTTTTAGATACTTATGAAATTCGAATTTTGAACAATCAAAATTCGTCTATCAGAGAGACATCTCTTCAGACTTACTCAGTTTTAGTTCAAAATTCGAATTTCCAAAGCCAAAGTTCAAATTTCCCATATGACAGTTCAATGTAAACTTTTTAAACTTTGTCTGTTGGTGGGTATTTTTCAAATATTTCATAATTTAACATAAAATCAAGGATTTAAAACGTTTTTCCACCAAATCAAAGTCTTTTACCCATAACAAAAGATCCTATAATAATCTTAGCAATGATTACTCAGATTTTTCTTCACTTGAGACACTTTGAGCTCCTTTGATATCTTCAATCCAAGCTCTTCAATGTTGGTTTGGAATCATCAAAACTTCTTGATTCAACATTCTCCCCCTTTTTGATGATGACAAAACAACTTACAAACTGGATTAGTACTTGAGTTTGCTTTAGCAGGCTCCCCCTCAACATATGCATTATATTTCAAAAGATATCACAATAAACTATGTGAAGAGATTCTAAGAGCAAATCATTGCAACTTAAGAAATTTTTCAATTGAAACAAATGTTGCTTTTACAGAGACAAAACTGATCAAAGTTCTTCCAAATGCACATAAGAGGTACAAAATGCAAACAGTCAAAACAAACAACAGAAACATAAAGCATTAAATAGCACTACAAGAGGACTCAAGCCTAAGATCTAAACAAGTCTTCAAAGTTCTTCCAAATGCACATAAGAGGTACAATGCTTCTCTCTTCATTGTTTGCACCCTCCTGCATAGAAGAGATGGAAATGGCTGCCACCAGTCTTTCTACTTGCTCAGATTCTTGAATGGAAAGAATTGAATCCTGAGCATCTTCTTGCATAGCCTCATGAGGGCTTGTTTCTTGAAGTCCTTCTTCTTTCAAACCATAGTCCAAGGGTGGACCAGGACTTGGTGTCCTCATTGTTTCAGCAGGCTCAGTATCATCTCCATCATCATGCTCAGAGGAGACAAGCTCGAAAGGACTTGGAGGCTCAGGAGTTGGAGAATGGATAGGCACAGAAGACCCTGGCTGAGGTGGAGCTGATGTGGCAGGTGTTACATTTCTGATATCTTTATAAGCATCAGCCACTACTTTCATGTTCTTTGCCAACTGATGTATCTGATCTTGTAGATGAGCAAACTTGGCATTTTGCTCATCCCTGATGCTAAGAATGAGTGTTGACAGGCTGTCATATAACTCAGTGACCTTGATTGGCTTGGTAAGAGAGGAGGGAGTGGCTAGAATGTGAGTAGGCTTGCAGGGAGATGGGATAGGCACAGAGGGCTGAGGACTAGGTTTGACAGTAGCCTCAGATGTACCCTCTTGCTATAGGGAGGCACCTTCAACAAAGAATAGATCTTCAGTTCTTCCAGCTCCCTTTCCAATCCATCTTCCTTCATCCTTTTCAATACCCATTCTTTGTAGTTATTCCTCCTTGAAGATTTCCGTGGGATTTCCCTTCCCCTTATCAAGATGTTGAATTCTAGCATATTGCAGAATTCTGGAGAAGATAGCTGCATAGGGGAGTGTGGAGTCCTTCCTCTAATCCCTTGCCTTGATCATGTGTTGGAGTAAGATATGCCCTATGTTGATCAGCTTTCCACGCATGATTGCAGCCATGACATGTGCCTCTGCTCTTATTATCAGATTGAAGCTGCCTCCTTTGTTGAATATGATCCTGGACACTATGAAGTGCAGGATCCTTACTTGAACACTGAGGTTGTGGGCTTCAATATATTTATGGAAAGCCAGTTTTCCTTTCTTCTGAACAATGTCCTCAGAATTGTACTCTCCTTGTAGTTTAGAAAGGGGCCACCTTCTTCATTAGTAGTTTCTGCCGATATGGTGTCAATCTTGAGGCCATCCTGCCCTGGAATCTCCAATACCTCATTAAATGTCTCATCAGTGAGCCAGATGGTCCTTGATCTCAGATTGACTGCCCACTTATTCTTGTGGCTGTTGTATTTTAAGGAGGCATACTAAGACTTCACTACCTTATCATCATACCTCTCCAATACTTCTAGCAGATTCTTGTATCTCATCAACCATATACCAGCATCAAAACTGTTAGAGACCAAGAAATCCTCCAAGTTTACACAATGTGGCTTGATTACCTTTTTGTTGGCAAACTTGGTGGAGTATTCCTCTTGAATCTGTGGAGTGCTCCATAATGGCGGTGTGGTAAGCTCATACTCTCCAGATTCAGTGCTTGATGATGAAGTGGGAGCACCAGGTTCAGCAGCAACAGGAACAGGGACAGAAGGTTCTACTGTCTTTGAGGAAAATGGTCCAGCCTTCTTTGATTCTCCCTTTGGTGTGGATTTCTGGCGTTTGGAAGGAGTTTCTTTGCTAGATTCTGCCTTTCTCTTCAGTTTTTCTCCTTCCTTCGTGGCATATTGGGATTTTACAGAACGTTTTGGGCTAGCTTCTCCTTTGCTAATTCCTGGATTCTTGACTCTTGCCATTTACGCAGATGAATGTTGAAGAATGTAGTAAAGAATGGATTTAAAGGATGTGAAAGGAAGTTTAATAGGTGGGAAATGATGGTTTTCGATCAGAATTGAAGAGTATTGAATGTAGGATTAGAACAGACTCAGAGAGAATAGGAATAGGGTTGCGTCTGTTCAAATGAAAACCGTCAGTTTTAACGTATGTAATCGTCTAACAGACAAATTTTGAAGGGTCAAAATTTGAACTTCAGGCAGTTACATGTTAAACCGTTTAGTAAAGCTTACTGACAGACGAATTTTCTTCAGATTGTTCATCTGACAATGGCTTGGCTCAAACGATACAAGATGAATAGACGAACTTTGTCTCACAGTTCAAATTTTGAAGAATGAACATCAAGCAGCAAACAAACCACCAGACAACAGACAAATTAACCATACAAAACTTCATCTTTCAAAGATTCAACATTGAGGAGCATGCTTCGACAGACGAATTTTAAGTTAGAAATTCAAATTTCTATTGTTTGTGAAAGTTATCCAACATTCGTATGTCAAGAGATAAGCATCAGTAATCATTATGTTGGATAGTTATAACTTTGAAATTTTGTTATTTTAAAATTTGAATTTTGAAGGATCAACAAAAGAATTTCGTGCCATCACCGAGAACTGTTCCTTCTAATAACAGGCCAAAGTTCGTCTGTTGCGTATCCGAAATTCGAATGTTACCCATGCTAACTTCCTCAGAAACTTAATTTTTCACCGAAATTCGTCTAACACAAAAGCAATATACGAATTTCAACTTTAAAAACTTACAGATTTCATCCAGAAACTTAGAATTCTTGCCCTTTTCTTTACTTTTTGATTGTTCCATTCCAGTGTGCTCCATATTTCTAATTTATTGCCAATGAATCTCATGAGGAGCACCTGCAACTTAAATTAAACATACTCTGATGCTGAAGTTAGAATTAATTCAATGCTGAAATATTTAACAACAGAGTTGCACAAAGATTTACTTACAGTTCATTGGGATTTACCATACCCAATTCTCTTCTGATTTTGCAATATCTGTCTTCTGATAGAGGCTTTGTGAGGATGTCAGCAACTTGATCTTCTATGGGGATGTATTCCAATCTAATTTCTCCTTTTAGAACGTGATCCCTTATGAAGTGGTGCCTAACTTCAATTTGTTTTGTCCTTGAATGCATGAAAGGATTCTTTGTGATATTGATGGCACTTTGGTTGTCACACATTATTGGAATTTCTCTTAATTCAACCTCCAGATCTTCCAATTGTTGTTTCATCCTGATGATTTGGGCACAACAGCTTCCAGCTGTAACATATTCAGCCTCTATTGTGGATAAGGCTACACTATTCTGCTTTTTGCTAAACCATGAAACCAAGGATCCTCCAAGAAACTGACAAGTTCCACTTGTGCTTTTTCTGTCAGTTTTGGATCCTGCAAAGTCAGCATCAGTGTGTCCTTTGAGATCTTCTCCATTGCCCTTTGGATACCAAAGACCCATCTGTGATGTTCCAATAAGATATCTGAAGATTCTTTTCACAGTAGCTGCATGGGTTTCTCTGGGATATAATTGGAACCTTGCACACATCAGACACTAAAGATAATGTCAGGTCTGCTGGCTGTTAAGTACAGCATGGATCCAATCATTCTTCTGTACTTAGTTATGTCAAATGGTTTCCCTTTTTCATCCATATCCAGTTTGGTTGCAGTAGCCAAAGGTGTCCCCATTGGCTTAGCATTTTCCATTCCAAACTTCTTCAGCAATTCCTTCAGATACTTGGATTGATTGAGGAAGATACCATCATTGCACTGTCTAATTTGCAATCCAAGGAAGAAGTTAAGTTCACCCATCATGGACATTTCGAATTCCCCCTGCATTAACTTAGAAAAATTCTTGGAAAGAGATTCATTAGTAGCACCAAATATAATATCATCACCATAGATTTGAACAATCAGAAAATCTTTGTTTTCTTTCTTAGTGAATAAAGTTGTATCTACTTTTCCTCTGTTAAACCCCTTGTCAGTTAGAAAACTACTCAATCTATCATACCATGCTCTAGGGGCTTGTTTTAAACCGTAAAGAGCTTTCTTCAGTTTAGACACATGGTTTGGTTTTGCAGAATCCTCAAAACCTGAAGGTTGATCTACATAAACTTCTTCCATGATATATCCATTCAGAAAAGCACTATTTACATCCATTTGATATAACAAAATATTTTTCATGCATGCATATGCTAATAGAATTCTAATTGCTTCTAATCTAGCTACTGGAGCAAAGGTTTCCTCAAAATCAATGTCTTCTTCTTGATTATATCCTTTAGCAACCAGTCTAGCTTTATTTCTGATGATTGATCCTGATTCATCAAGTTTATTTCTAAAAGCCCATTTGGTACTAACGATAGGATGATTTTTGGGTCTAGGCACTAAATCCCAAACTTGATTTCTTTCAAACTGATTTAATTCATCATGCATAGCCATAATCCAATAGCCATCAGTTAAGGCTTCCTAAGTACATTTAGGTTCAATTTGTGAGATGAAAGCATAATTAATCATTTGATCCCTTAACTATTTTCTGGTCTTAACTTTCTCTTGAACATTCCCTATCACTTGATCAACAGGATAATTCCTTTGATATCTCCAAGCTCTAGGGAGTTCTTGAGATATTTCTTCATCATTTTCTTCTTCAAGATTTCTCTCCTGAATATCTTCCTCTATATTAACAGATTCAGATATTTTTGGAGGTTCAATTATACCTTTATTAGAAATATCTAATTTTTTAAAGTTCGAAACAAGATCATCTTCATCAGAAACATGTTTAGAAGCTGTTTCATTTTCAATAAATACTACATGCACAGATTCCTCTACTGAATTAGACCTTTTATTAAAAACTCTAAATGCCTTGATTCGACTAGAATAGCTCAGAAATATACCTTCATCAGATTTGGGATCAAACTTACCCAGATTTTCTTTGCCATTGTTATAAATGAAGCATTTGCATCCGAACATATGGAGATGTGACAGATTTGGCTTTCTTCCCTTGTACAGCTCGTATGGAGTCTTTCCAAGCATAGGTCTGATGTAGGCTCTATTTATGATATAGCTTGCTGTATTTACTGCATCAGCCCAAAACACTTGAGATAGCTCCCTTTCATTCAGCATAGCTCTAGCTATCTCTCCAATGGTTATGTTCTTCCTTTCTACTACTCCATTCTGTTAAGGAGTTCTTGCAGCTGAGAAGTTATGATCAATCCCATGCTCATTGCAGTACTCCAGGAAGTATGAGTCTTCAAACTCTCCTCCATGATCTGACCTGATAGATACAATAGAAATACCTTTCCCATTTTGCACTTTCTTAGCTAAGTTTACAAATGCATCAAAGGTATCAATTTTAGAAGAAAGAAATAATGTCCATGCAAATCTTGAGTAATTATCCACAACTACAAGCACATACAAATTGCCACCTATGCTTTTTACCCTAGAAGGTCCAATTAAGTCCATATGCAGTAGTTCAAGTGGTCTAGTTGTGGTGACTACGTTTTTGGATTTGAAAGAAGATTTTGTGTGTTTTCCTTTTAAGCATGCATCACATCCTTTATCCTTTTCAAAAGCAATTTTTGGCAGGCCAGTGACTAGCTCGTTTTTAACCAATTTTGAAAGCTGATTCATGTTAACATGAGCTAATCTTCTATGCCATAGCCAACTATCATTGTCCTGACTAATTAAACAAACAGAATCTAAGGGAGGAAGTTCATCAAGATCAATAGTATAATAGTTACCATCCCTTTGAGCTTTGAGGATTACTTTGTGATTGTTGAATCAAGAGTTTTGATGATTGTAAACCAACACTCAAGAGCTTGAATTGAAGATATCAAAGGAGATCAAAGCTGTTTCAAGTGAAGATTTTCTGAGTATTTGCTGTTAGATCTCTTGTAGGATCTTTAGTTTTTGTTATGAATGAGTAAAAGTTTTTGATTTGAGAAAAAGATGTTTTCAAACCTTGATTTTGTGTTAAATCTTTACCTATTTGAAAAACACCCACAAACAGACGAAGGTTGAAAGATTAAGCTGAACTGTCAAGTTGGAAATTCGAACTTTGCCTTTGGAAATTCGAATTTCGAGCTGAAATTGAATAAGTCTGAAGAGATGGCTCTCTGTCAGACCAATTTTGATTGTTCAAAATTTGAATTTTCATCTAATCTGAAAGAAGCCTTTCTGGTAACAGACGAACTTCACACTTTCAAAATTCGAATTTCAAGAAAAATGAAGTTTTTGAAAACCAAAGAAATTCGTCTGAGACTATGATAAAATGCATCTGAAATCAAAATGAAATTGAGTTTGATAAATGCTCTCTGACAGACAAATTTTGAACTTGCAACATTCAAATTTTCATAAAAGTCTGAGAGAAGCTTCTTTGCAACAGACGAACTTCAAGTCTTCAAAATTCTAATTTCAAACAAAACAAAATTTGAGAAAATGGAAGAAATACATCTAAGACTATATTAAAGTTCATCTAAGATCAAGAATGATTTGAGTCTCAAAACTGCTCTCTGACAGAAGAACGTTGAACATTAAAATTCGAATTTCAGAAACTGAGTTCTTGAGTCTGTTGAAGTGAAAAATTGACATACGAATGATAAGAACTTGCAACATTCGAATGATGAAATTAGTCTGAAAAGAGTCTCTCTGACAGACGAATTTCACCCTTTCAAAATTCGAATTTCGAAGAAAGTAATCTGCTGTGCCTCTTTAAACAATCAATAGACAGAAAAATTTTGGGGTTCCAAAATTTGAATTTCGAGGGCACTGTAGCAAATTGAAAACACTGTTCACACTTAACCGAAAAACTTTCTTCTTGAAAATTCGTATGTCACATTGTGAAAATATTTTGTAAGTTTCAACATTCGAATTTCACCTCATGAACAGACGAACTTCGTGCTGTAACGTTGGAAGCTTTAACCTTCGGTCCTTTTGAAATTCGTCTGTTGACCAGCCAAAATTTGAATTTCAGTATGTCAGAAACATTAAATGCGGTTGGTAAACGGATAGTTTTTCAGAGTAACCGTTGGATAACTTCTCCAACGGATAGATTAAAGTCTCTAACGGACATTTGAGACCTAAATCTATAAATACAACAACATTTGAAGTTGTGGGTAATAAATCAAACGGGTGTATAACGAATTTCTGCTGAATCTTCTTCTCAAAAGCTTTTACCCTCTCAACTTCTATACTTGTACTGAAACTTTCATATCTACTCTTTTCAAGAGAGTTATTTCATTGTGATCAATCTACTCTTCATCTGGAATATAGATTTACTTGTGAGGGGTATTCACAAGGGGATTGGGAAGCACATAGTGAAAGTGCTTAGAGAGTGTGAGAGAGCTCAGAAACAGAGCATACTCGTGTACTGTGGCCCTTGCAAGAAGCCCATTGAAATTCTTGCTGTATAGTGGATAAATCTCAAGAGGTGTCTTGGGGACTAGATGTAGGTCAAGTGGAAAGACCGAACCAGGATAAATCACTGAGTTTTTATCTTCCTATCTTTACTTTTCATCTTGCTCTGTTTTACGCATTGTTTTCATTATATTGTGATATCTTCACTTACTTCACTTTGTGCAGAAAAATTTCAATCTTCCCAATTCACCCCCCCTCTTGGGAAGTCAGCCTTGCTAACAAGTGGTATCAGAGCCCGGATTCCCATTCAAAGGAACTCACAGTCCGGGAATTAAGATGGCTGGCTTTGGAGAGAGTATACTTCCTGAAGGAAATAACACTCACAGACCACCAGGCTTCAGTGGAGAGCATTATGGATATTGGAAGATAAGGATGCAGATCTACCTCCAATCAATTGATCTTGACATCTGGTCAGTCATTTAAAAAGGAGACTTCGTCCCAATGGCTCTAACTGAAGATGGAAGACACAAAGAGAAGCTAGAAGCAGAGTGGAATGATGAAGACAGAAGGAGAGTCCTACTGAACTTCAAAGCAAAGCATTGTTTGGTCAGTGCCCTGAACCAGGATGAATTCTACAGAGTCTCACAATGCACCACTGCAAAAGGAATGTGGGATACTCTACAGATTGCACATGAAGGAACATCTGGAGTTAGGGAGAACAGATTGAACACATGCATTGGGGAGTATGAAAGCTTAAGAATGGGTGAAGGAGAAACTGTAAAGGAGCTTCAAAAGAGATTCACTCTCATTGTGAATTAACTAAAGAGCCTGGGAAAAGAATACACACAGTCTGAGAAAGTAAGAAAGATACTCAGAGCTCTCCCTCTGGAATGGCAGCCCAAGGTGACAGCTATAGAAGAAGCCAGAGGAGAATCAATGGCTTCTGTCACAGCTCTCTTTGGCAGCCTTGAGGAGTATGAAGGAAAAATCAAAGCACTCAATGAAGCTGGGCTGGACAGAAAGAAGAAAGGCCTTGCCCTCAAAGCTGCTGATGAAAAGGAAGAAGAATCTGACGAAGGAGATGAGCTGGATGAGGAAACTCTGGCCATGATGGTCAGAAAATTTGGAAGATTCTACAGCAAGAAGAAGAACAAGAGATTCTTCAAGAGAAGAGTGGCTGGAGAAAATAAGAAAGACACAAAAGAACCTGTGACTTGCTATGAGTGCAAGAAGCAAGGACACATAAAGTGGGACTGCCCCCAATTCATCAAGAAACAAGAAAAAGAAAAGAGAGCTGCTGACAAAGGGAAGAAGAAGAAAGCCTACATCTCATCCATATGGGGCAACAGCTCAGATGAGGAAGAAGAAGATGAGGATGAGATTGCCAACATTTGTCTAATGGCACTTGCTTCTGAAGAAGTCACACCCTCATGCAGCAGTGATCAAGAAGAAGAGGTATATGAATCTGAACCTTCCTATTCTGAATTACTGGATGCATTTCATGAGCTTCATGATGAATTTATTAAAATTGCTAAAGAACTAAAATTGGCAAAGAAAAAGGTAAGCAAGCTGGAGTCTCAAAGCATAGTCTCTAAAACTGCCACTTTACCTACTTCTGAATCTGTCTGCTGCACTTCATGCACTGAACTTAAGCGAACTAATGATTATTTAATTAAAAGCATGTCTAGGCTCACTAGAGGTAAGGATATGTTGTTTGCATTAATGGGGAGCCAAAGAATATCACAAGGAAAAGCTGGTCTTGGCTATGATCCATGTGCTGTCAAAGAAAAGATTAGGAAGAAAAATCAAAATACATATATGAGACACTTTGTGCATGCTGAGAGCAATAAAAAGAAAAATGATGTATCACCTCACATTGAAACATATGATCTTCCAAGGCATACTAGACAAAAATATTATCTGCATTGTTTTCTTCCTGCTTCTCAATCTAGCAGTCCTTTCACCACCTGTCATTTCTGTAACAAAAAGGGACATACTTCCAGTTCCTGTGCTTTGAAGAAAAATGGACTTGACAGGAAAGTTAAATGGGTTCCCAAAAGTGCATCTGCATCTAAGGAAATAACTACTGACAGAAAAGGACCCAAGCAAATTTGGGTACCTAAAAGGAAAACATAAACCTTATTTTGCAGGTCTGTCTCAAAGCTAAGAAAAGCAACAAATGGTATATGGACAGTGCCTGCTCAAGTCACATGACTGGTGATAAGGAGAAGTTCATCACCCTTAGAGACAAGAAGGGAGGAAAGGTGACCTTTGGAGGTGATCAATACGGCAAAATTGTTGGTATTGGCATTGTAGGCAAAAATCCAGAAACATCCATTGAAGAAGTGTTGTTTGTAATTGGCCTCAACCACAATTTGCTGAGCGTAAGTCAGACCTGTGACAGAGGAAACTGGGTGCTGTTTGACTCAAAGTTTTGCCTAGTCATCAGAAAAAGTGATCACAAAGTAATCCTCAAAGCTCAAAGGGATGGTAACTGTTATACTATTAACCTTGATGAACTTCCTCCCCTGGACTCTGTATGTTTAATAAGCCAGGATAATGACAGTTGGCTATGGCATAGGAGATTAGCTCATGTTAACATGAATCAATTGTCTAAACTGATTAAAAATGAGCTAGTAACTGGACTACCTAAAATATCTTTTGAAAAGGATAAAGAATGTGATGCATGCCTAAGAGGAAAACAAACTAGATCATCCTTCAAATCTAAAAATGTAGTTACCACAACAAGACCACTTGAATTGTTGCATATGGACTTAATTGGACCATCCAGGGTGAAAAGTCTTGGTGGTAATCTGTATGTGCTTGTAATTGTAGATGATTATTCTAGATTCACTTGGACATTGTTTCTTCCCTCTAAAAGTGATACCTTTGATGCATTTATAACCTTAGCTAAGAAAGTGCAAAATGAGAAAGGTATTTCTATTGTGTCTATCAGGTCAGACCATGGAGGAGAATTTGAAAATGCATACTTCCTGGAATACTGCAATGAACATGGGATTGACCACAACTTCTCAGCACCAAGAACTCCTCAACAAAATGGAGTGGTGGAAAGGAAGAACAGAACCATTGGAGAGATGGCTAGAGCTATGCTAAATGAGAAGGAACTCTCTCAAGTGTTCTGGGCTGATGCAGTGAATACAGCAAGCTACATCATAAACAAAGCCTACATCAGACCAATCCATGGGAAGACTCCATATGAACTGTACAAGAGAAGAAAGCCAAATCTGTCACACCTCCATGTGTTCGGGTGCAAATGCTTCATTCATAACAATGGGAAAGAAAATCTGGGTAAGTTTGATGCCAAATCCGATGAAGGTATATTTTTGGGCTACTCAAGTAGGAGTAAGGCTTATAGGGTTTATAATAAAAGATCAAATGTAGTAGAAGAATCAGTGCATGTGGTTTTCATTGAAAATGAAACTGTTTCAAAACATGTTACCAATAAGGATGATCTTACTTTCAATTTTGAAAAACTAGGAATCTCTGACAAAAGTAAAACTGAACCTCCAAAGATATCTGAATCTGTTAACACAGAAGAAGATATCCAGGAGCAAGAGTTTGATAAAGAAAATAATGAAGAAACAGCTCAAGAACTCCCTAGAGCGTGGAGATATCAAAGGAATCACCCTGTTGATCAAGTAATAGGGAATGTTCAAGAGAAAGTCAAAACCAGAAAACAGTTAAGGGATCAAATGCTCAACTGTGCCTTTATTTCTGAAATTGAACCCAAATGTGCTGAAGAAGCCTTAACTGATGAATACTGGATTATGGCTATGCAAGATGAATTAAATCAATTTGAAAGAAATCAAGTTTGGGATTTAGTACCTAGACCCAAAAATCATCCTGTTATTGGTACCAAATGGGTTTTCAGAAATAAACTTGATGAATCTGGAACAATAATCAGAAATAAAGCTAGATTGGTTGCTAAAGGGTATAATCAGGAAGAAGGTATTGATTTTGAAGAAACCTTTGCACCAGTAGCTAGATTAGAAGCTATAAGAATACTGCTGGCATATGCATGCATGAAAAATATTTTATTATATCAAATGGATGTAAAAAGTGCCTTTCTGAATGGATATATCATGGAAAAAGTTTATGTAGATCAACCTCCAGGTTTTGAGGACTCTACAAAACCAAACCATGTTTATAAACTGAAGAAAGCTCTCTATGGTTTAAAACAGGCCCCTAGAGCATGGTATGAGAGACTGAGCAATTTTCTGACCGAAAAGGGGTTTAACAGAGGCAAAATTGACACAACCTTATTTACTAAGAAAGAAAATAAAGATTTACTAATTGTTCAAAGTTATGTTGATGATATTATTTTTGGTGCTACTAATGAAACTCTTTGCAAGAAATTCTCTGAGTTAATGCAGGGAGAATTCGAGATGTCTATGATGGGTGAACTCAATTTCTTCCTTGGATTGCAAATCAGATAGCTTAATGATGGTATCTTTCTCAGTCAATCCAAGTATCTAAAGGAGCTGTTAAAGAAGTTTGGAATGGAGAATGCCAAGCCAATGGGAACACCTATGGCTACTGCAACCAAACTGGACATGGATGAGAATGGGAAGATGTTTGACATTACTCAGTACAAAAGAATGATTGGATCCCTGCTGTACCTAACTGCCAGCAGACCTGATATTATGTTCAGTGTCTGTATGTGTGCAAGGTTCCAATCATGCCCCAAAGAAACCCATGCAACAGCTGTGAAAAGAATTTTCAGATATCTTATTGGAACATCACAGATGGGTCTTTGGTATCCAAAAGGCAATGGAGAAGATCGCAAAGGATACACTGATGCTGATTTTGCAGGATCCAAAACTGACAGAAAAAGCACAAGTGGAACCTGTCAGTTCCTTGGAGGATCCCTGGTTTCATGGTTCAGCAAAAAGCAAAACAGTGTGGCCTTATCTACTGCAGAAGCTGAGTATGTTGCAGCTGGAAGCTGTTGTGCCCAAGTCATCTGGATGAAACAGCAGCTTGAAGATCTTGAGATTAATATAAAAGAGATACTAATCATGTGTGACAACCAAAGTGCTATAAATATCACCAAGAACCCTGTCATGCATTCAAGGACAAAACATATTGAAGTTAGGCACCACTTCATAAGAGATCACATTCTGAAAGGAGAAGTTAGACTGGAGTACATTCCAACAGAAGATCAAGTTGCTGATATACTCACAAAACCTCTATCAGAAAACAGACACTGCAAAATAAGGAGAGAATTAGGAATGGTAAATCCTAATGAATTGTAAGTCATTTCTGTGCAATTCTGTCTTTAGAATTTTTAATATAAGAATAAACTCTAACTTGAGCATCGGAGTCTATTTTAGTGTAGTTGCAGGTGCTTCTTGTGAAAAACAATGGCTAAAAGTTTGAAAGATTGGAGCACTCCAGATTGGAACAACCAGAAAATGAAGTGAATGATAATTATTCTAAGTTCTGGATCCATTCTGTAAGTTTTTAAAGTTGAAATTTGTATGTTGTTTGATTACTAGATGAATTTCATTGATAATATGTGTTTTTAAACTGATCAACATGGTCAACATTTGAATTTTAGTTGACCAACAGACGAACTTCGACCTGTTATGCCTTGGAACAGTTCTCAGTAATGCCTCGAAATTCGTCTGTTGAATCATGTCCATCATGTTGAATTATTGAAAGTTGCAGTTCTGCATGTTTAATTCGTCTGTTGATTGATAGTTCGATTGATGCCTGCCTTTTTCTTTTCAACATTCGAACTTTGGTGGAACAAAATTCGTCTGTTGTGCTTGTATTGCTTGTTTCAAGCCACTGTCAGATGAACTTTCAGGATGAAAATTCATCTGTCAGTAAGCTATGCTGAACAGTTTAACTTGTAACTGCCCGAAGTTCGAATTTTGACCCCTCAAAATTCGTCTGTCAGACGGTTACACACGTTAAATGCAACGGTTTTCCTCAGAATAGACGCAACCCTATTTGTAACCTCTCTAAGTCTGTTCTGATTCTCTCTTTAATCCTCTTAATTCCTGTCCAAAAACCGTCATTCTTCACCATTTAAACTTCCTTTCGCATCCCATAAACCTTTCCTTAACCACATTCTGCATCATTCCACTGAAAAATGGCGAGAGTCAAGATCCCTAGAGCAGGACAAGCTGGAACTCGGCCAAAAAGAACGGTCAAATCTCAATATGCTACAAAGGAAGGAGAGAAATCCAAGAGAAAGGCCGAACCCAGTAAAGCTACCTCTTCTAAATGCCAGAAATCATCATCCAAGGCAGATTCACAGAAAACTGGACCTTCCTCAACAAAAACTGCGATCCCTTCGACTGATACTGCTACTGTGGCTTCCTCCTCTTCTACACAATCTGGAGAATTTGAGCTTACTACACTGCCACTTTGGAGCACTCCCAAAATTCAAGAAGAGTTTTCTGCCAAGTTTTCCAGCAAAAAGGTAATCAAGCCTCACTGTGTAAATATGGAGCAATTTTTGATATCCAATAACTTTGATGCTGCATTATGGTTAATGAGATACAAAAACCTGTTGGAAATTGCTAAAAAATATGATGATGAAGTAGTGAAGACTTGGTATGCCTCTCTTCAATACAACAGCAGGAAAAAGAAATGGGAGGTCACTTTGAGATCAAGGACCATCTGGCTTGCTGATGAAACAATCAATGAAGTGCTGGAAATCCCAGGGCAAGATGGGCTGAAAATTGACATCATAGCCTCTGGGTATATGGATGAGGCAAGCACGGCTGATGAAGAAGGTGGATCCTTTCTGAACTACAAAGAGAGCACCATTTTGGACACCCTATTCAGGAGAAGGGAAAACAGGCCAATGATAAATCTGTTGAAGCCCACAGACCTAAGTGTACAAGTCAGGATCCTGCACTATATAGTGTCCAGGATCATATTCAACAAGGGTGGCAGTTTCAATTTGATAACAAGGGCAGAGGCTCATGTGATGACTGCTATCATTCGTGGGAAGCTGATTAACATGGGTCATATCATCCTCCAGAGAATGATAAAGGCAAGGGATCAGAGGAAGGACTCCACACTCCCCTATGCAGCAATTATTTCAAGAATCCTGCAGCATGCTAGGATTCAACACATTGAAAAGGGGAAAGGGAAACTCACTGATGCATTCAAAGAGGAGGAACTGCAAAGGATGGGCATTGAAAGAGATGAAGGACGATGTATTGGAAAGGGAGCAGGGAAATCTGAAGACTTGTTCTTTGTTGCTGATGCATCCCTCCAACAAAAAGGAACTTCCGAGGCCCCTGGCAGATCTGTACCTCAGCCTTCTCAGCCAATCCCATCTCCCTCCAGGCCTACTCACCCTCCTTCCACTCCCTCCTCACGAGCCAAGCCAACAAAGATCACTGAGTTGTTTGACAGTCTGTCAACACTCATTCTTAGCATTAGAGATGAGCAAAATGCCAAATTTGCTCATCTACAAGATCAGATCCATCAGTTGGCTGTAAATATGAAGGTGGTGGCTGATGCCTATAAAGAGATAAGAAATGCAATTCCTACCACTTTAGCTCCACCTCAGACTGGTGTCCCTGAGCCTACTCTGTCTCCAACCCCTGTGCCTCCAAGTCCCTTCGAGATTGCCTCCTCTGACCATGATGATGATATAGATGGTGCTGGTGCTATGAGAACACCAAGTCCTGGTCCACCCTTGGACTATGCATTGGAAGAAGAAGGTCTCCAAGACACAGGCCCTCATAAACCCATGCAAGAAGATGCTCCGGATTCAATTCTGTCCATTTAAGAATCTGAGCAAGTTGAAAGACTGGTTGCAGCCATTTCAACCTCTTCTGTGTCAGAAGGAGCTAGCAATGAGGAAAGGAGCATTGTACCTGTTATTGATTATCTTGCCATTGCTCACAATGCTCTGCTGCTAGATCAGAGGAGAAGGCTGGAGGAAATGTTTCCTCCTGCTAAACCAGCTTCTTCTTATCTTGCTGCTTATGGGCTTTCAGAGGAACAGAGAGCTCAACTAGCTCATTCTAGGTAGGAAATGCAAGTGCTGCTTGAGGTCTCTGATGATGATGAAGAGCCTGCTGAGCCCCCAGCTGAACCTGAAATCCCTTTTGCTCCTGTGCCACTCCGTGCTATTCCTATTTCTCAGATCCCTCTTCCGGCTGATTTTGTTGGACTTCCTGATGATGTCAAAAAGGGGGAGAAGTCTGGGCAAACTGGAAAGCCTGCTGCTGAGCAATCTGGGAAAGGGAAAGGGAAAACCTACAGCAAGAAGACCAAGTCCAAGAAGAAATGATTGGAGATGATTGAAGATTAGGCTTAAGTCCTCTTGTTGTACTTTGTACTATGTGTATTTGTGTTTTGGTCTTGTTGTTTTAAACTTTGATTAATTTGCTTCTGTTCAAGCAACTTTTGATTAAATGAATGGATCTCTTTGTTGCAATGTTTTATGCCTTAAATACTCTTCACTTAATCTGATATCTTATGCATATGTTGAGGGGGAGCTTGTGAAAGCAAACCCAAGTACTAATCCAGTTTGTGAGTTGTTTTGTCATCATCAAAAAGGGGGAGAATGTTGAATCAAGAGTTTTGATTATTGTAAACCAACACTCAAGAGCTTGAATTGAAGATATCAAAGGAGATCAAAGCTGTTTCAAGTGAAGATTTTCTGAGTATTTGCTGTTAGATCTCTTGTAGGATCCTTAGTTTTTGTTATGATTGGGTAAAAGTTTTTGATTTGAGAAAAAGATGTTTTCAAACCTTGATTTTGTGTTAAATCTTTACCTATTTGAAAAACACCCACAAACAGACGAAGGTTGAAAGATTAAGCTGAACTGTCAAGTTGGAAATTCAAACTTTGCCTTTGGAAATTCGAATTTCGAGCTGAAACTGAATAAGTTTGAAGAGATGGCTCTCTGTCAGACGAATTTTGATTGTTCAAAATTCGAATTTTCATCTAATCTGAAAGAAGCCTTTCTGGTAACAGACGAACTTCACACTTTCAAAATTCGAATTTCAAGAAAAATGAAGTTTGTGAAAACCAAAGAAATTCGTCTGAGACTATGATAAAATGCATCTGAAATCAAAAAGAAATTGAGTTTGATAAATGCTCTCTGACAGACGAATTTTGAACTTCCAACATTCAAATTTTCATAAAAGTCTGAGAGAAGCTTCTTTGCAACAGACGAACTTCAAGTCTTCAAAATTCTAATTTCAAACAAAACAAAATTTGAGAAAATGGAAGAAATACATCTAAGACTATGTTAAAGTTCATTTGAGATCAAGAATGATTTGAGTCTCAAAACTGCTCTCTGACAGACGAACGTTGAACATTAAAATTCAAATTTCAAAAGTTGAGTTCTTGAGTCTGTTGAAGTGAAAAATTGACATACGAATGATAAGAACTTGTAACATTCGAATGATGAAATTAGTCTGAAAAGAGTCTCTCTGACAGACGAATTTCACCCTTTCAAAATTCGAATTTCGAAGAAAGTAATCTGCTGTGCCTCTTTAAACAATCAATAGACAGACAAATTTTGGGGTTCCAAAATTCAAATTTCAAGGGCACTGTAGCAAATTGAAAACACTGTTCACACTTAACCGAAAAACTTTCTTCTTGAAAATTCGTATGTCACATTGTGAAAATATTTTGTAAGTTTCAACATTCGAATTTCACCTCATGAACAGACGAACTTCGTGCTGTAACGTTGGAAGCTTTAACCTTCGGTCCTTTCAAAATTCGTCTGTTGACCAGCCAAAATTCGAATTTGAGTATGTCAGAAACATTAAATGCGGTTGGTAAACGGATAGTTTTTCAGAGTAACCGTTGGATAACTTCTCCAACGGATAGATTAAAGTCTCTAACGGACATTTGAGACCTAAATCTATAAATACAACAACATTTGAAGTTGTGGGTAACAAATCAAACGGGTGTATAACGAATTTCTGCTGAATCTTCTTCTCAAAAGCTTTTACCATCTCAACTTCTATACTTGTACTGAAACTTTCATATCTACTATTTTCAAGAGAGTTATTTCATTGTGATCAATCTACTATTCATCTGGAAGATAGATTTACTTGTGAGAGGTATTCACAAGGGGATTGGGAAACACATAGTGAAAGTGCTTAGAGAATGTGAGAGAGCTCAGAAACAGAGCATACTCGTGTACTATGGCCCCAGCAAGAAGCCCATTGAAATTCTTGCTGTATAGTGGATAAATCTCAAGAGGTGTCTTGGGGACTGGATGTAGGTCAAGTGGAAAGACCGAACCAGGATAAATCACTGAGTTTTCTTCTTCCTATCTTTACTTTTCATCTTGCTCTGTTTCACGCATTGTTTTCATTATATTGTGATATCTTCACTTACTTCACTTTGTGCAGAAAAATTTCAATCTTTCCAATTCACCCCCCCTCTTGGGAAGTCAGCCTTGCTAACAGTGATCACTTTTTCTGATGACCAGGCCAAACTTTGAGTCAAACAGCACCTAATTTCCTTTGTCACATGTTTGGCTCACACTTAGCAGATTGTGGTTGAGGCCTATCACAAACAGCACCTCTTCAATGGATGTTTCAGGATTCTTCCCCACAATGCCAATGCCGACTATTTTGCCATATTATTCACCTCCAAAGGTCACCTTTCCTCCTTTCTTGTCTCTATGATGAACTTCTCCATGTCACCGGTCATGTGGCTTGAGCAGGCACTGTCCATATACCATTTGTTACTCTTTTTAGCTTTGAGACAGACCTGCAACACATGGTTCAAGTTTTCCTTTTAGGTACCCAAATTTGTTTGGATCCTTTTCTGTTAGTAGTCTTTTCCCTAGATACAGATGTACCTTTGAGAACCCATTTAACAGTTTTGTTTAGTCCATTTTTCTTCAAAGCACAAGAGCTAGAAATATGCCCCTTTTTGTTACAAAAGTTACAGGTGGTAAAGGGACTGCTAGATTGAGAGGCAGGAAGAAAACAATGCAGATAATATTTTTGTTTTGCATGCCTTGGTTGAATATATGATTCAATGTGAGGTGACATATGATCTTTACTTTTATTTCCATTAGCATGCACAAAATGTCTCATGTATATATTCTGATTCTTCTTCCTAATCTTTTCTCTAACAGCACATGGATCATAGCCAAGTCCAGCTTTTCCTTGTGATATTCTTTGGCTCCCCATTAAAGCAAACAACATATCTTTTCCTCTAGTAAGCCTAGACATGCTTTTTACTAAATATTCATTGGTTTGCTTTAGATCAATACATGATTTACAGCAGACAGATTCAGCAATAGGTAGAGGTGCAATTTCAGAGATGTTGCTTTGAGATTCTAGTTCGTTAATCTTTTTCTTAGCTAGTTTTAGTTCTTTAGCAACGTTAACAAACTCATCATGCAGCTCATGAAATGCATCCAGTAATTCAGAATAGGAAGGTTCAGGGCACTGACTAAACAATGCTTTGCCTTGAAGTTCAGCAAGACTCTCCTTCTGTCTTCTTCATTCCTTTCAGCTTCTGGCTTCTCTTTGTATTTTCCATCATCTGTTAAAGCCATTGGGACAAAATCTACTTTCTCAATGACATACCAGATGTCAAGATCAATTGATTGGAGATAGATCTGCATCCTTATCTTCAAGTACCCATAATGTTCTCCATTGAAGCCAGGTGGTCTATTTGTGTTGTTCCCTTCTGGTAATATGCTTTCTCCAAAGCCAGCCAGCCATCTTAATTCCCGGACTGTGAGATCCTTTGATTGAGAATCTGGGCTTTGATACCACTTGTTAGTTAGGCAGACTTCCCAAGAGGGGGGTGAATTGGGTAGATTAGAAATTTTCTGCACAAAGTGAAAATGATGAAGAAAGCAATGTATAATGAAAAACAGAGTATAAAGCAATAAGCTAAAAGAGAAGAGATAGGGAGAAGAAAAACTCATATATTTATCCTGGTTCGGTCTCTCCACTTGACCTATGTTTAGTCCCCAAGTCACCACTTGAGATTTTCCACCATACAGCAAGAATTCAAGGGCTTCTTGCAAATGCCACAGTACAACGTGTATGCTCTGTTTTCTAGAGCTCACTCAATCACTCTTAGCACTTTCACTATGTGCTTTACAATTCCTTGTGATATCTCCTCACAAGTAAATCTATCTTCCAGATAAAGATTAGATTGTTTACAAAGTGAAACTCTCTTGAATAGAGTGAATATGAAAGTTGAAGTGCAAGTATTGAAGTGAGAGGGTAAAAATCTTTTTGTAGAAGATTTGGCAGAGTTTTAGTATATACAAAGTTTGATTCATTATCCACAACTTCAAATGATATTATATTTATAGATTTAGGTTTCAAATGTCCGTTAGAGACAAAATCTATCCGTTGGTGAAGTTATCCAACGGTTACTCTGAAAAACTATCTGTTAACCAACCGCATTTAATGCTTCTGACATACTGAAATTCGAATTTTGGTTGGTCAACAGACGAATTTCGAAGGAACCAAAGGTTAAAGCTTCCAACGTTGAAATACTGAAGTTCGTCTGTTCATGAAGCGAAATTCGAATTTTGAAATTTAAAGAATGTTTCCATGTTGTGACATACGAATTTTGAAGTGAAAAGATTTTCTGTTAAGTGTGAACAGTGTTTTCAATTTGCTACAGTGCCCTCGAAATTTGAATTTTGGAACCCCAAAATTCGTCTGTCCACAGCAGACTCAAAAGGCACAGTAGTTCATTTCCTTCAAAATTTGAATTTTGAAAGAGTGAAGTTCGTCTGTCAGATAGACCTCTTTTCAGACTTACTTCAACATTCAAATTTGTAAACACTGTCCTTCCTATGTCATCGTGTCATTTCAACAGACTCACAACTTTAGCATCTGAAATTCGAATGTCCATGTTCAAAGTTCGTTTGTTAGTGAGCAATTTTGAAACTCAATATAATCTTGATTTCAGATGAACTTTAACATTGTTTCAGACGAATTTCTTCAGTTTTCGTAAGTTTCATTTTGTCTTAAATTCGAATGTTCAAAAACTGAAGTTCGTCTGTTGCTCAACTGTTTCTTTCAGACACTTATGAAAATTCAAATTTTGAATAATCAAAATTCGTCTATCAGAGAGACATCTCTTCAGACTTACTCAGTTTTAGTTCAAAATTCGAATTTCCAAAGCCAAAGTTCAAATTTCCCATATGACAGTTCAATGTAAACTTTTTAAACTTTGTCTGTTGGTGGATATTTTTCAAATATTTCATAATTTACCATAAAATCAAGGTTTTAAAATGTTTTTCCACCAAATCAAAGTCTTTTACCCATAACAAAAGATCCTACAACAATCCTAGCAATGATTACTAAGATTTTTCTTGACTTGAGACACTTTGAACTACTTTGATATCTTCAATCAAAGCTCTTCAATGTTGGTTTGGAATCATCAAAACTTCTTGATTCAACATCTTGAACCCGATTACATGGTAAAATATAGTCATAAGTCATTGGTTGCATGACTTCATTCATAAAGTGTGCATACTTGACTTAAAGATCTGTTTTGCTATCCTTTGGTCTTTCTTTGTACAACAACTTGCTCTTACATAATTTGGACCCAAGGAATCCATTTTTGGGGTCCAAATCATGAAATTCCCTTTCCTATCACAAACCCTAAGTAGTAGAAAAATAGAGAAAATTGTAGAAAAATATTTATCCAACAAACTTGAAATCTAATAGTATATTCTTGCATTTTGAAGGATTTATATGGCTTTTCATGGTCTAACTTCTTCATAACTCCATTTTCTCTCCCTACTCCCTCTATAGGTTGAAACTTTCAGAGATAAAATGGAGAGAAATAATCCATAAAATACCACAATACTCAAGTATATACAATATAGCAACCATAGAAACCTTCCCTCGAAGTTTGGGATCTTAAGATTGCTTCTTGTTCTCTCCCTTTGAGCTTTAAGTTTCATGCCTTCTCACCCTCTTTCTCCTCTAGTTCAGATGTGAAATGGGCTGAAGAAGATTAAGCTTTATGACTTAATAGGATATTTAAGTAACAAGGCAATTGAATTAACTTTATCTTTGACTTTATTGCTTTTTCTTCTTCAAAAAACTTTTGGAAAATTCCACTTGAATCTGTGTCCAGATGTGGGTCACCTTATTTTTAGCCAAAAATTGCTTCAATAATTTTTATGGACTAAAATACTCTTTCTCAATTAAATTTACTTGTACCGATTAAGTATTTTTTCCAAAATTGTCACTAAATTGATACATGATTATCCAAAAATTACTTTTGAACTAAAATCATTATCCTAACAAAAAATGTATTTAGGTAGCATCCATTACTATCCATGACCCTATGCTACTTTTTCTGCAATCCAAAAAAACCTTTAATCGGTATAATACTGACTTTTATTCTAAATACCCATAATAAATTGATACTAACTTTATTAATTTCCAACAATTAATCCTCATAGATTATCTCATCAAGAGCTTCATTTTGACTATAATTTTTCATATTTCCAAAAATACCCTTGACCCAGGGCAAATTTATAATTTTTAAAACTTTCAGGACATTAGGTGTAATTTTTCCAAAACTTCTTTCTCTTTCCTCTTCACGTTGAACTCACTCTTAAGGGACTAACATGAAAAAATTCTTTATTTTTAAGGCCAAAATACAATTTTCTCATTTTTCTGTTTAACTTGAAAAAATAGCCTCTTGCCCTTTTTTGCGCTTAACGGTGCCTCTCTGTTTTTCTCAGTTACTTATGTATTTTATGATATCAACATTTTTTTTGGGGCTTAAATGCAATATTCACATTTTGTTACCTAATCTAGGAAATAACCTTTTTACTTTGAGCCGGGTTAATAATGTATTTACTAATTCTTCCGAGCATTTTTCTTATAGTTTCACCCAAAGACCAATTTTTTATTATTTCTTTTTCACTATCCGCATTAACTTTTAAATCGGTTTATCTCTTATCCTATACCTCTTGGGGATACAATACTTATACTGTTGCATTCAACTCAAGACAAACTTCCATTTAAGTGGTATCTTGCATACCTTTCGGGGTATGTTCCTGAATTAATTCTTGCTTAGGATCTTACGAAAAACTTAATTCCAACTAAGGGACAAACATAACTTCTTCTAAAAACTAAATGAGAAATTAATTCCTTCTAAAATATGAGTATATAACATTTTTATCTCACTTCGTTTCTTATTTTTTTATTCATTTTATAACATCCTATAAAGATAGGGATATTACACATACATTCTTTCATAACTAGTATATAGGTCCTTTCTTACATTCATATCATAACGAAACTTTTCCTTCTTACTAGTTATGACTACAAATATTTACATAAAAAATTTGCAACCATATCTATATATGTTCACATACATAAGTCACTCATTTTTATATTAATCATATACTATCTATCATTTAGATGGAACATTTAGAACTATGATCTGTATCACTTGAGTCATTCTTAAAACTTTCACTTAGTTCTTTTTCTTCTGGATTTGTCTCACTTCTCTCTAAATCCTCTTTCTTATTTGGATTAGTCTCTACATCATTCATTTTTTCTGCTGCCTGTTGATGTGATCACATTTTACCATGTTTTTATCCCCTAAATCTAGCATTTTTATCACATTTACATGGTTATTTTGTGTGTTTTATTGCGTATTTGTGTTTTGGCCAATTTTGTGTATTTTGTGGAAAAGTGCGTTAAACCCTTAGTTTTAAGTATATTTTGTGACATTTTATTATATTCCATGAATTTAACTGTTAATTCTTCCCATTGGTGCATTTTCCACATTGATTAGCTAATTAAGTGCTTGATTTGGCTTTATCAAGTTGTTAAATTAGGGCTTTTTATATGATTTTGGGTGAGATTTTTCCTGGATGTTTCCATTCTATCATCCATTTAATGTTGTTAACCATCCCATGTGAATAGATTTTAATCTGTGTTGGACCCATTTCCATATACTATTTACCCATTTATCACTTTCCTAAAGTATTTATAGTTATAGTCCCACTTGAAATTACATTTAATTATCATTAATGACTCTTGGATTAATCACCTAATCATCATCTAAAGCAATTAATTAGAATTAATTTGAGTAACATGCTTAACCTTAGGGATTGAGGTTTTTATTCTAGAGCCAGTCAAAGAAGGGCATTATAGTCAATTTTTCTAGGAAGTATATTTTCTGGCAATTTTCCTAGGATTTTTCCTTGCTTTCTTTCGCAACATTTTGAAAGTGTTTTCCCTTGAATTTTGATGATTAATTTCATGATTAGTCAAGCCTAAATCATGCTTGTATTGATTTTATAATTTTAGACCAATGTTTTATATCATCTATGTTACATGATTTTATATGTTACATTTTGATTATTTTATGTAACATTTTTTGGTAGGTCTTTGGGTATGAATATGTTGGGAAGCTAATGGGCTAAGAGAGGACATAAATTGCAAGAGGGAAGGAGGCCCACAAGTGCACAAATGACACATCATATCGTAGTTATCACTTATTAATCCAACTAAGCACCTTTCATGGAAAATGACCTCTATACCATTCCTAAAGCCCTAAACACTTAACTTAGCCAATCTAGCCTCATTATTTAGATCTGAATCAAGTCCCATTTCATGCTCCTTCCTCTCTCTCTCACCTTCTTCAAGTGTTCTTCCCCAAACTCATTAATTTTCACCGTTTTCACTAATTAAACCTTCATTAATTCATAGATCCTTACTTCCACCACCATTTCGTCCATGTCTTTCCATAATTCTATACTTGATTTCATCTCCTTCTTAAGGTTCTCAAATCTGGATGTTAAACATCTAACATCCCAAATTGCATGAAGAATGCCACTGTTTATTTAGAGATATGAGAATGTGGCATAAGACGCATGAAAATATGGGGAAAAAAAGTAAGATGATAATTTCACATGCTCGGTTCTTAATTGAAATTAATTTCCTATATGATCCTTAGAAAGACTTATGTTTAGATCTCAATTGGACTAGAATGCAAATAAGATCCTTAGCAGGAATTAATTACAAAATTGAAATAAAAATTATGAGGAAGTACCCGGAATAATAAGTATTTGCATTTTTTACCTGATTGAAGAGTAAAAAGGTCATTTTTCTATGTTAGAAGGAAAAATGAAAAAAAAATTATGTTTCAACCACTAGAAATGAAAATTCTAAGCATTTTAGTCCATAGGAGAAATTACATGGAAGGACCCGAAAGAATTAAAAATTATAATTTAACATTATGTCAAGGGTAATTTCATAATTATGAGAAATTATTGTCAAAGTAAAGCTCTTGACAAGACAAACCTAATGAAATACTGCTTAAAGGCTAACTAATTCAGTATAAATTTATAATTAGTATTGAATCTCAAAAAGTAATAATATGCAAGAAAAAAGAGATTTTAGGAGCCACAAAAAGTTGTAAGGAGACAGGAACAATATATGGAGCCTATATAAATATATTTGGGACAAGAAAATAAATTTAGTCTAGATACAAATTTAGAATAATTACGTATCAATAAAGTGACAAAATATATTTTATCAGCAAGGGTAAAAAATATCGAGCACAAGATATATCCGAACTAGGAAAAATTATACAATATTTTAGCAAGACACTCCTCTCATATGGCATGACTAGCAGTTGATTGGGATAGAAATGGAATTTATTTAATTGATTTTTGTCAGGTTTGCTAGCTTCCCAATAGGGAGATGAATTAGGAAGTTTAAAATTTTCTGCAAAATTGTCAAAGAGTAGTGAAAGTAAAAGTTGCAGAAAGCAGAGTGCAGAATACAAAAAGGTAGTTTGCAAAGTAGAGGAAAGGAGGACACAAAGAATTTATCCTAGTTCGGTCTACTCCTCTTAACCTACGTCCAGTCCTCAAGCCACCACTTGAGATTTTTCACTATCTTACAAGAATTCAGTGGGCTCCTTGCAATGTCATAGTACAGCCTTATGTTCTGTTCTAAGAACTTACAAATTTTCACTTTGAACTCTAACAAAGTATTTCTCAAATCCCTTGTGAAAACCCCTTGTAATATCCTGGAATTTTTTTTAGATCTTCAAGACTCAATATTTTGTAATATATAAGAAATTTGTAAAAATGAGTATGCACCATTTGGTATAAAATAGGATAAAGAAATTAAATATCTCGGTTGGAAGGAAAAATGAGAAAATGATAATTTTTGCCCTTAGAAGAAAGAAGAAAAGATAAAAAGGAAAGAAAAAAGAAAAAAGAAAAGAAAAGGCAAATCGATGGGCGCAGGGAAATTGAGGGACAGTTTATTAATTTTGGGAAAAATTAGATCTAACTACCTAAAAAGTTTTAAGAATTATAAATTGATCCCAGTCAAGGGTATTTTTGTAAATATGAAAAATTATAGTCAAAATGAATCTCTCAATGAACTAAGTCCAATGGAATATAGTATGGAATTCATTAAGGTCAAAATAATATTGTTTGGGTAATTATGATTTAATGTTGATATTTTACCCAATAAAAGTTAGTTTGAACTGCAAGAAGAGGCAATGGTAATTGAAGAAAAATTAGTGAGTCTTCCTAAAATATACTTTGGGTCAAAATAATGATTTTGGACTAAAATTAATTGTTGGATAATCTTGTACTAATTTAGTGACAATTTTGGCCAAAATACCTAATTAGTATGGGTAAATTTAATCTGTAAAGGGTATTTTGGTCCATTAAACTTTATGAATCAATTTTTGGCCAAAAATGAAGGCAAAGGAAGTGATGCATACTAAAGAGGGCAAGGAGGGAATTTTCACAAAATTTTTACTAAACTTAACCTAATTTAGTTAAGTTAACCAATTTTACTATTCATCCATCTCATCTCTCTCCTTAAGTGCTTGAGTTAAGTCATCTTGGCCTTCATTTTACAATCTAAACACGTTTGGACAGAAGCAAGAAGTGAGAGGAAGGGAGCTTAAAGCACCAAGAGAAGAAGAAAGACAAGAGGCAAAGTTTGTGTTGAATCAAGAGTTTTGATGATTCCAAACCAACATTCAAGAGCTTAGATTGAAGATATCAAAGGAGATCAAAGCTGTCTCAAGTGAAGATTTTCTGAGTTCTTGCTGTTAGATCTTTTGTAGGATCCTTAGTTTTTGTTATGACTGGGTAAAAGATTTTGATTTGAAGAAAAGATGTTTTCAAACTTTGATTTTATGTTAAATCTTTAAATATTTGAAAAACACCCACAAACAGACGAAGGTTGAAAGTTTAAGCTAAACTGTCAAGTTGGAAATTCGAACTTTGCCTTTGGAAATTCGAATTTCGAGCTAAAACTGAATAAGTCTGAAGAGATGGCTCTCTGTCAGACGAATTTTGGTTGTTCAAAATTCGAATTTTCATCTAGTCTAAAAGAGGCCTTTTGGTAACAGAAGAACTTCACACTTTCAAAATTCGAATTTCAAGTAAAATGAAGTTTGTAAAAACCAAAGAAATTCATCTGAAACTATGATAAAGTGCATCTGAAATCAAAATGAAATTGAGTTTGATAAATGCTCTCTGACAGACGAATTTTGAACTTGCAACATTCGAATTTTCATATAAGTCTGATAGATGCTTCTTTGCAACAGACGAACTTTGAGTCTTCAAAGTTCGAATTTTGAACAAAACAAAAATTGAGAAAATAGAAGAAATTCGTCTGAAACTATGTTAAAGTTCATCTGAGATGAAGAATGATTTAAGTTTCAAAGCTGCTCTCTGACAGATGAACTTTGAACATTAAAATTTGAATTTCAGAAGCTAAGTTCTTGAGTTTGTTGAAATGAAACATTGACATACGAATGATGTGAACTTGCAACATTCGAATGATGAAGTTAGTCTGAAAAGAGTCTCTCTGACAGACGAACTTTACTCTTCAAAATTCAAAGAAAGTAATCTACTGTGCCCCTTTAAACGTTCAATGGACAGACGAATTTTGGGGATCCAAAATTCGAATTTCGAAGGCACTGTAGAAAATTGAAAACACTGTTCACACTTAACCGAAAAACTTTCTTCTTGAAAATTCATATGTCACATTGTGAAAATGTTTTGTAAGTTTCAAAATTCGAATTTCACTTCATGAACAGACGAACTTCGTGCTGTAACATTGGAAGCTTTAATCTTCGGTTCCTTCGAAATTTGTCTGTTGACCAACCAAAATTCGAAGTTCAGTATGTCAGAAACATTAAATGCAGTTGGTAAACGGATAGTTTTTCAGAGTAACTGTTGGATAACTTCCCTAACGGATAGATTTAGTCTCTAACGGATATTTGAGACCTAAATCTATAAATACAACATCATTTGAAGTTGTGGTAAAGAAATCAAACTTGTATATACCGAATTTCTGCTAAATCTTCTTCTCGAAAGCTTTTACCCTCTCAAATTCTCTACTTGTACTTAAACTTTCATATCTACTCTTTACAAGAGAGTTATTTCATTATAATCAATCTACTCTTCATCTGGAAGATAGATTTACTTGTGAGGGGTATTCACAAGGGGATTGGGAAGCACATAGTGAAAGTGCTTGGTGAGTTTGAGAGAGCTCAGAAACAGAGCATACTCATGTACTGTGGCCCTAGCAAGAAGCCCATTGAAATTCTTGCTGTATAGTGGATAAATCTCAAGAGGTGTCTTGGGGACTGGATGTAGGTCAAGTTGAAAGACCGAACCAGGATAAATTACTGAGTCTTCTTCTCCCTATCTTTACTTTTCAGCTTGCTCTGTTTTACGCATTGTTTTCATTATATTGTGATATTTTCACTTACTTCACTTTGTGCAGAAAAATTTCAATCTTCCCAATTCACCCCCCCTCTTGGGAAGTCAGCCTTGCTAACAGTTTGAAGGTCCAGGGTTCAAGGTAAGGTATTTTGATCTCTAGTATATATATTCTAGTGTTTGTGAAGAGTTATATGGGCTATTTTCTCTCATTTTCACGTCTAAAAGTTTCATCCCAGAGAGAGAGTAGAGAGAGAAAATGAAGCTATAAGGAAACTAAACCATGAAAAGTGTTGTATATGCTTCAAGATACAAGAGTGTGGCATTAGATTTCAAATTTGTTGAATTAGGATTTTTCTACAATTTTGCTGATTTTTGGTTTATTTAGGGTTCATGATAGGAAGGGAATTTCATAATTTTGATCCCAAAAATGGATTCTTTGGGTCCAAATTTGGTAGGAACAAGTATGTTGTACAAGAAAAAGCCCAAGGAATTCAATTTGGAATTTTAGGGTTAGTAAGCATACTAATTAGAAAAGATAGTGAAATCAGTGGTTAATGACCATGTTTTGTGATGAATTAGGATTCAAAGATGGGTTGAAAGACCAAAGAGGTGGTGTACAAGGTTTGAAAGTTATTGGAATGCCACAAGATAGTTAACTAACCACATTTTGTACATATATTGTTATTGTAAGGTTTAGTATAACATAAGTTTTGATGACGACAAATATAGAGTAATATGGAACAAATGCATCATATGTATCTGACATATATAATGTTCCTTAAAGAAGTGAAATGTGCATTAGCATGTATTTAATTATGCTTATAATATATATATATCATGCTATGTACAAATATATCCACTATACTCTTATAATGAATAACATAAGTTGGATATATAAACTTGACTAACTACTTGGTTTGTAAGTGTCCTATATTAAATATAGGATGGTCCAAGTAAGAAGAGTAGGTATTGGAATACAGAAATGGAAATCAATATCATGCCTCACTCAAGAAAGAAGAAGAGAAAGGATGCTCCAAAAATGGAAGATCAGAAGGGAGCATGTTAAGAAGGAAAATATCAAGTAGAAGTGAAACTCAACATTTGAAGACTAGGTATATTTTGTTTTCACTTAGGTCTTAAGGTGGGATTAATCTTTGAAAATTACTTAATCTTGTTACCATATATTTTAAATGAGTTAGATTAAGTAAATCTAATCTTAACATATGTTAGATTTGAATACTCTAACTCACAGACGAATTTTGAGAAGTTAAACTCCATATACTTTATGAAAATATGAACTTTGCTTATTGAAATTGTAAGCTCTAGAGATATCACTTCTGATATATGAATTTCAAGTGTTGAAATTCGAATTTCGAGCTAAGCATAGTTAATAAAATGTGCAAAATTCATCTGAAGTCATGATAAAATTCGTCTGATGATTAAGCACTAAAAGGGTTCAAAAACATTCCCTCTAATAGACAAATTTTGGATTTCAAAATTCAAACCTTAGAATAAAACTCAATGATTTACAATTGCATTTGATTAACTCAAGAAGTTTTGAGTATCAAAGTAACATATCCTTACTTTTAAACATAGTGAAATATGATTTTCAAGAATCTAGAGTTTGACCTTTGATTAGTGTTTTTAATACATCTCTCAAAATACATATGGATTTAATATAAAACTTATTTCATATGAAACTAGACTTAATAAGCTTTTCAAAGAAGGTTATTTCACTCAAAATAAAAGGTCATATGAAAAAGCTATGGTCATTTAAATTTGAGTAGTGAGATATAAATTTTCAGTTTTGATCTCTTATCATTATTTTGATCATATCTCACAGAATACATTTGTTTTTGAAGTGAAACTTGTTGCATTGAAACTAGACATTGAGAGATTTCCAACCATAGGTCATTTGCTTAATTTGAAGTTAAAATGAGAGAGTTATAGCTTCTGCTAAATTGTCTACAATGGAAAGTTCGAAGTTATAAAGGTTCCACGATCGATAGACGAATTTCGAGCTTCTGAAATTCGAATTTCAAAGAGAACTTTTGTGTCATGATGAGCTTGCCACTGACAGACGAATTTTGGCTTTTGAAATTTGAACTTCAGGACTGACAAACGAATTTTGGCTTTCAAAATTCGAATTTCGAAAGGAAGAACTTGTGCCATTTTGAGTTGCTCACTGACAGACGAATTTTGGGCACCAAAATTCAAACTTCGAAGACACTGTAGCAATATGGAATAACTGTTCACACTTACCAAAAGTATTTTAAACTTGAAAATTCGTATGTTCCAACCTAGAAATATTTTCTAAAGATGAAAATTTGAATTTTGCTTTAGAACAGATGAACTTCGAAGTTCAATGTTAAAGCCTTTAACTTTTGGTTTCTGTGAAATTCATTTGTTGACACCCAAAATTTGAATTTCAGAGTGTCAAATGCATAAAATGTGGTTAGTGAACGACTAGTTTTATAGAGTAACTATTGGGTAACGTCTCTAATGGCTAGATATTTTGTCTAACGTCTAGTTTCACCATAAATCTATAAATAGAACATCATTTGAACTTATGGGTAACAATCTTAAGAGAGTTTATACGAAAATGCTGCAACAATTTGTAAAATTTTTCTATCTCAGCATTGTTTGAAAAAACCACCTCAATAGAGTGAGCTTTTAATGCATTATCTACTCTTCAAGAGAGTTTTCATTCTGTAAATATTTCTTTCTACATATTCTGGGTAGAATCTTAGTGTGGGTAAACACTAAGGGATTTATACATCTTGTAAGGGTGTGGGGAGAGTAGCTTCACAAGTGCCTACTGAAACTTTTGGGAATGTACTGAGACTTCACAGGTGCCCAGATCAAACTGTGAGATATAGTGGAAAGTCACAAGTGATGGCTTGGGGACTGAATGCAGGCCAAGTGGTTGGGATGAACCAGTATAAATTATTGTATATTGTTCTTCATCTTCTTTATTTAGCTGCTACACACAACTCTCTCTGTTTATCCATGTTTTGCTACACTCTTAGAGAAATTGGGTTGTGATCCAAAAAGAGTAAAAATCTTGCATTACCCAATTCACCCCCCCTCTTGGGTGACCAGCTAACCTAACAGTTATTGTTACCAATATGCTTACTTGATGTAATTATCAATTGAATTGATGTTTTGTGATGTATTGAATTGATTGGCCATGTTGTTTAAAGGGTATTTGACCCTAGGAATGTTTAAAATTTAAGGGGAGATGCTGCTCAAATCTTTAGAAAATTGTTTATGCACAATTGACTTTAAATGAAAGTTTAATGTATGTTTCATGAAAGTTTGCAATGTATGATGATATATGAGCATGTATGGTAGTTACTACTGATATTCTTTGAATCTCACCCCTTTCCAAATGTCTAACAAATTTTAGGATCAAGTTATGGCAAGATTACTCAAGAAAGGAAAGGCAATGAGAAGCAAGTTAATGTTCAAGATAATGATACTTAAGTTGATACTATTATATGAGATGTTATGTAAAATCTTATGGGACATGATCATGCAGTGTTTTCATGTTAATATGTTCCTTTAGGTTTGTTATGGAGTTCATGTAAAATAAAAGCAAGTTATGGCTATATATGTATATATATTATTATGCATTTTAGAAGTAGGAAGAATGCAAGAGACCTTTCTGAGTACTGTTGGGAATCTGAAGTACTGTACAGATCTCGATATGTTCAATGTATGATTATTGTATATGTATAAAAACTAGACATGTGTAGCTTTCCATAGACATAAATATCACTCAATTTGGAGTTTTGTATGATTTATGGTGATTTTTCGAAGTTATGGTGAGAATCATGAATTTTCTAAAATGACCATTGCTATAGTGAAAATTATATGAATTTACTGTATAAATTGGTCAAGTATTTTCCCTGTTCAATATTTTTCCCATGTAGATGATCTTTTAAGCTATGTTCAAAGACTTGAATTACCTCAATATGATTTGTCTTGATTTAGTTATGAATTTTTAAAATTTGTCGGGTAAAATGAGATTAACCAAAGGAATAATACCCAAAAATGGAAACTATTTGGTTTAAGTTATTTGTGCAATTAAGTCTCTAATCATGCACTAATGTTCTTAAATATGGTTTAATACATGGGAAAATTGGTCTAAGCATGAGGTGTGACATTTTTGGTATTAGAGCATATGGTTCTGGCCCTAGATTAGTTTAGTTGGAAAGAAAATTATAATAAATAAATGTGATATTTATTTATTATTTCCTTTTAAGTTAGTTTATTAACTAGCTGTTATTATGGTTGGATAGATGTCTGAATCTATAAACAACTCAGGGATTGACTATCAGTCTAAGCCATACCCCAGACCATCAGGACCTCTTGAAGATAAAAGTACTAGCTTTAACGAGATACCTTTGGAACAGCCAATGATTGTAGACCCCATACATAATGAGGATTATGAGGTACCTATAGAGGAGCCTCCTCACGTACTGGGAGTAGAAGTTTATGAGGATGTAGACTGGGAGTTAGCTTTTCTGGAGAACCCCAAAAATAGACCACCATATATAGAGACAATAGTCTATAGGATCGTGAGGAAGTTCTCTAGAGCATACAGGGTTTACTGAGAGGGTCCTGATAGAGTTCTATCCTTTATGACTTGGAGAGACTGGGGAACAGGTATCCTAAACAACTATAGATTGATATTATGCTCATAGAGATACCTGATGATGAGTTTTGGACGAAGATTAAGGCCAAATTAGAAGGTAGAGAGTTTTGAGAGCTTGACACATTGTATCAGGATATATTATGTTGAGGCCAATTTAAAGAAGAAAAAGAAAGAGAAAGAGGAAAGTAAGAACAAGAAAGACAAGGGAAAAGCAAAAAGGCCAGTCTCAAAATGTGATGGTATGCCAAAATCCTCTCATATACCTACCAACTCAGGTAGTGAGTTATTCGAGGTGATAGACATAGTTATTAAGATATATCTTGAGAGTTATCGAGTCTTCTAGGATTCCCCTATTCTGACTTCCTTAGATTCAGTAAGGGATTCATATGATCTATGGAGACATAAGGTCAATAGTTTCTTGATACTACATGGATAGATGCAGTACTTACTATATTACCGGAGGATGAGGAATATTGGTTGCTAGTAAAAGAAGAACTTAGATGGTATTGCTCTGAAAATCTATATCATATTGGTTGCGTTAGAGAGTTGATTCATCATGAGAGACTAAGACTAGAGTTAGCTGACAAGGAAAGGATTGAGTGTAAAATCCCTATTTTTATGGGATATTATAAAATGAATAAAAGATAAGAAACAAAGCGAGATGAAAACGCTATATATAATTGGGCTTTAGAAGAAATTAATTTCTCATCTAATTTTCTGAAGAAGTTATGTTTGGTCATTAATTAGAATTAATGTTTCATAAGACCCATAGCATAAATTAATTCCAAAACTTACCTTGGAAAATATGCAATATACCACTTGAATGAAAGCCTGCTCCAAGCTGAGCGCAATGGTATAAGTATTGCGTTCTCGGTAGGTCCAAGTTAAGAGATAGACCAATTTGAAGTTAATGTGCATAGTGAAAAAGAAATAATAATAAAATTGGTCTTTGGGTAAAATTACAAGAAAGTGCCCAAAAGAATGAATAATTACATTTTTGACCTGGTTCAGGGGCAAAATGGTTTTTTTTCAAATTGGAAGTAAAATATGCATAATGAATTGAAGGCACAAAAATGAAAAATTTGACATTGTAAAATGCAAAAGGAGTTGGGAAAAATAGAGAGATACCATTAAACGTGAAGAAGGGTAAACATGTTATTTTTTCTAATTAAATGGAAAAATAAAAAAATTATATTTGGGCCCAAAAAATTAAGAATTTTTTAAATTTAGTCCCTTAAGAATGATTTCAGAAAGGGGAAAGAGAAAGCATATTGGGGAAAATTACACTTAATGACCCGAAAGTTTTAAAAATTATACATTAGCACTGGGTCAAGGGCATTTTTGTAAATATGAACAGTTATAGTCAAAATGAAGCTTTTAATGAGCTAGACCCACTGAAATATAGTATGAAATTTATTAAGGTCAAAATAATATTTATTGGGTGATTAGGATTTAATATTAATATTTTACCTGATAAATGTCAGTTTAGACTGCAGGAAAAGGCAGTATTGATCCAAGGACAATGTTTGAACTTAATAAAATATATTTTGGGTCTAGATAATGATTTTGGATCAAAAGTAATTATTGGATAATCCTGTACCAATTTAATGACAATTTTGGCAAAAATACCCAATCGATATGGGTAAATTTAATCGGTAAAGGGTATTTTGGTTCATTAAACTTTATGAAGTAATTTTTGGCCAAAAATGATGATGGAACACATCTGATAACCAGCTTGGGATCAAAGGGAATTTGTTAAAATGCTTTAATAAAGTAAAGGAAAAAGTGACCAAAGTTGAGCTAAATTGGATTAAAGTGAACTAACCATGATTAGCCAAGTAATTAAGTGAGACAATCCCATTCTCCTCTCTGATTTATCACGTGGCAGCTGCAGCATAAAAGGAGCAATGGAATATTTAATTAGTTTTGAAAATACTTCTTCATAAAGTATTTGGGTAAAAGTGGCAAAAATTGATTGGATCACATTTCTTCTTTGTCCCCTCTCTTGACCGAACTTGGCATACTTAAAGGAAAGAAAAGAGGTCTGAAACAGAAGAGAAAGGGAGAGTTATGTGAGAGAAGGAAGAAGAAAAAAAAGAAGAGAGAAGAGAAGACAAGAAGCAAGTATACAAGTCAAAGTTGTCAAGGTAAGCTTTCCATCTTCTCAAGCTAGTTCTTCAAGTAGTTTAGGTTGTTTCCATGGTGTATTTTCCTCTCTACTCTCCTTTAAAGTTTCAGCCATGGCAAACCCTAGAGAGAGAAATTTGAGTTATGGCAAAATACAACAATATAAAAGCTTCACAATGGCCTAAAGAACAAAGATGTACAAGTTGTTTGATGTTTAGAGAAGAAAATATTTTTCTACATTTTTGGTGCCATTTTCGTTTAGAATAGGGGAGTATTTAGAAAAGGAATTTCTTGATTTTGACCCCAAAAATGAGTTCCCTATGGTCCAAAACCTTAAGAACAACCATTGGTTCAAAGAAAAAACAAGAAGAAAGCAAAGAGAAAATTTAAGGATTTAGTGAACATTGTGTGAAGTTGGACCAAGAACCAGTGGCTTATATGCTTCATTGGTGTTATGTTTAGGTCCAAGGAAGCTTAAGGAAGTGTTTGGAAGATGTACAACTCAAAGGGAAAGAGAGTGGGGGCATTGGAATCAAGTTGGAAGGCAAAGGAAAGCAATAATGATAGCATAGTCTATTTCTTGTTTTATGTTATTGTATATTATTTCTATGTTATAATCCCATTGTATATTGATGTTATGATGTTGTGAGATTGGTTTGGCTGTTTTTATGAAAGGGTCCTAACCCTTGGATGTCCATTTTATAAAGAGAGACCATGCCAAAATTTTTAGGAACCATTATGACTTGTTATATGCTTGAATGGGTGAATTGTTATGATTTAAGTTTTTATGCATATATGATAATGTAATTGCATGACATATGACACTAAGGTTCCATAATTTCACCATTCCAAACACTAACCATGCTAGGGAAAGGACATGGAAGTAACCAAGGAAGAAGGCAAGAAGAATGAAGAAACATGATAATTATGTGAATTGTGGGTATTTTAATGTATTGTTATGGAAACATGTATAAAATTGCATGAGAATTCATGAGGCTTGTATTTCTATAACTATATCCATTTGAGCATTATTGAGTGATATGTATATATTTGGTACAAGGAATGATGATGTAATCATAATATGAAGCTCATTTTGCCAAGATAAGAATGGAAATACTCAATTAGAAACACTCTAAGAATAACGAAGATAATATTCATATGAAACAGGGTATAATGTATGAGTGTTATATATTCCCAAAAAGTAGATAGAATGAGTCTTTTATAAAGCTAAAGAATACCTAAATTGGATAAGTGTACAATTTATGGTGACTTTTAGAAATTAAGGGTCAAAACTGGTTAGAATAAGGAAAACTGGGTCCTTTATTATGAATACTGGAAAATTCAAAACACAAGAGAAAATTGTACAGAGCTCCAAAAATTCAATGGTTTAAATTTATGGAAACCTCTAAGTCTTAGGAAATGAATGCCACTGGTTTGAAAGTATTTGGAGCTATAAAGAAAGAGTTATGTAATTTCTTCTAAAACTGTTCTAGTAGAAGTAGTTTTCTGACCCTTAATGATTTAAGTCAATTCCATACCCTATACAGGTTGAATAAATGTACAAAAAAATATTTCTAGAAAGTATACTCAAGGCTTTCGAATAACATAAAGAATGTATGATTTTGCTCAGGATATAATGAGATATGAATTTTTAAATATAAGGCCAAAATACTGGGGAAGAGAAAATGTCCAAATATAAAGTAAATGTTTGAGGAATAAATTGTATAAATTGGTCAAGAGAATGTTCTGTTTCATATTTTTTCCATGTATAGAAGGATTTTATCTATTTTTAGAGATTTGAATCACTATGAAATTATTTTTTTAGAATTATTTATGAATTTTCAAAATTTAGTCGGCAAAGTGGAAGCTACCATATGAACAGTAACCGGAAATTTTGGAAATTCTGCTTTTCATTCTTATGTGATTCAAGCTTAGGATCAAGCATAATCAAACTTAAAAGAAGGCTAATTCATAGGAAATGAGTCTAAAAGTAAAGTGTTACACTGAGACAGATTCAGCAGGATCACAACCTCATTCTATGGATCAAGTTCAATAACCAGTGCAGGAACAAGTACTAGCTGAGGATTTGGGATATAAGTCTAAGGAGGATCCGGAAGAGAACCCGCAAGAGGATTCGATGTCAGCTCATGTTCATGATAGTTCTAATTCTTCGTTGACTTGATGTAAAGTATCTAATTATGGATATGTATATATGTATAGAACTTTTGTTGACTGCAATTTTGGATTTAATATATAGGCAGACATGGATAGCGCGATGCATATGATAGAACAGATAGCTTAGTTAAAAGAAAAAGGACTTATATATGAATGACCCTGAATACAGCATGTACAAAGTTTTGATATGTGAATAAAATGCTATGTTTATATAAGTATGTTCTCTGAGTAATATTACTATATGTTCATAATTTCAATTATTTTATAAATAAGAATGGCTCGTACTAGAAGATAAAGTCAAGAGATCACTCTTCAATAAGAGAGTGTGCAACAGGTTGATTCCCTACAAGTTATAATGGATCATTTGGATCAACAACTGCGAGTAATTGAGGATTTACAAAGGACAATAGCAAATCAAAGATAGCCACAGGAGGCAAGAGTACAGGAACCGCCTCCAGTGCCACAGCTACAACTTGAGCCACAAGTAATGCCAGTTAATCCAACAGCATGTGCAACAGTTGATTTTGCTCATCAGCAAAACATAATAGCACAGTTTAGAAAACATTGTCCTCCATCATTTGAAGGGCAATTTGATGTACAAGCTGCTGAGGACTGGATACTGAGCTTAGAGAAAATATTTAGGTTGATGGATTGTGGTACTGAGATGAAAGCTTTATTAGCCACGTACATGCTGGAGAAAGAAGCGGACAGATGGTGGTGCACCACTGAATTGATTCTACAGGCTTGAAATATACCATTAACATGGGAGACATTTCTTGAATAATTCTACAATAACTATTTCCCAAGGTTAGTTAGAGATGAAAAAGAAGCCGAATTCATTATGCTCAAACAAGCTGAAAAATCAATTAGTAGATGAATATGTGGTTACTTTCATTCAATTGTCTAGATATTCCACATACTTGCAGTAACATGATGACGAACGGTGGAAGACCAAAAAGCTGGAAAGAGGCTTGAAATCAGCCATAAGAGAAAAAGTTGCTCCTATGAGAAGTTGAGAGTTTAATACATTGGTTAAGGTTAGTAGAATCTGTTAGATAAGCTTGTTTCCCAATAGGGGGTGAATTGGAAAGATTAAAATTTTCTGCAAAATGTCAAGAAGGTGAAGAAAGCAAAGTATGATAGTAAAACATAGTGTACATGAATAAATTGTAAAAGTAGCAGTAAAGAGAAGAAAACTCATTTATTTATCCTGGTTCGGTCTCTTCACTTGACCTACATCCAGTCCCCAAGTCACCACTTGAGATTTTCCACTATTCTGCAAGAATTCAATGGGCTTCTTGCAAATACCACAGTACAAAGATGATGCTCTGTTTCTAGAGCTCACTCTTCCACTCTATGCACTCTTACTAAGTGCTTCCCCAATCCCTTGTGATATTCCCTCACAAGAAAATCTTTCTTCCAGATGAAGATAAGATTATTTACAAAGATTAAACTCTCTTAGACAGAGTGAATATGAAAGTTTGAGTACAAATATTGAAGTGAGAGAGTAAGAGACTGAGTAGATGATTTGGCAGAGTTTCAGTATATACAAAGTTAAAATCATTACCCACAACTTCAAATGATGTTATATTTATAGATTTAGATCTCAACTATATGTTAGAGACACAATCTATCCATTGGAGAAGTTATCTAACGGTTACTCAGAAAAACTATCCGTTAACCAACCGCATTTAATGCTTCTGATACTCTGAAATTCGAATTTTAGTTGGTTAACAGACAAATTTTGCAGAACCTGAAGACTAAAGACTTCAACGTTGAATATCCAAAGTTCGTCTCTCATTAAGCAAAGTTTGAATTTTGATCTTTGGAAAATGTTTCTATGTTGTGACATACGAATTTTCAAGTAGAAAGTTTTTCTGTTAAGTGTGAACAGTATTTTCAATTTGCTATAGTGCCTTCAAAATTCAAATTTTGGAACCCCAAAATTTGTCTGTCCGTAGCTGGCTTATAAGGAACAGTAGTTCATCTAATTCAAAATTTGAATTTTCAAATGGCAAAGTTCGTCTGTCAGAGAGACCTATTTTCAAACTTACTTTAAAATTCGAATTTACAAATACTGTCATTCGTATGTCAACATATAAATATATCAGGCTCACAAGCTTTGTTTCTGAAATTTGAATTTTCATATTCAAAGTTTGTCTATCAGTGAGCAATTTTGAAACCCAATCTAAACTTGGTTTCAGATGAACTTTGACATAATTTCAGACAAATTTCTTTAGTTTTCATAAGTTTCATTTTGTCTGAAATTCGAATTTTCAAAACCCTAAGTTCGTCTGTTACTAAAAGCTCCTTTTAGACACTTATCAAAATTCAAATTTTCTCAAGTCAAAATTTTTTTGTCACAGAGTCTTCTCTTCAGACTTGTTCAATTTCACTACGAAATTCAAATTTCCAAAGCCAAAGTTTGAATTTTCAAGATGACAAATCAGTATAAACCTTTTAAACTTTGTCTGTTAGTGGGTGTTTTTCAAATATTCCATGATTTAACATAGAATCAGAGTTTTAAAACATCTTTTCATCAAATCAAAGTCTTTTACTCAAATCAAAACATTACTTAACATCCTACATGAATCATTGCACTGATTTCTCCATGATTCCTTCACTTAAACCTTTTGTGCACCTTTGATATCTTTATTCCAAGCTCTTCAAGATTGGTTTGGAATCATCAAAACACTTGATTCAACAGAATCATTGAAGGAAGTATGAATTGTAAAGGTTTTATGTCCATTGCTCCAGCTAGTACAAGAAGGACTACAATTGAAGAAGGTGAATCAAGTAAAAAGAGAAAGAAGCCCTAGAACAATTTCAATAGAAGGGGTAAAAGAGGTGGTAGAAGAGGAGGAGGACGAACAATGCAGAAAGATATACAAAGGGAATCTAGGGAAGCTCTAGTATGTACTCAATGTGGTAAAGCTCATGGCGGTAGACCATGCCTAGTTGAAGAAAATGTATGTTATCGATGTGGCAAGGCTAGACACTATGCTAGAGATTGCAAAGTGGATATGGCTCGTACTAGACCCCAGGCACAAGGAAGGGTCTTTGCTCTTATGCAACATAAGGCCCAACAATCACCTGATCTTGTAGATGGTATGATTAAAGTTAATGATTATCTTGTATATGCCTTGTTTGATTCAGGTGCTAGTCATTCATTTATTTCCTATAAGTGTGCTAAAAGATTGGGTCTGCATATTACTGAATTACCTTATGATCTTCATGTGTCCACACCCACGGGTAACCATACCATTACATCTCATGTCCACTTAAATTGTATTGTACAATATGAGCATTGTTGCACCACACTAGATCTCATATGCATGCCATTCCCAGATATAGATGTCATAATAGGCATGAACTGGCTTTCCACAAATAACATTCTCCTTGATTGTAAGAACAAAGCCTTGATATTACCTACTCTAGAAAGTATCCTAATTAATGAGGCTAAGCTAAATTTCATATCGATCGCTCAAGCTAAGAGATGCCTGGGGAAAGCATGACAAGCCTAGTTGGTTTTCTTTTTAGTAAATGTTAAGGTTGATGAGGGGATTGAAGAAATACCAGTAGTAAGAGATTTTTCTGAAGTGTTTCCTAAGGATTTTAAAAACTTACTGTAACATCTTTAAAATGTTAGATAACTAAAAATATATAGGAAATTTGTAAAAATGGGTAGCCACCGTTTTACGTGAAATAGGGCAAAGAGGTTATTTTTCCCTATAGGATGAAAAATAAGAAATTACATTTTTACCCCTAAGAATTATGGAAATGATAATTTTGTCCCCAAGCATAAGAATTCATGTGGGGAAGACAAGTCAAATATTTTGGCAAAATTTACACCTAATGACCCGCAAGTTTTAAAAATTATAAATTTATCCCAGGTCAAGGGCATTTTTGCAAATATGAAAAATTATAGTCAAAATGAAGCTCTCAATGAGCTAAGACCATTGGAATATAGTATGGAATTTATTAAGATCAAAATAATATTTATTGGGTAATTATGATTTAATATTAATGTCTTACCCGATAAATGTCAGCCTGGACTGCAAGGAGAAGCAGTATTCATTCAAGAAAAATGTGTAGGTCTTATATTTGGACCAATTGGGATAACTATATTATGTTAATTTTATATCCCAATATAATTATAATTAGTATCCCAATAATAGTAAAATATACTACTAAAGTAACTTTATTTGTCCAAACCGGTTCAGGATATATCTCGATAAGTAAATATCTGAAATTTTTAAACCAAAATACTCCCTATTTCATGGCCAACAAACTGCACATGATAGAATTATATTATTCAAATTAATTATGTCATTTTCCAAGGAAAATTCAAGAAGATTTGGTGGCAATTTCTTATTGGTCACAAAGTTTTATAAATACCCCATCCTTGGCTCATGTTACAAGGTGATGGAGAAAGGAAGCCACGTGATAAAGGAAAAAAAAGGAGAAAAAGGAAAAGAAAATCCCAAATAAATTGGTAAGCAAGCTTCTTTTCATTTGTAAGTGTTCTAGCATAGTTTCTAAGTAATTTGAGTTGATTTTCTTGGATTTTCTCCTTCTCCCTTTGATGTTCTAATCTTGATCTAAGCATGATAATAAGAGGGAAGGAGTTTTTAAGTCATAAATTTACAAGAAATCATGAGATTTTTCAAGAAAAGTAAACAAGGTGTGTTTTAAAGCAAGTTTTTGTGAAAAACCAATTTCTTCCTCTGAAGAGCAGATTTCAGTCAGACTAATAAGGTGGGAAGGAGCTGGATTTTCATGTATTTGATGGCAAAAATGAGTTCCCCATGATAAAAAACCTTAAAGACGCTTTTGGCTCAAAGATTAGGCTTTAGATAGAGAAATTGAGTCTTTAGGGTTTTAAATGAGACTTTATTAAGTAGTTACTTGTTCTAGTTGATTGAGCAAGTGTTTAATGATGTTAAGGGACTTGAGGAAGCCTAAGGAAGCTAGTGGAAGCATTAGATTCAAGAGGAGGAGCAAAGGAATGCTTCAAGATAGCAGCTGAGTTTCATATTCTTGCTTTAGGTTCTTTCATTGTCTTTCTATGATTAAATTATGTTGCCATATTGTAATTGTGTTTTCTTTGATTGGTCTTGGCTGTAAAATGAGGGGTTTTATTCCCCGGGATGTCCATTTTCTATGCCGTTATGCTGCCGAATTTTTATGACCAATGTGACCATCAGGGGCAGGAACATGTATAATAGGAAGAGTAATCTGTGACACTGGAATTGCATGAAGAGGAATAGGGACGAATGTCACGATAGAGGGTATCTAAGGAAGAGGGATAGATGCTGCATTACTTTCTTATGTGAAACTGAATACAGAAAGAGATGGAGGAGGAGATGGAGTAGCAAACATCTCATCAAGTCTTTCCTTTTGTGCTCGCACAAAGGCATCATGTGCAAAGGTAATAACATCTATATAAGGAATAAGGCTTCTCTCTTCATTTAATGTAGCTTGAATGATAGGAGTAGAGGTGATGGCTGCAACAAGCTTCTCCTTTTGCTCAGATTCTTGGAGTGACAGAATTAACTTCTGAGCATCTCTTGTCATAGGCTCTAGAGAACCTTCTTCCTCAGGGGCCTTTTCCTCCATGCCCTGGTCTAAGGGTGGACCAGGGCTTGTCTCCTTGTTGCAGGCCTTTGGGGTAGTAGCAGTGTTAGCAGCCCCAGTGGCAGCATCTGTTATAGTAGGCTCAGGGGATCCTAGTTCAAAAGGAATAAAAGGCTCAGGAGAGAAAGATTTGGTAGGCCTAGAGGGTCCAGGTTGAGGTGGAGCTAATGTAATGGGGATAGCACTCCTGATGTGTTCATGGCATCAACAACCACTTTCATATTTTTGGACAACTGAAAGATTTGATCTTGTAGGTGAGAAAACTTGGCATTTTGCTCATCTTTGATGCTTAGCATAAGTGCAAAGAGGTTGTCATATAGTTCAGTGATTTTGGTTGGCTTGGACCAAGTTAAAGGAGTGGATGGATGAGGTGTTTGAGTTGGCTTTATTGGAGGTGAGCTGGGATGTGATAGTTGTGGTATAAGCTAGGAAGATTGAGGTGTAGGCTGTAAGGGTGGATCAGCCTCAGAAGTTCCTTTTAGCTGTTATGACTGACCTTCCTCAAAGAACAAGTCTTCTGGCTTTCCAGCTCCTTTACCAACCCATCTTCCTTCTTTTCCTTCAATCCCCTTCCATTGCAACTCTTCCTCCTTGAATACTTCAGTATGCTTGCCTTTGCCTTTCTCCAAGTGTTGAATTTGGCATATTGAAGTATTTTGGTGATGATCAAGGAAAAGGGCAAGGTGGAATCTCCTTTGATCTTGTGCCTTGATCATACGCTTAAGGGTAATATAACCAATATTCAACAGCTTTCCACACATCAGTGTAGTTATCACATAAGCTTCAGGCCTTGTAATCAGATTAAAGCTTCCCCCTTTGTTGAGTATGATCTTGGACATAATATAGTGTAGGATCCTGACTTGAACACTTAGATTAGAGGGCTTCAGTAAACTTAAGGGATGCCTATTCTCACGCCTTCTAAACAAGGTATTCGGACTGTGCTCTCCTTGTAATTCAAGAATAGATCACCTTCCTTATCTGCATTTTCATCCTCATCCATGTATCTTGAGGTGGAGATATCAATCTTATGGCCATCTTGCCTAGGGATTTCTAGAACTTTGTTAAATGTGTCATTAGAGAGCCACATAGTTCTAGACCTCAGATTAACTTGTCATTTCTCTTTTCTAGTATTCTACAATAAAGCAACATACCATGTTTTGATCACCTCATTATTATATCTCTCTTTAATTTCCAACAAATTTTTATATCTCATCAACCATAACCCAACATCAAAATTGTTGTAAATAAGAAATTCCTTCAGATTTGTACACTGAGGTTTGATTACCTTTTTGCTGATAAACTTGGTGGTATACTCTTCCAGGATATGAGCATTGCTCCACAATGGCTTAGTAGTTAACTAGGATTTCTATGACTCAGTACTGGACTAGGCAGAGGCAGTAACAGTAGAGACAGGTTTCTTCGAATCAACCTTTAGAGTCATTTTCTACTTTTTGGATGGTGTTCCCTTGCTGGATTCACCTTTCCTTTTCTGGGTTTCACCTCCTTTAGAGGCATACTAAGACTTAACTGCTCTCTTTGGCTTGGACTTTTCTTCACCCATGTTAGGATTGTTAACCCTTACCTTTCTCCTGATAGATTATTGCAGAAAGATGCAAGGAAGGGGTTTATAAGTTGTGAAAAGGAGTTTAAATGATGGGAAATGGAGATTCATAAACAAAATTAATGAGAAATTAAGAGAGGAGGTGAATAGACTTAGGAGAGAGACGAATAGGGTTGTGTCTCTTCAGAGCGATACCCTTGGTTTTAGTTTGTGTAACCATTCAATAGACAAATTTTTAGGGACCAAAATTTGAATTTTTAGCAATTGTGAGTTAACCCAAAAGAGAGGCTTTCTGATAGACAAATTTTCTTCTTAATGTTCATCTAACAAAAGCTAAGTTCAAGGCACAAACATCAATAGATGAACTTTGAATCATCAAAGTTCAAATTTCAGAAAATCAAACATTATGTAAGCAAAGAATGAGAAAATCAACAGATGAGTTTCATCCTTGAAGCTTTACTTCAGCATCTTTTGACTGTACAGATCTGATAAACTCCATTAAATTGATTTACTATCATTTGTGTTAGCAAGGAAGACTTCCCAAGAGGGGGGTGAATTGGGAAGATTGAAATTTCTCTGCACAAAATGAAATGGGTGAAGATAGCACAGTATAAGAGAAGCAACGTATAAAACAGAGCAAGCTGAAAAGTAAAGATAAGGAAAAGAAGACTCAGTGATTTATCCTGGCTCCGTCTATCCACTTGACCTACGTCCAGTCCCCAAGATAATTCTTGAGATTTATCCACTATACAGCAAGAATTCAACGGGCTTCTTACTAATGCCACAGTACACGAGTATGCTCTGTTTCTGAAGCTCTCTCAAACACTCTAAGCACTTTCACAATGTGCTTCCCAATCCCCTTGTGATTTTCCCTTCACAAGTAAATCTATCTTCCAGATGAAGAGTAGATTGTTTACAAAGATATAACTCTCTTGAATAGAGTAGATATGAAGGTTAAAGTACAGATATTGAAGTTGAGAGGGTAAAAGCTTTTGAGAAGAAGATTTGGTAGAAATTTGGTATATACAAGTTTGATTCATTACCCACAACTTCAAATGATGTTATATTTATAGTTTTAGCTCTCAAATGTACGTTAGAGATAAAATCTATCCGTTGGGGAAGTTATCCAACGGTTACTCTAAAAAACTATCCGTTAACCAACCGCATTTAATGCTTCTCACATACTGAAATTCGAATTTTGTTTGATCAACAGACGAATTTCGAAGGAACCTAAGGTTAAAGCTTCCAACATAGAAAAACAAAGTTCGTCTGTTCGAGAAGTGAAATTCGAATTTTGAAACTTGTAAAATGTTTTCACGTTGTGACATACGAATTTTCAAGAAGAAAGTTTTTCTGTTAAGAATGAACAGTGTTTTCAATTTTCTACAGCGTCCTCGAAATTTGAATTTTGGAAGCCCAAAATTCGTCTGTCCATTGAACGTTCAAAGAGGCACAGTAGATCACTTTCTTCGAAATTCAAATTTTGAATGGGTGAAATTCGTCTGTCAGAGAGACTTTTTTCAGACTAGCTTCAACATTCAAATGTTACAAGACTTGTCATTCGTATGTCAATGTTTCATTTCAACAGACTCAAAAACATAGCTTCTGAAATTTGAATTTTAGTATTCAAAGTTCGTCTGTCAGAGAGCAGTTTTGAAACTTAATTTATTCTTGATTTCAGATGAACTTTAACATTGTCTCAGATGAATTTCTTCTATTTTCTCAAGTTGTGTTTTGTCTGAAATTCAAATTTTGAAAACTCAAAGTTCGTCTGTCTCAGAGAGGCTCCTTTCAGACTTATATGAAAATTCGAATATTGGAAAGCCAAAGTTCGTCTGTCAGAGAGCATTTTTCAAACTCAATTTCTTCTTGATTTTAGATGAACTTTAACATAGTTTCAGACGAATTTCTTTGGTTTTCACAAACTGTATTTTATTTGAAATTCGAATTTTGAATGTGTGAAGTTCGTCTGTCACAAAAAGGCTTCTTTCAATCTTGAATGAAAATTTGAATTTTGGAGAATCAAAATTTGTCTGACAGAGAGACATCTCTTCAAATTTATTCAGTTTTAGCTCGAAATTCAAATTTCCAAAGGCAAAGTTCGAATTTCCAACATGACAGTTCAGTTTAAACTTTCAAACTTAGTCTGTTTGTGGGTATTTTTCAAATAAGTCAAGATTTAACATAAAATCAAAGTTTGAAAGCATCTTTTCTTCAAATCAAAATCTTTTACCCAATCATAACTAAAAACAAAAGATCCTACAAAAGATCTAGCAGCAAATACTCTTCAAATTCTTCACTTAAAGCACTTTGATCTCCTTTGATATCTTCAATCCAAGCTCTTGGATGTTGGTTTGGAATCATCAAAACTCTTGATTCAATATTCTCCCTCTTTTTGATGATGACAAAACAACTTACAAACTGGATTAGTACTTGGGTTTGCTTTCACAAGCTCCCCCTCAACATGTGCATGAGATATCATATCCAATAGATTAGGTGAAGAGATTCAAGGCACAAAATATTGCAACTAAGAAGTTCATTCATTTAATCAATGGTTGCAATGCATACTTTAATCAAAGATTAGTTCTCAAAACATAAAGAATAATCATCAAAACAAAAACAAGATGCAAGCAATCACAACAAAATACAATAGGAAGATTCAGCCTAAGTCCTAATCAATCACTTCTTCTTTGGCTTAGTCTTCTTGCTGTATGACTTTCCTTTCCCGGATGACTCAGCAGATTTTCCAGCTTGCTTGGTCCCTGTTTGCTTTATCTTCTCCCCCTTTTTGGTATCATCAGAAAGCCCAACAAAGTCCATTGGAGGAGGAATCTGAGAGATAGGAACAGCACGAAGAGGGACAAGAGCAAAAGGAATCTCTGGCTGAACTGGTGCAGGAGGCTCAGCAGGCTCAGGGCTAGGTTCTTCATCACCATCATCATCAGAGACCTCAAGCAGCTCTTGCATTTCCTACCTGGAAAGAGCTAATCGAGCTCTCTGTTCCTCTGAAAGCCCATAAGCAGCAAGAGAGTCAGAGGCTGGTTCAGCAAGAGGAAATATTTCTTCAAGCCTTCTCCTTTGAGCTTGCAGTAGAGCATTGTGAGCAATAGCTTCAAAATCAATAATAGGCACAATGCTCTTTTCCTCATTGAGTGCAAGTTGCAGAAATGGTGAAGCAGATAGGGATGCCACTAGCTGCTCAACTTGCTCAGTTTCTTGGGTGGAAAGGATAGAGTCTTGAGCAACTGCTTCACTAGGCTCAAGAGGGCTTGACTCCTCCAGACCCTCTTCCTCTATGCCATAGTCCAGGGGAGGACCAGGACTTGCCTCATTGCTGGAGGCATTTGGAGTGCTTTCTGCGCCAGCTGGTTCAGATTCTTGTGCCTCAACACCAGGAACAGGAGAAGCCATTTCAAACGAACTTGGAGGCACAGGGGATGGAGACAGAGTAGGCTCAGGGACACTAGGCTGAGGTGGAGCTGAAGTGGTAGGAATTGCATTTCTTATCTCTTCATAAGCATCAGCCACCGCTTTCATATTCACAGCCAACTGATGGATCTGATCTTGCAGGTGAGCAAATTTAACATTTTGCTCATCCCGAATGCTGAGAATGAGTGTTGACAAACTATCAAATAACTCAGTGATCTTGGTTGGCTTGGCCCGTGAGGAGGGAGTGGAAGGAATGTGAGTGGGCTTTGAGGGAGATGGGATTGGCTGAGAAGGCTGAGGTATACATTTTCCAGGGGCCTTAGAAGTGCCTTCTTGTTGGAGGGAAGCATCAGCAGCAAAGAACAAATCTTCAGATTTCCCTGCTCCCTTTCCAACCCATTTGCCTTCATCTCTTTCAATATCCATCCTTTGCAGTTCCTTTTCTTTGAATGCCTCTGTGAGTTTCCCTTTTCCCTTTTCAATGTGTTGAATCCTAGCATACTGCAGGATTCTTGAAATAATTGCTGCATAGGGGAGTGTGGAATCCTTTCTCTGATCCCTAGCCTTTATCATACGCTGGAGGATGATATGACCTATATTGATTTGCTTCCCACGTATGATAGGTGTCATTACATGAGCCTCTGCCCTGGTTATTAGATTGAAGCTTCCACCTTTGTTGAATATGATCCTGGACACTATGTAGTGCAGGATCCTCACTTGAACACTGAGGTCTGTGGGCTTCAACAGATTTGTTGTTGGCCTATTCTCCCTTCTTTTGAATAAGGTGTCCAAGATGGTGCTCTCTTTGTAATTCAGAAAGGAGCCACCTTCTTCAACAGCTGTGCTTGCCTCGTCCATATACCCAAAGGCTGTGATGTCAATTTTCAGCCCATCTTGTCCTGGAATTTCCCGTACCTCATTGAATGTTACATCAGCAAGCCAAATGGTCCTTGATCTCAAGTTGACCTCCTATTTCATTTTCTTGCTGTTGTATTGAAGAGAGGCATACCAAGTTTTTACTACCTCATCGTCATATTTTTTCAGCAATTTCCAACAGATTCTTGTATCTTAACAACCATATTCCAGCATCAAAGTCGTTAGATATTAAGAATTGTTCCATATTCATACAGTGAGGCTTGATTACCTTTTTGCTGGCAAACTTGGTAGAATATTCTTCTTGAATCTTAGGAGTGCTCCAGAGTGGTAGTGTGGTTAGTTGGTACTCTCCAGATTCTGTAAACGAGCAGGAAGCAATAGCAGCAGTATCAGTAGAAATAGGAACCGAATGTTCTGCAATTTTCGGTGATGAGGGTCCTGCTTTCTGTGAATCTGCCTTGGATGATGATTTCTGGAGTTTGGAAGGTGTTGCTTTACTGGGTTCTGCCTTTCTCTTGGATTTCTCTCCTTCCTTTATAGCATATTGAGATTTTACTGCTCTTTTTGGCCGAGCTCTAGCTTTTCCTGCTTCAGGATTCTTGACTCTCGCCATTTCTTGGTTGAATGATGCTAAATGTGGCTTAGAATTAGTTTATAAGATGCGAAAGGAAGTTTAAATGGTGGGAAATGATGGTTTTTGGACATAATTTAAGAGGATTGAGGAGAGGATACGAACAGACTCAGAGGAGTTACAAATAGGGTTGCGTCTGCTCTTTGGAAAACCGTCGGATTTTAACGTATGTAACCGTCTGACAGACGAATTTTGAGAGGTCAAAATTCAAACTTCGGGCAATTACAAGTTAAATCGTTCAGTAAAGCTTACTGATAGACAAATTTTCATCCTGAAAGTTCATCTGACAGTGGCTTGAATCAAGCAATACAAGCACAACAGACGAATTTTGTTCCACCAAAGTTCGAATGTTGAAGAGAAAATAGCAGGCAACAATCAAAACATCAACCAATAGACGAATTAAGCATGCAGAACATCATCTTTCAAGCATTCAACAAGAAGAACATGATTCAATAGATGAATTTTGAACTGAAAATTTGAATTTTTCAACTTTTGTTAAGGTTGTCCAACATTCGTATGTTAAGAAGTGAAAATTAGTATAACAGTGATGGACAATCATAACTATGAAATTTTCATTTTTGAAAATTCAAACTTCCAAGATTCAACAGACGAATTTCGAGGCATCACCGAGAACTGTTCCAAGGCTTAGTAAGCCGAAGTTTGTCTGTTAGTCAACCCAAATTCGAATGTTGACCACATTGACTATTTCAAAAGCACAGTTTATGAAGCAAAATATGTCGATCACACATTAAAATATGAATTTCATCTTTAAAAACTTATAGAATGGATCCAGAACTTACAATTTTCATCATTTACTTCATTTTCTGATTGTTCCATTCTGGTGTGCTCCAATCTTCAAGTTTATTGCCATTGAATCTTGTGGGGAGCACCTGCAACTTAAATTAAACATACTCTGATGCTAAAGTTAGAATTTATCTCAAAGATGAAACCTTTTGAAAACAAGATTGTACGAGAATGACTTACAGTTCACTGGGATTTACCATACCCAATTCTCTTCTTATTTTGCAATGCCTGTCTTCTGATAGAGGCTTTGTAAGTATATCAGCAACTTGATCCTCTGTTGGGATGTATTCCAATATGACTTCTCTTTTTAGAATGTGATCCCTTATGAAGTGGTGCCTAACTTCAATATGTTTCGTCCTTGAATGCATGACAGGATTCTTGGTAATATTTATGGCACTTTGATTGTCACACATGATTGGTATCTCTTTCATTTTAACCTCAAGATCTTCAAGCTGCTGCTTCATCCAGATGACTTGTGCACAACAGCTTCCAGCAGCAACATACTCAGCTTCTGCAGTGGATAAGGCCACACTGTTTTGCTTTTTGCTGAACCATGAGACCAGGGATCCTCCAAGAAACTGACAAGTTCCACTTGTGCTTTTTCTGTCAGTTTTGGATCCTGCAAAATCAGCATCAGTGTATCCCTTGAGATCTTCTCCATTGCCTTTTGGATACCAAAGACCCATCTGTGATGTTCCAATAAGATATCTGAATATTCTTTTCACAGCTGTTGGATGGGTTTCTTTGGGACATGATTGGAACCTGACACACATATAGATACTGAAGATGTTGTCAGGTCTGCTGGCAGTCAGGTACAACAGGGATCCAATCACTCTTCTGTACTGAGTAATATCAAACATCTTCCCGTTCTCATCCATGTCTAGTTTGGTTGCAGTAGCCATTGGTGTTCCCATCGGCTTGGCATTCTTCATTCCAAACTTCTTTAGCAGCTCCTTTAGATACTTGGATTGATTGAGAAAGATACCATCATCAAGCTGTCTGATTTGCAGTCCAAGGAAGAAGTTAAGTTCACCCATCATGGACATCTCAAATTCCCCCTGCATTAACTCAGAAAATTTCTTGCAAAGAACTTCATTTGTAGCACCGAAAATAATATCACAACATAGATTTGAACAATTAGTAAATCTTTATTTTCTTTCTTAGTGAATAAAGTTGTGTCAACTTTGCCTCTATTGAACCCTTTTTCAGCTAGAAAATTGCTCAATCTCTCATACCATGCTCTAGGGGCTTGTTTTAAACCATAAAGAGCTTTCTTTAGTCTATAAACATGGTTTGGTTTTGTCGAATCCTCAAAACCTGGAGGTTGATCTTCGTAAACCTCTTCCATGATATATCCTTTTAGAAAGGCACTCTTTACATCCATTTGATACAGTAAAATATTTTTCATGCATGCATATGCTAGCAGTATTCTTATAGCTTCTAATCTAACTACTGGTGCAAAGGTTTCTTCAAAATCAATACCTTCTTCCTGATTATACCCTTTAGCAACCAATCTAGCTTTATTTCTGATTATTGTTCCAGATTCATCAAGTTTATTTCTGAAAACCCATTTGGTACCAATAACAAAATGATTTTTAGGTCTAGGCACTAAATCCCAAACTTGGTTTCTTTCAAATTGATTTAATTCATCTTGCATAGCCAAAATCTAGTATTCATCAATTAGGGCTTCTTCAGCACATTTGGGTTCAATTTGAGAAATGAAAGCGCAGTTGAGCATTTGATCCCTTAACCGTTTTCTAGTTTTGACTCTCTCTTGAACATTTCCTATTACTTGATCAACAAGATGATTCCTTTGATATTTCCAAGCTCTAGGGAGTTCTTGAGATGTTTCTTCATTATTTTCTTCATCAAACTCTTGCTCCTGGATATCTATCTCTGTGTTAACAGATTCAGATATCTTTGGAGGTTCAGTTTTACTTTTATCAGAAATGCCTAGTTTCTCAAAGTTGAAAGCAAGATTATCCTCATTGGTGACATGTTTTGAAACAGTTTCATTTTCAATGAAAATCACATGCACAGATTCTTCTACTGCATTTGATCTTTTATTATAAACTTTATATGCCTTACTCCTACTAGAATAGCCCAGAAATATACCTTCATCGGATTTGGCATCAAACTTACCAAGATTTTCTTTCCCATTGTTGTGAATGAAGCATTTGCATCTGAACACATGGAGATGGGACAGATTTGGCTTTCTTCCCTTGTACATCTCGTATGGAGTCTTCCCAAGGATTGGTCTGATGTAGGCTCTATTTATGATATAGCTTGCTGTGTTCACTGTATCAGCCCAAAACACTTGAGGGAGTTCCTTCTCATTTAGCATAGCTCTAGCCATCTCTCCAATAGTTCTGTTCTTCCTTTCTACCACTCCATTTTGTTGAGGAGTCCTTGGAGCTGAGAAGTTGTGGTCAATCCCATGCTCATTGCAGTACTCCAGGAAGTATGCATTTTTAAACTCTCCTCCATGATCTGACCTGATTGATACAATAGAAATACCTTTCTCATTTTGCACTTTCTTAGCTAAGGTTACAAATGCATCAAAGGTCACCTTTCCTCCTTTCTTATCTCTAAGGGTGATGAACTTCTCCTTATCACCAGTCATGTGACTTGAGCAGGCACTGTCCATATACCATTTGTTGCTTTTCTTAGCTTTGAGATAGACCTGCAAAACAATGTTTATGTTTTCCTTTTAGATACCCAAATTTGCTTGGGTCCTTTTTGGTCAGCAGATTTTTCCCTAGATGCAGATGCAACTTTGGGAACCCATTCAACTTTCCTGCCAAGTCCATTTTTCTTCAATGCACAAGAACTGGAAATATGTCCCTTTTTGTTACAGAAATTACAGGTAATAAAGGGACTGCTAGATTGAGTGGCAGGAAGAAAACAATGCAGATAATACTTTTGTCTAGCATGCCTTGGTTGATCATATGTTTCAATGTGAGGTGATGCATTATTTTTCTTTTTATTGCTCTCAGCATGCACAAAATGTCTCATATATGCATTCTGGTTTTTCTTCCTAACCTTTTCCTTGACAGCACATGGATCATAGCCAAGACCAGCTTTTCCTTGTGATATTCTTTGGCTTCCCATCAAGGCAAACAACATATCTTTACCTCTAGTGAGCCTAGACATGCTTTTAACTAAATAATCATTAGTTTACTTAGGTTCAGTGCATGAAGTGCAGCAAACAGATTCAGTAGTAGGTAAAGAGGCAATTTCAGAAACTATGCTTTGAGATTCCAGCTTATTTATCTTTTTCTTTGCCAATTTCAGTTCTTTAGCAACTTTAATGAATTCATCATGAAGCTCATGAAATACATCCATTAATTTAGAATAGGAAGGTTCATATTCATATACCTCTTCTTCCTGATCACTACTGCATGAGGGTGTGGCAATCTCATCCTCATCTTCTTCTTCCTCATCTGAGCTGTTACCCCATATAGATGAGATGTAGGCTTTCTTCTTCTTCCCTTTGTCCGCAACTTTCTTTTCTTTTACTTGGTTCTTGAGGAATTGGGGGCAGTCCCACTTTATGTGTCCCTGCTTCTTGCACTCATAGCAAGTCACAGGTTCTTTTGCCTCTTTCTTGCTTTCTCCAGCAGCTCCCTTCTTAAAGAATCTCTTGTTCTTCTTCTTACTGTAGAATCTTCCGAATTTTCTGACCATCATAGCCAAAGTTTCCTCATCCAGCTTATCTCCTTCGTTAGATTCTTCTTCCTTTTCATCAGCAACTTTGAGGGCAAGGTCTTTCTTCTTTCTGTCTAGCCCAGCTTCCTTGAGAGCTTTGATTTTTCCTTCATACTCCTCAAGGCTGCCGAAGAGAGCTGTGACAGAGGCCATTGATTCTCCTCTAGCTTCTTCTATTGCTGTCACCTTGGGCTGCCATTCTAGAGGGAGAGCTCTGAGTATCTTTCTTACTTTCTTAGACTGATTGTATTCCTTTCCCAGGCTCTTTAGTTGATTCACAATGAGAGTAAATCTCTTTTGGAGCTCCTTTACAGTTTCTCCTTCAGCCATTCTGAAGCTTTCATACTCTCCAATGCACGTGTTTAGTCTGTTTTCCCTGACCCCAGTTGTTCCTTCATGTGCAGTCTGCAAAGTGTCCCACATCCCTTTTGCAGTGGAGCATTGTGAGACTCTGTAGAGTTCGTCCTAGTTCAAGGCACTGACTAAACAATGCTTTGCTTTGAAATTTAGCAGGACTCTCCTTCTGTCTTCCTTATTCCACTCTGCTTCTAGCTTCTCTTTGTGTCTTCCATCTTCAGTTAGAGTCATTGGGACGAAATCTCCTTTCTCAATAACTAACCATATATCAAGATCATTTGATTTGAGGTAAATTTGCATCCTTATCTTCCAGTACCCATAATGTTCTCCATTGAAGCCTGGTGGTCTGTTATTGTTGTTCCCTTCAGGAAGTATGCTTTCACTAAAGCCAGCCATCTTAATTCCCAGACTGTAAGATCCTTTGAGTGGGAATCCGAGCTCTGATACCACTTGTTAGCAAGGGTGACTTCCCAAGAGGGGAGGTGAATTGGGAAGATTGAAATTTCTCTGCACAAAATGAAATGGGTGAAGATAGCACAGTATAAGAGAAGCAACGTATAAAACAGAGCAAGCTGAAAAGTAAAGATAAGGAGAAGAAGACTCAGTGATTTATCTTGGTTCGATCTATCCACTTGACCTACGTCCAGTCCCCAAGACAACTCTTGAGATTTATCCACTATACAGCAAGAATTCAATGGGCTTCTTGCTAATGTCATAGTACGCGAGTATGCTCTGTTTCTGGAGCTCTCTCAAACACTCTAAGCACTTTCACAATATGCTTCCCAATCCCCTTGTGATTTTCCCTTCACAAGTAAATCTATCTTCCAGATGAAGAGTAGATTGTTTACAAAAATATAACTCTCTTGAATAGAGTAGATATGAAGGTTAAAGTACAGATATTGAAGTTGAGAGGGTAAAAGCTTTTGAGAAGAAGATTTGGCAGAAATTTGGTATATACAAGTTTGATTCGTTACCCACAACTTCAAATGATGTTATATTTATAGTTTTAGCTCTCAAATGTACGTTAGAGATAAAGTCTATCCGTTGGGGAAGTTATCCAATGGTTACTCTAAAAAACTATCCGTTAACCAACCGCATTTAATGCTTCTCACATACTGAAATTCGAATTTTGTTTGATCAACAGACGAATTTCGAAGGAACCTAAGGTTAAAGCTTCCAACGTAGAAAAACAAAGTTCGTCTGTTCGAGAAGTGAAATTCAAATTTTGAAACTTGTAAAATGTTTTCATGTTGTGAGATACGAATTTTCAAGAAGAAAGTTTTTCTGTTAAGAATGAACAGTGTTTTCAATTTTCTACAGTGCCCTCGAAATTTGAATTTTGGAAGCCCAAAATTCGTCTGTCCATTGAACATTCAAAGAGACACAATAGATCACTTTCTTCGAAATTCAAATTTTGAATGGGTGAAATTCGTCTGTTAGAGAGACTCTTTTCAGACTAGCTTCAACATTCGAATGTTACAAGACTTGTCATTCATATGTCAATGTTTCATTTTAACAGACTCAAAAACATAGCTTCTGAAATTCAAATTTTAGTATTCAAAGTTCGTCTGTCAGAGAGCAGTTTTGAAACTTAATTTATTCTTGATTTCAGATGAACTTTAACATTGTTTCAGACGAATTTCTTCTATTTTCTCAAGTTGTGTTTTGTCTGAAATTCGAATTTTGAAAACTCAAAGTTCGTCTGTCTCAAAGAGGCTCCTTTCAGACTTATATGAAAATTCGAATATTGGAAAGCCAAAGTTCGTCTGTCAAAGAGCATTTTTCAAACTCAATTTCTTCTTGATTTTAGATGAACTTTAACATAGTTTCAGACAAATTTCTTTAGTTTTCACAAACTGCATTTTATCTGAAATTCGAATTTTGAATGTGTGAAGTTTGTCTGTCACAAAAAGGCTTCTTTCAATCTTGAATGAAAATTCGAATTTTGGAGAATCAAAATTCATTTGACAGAGAGGCATCTCTTCAGACTTATTCAGTTTTAGCTCGAAATTCGAATTTCCAAAGGCAAAGTTCGAATTTCCAACATGACAGTTCAGTTTAAACTTTCAAACTTAGTCTGTTTGTGGGTATTTTTCAAATAAGTCAAGATTTAACATAAAATCAAAGTTTGAAAGCTTCTTTTCTTCAAATCAAAATCTTTTACCCAATCATAACTAAAAACAAAAGATCCTACAAAAGATCTAGCAGCAAATACTCTTCAAATTCTTCACTTAAAGCACTTTGATCTCCTTTGATATCTTCAATCCAAGCTCTTGGATGTTGGTTTGGAATCATCAAAACTCTTGATTCAATAATTTGGACTCATGAGGAGTACCTACAAGACATCTTAAACACACTTTGATGTTAAAGTTAGTATCAATTTAACTGCAAAAACTTAAATAGATTTAGTTAGAGGCTTACTTACAATTCATTGAGATTTACCATTCTCAATTCTCTTCTGATTTTTGCAATATCTATCTTCTGCAAGTGGGTTAGTCATAATGTCTACAATCTGATCTTTAGTAGGGATGTATTCCAATTTGATGTCTCCTTTCTAAACATACTCCCTTATGAAGTGATGTCTTACTTCAATGTGCTTTGTCCTTGAATGCATGACTAAATTCTTTGTGATATTGATGGCTCTTTGGTTATCACATTTTATTGGTATTTCCTTCATCTCAATCTCAAGATCTTCAAGTTGCTATTTCATCTAAAGGACTTGAACACAACAGTTGTCTGCTACTACATATTCAGCTTCTACTATGGAGAGAGCCACACTGTTCTGCTTCTTGCTAAACCATGAAACTAGGGATCCTCCTAGAAATTGACACATTCCACTTGTGCTCTTTCTGTCAGTTTTGGATCCAGCAAAGTTAGCATCAGTATATCCCATGAGCTCTTCTCCATTGCCTTTTGGGCACCAAAGTCCCATCTGTGATGTTCCAATTACGTATATGAAAATTCTCTTCACAGCTATTGCATAGGACTCTTTGGGACACGATTGAAAACTTGCACACAAACAGACACTAAACATAATGTCAGGTCTGCTTACTGTTAGGCATAGTAGAGAACCAATCATTCTCCTATACTGAGTTATGTCAAAATGCTTTCCTTCCTCATCCATATCAAGTTTTATTGTTGTAGCCATACGAGTCCTCATTGATTTGGCATTTTCCATTCCAAACTTTTTTAGCAGCTCTTTAAGATATTTTGATTAATTGAGGAATATGCTATCATCACATTTTTTAATGTGTAGTCCAAGGAAAAAGTTGAGCTCACCTATCATTGACATTTCAAATTTACTTTGCATTAACTTAGAGAAATTCTTGCAAAGAGATTCATTAGTAGCACCAAATATAATGTCATATACATAACTTTGAATAATAAGCAAGTCTTTGTTTTCCTTCTTAGTGAACAATGTTGTATGTACTTTTTCTTTGTTAAATCCATTTTCAGGTAAGAAATTGCTTAGAGTTTCATGCCATGCTCTAGGTGCTTGTTTTAAGCCATAAAGGGCTTTCTTTAGTTTATAAACATAGTTTGGTTTTGTTGAATCCTTAAAACCTGGAGGTTGATCTACATAAACTTCTTCCATGAAATAGCCATTCAAAAAAGCACTTTTTACATCCATTTGATACAGTATTATGTCTTTTATACATGCATAGGCTAAGAGGATTCTTATCGCTTCCAATCTTGTAACTGGAGCAATAGTTTCCTCATAATCTATGCCTTCCTTCTGATTATATCCTTTTGGCTACTAATCTAGCTTTGTTTCTGATGATTGTTCCTAATTCATCAAGTTTATTTTTGAATACCCATTTAGTTCCAATATTTGGGTGATTCTTGGGCATGGGAACTAAATCCCAAATTTGATTTCTTTCAAATTGATTAAGCTCATCTTACATAGCTAATATCCAATATTCATCAGTTAGAGCTTCTTCAATACACTTAGGTTCAGTGTGAGAAATAAATACACAATTATTTATTTAATCCCTAAGTTATCTTCTGGTTTTAACATTCTCTTGAACATCTCCAATCACTTAGTCAACTGGATGACTTCTTTGATATCTCCAAGCTCTAGGGAGTTCTTGAGAAATTTCTTCATTATTTTCAAATTCAACATCTTTCTCCTGAATATCTTCCTCTACATTAGCAGATTCTGATATTTTAGGAGGTTCAATTTTATTTTCTTCAGAAAAATTCAAGTTCTTAAAGCTAGAGATTAGATCATTCTCATCTATGGCATGCTTAGAAACAATTTCATTTTCAATGAAAACTACATGCACAGATTCTTCTATAGTTCAAGTCTTTTTATTAAATACCCTATATGCTTTACTTCTACTAGAATAGCCAAGGAATATACCTTGATCTGATTTAGCATTAAACTTGCCAAGATTCTATTTTCCATTGTTGTGGATGAAACATTTGCATCCAAACACATGTAGGTGTGAGAGATTTGGCTTCCTTCCTTTGTAGAGCTCATAAGGCATCTTCCCCAGAATTGGTTTGATATAGGCTCTATTAATGATGTAGCTTGCTGTGTTTACTGTATCAGCCCAAAAATATTGAGGAAGCTTCTTTTTGTTTAGCATTGCTCTTGCTATTTCTCCTAATGTCTTGTTCTTCCTCTCCACCACTCTATTTTGTTGAGGCTTCCTTGGAGCTAAGAAGTTGTGATAAATTCTATGCTCTTCATAGTACTGCAAAAAGCTTGAATTTTCAAATTTTCCTCCATAATCAGACCTGATAGACACAATGGAAATACCTTTCTCATTTTGTACTTCCTTGGCTAAGGTTACAAATGCATCAAATGTTTCATCTTTGAAAGAAAGGAACAAAGTCCAAGTAAATCTAGAGTAATCATTTACAATTACAAGCATATACAAGTTCCCATTAATGCTTTTTACTCTAGATGGACCTATTAAGTCCATGTGTAATAATTACAGTGGTCTAGATGTAGTGATTAAATTTTTAGGATTGAAGGATGATTTAGTTTGTTTCCCCTTGAGGCATGTATCACATTCTCTATCTTTTTCAAAAGAAATTTTTGGTATTCTAGGGACTAATTCATTCTTAATCAATTTGGTTAGTTGGTTCATGTTAACATGTTCTAATCTTCTATGCCACAACCAATAGTCATTATCTTTACTAATTAAACATGCAGAGTCTAAAGCGAGAAGTTCATCTAAATTAATAGTATATTAGTTATCATCCCTTTGAGCTCTGAGGATGACTTTGTGATCCCTTTTTCGAATGACAAGGCATAACTTTGAGTCAAATAGAACCCAATTCCCTTTGTCACAAATCTGAATCACACTCTGCAGGATGTTGTTGAGGCTGATTGCAAACAACACCTCTTTTATAGATGTTTCAAGATTCTTGCCCACAATGCCAATGCCAACTATTATATGTAACGTTTAGTATAACATAAGTTTTGATGATGACAAATATATAGTAATAAGGAAAAATGCATCATATGTATCTGACATATATAATGTTCCTTTAAGAAGTAAAATGTACATTGGCATGTATTTAATTATGGTTATAATGTATATATCATGCTATGTGCAAATATATCCACTATACTTTTACAATGAATAACATAAGTTGGATATATAAACTAGACTAACTACTTGGTTTGTAAGTGTAATATATTAAATGTAGGTTGGTCCAAGTAAGAAAAGTGAGCATTGGAATATAGAAATGGAAATCAATATCATGCCCCACTCAAAAAAGAAGAAAAGAAAGGATGCTCCAAAAATGGAAGATCATAATGGAGCATGCCAAGAAGGAAATGACCAAGTGGAAGTAGAACTCAACATTTGAAGACCTAGTCACTAGGTATATTTTGTTTTCATTTAAGTCTTGAGGTGGGATTAATCTTTAAAAATTACTTAATCTTGTTACCATATGTTTTAAATGAGTTAGATTAAGTAAATCTAATGTTAGCATATATTAGATTTGAAAAACTCTGACTGACAGAAGAATTTTGAGAAGTTAAACTTCATAAGCTTTGTGAAAATACGAACGTTGTTGACTGAAATTTGAAGTTCTAGAGATATCACCTCTGACAGACGAATTTCAAGTGTTGAAATTTGAATTTTGAGTCAAGCATAGTTAGTAAAATGTGCAAAATTCATCTGAAGTCATGACAAAGTTCATCTCATAATTAAGCACTAAAAGAGTTCGAAAACATTCCCTTTGATAGATGAATTTTGGATTTGAAAATTCAAACTTTAGAATAAAACTCAATGATTTATAATTGCATTTGATTAACTAAAGAAGTTTTGGGTATCAAAGTAACATATCCTTACTTTTAAACATAGTAAAATTTGGTTTTTGAGAATCTAGAGTTTGACCTTTGATTAGTATTTTTAATACATCTCTCAAAATACATATGGGTTTGATGTAAAAATTATTTCATATGAAACTAGACTTAATAAGCTTTTCAAAGAAGGTTATTTCACTCAAAATAAAGTTCATATGAAAAAGCTATGGTCATTTGAAGATGAGCAGTGAGATATGGATTTTCTGTTTTGACCTCCTATCATTATTTTGATCATATCTCATAGAATACATTTTTTTAAGTAAAATAACCTTCTTTGAAAAGCATATTAAGAGCTTTCCAACCATAGGTCATTTGCTTAATTTGGAGTTAAAATGAGAGAGTTATAACTTCGACAAAATTGTTTACAGTGCAAAGTTCGAAGTTATAGAGGTTCCGCATCCGATAGGTGAATTTTGAGCCTCCGAAATTCAAATTTTGAAGAGAACTTTTGCGGCATGTTGAGCTTGCCACTAACAGACGAATTTTGGCTTCTAAAATTTGAACTTCAGGTCTCATAGATGAATTTTGGCTTTCAAAATTTGAATTTCAAAATTCCAGAATGTGAAAATACTTCTGGAAAAGGCAATAGACGTATTTTGACATCTAAAATTCAAACTTCAAGTATAACAGATTAATTTTGGCTTTAAAAATTTGAATTTCGAATCTCTAGAATGTGGAAATACTTTTGGAACAGCCAACAGAGGAATTTTCACATCCAAAATTCGAATTTCGAGAGGAAGAACATGTGCCATATTGAGTTACTCACTGACAGACAAATTTTGGGCACCAAAATTCGAACTTCAAAGGCATTGTAGTAATATGGGACAACTGTTGACACTTATCAGAAGAACTTTAACTTGAAAATTTGTATGTTCCAACATAGAAACATTTTCCAAAGATGAAAAATTTGAACTTTGCTTTTTAACATATGAACTTCAAGGTTCAACGTTAAAGTTTTTAGCTTTCGGTCTCTACAAAATTCATCTGTTGACACCCAAAATTCGAATTTCAAAGTATCAACACATTAAATGTGGTTGGTGAATGGCTAGTTTTATAGAGTAACCATTGGGTAACATTTCCAATGGCTAGATCTTATATGTAACGTCTAGTTACACCACAAATCTATAAATAGAACATCATTTGAACTTATGGGTAACAATCAAAGGAGAATTTATGCCAAAATGCTGCAATAATTTGTAAAATCTTTCTATCTTAGCATTGTTTGAAAAACCACCTCAATAGGGTAAGCCTTCAATGTATTATCTACTCTTCAAGAGAGTTTTCATTCTATAAATATTTCTTTCTACATATTCTAGGTAGAATCTTAGTGTGGGGAAACACTAAGGGATTTACACATCTTGTAAGGGTATGGGGATAGTGGCTTCACAAATGCCTACTGAAACTTGTGGGATGTACTGAGGCTTCACAGGTGCCCAGATCTTCTGTGGGATATAGTGAAAAATCCCAAGTGGCTTGGGGACTGGATGTAGGCCAAGTGGTTGGGCTGAACCAGTATAAATTATTGTGTATTGTTTTTCATCTTCTCTATTCAGTTGCTGCACACTACTCTCTCTATTTATCCCTGTTTTGCTACACTCTTAGTGAAATTGAGTTATCATCCAAAAAGAACGAAAATCTTGCATCACCCAATTCACCCCCCTCTTGGGTGACTAGTCAACCCAACATTATACCATATTGATCACCTCCAAAGGTCATCTTTCCTCCTTTCTTGTCTCTAAGGGTGATGAACTTCTCCTTATCACCAGTCATATGTCTTGAGTATGCACTATTCATATACCATTTGTTGTTTTTGCTAGCTCTAAGACAGACCTGTAAAACAAAGTTCAGTTTTTCTTTTAAGGAACCCAAATATATTTACGTTATTTTTTGTCAGTGTCATTCTTCCTAGATACAGATGTACCTTTAAGAACCCATTCTACTTTCCTACCAAGTCCATTCTTCTTTAACTAACATGAACTGGAAACATGTCCCTTTTTGTTACAAAAGTGGCAGGTGGTAAAGGGACTGTTAGATTATGATGCAAGAAGAAAGCCATTTAGATAATATTTTTGTTTCACATATTCTGGTTAGACATAAGATTCAATGGATTTCAAGTTGTAAATTTTCTTCTTATGTCCATCTGCATGCACAAAATGTCTCATGTATAAATTTTGATTTTTCTTTTTATTCTTTTCCTTGAATGCATAGGGATCATAACCAAGACTAGTTTTTTCTTGTGTAATTCTCTAACTTCCTAGTAATGCAAATAACATGTCTTTACCCTTGGTGCATTTAGCCATGGTTTTCAATAGATATTCATTGTTTTTCTTCAGTTCAATGCATGATGCACAACAAATAGATTCAGTTCTATATTGAGATGAAGTGTCAAGCATTTTGCAGTATGATTCTAACTTGATAATATTATTTTTAGCTAGTTTTAGTTCTTTTGTAGTTTTAATGAATTCATCATGCAGATCATGAAATGCATCAAGTTGTTCAAGAATATGAGGGTTCAGAATCATTTACCTCATCTTCATGATCTCTATCAGATGAATCTTAAGTTTCTTCTGCTTCTTGTACCATTAGACATGTGCTGGCAATCACTTCTTCATCTTTATCCTCCTCATTAGAGCTGTTGCCCTATATTGAAGAGATGTAGGCCTTTTTCTTTTTGCCTTTAGCCACTTTCTTTTCTTTCTCTTACTTTTTCAAGGAATTGTGGGCATTACCATTTGATGTGTCCTTGCTTTTTGCATTAATAACAGGTGATAGGCTCTTTGCTCTCTTTCTTGCTGTCTACAGCTACTCCTTTCTTGAAGAACTTCTTATTTCTCTTCTTGCTGTAGAATCTTCCAAATTTTCTAACTACCATAGCCAAAGTTTGTTCATCAAGTTCTTTTTTATTATCAGAGTCTTCTTCTCTTTCTTCTGCAGCTTTTAATGCAAAACCCTTTTTCTTCTTATCTTATCTAGTATCATTGAGAGCTTTCATTTTTCCCTTATATTCCTCAAGACAGATAAGAGAGCTATAACAGAAGCCAATGACTCTCCTCTAGCTTCTTATATGACTATTACTTTTGGTTGCCATTCTAGAGGAAGAGCTCTAAGAATTTTTTTTATTTCTCTGGCTGTCTGTACTCCTTGCCTAGACTCTTCAGTTGATTCACAATGAGGGTGAATCTCTTCTGTAGATCTTTAATGTTTTCACCTTCCTTCATTTTGAAACTTTCATATTCTCTTATGCAAGAATTCATTTTATTTTCCTTGACTCAAGTTGTTTCTTCATGAGTAATTTCCAGAGTATCCCACATACCTTTGACTGTTGTGCATTGAGACACCTGTGAAATTCATCCTGGTTAAGTGCACTGAACAAGCAGCGTTTAGCTTTGTAGTTGAGAAATACTTTTCTTTTATCTTTATAATTCCATTCCTCCTTTGTTTTTTCCTTGTATTTGCCATCATCTTGTAGCTTCATTGGGACAAAGTCTCCGTTTTGGATAACTAACCAGATGTCTAAGTCAATGGACTAGAGATAGATCTGTATCCTCATCTTCCAGTATCTATAATGTTCTCCACTGAAGCTAGGAAGTCTGTTGGTGTTGTTTCCTTCAAGAAGAATATTTTCTCCAAAGACAATCATTGATTCTCCTTGATTGTTAGATCCTTCAGCTGGGAGTCCAGGCTTTGATACCACTTGTTAGATTTGTCGACTTCCCAAGAGGGGGATAAATTGGGAAGTTTAAAATTTTTTGCAAAATTGTCAAAGAGCAGTGAAAGTAAAAGTTGCAAAAAAAAAGTACAGAATACAAAAAGGTAGTTTGCAAAGTAGAGGAAGGGAGGACACAAAGAATTTATCATGGTTCGATCTACTCCTCTTAACCTACGTTCAGTACTCAAGCCACCACTTGAGATTTTTCACTATCTTGTAAAAGTTCAGTGTACTCCTTGCAATGCCACAGTACAGCCTTGTGCTCTGTTCTATGAGCTTACAAATTTTCACTCTGCAATCTAACAAAGTGTTTCCCAAATCCCTTGTGAAAACCCCTCATAAGAAAATCTCTCTTCTAGATGAAGAACAGATTTGTTATAAAAAGAAAAACTCTCTAATATAGAGTAAATGAGATAGTTGAAGTATAATAAATGAAGTGTGAGTGAGTAGAAGGCTTTGTCTAATGATTTCAATAGAATTTCAGTATATACAGCATAAAATCATTACCCACAACTTCAAATAAAGTTCTATTTATAGATTTGTATCTCAACTATAAGTTAGACACAAGATCTAGCCTTTAGAGATTTTACCCAAAGGTTACTCTACAAAACTAGCCATTCACTAACCGCATTTAATGCATCTAACACTCTAAAATTTGAATTTTAGGGTATCAACAGAAGAATTTTGCAGAAACCATAAGCTAAAGACTTTAACGTTGAGCTTCCAAAATTCATCTATTTAAAAGTGAAATTTAAATTTTGGTTTTGTCAAATATTTCCCATGTTAAGACATACGAATTTTCCAGTTTAAAGTGCAACTGTTGAATATGAACAGTTGTCTCATATTGCTACAGTGCACTCAATTCAAATTTTGGGGATCCAAAATTTGTCTATCAGTGAGTGACTTAAGATGGCACAAGAGTTTTACTTCTCAAAATTTGAATTTTGAACTTTGAAAATTCATCTGATAGAGAGACCTCTACTCAGACTTACATGTTTTCATTTCAAAGTTCAAATTTTGAAATCCAAAGTTCGCTTGTTAGAGGGACTATGAGCTCTTTTTGTACTTAAATATCAGACGTATTTTGACATAACTTCAGATGAATTTTCAATTTGTCACAAATTATACTTAACTCAAAGTTTGAATTTCAATCAACTTAAATTCATTTGACAGAGGTAACATATCTGTAACTTCAAATTTCAATTACGAAGTTCAAATTTTTAACTTTATGTATGGAGTTTAACAACTCAAAATTCGTCTGATAGTCAGTGTTTTTCAAATTTAGCATGAGTTAACATAGGATAATTGAAAAATGCATATTTAAAACTAGTGAGAGTAAAATAAAAGCCTTTTACTCTGTGTTCACTATGTGAAATCCTACAAGCTAATTCTTTACTCATTTTTTCCTGGATTTCTTCACTTGAAAGCTCTTACACTCCTTTGATATTTTTCTTCCAAGCTTTAGTTGTTTGGAATCATCCGAACACTAGATTCAATAATTTTTGGAAATATTTTATTAAAACTAACTAAAGTTAGCAGGTTAACCATGATTTATTCCAGCATTAGATCTCTTTCCTCCAAATGCATGGTTAAGTGCTTATAAGAGGATGTTAGGAGGCCAAAATTATAGACCAAAGAAAAGCCATTGTCATGACTTAAGAAGAGTGAAAGGAAACGAGAAAGTGAAAGCAAGAAAGAAGACTTGGATAATCAAGTAGCACGGTAAGAGTCTAAGACTTCTAGCTTGTGTTTTCAAGTATTTAGTGGTAGTTAAAGGACTCATCTTCTTCCTCCTTTCTCTATGGATTTCTAGCCAAGCTCTATAAGAAGTAAATATGAGTTTTCAAATGATAAACTTAGGGAAAATCTTAGACTAGGGACCTAAAGCATGATTTCACAAGTTATTGGAAGTATTTCAAAGTAAATCAGATTCTTCCATTCTCTCCTAAGTTTTGGTCAAAATAAGGGTGGAATTTAGAGAAGGAATTTCATTGTTTTGATTCCAAAAATGGAATTCTTTGGTTCCAATTAGTTAAGAACAAGTGTTGGATTCAAGTAAAACCAAAAGGATAGCTAAAATGAAATTTTAAGGGTTTAGTGAGTACTTTGATATGTGAGACCATCAACCAATGGCTTACATGCTTAAATGATGTTATGCATAGGTTCAAGAAAGTTGTGGAAGTGATATGAAGTAGTGTACAGAAGGTGGAAAGCAAAGGAAACCATTAAGGTCACTTTATACGATTACTTGCACTAAATTATCATATTTGAATTCTATGAACTTGATGCTTTGCCATATGTTTATTTAGATGATTTGTGATGTTTTGTGGTTGTTGGCTGAGTTGAATAAGGGATTTTGTGACCCCGTGATGTCCAATTTATAAAAAGAAACTCTGCCAAAATTTTTATTAAATTATACAGCATTATATGTTTAAAATTGTTAGATGATGTTTTCTTGATATTTCCATGACAAATATAATATCCCTATTTTTACGGGATGCCATAAGATGCACAAAAGGATGGGAAAGGAAGTGAAATGGAGAAGTTGCATACTCAGTCTCTAGAAGAAATTAATTTCCCCTATTATTTTTAGAAGAAGTTATATTCGGTCCTTAATTAAAATTAATTTTCCATAAGGTCCAAAGTAAAAATTAATTCCAAAATTTACTCCGAAATGTATGCAATATAACACTTGAATGAAAATTTGTCTTCAGCTGAGCACAACAGTATAAGTATTGCATCACCGGGAAGTTTAGGTTGAGAGAAAGACTAATTAAAAATTTATTGTGAATAGTACAAAATGAAATAATAAAAAATGGTCTTTGGGAAAAAATTATCAAAAAGTGTTGGTAGAATGGCTAATTATGTTTTTGACCTAGCTCAAGGGCAAAATGATCATTTCCCATAATAGAAGAAGTAAAATGTGGAAATTTCATTCAAGTCCTAAGGGAAAAAATGTTGTTATCGTAAATTGTACAGATAAACAGTGAAAATGAAAAGATACAAGGAGAAACAAAAAAAGGCAAAATGGTCATTTTTCAGGATAGACCGGAAAATGAGAAAATAGTAATTTTGCCCTAAGAAATGAGAATACTTTACAATTTAGTCTCCAAAAGAAGGAAATGCATGAAAGAAAGCCAAAATAGTTTGGGTAAAATTACACATAATGACTCAAGAGTTCCTAAAATTATAAATTTGTCTCGAGTCAAGGGTATTTTTGTAAATATAAAAAATTATAGTCAAAATTAAGCTCTCAATAAGCATAGGCCAATGGGATACAATATGGAATTTATTAAGATTAAAATAATATTAATTGGATAATTAGAGTTTAATATTAATATTTTATCCGATAAAAGTCAGTTTGGACTGCAGAAAAGGAAGTATCAATTCAAGGACAATGAATGAACCTTTATAAAATATATTTTAGGTCAAGATAATAGTTTGCACCAAAAAAGATTTTTAGATAATCCTACACCAATTTAATGATAATATCGGTAAAGAATATTTTAGTCCACAAAAATTATTGAAGCAATTTTTGGCCAAGAATAAGACAAGCGGTGTGCTACAGTTTATCAGAACAAAAAGGAAATTTTCACAAAAGTTTTATTAAAATAAAGTAACTCAAGTTAAAAATCAAAGTAACTAAATTTGTTTTTTATGACTTAAATCCCTTAATCACTTTATTTAGCCACATAACTCATCTTCTACAACCTTCATCACGTCTGAACCAATGAAGAAAAGAGAGGACAAGGTATAGAAAAAGAAGGGAAAAGAAGACCAAGCTAGAGGACTTGTGTGGCCCTAAATCTCTCAAGGTAGATATATATAGTTACTCTCTTATACATACTTGAGTATTATGATGTATCATGAAGTATTTCTCTCCATTTTCTCACTAAGAATTTCTGTCTAGAGAGAGTAGAGAGAGAAAAGGAAGCCATAGAGAAATCAAACCATGAAATGTGAAGTACATGCCACAAGATACAAGAATATGGCGTTGGCTTGTAAGTTTGATGAGTTATTATTTTTCTAAAATTTTCCCTAATTTTCTGCCTATTTAGGGTTTGAGATATGAAGAGAATTTCATGATTTTGACCCCAAAAAATGGATTCCTTGGTCCAAAATAGGCTAGGACAAATGTGTTGTACAAGAGATTTTCAAAGGATAACTAAATGAAATTTTTAGTTCAAGAGAGCACCTTGTGAAGAAGATTGTGTAATCAATGGCTAATGGCAATGTTTTATGATGCTATAGGTTCAAAGAAGTGTCTAAAGATCAAAGGAAGTACTCTCAAAGTTTGGAGAAATTTGGAAAGCCCAAAGGTAGTTATTTTCCCTTTTCTGCTTAATGTTATCATGCTTTGTTTGAATGATTATATGACAATACCATCTACTTGTTTGAATGATTTGTGATGACTTTGTATTGTTGGCTTGATGTTTGAAGGGCTTAACAACCCTAGGATGTCCATTTTACAAAGTATTACCATGCCAAAATTATTATGAAATTGTATGGCATAATATGATTTTATGTTTTTCATTGATGACTTTATGATATAATATGATTATATGAATGCATGATTGGGTATAACTACTGAAATTCTTTAAATCTCATCCTCTTCAAAATGGCAAATATGCTAGGGTCAAGCAATGCAAGAGGTCCAAGAAGAGCCAGAGAGAAGGAGCAAGCATGTGATGAGTATTATAATTATGCAAGTTTTGATATTATGCATCAATAATATGTATAAGTTTATATGTGAGGGTTGAGTTGATGTGAATTTCTGAATATGTTATTATGAGTTACCTATCACATATGGAATGAATTTGAAGTAATGAATTGTGATGTATATTAATTATGAAGTTTGTTATGTAAGATATGGCATGAATTTGTTCAAGATGACCAACCGTGATTAGAGCTTAGGCACTCTATTTGAAACAAAGTATTACATACAAGTGTTGTATATTCCCTAAAAGTAGATAGAATAAGCTTTCTAAAGAGCCAAAGATCACACTTTTTAGCTAAGTGTGTGATTTAAAATGAATTTTTGAGTTAGGGTTTAGAACTGGATAGTATTAGGAAAATTGGAAATTTCATTGAAGATACTGGATTTTTCAAAAGGTACTATAAAATCATATATAGCTCCCAAAATTTAGTGATTTGTATTTATGGAAAGCTCTAAGTCTTAGAAAACAAATGCCACTAGTTTGAAGCATTTGGAGCTATAAAGAAGGAGTTATGTAATTTCTCCAATAACTGTTCCAGTAAAGGTAGTGTTCTAACCCTTAATGATTTAAATTTATACCATGCCCTGTGCAAGCTGAATAAATGTGCAAAAAATTATTTTTAGAAAGTAGACATACAGAGCTTCTAATGATATAAAGAATTCATGAATTGGCCCTAGGGAGCATGAGATATGAATTTCTAAATTTAAGGCCAAAATCCTAGGAAAGTCAAGTTGACCAAATCTACAGTGATTTTCAGGAGAATAAACTATATGAATTGGCTCAGTAATTATTTTTGTTACATAATTTTCCCATCTAGAATTTTTTTTTCTATTTTTAGAGACCTAAATTACACTAATATGATTTTTGTAGATTTAGTTATAAATTTTCAAACTTCGGTCGGTAAAATGGAATTTATCAAGTGAACAGTACCTGAATTTTTCCTTGTTCAACACTTTGACTCAATTTTTTACTTCAAATATTTAATGAAAATGATATTTATAAAATCCTAATAAGCCATTAGTTTGAACTCATAAGTCTTGATGACTGCATCCAAGACAAGCAATCCCTCAGAGGTGCCTTAAGAATAGTTTTTTAACAGCTATAGTAGGGTAAATAAGCCAATTTGTTACCATTTATCTCTCTCTAGATCTTTTCATTAGAGAACTTATAATGAATTAATAATTTACATCATGTTCTGAAAAAAGGATTCATATCATAGCACCAACAAAGAAAATAAAATTTGATCTTGTTAATAAACATAAGAAATGTCTTTCTAGTAATTTAGTATTTTCTATAATTTGCTTCTTATTGTGTTTAGACACGACTTTGAATTTTAAGCAATAATAATGCATATGATAAATGAATAAGGATAATAAATTAATGATGGCAACAAATATGAATATATTTAAATTCACATATGAGAACCAAGAACAAAGTCTAGTCAATCAAGAAGAACCAGATAGCATATTATCATGTTTTATTACGTCTATTCTCTTTTCCAAAAGCCAAATTTTAAAATTATATAATCGAGCACAACTCAAGTATGATGTGAAAGAAAACTACCAGGAATGCAAGCTATTCTAGCTTACCAACCCAATCTGTCCCATAAACCTTGAAGCCATCAACATTCAACTATTCTTTGCAAAATCACTGTACCTGCCATTGTTATAGAATAATGGGAATGGCTTTAGAATCACATCAATGATTGTAGGAACTAAAAAGGTTAGCAACTTGAATTAAGCACAAACTACAAACCTATCTTCATTAAGTCCATGCATGAGACGAACAAGTCCCCTATACAAAGCAAGCAACAAATTATGAGTCAAAATTCTATTAAGAAAATGTGTCTATATGTATTCATATGGTGAAGAGGGAATAAAAGGGTGGGCATTGAGCATTCTTATATTCTTAACCAAAATATCATGCCTTACAGAATATATAAGATTAAATAGTATTTTTACCCTTTATAAAATGTAAACTAACTACTTTCTCAATTTATTCTCAATAATCCAAGTAAATGGCAGAATTTAAGACCAAATTCTTTCAAGAAGACTATTTTAGAAATAAGCGACTATAATGAGAAAGGTTGGAGAGATAGAAATAAAGCCTCAGTCATGAGAAGATTAAAATAAAAATGTTCTAGATGTTGAAATTAGTTGTTTTCTTTTCTCTCTCCTGACATCTTGTATGATAGCTTACCAAATCCTTTGGTTGTAGTTCACATAATTTGCAAAAGTGCATGAAGACGAACAATGCATGTAAGAGCGATCCAACAAATGTTGTACTGAAATATAAGCCTTATTTCACACATTTTCAGATTTCTCCTCCATAAAGGATTGCTTAATGTTCCTATTGGTTTTGTTGAAAACTTTTGTTCCCACAAATCAATACTTATATATGGAATAGAAAGTAGTCAATCGAAATAATTCAAATAAATTTAGCTGTGATCTTTTTTATTACCAAGATATTAGATTTTAGCATTTAAAAAATGTCCAAATCTTTTTAAGATACTTGAGCTTTTAGCTTATTTGGCACTATTTTAAATGCAATTAAGTTAGCACCTAAATTTGCTAATATTTGAACTCTTCTCCTATGAAAATCTTTCAGAGTTTCCACTGTGATGCCAAAACCATAATTCCCGCAATTAGGAATAAAATATGATGTGACTAATGCAAAAACTGATTTACAAATCTATAAAATTTCATTCCATTTTCCAAACTATTATAACTCTAAATAGTAAGGCTCAACAATATCCAAGTGTGAAAAATAGGCTACTGGGAGCTTCAACCAACATCGTGAAGATCACTTTGACTCTAAACATCATTTTGCTTTGAAATAGCTTCTAAACATGCACAACAATATTGAATGTGCTAATTATGCAGACACCCACATTAATACCACTTCACTTGAAGTTTTGATATGCATGCATGAAGATTTCTTTTCTTTCTAAACTAAGGCTCAGTACAAAGAGTGAAGCATAGACATAATATAGAGAACATCCAAACATGGACAAAGTAACACAACTATAAATGGCTGAGCATATTACAAACATTCCCTGATACTTGAAGATCTATTTGTAATCACAACAACATTTTAGGCATCATTGTTCTTCTCCTCATTGGTACTCATATCAGCACCTTAGGTTCCCCAGTTGCATCGCATTTGCCTATTTCTCAACCACATGCCTACGGAAGGCATTAAACATCACAATTTGGTAGAAATAAAGTAAAAAAAGGACAAGTTAATGAAAAGTTAAATGCCTTACTAGTCATATCGTTGATGGTACTTTGGGCATCCTGCATATCAATTGCATAAAGTACATGTCAATACACTAAACAAGCACCTAATTAACAGATTGGGGACTAACCTTCGGCTTAGTTTAGCTCGGAAGAGGATGCAAGGGGCACCATAAATGGTAGAGCTTGATGAAGAAGACCAAAAGGGGATCTCCAAAACCATGAGAAAACCTGAGACAGAGATGTAGAATTCACATTAGTTGAAGAAGAAAAAAAAAGAAATGGGTCTGATGAGTACTACCCTCCCTTGCATCCCTTGCTACCTCTCCTGCTATTACTATTCCATCCCTTGCTACCTCCGTTGTATCCCTTGCTACCGCTTCTGCTAACTTCTAAGGATCTTATGATTTATATTACTTTTTGTTATCTTGCTAACTTCCACTAGAATATTGAATTCCCTGATTCTCATTAGCTAGACCTAAACCTTATTCCAATTTCTCTATCTTCCACATTTCATCATCATGTTATTCCAAGTAGGTGGAATACTAGGCTAACTGTATAAATATAGCTACATATTTGTGCATTGACTAATCGTCATCTTGTTTGAGCATAATGAATTTAGCTTCTTTTTAATCTCTCACTGACCATGGGAAGTATTTGTCATAGAAATATTCCAAGAATGTTTCCCATGTCAAAGGTATATTACAAGCTTGCAAGATTAGCTTAGTGTTCCACCATCAACAATCTGCCTCCTTCTCAAGCATGTACATAGCTAGTAGGGCCTTTATTTTGGAATCACAACCCATTAATCTAAATATCTTTTCTAAGCTCAAAATCCAATCCTTGGCAGCTTGTACATCAAATTTTCCTTCAAAGGAGGGAGTGCAATATTTGCGGAATTGAGCTATCATATTCTGCTGATAAGCAAAATCAACTACTACCTCTATTGCCTGATTCACTAGTGCAGCATGTGGTTATTGCAGCTGGCGCTATCTAGGAGGTGGCTCTTAAATTCTAGCCTCAGTAGGTTATCTCTGAGTAGCTATAATTCTTTGTGAATTCTCAATAACCCTTTGTTGCTGATTTAATCTATTCAAAATGGCTTGTAATGGATTTGCTTGTGGAGCTTCTCCTTATTCAAGAGTTGCGACTCGCTATTTATATCTAGACAATAATTGAAATCATGAACATATAGCAATATTACTCAGAGAACATTTATAAATATAACATTTCATTCATATAGTCAACTTTGTACATGCGTTCTACAGACATTATACATTAGCTCTTTCTTTCTACTGGTTATAATAGCTATAACTATGTATATAGTACATATTAAAATGTGTAGTTAGACAGTGTTCTTCACATACATATATTTTCACAAATATTTACATTTCCATAATATCTAGGAGAAATTAGGACTATCTAGGAGGTAAGTGGCTATTGGATCTTCCTTCAGATCCTCCTCTAGGTCTTCCTCCTAATCTCCCTCTATTGGATACTCATGTAGCTATAGCTTCACATGGTCAATCTCAGTTCTCTCCATATTTTCCAACTCAAGCCTCAACCACTCACGATGTAATAGCTCCCAGACACATGCATGCAGGTCCTCAAGCCATTCTCACCTGAGCTCTTCCTTTATTGGACTCCAATAATCATCATCATTAAGTAGTATAGTGATGACTACATCAATCTTATTAGGTTCAAAGAAATGAGAGCCTTGAGATTCCATAAAATCTCTCATATCTCTTACTGCATCTAGGAACATGATTATTGTGGCATCCCAATAACTTTGGTGGCTTTCTATGAATAACCTGGTAACTGTAACACCTTGATTTAGGACTTTTTTCCCATGCATTAGATCATTATAAAGTCTATTTATAATTATTAGAACCTTGAATCACAAAATATGTCATAATAAATTTTTCCAAAAATTTGGGTACTATTCATTTTAACCAAATCCCTTTTTATAGACTGAACTTTAGAAAATCATAACTAATTCAATAAAAATTATATTCTAGTGATTCAATTCTCTAAAAATAGCTTAAAAAGATTGTATACATGGGAAAAAAATAAAATAGAGCAAGTAGTGGACCAATTTATATAGTAAATTTCGTGAATCCTACTATTCATATGGTTAATTAAAGAAAATCCAGTTTTCTGGAGCTAATTTTGACAGATCACCATAATTCATACAATCATCCAAATTGAGTGTTCTTTGGACTATTTAAAAGCTATTTCTGTCTTTTTTCTAACCATATATAACTTTCATATTTTCTACTACAAAATATCCAAACAGTGGTTGTAACACCTTACTTTTTGACTTATTTCCCATGAATTGGACTCCTTTTAAGTCTGATTATACTTAATCCTAAGCTTGAATTACATAAGAATGAAAATCAGAATTTCCAAAATTTTTGGTTACTGTTCATGTGCTAACTTCCACTTTGCCGACTGAATTTTGAAAATTTATAACTAATTCTAGAAAAATTATTTCATAGTGATTCAAGTATCTAAACATAGATAAAAACCTTTTATACATGATAAAAATATTAAATAGAGAATTATCTTGACCAATTTATACAGTTTATTTCTCAAACATTTACTATACATTAGGTCATTTTCTCTTCCCCAGGATTTTGGCTTTATATTTAAAAATTCATATGTCACTCTACCCTGAGCCAATTTAATCATTCCTTATTTAATTGGAAAGCCCTATGAGTCTACTTTATAGAAATATTTTTCTTGTACATTTATTCAACTTGCACTAGGCATGGTGTTAACTTAAATCATAAAGGGTCAGAATTTCACTTTTGCTGGAACAGTTTTGGGAAAACCTCCATATCTCCTATTATATTGCTCCAATTAACTTCAAATCAGTGGCATATGAAACTTAAAACATAGAAATTTTTAGAAATAGAAACCACTTAATTTTTAGATATCTGTATGATTTTATATTATCCTTCGAATTTTCCAGTACTTACTTTCCAGATTTCAGTTTTCCCATTCTTTCCCTGTTCTGAACCCTGACTTAGAAAATTCACCATTAATTGTACACAACTCCAAATGGGGTGAATTAGGTGTCATATTAAAGGTTGAGATTCCCTCTATCTGGTATAAAAATATCATAAATCTAAACTCACATTAAGTATAGAAAAAGGGCAAATGAATCAGACACGTCTGGAAAATGCCCTGTTTCAGTCTATATTGTCACTTGCTTACCAAAACCCTTGTAAATGAACTCATTTTGGCATGAAACTTGGTAGACATAACTTAATATCACAATATCCAGAACTGGAAATTCTCATGCATTTTATACAACATTAACATAACATTCACTATTTTACCATTTCATACAAAGCCAGGCACAAATAACCATTCACATTATAATACAATGGATTGCAACATCATTTCCTTCTTCATGCCTTTTGCTCCTTCCTTAGCTCTTTTGCATTGGTTCTCCCTAGTATGGTTAGTCATGGAAGGGGGTGAGATTCAAAGAATCTCAGTAGCAATCACCATTCATGCAATCATATTATCACATTAAGCATATAATCATCATAAAAACATCATGTGAATACTTTTAAACATTTATGCCATAATATTTTACAAAAATTTTGGCAGAGTTTCATTTTGTATTTTGGACATCCTGGGGTCTCAAAACCCTCAATTAACTCAGCCAATATTTTCAAAGCATCACAATTGATCATAGCAAACAATAGGCAAGTCATCAAACTCATTGAAAATCACATGACAATATAAGGTAAGAATAGGTAAATTGCTACCTTCATGCTCTCTCTTACTCTTTAACTTAATACAAATGCTCCCACTATCTTCCTTGTGCTTCTTCAAGCCCTAATGCACCATCAAACAACTATTCAAGCTAATGGTTCCATGACTTTCTTTATAAAGTGTTCATGAAACCCTAATTCTTCAAAAATTCACCAAAAATCCATTCCTAACTCAAAAATGATGAATTATACCTCTATTCCATGTAATTTTTCATGAAGAATCCAAATATGGCCTCAGAATTGCCAAATTCTATCTCTAGGTCGGTTACTGTTCATTCCGAACTAAGCTTCAAAAAGCTAAAAATTTCACTTTCTTAATCTTAAGCTTTTTCATGAAATCATCACTTGTTCCTAAGGTTTTAGACCATGAGGAACTTATTTTTGGCATTAAATCCATGAAATTCCAACTCTAACAATGAACAGTAACTCGTAAAAAATCAAGGAAATTCAAGAAAAATTACTACACTTTGTTATACAACAAACTACTTGCATATTCAAGCTTTAAATGTGTAGTCTAACATTTCCCCCATGTTCTATGGTTTGTAAACTCATTTCCTTGCTAAATCATGTTTGAATGAAACCCTAAGATGGAAAGGAAGCAAACTAAACCATAAATCATCCTTTGGAAACCATAGATAGTAAGTTTAGGGTAGTAGTATGCAAGCTTACCAATTTGTGCTTCAAGTTCCTTTGGTTTTCACTTCTTTTCTCTCTTCCTTCTTCCTCCCTTTGCTTGCATTTTTCTTGCTCTATTTTGAGGTTGCTGGACACGCGTGAATGGTGAGGGAAGAGAAGGCTTTAAATGGTTAATTATATGCTTAATCATGGTTAATCAAATCAACTAACAAAAGTTACTTTTATTATTATTTTTTTTCTTCTCCTTACTTAGCAAGTTTTCCCAAATTTTTGAGATGATTGGTTGGCTTCATGGGCTGCAGAAAAAGCATGCATGGGAGAGCTTGAGGTGTCCAAAAATTGCCCAAATTTCCTGATCCTTATATACCTCAATCCGGATACTTTTTAATCGTACCGATAAAATCATGTTTACAGTAATTTAGCATTTTTGGGATGCAAGACTATTCTAATTTTATTTTTATATTTCCATAATTATCCTATCCCAAATGGTATTTGTGTATAGCCCATACCCTGACCCGGTTTCTTTTTAACCATCGGTAGGGCCCACAATTACTTTATCGGTTTACTACTACTTTTGGATACTCAGCACTTATTATTTCTTTATCCTTGAACATTAATCCTCAGTGCCATATACCATTTGACTTCTTTCATTGAGGGCTTCATTTTGACAGTAATTTTATATATTTACAAAACTACCCCTGACTCGGGATTAAATTATAATTTTTGAAACTTTCGGGTCATTAGGTGTAATTTTCGCCCAAGACATTTCTAATACTCATTCCACGTAATTTTTATGACTTTAAGGACATGGATATCCTTTTTATAATTCTTTGGAGGCAAAAATATAATTTCTTATTTTTCTGTTCAACCGGGAAAAATAACTTATTTGCCCTTCTTCACGCTTAACAGTGTCTCTCCGTTTTTTCCAATTCTTCATGTATTTTATGATATTAACATTTATTCTTTGGGGCTTAAATGCAATATTCATATTTTTCTTTTAATATGGCCGTTTTGCCCTTAAGCTGGGTCAAAAATATAATTATCCATTCTTTCGGGCACTTTCTTGTAATTTCACCCGAAGGCCAATTTTTTTTATTATTTCTCTCACTATTCACACTACAAATTGGTCTATCTCTTAACATGGACCTCCCAACTGCGCAATACTTATACCGTTGCGGTCAGCTTGGAGCGGGCTTTCATTTAAATGGTATATTGCATATTTTTTAGGGTAAGTTCTAGAATTAATTTTTCCTAAGGACTTTATGGAAAATTAATTCCAATTAAGGACCGAACATAATTTCTTCAAAAAATTAGATGAGAAATTAATTCCTTCTAAAGCCCGATTATATATAGCTTTTTTCATCTCGCTTCGTTTATCATCTTTTATTCATTTTATAACATCCCATAAAAATAGGGATATTACAGTGGTGGGTATATCCTGTAAATGTCAGAATGACCTTTTACTTCCTAGTTTTTTGCAAACCAAAAGTTACAAAATATTTACATGGCCATAATTCATCCTCATCTCATGCCATACATTCACTAAGATCTAAAGGAACATAAAAGCTTGAAGAAATAGATTTAACATTATTTTAACAAATTTGCACGAAAGTTCCAATTCATGGCCATTGCAATCGACAAAACATTAATGACCAAGTTCTTTCTCCTTTCATTTCTCTTCCTTGGTGGTCTTGCCATAATTGCTTCCTAAACATGGTTAGGATGTGGAAGGGTAAGATTCAAACAATCTCAGTAGATAAATTCTAAACATGCAATCATATCATCACAATTTGCATAAAAACATCATATGAATTTTAATCTATCACATAGGCACATTGAGACATACATTTCACAAAAATTTTGGCAAAGTTTCATTTTGAAAAATGGACATCTCGAGGCTCAAAACCCCTCATACAACTCATCCAACAACATAGAAATATCACAAAATAACATTTTATTCATATGCCATAGTGTCAAATATCAAAGAAACAGATATGACAATGTGATGCAAGTAAGGAGAATTAACTTCTTTTGAGAGCTCCCTAGCTTCCCACACTTGGTACATCACTTCTTGGGCCTTCCACCACTTCCTTGAATCTAGCCACATCACCATTTAAGCATCTTAGCCACTAGTTTCAAGATGAACCCTATATATTGCTAAAATTCTCACTTAGCTTTCCTTTGAGTTTTTCTTGGAACCAGCACTTGTACTTGACTAATTTAGACCAAAGGAATCCATTTTTGGGGTCAAAAACATGAAATTCCAACTCTAAAGATAAACCCTTTCTGGCCAAAAATCATCCAATCCATATAATGTCTTTTTTGGGAGCTAAAGGAAATGCATCTCAAGTACACCAATTAGTAGGTATGAGAGGATTAATGTCGGATTCACAAGGACAAATAATTGATTTACCCATTCAAAGCAATTTATGTGAAGGATTATCTTTAACATAATGTATCATTTCATGCTATGGAGCCTGCAAAGGAGTTGTTGATACTGCTATACGAACATCAGATGCTGGATATTGCTATACTTCATAATACCTTAAACTACTTCCATTTTCATGCTTGAAGTGACTAGTCTAGCATTTTCCCTAAGTTTAATGGTTGGAAAACTCATTTCCTTCATTAATCATGGTTTGGACGAAACCCTAAGGGAAAGAGGAGGAGAAAATGCACCATGAATCATGCTCCAAATACCAGCTACAAGCTTAAGGTGGTAGACTCACTTACCAAAACTTGAGCTTTCAATTCTCCTTAATTTTTCTCTTCTTACTTCTCTCTTTTCTCTCTTCTTTTCTTGCATTTTCTCCTCTTTTTTTGCCGCTAAAAACATGCCGAATGGGTGGAATGAGAAGGATTAAGTGGCTTAATTAGGTAGCTAATCATGGTTAATTAATTAACCTAACTATGGTTACTTTTTGTGCCAAAAATCAACAACTTCTTGGGGAAGTTTTCCCAAAAATCCTTACTGCCCAAACTGCCCCATTTTGACTCCTAGAGAAAGGTGTTTAAGTGTCCAACACTGCTCAAATTTTCCTGCTCTAGATATATCCTAAGCTGGGTAATTTTTTAACTGTACCAATAAAACTACTTTAAAAAAAAAATTAACATTTTTAGGCTACACGACTAATCTAAATTTGCATTTATATTTCCTTAATTATCCTATCAAAAATAGCTTCTATGTGAGGCCCATATCCTGTCCTGGTTACCTTTTAATTGTCCATATGGTCCACAATCAACTTTATCGGTATAAAGTTACTTTTGGATACACGGCACTGATTATTTTTTCATCCTAGAACATTAACCCTCAATACCATATGCCATTGGACTTTTCTCATCGAGGGCTTCATTTTGATGGTAATTTTTCATATTTACAAAAATTGCCTCTAACCCAGGTTAAATTATAATTTTTGACATTTTTGGGTCATTAGGTGTAATTTCTCTTCTTATCCCACGGAATTTTTATAAATTTTTGGGACATGGATGTCATTTTTATAATTCTTTAAGGAAAAATATAATTTCTCATTTTTCTATACAATCGGAAAAAATAACCTCTTTGTCCTATTTCATGCAAAACGGTGTCTATCTATTTTCGCAAATTCCTTGTACATTTCATATTATCATTTATTATTTCGTCTTTCATTTCCTAATATCCAGTAAAATTTTGGGATATTACAGTAACAACATTTATCACCTTAAAAGCATCATTACTTGGAATTTTAGGGTTTTCTATCACTGGTTGTTTTCCCTTATTCTTCTTCTTATCCTCTTTCTTTTCCTACTTTATTTCTTTTTAGCATTTCCCTCAATGAAATAAACCTTGACACACTTAGCTAAGTTCTAAAACTCCCTTCCATTGAGTTTTGCATTAATTGGGGTCCAAAATTCATCGTCTGATATCTCATTAACTAAGGTAGTAGTCTAGATAGGCTCGGGAAATCGAGACCCTTGTTCTTCCATAAACTATTGGACCTGTGATACCTGGTTCATGAAAGCCATTACTCTATCTAATCCCTCAAAATAAGCCTCATACTCCTTAGAATACCTGCATATAATTTTTAAATCTATATACTCGACATCAATAGGTCTGTCATAAGGAATCCGCGTCTTCAAATACTTCTAGCCCTGTCTCATGTGGAAGCTACTCCATAATAGGATTAACATGTACTAGCTCTAATGTGATAGGCTCTTGATGAGAAAGTTTTATCTTAAATGGTATCCTAACTAGGGTGCCTGATGACATCTCATTTGAGCCCGTACTTTCTTAACTGTTAAATCCTTCCAGCATCATCTTGGGCTCGGCAAGAAAGTCCAAAATTGAACTGCTTATAGATGCAGACATTTGTCCTATCCCACAATAACGACTAGTTAATGGACTATTTTAAAGGAATAATGATAAATAATATATTCCTTTTTCAAACTTAAACTATCTCAATCTAAAATCTATGCTTTTAAGAGCCTAAACCTTTGGTTTTGATACAACAATATAACATCTTACCTTTAGTCTCATTTCCCATGTACTAGTCCATAATAGAGTCCGTTTATGCATAATTTAGAAGCTTGAATCAAATAAAATCCAAAAGAGAATTTTCATGAATCTAATACTGTCATTTAGCAAGTTTCCTTTTACAGACCAAACTTTGAAAATTCATAACTAATTTCACATAAATTGTATGGAAGTGATTTAAGTCTCTAAATTATTTTCTACATAATAAAAATAAGAAATAAAGCATTGGTTGGGTCATTTCATACGGTTTAATCCATTAAATTTACTATATATTTGGTCATTTTTATGATTTCCTGATTTTTGGCACTAGTTTTGAAAAATCAAAATTATTTGTACATACATCCAAACTAAGTGCTCTTTCATTCCATGAAAATCTTATCATGTCTAGTTTTCATCCATTTATAACACTCATATTCTACAACAAAACATCTAAATAATAGCTGGATTACTGACAAGAGGTCATATTAACCATTTACATTTCATACCATTTAAAAATATTTGTCATAACATATTCACATGGCCATAACTTGTTCCAATCTCATACCATACATTATACAAAACCTAAAGGGACATGAACATCTCAAGGTACATATTTATTACCGCACATGTGAACTTACATAAAAGCTTAAAGTAGAATATCATTGCTAGGAGAACTATTTTAGTCATCAACCTCTTTCTCCTTTCCTTTCTCCTTTTTGGTAGTCTAGCCATAGTTAGGCCCTAAACATGGTTGACATTTGGGAGGGTAAGATTTAAAAAATCTCAATAGCATTACTATTCATACATGCATATCATCACATAATGCATAAAATAGCTATCACTCGCATTAAATCATATTATGCCATAATATTTCATAAAAATTTTGGTAGAGTTTCTCTTTATAAATTGGACATCCCAGGGTCATAAACCCCTTCAAAAAACTTAGTCAACATTCAAGGAACATCACAAAATATCAATCATGGCATCAAATAAGTCATAGAATTCATAAACTCATTATAGGATAATATAATGCATAAAAGGGTAAAATGTTACCTTATTGGCTTCATTTGTTTTTCTCCTTTGGTAGACCACTTTTGATCACTTCCACTACTTTCTTGAACCTATGCATAACATTATTCAAGCATGTAAGCTATTAGTTCAAAGTGGCTCTTCACAAAGTGCTCACTAAACCCTTAAATTTTCATTTTACTTTCCTTATGGTTTTTTTTTTAAACTAACACTTGTTCTAAGCTAATTTGGACTTAAGGATTCCATTTTTGACATCAAAATAGTGAAATTCCAACCCTAACTACCCCAAATTTGGTCAAAACTTGAGAGAGAATGGGAGAAATTGATTTACTTGGAAATTCTGCAAATAAATTGTGAAATCATGTATCTAGTACCTAATCTAAGCTTTCTCCCAAGTTTATTGTGCAAAAACTCATCTCTTGTGCACACTATGGTTGGGCTGAAAATCCATGGACGATAGAGGAAGAAGATGACTCCATTAAATCATCACAAACCACTTGAAAACACAAGCATAAGATAGTAGGAACACTTACCAAGTAATTGATTTCTGTTCCTTCAAGTTTGCCTTTCCTTTTTGCTCTTGCTTTTTTCTCTTCTTGTCATGCCAAGCTCTCCTCTCTTTTGCAATTTATTAGACCTCTAACTCACTTAAAACACCTTAACTCAAGGCTTGAAGGAAAGATATCAAATGAGTGAATAGTGTTCATGGTTTACATCTCAACTTTGGTTACTTTTCAATGTGGTAGTTTCCAAAAATCAATAAGTAAATTCCTTCCATGTCCCATGTAGTTGCTAATCAACTACATACTTTTATCAATCTAATTATGGTCTATACTGATAAATTTCAACCATGCCAATTAATTATTTTTACTGCATTTTTGTCTCTTTATTAATACAAGATTATACTAAATTTGTATTTGGACTAAACTCATTATCTTGTCTCAAAATATATTTGTAAGGGATCCACATATTGTTCCTTTCACCTGTTTGCTTTGTTAGACCCACAACTTCTTTTTCATTATAATAATTACTTTTTGATTTTTTTGGCACTAATTATAAATTCATATTAAGGCAATGAACCTCTATGCAATATTCCTTTGGGTTCAGCTCATCAAGAGCTTCATTTTGACAAAAATTATAAAAATTACAAAATTGCCCTTGACCTTGTTGAATCAAGTGTTTTGATGATTCCAAACTAACTTTCTAGAGCTTGGAGAGAAGATATCAAAGGTGCATAAATGATCTCAAGTGGAGAAATTCAAGAAAAACCAGCAAAAGAATAGATGTAGAATCTACAGCCATGTTTAAATTGAGTAAAAGACTTTGAATTGGAAAAAAGATGCTTTAAAATTATAATTCTATGTTAATCTATGGAATATTTGAAAAATACACACTAACAGACGAAGTTTGAAACATTTATACTGATATGCTATTTTGAAAATTCGAACTTTGGCTTTGGAAATTCAAATTTCGTATTGAAAATGAACAAGTCTAAAAATAGCCTTCTTTAACAGATGAACTTTGACTTGAGAAATTCAAATTTTGATACTTGTCTAAAAAGAGCTTTCTCTGACAGACAAACTTTGGCTTTTGAAAATTCAAATTTCAGACAAAATACAACTTATGAAAAATGAAAAATTTGTCTGAGGATATGTCAAAGTTCATCTAAAAACTAAGTTTGGAAAGAACATCAAAATGGCTTACTGACAAACAAACTTTGAACATGAAAATTTGAATTTCATAAACAAAGCTTGTGAGTCTGTTATAATGATATGTTGACATACAAATGATAGTATTTAGAAATTCAAACTTTGTATTAAGTCTGAAAAGAGGCCTCTCTGACAGACGAACTTTGCATTTTGAAAGTTTGAATATCGAATAGATGAACTATTGTGCCTTATTGAACTGCTCACTGACAGACGAATTTTGAGTATCAACATTCGAATTTCGAAGGCACTGTAGCAAAATGGAACAACTGTTCATACTTTCCAGAAGAACTTTAAACTTGAAAATTCATATATTCCAACATAGAAACATTTTTCAAAGATCAAAATTTGAACTTTGCTTCATGAACAGACGAACTTCGAAAGTTCAATGTTGAAGTCTTTAGCTTTCATTCTCTGTGAAATTCGTCTGTTGACTAACTGAAATTCGAACTTTAAGTGTCAAGAGCATTAAATGCGGTTGATGAACGAATAGTTTTTCAGAGTAACTGTTGGGTAACTTCTCCAATGGATAGATTTTGTCTTTAACGTATAATTAAGACCTAAATGTATAAATATAACATCATTTGAAGTTGTGGATAACGAGTTTAACTTTGTATATACTGAAACTCTGTCAAATCATCTACTCAAAGTCTCTTACTCTCACATACTTGATTATTTGTACTCCAACTTTTATATACACTCTGATTAAGAGAGTTTATCCATTGTAAATAATGTTATCTTCATCTGGAAGAAAGATTTTCTTATGAGGAGATATCACAAGGGATTGGGGAAGCACTTAGCTAGAGTGCATACAGAGAGAGAGAAAGTGTGAGCTCTAAAAACAGAGCATCAATGCTGTACTGTGGCATTTGCAAAAAGCCCACTGAATTCTTGCAAGATAGTGAAAATCTTAAGTGGTGGCTTGGGGACTAGACGTAGGTCAAGATTGGGAGACCAAATCAGGATAAACATCTGTGTCTTCCCTTCTCTTTTACTGCTTTTACTTATTATTTATTTATACTCTGTTTTACTATCACCTTTGCTTTCCTCACTTTCTCAAAGTTTTGCAGAAAATTTTAATCTTCCTAATTCACCCCCTTCTTGGGAAGCCAACATATCTAATAAGTGGTATCAGAGCCCGATTTCCCAATCAAAGGATTTAACGGTCCGGGAAATATAATGGCTGGCTTTGGAGAAAGCATACTACCAGAGGGAAATAACACAAATAGACCACCTGACTTTAATGGAGAATACTATGAATACTGGAAGATAAGGATGCAAATCTTTCTCCAGTCCATTGATCTGGGCATCTGGTTCATCATCTAGAAGGAAGATTTTGTCCCAATGGTATTGCAGGATGATGGGAAGTATAGAGAAAAGCTAGAAGCTTAATGGAATGAGGAAGATAGAAGAAGAGTCTTACTGAACTTCAAGGCAAAACACAGCTTGGTCAGTGTTCCATAGCCAAGGATATGTGAGACACCTTGGAAATTGCTCATGAAGGATAATTTGGAGTTAGTGAAAACAAATTGAACTCCTGCATAGGAGAATATGAGAGCTTCAGAATGGTTGAAGGAGAGAGTGTCAAAGAACTGCAAAAGAGATTCACCCTCATTATGAATCAATTGAAAAGTCTTGACAAGGAGTACACTCAGACAGAGAAGGTCAGAAAGATCCTCAGAGCTCTTCCTCTGGAATGGCAACCCAAAGTAATTGTAATAGAGGAAGCTAGAGGAGAATCAATGGCCTTTATCATAGCCCTCTTCAGTAGCCTCGAAGAATATGAGGGAAAGATGAAGCCTCTCGAGGAGGCAGGTCAAGACAGAAAGAAAAAGGGTCATGCTCTGAAAGCTGCTAAGGAGAAAGAAGAAGAATATGACGATGGGGATGAGCTAGATGAAGAAACTCTGGCTATAATGGTTAGAAAATTTGGAAGATTTTACAACAAGAAAAGAAACAAGAAATTCTTCAAGAAAGGAGCAGCTGGAGATAGCAAGAAAGAAGGAAAAGAACCTGTCACTTGCCACGAGTGAAAGAAGCAGGGACATATTAAATGGGATTGTCCAAAATTCCTCAAGAAGCAAGAAAAAGAAAAGAAAGCTGCAGACAAACGCAGGAAGAAAAGAACATACATCTCATCAATCTGGGGCAACAGCCTAGATGAAGAAGAAGATGATAAAGATGAAATTGCCAACATCTATCTGATGGCACTTACATCTGACGAAGCTGAAATCTCATCCAACAGTGATCAGGAAGATGAGGTTTGTCTTAAAGCTAGAAAGAACGATAAATGGTATATGGGCAGTGCCTGCTCAAATCATATGACTGGTGATAAGGAGAAGTTCATCACCCTTAGAGACAAGAAAGGAGGAAAAGTGACATTTGGAGGTAATCAATATGGCAAAATAGTTGGCATTGGCATTGTGGGCAAGAATCCTGAAACATCCATTGAAGAGGTACTATTTGCAATTGGTCTCAACCACAATCTGCTAAGCATGAGTCAGACATGTGACAAAGGAAACTGGGTACTGTTTGACTTAAAGTTCTGCCAAGTCATCCAAAAAAGTGATCACAAAGTAATCCTCAAGGCTCAAAGGGATGATAACTGTTATACTATTGATCTTAATGAACTTCCTCCCTTAGATTCTGTTTGTTTGATTAGTTAGGATAATGATAGTTGATTGTGGCATAGAAGATTAGCACATGTTAACATGAATCAACTATCAAAATTGGTTAAAAATGAGTTAGTCACTGGCCTACCAAAAATTTCTTTTGAAAAAGACAAAGAATATGATGCATGCCTAAGAGGAAAACAAACTAAATCATCATTTAAATCTAAAAACGTAGTCACCACAACTAGACCACTAGAACTACTGCATATGGATCTGATCTGCCCATCTAAGGTAAAAAGAATTGGTGGAAATCTGTATGTACTTGTAATTGTGGATGATTACTCTAGATTTACCTGGACACTATTTCTTTCTTCTAAGAGTGATACATTTGATGCATTTGTAACTTTAGCTAAGAAAGTGCAAAATGAAAAAAGTATATATATTGTGTCTATTAGGTCAGATCATGGAGGAGAGTTTGAGAATTCATACTTCCTGGAGTATTGTGATGAGCATGGAATTGATCACAACTTTTCAGCTCCAAGAACTCTTCAACAAAATGGAGTAGTTGAAAGGAAAAATAGAACAATTGGAGAGATGGCTAGAGCAATGCTGAATGAAAAGGAACTCTCTCAAGTATTCTGGCCTGATGCAGTAAACACTGCAAGCTACATCATAAATAGAGCCTACATTAGACCAATTCTTGAGAAAACTCCTTATGAGATGTACAAAGGAAGAAAGCCAAACCTCTCACATCTACATGTATTCGACTGTAAGTGCTTGATCCACAATAATGGAAAAGAGAATCTGGGTAAGTTTGTTGCCAAATCTGATGAAGGTATATTTCTGGGCTACTCTAGTAGGAGTAAAGCATATAGAGTTTTTAATAAAAAGTCTAAATTAGTAGAAGAATCTGTGCATGTGGTGGTTATTGAAAATGAAACTATTTCTAAGCATGTCACTAATAAAGATGATCTTATTTCAAATTTTAAGAACTTAGATCTTTCTGAAAAAGATAAAATTGAACCTCCAAAAATATCTGAATCTATTAACATAGAGGAAGATATTCAGGAGAAAGATTTTGAGGATGAAAATAATGAAAAAATATCTCAAGAACTCCCTAGAGCTTGGAGATATCAAAGGAATCATCCTGTTAATCAAGTAATTGGGGATGTTCAAGAGAAAGTTAAAACCAGAAAATAGTTAAGAGATTAGATGATAAACTGTGCCTTCGTTTCTCAAATTAAACCTAAATGTATTGAAGAAGCCTTAACTGATGAATACTGTATTTTGGCTATGCAAGATGAATTGAATCAATTTGAAAGAAATCAGGTTTGGGATTTAGTGCCTAGACCCAAAAATCATCCTATCATTGGCACAAAATGGGTTTTTAGAAATAAACTTAATGAATCTGGATTAATAATTAGAAATAAAGCTAGACTAGTTGCTAAAGGATATAATCAAGAAGAAGGTATTGATTTTAAAGAAACCTTTGCTCCAGTAGCTAGATTAGAAGCAATTAGAATTCTATTAGCATATGCATGGATGAAAAACATAATGTTATATCAAATGGTTGTAAAGAGTTCTTTTCTTAATGGATATATCATGGAAAAAGTTTATGTAGACCAACCTCCAGGCTTTGAGGATTCTGCAAATCCAAACCATGTTTATAAACTAAAGAAAGCTCTTGACGGTTTAAAATAAGCTCTTAGAGCATGGTATGAAAGGTTAAGTAATTTTCTAACTGAAAAGGGGTTTAACAGAGGAAAAGTAGATACTACCTTATTCACTAAGAAAGAAAATAAAGATTTACTTATTGTTCAAATTTATGTTGATGATATTATATTCGGTGCTACTAATGAATCTCTTTGCAAGAATTTTTCTAAGCTAATGTAGGGAGAATTCGAAATGTCAATGATGGGTGAGCTCAACTTCTTCCTTGGATTACAAATTAAGCAATGTGATGATGGCATCTTTCTTAATCAATCCAAATAGCTGAAGGAATTGCTGAAAAAGTTTGGCATGGAAAATGCTAAGCCAATGGGAACACCTATGGCTACTGCAACCAAGCTTGATATGGATAAAGGAGGAAAAATGTTTGACATAACTTAATATAGAAGAATGATTGGATCTCTATTATACCTAATTGCCAGTAGACTTGACATCATGTTTAGTGTCTATATGTGTGCAAGGTTCCAGTCATATCCCAAGGGAACCCATGCAATTGCTGTGAAACGTATCTTCAAATATCTTACTAGAACATCACAGATGGGTCTTTGGTATCCAAATGGCAATGGAGAAGATCTCAAATGATACACTGATACTGACTTTACAGGATCCAAAACTGAAAGAAAAAGCACAAGTGGAACATGTCAGTTTCTTAGAGGATCCCTGGTCTCGTGGTTTAGCAAGAAGCAAAACAGTGTAGCCTTATCCACGGCAGAAGCTGAATATGTTGCTGCTAGAAGCTGTTTTGCCCAAGTCATCTGGATGAAACAGCAGCTTGAAGATCTTGAGATTGAGATGAAGGAAATACCAATAATGTGTGACAACCAAAGTACCATTAACATCACAAAGAATTCTGTCATACATTCAAGGATAAAGCATATTGAAGTTAGGCACCACTTCATAAGGGATCATGTTCTGAAAGGAGAAATCAAATTAGAATACATCCTAATAGAAGATCAAGTTGCTGACATTTTGACATAGCCTTTTTCAAGAGATATGCATTGCAAAATCAGAAGAGAATTGGGTATGGTAAATCCTAATGAACTGTAAGTAAGTCCTTGTGCAAATCTATTTTAGAATTTATGACATTGATTTAATTCTAACTTTAGCATCGGAGTAAGTTTAATTTAAGTTACAGGTGCTGCTCATACGTTTTTATGGCAATAAATCCGAAGAATGGAGCACACCAGAATAGAATAGTTAAAAAGTGAAAAAGAAAGCTAGAAATCTGAGTTTTTGGATCCATTTTGTAAGTTTATAAAGTTAAAACTCGCATTTTAGATGTGTATTAGACAAATTTCCATGATAAATTATGTTTTTTAACAAGTCAGCACGCTTAAAATTCCAATTTTGATGCCTATCAGACGAACTTAGCTTGCTTTACATTGTAATAGTTCTTGGTGGTCCTTCAAAATTTGTCTATTGGTGTATGAAAATTCAAATTTTCAAAAATAAAATTCCAATATTATCTTTGTTCAACAAGATTGTGCAAATTTCCTTTTCTCAAAATATGCATGTTGGAAACTCTTTACAAAAATGTTGAAATTAGAATTTCTGATTTAAAATTTTTCTATTGAAACATGCTCACATTATTGAATCTCTGAAAGACAAATTTTCATAATTAAAATTCATCTGTTGTTTGTTGTATTGATAATTGCTTGCTGCTTGTTCTTCAAAATTTGAACTTTGTTGGAACAAAGTTCATCTGTTCATCTTTTTGCTATTTGAACTAAGCCTCTATCAGACAAACTTCCAAAAGAAAATATGTCTGTCAGTAAGCTTTGCTGAATGGATTAACCTGTAACTGCTCGAAGTTCAAATTTTGACCCCTTAAAATTCGTCTGTCATGCTGTTACACATGTTAAAACCAAAGGTCATCCTCTGAATAGAAGCAACTCTATTCGTCTCTTTCATGAGTTTGTTCAAATTCTCTCTTCAATACCCTTTAATTCTGACCGTAAATTTTCATCTTCCACTGATTAAACTTCTCTTCACACCCTATAAACACATTATTTGCTTCATTCTGAATCTTTCAACCATGAAAATGGCAAGAGTGAAAAATCCTAAAGTTGGAAAGGGAGAATCTCGGCCAAAAAGAACCATGAAATCTTAATATGCCTTAAAGGAGAGTGAGAAACCGAAAAGAAAAGGCAAATCCAGCAAAGCAACCCCCTCCAAAAGGAAGAAAACAACACCAAAGGCTGATTCAAAGAAAACTGGGCCATTTTCACCAAGAAAAATAGAGCCTTTGGTTCCTGCTGCTGCTGCTGTTGCTTCCACCTCCTCCAGTACTGAATATGGAGAATACGAGCGAACCATATTGCCATTATGGAGCAATGCCCATATTCAGGGGGAGTACATGACTAAGTTTGTGAGCAAGAAGGTGATCAAGCCTCACTGTGTTAATATGGAAGAATTTTTAATCTCAAACAACTTTGATGCCGAGCTTTGGACGATGAGATACAAGAATTTGTTAGAGTTATTGGAGAGGTATGATCATGAGGTAGTCAAGACTTTGTATACCTCTATGAAATACAATAGCAAGAAGAGGAAATAGGAAGTCAATCTGAGATCAAGGACTATCTGCCTAACAGATGAAACCCTTAATGGGGTGTTAGAAATTCCAGGGCAAGATGGCTTGAAGATTGACATTACTGCTTCTGGGTATATGGATGAGGGAGAGAATACAACTGAAGAAGGTGGACCTTTCTTAAACTACAAGGACAGGACAATCCTGAACACTTTGTTCAAAAGAAAGGAGAACAGGCCACCCATAAGCTTGCTGAAGCCCACTAACCTCAGCTCTCAAGTGAGAATCCTGCATTACATAGTATCTAGGATTGTCTTCAACAAAGGAGGTAGCTTCAATCTGATCACAAGGGCAAAGGCACATGTAATGGCAGTAATCATGTAAAGGAAGCTTATCAACATGGAACATATCTTTCTCTAATGCATGATCAAGGCTAGGGATCAGAGGAAAGACTCCACACTTCCGTATGCAGCAATCATCTCTAAGATCCTTCAGTATACCAGAATTCAACATCTTGAGAAAGAGAAAGGGAAGCTGACTGAGATCTTCAAGGAAGAAGAGCTGCAAAGGATGGGGATAGAGAAAAAAGATGGAAGATGGATTGGAAAGGGAGCTGGAAAATCTGAAGATCTCTTCTTTGAAGATGCCTCCCTGCAACAAAAAGGTACCTCTGAGGTTCCTCCAAGACCTACACCTCAGCCTTCTCAGCCTATCCCATCCCATCTCAGCTTGCTTAAGCTCAGATTCCATCTACTCCCTCCTCCCGTGCCAAGCCAACCAAGATCACTAAGTTGCATGACAGTTTGTCTACACTCATACTCAGCATCAGGGATGAGCAAAATGCCAAGTTTGCTCATCTGCAATATCAGATCCACCAGTTGGCCAAGAACATGAAAGTGGTTGCTGATGCATATGAAGATATTCGGAGTGCCATTCCTACCACATTAGCTCCACCTTAGCCAGGATTCTCTGAGCTTATTATGTCTCCAACTCCTGAGCCTCCAAGTCTATTTGAGCTAGCCTCTCTTGTTCCTGATGATGTTGCACAGGATACTGAGGCTGGTGGCACATTAAGCACACCACAGGCCTCTAGTAATGAGGAAACTCTTAGTCCTCCCTTGGACTATGGTATGAAGGAAGAAGGTCCTTAGGAACCAAGCTTTCATGAGCCCATTATAGCAAATGCTCAAGATTCAATTCTTTCACATCAAGAATCTGAGCAAATAGAGAGACTAGTGGCAGCAATTACTACTTCACCATTCATGCAAGCTGCCCTTAATGAAGAAAGGACCATTGTTCCTTATGTTGATTTGGAAGCCACTGCACACAATGCTCTCTTACAAGCTCAAAGAATAAGGCTTGAAGAAATGTTTCGTCCTCTTCCTCCCTCACCTGTTTCTTCATATGGTTTCTCGGAGGCACGAAGGGCTCAATTAACAGTCACAAGGCAAGCAATTTCTAAACTTCTTGAAATCTATGATGAGGATGAGGACACAAGTTCTGAAGTTTCTGGATCCTTGCCAAAGCTTAATCCAGACCTGCCATTTGTCTCTATGCCTCTCCAGGCTATTCTCGTATCTCAGATTACTCCTACTACTGATTTTGTCCACCTTCCTAATGATGCCAAAAAGGGGGAGAAGATATCTGAGCAAACTGGGAAGTCTACTGGCATTAGCTACAACAAAAAGTCCAAGTCAAAGAAATAGTGTCCAGTACTTATGGTTGCTTGGTTCTTCTTGTTGTGTTGTATTGTGTTTTTTTGTATTGTGTTCTTATTATATCTTGTAAAGTGACTTTTTGATGAAATGAAAATTTCTTTGTTCTAATCCCTATCCTTGTGTTAAACTTTGAATGAATTAAGGAATCTCTTTACTTAATCTATTATACATGATATCTTTTAAATTACAGTACATATGTTGAGGGGGAGCTTGATAAAGCAAACCCAAGTACTAATCCAGTTTGTAAGTTGTTTTGTCATCATTAAAAAGGGGGAGAATGTTGAATCAAGTGTTTTAATGATTCCAAACCAACTTTCTAGAGCTTGCAGAGAAGATATCAAAAGTGCACAAATGATCTCAAGTGGAGAAATTCAAGAAAAACCAGCACAAGAATAGATGTAGAATCTACAGCCATGTTTAAATTGAGTAAAAGACTTTGAATTGGCAAAAAGATGCTTTAAAATTATAATTCTATGTTAATCTATGGAATATTTGAAAAACACACACTAACAGACGAAGTTTGAAACATTTATACTGATACGCTGTTTTGAAAATTCAAACTTTGGCTTTGGAAATTCAAATTTCGTATTGAAAATGAACAAGTCTAAAAAGAGCCTTCTCTAACAGACGAACTTTGACTTGAGAAATTCGAATTTTGATACTTGTCTGAAAAGAGCTTTCTCTGACAGACAAACTTTGGCTTTTGAAAATTCAAATTTCAAACAAAATATAACTTATGAAAAATAAAAAATTTGTCTGAGGATATGTCAAAGTTCATCTAAAAACTAAGTTTGGAAAGAACATCAAAATGGCTCACTGATAGACAAACTTTGAACATGAAAATTCAAATTTTAGAAACAAAGCTTGTGAGTCTGTTATAATGATATGTTGACATACGAATGATAGTATTCAGAAATTCGAACTTTGTATTAAGTCTGAAAAGAGGCCTCTCTGACAGACAAACTTTGCATTTTCAAAATTCGAATATCGAATAGATGAACTATTGTGCCTTATTGAACTGCTCACTGACAGATGAATTTCGAGTATCAAAATTTGAATTTTGAAGGCACTGTAGCAAAATGAAACAACTGTTCATACTTTCTAGAAGAACTTTAAACTTGAAAATTTGTATATTCCAACATAGAAACATTTTTCAAAGATCAAAATTTGAAATTTGCTTCATGAACAGACGAACTTCGAAAGTTTAATGTTGAAGTCTTTAGCTTTCGATCTCTGCAAAATTCGTCTGTTGACTAACCGAAATTCGAACTTTGAGTGTTAGGAGCATTAAATGCGGTTGATGAATAGATAGTTTTTCAGAGTAACCGTTAGGTAAGTTATCCAACGGATAGATTTTGTCTTTAAGATATAGTTAAGGCCTAAATGTATAAATATAACATCATTTGAAGTTGTGGGTAACGATTTGAACTTTGTATATACTGAAACTTTGCCAAATCATTTACTCAAAGTCTCTTACTCTCACATACTTCATTATTTGTACTCCAACTTTCATATACACTCTGATTAAGAGAGTTTATCCATTGTAAATAATATTATCTTCATCTGGAAGAAAGATTTTCTTGTGAGTGGATATCATAAGGGATTGGGGAAGTACTTAGCTAGAGTGTATAGAGAGAGAAAGTGTGAGCTCTAAAAACAAAGCATCAATGCTGTACTGTGGCATTTGTAAGAAGCCCACTGAATTCTTGCAAAATAGTGGAAAATCTCAAGTAGTAGCTTGGGGACTGGACGTAGGTCAAGATTGAGAGACCGAACCAAGATAAACATCTGTGTCTTTCCTTCTCTATTACTCCTTTTACTGATTATTCATTTGTATTCTATTTTACTATCACCTTTGCTTTCCTCACTTTCTCAAAGTTTTGCAGAAAATTTTAATCTTCCTAATTCACCCTCCTCTTGGGAAGCCAGCATATCTAACAGACACAAGGTAAAATTATAATTTTTTTTGGATTCTTTCTTGTAATTTTTCATAGGGACTATAGTGCTTGAAATTCTTCCTTTTTGGGGTCTATAATGTATAGAATTTTTCTTTTTAGAGACAAAAATATAATTTTCTTATTTTTTATTCTAACCTGGAAAAAATGATTGTTTTGACCTTTTTCATATCTAACTTGTGTATCCCGATTTTCTTTATTTCTCTATGCATTTTGTAATATCTAGTAAAATTAGGGTTATTACATTTCTCTCCACCTTAAAATAAATTTCATCCTCAAAATTTAAAATATACCTTGCTGAAATAACTCTGGATATCTCTATGTAATATCTGCTTCTATCTCCATAGTTGCCTCTTTTGAAGATAAACCTTTCCAGACCACTTTCACTAAAAGAATGTCTTTGTTCCTTAGCTGCTTGACTCGATAAACAATGATCTTTTCAAGTATTACATTAAAAACAAAATTATCTTGTAAGTCTATGTATTCATATTCTATAGTTTGGTGGTAAAGCTAGTTTATAGGCTATAGGTCTGGCTTTGGAAAGGATTTTGAAAGGTTCATTGTAATTAGGACTAGGTTTTTTTGTTTAGTGACCAACCAACTCCAATTATTGCAGATATCTTAAAGAAAACATGATCTCCTTCTTCAAATTCCAATGGCTTCGTTCTTTGATTTCCATAACTCTTTTACCTACTTTAAGCCATTAGTAATCTCTTTTGTATCACCTCAATTTGTCTGGAGGTCCAGTCAACTATTTTTGGACCTATCAATTGCCTTTTACTTAAGTATGTTCAACACAAAAGGGACCTGCACTTCCTACCATGTAATGCTTTATAAGGAGCCATTTGAATATTGGAATGACAACTATTATTATATGCAAATTCTCCCAATGGCAAGTATACATCCCAATTTCCTTTCTTCTCTAACACACAAGCCCTCAGCACATCATCTAATTTCTGGATTGTCCTTTCAGTTTGCCCATCTGTCTGGGGATGATATAATATGCTGAATGTTAACTTAGTGCATGAGGCTTGGTGTAGCGATCTCCAAAAATTAGAGGTAAACCTTGGATCACGATTAGATATTATACTACTTAGTACTCCATGTAATCTTACTATTTCTTTACATATAGTTGTGCTAGTCTGTCCAAGGTATATGTCGACTTCACATCTAAGAAGTGTGCTGACTACATTAACCTATCTACTATTACACAGATCGTATCATATCTTGATGATGTCTTAGACAATCTCATAATGAAATCCATTGAAATGCTATCATATTTCCATTCGGGGATCTTAAGAGGCTGTAACATTCTAGCAGCTATTGAGGACTCCAATCAAATTTATTTAATTGTATTTAATGAATAAAAGCTAAAGGTAACTCAAGTTAGCCAAATTAACTATGATTAATGCATGCATTTGATATCTTTCTTGCAAACCTTAAGTTAAGAGCTTTAAAGTAAGTTAGAGGTCTAAAAATTTGTAAACCAATAAGCTTATTCTCGTGACCAAGAAGAGAGAAAGGGAGAAGAGGAAAGTGAAAGCAAAATGCAAGTTACTGAGACTCAAGTGACTAGGTAAGATTTTATGGCCTCTAGGTTATGTTTGCAAGTGTTTAGAAGTAGTTTAATGGGGTATTCATCTTCCCTTTTCCTCCATAGATTTTGGCCGAACCATAGGTCGTGAAGAAGAGTTTTGATGCAATAAACCTAGGAGAAATCTTGAATTAGGTACTTGAAGCATGATTTTAGGAGTTATTGAAAGCTTTCCAAAGGAAACAATTTTCTTGCATTTTCATGCTCATTTTTGGTCAAACTGGGCTTCATATTAGAGCTATAATTTCATTTTTTTAATACCAAAAAATGGAATCCTTGGGTCCAAAATAGTTAAGAACAAGTGTTGGACTTAAGTAAAATCAAAAGCAAAGCAAAATGAAGTCTTAAGGTTTTAGTGAGTACCTTGTGATGGAAGACCATACGTAAATGATGTTATGTATAGGTTCAAGAAAGTTGTGGAAGTGATAAAAAGTTGTCTTCTAAAGGAAGAAAGCAAAGGAATTCTCTAAGGTAGCTTTATACCATTACTTGCACTTTGTTATCATGTTTGATTTCTACGAACTTGATGCTTTGCCATATCTTTGTTTTGACTATTTGTGATGTTTTGTGGTTGTTGGCTGTGTTGAATGAGGGGTTTTGTGATCATGGAATGTCCAATTCATAAAGGGAAACTTTGCCGAAATTTTATAAAAGTAGTTTGACATTTTATGCTTTAAAGAGAATGAATGATATTTCCATGAATGTTATGATAATATAATTGCATGAATGAATATTGCTACTGGGATTCTCAAAATCTCACTCTTCCAAATAACTAACCATGATAGGGTCAAGACATGCCAAAGATCAAGGCAAGACTAAGAGGATTGAGGTAAAGTATAGTTATTGAGCAAATTGTGACAATTCTGAGGTACTATTTTGGCAATTTGTATAAATTCATGTAATATGTTATGAATTTGTAACTTAGTATAGTTATGCTTCTATGAGCTTACATGATGTTTAGTATGAAATGAAAATATGTTTTGATGATATAATAAGCATGTGCAATTAGTTTTGCCAAAAAAAGCTTAGAATTGTCCAAGATGATTAACCATCAGAGAAATAGGGATAATCTATTTGAAATTAGTATAAGTATTATAATGCTTTGCAAGTAGATAGAACAAACTTTCCAATGAACAAATAAGTACTTAATTTGGCTATGTATAGGATTTATAGTAAATTTTTAAATTAAAGGGACAAAACTGAATAGTAATGTGAAAATTGTGAGTTTTTCTGTAAGTACCACTCAATTTGAAAGCCAGTGTAAAATTGTATTGAGCTCCAAAAATTTAGTGGCTTACATGCATGGAAATTTGTAGATTTTAAGTTTAATATGCTACTTATTTTGAAGTAATCGGAGTTATATAATGAAAACTATGAAAGTTTTTCCAAAACTATTATAGTAAAAGTAATGTTCTGATCCTTAATGATTCCAAATTATGCTATGTCCTATACAAACTAAATAAATTTAAAAAAAAATATGTCTAAAAATGAGACATGTGTAGCTTTCAAATGACATAAATAATCCATGAATTGGTTCATTAAAGAATGAGACATAAATTTTCAAATATACGGCCAAAATCTTGGAGAAGTAAAAAATGACCATTTAAATAGTAATTTTCATGCTAAATACTGTATAAATTGCCATGTTAAAGTTACTGTTTCATATTTTTCCCATATAGAGAATGTTTTAAGTTATTTTTAGATACTTGAATCACCTCAATAAAATTTTTATAGAATTAGTTATGAATTTTCAAAATTTAGTTTAGAAAATGAGGTGACCAAATAAACAATAACTCAGTTTCAAATTTTTTTTTTGTCTTTAATGAGATTAAAGCTACTAAAATGGCACAAATGGACTTAAATGAAGACTAATACATGGGAAATATGGTCTTCGGTTATGGTGTTACATTTTTTGTATCAGAGTCAAAGGTTTAGGCTTTTTGAGCAAAGATTCAAGCAAATCTTTGCAAGAAAATATGCTTTTTAAGTCAGTTTTTCCCCTTTTATGTAAAGTGTTATTCCTCTTTAAGGCTCTGGCCTAAGAATGTTAAAGTTATTAGATATGCTGGCTTCCCAAGAGGGGGTAAATTGGGAAGATTAAAATTTTCTACAAAAGTCAAGAGTGTGGTGAAGACAAAAGAAATAGTAAAATAGAGTATAAAGGAATAACAATGTAAAAGTAGTAAAGGAGAAGGGAAGACACATATATTTATCCTAGTTCGGTCTCTTTATCTTGACCTACCTCCAGTCCCCAAGAAACTACTTGAGATTATCCATTATCTTGCAAGAATTTAGTGGGCTTCTTGCAATTGCCTCAGTACAACTTTGATGCTCTGTTCTAAGAGCTTACAACCTCTCTCTTTGCACTCTAGTTAAGTGCTTCCCAAATCCCTTGCGATATCTCTTCACAAGAAAATCTTTCTTCCAGATGAAGATAAGATTGATTACAAAGAATGAACTCTCTGATTTAGAGTGTATATATAAGTTGAAGTGCAGAAGAATGAAGTATGAGAGTAAGAGACTTTGAGTTAAGAATTTGATAGAGTTTCATTATATACTATATAAATTTGTTACCCATAACTTCAAATGAAGTTTTATTTATAGATTTATATCCTAACTATTCGTTAGAGACAAGATCTAGCCATTAGAGACGTTACCAAACAGTTACTCTGAAAAACTATCCGTTCATCAACCGCATTTAATGCTTCTGACACTCAAAGTTCGAATTTTGGTTGGTCAACAAATGAATTTCGCAAATATCAAAAGTTAAAGACTTTAATGTTGAACTTCAAAGTTCATCTGTTATGAAGCAAAGTTTGAATTTTCATCTTTGAAGAATGTTTCTTTGTTGGGACATACGAATTTTCAAGTTAAAGTTGTTCTAATAAGTATGAACAGTTGTCCCATATTGCTACAGTGCCTTCGAAGTTCAAATTTTGATACCCAAAATTCGTCTGTAAGTGGGTAGCTCAATAAGGCACAATAGTTCATTTTTTCAAAACTCGAATTTTCAAGATTCAAAGTTCATCTGACAAAGAGAGCTCTTATCAGACTTAATTCAAAGTTCAAATTTCGGAAAACCAATATTTGCATGTTAACAGATTATCATGATAGATTTGCAAGCTTTATTTCTAAAATTCAAAATTTCAAAATCAAAGTTTGTTTATCAGTGAGCTAATTTTGGACTCTTTTTAAACTTCACTTTCAGATGAGCTTTGACATATTCTCAGATGAATTTTTCATTTTTAGTGTTTTATCATAAATTCAAATTTTCAAAATACAAAGTTCGTCTGTCAGAGAAGTATCTTATCAGACTCATTCCAAAGTTTGAATTTCTACATTCAAAGTTCATTTGTAAGAGGAATCTCTTTTTTGACTAACTTATTTTCAATTCGAAATTCAAATTTTAGAAGCCAAAGTTCAAATTTTCAAAGTAATAGATCAGCTTTAGCTCTTTAAAGTTCGTCCATTAGTAGGTGTCTTTCAAGTATTCCATGAATTAACATGGAATCATATTTCTAAAAACATTCTTTTTCCAAATCAAAGTCTTTTAGTCAACTTAAATATAGTAAAAAATTCTATATCTAATCTTGTGCTTATTTTACTTAGATTTCTCAATTTGGGATCTTCCATGCACCTTTGATATCTTCTTTCCAAGCTCTAGAAAGTTAGTTTGGAATCATCAAAACACTTGATTCAACAAAAGTAGCATAAGGGATTAGTCTTAAGGATAGCTTGAGATAGTTGTTGGATTAGATAAGGATGTTTTATAAAAGTTTTTTTCCTTAGGTATTGAATTATTTTAGAGTTAGATTGTGTTAGGTTTAATATTATATAAGTTTTGATGATAACAAATGTAAAGTAATAAGGAACAAATGCATCATATTTGTCTAGCATATATATTATTCCTTAAGGAAGTAGAATGTGCATTAGTATGTATTTAATTATATTTATAATGCATATATCATGCTATGTACTGATATATCCACTGTGCTCCTATGTGTTACAATACAAGTTGGATATATATAAATTGGATTAACTTCTTGGTTGGAAGTTATGGATATATCCATCTCTAGCTATGATTACTGTTCATTCCGAATTAAGCCCCAACTTTTTTTTCACTTTGTTATCCATTTAGTCTTTCTTGCATCCAACACTTGTTCCTAAGGTGTTGGACCATGGGGAACCTATTTTTGGGGTCAAATCCATGAAATTCCAACTTTAAACATGAGCAGTACCTGAAAAAATTCAGGAAAATTCAAGAAAAATTGCTATGCTTCTTAGTTCATCAAACTACTTCCATATTCATGCTTTAAATGTGTAGTCTAGCATTTCCCCAAAGTTTGATGGTTTGTAAACTCATTTCCTTGCTTAATCATGCCATGGCCAAAAACCTAAGGGAGTGGAGAGGGAAATCTAATCCATGATTCAAGCTCTAAAGACCATAAATAGCAAGCTTGAAGATAGAAGAGCAACTTACCACAAGTGAAGCTTTCAATTTTACCTTGAGTTCCGTCTTCCTCTTCCTCTCTTTTCTCTCTTCTCCCTTGCTTTTTTCAGCCCTCTATTTGCTGCTACAGACTCGTGAAATGAAGTGGATAATGAGTGGTTAAGTGGTTTAAATAGGTGGCTTAATAATGTACTTAACCATGGTTAATCACTTAATTAACCTAAGCTACTCTTTGGTCAAAAAGTTACAACTTCTTGGAGAAGTTTTACCAAAAAGTCAAGCTGCCTAAACTGCCCCATTTTCATGCAGAGAGTGAGTACTTTAAGTGTCCAAGATTGCTTAATTTTTTCCTTATCCAGATATATCTTGAACTAGGTAATTTTTAACCGTACCGCTAAAACTGTTTTTTATGGTAAATTAGCATTTTTGGGCTACAGTGTTGAATCAAGTGTTTTGATGATTCCAAACCAACCTTCAAGAGCTTGGAGTAAAGATATCAAAGGTGCACAAAAGGCTTCAAGTGAAGGAATTCTGGAGAAATCAGTGCAAGAATAGATGTAGAAAGTTTAGTAATGTTTTAATTTGAGTAGAAGACTTTGATTTGGTGAAAAGATGTTTTAAAAACTTAATTATATGTTAATTCATGGAATATTTGAAAAACACCCACCAACAGAAAGGTTTATACTGATCTGCTATTTTGAAAATTCGAACTTTGCCTTTGGAAATTCAAATTTCGTATTGAAAATGAACAAGTCTGAAAAGAAGCTTCTCTGACAGATGAATTTTGACTTGAGAAATTTGAATTTTGATATGTGTCTGAAAAGAGCTTTCATTGGCAGACGAACTTTGGCTTTCGAAAATTCGAATTTTAAATAAAATGCAACTTATGAAAATTGAAAATTTTTTTTGAGAACAGGTCAAAGTTCATTTGAAAAAAAGTTCAAAAAGAGCTTTAAAATTGCTCACTGACAGACGAACTTTGAACTTGAAAATTCAGAAACAAAGCCTATGAGTTTGTTGTGTTGATATGTTGACATACGAATGACAAAATCCATAAATTCAAATTTTAAAGTAAGTCTGAAAAAAGGCCTCTCTGATAGATGAACTTTGCCCTATGGAAATTCAAATTTCGAATTAATGAACTATTGTGCCTCATTGAACCAGCTTTTGACAGACGAATTTTTGGGTTCTAAAATTTGAAGTTCGAAGGCATTGTAGCCAATTGAAATTACTGTTCACACTTAACAGAACAACTTTAAACATGAAAATTCATATGTTCCAATATAGAATCAATTTCTAAAGATGAAAATTCAAATTTTGCTTCATGACAGATGAACTTCGAGAGTTCAACATTAAAGACTGCAACTTTCAGTTTCTGCAAAATTCGTCTGTTGACCAACTGAAATTCAAACTTTGAGCGCCAGAAGCATTAAATGCGGTTGGTAAACGGATAGTTTCTCAGAGTAACCATTGGGTAACATCACTAACGGCTAGATCTTGTCTCTAACGTATAGTTGGGGCAGAAATCTATAAATAGAACTTCATTTGAAGATATGGGAAAGGATTTTACTTTGTAAATATTGAAACGCTACTAAATCATCTACCCAAAGTCTCCTACTCTTACTTACTTCAATATTTGTACTTTAACTTTCAAATACACTTTGATTAAGAGAGTTTATTCATTGTAAACAATCTTATCTTCATTTGGTAGAAAGATTTTCTTGTGAGGGAATATCACAAGGGATTGGTAAAGCACTCAGTGAGAGTGCAAAGAGTGAAAGTGTGAGCTCTAGAAACAGAGCATCATCTTTGTACTGAGGCATTTGCAAGAAGCCCACTGAATTCTTGCAAAATAGTGGAAAATCTCAAGTAGTGACTTGGGGACTAGACGTAGGTCAAGTTAAGAGATCAAACCAGGATAAATATCTGAGTCTTCTTCTCCCTACTACTACTTTTACTATTTATTTGTTTATACTCTATTTTACCATCACTCTTTGCTTTCTTCACTTTCTTGATGTTTTGCAGAAAAATTTGTGATCTTCCCAATTCACGCCCCTCTTGGGAAGTCAGCTTATCTAATAGGTGTATCAGAGCCCAGATTCCCAATCAAAGGATTTCACAGTCTGGGAATTATAATGGCTGGCTTTGGAGAAAGCATACTACCAGAGGGAAACAATACAAATAGACCACCTGGCTTTAGTGGAGAACACTATGGTTACTAGAAGATGAGGATGCAAATTTATCTTCAGTCAATTGATCTAGACATCTGGTCCGTTATCCATAAGGGAGATTTTGTCCTAATGGCATTGTAGGATAATGGGAAGTACAAAGAGAAGCCAGAAGCTGAATGGAACAAGGAAGATAAAGGAAGAGTCTTGCTGAACTTCAAGGTAAAACACTACTTGGTCAGTGCATTGAATCAAGACAAATTCTATAGGGTCTCACAGTGCTCCACTGCCAAGGAAATGTGGGACACCTTGCAAATTGCTCACGAAGGAACAACTGGAGTAAGAGAAAACAAATTGAACACCTGCATAGGTGAATCTGAAAGGTTCAGGATGGCTGAAGGAGAAAGCATAAAAGAGCTATAGAAGATATTCATCCTCATTGTGAATCAACAGAAGAGTCTGGGCAAAGAGTACACTCAAGCAGAAAAAGTCAGAAAGATCCTCAGAGCTCTTCCTCTGGAATGGCAACCTAAAGTAACTGCAATAGAGGAAGCTAGAGGAGAATCAATGGTGTCTATCACAGCCCTCTTCGGTAGCCTCGAGGAATACCAAGGAAAGATAAAGGCTTTCAAAGAGGCTTAACAAGATAGAAAGAAGAATGGTCTTACTCTGAAAGCTGCTGAGGAGAAAGAAGAAGAGTCTGACGATGCTGATGAGTTAGATGAAGAAACTCTGGCTATGATGGTCAGAAAATTTGGAAGATTTTACAACAAGAAAAGAAGCAAGAAATTCTTCAAGAAAGGAGCAGCTGGAGATAGTAAGAAAGAAGGAAAAGAACCAGTAACCTGCTACGAGTGCAAGAAGCAGGGACACATCAAATGGGATTGCCCACAATTCCTCAAGTAGTAGGAAAAAGAAAAGAAAGCTACAGACAAAGTCAAAAAGAAAAGAGCTTACATCTCATCAATCTGGGGTAACAGCTCAGATGAGGAAGAAGATAATGAAGAAGAGATTGCCAACATCTGTCTGATGCCTCTTGCATCTGAAGAAGCTGAAACTCCATCTAACAGTGATCAAAAGGATGAGGTATATGAATCTGAACATTCCTATTTAGAATTGTTGGATGCCTTTCATGAATTGCATGATGAGTTTGTCAAGACTACCAAAGAACTTAAGCAAGCTAAGAAAAAGATTAACAAACTAGAATCTCAATGCAACATCTCTAAAACTGCTTCTCTGCATACTGAATCTATTTGTTGTAAATCATGCATTGAGTTGAAACAAACTAATGACTATATGGTAAAAAGCATGACTAGACTCACTAAAGGGAAAGACATGTTGTTTGCTTTAATGGGAAGCCAAAGAATATCACAGGGAAAGGCTGGACTTGGCTATGATCCTTGTGCTATAAAAGAAAAGATTAGGAAGAAAAATCAGAATGTGTACATGAGACATTTTGTGCATGCAAGTGGCAATGGAAAGAAAGATCATATTTCACATCACATTGAATCGTATAATCAACCAAGGCATGCAAAAAAAATATTATCTGCATTGTTTTCTTCCTGCTTCTCGATCCAGCAGTCCCTTAACCACCTGTCACTTCTGTAACAAGAAAGGACATATTTCCAGTTTATGTACTTTAAAGAAAAATAGACTTGACAGGAAGGTTGAATGGGTTCCTAAAGGTACATCTATATCTAGGAAAAAGACTACTGACAAAAAAGGACCCAAGCAAATTTGGGTACCTAAAAGGAAAATATGAACTTTGTCTTGCAGGTTCGTCTTAAAGCTAGAAAGAGCAATAAATGGTATATGGACAGTGCCTGCTCAAGTCATATAACTGGTGATAAGGAGAAGTTCATCATCCTTAGAGACAAGAAAGGAGAAAAGGTGACTTTTGGAGGTGATCAGTATGGCAAAATAGTTGGCATTGGCATCATGGGGAAGAATCCTGAAACATCCATTGAAGATGTGCTGTTTGTAATTGGCCTTAACCACAATCTACTAAGTGTGAGCCAAACATGTGACAAAGGAAACTGGGTACTGTTTGACTCAAAGTTCTGCCTGGTCATAAAAAAAAGTGATCACAAAATAATCCTCAAAGCTCAAAGGGATGGTAACTGTTATACTTTTGATCTTGATGAACTTCCTCCCTTATATTCTGTCTGTTTAATTAGCTAGGATAGTGATAGTTGGTTGTGGCATAGAAGATTAGCTCATGTTAAAATGAATCAACTATCAAAACTGGTTAAAAATGAGTTAGCCATTGGCCTACCAAAAATCACTTTTGAAAAAGATAAAGAATGTGATGCATGCCTAAAAGGAAAACAAATCAAATCTTCTTTCAAATCAAAAAATGTAGTCACCACAACTAGACCACTAGAACTACTGCATATGGATCTGATTGGTCCATCTAGGGTAAAAAGCATTTTATGGAAATCTGTATGTGCTTGTAATTGTGGATAATTACTCTAGATTTACCTGGACATTGTTTCTTTCTTCTAAGAGTGATACGTTTGATGCATTTGTAACCTTAGCTAAGAAAGTGCAAAATGAGAAAGGTATTTCTATTGTGTCTATCAGGTCAGATCATGGAGGAGAGTTTGAGAATTCATACTTCCTGGAATATTGTGATGAGCATGGAATTGATCACAACTTTTCAGCTCCAAGAACTCAACAAAATGGAGTAGTCAAAAGGAAAAAATAGAATAATTGGAGAGATGGCTAGAGTAATGCTGAATGAAAAGGAACTCTCTCAAGTATTCTAGCCTGATGCAGTAAACACTGCAAGATACATCATAAATAGAGCTTACATTAGACCAATTCTTGAGAAAACTCCTTATGAGCTGTACAAAGGAAGAAAGCCAAACCTCTCACATCTACATGTATTCGACTGTAAATGCTTGATCCACAATAATGGAAAGGAGAATCTGGGTAAGTTTGATGCCAAATCCGATGAAGGTATATTTCTGGGCTACTCTAGTAGGAGTAAAGCATATAGAGTTTTTAATAAAAAGTCTAAATTAGTAGAAGAATCTGTGCATGTAGTATTCATTGAAAATGAAACTGTTTTCAAACATGTCACTGATGAGGATGATCTTATTTCAAACTAAAAATTTAGATCTATCTGATGAAGGCAAAATTGAACCTCCAAAAATATCTGAATCTATTAACATAGAGGAAGATATTCAGGAGAAAGACTTTGACGATGAATATAATGAAGACATGTCTCAAGAACTCCCTAGATCTTAGAGATATCAAAGGAATCATCCTGTTGATCAAGTGATAGGGGATGTTCAAGAGAAAGTTAAAACCAGAAAACAGTTAAGGGATCAAATGATAAACTGTGCTTTTATTTCTCAAATTGAACCTAAATGTACTGAAGAAGCCTTAACTGATGAATATTGGATTTTAGTTATGCAAGATGAGTTGAATCAATTTGAAAGAAATCAAGTTTGGGATTTAGTACCTAGACCCAAAGATGATCCTGTCATTGGCACCTAATGGGTTTTTACAAATAAGCTTGATGAATCTGGATTAATAATTAGAAATAAAGCAAGACTGGTTGCCAAAGGATATAATCAAGAAGAATGAATTGATTTTGAAGAAACCTTTGCTCCAGTGGCTAGATTAGAAGTAATTAGAATTCTTTTAGCATATGCATGCATGAAAAATATTATGTTATATCAAGTGGGTGTGAAGAGTGCCTTTCTTAATGGATATATCATGGAAGAAGTTTATGTAGACCAACCTCTAGGTGTTGAGGACTCTACAAAACCAAACCATGTCTATAAAGTAAAGAAAGCCCTTTACGGTTCAAAGTAAGCTCCTAAAGCATGCTATGAAAGATTAAGTAATTTTCTAACTAAAAAGGGGTTCAACAGAGAAAAAGTAGATACAACTTTATTCACTAAGAAAGAAAATAAAGATTTACTTATTGTTCAAATCTATGTTAATGATATTATATTTGGTGCTACTAATGAATCTCTTTGCAAGAATTTTTCTAAGCTAATGTAGGGAGAATTGGAAATGTCCATGATGAGAGAGCTTAACTTCTTCCTTGGATTGCAAATCAAGCAGTGTGATGATAGTATCTTTCTCAATCAATCTAAGTATCAGAAAGAATTGCTAAAAAAGTTTCGTATGGAGAATGCTAAGCCAATAGGAACACCTATGGCCACTGCAACCAAACTAGATATAGATAAAGAGGGTAAAATGTTTGACATAACCCAGTATAGAAGAATGATTGGATCTCTGCTATACCTAACTGCCAGCAGACCTGACATTATATTCAGTGTTTGCATGTGTGCAAGATTTCAATCATGCCCCAAAGAAACCCATGTAACTGTTGTGAAACATATTTTCAGATATCTAAATGGAACATCACGGATGGTTCTTTGGTATCCTAAGGGAAATGGAGAAGATTTGAAAGGATACAATGATGCTGACTTTGCAGGATCCAAAATTGACAGAAAAAGCACAAGTGGAACATGTTAGTTTCTTGGAGGATCCTTGGTTTCATGGTTTAGCAGGAAGCAAAACAGTGTGGCCTTATCCACGGCAGAAGCTGAATATGTTGCAATAGGAAGCTATTGTGCCCAAGTCATCTTGATGAAATAGTAGCTTGAAGATCTTAAGATTGAGATAAAAGAAATACCTATAATATGTGACAACCAAAGTGCCATTAACATCACAAAGAATCCAGTCATGCATTCAAGGACGAAGCATATTGAAGTTAGGCACCACTTCATAAGAGATCATGTTCTGAAAGGAGATATCATATTAGAATACATCCCTATAGAAGATCAAGTTACTGACATCTTGACAAAGCCTCTTTCAGAGGATAGGCATTGTAAAATCAGGAGAGAATTGAGTATGGTAAAACCCAATGAACTGTAAGTAAACTTCTGTATCAATCTGTTTTAGAATTTCTGACGTTGATTTAATTCTAACTTTAGCATCGAAATAAGTTTAGTGTAAGTTGTAGGTGCTCCTCATGAGTTTAAATGACAATAGATCTGAAAAATAGAGCAAATCAGAATGGAACAATCAAAAGGTGAAAGAGACAGCAAGAAATCTGAGTTCTCGATCCATTTGGTTAGTTTTTAAAGTTTAAATTTGCATTTTAGTTGTGTGTTAGACGAATTTCCTTGATAAATTGTGTTTTTGAACAAGTCAGCATGCTCAACATTCAAATTTAGATGTCCATTAGACGAACTTCAGCTTGGTTTACATTGTAATAGTTCTTGGTGGTCCCTCAAAATTCGTCTGTTGGTATTTGAAAGTTTGAATTTTCAACAGTAAAAGTTTTAATGTAATTTTTTTTCCAACATGATGATTATACGAATGTCTATTTCTTAACATACGCATGTTGGAGAACCTTTACAAAGTGCAGAAATTCAAATTTCTGATTCAAAATTCGTCTGTTGAAACATGCTCACAATGTTGAATCTCTAAAAGATGAATTTTCATATGTATAATTCGTCTGTTGTTTATTGTTTTAGTTATTACTTGTTGCCTATTATTCAAAATTCGAACTTTGTTGAAATAAAGTTCATCTGTTCTTCTTGTGCTGCTTGGAACAAGCCTCTGTTAGACAAACTTTCAGAAGAAAATTTGGCTGTCAGTAAGCTTTGCTGAATGGTTTGACTTGTAACAGCTCGAAGTTTGAATTTTGACCCCTCAAAATTAGTCTATCAGGCGATTACACACGTTAAAACTGACGGTTTTCCTCTGAACAGACACAACCCTATTCATCTCTTCTGAGTCTGTTCAAATTCTCTCTTCAATGCTCTTAAATTCTAACTGTAAATCTTTATTTCCCATCGTTTAAACTCCTTTTCGCATCCTATAAACTCATTCTCAGCTTCATTATGAAACATTCATCCACGTAAATGGCAAGAATAAAGAATCCAGAAGTTGGAAAGGAAGAGGCACGACCTAAGAGAACGGTCAAATCCTAATATGCCTCAAAGGAGGGTGAAAAATTGAAGAGAAAAGCCGAATCAAGCAAGGCAACTCCCTCCAAATGATAGTAAACAACTCCAAAGGGTGAATTAAAGAAAAATGGACCTTCTTCACCGAAGAAAACAGAGCCTTCGGTTTCTATTCCTGCTACTGTTGCTATTGCTTCCACTTCCTCCTTTAGTACTAAATCTGGAGAATACCAACTCACAACAATCTCATTGCGGAGCACTCTTCAGATTCAGGAGGAATACTCGTCCAAGTTTGTGAGCAAAAAGGTAATAAAACCTCATTGTGTGAACATGGAAGATTTATATTCTCAAACAATTTTGATGCTGGTCTATGGATGCTGAGATATAAGAATCTGTTAGAGATACTGGAGAGGTATGATGATGAAGTGGTTAAGACATGGTATGCCTCTCTGAAGTACAACAGCAAGAAGAAGAAATAGGAGGTCAATCTGAGATCAAGGACCATTTGGCTCACAGATGAAACTCTTAATGAAGTATTGGAAATTCCAAGGCAAGATGGCCTTAAGATTGACATCACTGCCTCAGGATATATGGATGAAGCAGAGACTACTGATGAAGAAGGTGGCCCCTTTCTGAACTACAAGGAGAGCACAATCCTGAACACATTGTTTAGAAGAAAGGAGAATAGGCCATCAATAAACTTGCTGAAGCCCACTGACCTCAGTGCCCAAGTAAGGATCCTACACTACATAGTGTCTAGTATTATCTTCAACAAATGAGGTAGCTTCAATTTGATCACAAGGGCAGAGGCACATGTAATGGTAGCAATCATGCATAGGAAGCTTATCAACATGGGACATATTATACTCCAACGCATGATCAAGGCAAGGGAACAGAAGAAGGACTCTACACTCCCCTATGCAGCAATCATTTCCAAGATTCTACAATATGCTAGAATTCAACACCTTGAGAAGGGGAAAGGGAAGCCCATTGAGATTTTCAAGGAGGAGGAGCTACAAAGAATGGGAATTGAAAGAATAGATGGAAGATGGATTGGGAAGGGAGCAGGAAAATCTGAAGATCTCTTCTTTGATAAAGATACCTCTCTACAGCAAGAAGGTACCTCTGAGGCTCCTGCAAAACCTATTCCTCAACCTTCTCAGCCTGTCCCATCTCCATCTCGGCCTGCACACATTCCATCTACTCCCTTCTCTCGTGCTAAGGCAACCAAGATCACTGAGTTGTATGACAGTTTGTCTACACTCATAAGAAGCATCAAGGAAGAGCAAAATGCCAAGTTTGCTTATCTGCAAAATCAGATCCACCAGTTGGCCAAGAACATGAAAGTGGTTACTGATGCATATGAAGACATTCAGAATGCCATTCTTGCCACATCAGCTCCACCTCAGCTAGGATTCTCTGAGCCTGCTAAGTCTAAAACTCTTGAGCCTCTAAGACCTTTGAGCTAGCCTCTTTTGAGCATGATGATGCTATAGATGATATTGAGGTTGCTGGTACACTGAGCACACCAAGTCCAGGTCCTCCCTTGGACTATGGTATGGAAGAAGAAGGCCCTCAGGATTCAAGCGCTCATGACCCCATTCCAGCAGATGCTCAAGAGTCAATCCTATCCCAGCAAGAATCTGAGCAAGTAGAAAGATTAGTGGCAGCCATCTCCACTTCACCATTCATGCAGGCTGCCCTAAATGAAGAAAGAAGCATTGTGCCTTTTGTTGATTTAGAAGCCATTGCACATAATGCTCTCTTGCAAGCTCAGAGAATAAGGCTTGAAGAAATATTTCCTCCTCTTGCTCCCTCATCTGTTATACACTATGGTTTCTCGGAGGAAAGAAGGGCACAATTGGCAGTTACAAGGCAAGAAATTTATGCACTTCTTGAGATTTCTAATGATGAAGATGAAGACACAAGTTCTGAAGTTTTTGAGTCCTTGCCAAAGCTCAATCCAAAAATGTCATTTCTCCCTGTGCCTCTTCAAGCTATTCCAGTGTCTCAAATCCCTCCTCCTGCTGATTTTGTTCACCTTCCCGTTGATGCCAAAAAGGGGGAGAAGAATGAGCAAATTGGAACTGGAAAGTCTGCTGCAGAGCATTCAGGAAAATCCTACAGCAAGAAGACCAAGTCAAAGAAAAAGTGATTAGAACTTATGCTTAGGTCCCCTTGTAGTGTTGTTTTGTGTTTTTGTTGTTGTGTACTGTGTTTTTGTATTCTGTAATGTTTTGCATTATTGTAAAGTAACATCTAATGAAATGAAAGAATTCCTTGATTGCAATGAACTGTTCTTGTTAGACTTTAAATAAGCTAACAAATCTCTTTACTTGATCTACTATATGTGATATCTTTTGAATTATAATGCATATGTTGAGGGGCAGCTTATTAAAGCAAACTCAAGTACTAATCCAGTTTGTAAGTTGTTTTGTCATCATCAAAAAGGGGGAGAATGTTGAATCAAGTGTTTTGATGATTCCAAACCAACCTTCAAGAGCTCGGAGTAAAGATATCAAAAGTGCACAAAAGGTTTTAAGTGAAAGAATTCTGGAGAAATCAGTGCAAGAATAGATGTAGAAAGTTTAGTAATGTTTTAATTTGAGTAGAAGACTCTGATTTGGTGAAAAGATGTTTTAAAAACTTAATACTATGTTAATTCATGGAATATTTGAAAAACACCCACCAACAGACGAAGTTTGAAAGGTTTATATTAATCTGCTGTTTTGAAAATTCGAACTTTGCCTTTGGAAATTCAAATTTCGTATTGAAAATGAACAAGTTTGAAAAGAGACTTCTCTAACAGGCAAATTTTGACTTGAGAAATTTGAATTTTGATTCGTGTCTGAAAAGAGCTTTCAATGACAGACAAATTCTGGCTTTCAAAAATTTGAATTTCAGATAAAATGCAACTTATGAAAATTGAAATTTTTTTTTTAGAACATGTCAAAGTTCATCTGAAAACAAGTTCAAAAAGAGCTTTAAAATTGCTCACTGATAGACGAACTTTGAACTTGAAAATTCGAATTTCAGAAACAAAGCCTATGAGTTTGTTGTGTTGATATGTTGACATATGAATGACAATATTCATGAATTTGAACTTTAAAGTAAATCTGAAAAGAGGCCTCTCTGACAGACAAACTTTGGCCTATGGAAATTTGAATTTCAAATTAATGAACTATTGTGTCTCATTGAACCAGCTTCTGACAGACGAATTTTAGGGTTCCAAAATTTGACTTTTGAAGGCACTGTAGCAAATTGAAATTACTATTCACACTTAACAGAACAACTTTAAATACGAAAATTTATTTGTTCCAACATAGAATCAATTTCTAAAGATGAAAATTCAAATTTTGCTTCATTAAAGACTGTAACTTTCAATTTCTATGAAATTCATCTGTTCACTAATTGAAATACGAACTTTGAGTGTCAGAAGCATTAAATGTGGTTCATAAATAGATAGTTTCTCAGAGTAACTGTTGGGTAGCATCTCTAACGGCTAGATCTTGTCTCTAACGTATAGTTGGGGCAGAAATCTATAAATAGAACTTCATTTGAAGATATGGGAAAGGATTTTACTTTGTAAATACTGAAACTCTGCCAAATCATCTACCGAAAGTCTCCTACTCTCACTTACTTCAATATTTGTACTTTAACTTTCAAATACACTCTGATTAAGAGAGTTTACTCATTGTAAACAATCTTATCTTCATCTAGAAGAAAGATTTTCTTGTGAGGAGATATCACAAGGGATTGGGAAAGCACTCAGTGAGAGTTCAAAGAGTGAAAGTGTGAGTTCTAGAAACTGAGCATCATCTTTGTACTGAGGCATTTGCAAGAAGCCCACTGAATTCTTGCATAATAGTGGAAAATCTCAAGTGGTGACTTGGGGACTAGACGTAGGTCAAGTTGAGAGACTGAACCAAGATAAATATCTGAGTCTTCTCTTCCCTACTACTACTTTTACTGTTTATTAATTTAAACTCTGTTTTACCATCACTCTTTGCTTTCTTCACTTTCTTGACGTTTCACAACAAAATTTTTAATCTTCCCAATTCACTCCCTCTTGCGAAGCCAGCTTATCCAACATACAGGACTATTCTAATTTTATTTTCATATTTCCCTAATCATCCTGTCCCAAATGATATCTATGTATGGCCCATATTCTATCCCGGTTACCTTTTAATCATCGGTGGGGCCTACAGTTTACTTTATCGGTTCATTGTTACTTTTGGACACTCGGCACTGATTATTTCTTTATTCTTGAACATTAACCCTCAGTGCCATATACCATTTGACTTCTCTTGTCGAGGGCTTCGTTTTGACTATAATTTTACATATTTGCAAAATTATCCCTGACCCGGGGTTAAATTATAATTTTTGAAACGTTCGAGTCAATAGGTGTAATTTTCCCCATGGGCTTTTCTCATCTCTTCCCACGTATTTTAATAAAATTAGGGACATAGATGTCATTTGTATAATTATCTAGGGGCAAAAAACATAATTTCTCATTTTTCTGTCCGATCGGGAAAAATAACCTTTTTGCTGGTTTTTACATAAAATAGTGTCTACCCATTTTTGTAAATTTATAATATATTTCTAGATATTTAGCTTTCTTAGGATGTTACACAGCCCTACTAAAGTAAACAATTGCATCTCTAGGAGAAGAAGTTAATCAGCCTATGAGTTATGATAAGAGTAGGCTAGCATAATTATTTAGAGAGAATGTCAGTTCCTCCCAACTAAACCAATGGCTCCAAATTCAAATGATTGATAGCATAATTATTTAGAGAGAATGTCAGTTCCTCCTAACTAAACCAATGACTCCAAATTCAAATGATTGATAGAGTGGTTTTAAGGAATACATGTAATATCCTATATTTTACTATATATTAAATAATGTAAAATGATAAAATAAAGGATAATTGAAAATGTGCCTAAAATCTCCACAAATAGAAACACAGAAAGGGGCAGAAAAAAGCAAAAACGACAATTTTTCATATTAGAATTGAGAAGGAGAAATTACAATTTCATCAAGAAAGAAAAATTCTTTGTGAAATTATCCATAAAAGTATGGATTAATGTGATTTTTGGCCCTAGGAATAAAATTGTTTGCAATCTAGTTCATAGGAGGAGAGAAATAAATGGGTAGTCGAGTGAAAATAAGTTTTGGGAAAAATTACAACTAATGACTTGAAAGTTTTAAAAATTATAAATTTACTCGGGTCAAGGGTATTTTTGTAAATATGTAAAATTATAGTCAAAATGAAGATCTTGATGAGTCTAGCCCAATAAAATATTGCATGAAAGTTTGTTAGATCAAAATGATATTATTTTGGGCATTAAGGCTACTAGGACAATTCATATTGATTAAAAATTATTTTAGACTGTAAAAAAAGCCATGCAGCATCTATGATAGTCAATGGACCCTACCCAAATATATATTTGGTCAAGATAATGATGTTATTCAAAAAGTAATTTTTTTGATAATCCTGTACTAATATATTGACAATTTTTGCAAAAAATATTTAATTAGTAAAGGTAAATTTAATTGGTAAAAGGTATTTTGGTTAAAAAAAACTTGTGAAGCAATTTTTGGACAAAAAAGAAGGTGAAACACGTCTGAACAGACCTTGGGATATATTGCGAATTATGTCTAAAAGCTTTAACAAAAAGTAGCCAACGATTAGTTAAAAAATATACTATGATTAAATTTTATTACATATCTTCCCTAAATTGCTTTAGATTTGGTCATCTCTTCCAGCCCCAACACATGTCTAAAATATCACTTTGAGCGAGAGAAAAACACGAAGAAGCAAGGAGAGAATAGGAGAAGACAAAGTGAAAAGTTGGTTCTCAAATTTCAAAGCTAATATTCTTTGGTCATTTTCTTGTGTTTCCAAGTATTTGGGAGAGTTATTATGGAGTATTTCTTTCTATTTCTCCACTGAAATTTTTGACCTATAGATAGAGAAAAAGAGAGGGAAAATTGAGCCTTAAGAAACCAAACTATGAAAAGCCATAGAAATTTTTTTATGATGCAAGAATATGTCATTAGATTGCAAGTTGGTTGAGTAATTATTTTTCTATAATTTTTGTGAATTTTGGCTGAATTAGGGTTTCATATAGAAAGTAAATTTCATGATTTGGACCAAAAAAATGGATTCATTAGGTCCAAAATAGGTAGGAATAGGTGTGTTGTACAAAAAATGCCTAAAGAATCACAAAGTGAGATTTTTGGTTCAAGTATTCTACTTTGTGAAGGAGACTATGTAATCAGTGGATGATGACCATGTTTTATGATGTTGTAGGGTTCCAAGAAGTGTTTAAAGACTAAAAGAAGTGTCCACCAAGTTTAGAGAACCTTAAAAAACAAAAAGACAGTTAACTTGCCAATACATGCCAATCTATTGTCCTTGTTGTTGCTTTGCTTATATGATATGTTTAATGATTGAAGTGATATCTTGTGATCAATTGTTGTTGTTGGCTGTTTTTTTATCGGAGGGTAATGTGACCCTGGAAATGTCCAAATTACAAGGGGAGATGCTGCCCAAATTATTATAAAATATTTGTGCACAAATGATTTTGATTGAATATTTGATGTTTCCTTGATGATCTACACTACTACAAAATTGGAAATTGTTGGCGCATTTATATAGGCAGTTATTTGCAAAAATGCAAAGAAATGTCAGAAGGGAGATTTTTGTAGGCAGTTGTTTAAATAACCGTCTACAAATATGTTAATAATTTAAAACTAAAAAAAATAAAAATAAATGGAGTAAATAACGAAGGCAGTTATTTAAAAAAACCACCTACGTTTCTTTTTTTAAAAAATATTAAAATACGTAGCCGGTTGTTTTAAATAACCGCCTACATTTATTTTAAATATAATTTGTTTAATTTTAATTTTAAATAAAACGTTGGCGGTTAGTTTAAATAACCGCCTTAGTTTTATTTAATATTAAAAAAAATACAAATATAAACCTAGGCGGTTATTTTAAATAACGGCCTACGTTTCTCTTAACCTAATCTATTTCTCGAGTGCGGCCGCGTACTTCAGAAACAATCTTTTGGTCGTGTACTTCAGAAACAAATATTCTCACTTGCCGTCACTCCACAAGTCTCTAGCTCCTATCTAATCTCAACCTCCACGCCGGCCAGTTGTTCTTCCCACTGGTCTCCACCTTCAGCATCTCTCTAGCTCACACTTCATCGGTCCAGTCTCTCTTCACCTCTGTGACATCTCTGCTGGAAAGCAGTAAGCTTTGTTCCTCCCCAATCTAGTGTCGTCTCACTTCTGAAGCAAACATTCCTTCTTCAATCAAATTCAAAGACACCTAGATTCAGACTACATTTTGCTCTTGTACCCATACTAGAGGCAGGTATAGTTAATTACTTTGTTGTCTTATTGTTATTTAGATCTGATAAGTTCAGTGATAATGAATTAACTGTAGTCACAATTTACTGAGTTATCTCGGTGAGAAGATATGAGAAGCTTTGGTAGAAGGACAATAAGCCTTTGGTACTCAACGGGAGGGAACCATGAATGTGTATAGGTATGTTCTTCTTTATTTTCATACTTTATATATATATATATTTTAGTATATTATGCATAGTAGCTTGATGATGTAGGACTTGAAATAAGGGTTGTCTTGAAGATTGTATACAAGTTTTAAAATTTGATGAAAGTATAAGGTAATAATTGTTAACCCTATAAAAAGAAGTAAATGGAAACTAAGAAACACTTAAGAAAGTTGCAAAGCGGAATCTCCTGGTAAATATTATATCTTTAGAGTTAGGTTTTTACATAATCTAATAAAATTATATTAATCTCGCTTAATGAGATAAGACTATTGTTGTTGTTAATATATATGGGGGGAAAAGTGATACAAAATAATAACTATATGCAAAATTCACATTTTATCTTTGTGGACATTTTTTTATATATTTTTTAAATATATTATATACATTCATTTGTGTAAATTTAAATTGTTTGAATTAGTGAGAATTATAGCAGTACAACTTAATAATATTCAACACTTCATTGTCCAATGACAAGAGGCCACGTCCTTTCTTTCTGTTTGTACTTTTTTGAATGGCATGGATTATGTCTATTACTATATGTATTAGCATAATAAATCATGGTCAAATGGTCTGTCTAGGGTTCATGGTCTGTATGATTGATTAGATTTTGCACAATAGGTTTGTTCCTCTATTAGGTTACAAGAATCATCCCCACACTTTTTTGTGTGGATTTTGAATTGTTGACTTAGCTAGCTTTTTTAAGTGACTTAATTGCAAGCAAAAGCACTAGACTTGTAGACTTGTCAACAAAAGCACCTTATATATAATTCCATGATGACTTTTCATGGAAATTTAAATCCTGCCTTTTAGAAAATCACTATTAATAAGAAATTAGATTTTTGGTCTCTAATCTTTGTGCTTTTTTGCTGTCAATTGTTACTTCCATGGTGCATTGTCTCTTACAGAAATTTTCACTAGCACAAATACATCCCCTATATAATTCTATTTATTCCTATTATTTTCTCCTGTCTTTTATGATAAGGTACTAAAATATGTCCCTCTTTCCCCTAATTTCAGGATGAGAAAAATTTGATTTGGCATTCAGGACAGCAGGAAAAACACTTGCGGTTGAGTGCAGTCACAAAAAATATTCAACGATAGGGAAATGCATGAAACAAAAATTAATGCCTTTTCACTCATTTCACTGTCCACATGAGTCTAAAAAAAAGAACTAACTTGTTTTAGTCTAATAAATTGCTCCCTATTTTCAGATAAAGTCCCAAAAGCTAAGTCAAATTGGGAAGGAGTGCCATTCATTTTCTCTAATTTATGCAAATGGTGAACGCTCACTTGATCTGGTAATATGTGTTTTTGCTTTATTCATATGCATTTCATGCTTTTTAAAAATTCTAATTCTAGTTTCAATTCTTGTCAAATTTATCGCTTTTTGACTAGATATGCAAGGACAAAGCATAGGCCACTTCTTGGTTTTTGGCCTTGAAAGCTGTAATTTCATAAATATGTTGCATTACTTTCTCCCTAGAGTTCTTATTTCTTTCCTTTCATGTCCTTTGAAAAAGCTTATACTTGAAAGTAAAGTCTTAGATATTTTCCTGTGATTACCTCTAACTTTGTTCTTTTTATGTTTTATTCTAGCTATTAATGAAAAAAACTGATTGATCTTTCCTTCATGACATTATCATTATTGTTCAAATGATTGAATTAGGGTTCAGACCACACGTTAAATTATTGCTATACGTTAATTACATACTATGATAATCAAGGTTTCTCAAGTGATTTTGATAAAAAAATATTATTTTATTTTTCTAAAACCCAATTAGTAAGAGAGAATTGAGAGACTACCAAACTAAATCTCATGCAGATGAATAAGATAGGATTTTTTACACATTACATAGAGTGTGGATTCTTTTATTGATAGGAGGCTATAATGTTGGTTCTGAATCTCTTTTTTGAATAATTTGAAGATTATGAGTTACTGTGGTTTCTTGTGCACTTTTTTTCATTAATATTCTCATATTGTTTACTTAATCATTGTGCATGTTGATTTTACTAGGTTGTTCGCTAGAATTGTTGATTCTTTAGTGTCTCTCCTATCTAGAAAGTGGTGCTGATTGAGATACAGAGATCAATGAGTAGGTAAGCTATCATCTTGGGCTTTTTTTCATCATGGGGAGAATTATGCAGCTTCTCATTTCAAGACTTTTGTAGTTTTTTTTCTTTAAACATGCCTTAAACATGTCAATCCATAAATCCAAAAGAAATTACTTAGTTGTGTTTGGTCATATTGTAAAATTATTGGTGTGATGCCTACAACTAATTTCTTTGAGTGTTTATTAGGCCAAGCCTATATCTTTGAAAGAAATCTGGTGTTTATTGTGCCAAGGAGAATAAATCTGTCATATCTTCAAATTATTCACAGGTATTGATTTTAACTTTTGATCTTTATATCAATTATGTTCACTCAAGAGTTATTATATAGATCAGTACCATGTTATAGTGGGGTCTGCTTGAATTTATTGTGCACAATAGGTTTTGTACATGTGACCATGATGAACTCTATTTGAATTTATAACTAGTGGTGTACATGTTAGATATACTGTAAAAAAATTGAATTACTCCTACCTAACCATAGTTACATGAAACTAGCCTATAGCTTAGTTTATTTATCAAACATGTTAGCTCTTTGCTTGTAATGTGTTTATGACTTAGTAATGCTGTAAAATTTTGTGAATTATGGATGCAAGTTAATAATAGAGGAAGCATAACCACAAAAAAGATTTCAATATTCAATGAATAGCTCTTTGGTTGTAATGTGTTTGTTTGGTGGATCAAAGTAATCTTCTCCTAGCCTTTTTGTTTCTATAGTTTATTTGGAACTTCATTTATAACATATATCTTGTCGTATTGGTTATGGAAATCTGTAATTCTAGATGAATTTATATTCTGTCTATGCATTGACTTCCTTTATCTGTAGCATTTTTTTTTATTTCTATATTATTCTGGTTATGATTATATAGCTTAGGCTGTTTGGGATTGGTTGAAAAATGGTCATACTTATAACTGAGAAGTCTAACTTTCTTATGAGATGTTATTGTAGAATTATTACACCCTCAACTTGTGAAGGAGGCTCTGCCATAATTGATACACATCTTATGTTAGCAAGGCTGACTTCCCAAGAGGGGGGTGAATTAGGAAGATTGCAATTTTTCTGCACAAAGTGAAATGGGTGAAGATAGCACAGTGTAATGGAAGCAATGTATAAAACAGAGCAAGCTGGAAAGTAAAGATAAGGAGAGGAAGACTCAGTAATTTATCCTGGTTCAATTTATCCACTTGACCTACGTCCAGTCCCCAAGACAACTCTTGAGATTTTTCACTATACAGCAAGAATTCAATGGGCTTCTTGCTAATGCCACAGTACAACAAGTATGCTCTATTTCTGGAGCTTTCTCAATCTCTCTAAGCACTTCTACAATGTGCTTCCCAATCCCCTTGTGATTTTCCCTCACAAGTAAATCTATCTTCCAGGTGAAGAGTAGATTGTTTACAAAGATATAACTCTCTTGAATAGAGTAGATATGAAGGTTAAAGTACAGATATTGAAGTTGAGAGGTTAAAAGCTTTTGAGAAGAAGATTTGGCAGAAATTCGGTATATACAAGTTTTATTTTCTACCCACAACTTCAAATGGTGTTATATTTATAGATTTAGGTCTCAAATGTCCATTAGGGACAAAATCTATCCGTTGGGGAAGCTATCCAATGGTTACTCTAAAAAACTATCCGTTTACCAACCGTATTTAATGTTTCTGACATACTAAAATTCGAATTTTGGTTGGTCAACAGACGAATTTCAAAGGAACCGAAGGTTAAATCTTCCAACGTTGAAATGCCGAAGTTCATCTGTTCATGAAGTGAAATTTGAATTTTGAAACTCAGAAAATGTTTTCATGTTGTGACATATGAATTTTCAAGAAGAAAGTTTTTCGGTTAAGTGTGAACAGTGTTTTCAATTTTCTATAGTGCCTTCAAAATTCGAATTTTGGAAGCCCAAAATTCATTTGTCTATAGAACGTTCAAGGAGGCACAGTAGTTCACTTTCTTCGAAATTCAAATTTTGAAGGAGTGAAATTCGTTTGTCAGAGAGATTCTTCTCAAACTAACTTCAACATTCGAAGTTACAAAACTCTGTCATTCGTATGTCAACCTTTCATTCCAACAGACTCACAACCTTAGCTTCTGAAATTCGAATTTTAATATTCAAAGTTCGTCTGACAAAAAGCAGTTTTGAAACTTAAATTATTCTTGATCTCAGATGAACTTTAACATTATTTCAGATGAATTTCTTTCATTTTCATAAGTTGTGTTTTGTCTGAAATTCGAATTTTGAAGACTCAAAGTTCGTCTGTTTCAAAGAAGCTTCTTTCAGACTTATATGAAAATTCAAATGTTGGAAAGCCAAAGTTCGTCTGTCAGATAGTATTTTTGAAACTCAATTTCATCTTGATTTCAGATGAACTTTAACATTATTTTAGACGAATTTCTTTGGTTTTCTCAAACTGCATTTTATTTGAAATTCAAATTTTGAGGATCTAAAGTTCATCTGTCACTAAAAGGCTTCTTTCAGACTTGGATGAAAATTTGAATTTTGGGGAAGAAAATTCATCTGACAGAAGGACATCTCTTCAGACTTGTTCAGTTTTAGCTCGAAATTCGAATTTCCAAAGGCAAAGTTCGAATTTCCAACATGCCAGTTCAATATAAACTTTTCAGACTTCATCTGTTGTTGGGTATCAAATATTTCATAATCTAACATAAAATCAGGTTTTAAAACGTTTTTCCACCAAATCAAAATCTTTTACTCTCTCATAACTAAAGCTAAAGATCCTACAGTAGATCTAGCAGCAATTACTTAGAAATCCTGCACTTGAAACACTTTGAGCTCCTTTGATATCTTCAATCCAAGCTCTTGTATGCTGGTTTTGAATCATCAAAACTCTTGATTCAACATCTCAGAAGTATGGATCGGTCATGGATGTCTATGAATCGTTTGACTCAAGAGTATAGGGATGGAGTGAAGGAGTTCATTAGTTTCACAGTTGAGCATGCAGATGATCCTAATAACATTTTATGCCCTTGCTTAAAGTGTTGTTATGGGAAGCTAGTTAGTTTAGAGGACTTGGAAGGTCATTTAGTGTGTCATGGAATTGATCGAGGTTACAAACGTTGGACAAAGCATGGTGAAACAAATGGTAGGTATAGCAGCTTGGGTTATAGTGGATTGAATGATTTTAACACAACCACATTTGAGGCTAATCATCTTGAAGAGATGGCGAATGTGATTGAGAATAAGCTTCAAGATTGTCCTGAGATGTTTGACAGGTTGAAAAGTGATGCAGAAAGGCCATTATACTATGGTTGTACTAAATTCACAATATTGTCAGCTGTGTTAAAGTTGTACAATTTGAAAGTGGGTAATGGATGGAGTGATAAGAGCTTCATAGATTTGCTTGCACTTTTGAAAGATATGCTCCCAGAGGGTAATGACCTTCCTACCCGCACATATGAGGCTAAATGAATGCTATGCTCTATTGGGATGAGCTATGAGAGGATACACGTTTGTCCTAATGATTGTGTGTTATTTTTGAAAGAACAAGCATTATTAGACAGATGTCCTAAATGCAATGCCCCACGATATAAGAAGAAAGAATCGAGTCCAACGAAGGTCATATGGTATTTTCCTATCATACCTAGATTTAGACGCTAATACAAAAGTCCTGAAACTGCGAAGCACTTGACATGGCATGCGGATGAAAGAATTGAAGATGCAAAGTATCGACATCCTGCAGATTCCCTGCAATGGAAAAAAATTGATAGTCAATATGAAGAGTTCGGGGTAGAAGATAGAAACCTATGACTTGCATTTTCTACCGATAGAATGAACCCGCATGGTATGCAGAGTAGTACTCACAGTAAGTGGCCTGTGATTTTGGTTATTTATAATCTACTACCTTGGCTCTGTATGAAGCGGAAGTTTATGATGTTGTCTATGTTAATCTCTAGACCCAAACAACCTGGAAATGATATAGATGTATATTTAGCTCCATTAATTGATGATTTGAAGCTACTGTGGGAGAGGGATATGGAGGTGTATAACGGATATAGGGAAGAAACATTCAAATTGAGAGCTATGTTGTTTGGTACAATCAATGATTTTCCTGCATATGGTAATTTGTCAGGCTATAGTATCAAAGGAGAGTTTGGATGCCCTATATGTGAAGAAGGCACACATTCGATATGGTTGGAGCATGGTTCAAAATTTGTCTTCCTTGGATATCGTAGATTTTTGCCTGAGGGACATCATTACAGGTGGTGGAGACAAGCGTTTAATGGGAATACAGAAAAAGGAAAAGGACCTTTGCCATTAAGTGGTGAGCAATTGTTTGACAAGGTAAAGGATTTGAATGACAACTTCAGGAAGCCTTTGGCGCGATAACTTGGGAATAGTGGGTGGAAGAAAAGGTCAATTTTCTTTGAATTGGAATATTGGAAGTCCTTGTATGTGAGACACTTCCTTGATGTCATGCATATAGAAAAAAATGTATGTGAAAGCATTATCGGTACATTACTTAATGTGCCGGGAAAGACTAAAGATGGCGTGAAGGCAAGGCTGGACTTAGTTGCTATGGGAATAAGAGGAGAGTTGGCACCAGTGAAGGAGAAATGCCGTACTTATCTACCTCCAGCGGCATATATACTATCTAGAAAAGAGAAAATCACTTTTTGTAAGTCTCTTGATGGGGTTAAAGTTCCAGAGGGGTACTCCTCAAACCTTTGGAACCTTGTGTCTATGAAAGACTAGAAGTTAAAGGATCTGAAGTCTCATGATTGCCACGTTTTGATGGAGAATTTTGTTCATATGGCTATTCGATCCATTTTGCCCAAAAAAGTTTGAGGGACAATCACTAAACTATGTTTCTTCTTCAAGTATATTTGTAACAAAGTGATTGACCCTGTGAAGTTACCGGCATTGCAAAGAGACATTGTTGTCACTTTGTGCGAGCTTGTGATGTACTTCCTGCCTTTGTTCTTTGATATGATGGTTCATCTAACGGTTCGCCTAGTTAGGGAGACACAATTATGTGGTCCAGCTTATATGAGGTGGATGTACCCAATTGAGCGTTACATGAAGATATTAAAAGGTTATCTGAAAAACTGAAGTAGACCAGAAGGTTGTATTGTTGAACGGTATATAGCTGAAGAAGCTGTTGAATTTTGCACCGAATACTTATCCAATGTTGATAATATTGGCCTTCCTAACTATTGTCACATGGGAAGAACATCTGGGGAAGGGATTATGGGAAAGGAAATTGTTAACATGTCTAGGACCCAATGGGAGCAAGCTCACTTGTATGTTTTTCACAACTCTGATGAGGTTCTTCCATATGTGGAAATGCACAAGGAGAAACTTAGAAGCTTAAACCCCAATAAGAATGAGAGTTGGATATCAAAAGAACACAATCGATTTTTTATAGATTGGCTGAGAGATTATATTAATTCAGAGTAGGAAAGGAATCCTGGTTCAGTTTCAGACAAGTTAAGATGGTTAGCTAATGATCCATCTATGCATGCCTTCTCTTACACCGGTTACCTCATAAATGGCTACACATTCTATACCAAAGAGCAGGATGATCAAAGCATAATGCAAAACCGTGGGGTAACCCTTATAGCTCAATTAATGCATATTTCTAGTGCCAAAGATAGAAACCCTATTTTTGTAAATATGTCATACTTTGGGGTAGTTGAGCACATATGGGGGTTGGATTACATCTTGTTTTGAGCACCGATTTTCGGTTGTAAGTGGGTTGACAACAAGAATGGCCTTCGAGTTGATGAGTCAGGGTTCGTTTTGGTTGATCTTTATAAGATATGGTACAAAGATGAGCCTTTTATTTTAGCATCTCAAGCTCAACAGATGTTTTATGTCCCTGATCCTGCTAATAAGAGGTGGTCGATTGTCATGTTAACCAACAAAATAATCGATAATCATAATCAAGGTGGAGACCAATAGGATGAAGATATTGAGGATGATCTATTTTATGGGGCATCATTTGATGTTAGTTCTACTGGAGATGATGCCCTCTATACGAGAGATGATCATGAAGCGGGGATTTGGATCATGAAAAGGAGGGGAGGAATCATTTATGGTAGAACAAGAAAGAGGAAAATGTTTTATTTAAACATATATGTATTGCCTTCAATTTATTTTCATTATTTAATATAATGATCTTCTTATTTTGTTATGTCATTTATTTTTCAGTATTTAATTAATCATTTTGATATTATTACAGGTAAATATGGCAAAGCGTGTCACATTACAACGAGAGATGGCGGGGCACCGATGTGGTTTGACAGTAATGAAAGAGGTTTGCCACGCAAGAGATACTAGAAACAAGATCCATGTGGAATGAAATTACAAAAAACATCCAGTCAATGAAGGTGGAAAGAAGTTAAGTAGCTATATTGGAGTGGCTGCAAAGTTAAAGGTGCCTATCAGTCATCCAGAATGGGATGATTGGAGGAAAGTTCCATTTGCTATGAAGGATTTAGTTTTCCAAGACATAGTGCTAATTATAATTAATTTCAGTACTTAGCTACATTTTTTTATGCATGCAAACTTGTTATAATTAATTTGAGTATTTTGTTTTGTAGTCCGCTTTTGACGTTGATGAAAACCATAGAGTGTATATATATCAAAAGGAAGGGATTTCGATGCATAATTTTTGATATATCTTGACGAGGCACTTTCTGAAAGATGAAGCTGGCAACATCATTGAGCATCCACCTGAGGAATTTAGAATTTACATAAAACAGGAACACTAGGATGGCTTTATCAATCTGTGGCGTCACGAGAAGTTTAAGGTGAACAATTTTTCCTGTTTATATTTAAATATTCTAATCCTCTTTGTTTATAATTATTTGATTTTATTATTGAAATTTTTTCAGAAATTAAGTGAAACAAATAGTCAAAGGGCAAAGAGTCAACAGTACCCTTACCGAGCCGGCCGTCTGGGATACTTTGGAGTAGAGAGGAAGTTGGTAAGTGCATGTACATCTTATGTTTGTCAATACTTAAATTTATTCGAATGCACAATTATTATTTCCATGAATGCATAGGTATTGAAGGAGGGATCCATGCGGACAAACGTACCCCGTCATGAGCTGTGGTCAGAATCCAGGAAAAACAAAGAAGGGATTATTGAGAACGAGAATGTTCAGAAAGTTGTTGAAAAAATAGTAAGTGCTACCTTACAACAATGCTTTGAACTCTCATTTTTAGAAGGACAAAAAATTATTTCTTGTTTTATTTTCACAGATCCAGATTTCAAATCAGACCTCTGAAGGTGAGCAAGGCTCAGGGTTGGATGTACTTAGCCAAGCACTGGAGCTCCCTGAACACCCTGGACGTGTTAGAGGTGTTGGATTTGGTGTCACCAACACGGCCTATTTCTAGACCAAACGCCGCCACTCTAACGCTACAGCTAGGGTTCTTGTATTGGAGGCAATCGTCCAACAACAACATGAAACACAATCTGACATGAATAGACAATTAGCCCAGCTTGAGTTGTAGGTCAAACAAGCTGCGTTGCAGGGGAGCCAAGGGGTTTCAGTCAGTCCTAGTGTGAAAGATAGTTGTACTCCTCCATCTGAGCATCTCCCTTTGGTACTTGCTTCTCTTATTAACTAAATTTATAGTTAGTTGTTGATATATAACAATATTTTCTAATGTTATGATTAGTATAGAGTATAGGACATTGTCTATTATGGCTGGATAACCCTCGGCATGTGGTTACAAAAGGGCATGTGCATAACATCCCAGGGGACATGCTTCACAATGCACCCTTGCTTGTAGAACATGTCAGAGTATCGATTGCACTTCCCGAAGAAGAGACAACGAGGTTGCCTGTGCCTATCGAGGGAGCAGAAATGGTAGAACAGGCCATGGGTGGATTTGTAGCATGGCCTGTGAATCTCATTACTATTGCTCCACCGAAAAAGGTATATGTTAGTTGACAAGCCAATTAATTACAATTTGTTTGTATGTTAATCAATTGACTACTTGTGTTGCACAATCCATAGGAAAGAGTCAAGGGAAGAAAGTTGTATCGAGACAATCGGGGGAGTCAATCATTGCACCAGCGAAGGGACAACCTCAATCATCAAACTCAAAATTGTGAATTGTTTAATGGTATATTAACCATGGGGTTGTGGCAATTGATACACATTCCTTATGATGTAGGGGTTTATGGTAAGGAAGTATCTGAAGTGATAATTGAAGATATGATCTCCTACATCATTGATGATGGATGGCCTGGGGTACATAATATTAACATATACATTAGGTATTGAAATTAACAAAAATGAATTGATCTTTCATTTGACTATGTGATACTATTCTATTACTTTTTCCATTTTAGATTTTTGTATGAAAAAATTCTAGTCCCTTCTCAGCTGATTGACAGATTTTCCTTCATCCACCCACAAGATATTTCAGCTTATACGTCGGGTTTGATGCCACAGAGAGAGATCACAGAACAGTTACAGGATGTGGCGGATTCATTAATTGCAAAAGGAGGGTGAAAGGGTGCTATTTTTGGCACCATTTATGCAGGGGTAAGTCACTTATCACTAAACTTTTAAATAATGTCTTATTTCATGTTGGACTACTTTATTTCAAGTTTCTTTGCTAAAACTAGTACATTTTTCTCCTAGGAATCATTAGATGTTGATTTGTATTGAACCAATCAAACCAAAAATATATTTGTTGGATCCCAAAGGAAATCCACCAGACTACCACCCATAGATGCTAGAGAAGATAAATTAGTAAGAATATGTAATTATATTATGTGTTTTTGTATTTTTCTATTTATTAACCTCAACTTTTTCTATATTAATTTTCTTTTGTAATGCTTAACAGAGGTGTGAGTATGTTTCGAGCAGCACGTGAGCTAAACAACAATAGTAAGCCCAACAACCAAAAGACTCCACCAGATTCGGCCTTATTGTATAAATGGACACATATTCAGGTATTTATAATTTAATACTTAATCAACTATTGAGATTAACATTTGTTGTAAATAATCTAATATTCATATAATTTTATTCAGTGCCCAAAACAATCTAATGATAATGATTGTGGATACTATGTGCTGAAATACATGAAAGATATCATTTTACATCGACAAATCTCGATCCCCTCCAAGGTATGTACATAATTCATTTTTATGATATTTATATAAATTTTAATAATATAAACTGCTTCTGTAAAATGTAATATTTTTATTTTTAGTATTTTCCGGATACATACTCTGAGGGATACTCTGAAGCTTAGATAAAAGAACTCATAGAGGAGTGGAACCAATATGTGGTTGGGTTTAGGAGGTGGGTATAAGTGAACACATTCTGGTGTTATTTGTAGTTGTTTGGTTGTACTTTGTATTTGTTTGGTTTTGGTTCTATCATATAGTTACATTCAATTGGTGGTTCTAATATGTTTTGGATAGCTTATGAATTTAAAATTGATCATGTTGTAGGCAGTACAAGGGAAGAAGTATAGACTGTTGACTTCTAAATGCTAGAAGATGCCTACTTTTTTTGTTCTCTTGGTCATCATATATGCCAGATAATTTGATATGTAGCTTTTGGTCATGTGTATATATATTAGTTGTTAGTGTAGAAGCTATAGATTGGCCTGATATATATGATACTTTTGGAAATCTAGTTACTGGATAATGTTAATTAGGTCTGTTATATCAATTTTTTACTCTTGTCAATTGGATATAAATATTGTCTATAACTTTTTATTGAGACATTTTGAATATAATATAACTTTTGCTTTGGATAAATATCTTTTAGTTATGGGTATTTGGTTCTGCTGCATATTGACACTGAAGCAAGTTCAAGGGATTGCAAAAATAATAAAATGAAGGAAAAAAAAATAAGAACTTTCGTTGGCGGTTATTAATGCAACTGCCAACGTCAATATTTTGGTTGGCAGTTATAAATTAGAACCGCCAACTCATATTAAAATTCAAATATTCAAATTTAAATAAAAAAATTTATAAAATTTAGTTGGCGGTTAATTCAAAACCGCCAACTAAAATTAAAATTAATTGATTAAAAATTAATATTTCTAACTTTAGTTGGCGGTTATATATATAACCGTCAACTAAAATTAAAATTAAAATTAATTAAAAAAATAATATTTCTAACTTTAGTTGGCGTTATATATATAACCGCCAACTAAAGTCAAAATTTCTTTGCGGTCATTACATATAACCGCAAAGGAAAATGAATTTTGTTGGCGGTTTATAACCACAAATGAATGTAACTTTTTTTTGCAGTTTATAACCGCCAATGAAAGGTACAGTTTTTTTCGGCGCTAACATACTTGACTATTTTTAACCGCTAATAAAAGTCAAAATAACCACTAACAAAGGTGTATTTTGGCATAGTGATATGTGATAATATGTGATCATGATGATGGTTGCTACTAAGATTCTTTGAATCTCTCTACTTTCCAATTGTCTAACCATTTCAGGTCCATGTCATGTCAAGGCTACCCAAGAGATTGAAGGCAAGAAAAAGTAAGCCATTGATTAAAATGAACTTGCTTGCTTTGGTCATGAGTTTGAAGTACTTATGTAAATTAATGTACATGGTTTTAGGACTGTATTTATATGTAATTATGTCCATCTAGATCTTATGTAATGTTTGTACATGTTTAAGACCTAGTTATAACCATATATGTGTTCTACAAAGTTAGAGAATGTAAATGACCTTGCTGACCACTGTTAAGAAATGTGAGTACTGTACAGATCTTACTATGTTTAATATATAAATTTTTATGTTAAAAACTAGACAGAAAGAGCTTTATATTAATACAAAGATCACTCAATTTAGAGTTGTGTACGAATTACTATGATTTTTCAAAGTTAGTGTTAGAATCAAGTTTTTAGGAAAATGACCATTGCTATAGTACTTTTTGGAAAAACTTATTGTCTGAATCTGCCAAATAAATATCTAGTGGCTTTTTTTCCCATGTAGAGAATCTATTTAGCTATTTTTAGAGATTTAAGTCACTTTAAGATGATTTCTCTAGAATTAGTTATTATTTTTGAAATTTCACCAGGTAAAATGAAGTAAGCCACATGAATAATAGCCAAGAATTTTTAAAATTCTGTTTTTGATTCTTTATGAATTATTTACTCATGCGTAAATAGCATATTTAAGGTATAATACATGGGAAATAAGTCAAACTATGAGGTTTTACAATACGAGGATAGATTTATATAACATCCTAAGAAAGTTAAAATATCTAGAAATATATTGAGAATTTGCAAAAAATAGGCAGACACCGTTTTATGTGAAAAAGGGGCAAAGAGGTCATTTTTCCCGATCGGACGAAAAAATGAGAAATTACATTCTTGCCCCTAGAGAATTATACAAATGACATCTATGTCCCATATTTTATTAAAATCACATGGGATGAGATGAGAAAAGCCCTTGGAAAAAATTACACCTATTGACCCCAATGGTTCAAAAATTACAATTTAAATCCCGGGTCAGGGGTAATTTTGTAAATATGAAATTTTTTCATCAAAACGAAGCCCTTAAGAAGAGAAATCCAATGGTACATGGCACTGAGGGTTAATGTTAAAGAAGAAAGAAATAATCAGTGCCAAGTGCCCAAAAATAACAGTAAACCGATAAAGTAAACTATGCTGGGCCCTACTGATGATTAAAAGATAACCAGAACAGAATATGAGCTATACACAAATATCATTTGGGACAGGATAATTAGGGAAATATGAAAATAAAATTAGAATTGTCATGTAGCCAAAAAATGCTAATTTATCATAAAAAGCAGTTTTATCAGTACGGTTAAAAATTACCCGGTTCAAGATATATCTGGACCAGAAAAAATTTGAGCAATCTTGGACACTTAAAGCACTTACTCTCTATGTGAAAATGGGGTAGTTTGGGCAGCTTGACTTTTTGGTAAAACTTCTCCAAGAAGTTGTAACTTTTTGACCAAAAAGTAGCTTAGGTTAATTAAGTGATTAACCATGGTTAAGTACATTATTAAGCCACCTAATTAAACCACTTAACCACTCATTATCCACTTCATTTCACGAGTCTGCAGCAGCAAATAGAGGGCTGAAAAATGTAAGGGAGAAGAGAGAAAAGAGAGGAAGAGGAAGAAGGAACTCAAGGCAAAATTGAAAGTTTCACTTGTGGTAAGTTGCTCTTCCATCTTCAAGCTTGCTATTTATGGTCTTTAGGGCTTGAACCATGGATTAGATTTCCCTCTCCACTCCCTTAGGTTTTCAGCCATGGCATGTTTAAGCAAGGAAATGAGTTTACAAACCATCAAACTTAGGGGAAATGCTAGACTACACATTTAAAGCATGAATATGGAAGTAGTTTGATAAACTAGGAAGCATAGCAATTTTTCTTGAATTTCCCTGATTTTTTTCAAGTATTGTTCATGTTTAGAGTTGGAATTTCATGGATTTGACCCCAAAAATGGGTTCCCCATGGTCCAAAACCTTAGGAACAAGTGTTGGATGCAAGAAAGACTAAATGGATAGCAAAGTGAAAAAAAGTTGGGGTTTGGATTCGGAATGAACAGTAACCATAGCTAGAGATGGAATTTGGTAATTATAAGGCCATATTTGGATTTTTCATGAAAAATTACATGGAATAGAAGTATAATTCATCATTTTTGAGTTAGGAATGAATTTTCGGTGAATTTATGAAGAATTAGAGTTTCATGAACATTTTTTGAAGAAGGACATGGAACCATTAGCTTGAGTAGTTATTTGATGATGCATTAGGACTTGAAGAAGCTCTAGGAAGTTTGTGGGAGCCTTGGTATCAAGTGGAGGAGTAAGAGAAAGCATGAAGATGGCAATTTACTTATTCTTGCCTTACATTGTCATGTGATTTTCAATGAATTTGATGACTTGCTTATTATTTGATATGATCATTTGTGATGGTTTGAGAATGTTGGCTGAGTTATTTGATTGGTTTTGAGACCCTGGGATTTCAAAAATACAAAATGAAACTCTGCTGAAAATTTTGTAAAATATTATTGCATAAATGTTTAAAAGTATTCACTTGATGTTTTATAATGATTATATGCTTAATGTGATAATATAATTGCATGAATGGTGATTGCTACTGAGATTCTTTGAATCTCACCCCCCCTTCAATGACTAACCATGCTAGGAAGAACCAATGCAAAAGAGCTAAGGAAGGAGCAAAAGGTATGAAGAAGAAAATGATGAGTTGTTGATGTACAAGTTATCATGTTATAATGTGAATGGTTATTGGTGTCTTGCATTTATATGAAGTTGTAAAATAGTGAATATTATATTAATGTTGTAGAAAATATATTATGATTTCCAGTTCTGGATGTTGGAATATGGAGTTATATTCTACCAAGTTACATGCCAAAATGTGTTTATTTGCATGGGTTTTGGCAAGTAATTTGCAATATAGATTGGCATTTTCGAGATGGGTCTACTTACCTCATCCTTGTTCTATACTTAATGTGAGATTAGGTTTCTGGAATTTTTAAACCAGATAGAGGACATGTCAAGCTTTAAAATGACACCTAATTGACACCATTTGGAGTTGTATACAATTAATGGTGATTTGTCAAAATTGAGGTTCAGAATAGGGCAGGAATGGGAAAACTGAAAACTGAAAGTTAGGTATTGGAAAATTCAAAAGATAATATAAAATCATACATAGCTCCAAAAATTCAGTGGTTTAAATGTATAGAAAGGTATATGTCTTAACCTTCATATTCCACTTTTTTGGAGGTAAATGGAGCTATATCATAGAAGATATGGAGTTTTTTCCAAAACTGTTCCAGTAAAATTTGAATTCTGACCCTTCGTGATTTAAGTTAAAGTTATGCCTTGTATAAGTAAAATAAATGTATTAGAAAAATATTTCTATAAGTATACATGTAGATATTTCTAATGACATAGAGTATGCATAATTTGGAATAGAATAGAATGAAATATAATTTTTCAAAGTTGAGGTCAAAAAACTGGAAGATAGAAAAATGATCAAAAGAACAGTAAATGTACACGAAATTACTGTACAAATTGGTCCAATGAAGTTACTATTTTATATTTTTCCCATGTAGACCTAAATTTAATAAAATTTTAGAGACTTGAATCACCTCAAGATGAATTTTCTAGATTTAGTTATGAATTTTTAAAATTCATCGGGTAAGAGGGAAATTGCCAAATGAACAATACCCCAAATTTTGAAAAATTTTGTTTTTATTATATTATGATTTTAGTCTGTAAACCATGATGAAAAGAATGTAAAATGATCTAATACATGAAAAATGGACCCTAATATAAGGTGTTACAATCCACAAGATAAGTTCAAGATCTAGTTCTCCTAAGTACTGTTCTAGTAGCTCAAGAATGCTTTGAAGGGTATCATGACCATTAGCTCCCTAGAAGTAAATGGGTTGAGCTAGTGTTTGATGCTATACCGGACCATGAGTTCTAGAGCTATATGAAAGAATTGTCTTAAGGTCAAGTATTTTGTGCTTTAAAAGACTATGTCACTACCTACACTCTCAAGGCAGAGCGTTGTTAAGAAGCTGAGGCAACGGAAGTCTCAAGGGATGATCTGAAGAAAGACCAAATGGGGATATTAGATGACAATATTAAGTTTGAAGTTAGTATGAAAACCCCATAAGTTTAGTGTGATGATAATGTAAGCACAGATGAAAAGCATATGTAGAAGTGATGTATGGCTGTAGTTTTTGAATTAAGTATGAATGCAACAAGGCACTAAATTAGAAGTTAAGCATGTTGGAAAACTTGGTACACACGCAGCGGATAACAACACCGAGATTCCTACCATGGATCTGTCAATGTCGTTTAAATCAAGATGTAGAAGAAGAATTTTACCTTTGATGTGTGTCTTTTCAGGTTCTTCTCCTACCGTCAGACCCCAGAAACTGACGCGTCTGATTAGTTCCCTCTATTGATATCCACACGAATGGTAATTCCAGCTCTAATGGCGTGCTAACACTTCTATTTGCAAAATATACATACACTCTCTCTATGTGTCTGTATGTTCTCTCCATGTATCCATATACTTTTTCTATGTAAGTGTACGATTGCTCTTTCTCTATGGTAAGTAGATTCTCTCTCTTGATTCTCTATCTAATAATCCTAATCTATATCAATATATAGATAGAGTTTATTATTTGATTAATTTAAATCAAATATTTAAATTAAATCAAATGTTAATTAGATAGATTAGTTTAAATTTAAATCTATCTAATAGATTAAATCTAAACTAACTATTTAATTTAAATCCAAAATCAAATCTAAATCAAATTCAAATTATTAGTTTAAATTTAAATCTATCACATAGAATTAAATTTAAAACTAACTCATTTAAATTGATTTAAATATTATATATATATATGTTTTGAAATTTTAATATAGCAAATATATATAATATATCAAACATATATATATTTCAAATTTTATAATATATATCAAATATACATACATTTATTTATAAAATTCATACACCCTAAATTGAATGTTAAATTTATTGAATCTAGACACATATTAGATTCAATGAATCTAGACATTCTAGCTCGAGTTGGTCTATTCTTGTATGTGACCCTGCAGGCCCATATGATCTTGGCAGTAGGCCAATGACATTATTAGATCCACAAGTCACAAGTGACTTCTAGCAAGACATTGTGATTACCAAAATCATATGAGATCGGTGATTCGATGCAACCTATCATATGACTTTATCATATCCCTTTTGTCTCACAATATACAGGTCAAGTATAAGATATGGAAATGTCATCCTCATCTTACTCGACCATCACTTTCTCAATCTCTGAGCAGACTGATAGAATAAATGGAAATTTTTTCATTCGAGCACAGTCATGTATTTCTCAATCTCACTTATCGAGGGGCCCAGATATAACTCTCCATTAATTAGAGTGACAAATTCCATCTTGACTATTCTTCCTCTACAAGAATTACACTATGCCCAATCATAGCCTTCATAATCTCCCGATTAAATGTAACTTTTGACTATATCAAAGTACAGTGTTCCCATGTAAGAAGCCATAGTGATCTCAGGTCTGAGGGCTCAGTGACATGGTCATATATATGAGATAAGCTTATGACATGATCTATGCAGCTATCTCCTGATAGGTCGATCCAGCACCTATTCCCTAATGGGCACTTATGATTTTGATTCGTATCTTCATACATAATTAACAACCATAATTATCAATCAAAATCATAGCAGCTTTAGTTAGTCATTGTTTCCACAAAGATGATTGACGAGGGACATTTAAGATAAAATGATTTATCCAAGGATATTATTATAAAGAAAAATATGCAAACAATATAATAATGTAATAAAAAAACACCTTCTTTTTTACATAATGAAGTACAATGTTCATAATACAATGATTGGCCCAGGACACTAGGGCACAACCTCCAACAAAGTAGAAAGACCAGGGGTCAATGAATAATGATAAGAGAAGTAGTTAATGTCATTTGCTAAGGTCAATTTGTTATTGCCATTATGAAAGATAAGAATAGTTAAGACCTAATGAGGTGTTTAACTAAGATAGGCAGCATAGGAATAAACTTCTTGAATGACTCTTGTAGCAGTACATGAAGATACTCACAATCAAGATTCCCTACGAATGATCCTTGGTCATCAAGATTAGTAGCAAAGAACTTTTAAGCAATAACAAAAAAAAAAGGTAATGCTTAAAGACAATAAGAAGAAGCAAGAGCTTATTATGCTTTCCCTATACCGCAATAGCCTCAAGCAGATCCATAAGCTCCTGGGAAACATGTTGTAGGACAATTGGTTAAATTCAACAATTATCAACATATGATTGCATGATTTAGAAAGTACAAGTTTCCATCTTTTGGTGGTGAATTTGACGTGCAAATTGTCGAGAGTTAGCCTATAAGTCTTGAAAAGATTTCCAAGATAATGGGCTGCACATCAGAAATAAAGACTTCAATGGCAGCATATATGTTGAAAAGTGAGGCTAATCAAAGGAAGCGGAATCTATAATGATCTGCTAGAATAAAGATGAGCCGGTTAATGAATGTATAGCAAGGTATAACCAATTGGCTCAATACTCAGTTTACTTGCCACCATATAATGATGAGCAAGGAAAGATGAAAAAGCTTGAAAGGGGGCCTAAAACTAGCAATTAAAGGAAAGGTTTCCCCGAAGCAGGTTTGGACTTTCAACTCATTAGTTGAAGTAAATAGACCTATTGAGAATAGTCTGAATCACAAGTACGCTATACTAGCATCTCCAGCTACCATTAGTAAGAAAACTACGAAGAAAGGGAACATAAGTAATAATAAGAGTAAAAAGCTTTGGAATAATAGGGGATTTAAAAAGTAAGGCAAAAGAGCAGAGTAGCTAGACAAAGCAAGTCAGCCCTATTTGAATACGAAAAGCCTTATGGCAAAAGGCCATGTTTAGCAGGATAGAATGTGTGCTCTAAGTATAGAAAGCCGTGACATTATGCTTGTGACGGTACTATAGAGGTGGCCAACTTCAGACCACTAGCATAAGGGAGAGTCTTTGTACTATCCGAGTATGAGGTCATAAGTTACATGACCTTATTAAAGGTATGATGCAGGTGCAAGCCATTCTTTTACAATGTTCTAAGACGTTAGCTTTTGAGGTTACTATTACATGATTTAGGTGTGAATGTTTTCACTAGAAGTAAGGTTATAATCTCTATTTGCTATCTAAATAATGTTGGGAATTTCAACACACACGCAGCGGAAAACTATCAAGAAATTCCCTCCCATGAATCCATCAATGTTATTTAGATTGAGATGTAGAAAAAGAATTTACCTCCAATGCATCCATTGGTGTTCTTTTTCGTTTCGTCGGACCCCAGGAACTAACGGGACTGATAAACTCCCTCTACCGGTATCCACACGAATGGTGAGTCTAACTCGAACGGCATGCTAGTCGCTCTGTTTGTGAACATCCGTATGTCTGTACGCCCTCATTATTTGTGAGTACAACCCCGCTGTTCATCCATACAGCCTCGCTCTCTAAGAGTACAACCGCTTTCTCTAGGGTGGTTTGAAATTGTATTGATTATGTATCATATAATCTTAGTCTATATCAATATATAGATAGGATTTGATATTTATTTAATTTAAATCAATAATTTAAACTAAATCAAATATTAATTAAATAGATTAGTTTGAATTTAAATTTATCTAACAGATGAAATTTAAACTATCTAATATATATCTAGAATCAAATATAGATTTAATTTATCATTTAAATCAAATATAGATTATTAGTTTAAATTTAAATTTATCACATAGAATTAAATTTAAAACTAATTCATTTAAATTAATTCGTTTTCAGTGAAATACAGCAAAGAGATTATTTTTCCTGGTTGGGTGGACAAATAAAAAAATTATATTTTTGTCCTTAAAGAATTATAAGAATAACATCTATGTCTCTAAAGTTATAAAATTACCGTGAAGAAGAAGTTGAAATGTCATTGGGAAAAATTACACTTAATGACCCGAAAGCTTCAAAAGTTATAATTTAATCCTAGGTTAGGCATAATTTTGTAAATATGCAAAATTACTGTCAAAATGAAGCTCTCGACGGGGCAAGCCTAATGGTATATGGCACTAAAGGTTAATATTTAAGGATAAAGAAATAATCAGTGCCTAGTTTCTAAAAGTAACTAAATACCAATAAAGTAAATTGTGGGCCCTACCAATAATTAAAGGGTAACCAGGACAGGATATGGGCCATACATAGATATCATTTTGTGATGTTTCTGCACATCTCTCTACACATCTCTTTGTATAAATCGTCATCCTCCTCTTCTGGCTCCCTTTCTAACTCTTCTGTTATTCCATGACCTTTTTCTTTTCTTACTTGATTGTCCTTCTTCAAATATAACTCTTCTTGTACTAGTTGGGACAGAAGACATAAAGCCTTTATGATTCGACCTTCCTTAGAGATCTTACTGACCTCAACTAGCGTATTGAATTCTCTAATCCTCATAGGTGCTACTACTTCTCTGATAGCTAGTTTCAAACCTCTTTCCAGCTCCTCAGTCTTCCATCGTTCATCATCATGTTGCTGCAAGTATGTAGAATACCTTGCCAATTGTATAAAAGTAGCTACATACTCATCAACAAACAAATTTTCTCCTTGTCAAAGCATAATAAATTTCACTTCCTTCTCATCTCTTACTGACAGTAGGAAGTACTTATTATAGAAATACTCCAGAAATATCTCCTATGTTAGAGGTATGTTATGGGCTTACAGAATTAGCTTTGTGTTTCGCCACCATTGATCTGCCTCTTTCACAAACATATAAGTGGCTAACAAAGCTTTCATCTCGGAGGTGCAATCTATCAGTCTGAATATCTTTTCAAGACTCAATATCCAATCCTCCGCTACCTGAACATGAAATTTTCCTTCAAAGAAAGGAGGACAATGCTTCCTGAATTGTGCTATGACATTCTGTTGATTCGAAAAGTCTATCGTTGCTTGATTTATCAATATAGCTGGAGTTTATACTTGCTGCTGGAGACTTTGAATTGACACCATAGTTTTAATGTCTAGACGTTCTCTCTGATTTGCTATAGTCCTCTATAAGTCCTCAATTATTCTTTGCTGTTGATCCAATCTATTCATAATAACCTACAGTGGATCAATCTACTGCAGAATATCTTGTTGTGGAGCTCCTCCCTATTCAGGAGCTGTCTCTCTAGTCTCTCTTCGGGGACATGCCATTTTAATCTACACATTTCAAAATCATGATCAAATAGCAATTGTACTCAAAGAACATATATAAACAAATTATTTTATTCACATAGTCAACTTTATACATGCTTTCCTTCATAGTCTTATCTACATTATCATACATCAATCTCTCTATTCTACCTCTCATATTTTTTATGACTACTTATATAGTACATCTCAAAATTAGCAGTCAGTCAACATTCTTTACATATATACATATCCATAGTTAGGTACTTTACATCGAGTCTAAGAAGAATTAGAATTATCATGAACTTGGGCTGACACCGAATTCTCCTCAGACTCATATCTCGAATCCTTAGCTAATACTAGTTCTTGTATTGGTTGCTGAACCTAATCCATAGAATGTAATTGTGATCTTTCTAGGTTTGTCCCAATTCTTTTCCTTGTTAGCTAGCTCTAGTCTTAATCTCTGATGATCAATTAACTCCTTGACATAGGCATGTAGATTCTCAGGGCAATATCATCTAAGTTCTTCCTTTACCAACAAGCAATAATCCTCATCCTATAGTAATATAGTAAGTATTGTGTCTATCCATGCAGTATTCAGAAATTGTTGGCCTTGTGTAACCATATGATCATATGAATCCTTTACTGGATCCAAGAAAGTCAGAATAGGGGAATCCCAGAACACTCGATGACTCTTAATGTATATCTTAGTAATTGTGTCAACCACCTTAAATAATCCACTACTTGAGTTGATAGGCATATGAGAGAAATCTGGCATATCATGACATGCTAAGACTAGCCTTTTTCCTTTGCCCTTGTCTTTCTTGTCCTTGCTTTCCTCTTTCTCTTTCTTTTTCTTCCTCAGATTGGCATCAACATAATATATCTTGATGCAATATATCAGATTCTCATACTCTCTACCTTTTAACTTGACCTTAATCTCCATCCAAAACTCATCATCAGGTATCTCCCTAAGATAGTATCAATCCATAGTTGTTCAAGATACCTATTCCCTAGTCTCTCTAAGTCATATTGGACTTCGGACAATCTAGTCATAAAGGAAAGAACCTTATCAAGACCCTCTGAACAAACCCTATACCCTCTAGAGAACTTTCTTACTATCCTGTAAACTATCGTCTCTATGTTTGATGGTCTATTGTCCGGGGTATTATCTGGATTCCAATAAGAAAGTTAACTCCCAATCCACATCTTCATAAACTTCAACTCCCCTTTCTTGAGGTGAGGCATCTAAAGGAGGAACTGCCTGTATTGGCACTGCTGGAATAGCCTTCTGTACTGGTTGAGAATTTTCTACTTTATACTGCTCTTCCTGTATATTATCAACAGGATCCCCATTGGATAAAAGTGTAACACCTTATATTAGGGCCTATTTCCCATGTATTGGATCATATTTCATGCCTTTCATCATGATTTAGAAACTAGAATCATAATATAATAAAAATAATATTTTTCAAAATTATGGGTACTGTTCACTTGGCAATTTCCATTTTACCTGATGAAATTTGAAAATTCATAACTAAAACTAAAAAAATCATCTTAAGGTGATTCAAGTCTCTAAAACTATATTAAATTCAATTACACATCAGAAAATATGAAACAGTAACTTCCTTGAGCCAATTTATATAGTAAATTTTATGGACTTTTACTGTTCATTTGGTCATTTTTCTATCTTTGAGTTTTCTGACCTCAATGTTGAAAAAATCATATTTCATTCTATTCTGTACCAAATTATGCATACTCTGTCATTTAAAAGAGCTATATGTATATTTATAGACATATTTTTTTATATATTTATTTCACTTACATAGGACATAACATTAACTTAAATCATGAAGGGTCAGAATTCAACTCTAATTGGAACAGTTTTTGGAAAAACTCTGCATCTTCTATTTTATAGCACCAATTACCTCCAAATTAGTGGCATATGAAACTTGAAACATAAACCTTTCTGTATATATAAATCAATGAATTTTTGGAGCTCTGTATGATTTTATATTAACTTTGAAATTTCCAGTACCTAACTTTCAGTTTTCAGTTTTCCTAATCTTGCCCTATTCTGAACCCTAAAGTTAAAATTTCACCATAAATTGTGCACTTATCCAATTAGGTGTTCTTTAGCTCTATGGAAATATCATTCCATCTACGTTTAGAGAATATAAATTACTTAAACTAATTGCCCTGTCTTACATGAATAATACCTATGTCTCTATCAGGGTGTCCAGATTGTACATTTCCAATCATGCCTAGGCAAAATGAGCTTCATATTATATTTATATCATCATTCATTGTATCACAATCATGCATAACATCATAAGAAACTTAGAGATATATAATAACAAAAAATGTCTGCTTCACTCTGTTGAATCAAGAGTTTTGATGATGTTAAAACCAACACCCAAGAGCTTGGATTGAAGATATAAAAGAAGAACAAAGCTGGTTCAAGTGAAGATTAACTGAGTATATGTTGTTAGATCTTTTGTAGGATCTTTAGTTTTTGATATAATTGGGTAAAAGATTTTGATTTGAAGAAAAGATGTTTTCAAACTTTGATTTTATGTTAAATCTTTGAACATTTGAAAAATACCTTCAAATAGACGAAGGTTGAAAGTTTAAACTGAACTGTCAAGTTAGAAATTCGAACTTTGCCTTTGGAAATTCGAATTTCGAGCTAAAACTGAATAAGTCTGAAGAGACTGCTCTCTGTCAGACGAATTTTGGTTGTTCAAAATTCAAATTTTCATCTAGTCTGAAAAGAGGCCTTTGTAACAGACGAACTTCACACTTTCAAAATTCGAATTTCAAGTAAAATGAAGTTTGTAAAAATCAAAGAAATTCGTCTGAAACTATGATAAAGTGCATCTGAAATCAAAATGAAATTCAGTTTGAAAAATGCTCTCTGACAGACGAATTTTGAAGTTGTAACATTAGAATTTTTATATAAGTCTGAAAGATGCTTCTTTACAACAGACGAACTTTGAGTTCTCAAAATTCGAATTTCAAGCAAAACAAAATTTGAGAAAACTGAAGAAATTCGTCTGTAACTATGTTAAAGTTCATCTGAGATCAAAAGTGATTTAAGTTTCAAAACTGCTCTCTGACAGACGAACTTTGAACATTGAAATTCGAATTTCAGAAGCTAAGTTCTTAAGTCTATTTAAATGAAACATTGACATACGAATGATAAGAACTTGCAACATTCAAATGACAAGATGAGTCTGAAAAGAGTTTCTCTGACAGACGAATTTTGCCTTTCCAAAATTCAAATTTCAAAGAAAGTTATCTACTGTGGCCCTTTTTAGTTCAATGAACAGACGAATTTTGGGGATCCAAAATTCGAATTTCGAAGGCACTGTAGAAAATTGAAAACACTGTTCATACTTAACCGAAAAACTTTCTTCTTGAAAATTCGTATGTCACATTGTGAAAATGTTTTGTAAGTTTCAAAATTTGAATTTCACTTTATGAACAGACGAACTTCGTGCTGTAACGTTGGAAGCTTTAATCTACGATTCCTTCGAAATTCGTCTGTTGGCCAACCGAAATTCGAATTTCAGTATGTCAGAAACATTAAATACGGTTGGTAAATGGATAGTTTTTTCAGAGTAACCGTTGAATAACTTCTCCAACGGATAGATTTAGTCTCTAGCGGATATTTGAGACCTAAATCTATAAATACAACATCACTTGAAGTTATGGGTAATGAATCAAACTTGTATATACTGAATCTCTGCTGAATTTTCTTCTCAAAAGCTTTTACCCTCTTAACTTCCAGACTTGCACCAAAACTTTCATATCTACTCCTTTCAAGAGAGTCATTTCATTGTAATCAATCTACTTTTCATCTGGAAGATAGATTTACTTGTGAGGGATATTCACAAGGGGATTGGGAAGCACACAGTGTAAGTGCTTGGAGAGTTTGAGAGAGCTCAGAAACAGAGCAAACTCGTGTACTGTGGCCTTTGCAAGAAGCCCATTGAAATTCTTGCTGTATAGTGGATAAATCCCAAGAGGTGTCTTGGGGACTGGATGTAGGTCAAGTGGAAGGACCGAACCAAGATAAATTACTGAGTCTTCTTCTCCCTATCTTTACTTTTCAGCTTGCTCTGTTTTACGCATTGTTTTCATTATACTGTGATATCTTCACTTACTTCACTTTGTGCAGAAAAATTTCAATCTTCCCAATTCACCCCCCTCTTGGGAAGTCAGCCTTGCTAACAAGTGGTATCAGAGCCCGGATTCCCATACAAAGGAACTCACAGTCCGGGAATTAAGATGGCTGGCTTTGGAGAGAGTATACTCCCTGAAGGGAACAATACTAACAGACCACCAGGCTTCAGTGGAGAGCATTATGGGTACTGGAAAATGAGAATGCAGATCTACCTCCAATCAATTGATCTTGACATCTGGTCAGTCATTGAAAAAGGGGATTTCATTCCAATGGCTCTAACTGAAGATGGAGGACACAAAGAGAAGCTGGAAGCAGAATGGAATGATGAGGACAGAAGGAGAGTCCTACTGAATTTCAAAGCAAAACACTGTTTAGTCAGTGCCCTGAATCAAGATGAATTTTACAGAGTCTCGCAATGCACCACTGCAAAAGAAATGTGGGATACTCTGCAGATTGCTCATGAGGGAACATCTGGAGTCAGGGAGAACAGACTGAACACGTGCATTGGGGAGTATGAGAGCTTTAGAATGGCTGAAGGAGAAACTGTAAAGGAGCTACAAAAGAGATTCACCCTCATTGTGAATCAACTCAAAAGCCTGGGAAAGGAATACACTCAGTCTGAGAAAGTAAGAAAATTACTCAGAGCTCTCCCTCTGGAATGGCAGCCCAAGGTAACAGCTATAGAAGAAGCCAGAGGAGAATCTATGACTTCTGTCACAGCTCTCTTTGGCAGCCTTGAGGAATATGAAGGAAAAATCAAAGCACTCAAGGAAGCTGGGATGGACAGGAAGAAGAAAGGCCTTGCCCTCAAAGCTGCCGATGAAAAGGAAGAAGAATCTGATGAAGGAGATGATCTGGATGAAGAAACTCTGGCAATGATGATTAGAAAATTTGGAAGATTCTACAGCAAGAAGAAAAACAAGAGATTCTTCAAGAAAGGAGCAGCTGGAGAAAGCAAGAAAGAGACAAAAGAACCTGTGACTTGCTATGAATGCAAGAAGCAGGGACACATAAAGTGGGACTGCCCCCAATTCCTCAAGAAACAAGAAAAGGAAAAGAAAGCTGCTGATAAGGGAAAGAAGAAGAAGGCCTACATCTCATCTATATGGGGCAACAGCTCAGATGAGGAAGAAGAAGATGAGGATGAGATTGCCAACATTTGTCTGATGGCACTTGCTTCTGAAGAAGCCACACCCTCACACAGCAGTGATCAGGAAGAAGAGGTATATGAATCTGAACCTTCCTATTCTGAATTACTAGATGCATTTCATGAGCTTCATGATGAATTTATCAAAGTTGCTAAAGAACTAAAACTGGCAAAGAAAAGGATAATTAAGCTGGAGTCTCAAAGCATAGTTTCTGAAATTGCCTCTTTACCTCCGACTGAATCTGTCTGCTACACCTCATGAACTGAACTCAGGCAAACTAATGATTATCTAGTTAAAAGCATGTCTAGGCTCACTAGAGGTAAAGATATGTTGTTTACCTTGATGGGGAGCCAAAGAATATCACAAGGAAAAGCTGGTCTTGGCTATGATCCATGTGCAGTCAAGGAAAAGATCAGGAAGAAAAATCAGAATATGTATATGAGACATTTTGTGCATGCTAACAATAATAAAAAGGAAAATGATGCATCACCTCACATTGAAACATATGATCAACCCAGGCATGCTAAACAGAAGTATTATTTGCATTGTTTTCTTCCTACCACTCAATCTAGCAGTCCATTCATTACCTGTCATTTTTGTAACAAAAAGGGACATATTTCCAGTTCTTGTGCATTGAAGAAAAATAGGCTAGGCAGGAAAACTGAATGGGTTCCCAAAGTTACCTCTGCATCTAGGGAATTACTCACTGACCGAAAAGGACCCAAGCAAATTTGGGTACCTAAAAGAAAAACATAAACTTTGTTTTGCAGGTCTGTCTCAAAGCTATGAAAAGCAACAAATGGTATATAGACAGTGCCTGCTCAAGTCACATGACTGGTGATAAGGAGAAGTTCATCACCCTTAGAGACAAGAAAGGAGGAAAGGTGACCTTTGGAGGTGACCAATATGGCGAAATCACTGGTATTGGAATTGTGGGCAAAAATCCAGAAACATCCATTGAAGAGGTGCTGTTTGTGATTGGCCTCAACCACAACTTGCTAAGCGTGAGTCAGACTTGTGACAAAGGAAACTGGGTGCTGTTTGACTCAAAGTTTTGCCTGGTCATCAGAAAAAGTGATCACAAAGTAATTCTCAAAGCTCAAAGGGATGGTAACTGTTACACTATTGACCTTGATGAACTTCCTCCCTTGGATTCTGTATGTTTGATTAGTCAGAATAATGACAGTTGGCTATGGCATAGGAGATTAGCTCATGTCAACATGAATCAATTGTCTAAACTGATTAAAAATGAGCTAGTAACTGGTCTTCCTAAAATATCTTTTGAAAAGGATAAAGAATGTGATGCATGCCTAAGAGGAAAACAAACCAAAGCATCCTTCAAATCTAAAAATGTAATAACAACAACAAGACCACTTGAATTGTTGCATATGGACTTAATTGGACCATCTAGAGTGAAAAGTCTTGGTGGTAATCTGTATGTGCTTGTAATTATAGATGATTACTCTAGATTCACTTGGACATTGTTTCTTTCCTCTAAAAGTGATACCTTTGGTGCATTTGTAACCTTAGCTAAGAAAGTGCAAAATGAGAAAGGTATTTCTATTGTGTCTATCAGGTCAGACCATGGAGGAGAATTTGAAAATGCATACTTCCTGGAGTACTGCAATGAGCATGGAATTGACCACAACTTCTCAGCACCAAGAACTCCTCAACAAAATGGAGTGGTGGAAAGGAAGAACAGAACCATTGGAGAAATGGCAAGAGCGATGCTAAATGAGAAGGAACTCTCTCAAGTGTTCTGGGCTGATGCAGTGAATACAGCTAGTTACATCATAAACAGAGCCTACATCAGACCAATCCTTGGGAAGACCCCTTATGAGCTGTACAAAGGAAGAAAGCCAAATTTGTCACACCTCCATGTGTTCGGGTGCAAATGCTTCATTCACAACAATGGGAAAGAAAATCTGGGTAAGTTTGATGCCAAATCCGATGAAGGTATATTCTTGGGCTATTCAAGTAGGAGTAAGGCTTATAGAGTTTATAATAAAAGATCAAATATAGTAGAAGAATCAGTGCATGTAGTTTTCATTGAAAATGAAGCTGTGTCAAAACATGAAGATGATCTAACTATCAATTTTGAAAAACTGGGAATTTCTGACAAAAGTAAAACTGAACCTCCAAAGATATCTGAATCTATTGATATAGAGGAAGATATCCAGGAGCAAGAGTTTAATGAAGAAAATATTGAAGAAACAACTCAAGAACTCCCTAGAGCTTGGAGATATCAAAGGAATCACCCTGTTGATCAAGTAATAGGGAATGTTCAAGAGAAAGTTAAAACCAGAAAACAGTTAAGGGATCAAATGCTCAACTGCGCTTTTATTTCTCAAATTGAACCTAAATGTGCTGAGGAAGCCTTAACTGATGATTACTGGATTCTAGCTATGCAAGATGAATTGAATCAGTTAGAAAGAAATCATGTTTGGAATTTAGTTCTCAGGCCTAAAAATCATCTTGTTATAGGTACCAAATGGGTTTTCAGAAATAAACTGGATGAATCTGGAACAATAATAAGAAATAAGGCTAGACTGGTTGCTAAAGGGTATAATCAGGAAGAAGGTATTGATTTTGAAGAAACCTTTGCACCAGTAGCTAGGCTAGAGGCTATAAGAATACTGCTAGCATATGCATGCATGAAAAATATTTTACTATATCAAATGGATGTAAAGAGTGCCTTTTTAAATGGATATATCATGGAAGAAGTTTATGTAGATCAACCTCCTGGTTTTGAAGATTCTACTAAACCAAACCATGTTTACAAGCTGAAGAAGGCTCTTTATGGTTTAAAACAAGCCCCTAGAGCATGGTATGAGAGGTTGAGCAATTTTCTAACTGAACAAGGGTTTAATAGAGGCAAAGTTGACACAACTTTATTCACTAAGAAAGAGAATAAAGATTTACTGATTGTTCAAATCTATGTTGATGATATTATTTTCGGTGCTACTAATGAAACTCTCTGCAAGAAATTTTCTGAGTTAATGCAGGGAGAATTCGAGATGTCCATGATGGGTGAACTCAACTTCTTCCTTGGACTGCAAATCAGACAGCTTGATGATGGCATCTTTCTCGGTCAATCCAAGTATCTGAAGGAGCTGCTAAAGAAGTTTGGGATGGAGAATGCCAAGCCAATGGGAACACCTACGGCTACTGCAACCAAACTAGACATGGATGAGAATGGAAAGATGTTTGACATTACTCAGTACAGGAGAATGATTGGATCTCTGCTGTACCTAACTGCCAGCAGACCTGACATTATGTTCAGTGTCTGCATGTGTGCAAGGTTCCAACCATGCCCCCAAAGAATCCCATGCAACAGCTGTGAAAAGAATTTTTAGATATCTTATTGGAACATCACAAATGGGTCTTTGGTATCCAAAAGGCAATGGAGAAGACCTCAAAGGATACACTGATGCTGATTTTGCAGGATCTAAAACTGACAGAAAAAGTACAAGTGGAACCTGTCAGTTCCTTGGAGGATCCCTAGTTTCATGGTTCAGCAAAAAGCAAAACAGTGTAGCCTTATCTACTGCAGAAGCTGAGTATGTTGCAGCTGGAAGCTGTTGTGCCCAAGTCATCTGGATGAAACAGCAGCTTGAAGATCTTGAAATCAAAATAAAAGAGATACCAATCATGTGTGACAACCAGAGTGCCATAAATATCACCAAGAATCCTGTCATGCACTCAAGAACAAAGCATATTGAAGTCAGGCATCACTTCATAAGAGATCATGTTCTGAAAGGAGAAGTCAGATTGGAGTACATCCCAACAGAGGATCAATTTGCTGATATACTCACAAAACCTCTGCCAGAAGACAGACTTTGTAAAATAAGGAGAGAATTGGGGATGGTAAACCCCAATGAACTGTAAGATGTTTTCATGCAATTCTGTCATTAAAATTTTCAATATCAGAATTAATTCTAACTTGAGCTTCGGAGTATGTTTAATCTAAGCTGCAGGTGCTCCCTGTGAAAATCAATGGCAATAAACTTGAAGAGTGCAGCATGTCAGAATGGAACAACCAAAAAGTGGAATGAATGATGTAAATCCTAAGTTTTGGATCCATTCTGTAAGTTTTTAAAGATGAAATTCGCATTTTACATGTATGTTAAACGGATTTTGCTTAATAAAATGTGCTTCTGACATGGTCAATATGGTCAACATTCGAATTTCAGTTCACTAACAGACGAACTTCGGCATGTTATGCCCTGGAACAGTTATCTGTAATGCCTCGAAATTCGTCTGTTGACACTTGAAAGTTCGAATTTTCAAAATCAGAAATTTCAATATTATGGTTGTCCATCATTGCTGCACAATTTTTTATCTCCTAACATGTGAATGTTGGACAATCTTTACATAGTTAGAAAATTCGAATTTTCAGTTCAATATTCGTCTGTTGAAACATGTCCTACATGCTGAATTGTCAAAAGATACAGCTCTGCTTGTTTAATTCGTCTGATTGATTGATTGTTTGATTGTTAACTGCCTTTCTCTATTCAACATTCGAACTTTGTTGGAACAAAATTCGTCTGTTGTCCTTGTATTGCTTGTTTCAAGCCACTGTCAGACGAACTTTCAAGATGAAAATTCGTCTGTCAGTAAGCTATGCTGAACGGTTTAACTTGTAACTGCCCGAAGTTCGAATTTTGACCCCTCAAAATTCGTCTGTCAGACGGTTACATACGTTAAATGCTACGGTTTTCCTCAGAACAGACGCAGCCCTATCTGTAACCTTTCTGAATCCGTTCTGATTCTTTCTTAAATTCTCTTAACTCCTGTCCAAAAACCGTCATTCTTCACCAATTAAACCTCCATTCGCATCCTATAAACCCTTCCTTGTCAACATTTTGCTTCATTCCACTGAAAAATGGCGAGAGTAAAGATCCCTGGAGCAGGACAAGCTGGAACTCGGCCAAAAAGAACTGCTAAATCCCAATATGCTACAAAAGAAGGAGAAAAATCCAAGAGAAAGGCCGAACCCAGTAAAGCTACCCCTTCTAAACGCCAGAAATCTTCTTCCAAGGCAGATTCTCAGAAAACTGGGCCTTCCTTTTCAAAATCTGCAGTCCCTTCGGGTGAAACTGCTGCTGTGGCTTCCTCCTCTTCTACACAATCTGGAGAATTTGAACTTACCACATTACCACTTTGGAGCACTCCTGAGATTCAAGAAGAGTTTTCTGCCAAGTTTTCAAGCAAAAAGGTAATCAAGCCTCACTGTGTAAATTTGGAGCAATTTTTTATATCCAACAACTTTGATGCTGCATTATGGTTGATAAGATACAAAAACCTGTTGGAAATTGCTGAAAAATATGATGATGAAGTAGTGAAGACTTGGTATGCCTCTCTTCAATATAACAGCAAGAAAAGGAAATGGGAGGTCACTTTAAGATCTAGGACCATCTGGCTTGCTGATGAGACAATCAATGAAGTTCTGGAAATCCCAGGACAAGATGGGCTGAAAATTGACATTACAGCCTCTGGATACATGGATGAGGCAAGCACAGAGGATGAAGAAGGAAGATCCTTCCTGAACTACAAAGAGAGCACTATCTTGGACACCTTGTTCAGAAGAAGGGAAAATAGGCCAACTATAAATCTATTGAAGCCCACAGACCTAAGTGCACAAGTCAGAATCCTGCACTATATAGTGTCCAGGATCATATTCAACAAGGGTGGCAGCTTCAACTTGATAACAAGGGTAGAGGCTCATGTGATGACTGCTATCATTCGTGGGAAGCTGATTAACATGGGTCATATCATCCTCCAGAGAATGATAAAAGCAAGGGATCAGAGGAAAGATTCCACACTCCCCTATGCTGCAATTATTTCAAGAATCCTGCAGCATGCTAGAATTCAACACATTGAAAAGGGGAAAGGGAAACTCACTGAGGCATTCAAAGAAGAGGAACTGCAAAGGATGGGTATTGAACGAGATGAAGGCAGATGGGTTGGAAAGGGAGCAGGGAAATCTGAAGATCTGTTCTTTGCTGCTGATGACTCCCTCCAACAAGAAGGCACCTCTGAGGCCCCTAGCAAATCTGTACCTCAGCCTTCTCAACCAATCCCATCTCCCTCCAGGCCTACTCACCCTCCTGCCACTCCCTCCTCACGGGCCAAGCCAACAAAGGTCACTGAGTTGTTTGACAGTCTGTCAACACTCATTCTCAGCATAAGAGATGAGCAAAATGCCAAATTTGCTCATCTACAAGATCAGATCCATCAGTTGGCTGTGAATATGAAGGTGGTAGCTGATGCTTATGAAGATATAAGGAATGCTATTCCTACCACTTCAGCTCCACCTCAGCCTGGTATCCCTGAGCCTACTCTATCTCCAACTCCTGAGCCTCCAAGCCCCTTCGAGTTTGCCTCCTCTAACCATGATGGTGCTGGTGCAATAAGAACACCAAGTCCTGGTCCACCCTTGGACTATGGATTGGAAGAAGAAGAAGGACTTCAGCAGACAAGTCCTCATGAGCCCATGCAAGAAGTTGCTTAGGAATCAATTCTGTCCACTCAAGAATCTGAGCAAGTTGAAAAACTGGTGGCAGCCATTTCAAGCTCCTCCATGCAAGAAGAGGTGAGCACTGAAGAAAGAAGCATTGTACCTGTTGCTGACTATGTTGCCATTGCTCACAATGCTTTACTGGAAGCTCAGAGGAAAAGGCTGGAAGAAATGTTTCCTCCTGCTAAACCAGCCTCCTCTTCTCTTGCTGCTTATGGGCTATCAGAAGAACAAAGGGCTCAACTAGCTCTTTCCAGACAGGCAATGCAGGAGCTGCTGGAAGTCTCTGACGAGGAACCAAGCACTGATCCCCCAGCTGAAATTCCTTTTGCTCCTGTGCCCCTTCGTGCTATTCCTGTCTCTCAGATCCCTCCTCCGGCTGACTTTGTTGGCCTTCCTGATGATGCCAAAAAGAGGGAGAAGTCTGGGCAAACTGGAAAGACTGCTGCTGAGCAATCTGGAAAAGGAAAAAGGAAATCCTACAGCAAGAAGATCAAGACAAAGAAGAATTGATTGAAATTTCTTGTTGTACTTTGTATTAGTTTTGTTGTTTGGAATTTGTTGATTGGACTGTCTCTGTTGTTTGAACTTTGCCTTATTTAGCGCTGTATAAGTAACTTTTGTTTAAATGGATGAATTCCTTGTTGCAAAGTTTTGTGTCTTAATTCTGTTGATATCTTATGCATATGTTGAGGGGGAGCTTGTAAAAGCAAACCCAAGTACTAATCCAGTTTGTAAGTTGTTTTGTCATCATCAAAAAGGGGGAGAATGTTGAATCAAGAGTTTTGATGATGTTAAAACCAACACCCAAGAGCTTGGATTGAAGATATCAAAGAAGAACAAAGCTGGTTCAAGTGAAGATTAACTGAGTATATGTTGTTAGATCTTTTGTAGGATCTTTAGTTTTTGATATAATTGGGTAAAAGATTTTGATTTGAAGAAAAGATGTTTTCAAACTTTGATTTTATGTTAAATCTTTGAACATTTGAAAAATACCTTCAAATAGACGAAGGTTGAAAGTTTAAACTGAACTGTCAAGTTAGAAATTCGAACTTTGCCTTTGGAAATTCGAATTTCAAGCTAAAACTGAATAAGTCTGAAGAGACTGCTCTCTGTCAGACGAATTTTGGTTGTTCAAAATTCGAATTTTCATCTAGTCTGAAAAGAGGCCTTTGTAACAGACGAACTTCACACTTTCAAAATTCGAATTTCAAGTAAAATGAAGTTTGTAAAAATCAAAGAAATTCGTCTGAAACTATGATAAAGTGCATCTGAAATCAAAACGAAATTCAGTTTGAAAAATGCTCTCTGACAGACGAATTTTGAAGTTGCAACATTCGAATTTTTATATAAGTCTGAAAGATGCTTCTTTACAACAGACGAACTTTGAGTTCTCAAAATTTGAATTTCAAGCAAAACAAAATTTGAGAAAACTGAAGAAATTCGTCTGTAACTATGTTAAAGTTCATCTGAGATCAAAAGTGATTTAAGTTTCAAAACTGCTCTCTGACAGACGAACTTTGAACATTGAAATTCGAATTTCAGAAGCTAAGTTCTTAAGTCTATTTAAATGAAACATTGACATACGAATGATAAGAACTTGCAACATTCGAATGACAAGATGAGTCTGAAAAGAGTTTCTCTGACAGACGAATTTTGCCTTTCCAAAATTCGAATTTCAAAGAAAGTTATCTACTGTGGCCCTTTTTAGTTCAATGAACAGACGAATTTTGGGGATCCAAAATTCGAATTTCGAAGGCACTGTAGAAAATTGAAAACACTGTTCATACTTAACCGAAAAACTTTCTTCTTGAAAATTCGTATGTCACATTGTGAAAATGTTTTGTAAGTTTCAAAATTCGAATTTCACTTTATGAACAGACGAACTTCGTGCTGTAACGTTGGAAGCTTTAATCTACGATTCCTTCGAAATTCGTCTGTTGGCCAACCGAAATTCGAATTTCAGTATGTCAGAAACATTAAATGCGGTTGGTAAACGGATAGTTTTTTCAGAGTAACCGTTGAATAACTTCTCCAACGGATAGATTTAGTCTCTAACGGATATTTGAGACCTAAATCTATAAAGACAACATCACTTGAAGTTATGGGTAATGAATCAAACTTGTATATACTGAATCTCTGCTGAATTTTCTTCTCAAAAGCTTTTACCCTCTTAACTTCCAGACTTGCACCAAAACTTTCATATCTACTCCTTTCAAGAGAGTCATTTCATTGTAATTAATCTACTCTTCATCTGGAAGATAGATTTACTTGTGAGGGATATTCACAAGGGGATTGGGAAGCACACAGTGTAAGTGCTTGGAGAGTTTGAGAGAGCTCAGAAACAGAGCAAACTCGTGTACTGTGGCCTTTGCAAGAAGCCCATTGAAATTCTTACTGTATAGTGGATAAATCCCAAGAGGTGTCTTGGGGACTGGATGTAGGTCAAGTGGAAGGACCGAACCAGGATAAATTACTGAGTCTTCTTCTCCCTATCTTTACTTTTCAGCTTGCTCTGTTTTACGCATTGTTTTCATTATACTGTGATATCTTCACTTACTTCACTTTGTGCAGAAAAATTTCAATCTTCCCAATTCACCCCCCCTCTTGGGAAGTCAGCCTTGCTAACACACTCATCTTCACATATGTTGATACACATGATCACAATATAACATGATGACTTTGCATCATCAACCATTCAACATTATCTTCTTCATGGATCTAGCTCCTCCCTTGGCTCTTTCCCATGGTTTTTCCCCTACATGGTTGGTTATTTAGGGAGAGTGAGATTCAAAGAATCTCAGTAGTAACAACGTATTCACACAATCATGTTATCACATAATTCATGGAAACAACAAGAAAACATTAATTTATCACTTGAAACTTTTAATACCATAATATTTCATAAAAATTTTGGTAGAGTTTTATTTTAAACTTTGGATATCTAGAGGTCATAACCTCATCAAACAACTCAGCCAATCATCACAAATCATCACAAAGCATAATTATATACATATGGCATAGTAACACATTCATGAAATTCAAGTTCGATAACAATAGGTGTAAATAGGTAAATTACTACCTTAATGTATTCTCTTCCTTTCCAAAATTTGTGCACATATTCTTTGACTTGCTTAAGCTTCCTTGAACCTATACATATCATCATTCAACCCTTTTAGCTGCTGGTTTCAAGAATAACATCATACATTGCACATTAAACCCTAAATTCTCACTTAGCTTTCCATTGAGTTTTTCTTGAAACCAACACTTGTATTTAACTAATTTAGACCCAAGGAATCCATTTTTGGGGTCAAAAACTTGAAATTATAACTCCAAAAATGAATATTTTCTGGCCAAAAATTATAGAAAATTGGAGGAAATTGATATACTTCATGATACATCAAGCTACCTTCATATTCATGCTTAGTGAACATTCTATCATTTCCCCCATGTTTTATGGTTGAGAAACTCCATTTCTTGCTAAATCATTGTTTGGCCAAAACCCTAAGAGGATGAAGAAGAAAAACTAATCCATGGTTCATGCTTTAAATTCCATAATTAGCAAGCTTGAAGATGGAATAGTAACTTACCACAACTTGAGCTTTCAATTTCCTTTGGATTTCTTCTTCTTCTTTCTCTCTTTTCTCTTCTTTCTCATTGCATTTTTCCCCTTCTATTTGATGCTATCATCCTCATGCAGAATGGTCAGTAAATGAGTGATTAAATGGCTAATAAGGTGGTTCAATCATATAGCTTAATCATGGTTACTTAGTTAAAGTAACCATGCTTAGTTTTTGACCAAAAATGAACAACTTCTTGAGGAAGTTTTAGGGAAAAAATTGGCTGCTCAAGCTGACCATTTCTAGCTACCAATGAGGGTGTTTCAAGTGTCCCATTTGCTTAATTTTTCCTAGTCCAGATATATCTTGAATCAGATAATTTTTAACTGTATCGATAAAACTGCTTTTTATAGAAATTAGCATTTTTGGGCTACAAAACTATTCCAATTTTATTGTTATATTTTCTTAATTATCCTATTGTAAATGGCATCTATGTATGGCTCATATCCTGTCGTAGTTATCATTTAATCATTGGCGGGGCCCATAACTTACTCTATCAGTATTAAGTTACTTTTGGACACTCGGCATTGATTATTTTTTTATTTTTGAACATTAACTCTCAGTGACATATACCATTGCACTTCTCTCATCGAGGGCTTAGTTTTGACAGTGATTTTACATATTTACCAAATTGCCCCTGACTCGGGGTTAAATTATAATTTTTGAAACTTTTAAGTTATTGGGTGTAATTTTTCCCAATGACTTTTCTATTTCTCATTCTACGTAATTTTCATAAATCGAGGGACAGAGAAGTCATTATTATAATTTTTCAACGGTAAAAATATAATTTCTCATTTTTCCATCTGACTGGGAAAAATGACCTCTTTTTTCTTTTTCATGCAAAATGGTCTCAACCTGTTTTTACGAATTTCCTATGAATTTCTAAATATTTTAGCTTTCTTGGGATGTTACAATTTCCTCCTCCTTAAAATAAATTTTGTCCTCAAAATTTGGATACAAACTTGTCCCTTATACTTTATTTCTATTTCTTTCCCAATTTCCAGACCATTATCACCAGAGGAGCACTTCCATATTTTAATTACATGTTTTAAAAGTCAACTTTTCACTTTGATCTTACTCCTCTATTCTTAATATTTGAAGGATCTAGCTACAACCTTTCATGTTGGGAAATGTCAGGACATCATAATCTTATTTTACTTTAGGGGAATTGAAAATTTGCATATAACACACCCACTCTTAATACTCATCCTTGCTTTCATAGCTTTCTTTTCTTTTTCATAGTATGGCCTCTTCTTTGGCACCTAACATCATTCTTTTCCTTTACTTTTCATAAATTTATGCTATTTACATGGATACTCTTCTTACTAAGCATAAGCTAACTACATTAGCTCTACTTGAATGGCACTTACAAGGCCATTGCTTCTTTTCTTTACCTCAAGTCCACTTACCCTTTATTTCATTGTCACTCGAGGTTGTTAGTGGGCTCATAATACTTCTATGGTAAAACCATAGAGATTATAACTCATTTTAACTTATAATAACTCCACTTCTTGAAAGCATTACTCACCGCTGCTATATGTAGGAACATATTTTTTGTAAAAATTTATCATATAAAACATAGGCTACTATCCTTAACTCATTATGTTATCAACTGCTTTAATTTTCTACCTTTCATACATTAGTCTTCTTATTTCCTTTCCAATACTATTTTTTTTTTCTAACTTATCTTCCTTTATACATTAGTATCTCCCTATTAACTATTATTATATTTACTTTTCTTTATTTCGATCATTCATTCCTTATTGGCCTCTTTCATTTATTACTGAAAATATCTCGTTACTAGACTTATTTGTAGGCGGTGTACTTATTTCTCATATTCTTTATCATCACCTACCATCATATTTCTTTGCTACTTTCTGGTCTGCAACTTAGTATACAAGAAAAGTCTTATGTAAACTTTCATAATAGTTGCTGATTCATGAGGTTCCGTATCCTTTTAAATTAATTATCCTAGGTCATTCTCTTTCATAGGACTATCAAAATATTAGGGCTCATCAATCTTTCTCATCATCTCATTCTCTTTAGAGGTTTACTACAACCTCATAATTAGTCTATTGCGATCATGAGATCTACTGTGATCTTAGAGCCTTACTAGGATCCTCTATGACCCTACATCATTACTCAACTGATAGGATTTATCAGGATCTAACTTTAAAAGGTTTCATGACCTATAAAACATCCTCATTTAATCTAGCAATTGCTGTTCTCAAGGCTTATTCTCTTATGTAACTAAAATATTCCTAGGCCAGATTTTCATCAAACAATACGTTATATCTATAAGAGAAAACTATCATCGAAATGACATCTTTCTTTCCTGCTACTATTACTTCATTGCTTCATTATCTTTCTGCTTTTCTCACTTTTGTCAGTAACAGCTTTTCTAACATTTACTAGGTAGTAGACATAAAACTTTGATAACTCAAATTACTTCTTGTCATTCTGTTAGCCTTTACTAGCTTATTAAATTGCCTACTTCGTACTAGGGCTTTCCTTTTCCTATTAGCTAGCTTTAAATCTGTTTCTAGCTTTTCTGCCTTCCACCTCTAGCCAACATACTATTATAACTAGGTGGATTTCCATACTAACTATAAGAATGTGGCTTTGTAATTACGTATTGATTAATCTATCACTTGTTGGAACATAATGATCCCATCTTCTTTCTTATCCCTAACTGACTGTAGGAATGATTTATCATAAAATATTACAAAATAGTTTCCACATCAAGGGTATGTTCTGAACTTCCACGATCAACTCAGTATTAAGTCTCCACCTATATGCTTTTTTCTCAAGTGCGTAAATAAATAGCCTATAGGGCTTTCATTTTAGAGGAATAGCTCATGAATCTAAAATTTTTTTCTTAACTCGGTATCTAGTCCTCAATCATTTGTACATCAAACATTGTTAAATGAAGGAGGACATTATCTCCAGAACTGAGCTATTACATACCGCTGGTTAGTAGGATTACTCCTTGTCTCCATTACTTAGTTCATGGATACAACTTGGGATACCTATTGTTGATATTGCCTCAAAGATGGAATTTCAACTCTAGTTTCCTGAGGCTGTCTCTAAGTGTTTAAGGTTCACTATAACTTTTCAATAATCCTTTGCAAAGGTGGATCTCGTCTATTCATAACAATTTGCAAAGGATCACCTTACGTTGTCATTTCTTGTTTAGGAGTCTCTACTCATATTCGTCTCCTGATGCAAACTATTTCTTTCATCTTCCTTCCATTTTTATAATAATTAATTCATAACATATGACTATTCTACTCAAATAACATTTATAAACATAATACCTTTATTTACATGAGTAAACTTTGTACATAAGTCCTTGTGATCTCATTTCATTATACTTCCTACTAATGACTGCTTATGATACACTCAAAAGTTGCAGTCATCATTGTTCTTTACCTTATAGATTTATATATATTTATACATGATTTCTTTCATTATTCCATTCTGGAGGGACCAGAGCTACTTTCACCTCTAATAAAAGCTTCACTAAAATTTGCTTTCGGATTCTCTTCCAAGTTCTCCTCGGAATCCTCTTCTTCTATGTCTATAACAAGATCTTCTTGTTCTAGTCAAATTGCCTCCAAATATGCTAGCTCTTTAATATAATCTTGAAAAGTTTATGGCATTTCTTCTTGTAGTCTAACTTTATGTGACATCCTATACTTGTCATCTGGTAGTACATTTATCATTGCGTCGATCCAAGCTTCATCTTTATAAAAGTAATTCAGGAACTCCTAGGATTGCTTAACATCTCTAACTTTATCTAGGAAAGTTAAGATTCTAGATTTAATAAAATGCTCCTGACTTTTCCAATATACTTGTGTAACAACCTCTCTGGTCTTGTAGATATCATCGAAAGGAAGTATAGGGCTAAAGTCTTCACGGGCCATTACATGGTTGTCAATTGTAACTGGCAGGTGATTGATCTTATCTTTAATTTGAATTGGACCATCAAAACCAAATTGTATAAATGTTGTAGAAACTCAACCTCATTGTTTTTACCTTCTATAACAATCATTCCTGGTTTCTGGACTTGAGTAGGAAGAGCTAAAACTTGTAATGGGACTTCTTTATCAGATTCAGATCTAGTTGGATGAGGTCTAGCATTAACCTTGGACTTGTCTGAGTTTCCTATCAGTAACTGATTTGAGCTAATAATTTCATCCTTCTTCTCCATTTATGGCCTAGGGATCATCCATTTCCCATGGTCAAGATCTCGAGTATTGTTGGAGAAAAATATCTTATCTGTCTCAACACACAACAACACTCCTTGTCAATAAACTAATTCAAAGGAATATTAACACTTAATATATTCCTTTATCTAAACTTAACTATTTTGGCCCAAATACAATGCTCCGAAAGCCTAAACCTTCGGCTTTGATACCAAAAAGAGTAACACCTTATACTAGGGCCCATTTTCCATATATTAGATAATATTAGATTCCTTTCATTATGATTTAGAAACTAGAATCATAATATATTAAAAACAGAATTTTCAATTTACTTAGGTGCTGTTCATTTGGTAAATTTCAGTTTTTCCGACGAACTTTGAAAATTCATAACCAATTCTGAGAAAATCATATTGAGGTGATTCTAGTTCCTAAAAATATCTTAAAAGATTGTCTACAAGAGAAAAATATGAAACAATAACTTCATTGGACCAATTCATATAGTAAATTTCGTGGCCTTTCACTATTCATTTGGTCATTTTTCTATCTTTTAGTTTTCTGACCTCAAATTTGAAAAATTATATTTCATCCTATTATGGACTAATCATACATACTCTATGTCATTTAAAAGCTCTATATGTCTACTTATAGATCTATTTTTCTTGTACATTTATTTCACTTACACAGGGCATGACATTAGCTTAAAACATGAAGGGTCAGAATTCATCTTTTACTGGAATAGTTTTGGGAAAACCTTGATATTTTCTATTATATAACTCTAATTACCTCCAAATACCTCCAAATTAGTGGCATATGAAACTTGAAACATAAACCATTCTATACATATAAACCACTAAATTTTTGGAGCTCTGTATGATTTTATATCAACTGTTGAATTTTCTGGTACCTAAGTTTCAGTTTCCAGTTTTCCAAGATTACCTTAATCTAAAAATTCACCATTAATTGTACACAACTCAAAATGGATTGCTCTTTGGACCATTTTAAAGATATATTTGTGTAATTTAGAGTATATATATTACATAAAATAATTTCCCTATCATACATAAACAGAACCTACATTTCTGTCAGGGTGTCCAGATTGTACATTTCCAATCATGTCAAGGCAAAATGAGCTTCATATCATATTTACATAATCATTCATTGTACCACATTCATGCATAACATAATAAGAAACTTAGAGATACATAATAATAAATAATGGCAGCTTCACTCATCTTCACATATGTTGATACAAATGATCACAATATAAAATAATCATTTTGTATCATCAACCATTCAACATTATCTTCTTCATGCATCTACCTCCTTCCTTAACTCTTTTCCACTGTTTCTCCCTAGCATGGTTAGTCATTGAAGACGGGGTGAGATTCAAGGAATCTCAGTAGCAATTACCCATACATGCAATCATATTATCACATTTTCATAAAAATATTGAAGAATCATTGATCAAACACACTTGCACATATGACTTGACAAAAAATTTTGGCAGAGTTTCAATTCAAAAAATGGACATCCAAGGGTCTCAAAGCCCCTCATTCAACTCAGCCATCATCATAAAAATATCACAAGGGAACAACAAAATCATATGACAAAGCATCAAACAAATTCAAAGCAAGTATGATAACATAATGTAAGTAGGAAAATAATGCTACCTTTATGCTTTCCTTGGAATTTTGTCTCTTTCAAACACTACTCCAAGCTTTCTTAGGCTTCCTTAAACCTAAACATATCATCAAACAACTACTCAAGCTAATAGTTTCATAACTTTCTTCAAAAAGCGTTCATCAAAACCTTAATTCTTCGAAAATTCATTCATAGTTTAAAAATGATGAATAATACCTCTATTCCATGTAATTTTTCATGGAAAATCCAAATATGGCCTCAGAATTACTAAATTCCATGACTAACTATAGTTACTCTTCATTCCAAAATAAACCCTAAAAATTTTACTTTCCTAATCTTAAGCGTCTTCATGAAATCAACACTTGTACTTGACTAATTTGGACTCAAGGAATCCATTTTTGGGGTCAAAAACATGAAATTTAAACTCTTAGTGTAAACATTAGATGGCCAAAATTAAGAGAAAATTAAGAAAAATTGCTATGCTTCTTAGTTCATCAATCTACTTCCATATTCATGCTTTAAAGATGTATTATAGCATTTCCCCTACATTTAATGGTTGAAAAACTCATTTCCTTCCTTAATCATGACATGGACAAAATCCTAAGATAAGGAAGAGGGAAATATAATCCATTGATCATGCTTCAAAGACCATATACTACAAGCTTAAAGTGATGGAAGACAACTTACTACTTGAGCTTTCGGATTTCTCTTGAGTTTCTCTTCTTCCTTCTCACTTTATTCTCCTTTCTTTCTTGTGTTTTTCCTCTAGTTTTTTGCTACTAAATGCTCATGCATAATGGTTAGTAAATGAGTGATTAAATGGCTAATTTGGTGGCTTAATCATGGTTAATTAAAGTAACCATGCTTAATTTTTGACCAAAAAAGAACTACTTCTTGAGGAAGTTGTGGGGCAAAAATTGGCTCCCCAAGCTGCCCATTTGTAGCTTCCAATAAGGGTGTTTCAAGTGTCCAATCTGCTCAATTTTTCTTGGTCCACATATATCCTAAACTAGGTAATTTTTAACCGTATCGATAAAACTACTTTTTATAGTAAATTAGCATTTTTGGGCTACAAGACTATTCTAATTTTATTTTTATATTTCCTTAATTATCCTATCTGAAATGGTATTTGTGTATGACCCATATCTTATCCTGGTTTCTTTTTAACTGTCTGTGGGGCCGCAATTTACTTCATCTGTATTTAGTTACTTTTGGAGAATTGACACTAATTATTTCTTTATCCTTACATATTAACCATCAGTGCCATATACCATTAGGCTCATCTAATTGAGAGCTTAGTTTTGACAGTAATTTTGTATATTTATAAAATTACCCATGACCTAAGGTTAAATTATAATTTCTAAAACTTTCAGGTTATTAGGTTTAATTTTCCCCAAAGGCTTTTCTCTTCTCATCCCGCATGATTTTTATAAAATTAGGGACATAGATGTCATTTGTATAATTCTTTATTTCACATTTTTTTGTCCAACTAGGAAAAATGACCTCTTTGTAAGGTTTAGTATAAAGGAAGAAGGCAACAACTCTATAATTCTGAGATACCTCTTGCGATGTGTGCATATCATAATCATCTTAACAAGAAACATCAAAACATTTGGTATCATAATAGTTTCAAGCAGCAACTGATGTCAGTTTTTAATATCACCAACAATTAGTATCAATTTTGAAGATGATTGGTAACAATGGGTATCAATTTTAATATCAGTAAAATTAGATATAGGCTAAACATACTGTGTATAATAAGTTTTGATGATGATTTACATTTCAGTCATGTTTTCATGTGTGCTTGAAATACCACAGACATCTATGCTTATTGGTACAACCTTATAAATAAGGGGAGAAGAAATACTTGTTATTCTTCAAACCTTTTTTATGATGTCAAACAGGGGGAGAAGTTGTATGAAAAACATGCATATGCTTAATTTGGAATTATGTGAATTAAACTGCATTATATGTATTAATCATTTATTAAACATATTTTTCACTAGTGATTTTATCATCATCAAAAAAGGGGAGGATTGTAAGGTTTAGTATAACATAAGTTTTGATAATGACAAATATAGAGTAATAAGGAACAAATGCATCATACATATCTGACATATATAATGTTCCTTAAAGAAGTAAAATGTACATTGGCCTGTATTTAATTATGGTTATAATGTATATATCATGCTATATGCAAATATATCCACTATACTTTTACAATGAATAACATAAATTGGATATATAAACTGGACTAACTACTTGATTTGTAAGTGTAATATATTAAATGTAGGTTGGTCCAAGTTGTTGAATCAAGAGTTTTGATGATTCCAAACCAACATTCAAGAGCTTGGATTGAAGATATTAAAGGAGATCAAAGCTGTCTCAAGTGAAGATTTTCTAAGTTCTTGCTGTTAGATCTTTTGTAGGATCCTTAGTTTTTGTTATAACTGGGTAAAAGATTTTGATTTGAAGAAAAGATGTTTTCAAACTTTGATTTTATGTTAAATCTTTAAATATTTGAAAAACACCCACAAACAGACGAAGGTTGAAAGTTTAAGCTAAACTGTCAAGTTGGAAATTCGAACTTTGCCTTTGGAAATTCGAATTTCGAGCTAAAACTGAATAAGTCCGAAGAGATGGCTCTCTGTCAGACAAATTTTGGCTGTTCAAAATTCGAATTTTCATCCAGTCTGAAAGAGGCCTTTTGATAAACAGACGAACTTCACACTTTCAAAATTCGAATTTCAAGTAAAACGAAGTTTGTAAAAACCAAAAAAATTCGTCTGAAATTATGATAAAGTGCATCTGAAATCAAAATGAAATTAAGTTTGATAACTGCTCTCTGACAGACGAATTTTGAACTTCCAACATTCGAATTATCATATAAGTCTGAAAGATGCCTCTTTGCAATAGACGAACTTTGAGTCTTCAAAATTCAAATTTCAAACAAAACAAAAATTGAGAAAATAGAATAAATTCGTCTGAAACTATGTTAAAGTTCATCTGAGATCAAGAATGATTTAAGTTTCAAAACTGCTCTCTAACAGACGAACTTTGAACATTAAAATTCGAATTTCAGAAGCTAAGTTCTTGAGTCTGTTAAAGTGAAACATTGACATACGAATGATAAGAACTTGCAACATTCGAATGATGAAATTAGTCTGGAAAGAGTCTCTCTGACAGACAAATTTCACCCTTCCAAAATTTGAATTTTGAAGAAAGTAATCTACTGTGTCTCTTAAACATTCAGTGGACAGACGAATTTTGGGATATCAAAATTAGAATTTCGAAGGCACTGTAGAAAATTGAAAACATTGTTCACACTTATCCAAAAAACTTTCTTCTTGAAAATTCGTATGTCACATTGTGAAAATGTTTTGTAAGTTTGAAAATTCGAATTTCAATTCATGAACAGACGAACTTCGTGCTGTAACGTTGGAAGCTTTAATCTTCGGTTCCTTCGAAATTCGTCTGTTGACCAACCAAAATTCGAATTTCAGTATGTCAGAAACATTAAATGCGGCTGGTAAACGGATAGTTTTTCAGAGTAACCATTGGATAACTTCCCCAATGGATAGATTTAATCTCTAACGGATATTTGAGACCTAAATCTATAAATAAAACATCATTTGAAGTTGTGGGTAACGAATCAAACTTGTATATACCAAATTTCTGCTAAATCTTCTTCTCAAAAGCTTTTACCCTCTCAACTTCTATACTTGTACTTAAACTTTCATATCTACTCTTTTCAAGAGAGTTATTTCATTGTAATCAATCTACTCTTCATCTTGGAGATAGATTTACTTGTGAGGGGTATTCACAAGGGGATTGGGAAGCACATAGTAAAAGTGCTTGGAGAGTTTGAGAGAGCTCAGAAACAGAGCATACTCGTGTACTGTGGCCCTAGCAAGAAGCCCATTGAAATTCTTGCTGTATAGTGGATAAATCTCAAGAGGTGTCTTGGGGACTGGATGTAGGTCAAGTGGAAAGACCGAACCAGGATAAATTACTGAGTCTTCTTCTCCCTATCTTTACTTTTCAGCTTGCTCTGTTTTACACATTGTTTTCATTATATTGTGATATCTTCACTTACTTCACTTTGTGCAGAAAAATTTCAATCTTCCCAATTCACCCCCCTCTTGGGAGGTCAGCCTTGCTAACACAAGTAAGAAGAGTGAGCATTGGAATATAGAAATGAAAATCAATATCATGCCTCACTCAAGAAAGAAGAAAAGAAAGGATGCTCCAAAAATGGAAAATCATAAGGGAGCATGCCAACAAAAAAATGACCAAGTGGAATTGGAACTCAATATTTGAAGATCTAGTCACTAGATATATTTTGTTTTAACTTAGATCTTGAGGCAGGATTAATATTTGAAAATTACTTAATTTTGTTACCATATGTTTTAAATAAGTTAGATTAAGTAAATTTGATGTTAGCATATGTTAGATTTGAAAAACTCTGACTGACAAACAAATTTTGAGAAGTTAAACTTCATATACTTTGTGAAAAGACAAACTTTACTAACTGAAATTTGAAGTTCCAGAGATATCACCTCTAATAGACAAATTTTATGTGTTGAAATTCGAATTTTGAGTTAAGCATAGTTAGTAAAATGTGCAAAATTTGTTTGAAGTTATGACAAAGTTCGTCTAATAATTAAGCACTAAAAGGGTTCAAAATCATTCATTCTGATAGATGAATTTTGGATTTCAAAATTTGAACTTTAGAATAAAACTCAATGATTTACAATTGCATTTGATTAACTCAAGAAGTTTTGGGTATCAAAGTAACATATCCTTACTTTTAAACATAGCGAAATCTGGTTTTCAAGAATCAAGAGTTTGACCTTTAATTAGTTTTTTTAAGAAATCTCTCAAAATACATATGGATTTGATGTAAAATTTTTTCATATGAAACTATACTTAATAAGCTTTTAAAAAAAGGTTATTTCACTCAAAAAGAAGGTCATATGAAAAAGTTATGGTCATTTAAAATTGAGTAGTAAGATATGGATTTTTAGTTTTAACCTCCTATCATTATTTTAATCATATCTCACAAAAAAAATTTGTTTTTGAAGTAAAAATTGTTGCATTTGAAAGTAGACACTGTGAGCTTTCCAACAATAGGTTATTTGCTTAATTTGGAGTTAAAATGAGAGAGGTATAGCTTCTACAAAATTGTTTACTGTGCAAAGTTTGAAGTTACGGAGGTTCTACCACTAATAGATGAATTTCGAGCCTCCAAAATTCGAATTTTGAAGATAACCTTTATGCCATGTTGAGTTTGCCACTGATAGATGAATTTTGGCTTCTAAATTTGAACTTCAAGTCTAACAGATGAATTTTGGCTTTCAAAACTCCAGAATGTGAAAATACTTCTAGAATAGCCAACAGACGTATTTCCACATCTAAAATTCGAACTTCAAGTCTAACAGATGAATTTTGGCTTTGAGATTTTGAATTTTGAATCCCCAGAATGTGAAAATACTTCTAGAACAGCAAACAGATGAATTTCCACATCCAAAATTTGAATTTCGAAAGGAAGAACTTGTGCTATATTGAGTTGTTCATTGACAGAAGAATTTTGGGCACCAAAATTCAAACTTCTAAGGCACTGTAGCAATATAGAACAACTATTCATACTTACTAGAAGAACTTTAAACTTGAAAATTTCATATGTTCCAATATAAAAACATTTGTCAAAGATGAAAAGTCAATTTTGTTTTAGAACAGACGAACTTCGAAGTTCAATGTTAAAGTCTTTAACTTATGGTCTCTGCAAAATTCGAATTTTAGAGTGTCAACGCATTAAATGTGGTTGGTGAATGGCTAGTTTTACAGAGTAATCATTGGGTAATGTCTCTAATGGCTAGATCTTGTGTCTAATGTCTAGATCTTATATCTAACGTCTAGTTACACCACAAATCTATAAATAGAACATCATTTAAACTTATGGGTAACAATCTTAAGAGAGTTTACGTGAAAATGCTACAACAATTTGTAAAATCTTTTTATCTCAGCATTGTTTGAAAAACCTACCTCAATAGAGTGAGTCTTTAATGTATTATCTACTCTTCAAGTGAGTTTTCATTCTGTAAACATTTCTTTCTACATATTTTGGGTAGAATCTTAGTGTGGGGAAACACTAAGGGATTTACACATCTTGTAAGGTGTGGGTAGAATGGCTTCACAAGTGCCTATTGAAACTTGTGGGATATACTGAGGCTTCACAGGTGCCCAAATCAAACATGTGGGATATAGTTGAAAATCCCAAGTGGTGGCTTAGGGACTAGATTAGGCCAAGTGGTTGGGCTGAACCAGTATAAATTGTTATGTATTGTTCTTCATCTTCTCTATTCAATTGTTGCACACAACTCTCTTTGTTTATCCCTATTTTGCTCCACTCTTAGTGAAATTGGATTGTGATCCAAAAAGAGCAAAAATCTCACATCACCCAATTTACCCCCCTCTTGGGTGACCAGCCAACCTAACACTCTTTACCCTATTTCACACAAAACAGTGTTTACTTGTTTTTGTAATTTCCTTATGCATTTCTAGATATTTTAGCTTTCTTGGAATGTTACAATTCCCTCCCCCTTAAAATAAATTTCATCTTCAAAATTTGGATACATATTTTTACGTCATACATTCTTTCTATTTATTACCCAATTTCCAGACCATTTACTTCCATATCTTAATTGTCTAACTTAGAAGTCAATTTTTCACTTTGATTTTATTCCTCCAATTGTAGCATCTGAAGGATCTGGCTAATACCTTTCATCTTGGGAAATGTCAAGGACATCATAATCTTATTTTACTTTAGGGTAATCAGAAATATCCAAATAACATACCAACTCTTAATACTTATCCTTTTTTTCATAACTCTTATTTCTTATTCATACTATAATGTCTTATTGGCACTTGACATCATTCCTTTTCTTTACTTTTCATAACTTTGTGCTATTTAAATGAATAATCTTCCTATTAGGCATAAGCTGACTATATTAGCTTTGCTTGTATAGCACTTACAAGGCTATCGCTTTCTTCTTTTCATTTTCCTTTTGTTATCTCAAGTTCACTTATCTTTATTTCATTGTCACTCAAGATTCTTGGTGGTCTCATAATACTTCTATAGTAAAACCATAAAGATTATAACTCATTATAACTTATAATAACTCCACTTCTTGAGAGTATTACTCACTGCAGCTAAGTGTGGAAACATATTTTTCATAAAAATTATCATATAAAACATAGGCTACTATCCTCAACACAACCTTGCTTTTATTATTCATACCCTGATCCGTACTTTCTTTCATTATTATAGTCCTCTTAGGTCATCATTGGATCGGAACTAATCATCTCAAGGAAGGAGGTGTAACCTCTTTCTTAATTCATAAAAACTCATTTCTTACTTCCTTTTTCCACAAAACTTTTTCTTCTAATCAAGCGGTAACATAGTTTGAGAAAAATTTATCACAGCAAAATTTTTATATCATCTTACTAGACTAAGTAAATTTCCCATCTTATTCTGGTTTTTGATATCTCCTACTTATAACTTTACTTGCTTTACTAGGATCTGCTACAATCTTGTGAGAGATTCTATAACCTACTGACCAGACTTTCATGAGCTACATTCACTAAGTTTAGTAAGTCAATAATTTTATTTAAAATATTTAAAAATTTCTCAGTCATCTTTCATGCTCTTTTACAAATTCAGAGTATTTTAGCACATCATTCTTCAGAACCACCATTACACTACTAGTACTTTTATTCATGTAGTCTTAGCAAGTGCCTTAACTTGACTATATGACATAATCATAATTCATCGTGCCCACCCTTTTTTAAGCAATTGACACATCTTTTCTTTCTTACTCCTTACATTTTCCTCATCTTTCAGTACTTCTTAGTAGGTTACTATTTTGGTACTTTTCTTACTTGAGCTTATTTATCTATAGAATGCTTAGGGTTTCTACTTGTATTCATGCTAAAATTGATCTTATAGAATACTGGCAATGGACTTCATTTCAAGCCATAACTTATCTATCTGACATTTGGATACTTTACTACTGTAATATGCTTCTTTGTTCTTTACTCTAGTTTGTGTCAATTTAGAGTCTTAACTTATTACTTTGTCTTCATGTATAAACATATTCCTAAACCCAATACTTTTGTTTATCTTAACATAGCCTTTATAATCTCTTGACTTTTATCAGTTGGGTTTTTACTAATATTAAGGTAGTGGTCACTATCTCTTTACTCTTTAACACTACTCATATTTCTACTTTATCATTTTTATACACAATTTCCTTAATTGCTTAGTCAAGGTTAATTAGTGGTTTGGCAACTTGAGGGAGGTTTCTCAACCCTTCAACAATCTCTTGCTAGCTCAGATAAAATATAACCTTCAGCCTCTCACCATTTTGGGCTCATTTAGGTATCACCCCTAGAGCTACCTTTCTTCTACTTTGCCTCGGTGGCCTTTATCATATGAAGGATTTCACCTTTCTTAGTTCAATTGGGCTTCTCCCCAAGAGCTATTATCTTGGCTCAATTGAGCTTCTCCCCAAGAGCTACCTCTCTTTTTTCCCACCTTGGCAGCTGATGAAAGATTTCATTCATTGTGAGATATTTCGACCATAAACATTTCTTTTTATAAATAAATTTCATACCAAGACTAGCAATCTTCTATCTCAAGGTTTCACAATTCCCTAAACTGCCTGCTACTATTTTCTCCTTTCTTGCTTAATAATTTATACCTTGAGCATCATATATACATATCCTTCCTTTAACTTACATCTATACTTGCCTTACTTTATACTTGCATCATCCCTTGTTATACTGAACTTACAGGGTTTTAGTACCAATGGTAAACTTATTATTGCCATATATTATCTCTAAGAGAACTCCTTTTGGATCATTCTCTAATTCCTTTTCTGAAACTTCTAATTTTTTAACTTCTTCTTTTTGCAGCAACATACTACCTGAATATATAGGCAATGAGACAATTTACCAAAATATGATATACTTAATTTTGAATAATTCTTGATACAATTCTAGAGCTTGTAATCTAGTTATGGCATCAAGTATTTGGTCAACCTGTTAACTTTTAGGGAGCCTATAATCATGAAGCCCTTTTAAAAATTTCTTCGCTTCTAATCCAATACTTAGAGAATACAAAGCTAAAACGTATCCTCCAAATCCCATGTGACATCCATCATACATACCTCTAACATCTATTTGGAATTGGCTCCCTTGATTTGGTTGCAAGAAGCTATCGTCATCATCTGGTTTGCAGCTTAGTATTCGAGAAAAGTCTTATGTAAACTTTCATATCTGTGGCTGATTCATAAGGTTCCATATCCTTTTAAGTTAATTATCCTAGGTCAATTTTATAAAAATTGTAACACCTCTATTTAGGACTATTTTCCATGTATTATATCTCATTAAAATATAATTTCACTTAATTAGAAGCTTGAATCACATAAAATATTATAATAAAAATTTCTAAAAATTTGGGTACTATTCATTTATTCGAATTTCTTTTTCTAACCAAAATTCAGAAAATCATAACTAATTCAATAAAAAATCATATGAAAGTGATTCAAGTATCTAAATATAACTTTAACAATTATCTACATGGCAAAAATATCAAATAGAGCAATCATGGGGACAATTAGTAAAGTAAATTTCATAAAGTTTCACTATTGATATGGTCAATTTTAGAAAATCCAGTTTTCAAGGCTAAATTTGAAAAATCACCATAATTCGTACACTAGTGATCTTTGTACTATTTTAAATCCCTTCCTATGTGCTTTTTAACCATATATAACATTCATACTTTACATTACAAAAAGTCCAAACAGTAATAGTGTCACTCTGTAGAGGTCTGAATGACCATTTGTATCCTAATACTTTACCATACAAAAGCTATAAAAATTTACGTGGTCATATATCATCTTCATATCATACCATGCTTCACTAAGTCCTAAAGACACATAAAAGCTTGAAGAAACATATTTAACATCACATTTAAAAATTTACACAAAAGCTCTAAATTCATGGCCTTTGCGAGCAAATTCAAGTTAATGATCAATTGCTTTCTTCTTTCCTTTCTCTTCCTTGGAGGTCTTGCCATTGTTGCTACCTAAGCATGGTTAATATGTGTGAGGGTGAGATTCAAAGAATCTCAGTATATAAATCCCATACATGTCATCATATTATCACATTGAGCATGAAAACATCAATAAAACATAGTTCATCACATAGGCACATTGGAAACATATACATTTTACAAAAATTTTGGCAGAGTTTTATTTTGTAAAATGGATATCACGGGCTCCAAACCCCTCATACAACTCAGCCAACAACATTGAAACATCATAAATCAACATTTCATACATATGCCATAGTGTCAAGTATCAAAGAAACAATAATGACAATGTGATCTTAGTAAAGGGAATTAACTACCTTGGTGAGTTCCTCAGCTTCCCACACTTGGTAAACCACTTCTTGGGCCCTCTACACTTCCTTGAACCTAGTCATATCATCATTTAATTAATTTAGCCACTGATTTCAAGAGATACACAATACATTGCTCACTAAACCCTAACTTTTTCACTTAACTTTTCCTTGAGTTTTTCTTGAGTCCATCACATGTACTTGACTAATTTGGACCAAAGGAATCCATTTTTGGGGTCAAAAACTTGAAATTACAACTCTAAATAGGAACCACATTCTGACCAAAAGTCATGGTAAATGGAGGAAAATTGCTAAACTTCATTATACAACAAACTACTTCCATATTCAAGCTTTAGATGAGTATTCTATCACTTGCCATATGTTTCACGGTTTGTAAACTCATTTCCTTGCCTAATCCTAATTTGGCCAAGACCCTAAGAGGATGGAGAAGAAAAACTAATTCATGAACCTTGCTCCCAATACTACTAATAGCAAATTTGAAGTAGTAGAAGACTTACCTAGAACTTGAGCCTTCAACTTTCCCTTGAGTTTTCTCTTCTCCTTCTCTCTTTTCTCTCCTTTCTTTCTTGCATTTTTTGGCCCTCTATTTGCCACTGTTTCTCTCATGAAAGTGCAAAAGAAAGAGGGTGATGAAAAGACTAATAATGTGACTTAATGATACAACTAATCATGATTAACACTTAACCAACTTAGGTTTCTTTTTGGCCCAAAATTGTCAACTTCTTGGAGAAGTTTTCTTGAAAAATATTGTGGCACCCAAGCTGCACTAAATTCATACCGAATGAGAGCATTTCAAGTGTCTAGTCTACTCAATTTTTTCTGGTCTAGATATATTTTGAATCGGGTAATTTTTAACCATACTGATAAAATTGCTTTTTATAGTAAATTAGCATTTTTGGGCTATAGGACTATTCCAATTTTATTTTATATTTCCTTAATTATCTTGTCTCAAATAGTATCTGTGTATGGCCCATATCCTATGTCGGTGACCCTTTTAACCATTAGTAGGCTCATAATTTACTTTCTTGGTTTCAAGTTACTTTTGGACACTCAGCACTAATTATTTTTTTATTCTTAAACATTAACCCTTATTACCATATACCATTGGACTTCTGTCATTGACGGCTTCATTTTGACGAAAATTTTACATATCTACAAAATGCTCCTGACCTAGGGTTAAATATAATTTCTGAAACTTTTAGGTCATTAGGTGTAATTTTCCCAAGGACTTTTCTATTTCTTCTTAACGTAATATTTAATAAATTTTGGGACATGGATGTCTTTTTTATAATTTTTTATGGGCAAAAATATAATTTTCTCTTTTTTTGTCCAATCAGAAAATTGCCCTTTTACACGCAAAATGGCATCTGTCTTTTTTCGCAAATTCCTTGTATATTTCATATTATCATTCATTTCTTACTCTTTCATTATTTAGTATCCAGTGAAATTTTCAGATATTACATTTCTGCCCCCCCTTAAATTAAATTTCATCCTCGAAATTTAAAGCATACCTTGTGTAAATAGTTATAAATACTTATGTCGCATGTTTGACTCCATCTCCCAGGTTGCTTCTTTTATAGATAAGCCTTTCTAGACCACCTTTACTAGAGGAATATCTTTGTTCCTCAGTTGTTTATCTCAATAATCTATTATTATTGCAAGTAATACATTAAAGCAAAGATTATCTTGTAAGTCAACATATTCATGTTCTATAATATGTAAAGGGTTTGGTTGATATTTCTTTAATTGGGAGACATGAAAGACACTATGAATTTGACTTAGATTTGGTGGTAGGGCTAACTGGTAAGCTACAGGTCTGACTTTTGAAAGAATTTTGAAAGGTCTGATATACTTAGAGCTAAGCTTTTTCGTTTTGAGAGATCAACTAACTTTAGTTGTAGGAGATACTTTAAGAAATACATGGTCTCCTACTTCAAATTCCAATGACTTCCTTCTTCAATATGCAAACTCTTTTACCTACTTTAAGCCATTAATAAATTTTTCTTCATCATTTCAATCTGCTTGGAAGTTTGGTCTACGATCTCCGGACCTATTAATTTACTTTCACTCAATTCTGTTCAACAAAGTGGGGACCTGCACTTCCTATCGTACAGTGCTTCATAAGGTGCCATCTGAATGCTGGAATGATAACTGCTATTATAGGCAAATTCTACTAAAGGTAAGTATACATCCCAGTTTCCTTTCATTTCTAGCACATAAGCCCTTAACATATCCTCCAATGTCTGAATTGTTCAATCTGTCTATCAGTATGAGGGTGATATGCTGTGCTGAAACTTAGTTTAATACTTAGGGCTTGCTGTAATAATCCCCAGAAGTTTGAGGTGAATCTTGGATCTCGATCCGATATGATACTGCTTAGCATTCCATGTAATCTCACTATCACTTTTACATATAGCTGTACCAATTTATCTAGTGTATATGTTGACCTCATGGCTAAGAAGTGTGCTGACTTCATTAACCTGTCCACTATTACCCAAATTGCATCATATCATGATGATATTCTAGGTAATCCCATTATGAAATCCATTGAAATACTATCCCATTTCTATTCTGGGATCTCTAGTGGATGTAACAATCCAGCAGGCTTCTAGTGCTCTATTTTTAATCTTTGACACACCAGGCATCTAGACACATGCTGAGTAATATCCCTTTTCATACCAGGCCACCAAAACAATTTATTTAAATCATGATACATTTTTGTAATACCTAGATGAATGGTATATTTACTTTGATGTGCCTTTGCCAAATCCTTTTCTCCTAACTTTGCTACTGGTGGTACATAAACTCTCTTTTAAAATCTCATTAAACCATTTTCCGATACATTGAATCCCTACATTTCTCTATGCCTTTGTTTTTCTTTAACTACCTTCATGACCTCATCCTCTTGTTGGGCTTTCAATAAATCATTTAAAAATTCATTGCCAATTTTGGTTTCATGAAACTATAAAAATAAACACAAATCTCTATAATCCTCAAGCATTTTCATTTCACAAATCATCATGTAGTCTACGTGAATAGTTTTTATGCTTAATGCATCAACCACTGCATTAACTTTTCCTGGATGGTATTTAATAGAAAGATTGTAATCTTTTAATAACTCCATCCATCATCTTTGCCTCGCATTTAATTCTTGTTGATCTTTTAAATATTTGAGGCTCTTGTGGTCAGAAAACACTTCAACTATTCCACTATAAAGATGTTGTCTCCAGATCTTAAGAGCATGCACTATGGCTGCAAGTTCTAAATCATGAGTGGGATAGTTTTCTTCATGTGGTTTCAATTGTCTAGAAGCATAAGCTACCACTCTACCTTCCTACATTAGTATACAACCTAATCCATGCTTACTTGCATCTGTATGAAGTAGAAAAGGTTCTTTGGGACTAGGTATGATTAATATAGATGGAGTAGTTAACCTGTGCATTAGTTCATGAAAACTATTTTCACAATTCTTATCCCACACAAAAGGTTTGTCGTTTTGAATAAATTTTGTCAGCCGCAATACAATTCAAGAAAAGTCTTGTATGAAACATCTGTAATAGCCATCTAAACCAAGAAAATTTCTTATCCCAGTTACTGTCTTGGGTTACTCCCACTTTAGGACATCATCTACTTTACTTGGGTCTACTGCAACCTATCCTTGGAGATGACATGCCCTAAGAACTGTACCTCTGTGAGCCAAAACTCACACTTACTTAGTTTAGCATACAACTTTCTTTCTTTTAAAACTATCAAAACTATTCTCAAATGCATTTTGTGCTCCTCTAATGACTTGGAGTACACTAATATGTCATCAATAAAGACCATAACAAATTTATTTAAGTAAGGCCGGAAAATCCTACTCATGTAGTCCATAAAAATTGCTAGAGCATTTATCAAACCAAATGGCATCACTAAAAATTCGTAGTGCCCATAACGAGTTCTAAAAGCAGTTTTGGGAATATCTTCTACCTTTACCCGTAATTGATGATACCTTGATCGTAAGTCAATTTTCAAAAACATAGTGGCATCAGCCAACTGATCTAATGGGTCATCAATTCTAGGTAAGGGGTATTTTTTTTTTACTTTTACCTTGTTCAGTTCCTTATAATCAATGCATAATCAGAGGCTCCTATCTTTCTTCTTTACAAATAATATTGGAGCACCCCATGGAGAAACACTAGGTCTAATGAATCCTTTTCCCAATAACTCCTGAATTTGACTCTTTAATTCTCCCAACTCAGGTGGGGCCATTCTGTATGATGCTTTGGACATCGGGCCCGTTCCTGGTGCTAAGTTTATGGCAAATTCAACCTCTCTTTCTGGTGGTCAATCTTTAAAATCCTTTGGAAATGCTTCTGGAAATTCTTTTATCACTAGTATCTTTTCAATCTCTTCATCAACTTCCACATTAATTGAAAAGAAAACTAAGTAGGCTGAACATCCTTTTCCTAAACATCTCTCAGCTCGAGCAGTCGATATAAAATTTAGCTTGGTTTCAGTATTTAGGATACTTTCTAGGGTAAGCAAGATTAGAACTTTGTTTTTGCAGTCGAGGAGAATATTATTGGTAGAGAGCCAGTTCATGCCTATTATGACATCTATATTTAGAAATGGCATTCATATAAGACCTTGTGTGGTGCAGTAATGTTCATATTGTACAATGCAATTTAGGCAGACATGAGATGTGGTTACTTGGTTACCGGTAGGTGTGGACACATGCAAATCACATGGTAACTTAATTATCATCAGACCCAACCCTTTAGTACATTTATAGGAAATGAATGAATGATTAGCACATGAATCAAATAAGGCATGCACAAGATAATCATTTACTTTAATCATACCTTTAATGAGATAAGGTGATTGTCGGGCCTCTTGCTGCGTAAGAGCAAAGACCCTTCCCTTTGCTTGTGGTATGGTCTTTGCTATTTCTACTCTGCAATCTCTCGCAAAGTGTCTAGGTTTTCCACATTTGATGCATACATTCTGCCCAGCCAAACATAGTCTTCCACCACGTGTCTTGCCACATTACTAACATACTGGGGTTTCTTTCTGCATATCTCTTTGCACAAATCGTCCTCCTCTTCTTCTACCTTCCTTTCTACCTCTTCTGTTATTCCATGACTTTTTTCTTTTCTTGTTTGATTCTCCTTCTTCAAATGTAAGTCTTCTTGCACTAGTTTGGATAGAAGACATAAAGCCTTTATGATTCAAGCTTCCTTCATCAATCCTACTGACCTTAACTAGTATATTGAACTCTCTAATCCTCATAGGTGCTACTTTTTCTCTAATAGCTAGTTTTAAACCTGTTTCCAGCTTCTCAGTCTTCCATCATTCAACATCATGTTGTTGTAAGTATGTAGAATACTTTGCCAACTGTATAAAAGTAGTTACATACTCATCAATTGACTGATTTTCTCCTTATTGAAACATAATGAATTCCGCTTCCTTCTTATTTCTTATTGATAGGAGGAAGTACTTATCATAGAAATACTCCAGAAATATCTCCCATGTTAGGGGTATGTTACGAGCTTGCAGAATTAGCTCTATGTTTCACCACAATCGATCTGCCTCTTTCTCAAATATATAAGTGGCTAACAAAGCTTTCATCTCAGAGGTATAACCCATTAGTCTGAATATCTTTTCGAGACTCAGTATCCAATCCTTAGTTGCCTAAACATCAAATTTTCCTTTAAAGGAAGGAGGACACTGCTTCCTAAACTGAGTTATGACATTTTGTTGATTGGAAAAGTCTATCATTGCCTGATTTATCACTACAGCTAGATTTCCTTCTTGTTGCTGTGGACTTTGAATTGGCACCTCAGTTCTAACCTCAGGACATTCTCTCTGATCTGCTATAGTCCTTTGTAAGTCCTCAATAATTCTCTGCTGTTGATCCAATTTGTTCATAATAACTTGCAGATGATCAACCCTCTGTGGAGTACCTTGTTGCAGAGCTCCTCCCTATTTAGGAGCTGCCTCTCTCGTCTATCTTCTGGTACTTGCCATTTTAATCTACACAATATTAAAATCACATTCATACAATAATTGTACTCAGAGAACATATATGAACATATTATTTTATTCACATAGTCAACTTTATACATGCATTCCTTCATAGTCTTTTCTACAACATCATATATCAGTCTCTCTATTCTATCTCTTGTACAAAAATTAAAGTTAATATATTAACTTCCCTCAAGAAGTTGATCATTTTTGGCCATATATATGCAAAATAATTAAAGTTTTCTAGTGGCCATAAATCAATGTAACACCTTACATTAGGCCCATTTTCCCATGTATTAGACTTCATTTAAGCTATTAAAGCATGTCTAGAAGCTTGCATCAATTAAAAATGAAAAACAGAATTTTCAAGAATTTCGGATACTATTCACTTGGTAAATTTCTTGCAACCGACCAAATTTTGAAAATTCATAACTAATTCTACAAAAATTGTATTAAAGTAATTCAAGTCTCTAAAAATATATACAAATATTCTCTACATAGGAAAAACAAGACATGGAACATTTAATAGTCCAATATGTACATTTTATTCTTTCAAATATTTCTGTAGATTTGGTCAATTTCTCTTTCCCAGGATTTTGACCATAAATTTAAAAAATTATATCTAATTCTAAACTGAGCCAAATCATACATTTTCTATGTGATTAGAATTCCCTGTATGTCTACTTTCTAGTTACATTTTTTTGTACATTTATTCACCTTGTACAAGGCATGGAATTGACTTAAATCATTAAGGGTCAGAACACTACTTTAACTGGAACAGTTTCAGGAGAAATTACATAACTCTTTCTTTATAGCTTCAAATACTTTCAGACCAGTGGCATTCATTTCTAAAGACTTAAAGGTTTCTAGAAATGAAAACCACTAGATTTTTTAAGCTTTGTACAATTTTCTATTGCATTTTAAATTTTCTAGTATTCATAATAAAAGATCTAGTTTTCCTTACTATGACCAGTTTTGACCCTTAACTTCTAAAATTCACCATACATTGTACACTTATCCAATTTAGGTGATCTTTGACTTTATAAAAAGGTCATTCTATCTACTTTTTGAGCATATATAATGCTCATGCATTATACCCTGTTTCATTAAAAGCTCATTCTCAGAGTGTTTCTAATTAAGCCTTTCCATTCTAATCTTGGTAAAATGAGCTTCATAACATAATTACATCATCATTTCTTGTACCAAATCCATACATATCACTCAATAATGCTCAAAGGGATATAGTTACAGAAATAGAAGCCTCATGAATTCTCATGTAATTTTTATACATGATGCCATAACAATACATTGAAATAACCATAATTCACATAATTATCATGCTTCTTCATTCTTCTTGCCTTCTTTCTTAGTTACTTCCATATCCTTTCCCTAGCATAGTTAGTGTTTGGAATGGTGAGATTATGGAATATCAGTAGCAAGTCATATTTCATGCAATTATATTATCATATATGCATAAAACTTAAATCATAACAATTAACTTATTCAAGTATATAATAAGTCATAATGGTTCATAAAAATTTTGGCAAGTTCACTCTTTATAAAATGGACATCCAAGGGTTAAGACCCTTTCATAAAAACAGCCAAACCAATCTCACAACATCATAACAACAATATGGCAATGGGATTATAACATAGAAACAATATACAATAACATAAAGCAAGAAATAGACTATGCTACCTTTATTGCTTTCCTTTGCCTTCCACTTTGATTCTAATGCTCCTACTCTCTTTTCCTTTGAGTTGTGCTTCTTCCAAACACTTCATTAAGATTCCTTGGACCTAAACATAATACTAATGAAGCATATAAGCCACTGGTTCTTGGTCTAACTTCACACAATGCTCACTAAACCCTTAAATTTTCTCTTTGCTTTCTTGGTTTTCCTTTGAACCAATGGTTGTTCTGAAGGCTTTGGGCCATGAGGAATCCATTTTTGAGGTCAAAATCATGGAATTCCTTCTTTATTTCTAACCCCAATTTGACCGATATCAAGCATAAAATGGAGGAAAAATATTTAGCTTCCTATACTTCAAACCATTCATGAAAACTTATTTAAAATAACTTTTCCAAGTTTTTCCATATGTTTAACTAACAAAAACTCATCTTCTTGAAAACAGAAGGCTTGGCCAAAATTTCATGGTGGAAGGTAGGAGAAAACAACTCCATGAGACCACTCTTAAACACTTGAAAATACAAAGCAAAAGGCTTAGAAACTTACCAACAACTCAAGTCTTCAAGCTTTGATTTTTAGTTTTCTCTTCCTCTTCTCCTTTTCTTCTCTTCCTCTCACATCTTTCTCCTTTTTCTTTTCTATTTTTAGACCTCTCTTTCTTGCCTTCACAGCTGCAAGTGTCAACCAAAGAGAGAGAAAGTAAGAAGGAATGATTACAAAACTCAAACCAATCATTCCTTGCCATTTCCTTTTTTTTTCCAATATTTTTTCAAGAAGTATTTACAAAAGTCAATTAATTGATGCAATCCTCCACATAGCCAGCTACTCATATCTGAATTAGGGAGGGAAGAGAGAGATTAAGTGACTTAATTATCTTGCTAATCATCCAACTAATCAAGGTTACTTTTTTGGTCCAAAAATCATGCCTTCTCTAAGAAGTTTTTTACAAAAATATTTAAATAAATTCCATCCATGTCCATTCAGCTATAAATTAACCCACATTAAGGGTAATTTTGTGCAAAATTATTTCATGAATTTTCCTGGACCAAAATACTCTTTACAAATAAATTTTACCCGTCCAATTAAATACTTTTGCTATAATTGTCACTAAGTTGGTACAAGATTGTCCAAAAATTACTTTTGCATTAAAATCATCATGTTACCCAAACAATATTTTGCTAAGGTCTATTTACTATCCTTGACACGGTACTACTTTTCTGTAGTCTAAAATAACCTTTATTGGGTAAAATATCAACTTTTATTCCAATTACCCATAATAAATTTATTCTGACTTTATTATGTACCAATCAATATTCCATTGGGTTTAGCTCATCAAGAGCTTCATTTTGACTATAATTTTTTATATTTACAAAAATTCCCTCAAGCTGAGGCAAATTTATAATTTTGGGAACTTTCGAGTCCTTAGCTGTAATTTTTTCCAAGGACTAATTTGTAATAAAATTCCTTCTCATCTCTTACTGACAGTGGGAAGTAATTATCATAGAAATACTCCAGAAATATCTCCCATGTTAGGGGTTTGTTACGAGCTTACAGAATTAGTTCTGTGTTTCGCCACCATCAATCTGCCTCTTTCTCAAACATATAAGTGGCTAACAAAGCTTTCATCCAAGAGGTACAACCCATTAGTTTGAATATCTTTTCAAGACTTAATATCCAATCCTTCATTCCCTGAACATCATTTTTTCCTTCAAAGGAAGGAGGACAATGCTTCCTAAATTGAGCTATGACATTCTGTTGATTGACAAAGTCTATCGTTGCCTGATTTATCACTGTAGTTAGAGCTTCTACTTGCTGCTGTAGACTTTGAATTGGTACCTCAGTTCTAACCTTAAGATGTTCTCTTTGATATGCTATAGTCCTCTGTAAATCCTCAATAATTCTCTATTGTTGATCCAATCTGTTCATAATAACCTTTAAGAGATCAACCTGCTGCGAAATATCTTGTTGCGAAGCTCCTCCCTATTCAGGAGCTGCCTCTCTAGTCTGTCTTCTAATCCATTTTAATCTACACATATTAAAATCACAATAATATGGCAATTGGACTTAGAAAACATATATAAACATATTATTTTATTCACATAGTCAACTTTATACATGCTTTTCTTTGTAATCTTTTCTACAACATCATACATCAGTCTTTCTATTCTACCTCTCATACTTGTTATGACTGCTTATATATTACATCTCAAAATTAGCAGTCGGTCCACATTCTTTACATATGTATATATCCACAATTAGATAATTTAGATCAAGTCTAAGAAGAACTAGAACTATCATGAACATGGGCTGACACCGAATCCTCTTGCGAGTTCTCTTCCAAATCCTCCTCAGACTCATATCCTGGATCCTCAACTAATGTTGGTCCCTATACTGGTTGCTGAACCTGATTCATAGAATGTGGTTGTGATCCTACCGAGTCTGTCCTAGTCCTTTCCATGTCAGCAAGCTCTAGTCTCAATCTCTTGTGATGAATTAACTCCCTGACACAAGCATGTAGAATCTCAGGGCAATACTACCTAAGTTCTTCCTTTACCGAAAACCAAAAATCCTCATCCTCCAATAATATAGTAAGTACTACATCTATCCATGCAGTATCAAGAAATTGTCGGCCTTGTGTCTCCATGTGATCATATGAATCCCTTACTAAATCCAAGAAAGTTAGAATAGGGGAATCCTATAAGACTTGATGACTCTCAAGGTATATCTTAGTAACTATGTCAACCACCTCAAACAACTTACTACTTGAGTTGGTAGGTATATTGGAGAAGTCTGGCATATCATGGCATGCTAAGACTAGCCTTTTACTTTGCCCTTGTCTTTCTTGTCCTTACTTTCCTCTTTCTCTTTCTTTTTCTTCTTCAGATTGGCCTCAACATAATATATCCTGATGCAATGTGTCAGGTTTTCATATTCTATACCTTATAACTTAGCCTTAATCTCTATCCAAAACTCATCATCAAGTATCTCCTTGAGCATAGTATCAATCCATCATTGTTTAGGATACCTGTTCCCCAGTCTCTCTAAGTCATATTAGACTTGGGACAATCTACTTAAAAAGGACAGAACCTTATCAGGATCCTCTGAGTAAACCCCATACCCTTTGAAGAACTTTCTTACTATCCTATAAACTATCATCTCTATGTCTGATGATTTATTGTCTGAGGTATTATCAAGGTCCAATAAGAAAGCTAACTCCCAATCCACACCTTCATAAACTTCAACTCCCCTTTGTGGAGGCTGGGCATCTAAAGGAGGAATTGCCTGTATTGACACTGCTGGAATTGCCTCCTGTACTGGTTGAAAAATTCCTGCTTCATACTGTTCTTCCCTTACATTATCAACAAGAACTTCATTGGAGCCTAGACTTTCCTCCTGATAGTGTTCCTCTGGCACTATCTTAGGCTCTTCTTGATAGTCCAAAACTGAGCTATTATGTGATGAAGACATCTTTCCTATCCTTCAATCATAATAACAACTAGTTAGTAGACTAATACTAAGGAATAATTTATTTATTAATATTCCTTTTTCCTAAACTTAAATTGTACTGGCCCAAAACTATTGCTTTGAGAGCCTAAACCATCGGCTTTAGTTTTATTTTCCTATTGTCTTTGAGCATTAACTCTCTTTTGTACTTTAATTTTTAAGACATATATGGCCAAAATTTTTCAACTTCTTGAGGAAGTTTTCTCCAAAAAAATGTGATGCCCAAGCTGCCCCAAAATCACAGGCAATGAGAGGACTTTAAGCATCTAGTTTGCTCAATCTTTCCTGGGTAGATATATCATGAACCAAGTAATTTTTAACCATACCGATAAAACTGCTTTTCTACAGTAAATTAGCATTTTTGGGCTACAAGACTATTCCAATTTTATTTTTATATTTCCTTAATTATCCTGTCTCAAATGGTATTTGTGTATAGCCTATATCTTGTCCCATTACCTTTTAATCATCGGTGGGGCCCACAGTTTACTTTATCTGTTTTAGGTTACTTTTGGACACTCAGCACTAATTATTTCCTTTCTTAGACTACTACTTTTTATAACATATCTTCCTCTATACATTAGTTTTTTTCCCATTGATTCTTTTCGTAACTTCTTTTCTTCATTTCTATCGTTCATTCCTTACTAGCCTCTTTCATTTATTATTGAAAACATCTTGCCACTAAACTTATTTATAGGCAGTGTGCTTACTTTTCATATTCATTATCATCACCTACCATTATATTTCTTTACTACTTTCTAGTCCGCAGCTTGGTATTAGAGAAAAGTCTTATGTAAACTTTCATATCAGTTGCTGATTAATAATGTTCTATATCCTTTTCATCAATCATCCTAGGTCATTCACTTTTAGAGAACTATCAAAACATTAAGGCTCATCAATCTTTCTCATCATCTCATTCTCTTTAGAGGTCTACTACAACCTCACAATTGATCTACTACAACCATGAGATCTACTGTGATCTTAGAGTCCTACTAGGATCCTCTATGATCGTACATCATTACTCAATTGATAGGATTCATCAAGATCTAACTCTAAAGGGTTTCATGACTTGTGAAACATCCTCAACTAAGCCAACAACTACTATCCTCAAGACTTATTTTCTTATATTATTAAAATATTCATAGGTCAGATTTTCTTAAAATAATACTTTAGACTTGTAGGGAAAACTATCATTGAAATGAGTATCTTTCTTTCTAACTACTATTACTTCATCGCTTTATTCTCTTTCTACTTTTCTCACTTTTGCCATCAGCAGCTTCTCTAACATTTACTAAGTAGCACACATAAAACTTTGATAATTCAACCTATTTCCCGTAATTTTACTAACCTTTACCAGCATACTAAATTGCCTACTACATATTGGGGCTTTCCTTTCCTTGTTGTCTAGCCTTAAACCTCTTTTCAACTTCTCTATCTTCCATCTCTCATCATTATACTTAATTAGCTCTGACCCCTCCAAAATGGAATGATGAAAGAAATCATTTATAAATATGTATAAATGTATAAAGGTGAAAAACAATGATGACTGCAACTTTTGAGTGTATTATAAGTAGTCACCAGTAGGAAGTATAATGAATGATAATGCAATGATATCACACAGACTTATGTACAAAGTTTACTCATGTAAATAAATGTATTATGTTTATAAATGTTATCTGAGTAGAATAATCATACGTTATAAATTAATTATTATAAAAATGGATGGAAGATGAATGAAATAGTTCACATCAGGAGACGAATAAGAGTAAAGACTCCTGAACAAGAAAAGACATCATAAGGTGATCATTTGCAAGTTATTATGAATAGATGAGATAAGTAGCAATGGATTATTGAAAAGTTACAGTGAACCTTAGACACTCAGAGACAGTCTCAGGAAACCAGAGTTAAAATTTCATCTGAGGCAATATCAGCAATAGATACCCCAGGCTATACTAATGAACCTGGTAGTAGGAACAAAACTTGATCATGCTAAACCGCATCATCTAATAGCTCAATTCTAGAAACGATGTCCTCACTCGTTTGACAAAAGATTTGATGTACAAATGGTTGAGGACTAAATACTAAGTTTAGAAAAGATTACCAGGTTAATAAGCTACTCCTCTGAAGTGAGAACCCAGTTGGCTACTTGTATGTTCAAGGAAGAAGAAGTTAGATGGTAGGTTAATACTGAGTTGATCCTACAAGCTCGGGTCATACCCTTGATGCATAAACTATTTTATAATATTTTATAATAAATATTTCTTGTGGTTAGTAAAGGATGAAAAAGAAGATCAGATCATTATGTCTCAACAAGTGGGGGATTAGTTGATAGGTGAGTATAAAGCCACATTCATATAACTATTCTTATGCTTCATCTATTTACAATAGTATGATGTTCAGAGATAGAAGACATAAAAGCTAGAAAGAGGTTTAAAGCTAGCCAACAGGAAAAGGAAAGCCTAATACGAAGTAAGTGATTTAGTATGTTAGTAGAGGTTAGTAGAATTATGGGAAATAGCTTGAATTATTAAAGTTTTATGTTTGCTACCTAGTGGTTGTCAGAAAAACTGCTGTTGATGAAGATGAAAAACAAGCAAAAGGAAAATGAAGCGATGGAGTAATAGTAGCAAGAAAGAAAGAAACTCATTTCAATGATAGTTTTCCCCACAGGTATAAAGTATTATTTTATGAAAATTTGACCTAGAAATAATTTAATAATATAAGAAAACAAGTCTCGAGGACAGTAATTGCTGGCTTAGATGAGCATGTTTCACAGGTCATGAAACCTTTCAAAGTTAGATCCGAATGGATCCTATCATTTGAGCAATGATGTAGGGTCATGGAGGATCCTAGTAGGGTTCTAAGATCACAGTAGAACTCATGGTTATAGCAGACCAATTGTGAGGTTGTAGTAGACCACTAAAGAGAATGAGATGATGAGAAAGATTGATAAGCCCTAATGTTTTGATAGTTCTCTAAAAGAGAATGACCTAGGATGATTGATTAAAAAGAATATGGAACCTCACTAATCAGCAACTGATAAGAAAGTTTACTTAAGACTTTTCTCTAATATGAAAGTTTGTCGAAGCCATGGACCAGAAAGTAGTAAAGAAATGTGATGATAGGTGATAATAATGAATATGAAAATTAAGTATACCACCTACAAATATGTTTAGTGATGAGTTGTTTTCGATAATGAACGAAAAGGCCAGTAAATAATGAATGATAGTAGTACATGAAAGTAGTTATGAAAAGAATCAGTGGGAAGAAACTAATGTATAAAGGAAGATAAGTTAGAAAAGAAGTAGTCATGAGAAACAAAATAAGAAGACTGATGTATGATCAAGAAAAGAGGTTAACCTCCTCATAAATTAAGATGATTCCAAGGAGTCTGGGCTAGATGAATACTTTAATGAGGATGGTAGTTTTTTCAAATAAACCAAGGACTCCAAATCCAAATAAATGTTACAAGTTTCTACAATGAAAGTCGTGTGGGATTTGAAGGATATGTTTCAGCTTTACATTCCCTAAGTATTGGATTAGAAGTAAAGAAATTTTTAGAAGGGCATTATGACCATAGGCTCCCTGGGAGCTAATGAGTTGAGCAAATACTTGATGCCATAACCGGATTACATGCTCTAGAATAGTAGCAAGAATTGTAACATTCCTAGAAAGCTAAAATATCTAGAAATGTAAAGGGAATTTACGAAAATGAGCAGACATTATTTTATGTGAAATAGGGCAAAGAAATCATTTCTCCCGGTAGGACAAAAAATAAAAAATTATATTTTTGCCCCTAAAGAATTATCCAAATGACATCTATGTCCCTAATTTTATTAAAATCACGCAGAAAGAGGAGAGAGATGCCCTTGAGGAAAATTACATCTAATGACCCAAAAGTTTTAGTAATTATAATTAAACCTCAGGTCAAGAGTAATTTTGTAAATATAAAAAATTACTATTAAAACAAATTTCTCAACGAGATGAGCCTAATGGTATATGACACAGATGGTTAATATTTAAGGATAAAAAAATAATAAGCACCAAGTGTCCAAAAGTAACTAAATACCGATAAAGTAAACTGTAGGCCCCACAGATAATTCAAAGGAAATCAGGATAGTATATGGGCATACACAGATACCATTTGGGACAACATGATTAAGGAAATATAAAAATAAAATTGGAATAGTCCTGTAGCCCAAAAATGATAATTTACTAGTAGTTTTATCGGTTTAATTAAAAATTACTCGACTCAAGATATATCTAGATCAGGAAAATTTGAGCATTTTTGAGACACTCAAACCTCTCATTGGGTGTGCAAAATGGGGTAGCTTGGGCAGCGCAAATTTTTGGGAAAACTTCCTTAAGAAGTTGTTGACATTTTTGGCAAAAACCATGGTCATTAACCATGATTAGTTTCATCATTAAGCTACCTAATTAACCACTTAACAACTCTCTTTCCTCTACATTTTCAGGAGCAAGCAACAACAAAATAGGGGCTTAAAATGCAAAGAGGAAGAGGGAAAAGAGAGAAGGAAGAAGAGAAACTCAAGGAGAAATCAAAGATTCAAGTTGGTAAGTTACTTTCCACTACTTCAAGCTTGCTATTTGTAGTATTTGGAGCATTGTTCATGGATTAGTTTTTCTCCTTCATCCTCTTAAGGTTTTGGCCATACCATGATTAAGCAAGGAAATAAGTTTATAAACCATAAAACATAGGGGAAATGCTAGACTACTCATTTAAAGCATGAATATGGAAGTAGTTTGTTGTATAATGAAGTATAGCAATTTTCTCCTATTTTCATGATTTTCGGCCAGAATGGGGTTCATGTTTAGATCTGGAATTTCAAGTTTTTGACCCCAAAAATAGATTCTTTGGGTCCAAATTAGTTATGTACGAGTGTTGATTTCAAGAAAAACCGAAAGGAAAGCAATATGGAAATTTTAGGTTTTAAAAGAATTGTATGATGTTATTCTTGAAACCAGTGGCTAAAAGACTTGAATGGTGATATGTATATGTTCAAGGAAGCTTAAGCAACTCAAAGAATAGATGCACAATGTTTGGAAAGGAAGGGAACACATTAAGGTAGTAATTTACCTATTTATACTTGTTATCAAACTTGAATTTCATGAATATGTTGCTATGCCATATGTACATAATGATCTAATACATCAAAAATGGGCTCTAGTATAAGGTGTTACACTTTTTGGTATCAAAGCTACTTTCACCTCCAATAAAAGCTTAATTGAAATTCACTTCTAGATTCTCTTCCAAGTTCTCCTTGCAATCCTCTTCTTCTATGTTTATAACAGGATCCTCCTGTTCCAGTCGGATCGTCTCCAAATATGCCAGCTCATTAATACAGTCTTCAAAAGTTTTTGGCATTTCTTCTTGTAGTCTAACTTTGTGTAGCGTCCAATACTCGTCATTTGGTAGTACATTTATCATTGCATTTATTCAAGCTTCTCCACTAGCATATTTGGAATCCAAAATGATCTAATAGATTGAAAATGAACTTTAGTATAAGATGTTACACTTTTGGTATCAAAGCTGAAGGTTTAGGCTCTTAGAGCATTATATTTGGGCCAAAATAATTAAGTTTAAAGAAAGGAATATATTAACCTAAATCAGTATGAAAGGTAGAAAGATTTCATCTTTCTTGCATTATGTTATCATACTTGCTCTGACACCAAAAAGTGTAACACCTTATACTAGGACCCATTTCCCATGTATTAGATAACATTAGATGTCTTTCATCATGATTTAAAAACTAAAATCATAATATATTAAAAACAGAATTTTCAATTTACTTGGGTACTGTTCATTTTGCAAATTTTAGTTTTCCCAATGAACTTTGAAAATTTATAACTAATTTTGCAAAAAATCATATTGAGGTGATTCTAGTTTTTAAAAATATCTTAAAAGATTGAATACATGGGAAAAAGATGAAATGGTAACTTCATTGGACCAATTCATACAGTAAATTTCGTGGCCTTTCACTGTTCATTTGGTCATTTTTCTATCTTCCAATTTTCTGACCTCAAATTTGAAAAACTATATTTCATTCTATTATAGACCAAATCATGCCAACTCTATCTCATCTGGAAGCTCTATATGTCAACTTATAGAAATATTTTTCTTGTATATTTCTTTCTCTTACACAAGGCATGACATTAGCTTAAATCTTGAAGGGCTAGAATTCTTCTTTTCATGGAACAGTTTTGGGAAAACCTCTATATCTTCTACTATATAGCTTCAATTACCTCCAAATCAGTGGTACATGAATCTTAAAACATAAACCATTCTATACATATAAACTACTAAATTTTTGGAGCTCTATATAAGATTCTATATTAACTTTTGAAATTTCCAGTACCTGACTTTTAGTTTCCAGTTTTCCAATATTGCCCTATTCTGAAACCTAACTTTGAAAATTCACCATTAATTTTACACAACTCCAAATGGGGTGATCTTTGGATCATTTCAAAGCTTTTTTGTGTACTTTAAGAGAATTTATACTACTAAAACCAATTACCCTATCTTTCATAAACAATACCTACAATTCTATCAGGGTGTCCAAATTGTACATTTACAATCATGTCTAGGTAAAATGAGCTTCATATCATATTTACATCATCATTCATTATACCACATTCATGCATAACATAATAAGAAACTTATAGATACATAATAACAAATAATGGAAGCTTCATTCATCTTCACATATGTTGATACAAATGATCACAATATAACATAATCACTTCGCATCATCAACCATTCAACATTATCTTCTTCATGCATCTAGCTCCCCCCTTAACTCTTTTCCATTGTTTCTCCCTAGCATGATTAGTCATTGAGGAGGGGGTGAGATTCAAAGAATCTCAGTAGCAATTACCCATCATGCAAACATATTATCACATTTTCATAAAAAAATTGAAAAGTCATTGATCAAACACACTTGCACATCTAAGTCATATGATTTGACAAAAAATTTTGGCTGTTTTGTTTTGAAAAATGGACATCCTTTGATCTAAAAGCCCCTCATTCAACAAAGCCATCATCATAAAAATATCGCAAGGCAACAACAAAATCATGTAACAAAGCATCAAACATATTCAAAGCAAGTAGGAAAATAATGCTACCTTTATGCTTCCTTTTTGCTTTCCTTTGAATTTTGTCTCTTCCAAACACTACTCTAAGCTTTCTTAGGCTTTGTCAAACCTAAACATATCATCAAACAACTACTCAAGCTAACAGTTTCATAACTTTCTTCAAAAAGTGTTCATGAAACCCTAATTCTTCAAAAATTCACCAAAAATTCATTCCTAGTTGAAAAATGATGAATAATACCTTTATTTCATGTAATTTTTCATGAAAACTCCAAATATGGCCTCAGAATTACCAAATTTCTTCTGCAACTATGGTTACTATTCATTCTGAAATAAACCCTAAAAATTTTACTTTTTAATCTTAAGCTTCTTCATGAAATCAACACTTGTACTTGACTAATTTGGACTCAAGGAATCCATTTTTGGGGTTAAAAACATGAAATTCCAACTCTAAGTATGAGCATTAGATGGCCAAAATTTAGAGAAAATTAAGAAAAATTGCTATGCTTCTTAGTTCATCAATCTACTATAATATTCTTGCCTTAAATACGTATTCTAGCATTTCCCCTACATTTAATGGTTGAAAAACTCATTTGCTTCCTTAATCATGACATGGCCCAAACCCTAAGATATGGAAGAGGGAAATATAAACCATGGGTCATGGTTCAAAGACCATATACTACAAGCTTGAAACGATGGAAGACAACTTACCACTTGAGCTTTTGGTTTTCTCTTGAGTTTCTATTCTTCCTTCTCTTGTTTATCTCCTTTCTGTTGAATCAAGAGTTTTGATGATTGTAAACGAACACTCAAGAGCTTGAATTGAAGATATCAAAGGAGATCAAAGCTGTTTCAAGTGAAGATATCTCTTGTAGGATCTTTAGTTTTTGTTATGATTGGGTAAAAGTTTTTGATTTGAGAAAAAGATGTTTTCAAACCTTGATTTTGTGTTAAATCTTTACCTATTTGAAAAACACCCACAAACAGACGAAGGTTGAAAGATTAAGCTGAACTGTCAAGTTGGAAATTCGAACTTTGCCTTTGGAAATTCGAATTTCGAGCTGAAACTGAATAAGTCTGAAGAGATGGCTCTCTGTCAGACGAATTTTGATTGTTCAAAATTCGAATTTTCATCTAATCTGAAAGAAGCCTTTCTGGTAACAGAAGAACTTCACACTTTCAAAATTCGAATTTCAAGAAAAATGAAGTTTGTGAAAACCAAAGAAATTTGTCTGAGACTATGATAAAATGCATCTGAAATCAAAATGAAATTGAGTTTGATAAATGCTCTCTGACAGACGAATTTTGAACTTCCAACATTCGAATTTTCATAAAAGTCTGAGAGAAGCTTCTTTGCAACAGACGAACTTTAAGTCTTCAAAATTCGAATTTCAAACAAAACAAAATTTGAGAAAATGGAAGAAATACATCTAAGAGTATGTTAAAGTTCATCTGAGATCAAGAATGATTTGAGTCTCAAAACTGCTCTCTGACAGACGAACTTTGAACATTAAAATTCAAATTTCAGAAGCTGAGTTCTTGAGTCTGTTGAAGTGAAAAATTGACATACGAATGATAAGAACTTGCAACATTCGAATGATGAAATTAGTCTGAAAAGAGTCTCTCTGACAGACGAATTTCACCCTTTCAAAATTCGAATTTCGAAGAAAGTAATCTGCTGTGCCTCTTTAAACAATCAATAAACAGACGAATTTTGGGGTTCCAAAATTCAAATTTCGAGGGCACTGTAGCAAATTGAAAACACTGTTCACACTTAACCGAAAAACTTTCTTCTTGAAAATTCGTATGTCACATTGTGAAAATATTTTGTAAGTTTCAACATTCGAATTTCACCTCATGAACAGACAAACTTCGTGCTGTAACGTTGGAAGCTTTAACCTTCGGTCCTTTTGAAATTCGTCTGTTGACCAGGCAAAATTTGAATTTCAGTATGTCAGAAACATTAAATGCGGTTGGTAAACGGATAGTTTTTTAGAGTAACCGTTGGATAACTTCTCCAACGGATAGATTGAAGCCTCTAACGGACATTTGAGACCTAAATCTATAAATACAACAACATTTGAAGTTGTGGGTAAAAACAAATCAAACGGGTGTATAACGAATTTCTGCTGAATCTTCTTCTCAAAAGCTTTTACCCTCTCAACTTCTATACTTGTACTAAAACTTTCATATCTACTCTTTTCAAGAGAGTTATTTCATTGTGATCAATCTACTCTTCATCTGGAAGATAGATTTACTTGTGAGGGGTATTCACAAGGGGATTGGGAAGCACATAGTGAAAGTGCTTAGAGAGTATGAGAGAGCTCAGAAAGAGAGCATACTCGTGTACTGTGGCCCCAGCAAGAAGCCCATTGAAATTCTTGCTGTATAGTGGATAAATCTCAAGAGGTGTCTTGGGGACTGGATGTAGGTCAAGTGGAAAGACCGAACCAGGATAAATCACTAAGTTTTCTTCTTCCTCTCTTTACTTTTCATCTTGCTCTGTTTTACGCATTGTTTTCATTATATTGTGATATCTTCACTTACTCCACTTTGTGCAAAAAAATTTCAATCTTCCCAATTCACCCCCCTCTTGGGAAGTCAGCCTTGCTAACAAGTGGTATCAGAGCCCGGATTCCCATTCAAAGGAACTCACAGTCTGGGAATTAAGATGGCTGGCTTTGGAGAGAGTATACTTCCTGAAGGAAACAACACTCACAGACCACCAGGCTTCAGTGGAGAGCATTATGGATATTGGAAGATGAGGATGCAGATCTACCTCCAATCAATTGATCTTGACATCTGGTCAGTCATTGAAAAAGGAGACTTCGTCCCAATGGCTCTAACTGAAGATGGAAGACACAAAGAGAAGCTAGAAGCAGAGTGGAATGATGAAGACAGAAGGAGAGTCCTACTGAACTTCAAAGCAAAGCATTGTTTGGTCAGTGCCCTGAACCAGGATGAATTCTACAGAGTCTCACAATGCACCACTGCAAAAGGAATGTGAGATACTCTACAGATGGCACATGAAGGAACATCTGGAGTTAGGGAGAACAGACTGAACACATGCATTGGGGAGTATGAAAGCTTAAGAATGGCTGAAGGAGAAATTGTAAAGGAGCTTCAAAAGAGATTCACTCTCATTGTGAATTAACTAAAGAGCCTGGGAAAAGAATACACACAGTCTGAGAAAGTAAGAAAGATACTCAGAGCTCTCCCTCTGGAATGGCAGCCCAAGGTGACAGCTATAGAAGAAGCCAGAGGAGAATCAATGGCTTCTGTCACAGCTCTCTTTGGCAGCCTTGAGGAGTATGAAGGAAAAATCAAAGCACTCAAGGAAGCTGGGCTGGACAGAAAGAAGAAAGGCCTTGCCCTCAAAGCTGCTGATGAAAAGGAAGAAGAATCTGACGAAGGAGATGAGCTGGATGAGGAAACTCTGGCCATGATGGTCAGAAAATTTGGAAGATTCTACAGCAAGAAGAAGAACAAGAGATTCTTCAAGAGAGGAGTGGCTGGAGAAAATAAGAAAGACACAAAAGAACCTATGACTTGCTATGAGTGCAAGAAGCAAGGACACATAAAGTGGGACTGCCCCCAATTCATCAAGAAACAAGAAAAAGAAAAGAAAGCTGCTGACAAAGGGAAGAAGAAGAAAGCTTACATCTCATCCATATGGGGTAACAGCTCAGATGAGGAAGAAGAAGATGAGGATGAGATTGCCAACATTTGTCTAATGGCACTTGCTTCTGAAGAAGTCACACCCTCATGCAGCAGTGATCAAGAAGAAGAGGTATATGAATCTGAACCTTCCTATTCTGAATTACTGGATGCATTTCATGAGCTTCATGATGAATTTATTAAAATTGCTAAAGAACTGAAATTGGCAAAGAAAAAGGTAAGCAAGCTGGAGTCTCAAAGCATAGTCTCTAAAACTGCCACTTTACCTACTTCTGAATCTGTCTGCTGCACTTCATGCACTGAACTTAAGCGAACTAATGATTATTTAATTAAAAGCATGTCTAGGCTCACTAGAGGTAAGGATATGTTGTTTGCATTAATGGGGAGCCAAAGAATATCACAAGGAAAAGCTGGTCTTGGCTATGATCCATGTGCTGTCAAAGAAAAGATTAGGAAGAAAAATCAAAATGCATATATGAGACACTTTGTGCATGCTGAGAGCAATAAAAAGAAAAATGATGTATCACCTCACATTGAAACATATGATCAACCAAGGCATACTAGACAAAAATATTATCTGCATTGTTTTCTTCCTGCTTCTCAATCTAGCAGCCCTTTCACCACCTGTCATTTCTGTAACAAAAAGGGACATACTTCCAGTTCCTGTGCTTTGAAGAAAAATGGACTTGACAGGAAAGTTAAATGGGTTCCCAAAAGTGCATCTGCATCTAAGGAAATAACTACTGACAGAAAAGGACCCAAGCAAATTTGGGTACCTAAAAGGAAAACATAAACCTTGTTTTGCAGGTCTGTCTCAAAGCTAAGAAAAGCAACAAATGGTATATGGACAGTGCCTGCTCAAGTCACATGACTGGTGATAAGGAGAAGTTCATCACCCTTAGAGACAAGAAGGGAGGAAAGGTGACCTTTGGAGGTGATCAATACGGCAAAATTGTTGGTATTGGCATTGTGGGCAAAAATCCAGAAACATCCATTGAAGAAGTGTTGTTTGTAATTGGCCTCAACCACAATTTGCTGAGTGTAAGTCAGACCTGTGACAGAGGAAACTGGGTGCTGTTTGACTCAAAGTTTTGCCTGGTCATCAGAAAAAGTGATCACAAAGTAATCCTCAAAGTTCAAAGGGATGGTAACTGTTATACTATTGACCTTGATGAACTTCCTCCCCTGGACTCTGTATGTTTAATAAGCCAGGATAATGACAGTTGGCTATGGCATAGGAGATTAGCTCATGTTAACATGAATCAATTGTCTAAACTGATTAAAAATGAGCTAGTAACTGGACTACCTAAAATATCTTTTGAAAAGGATAAAGAATGTGATACATGCCTAAGAGGAAAACAAACTAGATCATCCTTCAAATCTAAAAATGTAGTTACCACAACAAGACCACTTGAATTGTTGCATATGGACTTAATTGGACCATCCAAGGTGAAAAGTCTTGGTGGTAATCTGTATGTGCTTGTAATTGTAGATGATTATTCTAGATTCACTTGGACATTGTTTCTTCCCTCTAAAAGTGATACCTTTGATGCATTTGTAACCTTAGCTAAGAAAGTGCAAAATGAGAAAAGTATTTCTATTGTGTCTATCAGGTCAGATCATGGAGGAGAATTTGAAAATGCATACTTCCTGGAATACTGCAATGAACATGGGATTGACCACAACTTCTCAGCACCAAGAACTCCTCAACAAAATGGAGTGGTGGAAAGGAAGAACAGAACCATTGGAGAGATGGCTAGAGCTATGCTAAATGAGAAGGAACTCTCTCAAGTGTTCTGGGCTGATGCAGTGAGTACAGCAAGCTACATCATAAACAAAGCCTACATCAGACCAATCCTTGGGAAGACTCCATATGAATTGTACAAGGGAAGAAAGCCAAATCTGTCACACCTCCATGTGTTCGGGTGCAAATGCTTCATTCACAACAATGGGAAAGAAAATCTGGATAAGTTTGATGCCAAATCCGATGAAGGTATATTTTTGGGCTACTCAAGTAGGAGTAAGGCTTATAGGGTTTATAATAAAAGATCAAATGTAGTAGAAGAATCAGTGCATGTGGTTTTCATTGAAAATGAAACTGTTTCAAAACATTTTACCAATAAGGATGATCTTACTTTCAATTTTGAAAAACTGGGAATCTCTGACAAAAGTAAAACTGAACCTCCAAAGATATCTGAATCTATTGACACAGAAGAAGATATCCAGGAGCAAGAGTTTGATAAAGAAAATAATGAAGAAACAGCTCAAGAACTCCCTAGAGCTTGGAGATATCAAAGGAATCACCCTGTTGATCAAGTAATAGGGAATGTTCAATAGAAAGACAAAACCAGAAAACAGTTAAGGGATCAAATGCTCAACTGTGCCTTTATTTCTGAAATTGAACCCAAATGTGCTGAAGAAGCCTTAACTGATGAATACTGGATTATGGCTATGCAAGATGAATTAAATCAATTTGAAAGAAATCAAGTTTGGGATTTAGTACCTAGACCCAAAAATCATCCTGTTATTGGTACCAAATGGGTTTTCAGAAATAAACTTGATGAATCTGGAACAATAATCAGAAATAAAGCTAGATTGGTTGCTAAAGGGTATAATCAGGAAGAAGGTATTGATTTTGAAGAAACCTTTGCACCAATAGCTAGATTAGAAGCTATAAGAATACTGCTGGCATATGCATGCATGAAAAATATTTTATTATATCAAATGGATGTAAAAAGTGCCTTTTTGAATGGATATATCATGGAAAAAGTTTATGTAGATCAACCTCCAGGTTTTGAGGACTCTACAAAACCAAATCATGTTTATAAACTGAAGAAAGCTCTCCATGGTTTAAAACAGGCCCCTAGAGCATGGTATGAGAGACTAAGCAATTTTCTGACCGAAAAGGGGTTTAACAGAGGCAAAATTGACACAACCTTATTTACTAAGAAAGAAAATAAAGATTTACTAATTGTTCAAATTTATGTTGATGATATTATTTTTGGTGCTACTAATGAAACTCTTTGCAAGAAATTCTCTGAGTTAATGCAGGGAGAATTCGAGATGTCTATGATGGGTGAACTCAATTTCTTCCTTGGATTGCAAATCAGACAGCTTAATGATGGTATCTTTCTCAGTCAATCCAAGTATCTAAAGGAGCTATTAAAGAAGTTTGGAATGGAGAATGCCAAGCCAATGGGAACACCTATGGCTACTGCAACCAAACTGGACATGGATGAGAATGGGAAGATGTTTGACAATACTTAGTACAGAAGAATGATTGGATCCCTGCTGTACCTAACTACCAGCAGACCTGACATTATGTTCAGTGTCTGTATGTGTGCAAGGTTCCAATCATGCCCCAAAGAAACCCATGCAACAGCTGTGAAAAGAATTTTCAGATATCTTATTGGAACATCACAGATGGGTCTTTGGTATCCAAAAGGCAATGGAGAAGATCTCAAAGGATACACTGATGCTGATTTTGTAGGATCCAAAACTGACAGAAAAAGCACAAGTGGAACCTGTCAGTTCCTTGGAGGATCCCTGGTTTCATGGTTCAGCAAAAAGCAAAACAGTGTGGCCTTATCTGCTGCAGAAGCTGAGTATGTTGCAGCTGGAAGCTGTTGTGCCCAAGTCATCTGGATGAAACAGCAGCTTGAAGATCTTGAGATTAATATAAAAGAGATACCAATCATGTGTGACAACCAAAGTGCTATAAATATCACCAAGAACCCTGTCATGCATTCAAGGACAAAACATATTGAAGTTAGGCACCACTTCATAAGAGATCACGTTCTGAAAGGAGAAGTTAGACTGGAGTACATTCCAACAGAAGATCAAGTTGCTGATATACTCACAAAACCTCTATCAGAAAACAGACACTGCAAAATAAGGAGAGAATTGGGAATGGTAAATCCCAATGAATTGTAAGTCATTTCTGTGCAATTCTATCTTTAGAATTTTTAATATAAGAATAAACTCTAACTTGAGCATCGGAGTCTATTTTAGTGTAGTTGCAGGTGCTTCTTGTGAAAAACAATGGCTAAAAGTTTGAAAGATTGGAGCACTCTAGATTGGAACAACCAGAAAATGAAGTGAATGATAATTATTATAAGTTCTGGATCCATTATGTAAGTTTTTAAAGTTGAAATTTGTATGTTGTTTGATTACTAGATGAATTTCATTGATAATATGTGTTTTTAAACTGATCAACATGGTCAACATTCGAATTTTAGTTGACCAACAGATGAACTTCGACCTGTTATGCCTTGGAACAATTCTCAGTAATGCCTCGAAATTCGTCTGTTGAAGCTTGAAAGTTCGAATTTTCAAAATCAGAAATTTCAAAGTTATGATTGTCCATCACTGCTACACAAATTATTATTTCTTAACATACGAATGTTAGACAGTCTTTAAAAAAAAATGGGGTTGAAAAATTCGAATTTTCAGTTCAAAATTCGTCTGTTGAATCATGTCCATCATGTTGAATTATTGAAAGTTGCAGTTCTGTATGTTTAATTCGTCTGTTGATTGATAGTTTGATTGATGTCTGCCTTTTTCTTTTCAATATTCGAACTTTGGTGGAACAAAATTCGTCTGTTGTGCTTGTATTGCTTGTTTCAAGCCACTGTCAGACGGTTACACACGTTAAATGCAACAGTTTTCCTCAGAACAGACGCAACCCTATTTGTAACCTCTCTAAGTCTGTTCTGATTCTCTCTTTAATCCTCTTAATTCCTGTCCAAAAACCGTCATTCTTCACCATTTAAACTTCCTTTCGCATCCCATAAACCTTTCCTTAACCACATTCTGCATCATTCCACTGAAAAATGGCGAGAGTCAAGATCCCTGGAGTAGGACAAGCTGGAACTCAGCCAAAAAGAACGGTCAAATCTTAATATGCTACAAAGGAAGGAGAGAAATCCAAGAGAAAGGCCGAACCCAGTAAAGCTACCTCTTCTAAATGCCAGAAATCATCATCCAAGGCAGTTCACAGAAAACTGGACCTTCCTCATCAAAAACTGCGATCCCTTCGGCTGATACTGCTACTGTGGCTTCCTCCTCTTCTACACAATCTGGAGAATTTGAGCTTACTACACTGCCACTTTGGAGCACTCCCGAAATTCAAGAAGAGTTTTCTGCCAAGTTTTCCAGCAAAAAGGTAATCAAGCCTCACTGTGTAAATATGGAGCAATTTTTGATATCCAATAACTTTGATGCTGCATTATGGTTAATGAGATACAAAAACCTGTTGGAAATTGCTGAAAAATATGATGATGAAGTAGTGAAGACTTGGTATGCCTCTCTTCAATACAACAGCAGGAAAAATAAATGGGAGGTCACTGTGAGATCAAGGACCATCTGGCTTGCTGATGAAACAATCAATGAAGTGCTGGAAATCCCAGGGCAAGATGGGCTGAAAATTGACATCACAGCCTCTGGGTATATGGATGAGGCAAGCACGGCTGATGAAGAAGGTGGATCCTTTCTGAACTACAAAGAGAGCACCATTTTGGACACCCTATTCAGGAGAAGGGAAAACAGGCCAACGATAAATCTGTTGAAGCCCACAGACCTAAGTGTACAAGTCAGGATCCTGTACTACATAGTGTCAAGGATCATATTCAACAAGGGTGGCAGTTTCAATTTGATAACAAGGGCAGAGGCTCATGTGATGACTGCTATCATTCGTGGAAAGCTGATTAACATGGGTCATATCATCCTCCAGAGAATGATAAAGGCAAGGGATCAGAGGAAGGACTCCACACTCCCCTATGCAGCAATTATTTCAAGAATCTTGCAGCATGCTAGGATTCAACACATTGAAAAGGGGAAAGGGAAACTGACTGAGGCATTCAAAGAGGAGGAACTGCAAAGGATGGGCATTGAAAGAGATGAAGGACGATGGGCTGGAAAGGGAGCAGGGAAATCTGAAGACTTGTTCTTTGTTGCTGATGCATCCCTCCAACAAGAAGGAACTTCCGAGCCTCCTGGCAGATCTGTACCTCAGCCTTCTCAGCCAATCCCATCTCCCTCCAGGCCTACTCACCCTCCTTCCACTCCCTCCTCGTGAGCCAAGCCAACAAAGATCACTGAGTTGTTTGATAGTCTGTCAACACTCATTCTTAGCATTAGAGATGAGCAAAATGCCAAATTTGCTCATCTACAAGATCAGATCCATCAGTTGGCTGTAAATATGAAGGTGATGGCTGATGCCTATGAAGAGATAAGAAATGCAATTCCTACCACTTCAGCTCCACCTCAGACTGGTGTCCCTGAGCCTACTCTGTCTCCAACCCCTGTGCCTCCAAGTCCCTTCAAGATTGCCTTCTCTAACCATGATGATGATATAGATGGTGCTGGTGCTATGAGAACACCAAGTCCTGGTCCACCCTTGGACTATGGATTGGAAGAAGAAGGTCTCCAAGACACAGGCCCTCATGAACCCATGCAAGAAGATGCTCCGGATTCAATTCTGTCCATTCAAGAATCTGAGCAAGTTGAAAGACTGGTTGCAGCCATTTCAACCTCTTCTGTGTCAGAAGGAGCTAGCAATGAGGAAAGGAGCATTGTACCTGTTATTGACTATCTTGCCATTGCTCACAATGCTCTGCTGCTAGATCAGAGGAGAAGGCTAGAGGAAATGTTTCCTCCTGCTAAACCAGCTTCTTCTTATCTTGCTGCTTATGGGCTTTCAGAGGAACAGAGAGCTCAACTAGCTCATTCTAGGCAGGAAATGCAAGTGCTGCTTGAGGTCTCTGATGATGATGAAGAGCCTACTGAGCCCCCAGCTGAACCTGAAATCCCTTTTGCTCTTGTGCCACTCCGTGCTATTCCTATTTCTCAGATCCCTCCTCCGGCTGATTTTGTTGGACTTCCTGATGATGTCAAAAAGGGGGAGAAGTCTGGGCAAACTGGAAAGCCTGCTGCTGAGCAATCTGGGAAAGGGAAAGGGAAAACCTACAGCAAGAAGACCAAGTCCAAGAAGAAATGATTGGAGATGATTGAAGATTAGGCTTAAGTCCTCTTGTTGTACTTTGTACTCTGTGTATTTGTGTTTTGGTCTTGTTGTTTTAAACTTTGATTAATTTGCTTCTGTTCAAGCAACTTTTGATTAAATGAATGGATCTCTTTGTTGCAATGTTTTGTGCCTTAAATACTCTTCACTTAATCTGTTGTTCTGATATCTTATGCATATGTTGAGGGGGAGCTTGTGAAAGCAAACCCAAGTACTAATCCAGTTTGTGAGTTGTTTTGTCATCATCAAAAAGGGGGAGAATGTTGAATCAAGAGTTTTGATGATTGTAAACGAACACTCAAGAGCTTGAATTGAAGATATCAAAGGAGATCAAAGTTGTTTCAAGTGAAGATATCTCTTGTAGGATCTTTAGTTTTTGTTATGATTGGGTAAAAGTTTTTGATTTGAGAAAAAGATGTTTTCAAACCTTGATTTTGTGTTAAATCTTTACCTATTTGAAAAACACCCACAAACAGACGAAGGTTGAAAGATTAAGCTGAACTGTCAAGTTGGAAATTCGAACTTTGCCTTTGGAAATTCGAATTTCGAGCTGAAACTGAATAAGTCTGAAGAGATGGCTCTCTGTCAGACGAATTTTGATTGTTCAAAATTCGAATTTTCATCTAATCTGAAAGAAGCCTTTCTCGTAACAGACGAACTTCACACTTTCAAAATTCGAATTTCAAGAAAAATGAAGTTTGTGAAAATCAAAGAAATTCGTCTGAGACTATGATAAAATGCATCTGAAATCAAAATGAAATTGAGTTTGATAAATGCTCTCTGACAGACGAATTTTGAACTTCCAACATTCGAATTTTCATAAAAGTCTGAGAGAAGCTTCTTTGCAACAGACGAACTTTAAGTCTTCAAAATTCGAATTTCAAACAAAACAAAATTTGAGAAAATGGAAGAAATACATCTAAGACTATGTTAAAGTTCATCTGAGATCAAGAATGATTTGAGTCTCAAAACTGCTCTCTGACAGACGAACTTTGAACATTAAAATTCGAATTTCAAAAGCTGAGTTCTTGAGTCTGTTGAAGTGAAAAATTGACATACGAATGATAAGAACTTGCAACATTCGAATGATGAAATTAGTCTGAAAAGAGTCTCTCTGACAGACGAATTTCACCCTTTCAAAATTCAAATTTCGAAGAAAGTAATCTACTGTGCCTCTTTAAACAATCAATAAACAGACGAATTTTGGGGTTCCAAAATTCGAATTTCGAGGGCACTGTAGCAAATTGAAAATACTGTTCACACTTAACCGAAAAACTTTCTTCTTGAAAATTCGTATGTCACATTGTGAAAATATTTTGTAAGTTTCAACATTCGAATTTCACCTCATGAACAGACGAACTTCGTGCTGTAACGTTGGAAGCTTTAACCTTCGGTCCTTTCGAAATTCGTCTGTTGACCAGGCAAAATTTGAATTTCAGTATGTCAGAAACATTAAATGCGGTTGGTAAACGGATAGTTTTTCAGAGTAACCGTTTGATAACTTCTCCAACGGATAGATTAAAGTCTCTAACGGACATTTGAGACCTAAATCTATAAATACAACAACATTTGAAGTTGTGGGTAAAAACAAATCAAACGGGTGTATAACGAATTTCTGCTGAATCTTCTTCTAAAAAGCTTTTACCCTCTCAACTTCTATACTTGTACTGAAACTTTCATATCTACTCTTTTCAAGAGAGTTATTTCATTGTGATCAATCTACTCTTCATCTGGAAGATAGATTTACTTGTGAGGGGTATTCACAAGGGGATTGGGAAGCACATAGTGAAAATGCTTAGAGAGTATGAGAGAGCTCAGAAAGAGAGCATACTCGTGTACTGTGGCCCCAGCAAGAAGCCCATTGAAATTCTTGCTATATAGTGGATAAATCTCAAGAGGTGTCTTGGGGACTGGATGTAGGTCAAGTGGAAAGACCGAACCAGGATAAATCACTGAGTTTTCTTCTTCCTATCTTTACTTTTCATCTTGCTCTGTTTTACAGATTGTTTTCATTATATTGTGATATCTTCACTTACTTCACTTTGTGCAGAAAAATTTCAATCTTCCCAATTCACCCCCCTCTTGGGAAGTCAGCCTTGCTAACACTTTCTTTCTTGCCTTTTTCCTCTGGTTTTTGGCTACTGAACGCTCATACAGAATGGTCATTAAATGAGTGATTAAATGGCTAATTAGATGGCTTAGTCATATAGCTTAATCATGGTTAATTAGTTAAAGTAACCATGCTTACTTTTTGGCCCAAAATGAACTACTTCTTAAGGAACCTTTGAGGCAAAAATTGGCTGCCCAAGTTGCCCATTTCTAGCTACCAATGAGGGTGTTTCAAGTGTCTAATATGCTCAATTTTTCTTGGTCTAGATATATCCTAAACTGGGTAATTATTAACCATATCGATAAAACTACTTTTTATAACAAATTAGCATTTTTGGGTTGCAAGACTATTTCAATTTTATTTTTATATTTCCTTGATGATCTTATCCCAAATGGCATATGTGTATGGTCCATATCCTGTCCTCATTTTTTTTAACTATCCATGGGGTCCACATTTTACTTTATGGTATTTAGTTACTTTTGGACACTCGGCACTAATTATTTCTTTATCCTTAAATATAAACCCTTAGTACCATATACCATTAGGCTCGCCTCATCAAGAGCTTTGTTTTGATAGTAATTATGTATATTTACAAAATTACCCCTGACCTGGAATTAAATTATAATTTATAAAACTTTCGGGTCATTAGGTGTAATTTTCCTCAAGGGCTTTTCTCTTCTCATCCAGCATGATTTTTAAAAAATTAGGGCCATAGAGGCCATTTGTATAATTTTTTAGGGGTAAAAATGTAATTTCTCATTTTTTCATCCAACCGGGAAAAATGATCTCTTTGCCATATTTCACGCAAAATGGTGTCTACTATTTTTTGCAAATTTCCTATATATTTCTAGACATTTTAGCTTTATTGGGATATTACAATTCCCTCCCCCTTAAAATAAATTTCATCTTTTGAAATTGGGACACATATTTGTATCTCATACTTTCTTTCTATTTGTTTCCCAATTTCCAAACCATTTACTTTCATATCTTAATTGTCTAAATTAGAAGTCAGTTTTTCACTTTGATTTTATTCCGATCCATAGCATCTGAAGGATCTGGTTAATACCTTTCATCTTGGGAAATGTCGAGGATATCATAATCTTATTTTACTTTAGGGGAATCAGAAATTTCCATATAACATACCAACTCTTAATAGTTATCCTTACTTTCATAACTCTCATTTCTTATTCATACTATAATCTCTCCATTGGCATCTGACATCATTCCTTTTCTTTACTTTTCATAACTTTATGCCATTTACGTGAGTAATATTCCTACTAGGCATAAGTTGACTATATTAGCTTTGCTTGTGTGGCACTTATAAGGCTATCGCTTTCGTCTTTTCATTTTCTATTCTTTATCTCAAGTTCACTTATCTTTTATTTCACTATCACTTGAGATTCTTGTTGGTCTCATAATACTTTTATAGTAAAACCATGGAGATTATAACTCATTTTAACTTATAATAACTTCGCTTCTTGAGAGTATTACTCACCACTGCTAAGTGTGGGAACATATTTTTCATAAAATTTATCGTACAAAACATAGGCTACTATCCTCAACTCAACCCTGTTTTATTACTCATACCCTGATCCATACTTTCTTCCATTATTATAGACCCCTTAGGTCATCATTTGATCAGGATTAATCATCTCAGGGGAGGAGGTTTAACCTCTTTCTTAATTCATAAAAACTCATTTTTTACTTCTTTTTTCCACAAAACTTTTTCTTCTAATCAAGCAGTAATACAGTTTGAGATTAGTTCCCTATAATCAATGCATAATTAGAGGCTCCCATCTTTCTACTTTACAAATAATATTGGAGCACCCCATGGAGAAACGCTAGACCTAATGAATCCATTTTCCAATAACTCCTCTATTTGGCTATTTAATACTGCCAACTCAGGTGGGGCCATTTTGTATGGTGCTTTGGATATTAGGCTCGTTCCTGGTGCTAAGTCTACGGCAAATTCAACCTCTCTTTTTGGTGGTAAATCTTTAAAATCCTGTGGAAATACTCATTGAAATTCCTTTACCATTGGTATCTTTTCAATCTATTCATCGACTTCCACATTAACTAAGAAGAAAACTAAGTAGGCTGAACATCCTTTTCCTATGTATCTCTCAGCTTGACCGGTTGATATAAAATTCAGCTTAGTCTCAGTATTTGGGATACTTTTTGCAGTTGGCAAGATTAGAACTTTGTTTTTGCATTCGAGGAGAATATTATTGGCAGAGAGCCAGTTGATGCCTATTATGACATCTATAGCTGCTCCCTGTTCAGGAGCTGCCTCTCTAATCTATCTTCTAGTCCATTTTAATCTACACATATTAAAATCACAATAATATGGCAATTGGACTTAGAGAACATATATAAACAAATTATTTTATTCACATAGTTAACTTTATACATGCATTCCTTCATAGTCTTTTCTACAACATAATATATCAGTCTCTCTATTATACCACTCATACTTTTTATGATTGCTTATATATTGCATCTCAAAATTAGTAGTCAGTCCATATTCTTTACATATATACATATCCACAGTTAGATACTTTACATCAAGTCTAAGAAGAACTAGAACTATCATGAACATGGGCTGACACTGATTCCTCTTGTGGGTCTTCTTCTGAATCCTCCTCAAACTCATATCCCGAATCCTAAGCTAATATTGGTTCCTATACTGGTTGTAAAACCTGATCCACAGAATGCGATTGTGATCTTGCCAGGTCTGTGCCAATTCTTTCAATGTCATCTACCTCTGGTCTTAGTCTCTCGTGATAAATTAACTCCCTAACACAAGCATGTTGATTCTCAGGGCAATACCATCTAAGTTCTTCCTTTATGGGCAACCAGTAATCCTTATCTTCCGGTAATATAGTATGCACTATATCTATCCATGTAGTATTCAGAAATTGTAAGCCTCGTGTCATCATATGTTCATATGAATCCCTTACTGAATCCAAGAAAGCCAGTATAGGGGAATCCCATAAGACTTGATGACACTCAAGGTATATCTTAGTAACTATGTCAATCACCTCAAATAACACACTAATTGAGTTTATAGGTATATGGGAGATATCTGGCATATCACGACATGATGAAACTGGCCTTTTTCCTTTGTCCTTATCTTTCTTGTCCTTGCTTTCCTCTTTCTCTTTCTTTATCTTCTTCAGATTGGCCACAACATAATATATCCTGATACCAAAAAGTGTAACACCTTATACTATGGCCCATATCTCATGTATTAGATTATTTAAGATATCTTTTATTATGGTTTAGAGACTAGAATCAAAATATATTAGAAATAAAATTTTCAATTTTCTCGGGTACTGTTCACTTGGCAATTTTCAGTTTTCCCGACGAATTTTGAAAATTCATACGTAATTCTAGAAAAATCATCTTAAAGTGATTCAAGTCTCTAAAAATAGATAAAAATATTCTATATGTGGAAAAAATAGGCAACAGAGCAAATACTTGGCCAAATTGTACATTTTATTCCTTCAAAATGTACTGTAGATTTGGTCATTTTTGAAAATTCTAGATTTTAGCAATATCATTGAAAAATCATATTTCCTTCTATTATTGACCAAATCATGAATAATCTATGTCATTTGAAAGCTATATAAGCCTATTTTCTAGACATATTTATTTTATATATTTATTTCACTTACAGAGGGCATAACATTAACTTAAATCATGAATGGTTAGAATTCAATTCTTACTAGAACAATATTGGGAAAATTGGAAATTAAAAGTTAGATATTGGAAATTTTGAAAGATAATATAAAATCGTACAAAGCTTCAAAAATTTAATGGTTTATATATCTCGAAATGTATATGTTTTAAGTTTCATATGCCACTAATTAGGAGGTAATTGGAGCTATATAGTAGAAGATATGAAAGTTTTCCCAAAACCATTCCAGCAAGCATTGAATTCTGACCCTTCATGATTTAAGTCGATATTATGCCTTGTGTAAGTGAAATAAATGTATGAGAAAAATATGTCTAGAAAGTAGGCATATATAGATTTCAAATGGCATAGATTGTTCATGATTTGGTCTAGAATAGAAGGAAATATGATTTTTCAAATTTATTGCCAAAATCAAGAATTTTAAAAAATGACCAAATCTACTGATCTCATCTATTCATAATACATTTTCTCTTGATTTTGGCCAACAAAGGGTTGTTCCTAGAGTTATAATTTCAAGTTTTTAACCCCAAAAATAGATTTCTTAGGTCTAAATTATTCAAGCACAAGTGTTGGATTCAGGAAAAATACAAAGGAAAGTTAAGTGAAAAATTTAGCGTTTAGTGTGCAATGTATTGTGTAATTCTGAAAAGCAGTGGCTAAGGTAGTTAAATGTTGATATGGATAGGTTATAGGAAGTGTTAGAAAGCCCAAGAAGTGGTGTACCAAGTGTAGCAAGCTAAGGAACTCACCAAGGTAGTTAATTCCCTTTACTAACATCAATTGTCATTAATGTTTCTTTGATACATGACACTATGGCATATGTAAGGAAATGTCATTTTTTGATGTTTCTATGTTGTTGGCTAAGTTGTATGAGGGGTTTGGAGCCCCAGGATGTCTAATTTATAAAATGAAACTCTGCCAAAATTTTTATAAAATGTGTATGTTTCCAATATACTTATGTGATGAATTATGTTTTCTTGATGTTTTCATACTCAATGTGATGATATGATGGCATGTATGGGATTTATCCACTGTGATTCTTTGAATCTCACTCTCCCACATATTAACCATGCTTAGGTAGCAACAATGGCAAGACCACCAAGGAAGAGAAAGGAAATGAGAAAGCAATCGATCATTAACTTGATTTTGCTCACAATGGCCATGAATTTAGACCTTTTATGTAAATTTGTAAATGTGATGTTAAATATGTTTCTTCAAGTTTTTATGTTGCTTTAGGTCTTAGTGAAAGTATGGTATGCTATGAAGATGAAAAATGGCAATGTAAAAATTTTATAGCTTTTTGTATGGTAAAGTATTAGGATACAAATGGTCATTCTGACCACTTCAGAGTGAACCCACCACTGTTTAGACTTTTTGTAATGTAAAGTATGAATGTTATATATGGTTGAAAAGTATACATCATGGGCTTTAAAATGGCCTAAAGAGCACTGAATTTGATTCAGTGTATGAATTATATTGCATTTTTAAATTTAGCCCAGATAATTGGATTTTCAGAAATTGACCATATGAACAGTGAAAATTCACAAACTTTACTGTACTAATTAGCCAATAATTTTCTCATATATATAATATTTTAAGATATCTGTAGAGACTTGAATCACCTTCATATGATTTTTATTTCACTAGTCCTGGTTTTCTGAAATTCGGTTAGGAAAAAAAAATTGAATAAATGAATAGTACCTGAATTTTTAGAAAATTTTATTATAACATTTTATGTGATTCATTATTCTAATTAAGTATACTTGAACTCTAATAAGGTCTAATACATGGGAAAATGGTCAAAAATAGAGGTGTTACACTTGTTGGTATCAAAGCTGAAGGTATAGACTCTTAGAGCAATAGCAATGTGCTAGTACAGTTTAAGCTTGGGAAAAGGAATATTAATAAATAAATTATTCCTTAGTATTAGTCTACTAACTAGTTGTTATTGTGAATGAAGGATAGGAAAGATGTCTTCATCAAATAACAACTCAGTTTTGGACTTTCATGAAGAGCCTGTGATGGTACCAGAGAGGCACCCTCAAGAGGAAAGTATAGGCTCTAATGAGGTTTCTGTTGATAATATAGGGTAAGAACAACATGGAGTAGAAAATTCCCAACCAGTACAGGAGGCTATTCTAGCAGTACCAATACAGGCAATTTCTCCTTTTGATGCCTCGTCACAAGAAAGGGCAGTTGAAGTTCATGAAGATGTGGACTATATAACATGATTTCTACTGGATCCTAATAACACCCTTAAGGATAGACTAGCAGATGTTGAATACATAGTGTACTGGATTATACGCAAGTATTCAAAGGAATAGGGGGCTTACTCAAAAAGACCTGAACAAGTAATGGTGTTCCTGAGTAGAGTGTTAAGAGTTAAGAAATTTCTGGAAGGCTTACGAATAGAATACCCTGAGCCAATCTGGATCACCAACCTCCTCAATGAAATACCAGATGATGAGTTTTGGACACCCATTAAAGCAAAGTTAGAAGGAAAGGAGAAAACATTTGATCAATAACTTGATTTCACTTTTAATGGCCATGAATTTAGAGCTTTTGTGTAAATTTCTAAAAGTGATGTTAAATATATTTCTCCATGCTTTTATGTTGCTTTTGGACTTAGCGAAAGTATGGTATGATATGAAGATGATATATGGCCATGAAAATATTTTATAGCTTTGTATGGTAAGGAATTTGGATACAAATGGTCATTCTAACTACTTTAGAGTGAACCTGCCACTGTTTGGACTTTTTGAAATAGAAAGTATGAATATTATATATGATTAGAAAATAGATTGAAAGGGCTTTAAAATGGTCCAAAGAGCATTGAATTTGGAAGAGTGTATGAATTATAGTAAATTTTCAAAATTGGCCCAGAAAATAGGATTTTTATCTCTTATACAAAAAATTGTAACACCTCTATTTAGTATTGTTTCCCATGTATTAGATCTCATTAGAATCCAATCTCACTTAATGAGAAGCTTGAATCACAAAAAGTATTGTAATTAAATTTTCTAAATATTTGGGTACTATTCATTTATTCAAATTTCTTTTTCCAACCGAAATTCAGAAAATTATAACTAATTCAATAAAAATTACATGAAAGTGATTCATGCTCTACAAATAGATTGAAAGATTATCTACATGGGAAAAATATCAATCAGAGCAATTACTTGGCCAATTAGTACTGTAAATTTCGTAAAGTTTCACCATTCATATGGTCAATTTCAGAAAATCTCGTTTTTTGGGCTAAATTTGAAAAATCACCATAATTCGTACACTCATCCAAATGGAGTGATCTTTAGACAATGTTAAATCCCTTCCTATCTCCTTTCGAACCATATATAACGTTCATACTTTACATTACAAAAGTCCAAACAGTAATGGTTTCACTCTGTAGATGTCAAAATGACAATTTGTATCCTAATACTTTACCATACAAAAGCTATAAAATATTTACATGACCATATATCATCTTCATATCGTACCATACTTTCACTAAGTCCTAAAAAACATAAAAGGTTGAAGAAACATATTTAACAACACATTTAAAAATTTACATAAAAGCTCTAAATTCATGGCCATTGTGAGCAAAAGCAAGTTAATGATCAATTGTTTCTCCTTTCCCTTCTCTTCCTTGGAGGTCTTTCCATTGTTGCTACCTAAGTATGGTTAATATGTGGGAGGGTGAGATTCAAAGAATCTCAGTAGATAAATCCCATACATGCCATCATATTATCACATTGAGCATGAAAACATCAATAAAACATCGTTCATCACATAGGTACATTGGAAACATATACATTTTAGAAAAATTTTGGCAGAGTTTCAGTTTGTAAAATGAACATCTCAAGGCTCCAAACCCCTCATACAACTTAGCCAACAATATAAAAATATCAAAAATCAACATTTCATACATATGTCACAGTGTCAAGTATCAATGAAACAATAATGACAATATGGTGTTAGTAAAGGGAGTTAACTACCTTGGTGAGTTCCTTAGCTTCCCACACTTGGTATACCACTTATTTGGCCTTCTGACACTTCCTTGAACCTAGACATATCATTATTTAATCAATTCAGCCACTGATTTCATGAGATACACGATACATTGCTCACTAAACCCTAACCTTTTCACTTAACTTTGCCATTAGTTTTGCTTGTGTTCATCACTTGTATTTGACTAATTTAGACTGAAGGAATTCATTTTTGGGGTTAAGAACTTGAAATTTAAACTTTAAATATGAACCCCATTGTGGCCAAAAAACATGGTAAATGGAGGAAAATTGCTACACTTCATTATACAACAAACTACTTCCATATTCAAGCTTTAGATGAGTATTCTATCACTTTCCTTATGTTTCATGGCTTGTAAACTCATTTCCTTTCTTAATTCTAATTTAACCAAAACCTTAAGAGGATGGTGAAGAAAAACTAATCCACAAACCATGCTTCAAAGACCATAGATAGCAAGCTTAGAGTGATAGAAGACAAACTTATCACTTGAGCTTTCAATTTCCCTTGGATTTCTTCTTCTTCTTTCTCTCTTTTCTCTCGTTTTTCTTTGCCTTTTCTCTTATATTTTTTCTGATGTAGCTCTCATGAAAATGAGGTGGACAGAAGGTAATTAAGGGCTTATTTTGTGGCTTAATCATGTTGCTAATCATGGTTAATTAGTAAAAGTAATCATGCTTACTTTTTGGCCAAAGATATAAACTTCTTGGAGAAGTTTTCTCCAACAAATCATGCTACCCAAGCTGCCCCAAAATAATGCCCAATGAGAGTGTTTCAAGTATTGAGTCTGCTCAATTTTTCTTGGTCCAGATATTTCCTGAACCAAGTAATTTTTAGTCGTACCGATAAAATAACTTTTTATAGTAAATTAGTATTTTTGGGCTACAGGACTATTCTAATTTTATTTTTATATTTCTTTAATTATCATGTCTCAAATGATATCTATGTATGGCCCATATCTTGTCTCGGTTACCTTTTAACTGCCCGTGGGCCCATAATTTACTTTATCGTTTTTAAGTTACTTTTAGACACTCAGCACTAATTATTTTCTTATTCTTAAACATTAACGCTCAGTGCCATATATCATTGGACTTCTCTCATCAAGGGACTTTCATTTTGACAGTGATTTTGTATATTTACAAAATTGCCCATAACTTGGGGTTAAATTACAATTTCTAGAACTTTTGGGTCATTAGGTGTAACTTTTTCCAAGGGCTTTTTATCTTCTCCATGTGAATTTAATGATTTTCGGACATGGATGTCAATTTTATAAATTTTTAAGGGCAAAAATATAAATTTCTCATTTTTCCATCTAACGAGGAAAAATAATTTCTTTGCCTTATTTCACATAAAATAGTGTCTATCTGTTTTTGTGACTTCCTTGTATATTTCATATTATCATTCATTTCTTACTTTTTTATTACTTGGTATCCATTGAAATTTTAGAATATTACATTTCTACCCCCCTTAAATTAAATTTCATCTACGAAATTTAAAACATACCTAATGTAAATAGTGCTTGATACTTCTGTTGCATGTGTAACTCCATCTCCTAGGTTACTTCTTCTGTAGATAAGGCTTTCCAGACCACCCTCACTAGAGAAATGTCTTTGTTCCTCAGCTGTTTGGCTTAATTATCTATTATTCTTTCAGATAATACATTAAAGCAAAGATTATGTTGTAAGTCAATACATTCATGTTATATAATATGTGAAGGGTCTAGCTGATATTTCTTTAATTGGGATACACAAACGATACTATGAATTTGACTTAGACTTGGCGGCAGGGCCAACTAGTAAGCTATAGGTCTGGCTTGTCAAAGAATTTCAAAAGTTCCAATATACTTTGGTCTAAGCTTTTTCATTTTGATAGATCGACTAACTCCAATTGCAGGAGATACTTTAAGAAATAGATGGTCTCTTACTTCAAATTCCAACGGCTTCCTTCTTTGATCTTTATAACTTTTTTGCCTACTTTGAGCCACTAATAACTTTTTCTTTATCATTTCAATCTCCTTGGAAGTTTGGTCTATAATCTCTGGACCTATCAATTGCCTTTCACTCAATTCTGTCCAACAAAGTGGGAACTTGCATTTCCTACCAAAGAGTGCTTCATAGGGTGCCATCTGAATGCTGGAATGATAACTGTTGTTATAGGAAAATTCTACCAAAGGTAAGTCTACAACCCAATTTCCTCTCATTTCTTGCACATAAGCCCTTAGCATATCCTCCAATGTCTAAATCGTCCTTTCAATCTATCCATCAGTCTGCGGGTGATATGATGTGCTGAATCTTAGTTTACTACCTAGGGCTTGCTGTAATGATCTCTAGAAGTTTGATGTGAATCTTAGGTCTCGATCTGATATGATACTACTTGGCACTCCATGTAATCTCACTGTCTCTTTTACATACAGTAGTGCCAATTTATCTAGTGTATATGTTGACCTCATGGCTAAGAAGTGTGTTGACTTCCATAACCTGTCAACTATTACCCATAATGCATCATATCTTAAAGATGTTCTAGGTAATCCCATTATGAAATCCATTTGAATACTATTACATTTCCATTATGGGATCTCTAGTGGTAACAATCCAATAGGCTTCTGGTGCTCTATTTTTACTTTTTGACGTACTAAGCATCTAGACACATATTGAGTAATATCCCTTTTTTATACCAGGCCATCGAAACAATTTCCTTAAATCATGATACATTTTCGTAATGCCTGGATGAATAGTATATTTACTCTAATGTACCTCTGCCAAAACCTTTTCTCTTAACTCTGCTACTGGTGGTGTATAAACTCTCTTTTGAAATCTCATTAGACTATCTTCTGATACATTAAATCATTGCTTCTCTCAATGTCGTTGTTTTTCTTTAGCTACCTTTACGAATTCATCCTCTTGCTGGGCTTTCAATAGATCATTTAAAAATTCATTGCCAATTCTGGTTTCATGCAACTTTAAAAATAAACATATATCTATGTAATCCTCCAACATTCTCATTTCACAAATCATCATGTAGGCTACGTGAATAGTTTTCTGCTCAATGCATCATCCACTACGTTAGCTTTTCTTGCATGGTATTTAATAAAATGTTTGTAATATTTTAATAACTCCATCCATCATCGTCATTGCCTAGCATTTAATTCATTCTGATCTTCCAAATATTTGAGGCCCTTGTGGTCACAAAACGCTTCGACTATTCTACCATAAAGATAGTGTCTCCAAATCTTAAGAGCATGCACTATAACCACAAGTTCTAAATCGTGAGTATGATAGTTTTCTTTATGTGGTTTCAATTGTCTAGAATCATAAGCTACTACTCTACCTTCTTGCATTAGTACACAACCTAATCCATGCTTACTTGCATCTGTATAAAGCACAAAAGCTTCTTTGGGATCAGATATGGTTAATACATGTGGAGTAGTTAACCTGTGCTTTAGTTCATGAAAACTATTTTCCAATTCTTATCCCACACGAAAGATTTGGAGACACCATCTTTATGGTGGAATAGTCAAAGTATTTTGTGACCTCAAAAGCCTCAAATAATTAGAAAATTAGACAGAATTCAATGTGAGACAATGATGATGGATGGAGTTATTAAAAGATTACGATCATTCTATTAAATATCATCCATGAAAAGCTAATGTAGTGGCTGATGCATTGAGCAGAAAAACTATTCACGTAGCCTACATGACGATTTGTGAAATGAAAATGCTGTAGGATTATAGAGATATGTGTTTATTTTTATAGTTGAATGAAACTAGAATTGGCAATGAATTTTTAAATGATTTATTGAAGGACACGTAAAAAAAATGGTCAGATAATTAAGATACGGAAGTATTAACTACCTTAGATAAAATTGACTTCTAAGCTAGATAATTAAGATATGGAAGTATTCCTCCAGTAAAAAAATGATTTGAAAATTGGGAAATAAATAGAATGAAAGTATGAGGTACAAACATGTATCTAAATTTCAAGGATGAAATTTAATTTAAGGGGGAGGGAATTGTAACATCTCAAGAAAACTAAAATTTCTAGAAATACATAGGAAATTTGCAAAAACGGGCAGACAACATTTTGTGTGAAAAAAAGCAAAGAGGTATTTTTCCCGGTTGGATGCAAAAATGAGAAATTACATTTTTACCCCTAAAAAATTATAAAAATTATATCTATGTCCCAAGGCAATAAAAATCACGTGGAGAAGAAGTTAAAAAGTTTGAGAAATTATAAGTTAACGATCTGGGCCAATTATGTAAATATGTAAAATTACTGTTAGAAAGAAGCCATTGACGAGATCAGTCCAATAGTATTTGGTACTGAGGGTTAATATTTAAGTATAAAGAAATAATCAATGCCGAGTGTCCAAAAGTAACAAAATATCGATAAAATAAATTATGGGTCCCGTAAACAGTTAAAAAGAAATTGGAACAGGATATGTGCCATACACAGATATTATTTGGGACAGGATAATTAAGGAAACATAAAAATAAAATTGGAATAGCCCTGTAGCCCAAAAATGCTAATTTACTATAAAATGCAATTTTATCGGTACAATTAAAAATTACCCGGTTCAGGATGTATCTAAACCAGGAAAAATTGAGCAATTTCAGACACTTGAAACTCACTTATTGGCGTGACATTTAGGGTAGTTGGGCAGCCTAGATTTTTGGAGAAAGCTTCTCTAAGAAGTTGGTAATTTCTGGCCAAAAAGTAACCTAAGTTGGGTTAAGTTGTTAACAACAATTAGCCATCTAATTAAGTCACTTAATCACTCATTTTCCACTTCATCCTTACAAGTCTGTAATAGCCAAAAACCAGTGCAGAAAACACAAAGAGAGAATAGAGAAGGAGGAAGAGATTCTCAAGGAGAAGTGAAAAGTTCAAGTGGTAAGTTGCCATCTATCGCCTTAAGCTTGTAGTTTATGGTCTTTGAAATATGCTCCATGGATTAGATTTTCTTCTCCACTCTCTTAGGGTTTTGACCAAATCTTGATCTAGCAAGGAAATGAGTTTCACAACCATAAAACATGTGGGAAAAGCTAGAATATTTACTTAAAGCATGATTTCATGAGTAGTTCAAAGTATCTCGAAGAAAACCAATTCTTCCTTTTTTAGGGTTTATTTTGGAATGAACAGTAACCATAGCTAGAGATGGAATTTGGTAATTCTGTGGCCATATTTGGATTCTTCACAAAAAAATACATGGAATAGAGGAATTATTCATCCTTTTTTAGCTAGGAATGAATTTTTGGTGAATTTTTGAAGAATTAGGGTTTTATGAACACTTTTTGAAGAAAGTCATCAAACCATTAGCTTGAGTAGTTTTTTGATGATATGTTTAGGTTTGAGAAAGCCTAAGAAAGCTTGGAGAAGTGTTTGGAAGAGACAAAATTATATGCATTATATTGTCTTATGAATTTTTATGAATTATATGACTTGTTTGATGCCATGATTAATATTTTGTGATGTCCATTGATTGTTGGTTGAGTTGTTTAAAGGGGTTGATGCCTTGGAATGCCTAATTTACAAAATTAAACTATCGAAATTTTTATAAAAATGTTATGGCATTATATGAATTGATGAGTTTGCATGATGATCTATGTGAAATGTGATGATATATGTGTATGATGGTAATGCTACTGGGATTCAATGAATCTCATCATTCCAAAATGAAAACTACATTTGGTGCAAGTAATGGCATTGAAGATAAGGGAGCCATGAAGCAAGAAAAGGAATTAATGCTTGAATTGATAATTCAAGCTATGACATCGCATTTAGGAATACTATGTATAATCTTGTGTATATCTTGAGGTCAGTATCTCTATGTTATTATGTTCCTTAAAGCATTATGAAATGTTATGAATGGAATTGGAATAATGAATGATGATGTGACTATGTTATGAAGTTTATCTTGCCAAGTTGTGAATGGAAAGATTCATTTTGAGCATCCTAAGATAGGTACTATTCATATGAGACATGGTATGATGTATAAGTAGTATACATTTCCTGATAGTAGATAGAATAAGCTTTCCAAAGAGCCATAGATCACTCAATTTGGCTAAGTACATGATCTATGATGAATTTATAAAGATAGGATTCAAAACAGGGTAGGGTTGGGGGAACTGGAAGGTTGATCATAGGTATTGGAAATTTCAAAAGATAATATAAAATCATACAAAGTTCCAAAAATTCACTGGTTTAGATGCATAGAAAGGTATATGTTTTAAGTTTTATATGCAACTAATTTAGAGGAAATTGGAGCTATATAATAGAAGATATGGAGTTTTTCCCAAAACTGTTCGAGTAAAGGTTGAATTCTGACACTTCATAGTTTAAGTTAATGTTATGCCCTGTGTAAGTAAAATAAATATATAAGAAAAATATATCTATAAGTAGACATACAGAGATTTCAAATGGTATATAGTATGCACAATTTGGTTGGGAATAGAATGAAATATGATTTTTCAAATTTGAGGATAGAAAACTGGAAGATAGAAAAATGACCAAATGAATAGTAAAAGTCTACGAAATTTACTGTATGAATTGGCCCAATGAAGTTATTGTTTCATATTTTTTTCCATGTATAAAATATTTTAAGATATTTTTAGGAACTATAATCACCTCAATATTATTTTTATACAATTAATTATGAATTTTCAAATTTGATCAGGAAAACTGGAGTTTGCCAAATGAACAATACCCTGAATTTTGACAAATTCTGTTTTTATTATATTATGATTCTAGTTTCTAAATCATGATGAAAGACATCTAATATGATCTAATACATAGAAAATGGGCCCTAATATAAGGTGTTACACTTTTTGGTATTAGAGTCGAAGGTTTAGGCTCTTAGAGCATTATATTTGGGCTAAAATAGTTAAGTTTAGAGAAACGAATATATTAATTATTAATATTCCTTTGGATTAGTTTATTGAAAAAAATTGCTATTGTGTATTGAGACAGATAAGGTTTTTTTTCTCAAACAATAGTCAGGATTACAATCATAAGAGATGGGTGATCCCTGAGCCAAAGATGGAAGAAAATGATGAAAGTATTGGCTCAAACAAGTTACCGATAGGAAGTTCAGACAAACCCAATACTAATGCAGGACCTTATCCAACTGGATCTAAACCTAATAAAGAAGACCCATTGTACATTGTTTTAACTCTTCTTGTCCAAGTTCAGAAACCAGGAATTGAAGCTGTAAATGGTAGGGACTCTGAGGCTGGGTTTTTACTAGATCCAGATTACCCTAGTAATGAAAGTCTAGTTGATACAAAAGATAAGGTTTACCGAATTGTTCAAAAGTGTTTCAAAAAGTGAGGCATATGGTGACACAAAACTGACAATTTATGAATAATGCATGGATAGACGCAGTACTTACTATATTATCGGAAGATGAGGATTATTGATTGCCGGTAAAGGAAGAACTTAGATGGTATTGCCCTGAGAATCTACATGCTTGCGTCAGAGAGTTAATTCATCACGAGAGACTGAGACAAGAGCTAGCTGACATGAAAAGAACTATGGAAAACTTGGTAAGATCACAATTGCATTGTGTGGATTAGGTTTAGCAACCAGTATAGGAACCAGTATTAGCTGAGGATTCAAGATATGAGTCTGAGGAGGATCTAGAAGAGGACTCACAAAAGGGTTTAGTGTCAGCCCATGTTTATGATAGTTCTAGTTCTTATTAGACTTGATGTAAAGCATCTAACTATGGATATGTATATATATATAAAGCATGCTGACTGATTGCTAATTTTGAGATGTACTATATAAGCAGTCATAAAAAGTATGAGAGGTAGAATAGAGAGACTGATGTATGATAATATAGAACAGACTATGAAGGAAAGCATGTATAAAGTTGACTATGTGAATAAAATGATGATATGTCTAGGTTCAAGGAAGTGTTAATGTATCACCAAATACTAACTTAGGCCACTGATTTATGGAGCCATATCACAAAGTCCCACACTAAACTTTAAAATTCCATCTTAGCTATCTCTTTATTTTTCTTTACACTAATACATGTTTTCTAGATTTTGAGCCATGGGGAACTCATTTTTGGGGTCAAAAACTTGGAATTCTAACTCTAAACATGAACAATGCTGGCCAAAAATCATAGAAAATCAGAGGAAATTGATATACTTCATTATACAACAAGCTACTTCCATATTCAAGCTTTAAATGAGTATTCTAGAATTTCCCCTATGATTTATGGTTTGTAAACTCATTTCCTTCCTTAATCATGACATGGCTTAAACCATAAGATAAGGAGGAGGGAAATATAATCCACGGTTCATGCTTTAAATTCCATGAATAGTAAGCTTGAAGATGGAAGAGGAATTTACCACAAGTTGAGCTTTCAATTTTGCTTTATGTTTTCCCTTCTTCCTTCTCTCTTTTCTCGCTTCTCCCTTGCATTTTTTCCCTTCTGTTTTGCTGCTGCAACTCTCATGAAAATGCAAAGGAAGTAGAGTGATTAAGTGGTTAATTAGGTGGCTTAATGATGTAGCTAATCATGGTTAATTAGTAGAAGTAACCATGCTTAGTTTTGGTCAAAAATTATCAACTTCTTGGAGAAGTTTTCTCCAAAAAATTGTGCTGCCTAGCTTCCCATTTTGCATGCCCAATGAGATGTCTTTTAGTGTCCAGTTTGCTCAATTTATCCTGGTCTAGATATATCTTGAACTGAGTATTTTTTAACCGTACCGATAAAACTGCTTTTTATAGTAAATCAGCATTTTTAGGCACAGGACTATTCCAATTTTATTTTTAAATTTCCTTAATTATCCTATCCCAAATGATACCTATGTATGACCCATATCCAAGCCCGGTTATCCTTTAATCATCAATAAGGCCACAGTTTTCTTTATCGGTATTTAGTTACTTTTGAACACTCGACACTAATTATTTCTTCATTCTTAAATATTAACCCTCAGTGCCATATATCATTAGGCTCATCTCATTGAGAGCTTCATTTTGATAGTAATTTTGCACAATTATAAAATTGCCCTTAACCAAGGGTTAAATTATAATTTTTAAAACTTTTGGGTCATTAGTTGTAATTTTTTCCAAGGACTTTTCTATTTCTTCTTCGCGTAATATTTAATAAATTTTCCATATATTACCTAGAACATTATCAGGATATGATGCAATTTTCATAATAATGGACAGGTTAATGAAGGCAACACTTCTTAACCTTAAGGTCAATATATATACTGGATCAGTTGGCACAACTATATGTAAAAGAGATAGTGAGATTACATGGAGTGCCATGTCCCAAATTTATTAAATATTACGTGAAGAAGAAATAGAAAAGCCTTCAGAAAAAATTACACCTAATGACTCAAAAGTTTCATAAATTATAATTTAACCTTGGCTCAGGGGTCATTTTGTAAATATGTGAAATTACTGTCAAAACGAAGCTCTCGACGAGAGAAGTCCAATGGTTTATGGCATTAAGGGTTAATGTTTAAGAATAAGAAAATAATTAATGTCGAATGTTCAAAAGTAACTTAAACCGATAAAGTATATTGTGGACATAAGGATGGTTAAAAGGGTAATTAGGACAGGATATATGGCATACACATATATCATTTGGGATAAGATAATTAATAAAATATAAAAAATTGGAATAGTCCTGTAACCCAAAAATGCTAATTTACTATAAAAGTTGTTTTATTGGTATGGTTAAAAATTACCTGGTTCTGAATATATCTAGACTAGGAAAAATTGTGAAGATTAGACACTTAAAACACTCTCATTGGGAGTGAATTTGGGGCAGCTTCGGTAGTACAATTTTTGGAGAAAACTTCTCCAAGAAGTTGACACTTTTTGGCCAAAAAGTAACCTAAGTTGGTTAAGTGTTAATCATGATTAGTTGTATCATTAAGCCACATTATTAAGTCCTTTAATCACCCTCTTTCTTCTGTACTTTCATGAGAGAACCAGCAGCAAACAAAGGGTTGAAAAAAGCAAGAAAGAAAGGAGAGAAAGGAGAGAAAAGAGAGAAGGAGAAGAGAAAACTCAAGGAAAAGTTGAAGGCTCATGTTCTAGGTAAGTTTTCTGCTACTTCAAACTAGCTATTTGTAGTATTTGGAGCAAGGTTCATGGGTTTCTTTTTCTTCTCCAACCTCTTAGGGTTTCGGCCAAATTAGGACTATGCAAGGAAATGAGTTTACAAACCATGAAACATAGGGAAAGGGATAGAATACTCATCTAAAACTTGAATATGGATGAAGTTTGTTGTATAATGAAGTGTAGCAATTTTCCATAATTTACCATGATTTTCAGCCAGAATGGGGCTTCTATTTAGTGTTGGAATTTTAAGATTTTGACCCCAAAAATAGATTCCTTAGGTCCAAATTTGTCGAGTACAAGTGATGGACTCAAGAAAAACTCAAGGTAAAGTTAAGTGAAAAAGTTAGGGTTTAGTGAGCAATGTATTGTGTATCTCATGAAATCAGTGGCTGAATTGATTAAATAATGATATGTCTAGGCTCAAGGAAGTGTCAGAAGGCCCAAGAAGTGGTGTACCAAGTGTGGGAAGTTGAGGAACTCACCAAGGTAGTTAATTCCCTTTACTAACATCACATTGTCATTATTGTTTCTTTGATACTTGACACTATGGCATATATATGAAATGTTGATTTGTGATATTTCTATGTTGTTGGATGAGTTGTATGAGGGGTTTGGAAGCTCGGGATGTCTATTTTACAAAATGAAACTCTACCTAAATTTTTGTAAAATGTTTATGTTTCCAATGTTCCTATGTGATGAACTATATTTTATTGATGTTTTCATGCTCAATGTGATAAGATGATGGCATGTATGGGATTTATCTACTGAGATTCTTTGAATCACAGCCTCACACATATTAACCATGCTTAGGTAACAACAATGGCAAGACTCCAAGGAAGAGAAAGGAAAGGAGAAAGCAATTGATCATTTAACTTGATTTTGCTCATAATGGCCATGAATTCAAAGCTTTTGTGTAAATTTTAAATTATGATATTAAATATGTTTCTTCAAGCTTTTATGTTGCTTTAGGACTCAGTGAAAGTATGGTATGATATGAAAATGATACATGGCTACGTAAATATTTTATAGCTTTTGTATGGTAAAGTATTAGTATACAAATGGTCATTCTGACCTCTATAGAGTGAAACCATTACTATTTGGACTTTTTGTGATGTAAAGTATGAATGTTATATATGGTTAGAAAGTAGATAGGAAGGGCTTTAAAATAGTTATAAGAGAACTTGATTTGGATGAGTGTACAATTTATGGTGATTTTTTAAATTTAGTCCAGAAAACAAGATTTTCTGAAACTGACCATATGAAAAGTGAAATGTCACAAAATTTACTGTACTAATTGGCCAAATAATTGCTTTGATTGATATTTTTCTCGTGTAGATAATCTTTCAAGCTATTTGTAGAAACTTGAATCACTTTCATATAATTTGTATTGAATTAGTTATGATTTTCTGAAATTCGGTTAGAAAACAAAATTTGAATAAATGAATAGTACCCAAATATTTAGAAAATTTAATTTTAATATTTTATGTGATGCAAGCTTCTAATTAAGTGAAATTAGACTCTAATAAGATCTAATACATGGGCAATGGTCCTAAATTGAGGTGTTACAATTTTTAACATCAAAGCTAGCATATTTGGAAGCGATCCAGCTGGAACAAGAGGATTCTATTATAGACATAGATGAAGAAGATTATGAGAACTTAGAAGAGAACCAGAAATGAATTTCAATGAAGCTTCCATTGGAGGTGAAAGTAGCTCTGGTCCCTTTAAAATGAAATGATAAAAGAGATCATGTGTAAATATGTATAAATGTATGAAAGTATAGAACAATGATGACTGCAAATTTTGAGTGTATTATAAGTAATCGTAAGTTGAAAGTAGAAAGAAATGTTTATGTAATGAGACTGTAAGGACTTATGTACAAAGTTTGTTTATGTGAATAAAGTATGATGTTTATATAAATATATTCTCTAAGTATAATTGTTAAATATTTATGAATAGATTATAATGAATCCAAAATTGTTCATATCAAGAGACAACTAAGAGTAAAGACTCTTGAACAAGGAAAGACATCACAGGGTAATCCTTTGCAAGTTATTATGAATAGATGAGATTAGAAGCAAAGGATTATCGAAAAATTATAGTGAACCTTAGACACTTAGAGATAGGCTCAGGAACTATAGTTGAAGTTCCATCTCCAAGGGAATTTTAGTAGTAGGTACCCCAGGCTATACTAATAAACCTAGCAGCGAGAACAAGGATTGATCATGCTAACCCATGGCATGTAATAGCTCAGTTCTAGAAATAATGTCCCCCCTTATTTTAAAGTTTGAAGTACAAATGGTTGAGGACTGTATACTGAGTGTAGAAAAGATTTTCAGGTTAATGGGATATTCCTCTGAAACAAAAGCCCTATAGGCTATCTATTTAAGCACTTAAGAAAAGGCAGATAAATGGTGGCGTAATTTTGAGTGGATCCTGCAAGCTCAGAACATGCCCTTGTCACATAAATTATTTCATTATATTTTATGATAAATATTTCCTGCGGTTAGTTAGAGATGAGAAAGAAGATAAGATCATTATGTTCCAACAATTGGTGGATTAGTTAGTAAGTAAGCAAGAAGCCATATTCTTATAGTTATTACGGAATTCCACCTAGCTACAATAGCATGATGATAATAGGTGGAACATGAAAAAGCTAGGAAGAGGATTAAAGCCAGTTATCATGGAAAGGAAAGCCTAATATGAAGTAGGCAATTTAGTATGCTGGCAGAGGCTAATAGAATGATAGGAAGTATTTTGGATTATTGAAGTTTTATGTCTGCTACCTAGTAGATGTTAAAAAGAAAAGCTGCTACTAATGAAGATGAAAACAAGCAGAAAGAGAATGAAGTTATGAACTAATGGAACAAGAAAGAGAGATCCTCATTTCAATGATAGCTTTCCCCTACAGATATAACGTATTGTTTTATGAAAATCTTGCTTAGGAATATTTTAGTAACATAAGAGAATAAGTCTAGAGGACAATAATTTCTAGATTAAATGAGGATGTTTCACAGGTCATGAAACCTTTCAGAGTTAGATCCTGATGGATCCTATCAATTGAGTAATAATGTAGGGTCATAGAAGATCCTAGTAGGGCTTTAATATCTCAGTAAATCTCATGGTCGCAGTAGAGGTTGTAGTAGACCTCTAAAGAGAATGAGATGATAAGAAAGATTGATTACCCGTAAAGTTCTGATAGTTCTCTGAAAGAAAATGACCTAGGATGATTGATTTAAGAGGACATGAAACCTCATTAATTAGCAATTGATATGAAAGTTTACCTAAGGCTTTTCTCTAATATCAGGCCACATACCCAAAAGTAGCAAAGAAATATGATGGTAGGTCATGATAATGAATATGACAAGTATGGACACCGCCAACAAATAAGTTTAGTGACGAGATGTTTTTAGTAATAAATGAAAGAGGCTAATAAGGAATGAATGATAGAAATAAAGAAAAGTAGTTATAAAAATAATCAATGGGGAGAAACTAATGTGTAAAGAAAGATACGTTAGAAAAGGAAGTAGTCATAAGAAAGGAAATAAGAAGACTAATGTTCAAGGAAAGAGGTTAAATAGCCCATGAACTATGATAATTTCAATGAGCCTTGGCTAGTGAATTCTTTATTGAGGACAGTAGTTTCTTCCAACTAAACCAAGGACTCCAATTCCAAATAGATGTTGGAAGTATCTACGATGAATGTCATGTGGGATTTGGAGGATATGTTTTAGCTTTGCATTCCCTAAGTATTGGATTGAAACCCAGGAAATTTCTAGAAGGGCATCATGACCATAAGCTCCCTAAGAGTTAATGGGTTGAGTAAATACTTGATTCCATAAGCGAATTACATGCTCTAGAATTGTATCAAGAATTATTTGGAATTAAGTATATCATATTTTGGTATATTGTCTCATTGCTTATATATTCAAACAGTATATTATTACAAAAAGAAGAAGTTGGAGCATTAGAAGTCTTAGAAAAGAAATTAGAGAAGGATCCAGAAGGAGATCTCATGGAGATGACAATAATAGGTTTGCCATTAGTATTGAAACCCCATAAGTTCAGTATAACAGGGTTGATGCAAGTATAAAGTGATACAAATGTAAATGTAAGTTTAAGGAAGAATATGTATGTATTATGTTCAAGGTATAAATTATGAAGCAAGAAAGGAGAAAATAGTGGCAGGTAGTTTAGGGAATTATGAAACCCTAAGATGATAGATTTCTAGTCTTGGTATGAAATCTAGCTATGAAAATAAATGTTTATAGCCGGAAGATCCCACAATGAACGAAATCTTTCATCAACTACCAAGATGGGAAAAGGGAGGTAGCTCTCGGGAAAAAGTCCAATTGAGCCAAGATAGTAGCTCTTGGAGAGAAGCCCAATTGAGCCAAGAAAGATGAAATCCTCCATATGATAAAGGCCACCGAGGCAAGGCAGACGAAAGGTAGCTATTGCGGTTATGCCCAAATGAGCCAAAAACGGAGAGAGGCCAAAGGCTAGATTCTAATTGAGTTAGTAAAAGACTATTGAAGGGTTGAGAAATCTCCCTTATGTTGTCGAACCACTAATTAATCTTGACTAAGCAGCTAAGGTAGTTATGTATGAAAAGATAAAGTAGAAATATGAGAAGTGATAAAGAGTAAAGAGTAATGACCACTGCCTTAATATCATTAAGACCCCAACCCATAAAAGCCAAGAGAATCTAATGGCTATGCTAAGATAAGCAAAAGTATTGGGTTTAGGAATATGTTTATACATGAAGGTATAGTGGTAAGTTGAGACTCTAAATTAACAAAAACTAAAGTAAGGAATAAATAAGCAGTATATGTATACACAATGAACGAAAATGAAAATGGTGATGAGACACCATTATAAGATAGCAAACCAAATGTTAGAAGAAAGATAAAAGTTTTAGGTTGATAACCTACCAAGAAGTAGTGAAAGATAAGGAAAATGTAAAGAGTAAGAAGGAAAAGACGTGCCAATTGTTAACTAAGGGCACTATGGAGTTATAATGAAGCCAAATACTCTTACTAAAGCACCTGTTAAGACTACATGAATAAAAATATAAGTAGTGTAATGGTATTTCTCAAGAATGAAATGTTAAAGTACTCCGAATTTGTAAAAGAGCATGAAAGACAACTGAGAATTTTTTGAAATATTTTAAATAAAATTGTTGACTTACTAAACTCAGTGAATATAACTCACGAAAGTATAGTTAGTAGGTTACAAAATCTCTCACAGGATCATAGTAGATCCTAATAAAGCAAGTAAAGTTATAAGAGGGAGATACCGAAAACCAGATTAGGATGAGAAATTTACTAAGTCTACTAAGATGTTATAAAAATTTTTATTGTAAAAATTTTTTCTCAGACTAGCTTACCGCTTGATTAGAAGAAAAAATTGTGAGAAAAAGAGGTAAGAAATGAGTTTTTATGAATTAAGAAAGAGACTAAACGTCCTCCCCTGAGATTATTATTCCTGATCCAATGATGACCAAAGAGGTCTATGATAATGAAAGTATGGATCAGGGTATGGGTAATAAAGCAGGGTTGAGTTGAGGATAGTAGTCTATGCTTTATATGATAAATTTTTATGAAAATTATGTTCCCACTAATAGCAGTGGTGAGTAATGCTCTCTAGATAGGGAGTTGTGATAAATTTAAATGTGTTATAATCTTTATGGTTTTACCATAAAAGTATTATGAGACCACTCAGAACCTCGAGTGATAATGAAATAAAGGATAAGTGGACTTGAGGTAACAAAAAGAAGGAAGAAATGGCCGTGTAAGTGCCATACAAGAAAAGCTAATGCAGTTAGCTTTTGCTTAGTAGGAAGATTACTCATGTAAATAGCATAAAGTTATGAAAAGTAAAGGAAAAGAATAATGTCAGGTGCCAATGAAAAGATTATAGTATGAATAAGAAAAGAGAGTTTGAAAGTAAGGTCAAGGAATAAGAATGGATTATGTTATATGGAAATTTCTGATTCCCCTAAAGTAAACTAAGATTATGATGTCCTTAACATTTTCCAACATAAAAAGGTATTATCCAAATCCTTCAACTGCTATGAATGGAGAAATAAGACCAAAGTGAAAAGTTGACTTTTAAGTCATAAAATTAAGATATGAAAGTATTTCTCTAGTAAAAATAGTCTAGAAATTGGGAAATAAATAGAAAGAAAATATGAGATACAAGTATGTAACAAAATTTTGAGGATGAAATTTATTTTAAGGGGGAGGGAATTGTAATACCCCAAGAAAGCTAAAATATTTAGAAATGCATAGGAAATTTGCAAAAATGGATAGACATTGTTTTGCGTGAAATAGGGTAAAGATGTCATTTTTCCGGTTAGATGAAAAATGAGAAATTACGTTTTGGCCCTTAAAGAATTATAAAAATTACATCCATGTCCCAAGGAAATAAAAATCACGTGGAGAAGAAGTTAAAAGATTTTTGGGGAAAATTACACCTAATGACCTAAAAGTTATAGAAATTATAATTTAATCTCGGGTCAAGAGCAATTTTGTAAATATAAAAAATTACTATTAGAACGAAGCATTCGACAAGAGAAGTCCAATGGCACATGGCATTGAGGGTTAATGTTTAAGGATAAAGAAATAATCAGTGTCGAGTGTCTAGAAGTAACTTATTACTGATAAAATAGATTATGGGTCCCACAGATATTTAAAAGGTGACTGGTGTAACGTCCGACTGCTTCTTTGGAATTGATGACTGTCCCTACAAACCAACACAAACCTTTTCTATGTGCTTTATGCTCACTTACATAACTCCTTCACAGGAAGTCACCCATCCCGGAATTGTTCTGGGTCAAACACACTTAATTGAAGAGTTTTTAACGGATAGGCTACCGAAAAGGTAGATGCACCTTGTTGGTATAGGTAGTACCTATCAATTCCTTTAAGTTATCCTTTAACCATATAGGCCCATACCCATACAGTCTCTGGATCCCTCTCATTCTGGTACGTATTCGATTCATTCATATGCCTCTCCTGCTCAGAAGTCTGCCAAGAGCTGCTCCTTATCCGTGCCTCATCACTTTATCTCACCCTTTTTTCTTACACCGACGGTCACTTCCCACCCTTATCAGCTCTTGGATGTCACATGCCCACCAGCTTCTGTTTGGTTTGTCCTCACACCATACCCTACTGAGAGAGGCTGGGCTCCGATTCTAACTGTAACGTCCAGCCGCTTCTTTGTAATTGACAACGTCCCCATAAACCAACACAAGTTTTTTCGGTGTGCTTTGTCCTCACTCACACAACTCCTTCCCAGGAGGTCACCCATCCTAGAATAGTTCCAAGTCAAGTATGCTTAACTGAAGAGTTCTTAAGGGATATGCTACCAAAAAGGTAGGTACACTTTGTTGGTATAGCTAGTACCTATCAATTCCTTTAAACTATCAGTTAACCGTATAGCCCTATACCTATACAGTCTCTGGATCCCTCTCATTTCGGTATCTATTCGATTTATTCATATGCCTCTCCTGCTTAGAAGCCTGCCAGGAGCCACTCCTTATCCGTGCCTCATCACTTTATCTCACCCCATTTTCTTGCACCGGCGATCAATCCCGGCCCTTATTAGCTCCTGGATGTCATAACTTGGACAGGATATAGGGCTCACATAGATACCATTTGGCATAGGATAATTAAGGAAATATAAATAAAAATATGGAATAGTCCTGTAGCCCAAAAATGTTAATTTAGTATAAAAAATAGTTTTATCGGCACAGTTGAAAATTACCAAGTTCAGGATATATCTGGACTTGAAAAAATTGAGTAGTATTTAGACAATTTCTTCTCTCTCTTGGACATTCATGAAGCGCATTGTTTTTGTCTATGACTTCTCATGGAAGGCATGCCAAATAACTTGTTGGAGAAGGCTTGACTTTTGGCTAAAAAGGTGATTAAAGTTAAGTAAGTGATTAGTGAGTAATTAGGCCATATAATCCCTCTCTTTCCTATCTATTCTGAATGTAGCCTTCAGTAGCAAAACAAAGAAAGAAAAACGTAAGAAAGAAAGGGAGAAAAGAGAGAATGACAAGGCAAGTGTAAAGCTTAAGAACTCAAGGATTTGGTAAGTGATTCCTACTACCTTGAGCTTGTGATCCTAAGTAGTTAAACTTAGTTTCTTGGAGTCTTCCTCCTCCCTTTTCCATGTTAAGATTTTGGCCAAACCCTGGAGGAAGTAAGGAATAGATTTTGATGCAATAAACTTAGGAGAAACACCATACCAACAACCTATGACATGATTTTGGAAGTAGTTATGAGAGTTTCAAAACAAATCATTTTCTCTCCTTTTCTTGATACTTTTTATTAGAACAGAGCATCAATTTAGAGTTAAAATTTGATGTTTTTTATGCCGAAAATGAGTTCCTCATGGTGGAAAATCTTATGAACAAGTATTGATTTCAAGAAAAAGTCAAAGGAGAAGAAAATGAAATTTTAGGGTTTAATTGGGACTTTATGAAACTACACCTTAAATCAGTGGCTTAAGTAGGTAATTGATGATGTATTTAGGTTTGAGGAGGCCTAAGGAAGCTTGTGAAAGTGTTAGAAAGAGGTGGAACCAAAGGAAAAGGCAATAGGATTCACAAATGTAGCATTATTTTCTTACTTGCATTCTGTTATCTTAATTGCTTTGAATATGTTTGATGCTTTGTCATATGATTTTGTTTGATGCTTTGAATGGCATTTTGTGGAAGTGTGTTTGATCAATGATTCTTCAATGTTTTTATGTAAACGTGATAATATGATTGCATGAATGGGTAATTTCTACTAAGATTCTTTGAATCTCACCCCCTTTCAGTCACTAACCATGCTAGGGAGAAACAATGGGAAAGAGCTAAGAAAGGAGTAAGAGGCATGAAGAAGAAAAGGATGAGTTGTTGGTGTGCTAGGTATCATGTTATAATATGAAGTGTTATTTGTGCCTTGATTTATATGAAGTTTTAAAATAGTGAATATTATGTTAATGTTGTAGAAAATGTATGAGAATTTCCAGTTCTGGATATTGTGATATGAAGTTATATTCTATGAAGTTTCATGCCAAAATGAGTTCATTTGCATGGGTTTTGGCAAGCAAATTGCAATATGGATTGAAACATGGCATTTTCTAGATGTTTCTGCTTAGTTTGCCCTTGTCCTATACCTAGTGTAAGGCTATGTTTCTGGGATTTTGATACCAAACATAGGACATCTGAATATTTAAAATGACACCTAATTCACCCTATTTGGAGTTGTGTACAATTAACAATGATTTTTCAAATTTATGGTTCAAAATAGGGCAATATTGGGAAAAGTAGAAACTGAAAGTTGGATACTAGAAATTTTGAAAGATAATATAAAATCATACAAATCTCCAAAAATATAGTGGTTTATATGTATATAAAGGTATATGTTTAAATTTTATATGCCACTGATTTGGAGGTAATTGGATATATATAATAGAAGATATGAAAGTTTTCCCAAAACAGTTCCAATAAGATTTGAATTATGAGCCTTCATGATTTAAGTCAATGTTATGCCGTATGTAAGTGAAACAAATGTATAAGAAAAATATTTCTAAAAAATAGGCATATATAACTTTCAAATGACATAGATTATTCATGATTGGGTCCAAAATAGAAGGAAGTATGATTATTGCCAAAAGTAGGAATTTTCAGAAATGACCAAATCTACAATACTTTTTGAAGGAAAAATTGTACAATTTGGCCAAGTATTTGCTCTATTGCCTATTTTTCACATGTATATAACATTTTTATATATTTTTAGAGACTTAAATTACCTTAATATGATTTTTCTAGAATTATATATGAATTTTCAAAGTTTGTCAGGAAAACTGAAAATTGCCAAGTAAACAGTACCCGAGAAAATTGAAAATTTTATTTTTAATATATTGTGATTCTAGTCTCTAAACCACAATGAAAGGCATCTAAAATGATCTAATACATGGGAAATAGGCCCTAGTATAAGGTGTTACACTTTTTGGACAGAAAAATGATGTTTTTGCCCTATTTCATGAAAAATGGTATCTGTCTATTTTCACGAATTCCTTGTACATTTTACATTATCATTGATTATGTCCTCTTTTACTAGTTAGTATCCAATGAAATTTTAGGATATTACATTTCTAGGTATTTTAGTTTTCTTGTGATGTTACAATTTTCATTTCTTATTCATATTATAGTCTCTTGACTGCCTTGACATCATTTCTTTCCTTTACTTTACATAACTTTAGGCTATTTATATGAATCATCTTCCCGCTAAGCATAAGTTGGCTATATTAGCTATGTTTAAATGGCACTTACAAGGCCCTCACTTCCTTCTTTTCATTTTCTTTTCTTTACCTCAAATCCACTTATTATTATTATTATTTTTATTTCATTGTCACTTAAGGTTCTCGGTGGTCTTATAATACTTCTATGCTATAATCATAAAGATTATAACTCATTTTAACTTAAAATAATTCCGCTTCTTAAGAGCATTCACTATAATTCGTACACTAAACCAAATTTAGTGCTCTTTGGACCATTTTAAAACCCTTTCTGTCTACTTTCTAACCATATATAACATTCATACTTTACATCACAAAAAGTCCAAACAGTAATGGTTTCACTTTGTAGAGGTTATAATGACTATTTGTATCCTAATACTTTACCATACAAAAGCTATAAAATATTTACATGGCCATATTTCATCTTTATATCATACCATACTGTCAATAAGACCTAAAGCAACATAAAAACTTGTAGAAACAGATTTAACATAATATGTACAAATTTGCACAAAAGCTCAAAATTCATGGCCAATGTGAGCAAAATCAAGTTAATGATCAAATGCTTTCTTCTTTCATTTCTCTTCCATGGTGGTCTTTCCATATTATCATTTAATCAATTTAGCTATTGATTTCAAGAGATACAGATTACATTGCTCACGAAACCCTAAATTTTTCACTTAACTTTCCTTTGTGTTTTTCTTGAATCCTACACTTGTACTCGACTAATTTGAACCCACGAAATCTATTTTTGGGGTCAAAAACTTGAAATTATAACTTTAAAAATAAATCAATTCAGGCTAAAATTCATGGAAAAATAAGAAAAATTGCTATACTTCTCAATACTTCAAACTACTTCCATATTTATGCTTTAAATGAGTATTCTAGTATTTCCCCTAAGTTTGATGGTTGAAAAACTCCATTTCTACCAAAAATGTAAAACATTTATTTAGTACAGTTTTCCCATGTATTAGACCCTATTAAAGTCCAATTATACTTAATTAGAAGCTTGAATCACATAAAATATTATAATATAATTTATAAAACTTTCGGGTCATTAGGTATAATTTTCCCCAAGGAATTTTCTATTTCTTGTTCACGTGATTTTTAATGACTTTAGGACATAGATGTCATTTTTATAATTCGTTAGGGGAAAAATATAATTTTTTCATTTTACCATCCAACTAAAAAAAAACCTATTTGCCCTATTTCATATAAAATGGTGTCTGTCTGTTTTCATGAATTTTTTATACATTTCATATTATCATTCATTTATTACTAGTTTCCAGTAAAATTTTGGAATATTATATTTCTTTCCCCCTTAAATTAAATTTCATCCTCGAAATTTTAAAACATACCTTATATAAACAATACTAGATACTTCTGTCTCATATTTGACTCCATCTCCCAAGTTATTTCTTCTGTAGATAAGCCTTTCCAAACCACCTTCACTAGAGGAATGTCTTTATTCATCAGCTATTTGACTCGATAATCTACTATTCTTTCAGGAAATATATTAAAACAAAGATTATCTTGTAAGTCAATACATTCATATTTTATAATATGTGAAAGGCCTGGCTAATATTTCTTAAATTGGGAGACATGAAAGACACTATGAATTTGACTTAGATTTGGTGGTAAGGCTAACTTGTAAGCTATAGGTCCGGCTTTTGAAAGAATTTCAAAAGGTCAAATATACTTGGGACTAAGCTTTTTCATTTTGAGAGATTGACCAACCCCAGTTGTAGTAGATACTTTAAGAAATATATGGTCTCCTACTTCAAATTCCAGCGGCTTCCTTTTTTGATCTGCATAACTCTTTTTCCTACTTTGAGCCATTAATAGTTGTTTCTTTATCATTTCAATTTGTCTGGAAGTCTGGTCTACGATCTCTGGACCTATCTTGTCTTTTCAGTTAGTTTCATCCAACAAAGCAGGGACCTGCACTTCCTACCATACAGTGCTTCATAAGGTGCCATCTGAATACTGGAATGATAGCTATCATTATAGGTGAATTCTGCCAAAGATAGGTATATATCCTAGTTTCCTTTCATTTCTAGCACACAAGTCCTTAGCATATCTTCTAATGTCTAAATCATCCTTTCAGTTTGTCCATCAGTCTGTGGGTGATATGATGTGGAAAATCTTAATTTAGTACATAGGGCTTGCTGTAATGATCTCCAGAAATTTTTGGTGAATCTTGAATCTCAATCTGATATGATACGGCTTGGTACTCCACGTAATCTTTCTATCTCTTTCACATACAGCTATGTCAATTTATCTTGTGTATATATTGACCTCATGGCTAAGAAGTGTGCTGAAATCGTGAGCATGTCCACTATTACCCAAATTGCATCATATACTGACGATGTTCTAGGTAATCCCACTATGAAATCCATTGAAATATTGTCCCATTTCCATTCGGGAATCTCTAATGGATGTAACAATTCAATAGGATTTTAGTGCTCTATTTTTATTCTTTGGCACACCAAGCATCTAAACAAATACCGAGTAATATCCCTTTTCATACCAGGCCACCAAAACAATTTTTTTTAGTCATGATACATTTTCGTAATACTTAGATAAATAGTATATTTACTCTAATGTGCCTCTGCCAAAACCTTTTCTCTTAACTCTGCTACTGGTGGTACATAAACTCTCTTTTGAAATCTTATTAGACTATCTTCTGATACATTCAATCCGTGTATCTCTCCATGTCTTTGCTTTTCTCTAACTACCTTTATGAACTCATCGTCTTGCTGGGCTTTCAATAAATCATTTAAAAATTCATTGCCAATTCTGGTCTCATGCAACTGTAAAAGTAAATGCATGTCTCTATAATCCTCCAATGTGAATAGTTTTCTGCTCAATGTATTAGTAAGTATAATAGCTTTTCCTAGATGGCATTTAATAGAATGATCATAATCCTTTAATAACTCCATCCATCATCTTTGCTTGCATTTAATTCTTGTTCATCTTCTAAATATTTGATGCTTTTGTGGTCACAAAACACTTCAACTATTCCATGACCTTTTCCTTTTCCTACTATATTCTTCTTCTTCAAATGTAATTCTTCTTGTACTAGTTGGGACAGAAGACATAAAGCCTTTATAATTCAAACTTCCTTCAATGATCCTATTGACCTCTACTAGTGTATTTAATTCTCTAATCTAATCCTCATAGGTGCTACTCTTCCTTTGATAGCTACTTTTAAACCTCTTTTCAACTTCTTGGTCTTCCATCCCTCATCATCATGTTGCTGTAAGTATGTCGAATACCTTACCAACTGTACAAAAGTAGCTACATACTCATCAACTAACCGATTTTCTCCTTATTGAAGCATAATGAATTTCGCTTCCTTCTCATCTCTTACAGATAGTAGCAAGTACTTATCATAGAAATACTCTAGAAATATAACCCATGTTAAGGGTATGTTACGGGCTTGTAGAATTAGCTCTATGTTTTGCCACCATCGATCTGCCTCTTTCTCAAACATATAAGTGGCTAACAAAGATTTCATCTTAGAGGTGCAACTCATTAGTCTGAATATCTTTTCAAGACTCAATATCCAATCCTCCTCTACCTGAACATCAAATTTTCCTTCAAAGAAAGGAGGACAGTGGTTCTTGAACTGAGCTATGACTTTCTATTGATTGGCAAAGTCTATCGTTGCATGATTTATCATTGCTGTTGGAGTTTCTACTTGCTGCTGCTGACTTTGAATTGACATTTCAGTTCTAGCCTCAGGATGTTCTCTCAGATCTACTATAGTGCTCTGTAAGCCCTCAATAATTCTCTGCTGTTGATCCAATCTATTCATAATAACTTGCAGTGGATCAACTTAATGGGGAATATCTTGTTACAGAGCTCCTCCCTGATCAGGAGCTGCCTCTCTAGTCTGTCTTCTGATACGTACCATTTTAATCTACACGTTATTAAAATCACATTCATACAGTAATTGTACTCAAAGATCAGATATAAACATAGAATTTCATTTACATAGTCAACTTTGTACATGCATTCCTTTATAGTCTTTTCTACAACATCATACATCAATTTCCCTATTCTACCTCTCATACTTTTTATGGCTGCTTATATATTACATATCAAAATTAACAGTCAGTCAGCATTCCTTGCATATATACATATCCACGGTTAGGTACTTTACATCAAGTCTAAGAAGAACTAGAACTATCATGAGCATGAGTAGAGACCAAATCCTCTTACGGGTCCTCTTTCGGATCCTCCTCAGACACATATCTCGAATCCTCAGCTAATATTGGTTCCTATACTGGTGGCTGAACTTGATTTGTAAAAAGCGGTTGTGATCTTGCTGGGTCTGTCCTAGTCCTTTACGTGTTAGCTAGCTCTGGTCTCAGTCTCTCATGATGAATTAACTCCTCGACGCAAGCATGTAAATTCTTAGGGTAATACCATCTAAGTTCTTCCTTTACCGGCAACCAGTAATCCTCATCCTCCGATAATATAGTAAGTACTACATCTATCCACGCAGCATCCAGAAATTGTTGGCCTTGCTTTCCTCTTTCTCTTTCTTTTTCTTCTTCAGATTGGCCTCAACATAATATATCATGATGTAATGTGTCAGGTTCCCATACTCTCTACCTTCTAACTTGGCCCTAATTTCCATCCAAAACTCATCATCAGGTATTTCCTTGAGCATAGTATCAATCCATAGTTGTTCAGCATATTTATTTCCCAGTCTCTCTAAGTCATATTGGATTTGGGACAATCTATCATAAAGGACAGAACCTTATTAGAATAGTAGCCCTTGTTTTATATGATAAATTTTTAGGGGGAATGACAGTTGAGGACCAAAACTTTGAATTAAATACAGTAAAAGACCTTGCAATTTTTTTTACTACTGAACATCGCGAATTACTACTGGCTTATTCTGTATTTACTACTGAAAAACCTGAAAGGTCCTTTACTGTATTAAATTCAAAGTTTTGGTCCCCAACTATCATTTTCCCAAATTTTTATGTAAAGTTTGTTCCCACAAATAGCAGCAGTGAGTAATGCTCTCAAGAAGTAGAGTTATTATAAGTTAAAATGAGTTATAATCTCTATGATTTTACCATAGATGTATTATGAGACCTCCAAGAACCTTAAGTGACAACAAAATAAAAGATAAGTGGACATAAGGAAAAGAAAAGAAATGAAAAGAAGAAACCGATGGCATTAGAAGTGCCATACAAGCAAAGCTAATATAGTCATTTTATGCTTAGTAGGAAGATTACTCATATAAATAGAATAAAGTTATGAAAAGTAAAGGGAAGGAATAATGTCAGGTGCTAATGAAAAGATTATAGTATGAATAAGAAAAGAGAGTTATGAAAGTAAAGTCGAGGATTAAGAATGGGTATGTTATATGGAGATTTCTGATACTCCTAAAGTAAAATAAGATTATAATGTCCTCAATATTTCCCAACATGAAAGGCAATAGCTAGATCTTTCAAATGTTATGAATGGAAGAATGAAACCAAGGTGGAGAAAATTGACTTCAAAGTCAGACAATTAAGATGTGGAAGTATTTCTCCCGTAAAAAAATGGTCTAGAAATTGGGAAATAAATAGAAAGAAAGTATGAGGTATAAACATGTATCTAAATTTTGAGGATGAATTTTATTTTATGGAGAAGGGAATTGTAACATTCTAAGAAAACTACAATATCTAGAAATGCATAGGGAATTTGCAAAAATGGGTAGACACTTTTTTGAGTGAAAAATGGTAAAGAGGTTATTTTTCCTGGTTGAACGAAAAAATGAGAAATTATGTTTTTACCCATAAAGAATTATAAAATAGATATCCATGTCCCAAGGCAATAAAAATTGCATGGAGAAGTTAAACAGTTTTTTGGAAAAAATTACACCTAATGACCAAAAAGTTTCAAAAATTATAATTAAGCTTGGGTCAGGGTAATTTTGTATATATACCAAATTATTGTCAAAATGAAGCTCTCAATGAGATGAGTCTAATGGTAAATGGAATTGAGGGTTAATATTTAAGCATAAAGAAATAATTAGTGCTGAGTGTCGAAAAGTAACTAAATACTAATAAAGTAAATTATGGGAATCACGAACAGTTAAAAAGAAACCAGGATAGGATATGATGTATAAGTAGCATATATCTCCTAAAAGTAGATAGAATCATCTTTCCAAAGAGCCATAGATCACTCAATTTGGCTAAGTACACGATTTATGATGAACTTATAAAGATAGGATTCAAAACATGGCAGAGTTGGGAGAATTGGAAGGTTGATCATAGGTACTAGATATTTCAAAAGATTATATAAAATTGTACAGAGCTCCAAAAATTTATTGGTTTATATTTATTAAAAGGTATATGTTTTAAGTTTCATATGCCATTGATTAGGAGGTAATTGGAGCTATATAGTAGAAGATATGGAGTTTTTCCCAAAACTATTCCAGTAAAGGTTGAATTATGACCCTTCACAATTTAAGTTAATGTTTTGCCCTGTGTAAGTGAAGTAAATGTATAAGAAAAATATGACTATAAGTAGACATACAGAGCTTTCAAATGACATAGAGTATGCATGATTTAGTCTAAAATAGAATGAAATATGATTTTTCAAATTTGAGGATAGAAAACTGGAAGATAGAAAAATGACCAAATGAATAGTAAAAGTCTACGAAATTTACTGTATGAATTGGCCCAATGAAGTTATAGTTTCATATTTTTTCCATGTAGATAATCTCATAAGATATTTTTAGAACTAGAATCACCTCAATATAATTTTTGTAAAATTAGTTATGAATTTTCAAAATTCATCAGGAAAACTGAAATTTGCCAAATGAACAGTATCTGAGGAAATTGAAAATTCTGTTTTTAATATATTGTAATTCTAGTTTGTAAATCATGATGAAAGGCATCCAACATTATCTAATACATGAGAAATTGGCCTTAATATAAGGTGTTACACTTTTTGGTATGAGAAAAACTTATTAAAATGGTTGAGGATTGGATACTAAATTTTTATTAAGTTTCTCTAATACCAAAAAGTGTAATACTTTATATTAAGACCCATTTTTCACATATTAGATCATATTAGATGCCTTCTATCATGATTCAGAAACTAGAATTATAATATAATAAAAATTAAAATTTTCAAAATTTGGGGTACTATTCATTTTGCAAATTCCAATTTTCCCAACAAATTTTGAAAAATCATAACTAATCCTACAAAATTCATATTGAGGTGATTCTAGTTCCTAAAAATGTCATAAAATATTATCTACATGGAAAAAAATGAAACAATAACTTTATTAGGTCAATTTGTACAATAAATTTTGAGAAGTTTTACTATTTATTTGGTCATTTTTCTATCTTCTAGTTTTCTGATCTCAAATTTGAAAATTCATATTTCATTCTATTCTATACCAAATTATGCATACTCTATGTCATTTGAAATCTCTATATGTCTAGTTATAGAAATACATTTTTTATACATTTATTTCACTTACAAGGGCATAACAATAAATTAAATTGTGAAGGGTCAAAATTCAACCTTTACTAGAATAGTTTTGCGAAAAACTCCATATCTTCTATTATAAAGCTCCAATTACCTCCAAATTAGTGGCATATGAAATTGAAAACTTGCACCTTTCTATGCATATAAACCAGTGAATTTTTAGAGCTCTGTATGATTTTATATTATCTTTTGAAATTTTCAATACCTATGATCAACGTTCTAGTTCTCCCAACTTTGCCCTATTTTGAATCCTATCTTTATAAATTCATCATAAATCGTGTACTTAGCCAAATTCAGTGATCTATGGCTCTTTGGAAAGCTTATTCTATCTACTTTCAGGAAATATATACTACTTATACATCATACCCTATCTCATATGAACAGTACTTACATATCTATTAGGATGCACAAAATGAATCTTTCCATTCACAACTTGGCAAGATAAACTTCATAACATAGTCACACCATCATTCATTGTTCCAATTCCATTCATAACATTTCATAATGCTTTAAGGAGCATAATAGCATAGAGATATAGACCTCAAGACATGCACAAGATCATACATAATATTCCTAAATACAATGTCATAGCTTGAATTGATAATTCAAGCATTAATTCCCTTTGGTTGCTCCATAGCTCCCTTGTCTTCAATGCCATTGCTTGTACCTAATGTAGTTTTCATTTTGGAAGGATGAGATTCATTGAATCCCAGTAGCATTACCATCATACACTTATATCATCACATTTCACATAGATCATCAAGCAAACTCATCAATTCATATAATGCCATAACATTTTTATAAAAATTTCGGTAGAGATTCATTTCATAAATTAGGCATTCCAGCACTTAAAGCCCCTTTAAACAACCCTAAAAGAGGAAGACTTGTTTTTCTTTGAAATACTTTGAACTACTCATGAAATCATGCTTTAAGTGAATATTCTAGCTTTTCCCATATGTTTTATGGTTGGGAAACTCATTTTCATGCTAGATCAAGATTTGGCCAAAACCCTAAGAGAGTGGAGAAGAAAATCTAATTCATGGATCATGATTCAAAGACCATAAAATACAAGCTTAAATTGGTAGATTGCAACTTACCACTTGAGCTTTTGACTTCTCCTTGGGTTTCTTTTCTTCCTTCTCTCTTTTCTCTCTTCTCTCTTTGTGTTTTCTCCACTAGTTTTTGGATGCTACAGACTCGTGAGGATGAAGTCGAAAATGAGTGATTAAGTGGCTTAATTGGTGGCAAACTGTGGTTAATGACTTAATCCAACTTAGGTTACTTTTTGGCCAAAAATTACCAACTTCTTGGAGAAGTTTTCTCCAAAAATCTAGGCTGCCCAAATGCCGCAAATGTGACACCAATAAGTGAGTTTCAAGAGTCCAAAAATACTCAACTTTTCTAGTCCAGATATATCTTGAATCAGGTAATTTTTAACAGTATCGATAAAACTGTTTTTTATAGTAAATTAGCATTTTTGGGCTATAGAACTATTCCAATTTAATTTATATATATTTTTAATTATCCTGTCCTAGATGGTATCTATGTATGGCCTATATCCTGGCTCAGTTTCTTTTTAACTGTTCATTGGGCCCATGATTTACTTTATCAATATTTAGTTACTTTTGGAAACTTGACACTAATTATTCCTTTATCCTTAGATATTAACCCTCAGTGCCATATACCATTAGGGTCATCTCGTCGAGAGCTTCATTTTGGCAGTAATTTTACATATTTACAAAATTACCCCTGACCCGAGTTTAAGTTATAATTTCTGAAATTTTCAGGTTATTAGGTGTAATTTTCCCCAAAAACTATTCAACTGCTTTCCACGTGATTTTTATTGCCTTGGGACATGGATGTCATTTTTATAACTTTTTATGGGTAAAAATATAATTTCTCATTCTTCTGTCAAACCAGGAAAATTGACATTTTTGCCTTTTTTCATGCAAAACGCGCTAGTGAAAATTCATGATATTTACTATACAAATTGATCAAGTAATTTCTATATTTGATATTTTTCTCATGTAGATAACTTTTGAAGCTATCTGTAGAGATTTGAATCACTTTTATATGATTTTTGTGGAATTAGTTATGATTTTCTGAATTTTGGTCAGAAAAAGAAATTTGAACAAATAAATAGTACCTACATTTTTAGAAAATTTTATTATAACATTTTATGTGATTCAAGTTTTTAATTAAGTATAATTGGACTCTAATGAGGTCTAACATATGGGAAAATGGTCCTAGATAAATGTGTTATATTTTTTGTATCAGAGCCGAAGGTTTAGGCTCTCAAAGCAATATTTTTGGGCCAGTACAGTTTAAGTTTAGGAAAAAATATTAATAAATAAATTATTTCTTAGTATTAATCTACTAACTAGTTGTTATTGTGATTGAAGGATAGGAAAGATGTCTTCATCAAATAACAGCTCAGTTTTGGACTTTCATGAAGAACTTGTGGTGGTACCACAAAGGCACCCTTAGGAGGAAAGTATAGGCTCTAATGAGGTTCTTGTTAATAATGTACAGGAAGAACAATATGAAGTAGATAATTCTCAACCAGTACAGGAGGCTATTCCAGCAGTGTCAATATAGGTAGCTTCTCTTTTAGATGCCCTGCCTCAAGAAAAGGGAGTTGAAGTTTATGAAGAAGTGGACTAGGATAGACCTGGCAAGATCACAATTGCATTTTACGGATCAGGTTCAGCAACTAATATCGGAAGCAATATTAGTTGAGCATTCAGGATGAGTCTGAGGAGAATTCGAAAGAGGACTCACAAGAGGATTCGGTGTCAGCCCATATTCATGATAGATTTAGTTCTTCTTAGACTTGATGTAAAGTATCTAACTATGGATATGTATATATGTAAAGAATGTGGACTGACTACTAATTTTGAGATGTGATATATAATCAATCATAAAAAGTATGAGAGGCAGAATAAAGAGACTGATGTAAGATGCTGTAGAAAAGGCTACGAAGGAATCCGTGTATAAAGTTGACTATTTGAATAAAATAATATGTTTATATATGTTCTCTGAGTACAATTGCTATATGATTGTGATTTTAAAATGTGCAGATTAAAATGACACGTACCAGAATACAAACTAGAGAGGCAGCTCCTAAATAGGGAGGAGCTTTACAACAAGGTATTCCCTAGCAAGTTGATCCCTTACAAGTTATTATGGATAGATTGGATCAACATCAAAGAATTATTGAAGACTTATAGAGGACTATAGCAGATAAGAGAGAACGTCCTGAAGTTAGAACTGAGGTGCCAATTCAAAGTACATAGTAGCAAGTAGAAACTCCAGTTGCAGTAATAAATCATGCAACAACAGACTTCACTAATCAACAGAATGTTATAGCTCAGTTCAAGAAGCATTGTCCTCCTTCCTTTGAAGGAAATTTGATGTCCAGGCAGCTGAGGATTAGATATTGACACTACTACAAAATAACCTTTTTATGACTTTTATTTACGTCTGTTAAAATAAAAACAAACATAAAAAGTTGACTTGTGGTATTTTTGTAAATAAGTACATGACATTTAGGTTTTTTACGGCTGTTTTTTCAATAACAGTCATAATTGAGTAAGATTTTTATGGCTGTTTTTTGAATAACAGCCATAGAAAGTGCATTATTTACTAAGATTAAAAAAAATTAAGTTTTTTGCAACTTGTTTAAAAAAACAATCCTAATTGGTACAAATTTCTATGTTTTCTTGTTAAGTTGCAGTAAAAAAATGCAATATTTATTTACTTTTTTAAATTAAAAAACATAGTTCTAAGTTTTAAAAATAAAAAAAAATTCAAAGTTTTAAAATTAAAATTGTATGTCTTTCCTTTTTTAAATTTAAAAATATTTTTATTTTTAAATTAAAAAAATAAAGGCTTCTAGAACTATTATTTAGAAATTAGCCATAAAAAATTATTTATTTACTTTTTTAAAATTAAAAAAAAAATTTATTTTTAAAATTAAAAAGATAAAGGCTTCTACGGCTGTTTTTGAAAAAACAGCCGTAGATTGCCGTCTCAAGTTTATTTCCCGCTTCTGTCATTTTTCTCTCACCCTAGAGCCAAAATTATTTCTACATAGCAACCTCGATTTCTAAACCCTTGTTAATTCTGAATCACGACCTTCACGCCAGGCGATTCTAGTTGTAACCTCTACGTTGATTGATTCCTTGTCGTTCAATCTCTCTCCACCTTTTGCATCAACCTCTGCAGCGTCTCTCTATCTCACACTTCATCGGTGCACTTTCTCCAGCTCCAGCATCCGCCTCTGCAATGTCTCCAGTGTTTGACAACATTGGTGCCATGCCATTGTTGCTTGCAGCCGGCCTCATCAAAGAAATCTCTAGTAGCCTCTAAGTCATCGTTTGCAGGTTTCCCCTTCCATTTTGTTCTTTATTTTTCTTGCTTCAAATATGCCGTTGTTCTAGATATGGTTCAATTGGCTTTTTTTCTTTCTTTTGATTAGATTCAATCACTTTTTTCTACTTCATACTCTGTTTCCATATGGCTGTCATGTCTATTTGGATCTTGAAGCACGACTTGAAAAAGATACTAAGTTTAGTTATTAAAAGGAGTTGCACAAAAAAACCTCAGCGAGTGAGAGAAGAAAAGAAATTAGGAAAGAGTGTGGCGAGGTAGGCACATGAACGTTGGCACTTAGACAGTAGGAGAAGGTAAAAAACTATAAAAGAGTGTCTTGAGAAAATATGGTGCTGTGTTGCTTATGGACTTCGTGCTTTAGCTTCAAAGAGATCCATTCCCTTTATAGTGTTGATAGTCACTAAGCTGACAATCATTAAGGCTGAAGAAATTAGTGATAACTAGAAGTTGTATATTGCACGGATTTGAGATGAGCCATTCATGATTAATGAATAATATGATTTCCTATATTTAAGCATATATATTGATATTGATATGAGATTAACTTCTGGGAAAATTGGTTGCGAGGAATAGGTTTATATGGCCCAAAGGAGGATAATAAAAAATATTAACAATCATATAGTCCCCATGAATGTTCTTTGCTATCTAATATGCACAAAGCTAGCTTCTCTATTGACATGGCATGATGGCGAACTCGAACCTCCCAATCATCAGAGGGATGGTCCTCCCTATTGTCCTTGATTATTAGATCTAAGGCTTCAATTGAGTCACATTGGACTTGTACTCTATTGAAACCATTGTTCTAGTAAATCTGTAAGCTGATCTTCATAGCCCACAATTCAGCAATGGTACTTGGGCAATAACCCAAATTGCAAATAGAGTTTTCACCTCTTCTGAATGTTATTCTGGAGGATTGCAGCATTAAGGATGATTTGATGGTTTGTTCAGATGAAGAACAACTGATGAATTGGAAAACCACGAGGGTAACACTCTGTTTAACTTATATCATATGCTTTTTCTAAAATGTTATTGAAAAGCAGAAAATTTGATAAAAATAAAGTTATTCATGAATCTTAATTTGAATATGTTAAGCTGTTAGATTAAGTGTTAAAATGGGGCAAGATAATTCGTTGGGTGGGATTAGTTTATCTTCATTTCTACAGCTAATTAGTTAAACTTTTATTGATCAATAAACAGAGGACGGGACACATACACACACCTCAGACATCCAATTTTAAATCTTGGAACTTCTTAAGTTTCATAAATTTTGCCACTCGTTCTTTTTTTCCTTGACATTAAGCGCTTGGGACAAAACGATTAGCTTCTAAAGAGTTGGTTTATGACTGGGATAACAAGAGATTGAATGTAGGACATGTAAGAATTCATTTTCCTTTTTAATTGTAATCAAGTTCTGTAGTCTCAACATTTTTGTTTTGAATAGTATATTTACTCACTATTTTCTACTTCTGCCACTTCTTTTATCAAATTTATAGACACATGAGTAGCAAGAAACATATACAAGTGTTGAGCAGGTGGTAAAGGTCAGTGCAAATTCAAAATCTAGAGTCTTCCCTTCTACTGCTGTAAACTCAAGTATAGCTCTAAGTTTGCCAATACCCATGTTGTTTCCTCTACAAAGTACTACACCTGCACTCCTTGAAAAAGGGTAATTACTTTCTCTAGCTGAGAATCCTTATATTCTAAGACATTAATTTCTTTGTAGATCACACAACTCAATAAATTTTGTAATATTTTTCCAACCAAGTCTCTTCTTTCTTTCGGTGATAAGCAAAAATTTTCCAATTATTATGGAATTCCTTTTGCACGCTGCTTTTATAAATGAGCAATAGTTTTTGTAATTTTTTTCCTCTAGAAATAGAAAAGTTTTGCAAATTAAGTTTGGTTGAACCAAAAGTATAAGTAACACAGAATTTTCTCATTACTTATGCTTCTGCGAATTGTAATTTATCTGTTTGAACTTTCTTATTAGAGCAAAGCAATGGTGTAATGGAGATTGGATGTGCACAAATTACAACAATCACAAACTACAATATAACAGGTCGTTCTTTTTTCTATAGTGTTTTCCTACACATAAAGAAGTTTCAGAAGTTTCAGAAGTTTCAGACATTTTGTGTAAAAAATTACCCTCCATGTGAAAATAAAATTATGCTTTCAAGCATCATATATATTGACGTTATTGATTGCTCAAATCTAGTTCATTGAAACCAGGTATTCTAAGTTTGGTTGGCAGTGAATTTATAGGTACCTGAATAAGTAAACTATTTTGGCTCTTATTTGGGGCTTAGAATTCCGTGTTTGCAGTTGTTTCTTCAACATTGAACTTGCAGCTTGGAAGATATTATGTAAGTGAAGTTGCAAGGCTTTTTCCACCCCTTATATTTTCTCCCTTTGTGTTGGTCAACAATAAACCTCTCAAAAAGGTTTTTCTTCTCTTTTTTTTTTTATGTGATCATCAAAAAATTATTTATCAGAGGTATGATTGCTAGATTCTTGCAAAGATACACACTCATCAAGACTTTTTTTTTGGTTAGTGAATAAGATGTCATGCAGGACTATGAAAATTTCATAACCCATGTTTGCAAGGCTTATAAAGGCCCTTTTGTACCTATAACGTGCAGCTCTGTTTAGAAACCAATTAATAATTCCTTAATCGAAAAAAGAAGAAGAAATCATTAGTTCCCTTTATCATTAAGTTATAGTACCTCCTTGGAAGACCATCAGTACAAACAACATATTATATGTGTTTGATATTGAATACAATACAATAATTTAGATTATATATACTATAGCTCTACAGATTTTATCTTGCTGTAGTGTAGTGTGTCTAGATTATGTTGTATTCATGCCCAACATGAGTTAATTAGAAGGCATGTCAGATAGCTATTATTGTTATTTCTGAGCCAAAGGGAGACTTTTGCCTTCCCTCTGATTATGTTAAAAAAGACATTATTAGTTCCCTCGATAACTAACTCTAGCTACAATACAAATAACATATTATATGTTTATGATCTTGATATACGATACAATAATTCAGATTATATATACTAAAGCTTGGCAGGTAGTGTAATGTTTGGATTGTGTATGTTATAGATACCTGTATTATAGTTACTTGATGATTTTGTTAAAGATGAAATAATGGGAAAGCAACGCATGATTCCTCCTGGCAAGTCTTTGATGGCTCTCAGTGGTTCTTTAGCCAATGTTGAAAATATAGACCTTTATCTGTAATGACTTTTCTCCTATTGACATCTTTAGAGGGTTTGGAAGGAGAAAGGAATGAAAAAGTTGTTTGAGGTGCAGCTTTTTACTTTGTGTATTGATTTTAATTTGTACTTATGGTTAAAGGTGAGTGATGGTTTAATGGATTATGAGAAAACCCTCTACTCTTTTTCTTCTTCTTCATTTCCCCACAAGACCTTTCTTATGGTTAAAGGTGAGCGATGCTTTGGTGGTAAACTAAAAAATTGAAATATTTTTTTAAAAGAAAAAAAATCCTTTTATGGCTGTTCTTTGAAAAACAGCCATGGAAAGTGCCACTTTCAATGGCTGTTTTTTTAAAACAAGCCATAAAAGGTGGCACTTTCTACGGCTATTTTTACAAAAACAGCCATAGAAAGTTGCCCTTTCTATGGTTGTTTATGAAATAACAGCCATAAAAAGGTATACTTTTTACAGTTGTTTATTAACAGACGTAAAATGTTGTACTTTTTATGTCTGTAGCTTATACGTCTCTTTGAAAACAGCCATAAAAAGCCCAAAATAACAAACATAAAATGGTGTTTTTTGTAGTAGTGTGAGTCTTGAAAAGATATTCAGACTAATAGGTTGCACCTCCAAGATGAAAGTTTTATTAGCCACTTATATGTTTGAGAAAGAGTCAGATCGATAGTGGCGAAGCCCGTAACAAACCCCTGGCATGGAGATATTTCTGGAGTATTTCTACAATAAGTACTTCCAACTATTAGTAAGAGATGAGAAGGAAGCATAATTCATTATACTTCGACAAGGAGAAAATCTGTTGGTTGATGAGTATGTAGCTACTTTTATATAGTTGGCAAGGTATTCTACATACTTATAGCAACATAATGATGAACGACGGAAGACTGAGAAGCTGGAAAGAGGTTTAAAACTAGCTATCAGAGAAAGAGTAGCACCTATGAGGATTAGAGAGTTCAATACACTAGTTGAGGTCAGTAGGATAACTGAAGGAAGCTTGAATCATAAAGACTTTATGTCTTCTATCCCAACTAGCACAAGAAGAGTTACATTTGAAGAAGGACAATGAAGCAAGAAAAGAAAAAGGTCATGTAATAATAATAGAAGAGGTAGAAGGGGAGGTAGAAAAGGAGGAGGACAATTTATGCAAAGAGATGTGCAGAAAGAAGCCCCAGTGTGTGACCAATGTGGCAAGACACATGATGGAAAACCATGTTTAGCCGAGAAGAATGTATGCTTCAGATGTGGAAAACATGGATACTTTGTGAGAGATTACAAAGAAGAAATAGCAAAGACCATACCACAAGCACAAGGAAGGGTCTTTGCTCTTACATAGTAAGAGGCCCGACAATCACTTGATCTCATTGAAGGTATGATTAAAGTAAATGATTATCTTGTGCATGCCTTATTTGATTCAGGTGCTAGTCATTTGTTCATTTCCTATAAATGTGCTAAAGGGTTGGGTCTGATGATAATTAAGTTACCATGTGATTTGCATGTGGCCACACCTACTGGTAACCAAGTAACCACATCTCATGTCTGCCTAAATTGCATTGTACAATATGAACATTGCTGCACCACATTAGATCTTATATGCATGCCATTTCCAGATGTAGATGTCATAATAAGCATGAACTAGCTCTCTACCAATAATATTCTCCTTGACTGCAAAAACAAAGTTTTCATCTTACTAACCCCAAAAAGTATTCCAAATACTACGAATAAGCTAAATTTTATATCGACTACTCAAGTTGAGAGATGATTAGGAAAAGGGATGTTCAACCTACTTAGTTTTCTTCTTAGTTAATGTGGAAGTTGATAAAGAGATTGAAAAGATACCAGTGGTAAAGGAATTTCCAGAAGTATTTCCAAAGAATTTTAAAGATTTACCACTAAAAAGAGAGGTTGAATTTTCCATAGACTTAGTACTAGGAACGGGCCCGACATCCAAAGCACCAATAGAATGGCCCCACCTGTGTCGGCAAAATTAAAGAGTCAAATTGAGGAGTTATTGGAAAAAGGATTCATTAGACCTAGCATTTTTCCATGGGGTACTCCAATATTGTTTGTAAAGAAGAAAGATGGGAGCCTCCGATTATGTATTGATTATAGGGAACTAAACAAGGTGACAATAAAGAATAAATACCCCTTACCTAGAATTGATGACCTATTAGATCAGTTGGTTGGTGCCACTATGTTTTCAAAAATTGATTGGCAATCAGCGTATCATCTATTACAAGTAAAGGTAGAAGATGTTCCCAAAACTACTTTTAGAACTTGTTATAGGCATTATAAATTTTTAGTGATGCTATGTGGTCTGATAAATGCTCCAACAATTTTTATGGACTATATGAATAGGATTTTCTGGCCTTACTTATATAAATTCATTATGATCTTTATCGATAATATATTAGTGTACTCTAAGTCTTTAGAGGAGAATGAAATGCATTTGAGAATAGTTTTGACAGTTTTAAAAGAAAGAAAGTTGTTTCTAAACTAAGCAAGTGTGAGTTTTGGCTCATAGAGGTACGATTCTTAGGGCATGTCGTCTCCAAGGATGAGGTTACAGTAGACCTAAGTAAAATATATGCTATCCTAAAGTGGGAGTGACCCAAGACCGTAATTGAGATAAGAAGTTTTCTTGGTTTAGCTGTCTATTACAGATGTTTCACATAAGACTTTTTCTTGAATTGCATTGCCACTTACAAAACTTACTCGAAAAGACAAACCTTTTATGGGGGATAAGAATTGCGAAAATAGTTTTCATAAACTAAAGCATAGGTTAACTACTCCCCTGTATTAACCATACCTGATCCTAAAAACCTTTTGTGCTTTATAGAGTTGCAAGTAAGCATGAATTAGGTTGTGTACTAATGCAGGAAAGTAGAGTGGTAGCTTATGCTTCTAGATAATTGAAACCACATGAAGAAAACTATCCCACTCATGATTTAGAACGGCTATAGTGCATGCTCTTAAGATCTGGAGACACCATCTTTATAGTGGAATAGTCGAAGTGTTTTGTGACCACAAGAGGCTCAAATATTTAGAAGATTAGAAAGAATTAAATGTGAGGCAGAGATGATGGATGGAGTTATTAAAAGATTATGATCATTCTATTAAATACTATCAAGAAAAAGCTAATGTAGTGGCTAATGCGTAGTGGCTAATGCATTGAGTAAAAAAACTATTCACATAGCCTACATGATGATTTGTGAAATGGAAATGCTGGAGGATTACAGAGATATGTGTTTATTTTTACAGTTGCATGAAACCAAAATTGGTAATGAATTTTTAAATGATTTATTGAAGGCCCAGCAAGAGGATGAGTTCATAAAGGTAGTTAAAGAAAAACAAAGACATGGAGAAATGCAGGGATTTAATGTATCAAAAAATGGTTTATTAAGATTTCAAAAGAGAGTTTATATACCACCAGTAATAGAGATAAGAGAAAAGGTTTTGGTGGAGGCACATCAGAGTAAATATACTATTTATCTAGGTATTATGAAAATGTACCATGATTTAAAGAAATTGATTTGGTGGCCTGGTATGAAAAGGGATATTACTCAGTATGTGTCTAGATGCCTGGTGTGTCAAAGAGTACAAATAGAGCACCAGAAGCCTGCTGGATTATTACATCCACTAGAGATCCCAAAATGGAAATGGGATAGTAATTCAATGGACTTCATAATGGGATTACCTAGAACATAGTCAGGATATGATGCAATCTTGGTAATAGTGGACAGGCTAATGAAGTCAGCACACTTCTTACCCATGAGGTCAATATATACACAAGATAGATTGACACAACTGTATGTGAAAGAGATAGTAAGATTACATGGAGTGCCAAGTCATATCATATCAGATTGAGAAAGGAATTTCTATTGTGTCTATCAGGTCTGATCATGGAGGAGAGTTTGAAAATTCATGCTTTCTGGAGTACTGTGATGAACATGGAATTGATCACAACTTCTTAGCTACAAGAACTCCTCAGTAGAATGGAGTGGTGGAAAGGAAGAATAGAACAATTGGAGAAATGGCAAGAGCAATGTTGAATGAAAAGGAACTCCTCAAGTATTTTGGGCTGATGCAATAAACACAGTAAGTTACATCATTAACAGAGCCTACATTAGACCAATTCTGAGGAAGACTCCTTATAAGCTGTACAAAGGAAGGAAGCCAAACCTTTCACATCTGCATGTGTTCGGTTGTAAATGTTTCATCTACAACAATGGAAAGGAGAATCTGGGTAAGTTTAACGCCAAATTTGATGAAGGTATATTTCTGGGCTATTCTAGTAGGAGTAAAGCATACAAAATTTTCAATAAGAAGACTAAATCTATAGAGGAATCTGTGTATGTTGTGTTTATTGAAAATGAAACAGTTTCCAAGCATGTCACTGATGAAGATGATCTTATTTCTAATTTTAAGAGCTTAGATATTTCTGAAGAAGGTAAGACTAAACCTCTAAAAATATCTGAATCTATCAACATGGAGGAAGATATTCAGGAGAAAGACTTTGGGGATGAGAATAACGAAGATATATCTCAAGAACTTCCCAGAGCTTGGAGATATCAAAGGAATCATCATGTTGATCAAGTGATTGGGGATGTTCAAGAGAAAGTTAAAACCAGAAAATAGCTAAGGGATCAGATGATCAACTGTGCTTTTATTTCTCAAATTGAACCTAAGTGATGAATGCTAGATTTTGGCCATGCAAGATGAATTAAATCAATTTGAAAGAAATCAAGTTTGGGATTTAGTGCATAGACCTAAAAATCACCCTATCATTGGCATTAAATGGGTATTTAGAAATAAACTTGATGAATTAGGAATAATAATAAGAAATAAAGCAAGACTGGTTGCCAAAGGATATAATCAAGAAGAAGGTATTGATTTTGAGGAGACCTTTGCTCCAGTTGCAAGATTAGAAGCAATTAGAATCCTGTTGGCATATGCATGCATGAAAAACATAATGTCATATCAAATGGATGTGAAAAGTGCTTTTCTGAATCGATATATCATGGAAGAAGTTTATATAGACTAACCTCCAAGCTTTGAGGACTCTACAAAACTAAACCATGTTTATAAACTAAAGAAAGCTCTTTACAGTTTAAAACAAGCTCCTAGAGCATGGTATGAAAGACTAAGCAACTTTCTAACTGAAAAGGGATTCAATAGAGGACAAGTAGATACTACTTTGTTCACTAAGAAAGAAAACAAAGATTTAGTTATTGTTCAAATTTATGTTGATGATATTATATTTGGTGCTACTAATGAATCTCTTTGCAAGAATTTCTATAAGCTAATGCAGGATGAGTTCAAAATGTCAATGATGGGTGAGCTTAACTTCTTCCTTGGACTGCAAATTAAGTAATGTGCTAATGGTATCTTCCTTAACCAATAAAAATATCTAAAAGAGCTGCTGAAAAATTTTGGCATGGAAAAAGCCAAGCCAATGGGAACTCCTATGGCTACTACAACTAAGCTTGATATGGATGAAGGAGGAAAAACTATTGACATAACCCAATACAGATGAATGATTGGATCTTTGCAATACCTAACAACTAGCGGAACTGACATCATGATCAGTGTTTGTATGTGTGCAAGGTTCCAATCATGTCCCAAAGAAACCCATGCAACTGCTATGAAATGCATCTTCAGATATTTAATGGGAACATCACAAATGGGACTTTGGTACCCAAAGGGTAATGGAGAAGATCTCATTGGATACACTGATGTTGTTGACTTTGCTGGATCCAAAACTGATAGAAAAGGCATAAGTGGAATATGTCAGTTCCTTGGAGGATCCCTGGTGTTATGGTTCAGCAAGAAGCAAAACAATGTGGCTCTATCCACTGTAGAAGCTAAATATGTTGCAGCTGGTAGCTGTTGTGCTCAAGTTATTTGGATGAAGCTTGAAGATCTTGAGATTAAGATAAAGAAAATACCAATGATGAGTGATAATCAAAGTGCTATTAACATCACAAAGAATCCTGTCATGCATTCAAGGACAAAACATATTGAAGTTAGGCATCATTTTATAAGGGACCATGTTCTAAAAGGAGAAATCAAATTAGAATACATCCCTACTAAGGATCAAGTTGCTAACATTCTGATAAAGCCCCTTCCAAAATATAGACATTGTAAAATCAGAAGAGAATTGGTTATGATAAATCTCAACAAACTGTAAGTATGTCCTTATATCTATCTAAATTAAAGTTTCTGACATTGGATCAATCTTAACTTTAGCATCAGAGTGTGTTTGATATAAGTTGTAGGTGCCCCTCACAAGTTCAAATGATAATAGAGTTGTACAATGGAGCAAATCAGGATGGCATAATCAAAAGATGAAAAAGAAAGCCAGAAATTTGAGCATCTGGATCTGTTCTGTAAGTTCAGAAAGTTGAAATTCGCATTTTAGATATTTGTTAGATGAATTTCTGTGATCAAATTGTGTTTTTGTGATGTTAGCATGCCTAATATTCTAATTTAGATGCCCATCAGACGAATTTCAGTTGGCTGCACACTGTAACAGTACTCTTGTGTCCTTTGAAATTTGTCTATTGAACACCAGAAATTCAAATTTTCAAAAATGAAATGCAAATATAGTCTCTGTTCAACATGAATGTTGTACGAATCTCCATCTCTCAAAATACGCATGTTGAAAATTCTTTACAAAGTGTTTAAAATTCAAATTTTTGAATCCTTGTTGTAACATGTTCACTTTTTTGGTTCTCTAAAAGACAAATTTTCATAAGTAAAGTTCGTCTGTTGCTTGCTTTGTTCACAACTGCTTGTTGCCAGATTCTTTCTAAGTTCGAACTTTGTTGAAGCAAAGTTCATCTCTTCATCCATTGTTTCCAAAACCAAGTTTCTATCAGACTAACTTCCAAGTGAAAATTCATCTATTAGTAAACCTTGTTGAATTGGATTAACTTGTAACTGCTCGAAATTCGTCTATTCAGCGATTACATACATTAAAATCGAAGGTCATCCTCTAAACTGATACAACCCTATTCGTCTCTCTCTCCAGTCTGTTTAAATTCTCTCCATAATTCCCATTAACTTCATTCATGAACCCTCATTTCTCACTGATTAAACTTCTTTTCACACCTTATAAACCCACTCTTTGCATCTTTTTGAATCATTCCTCACCGAGAATGGTAAGAGTAAAATATCCAGAAGTTCGGAAGGGAGAATCACGGCCAAAGAGGTCTGTAAAATCCCAATATGCCTCCAAGGAGAGTGAAACTCAGAAAAGAAAAGGCGAATCTAGCAAGGCAATACCCTCCAAAAGACAGAAAACTACACCAAGAGTAGACTTGAAGAAATTTGCACCCTCTCCTTCGAAGAAAGCAAAGTCTACTGTTCCTACCATTCCTGTCACTGCTGCTTCTTCTTCCTCCTCCAGCATTGAATCTGGCGAATATCTACTGACTTCACTGCCACTATGGTGCAATGCTCATATTCTTGGAGAATACACTACCAAGTTTGTCAACAAAAGGGTAATCAAGCCTCACTGCGTGAATTTGCAAGAATTCCTGGTTTCTAACAACTTTGATGCTGGGCTATGGATGTTAAGATACAAAAATTTGTTAGAAATACTAGAAAGATATGATGATGAGGTAGTTAAGACCTGGTATGCCTCTCTGCAATTCAATAGCAAGAAGAAGTAGGAAGTGAATCTGTGGTCAAGAACTATCTGGCTAACAGATGAAACCTTAATGAGGTTTTAGAAATCCCAAGGCAAGACGGTTTGAAGATTGATATTATAGCCTCAAGGTATATGGATGAGGCTGAAACCATTGATGAAGAAGGAGGGACTTTTCTGAACTATAAGAAAAGCACAATCCTAAACACTCTGTTCAAAAGAAAAGAGAACAGGCCAACTTTAAGCCTGCTGAAGCCTACAGACCTTAGTGCTCAAGTCAGAATCCTGCACTATATTGTGTCCAGGATTATCTTCAACAAAGGAGGCACTTTCAATCTGTTTACAAGGGCTAAAACACATGTGATAGCAGCTATTATGTGTGGGAAGCTTATCAACATGGGACACATCATCCTCCAATGCATGATCAAGGCAAGAGATCAGAGGAAAGATTCCATCCTTCCTTATGTAGCAATTATCTCCAAGATACTTCAGTATGCCTGAATCTAAAATCTTAAGAACGGAAAAGGGAAGCCTACTGAGATCTTCAAAGAAAAAGAACTGCAAAGGATAGGAATAGAGAAGAAATATGGGAGATGGATTGGAAAGGGAGCTGGAAAGACTGAAGACCTTTTCTTTAATGAGGAAGCCTCCCAACAGCAAGAAGGAACCTCTGAGGCCGTTGCAAAATCCATACCTCAGACTTCTCAGCTTGTTCCATCTCCATCTCAGCCCCTTCAAGCTCAAGTACCATCAACTCCATTTACTCTAGCAAAGCCAACCAAGATCACTAAGTTGTATGATAGTTTGTCTGCACTCATACTTAGCATCAGAGATGAGCAAAATGCCAAGTTTGCCCATCTGCAAGACCAGATACATCAGTTGGCAAAGAATATGAAAGTAGATGCTGATGCATTTGAAGACATCATGAGTGCCATTCCCTCCACATCAGCTCCACCTCAGTCAGGATTCTCTGAGCCTGTCATGTCTCCTACACCTGAGCCTCCAAGTCCTTTCGTGCTTGCCTCCCCTGAACCTGATGGTGTAATGCATGATACTAAAGTTGCTGGCACTTTGACCACACCACAGGCCTCCGGTGATAAGGCAAGTTCTGGTCCTCCCTTAGACTATGGAATGGAGGAAGAGGCCCCTCTGGAACCAAGCTCCCATGAGTTCATTCCTGAAGTTGCTCAGGATTCAATTCTTTCATCTCAAGAATCTAAGCAAGTTGAGAGACTAATGGCAGCCATCACCACCTCACCATTCATGCAAGTTGCCCTGAATGAAGAGAGAAGCATTGTACCTTATGTTGATCTAGAGGTTATTGCTCATAATGCTTTTAAAATTTAAATTTCGAATTGAAAATAAGTTAGTCAGAAAAGAGATTCCTCTGATAGACGAACTTTGAATGCAAAAATTTGAACTTTGGCATGAGTCTGATAAGATACTTCTCTGACAGACGAACTTTGTGTTTTGAAAATTTGAATTTCTGATAAAACACAATTCATAAAAATGAAAAATTAGTCTGAGGATATGACAAAGCTCATTTGAAAGTGAAGTTTAAAAAGAGTCCAAAATTAGCTAACTGACAGATGAACTTTGACTTATGAAAATTCAAATTTTAGATACAAAGCTTGCAAGTCTGTTATGATAATCTGTTGACATACGAATGTTGGTTTTCAGAAATTAAAACTTTGAAATAAGTCCGATAAGAGCTCCTTCTAACTGACAAATTTGAATCTTGAAAATTTGAATTTCAAAAAGATGAACCATCGTGGCTTATTGAGCTGCCCACTAACAGACGAATTTTGGATACCAAAATTCAAACTTCGAAGACACTGTAGCTATATGGGACAACTGTTCACACTTATCAGAAGAACTTTAACTTGAAAATTCGTATGTTCCAAGAAAGAAACATTCTTTAAAGATGAAAATTCAAACTTTGCTTCACAATAGACGAATTTTGAAGTTCAACGTTAAAATCTTTAACTTTCGGCATCTGCGAAATTCGTCTGTTGACTAAACAAAATTCGAACTTTGAGTATAAGAAGCATTAAATGCAGTTGGTGAAAGGATACTTTTTTAGAGTAACCATTGGGTAACGTCTCTAAACGATAGATCTTGTCTCTAATGTATAGTTAAGACCTAAATCTATAAACAGAACATCATTTGAAGTTGTGGGTAACAAATTTACATTTTACATACTGAAACTCTATCAAATTCTCAACTCAATATCTCTTGCTCTCATATTTCATTCTTCTGCACTTCAACTTTCATATACACTCTAAATTAGAGAGTTCATTCTTTGTAATCAATCTTATCTTCATCTAGAAGAAAGATTTTCTTATGAGGGGATATCACAAGGGATTTGGGAAGCACTTAGCTAGAGTGCAAAGAGAGAGGTTGTAAGCTCTAAGAACAAAGCATCAAAGTTGTACTAAGGTAATTGCAAGAAGCCCACTAAATTCTTGTAGGATAGTGGAAAATCTCAAGTAGTTGCTTGGGGACTGGACGTAGGTCAAGATAGAGAGACCGAACCAGGATAAACATCTGTGTCTTCTCTTCTTCTTTACAGCTTTTACATTGATATTCTTTTATACTCTGTTTTACTATGTCTTTTGTCTTCACCACACTCTTGACATATGCAGAAAATTTTAATGTTCACAATTCACCCCCTCTTGGGAAGCCAGCATATCTAACACATAGTACCTAGAACATATAGGCAATGAAACAATTACCCAAAATATGATATACTTAATTCTGAACGATTCTCAATACAATTCTAGAACTTGTAATCTAATTATGGCATCAAGTATTTGCTTAACCCATTAACTCTTAGGGAGCCTATAATCATGATGCACTTCTAAAAATTTCTTTGCTTCTAAATGTTTCTGGCATTTCTTTTTGTAGTATGATTTTATGCTGCATCCAATACTCGTCATCTGGTAGTACATTTATCATTGCGTTGATCCAAGCTTCCTCCTTAGTTATAGAAGTAATTTAGGAATTCCAGGGATTGCTTAGCATCTCTAACTTTATCCAGGAAGGTTAAGATTCTGGATTTTATAACATGCTCCGAGCTTTCCCAATATACTTGCTTAACAACCTCTCTGGTCTCGTAGATATCATCAAAAGCAAGTATAGGGCTAAAGTCTTCCCTGGCCATTACCTGGTTGTCAATTGTAACCGGCCAGTGATTGATCTTATCTTCAATATGAATTAGACTATTAAAACTTGAATTGCATAAATCTTGTAGAAACTTAACCTCATATTTTTGCCTTCTGCAGCTACCATTCCTAGTTTCTGGACTTGAGCAAGAAGAGGTAAAACAACTTGGGATGTTACAACTTTATTAGGTTCAGGTCCTATTGGATGAGGTCTCGCATTAACATTGGGTTCCTTCAAACTCCCTATCAGTAACTGATTTAAACTTTCATCATTTTCTTCCATCTTTGGCTTAAGGATCACCCATCTCTCATGGTCAGGCTCCCAACTATCATTTGAGAAAAACATCTTATCTGCCTCAATAGACAGTAGCAATCATTGTCAATAACTAATTCAAAGGAATACTAAAAATTAATATATTCCTTTTTTTAAGCTTAACTATTTTGGCTCAAATATAATACTCTAAAAGCCTAAATCTTCGACTCTAATACCAAAAATGGTGAGAAGCCGAAGGCTAGATTCTAACTGAGTTAGCAACAGACTATTGAAGGGTTGAGAAATCTCTTTCAAGTTGCCAAACCACTAATTAACCTTAACTAAGTAGCTATGAAAGTTAGGTATGAAAATGATAAAGTAGAAATATGAGAAATGATAAAGAGTAAAGAGTTAATGATTACTGCCTTAATGTCATTACGACCCCAACCCATAAAAGTCAAGAGATCTTAAAGGCTATGTCAAGATAAGCAAAACTATTGGGTTTAGGAATATGTTTATATATGAAGGCAGAATGATAAGTTGAGACTCTAAGTTGATAAAAACAAAAATAAAGAACAAAGAAGCAGCATAAGCTATGAATGAAAATGATGATGAGACGCCATTATAAGATAGCAAACCAATTATTAGAAGAAAGATGAAAGTAGTGGTTGAACGCCCTAGAAATTAAAAGTAGCAAAGTATCTAGATGTCACGCAAATAAGTTGTGGCTTGAAATGAAGCCCATTGCCAGTATTCTATAAGACCAATTTTGGCATGAATACAAGTAAAACCCCTAAACATTCTATAGATAAATTAGCTCAAGTGAGGAAAGTACCAAGATAGTGACCAACTAAGAAATATTGAAAGATGAGGAAAATGTAAAGAGTAAAAATGAAATAATGCGTCAATTGTTAAATTAGGGCATTATGAAGTTATGATGAAGCCAAATAGTCTTACCAATGCATCTATTAAGACTACATGAATAAAAGTATAAGTATTGTGATGGTGGTTCTCAATAAAGATGTTTGAAGATACTTCGAATCTGTAAAAGAGCATAAAAGATGACTGAGAATTTTTTAAAATATTTTAAATAAAATTATTAACTTACTAAACTCAGTGAATATAACTCATGAAAGTATGGTTAGTAGGTTACAGAATCTCCTATAGGGTCGTAGCATATCCCAGTAAAACAAGTAAAGTTATGAGTAGGAGAAACTGAAAACTAGAATAAAATGAGAAATTTACTAAGTCTAGTACAATGTTATAAAAATTTTTGTTGTGAAAAATTTATCTCAGACTATCTTGCCCCTTGATTAGAAAGAAAGGTTTGTAGGAAAAGAAGTAAGAAATAAGTTTTATGAATTAAAAGAGGCTAAACCTCCTCCCCTGAAATGACTAATCCTAATCCAATGATGACCTAAGGGGTCTATGATAATGAAAGAAAGTATGGATCAGGCTATGAGAAATAAAACAGGGTAAGTTCAGGATAGTAGCCTATGTTTTGTATGATAAATTTTTTACAAAAAAATATGTTCCCACATATTGCAATAGTGAGTAATGCTCTCAAGAAACAGAGTTATTTCAAGTTAAAATAAGTTATAATCTCTATGATTATAACATAGAAGTATTATGAGACTACCAAGAACCTCAAGTGACAATGAAATAAAGGATAAGTGTACTTGAGGTAAAGAAAAAGAAAAGAAGAAAAAGATGGCTATGTGAGTACCATATAAGTAAAGCTAATGTAGTCAACATATGCTTCGTGGGAAGACTAGTTATGTAAATAGCATAAAGTTATGAAAAGCAAAGAAAATGAATGATATTAGGTGTCAATGTAGAGACTATAGTATGAATAAGAAATGAGAGTAATGAAAGTAAGGATAAATATTAAGAGTGGGTATGTTGTATGGAAATTTCTAACTCCCTAAAGTAAAATAAGATTATGATGTCTTCGACATTTCCCAACATAAAAGGCTACAGCCAGATCCTCCAAATATCGAGAATGGAGAAGTAAGACAAAAGTGAAAGTTGACTTTTAAGACATATAATTAAGATATTGAAGTGCTCCTCTAGTGATAATGGTCTAGAAATTGGGAAACAAATAGAAAGAAAATATGGGTACAAGTATGTATTCAAATTGCGAGGAAAAATTTTATTTTAAGGCGGATGGAATTGTAACATCCCAAGAAAGTTAAAATATCTAAAAATATATAGGGAATTTGCAAAAACGGGTGGACACCATTTTGCATGAAATATGGTAAATATGTCATTTTTCCAGATTGGACAAAAATAAGAAATTACATTTTTACCCCTAAATAATTATACAAATGACATCAATGTTCCTAATTTTATAAAAATAAAAGTGGGATGGGAAGAGAAAAGCCCCTTGGGGAAAATTACACTTAAGACCCAAAAGTTTCAGAAATTATAATTTAACCTTGGGTTAGGGACAATTTTGTAAATATGTAAAATTACTATCAAAATGAAGCCCTAGACGAGAGAAGTCTAATGGTATATGGCAGTGAGGGTTAGTGTTCAAGGATAAGGAAATAATCAATGCCTGAGTGTCCAAAAATAACTTAAAACTAATAAAGAGAATTGTGGGCTTCACAGACAGTTAGAAGGTAACCGAGACAGGATATGGGCCATACATAGATATCATTTGGGACATGATAATTAAGAAAACATAAAAATAGAATTAAAATAGTCCTGTAACTCTAAAATGCTAATTTACTATAAAAAGTAGTTTTATCAGTACAGTTAAAAATTACCCAGTTCAGGATATATCTGGACCAGGAAAAATTGAGCATACTGGACACTTGAAACACTCTCATTGGTCGTGATTTTTGGGCAGCTTGGGCAGCATAATTGTTTGGAGAAAACTTCTCCAAGAAGTTGATATTTTTTGGCTAAAAAGTAAGCATGGTTACTTTTACTAATTAACCATGATTAGCCACATGATTAAGCTACCTAATTAAGCCCTTAATTACCCTTTCTTTACTTCATTTCATGAGTGTTAAGTAGCAGCAAAATAGAAGAGAAAAAAACACAAGTGAAAAGAGAGAAAGAATAAGAAGAAATCCAAGGCAAAATTGAAAACAAGTTGGTAAGTTTGTCTTCTATCACTCTAAGCTTGCTATCTATGGTCTTTAATGTTAGGAATTTCGGTACACACGTAGAGGAAAACTCCACTGAAATCCTTCCCACGGATCCGTCAATGTTGCTTACATCAAGATGTAGAAGAAGAATTTCCCTCCAGTACATCCCTTGGTGTTCTTTTTCATTTCGTCAGACCTTAGGAACTAATGCGCAGCTCCCTTTACCGGTATCTGCACAAATTGTGAGTCCAACTCGAACAGCATGCTAACACCTCTATTTGCAAACATCTGTATGCCCTTTTGTTCATCCATCCAATGCTGCTGTTCATTTGTACGGCCTCATTCTCTAAGTGTATGGTTGCTCTCTCTTTAGTGTGTGTTGAAATTCTATTGATTCTAAATCTAATAATCATAGTCCATATCAATATATAGATAGGATTTGATATTTGTTTAATTTAAATCATTAATTTAAACTAAATCAAATATTAATTAAATATATTAGTTTAAATTTAAATCCATCTAATAGATTAAATTTAAACTAACTATCTAATATATATCCAGAATCAAATCTACATTTAATTTATCATATAAATCAAATTTAGATTATTAGTTTAAATTCAAATTTAGAATCAAATCTAAATTAAATTTAGATTATGACATTTGTTTAAATTTAAATCTATCACATAGAATCAAATTTAAAACTAATTTGAATAATATATATATTTTGAAATAATAAAATATATATATAATATATAATATATCAAATGTATATATATATAATTCAATGACCCTAAATTGAACATTAAATTCATTGAATCTAGACACATTTTAGATTCAATAAATTTGAACATTCTAGTTCGAGTTAGACCATTCTTGTGCAACCCTATAGACCCATATGATGTTAATAGTGGGCTAATAACACTATTGGACCCACAAGTCACAAGTGGCCTCTAGGAAGATATTGTGACTACCCAAATCTTATGAGATCAGTGATCTGATGCAACATATCATATAACTCGATCACATCCTTTTTGTCTCATGATATATAGGTCAAGTATGAGGCATGGAAATGTCATCCTCATTTTACTCGACCATCACTTTCTCGATCTCTAAGCACACTGACAGAACAAATGTAAACTCTTCCTTTTGAGGTTGGCCATGCATTTATCAATCTTACTCATCGAGGGGCCCAGATATCTCTCTCCATTAATTAGAGGGACAAATTCCATTTTGACCATTCATCTTACTCCACACAAGTTCCATTATACCCGATCAAAGCCTTTATAATCTCCCGATTAAAGGTAATTTTTGACTATGCCAAAGTATAGTTTTCCTTATGTAGGAAGCCATAGTGATCTCAGGTTTGATGGCTAATGACATGGTTATATATAAGATATGCTTATGACTTGATCCATACAACTATCTTATAACGGGTTGATCCAGCGCCTATTCCCTAACGGGAGCTTATGATTATGATTTGTATCTTAATACATAATTATCAATCAAAATCATACTAGCCTTAATTCATTATTGTTCCCGCAAACATGATTGATTAGGGACATTTAGGATAAAATGATTTATCGAAGGATATTATTATAAAGATAAACATGCAAATAATAGAATAATGTTATAAAAGGAAACACACTTTTTTTTATAATGAAGTACAATGTTCATAATACAATGATTAGCCCAGAGCACAATCTCCAACAACTCCCACTTGCACTAGGAATAATCATTGATGTATCTAATACCCATTGACCAAACATGACACTCATACTTTATCTGTGTAAGCGACTTAGTAAGAGGAACAGTAACATTATCATCAGTTGATATTTTGCATATCTTTATATAACCCCTATCAATGATTTCTCTAATGAGATTATATCGCTTGAGTATGTGTTTGGTTCTTTGATGTGACATAGACTCTTTAGCCTGTGCTATTGCGCCGTTGTTGTCACAAAACAGATCTATCAGATTTAAGATAGTAGGCACCACTCTTAACTCAATGATGAACTTTTTAATCTAAACAACTTCCTTAGTTGCATCTGATACTGCTAGGTACTCAGCTTCTATTGTAGAATCAGCTACAGTGCTTTGCTTGGAACTCTTCCAACTAACTACTCCACCATTCAAACAGAATAGGAATCCTAATTGCAATCTAGAATCATCTTTGTTGGATTGGAAACTTGCATCTATGTAACCATTTACAGCTAGCTCATCTTCCAATCCTCCGTACACCAAGAATACATCCTTCGTCCTTCTTAAGTGCTTCAGGGTATTCTTGACAGTAGTCCAGTGATTCTCACTTGGATCCGACTGATATCTACTAGTCATGCTCATGGAATATGAGACATCTGGTCAAGTGCACAACATAGCATACATAATAGATTCAATTGTCTAGGCATATGGAATCTTGCTTATACGTTCTTGCTCATCTCATGAATAAGGACACCGACCTTTGCTAAGATTGATGCCATGAGACATGGGTATGTTGTAATATCCCTATTTTTATGGGATATTATAAAATGAATAAAAGATGAGAAATGAAGTTAAACAAAAAGGTTATATAGAATTGAGCTTTAGAAGGAATTAATTTCTCATCTAATTTTCTGAAGAAGTTATGTTTGATCCTTAATTGGAATTAATTTTCCATAAGGTCTTTGACAGAAATTAAATTCAGAATTCACCCCGAAAAAATATGTAATATACCACTTGAATGAAAGCCCACTCCAAACTGAGCGCAATGGTATAAGTATTGCATTCCTGGGAGGTCCAGGTTGAGAGATAGACCAATTTGAAGTTAATGTGAATATTGAAAAATGAAATAATTAAAAATTGGTCTTTGGGTGAAATTACAAGAAAGTGCCCGAAAGAATGGATAATTATATTTTTGACCCGTTTTGAGGGCAAAACAGTCATTTCCCATATTTGAAGAAAAATATGAATATTGAATTTAAACCTCAAGAAATAAATGTTGATTTCATAAAGTGTATGAGGAATTGGGAAAAACAGAGAGACACTGTTAAGTGCAAAGAAGGGCAAAGAGGTCATTTTTCCCGGTTGGATGGAAAAATGAGAAATTATATTTTTGCCCCCAAAGAATTATTAAAAGGACATCCATGTCCTTAAAGTCATAAAAATGACGGAAAATAGTATCAGAAATGTCTTGGGGAAAATTACACCTAAAGACCCGAAAGTTTTAAAAATTATAAATAAGTCCCGGGTCAAGGGCATTTTCGTAAATATAAAAAATTATGGTCAAAATGAATCTCTCAATGAGTTAGACCCAATGAAATATATTATGAAATTTATTAAGGTCAAAATAACATTTATTGGGTAATTAGGGTTTAATATTAATATTTTACCCGATAAAGGTCAGTTTGACTGCAGAAAAAGACAGTATTGATCCAAGGACAATGATTGGACCTTGTTAAAATATATTTTGGGTCTAGATAATGATTTTGGACCAAAATTAATAGTTGGATAATCCTGTACCAATTTAATGACAATTTTGGCAAAAATACCCAATCGGTACGGGTAAATTTAATCGGTAAAGGGTATTTTAGTCCATAAATATCATTTAAACAATTTTTGGCCAGAAGGAGGATGAAACACGTATGATTTGTGAATGGGACATGAAGGGAATTGTTGGAAAAGCTTTTTAAAATAAAAGTAAATGAAAATAGAAATAAAAGTAAATTAAGTTATTATATTATATAATTATCATCTTAAACCATCATTTCATCTTCCTCACGGAAACAAGACGTTGGTTCAGTGGAGAAGAAAGCCAGGAACGCGTGAGAGACAGAGAGAGAGCAAAGGGGAAAAGAGAATATTGCAAGATTTGTCCCAAAACTTCAAGGTATTATCTTACAACCCTTTCCTTGTGTCTCCTAGCAATTTTTAGGTATTTTAATGGTTATTTTCCCTCTATTTTCTTGCTGAAAGTTTCTACCTAGAGAGAGAGTAGAGAGAGAAAATGAAGGTATGGGAAAATTAAGCCATGAAAAGGGTTGTATAGGCCATAAGATGCAAGAATATATCATTAGATTACAAATTAATCGGGTAGATATTTTTCTACAAATTTATGAAATTTTTTGCCTATTTAGGGTTTGGAAATGAAAGAGAATTTCATGATTTTGACCCCAAAAATGGATTTCTTGGGTCCAAAATAGGTAGATACAAGTATGTTGTACAAGAAAAAGCTTAAGATTAAGAAAGTGAAATTTTTAGCTTTTTGAAGCTTAATTCGGAATAAACAGTAACCGAGCTAGAGATGAAATTTGGCAATTCTGAGGCCATATTTGGATTTCTAATGAAAAATTACATGGAATAGAGGTATAATTCATCATTTTTGAGTTAGGAATGAATTTTTGGTGAATTTTTGAAGAATTAGGGTTTCATGAACACTTTTTGAAGAAAGTCATGGAACCATTAGCTTGAATAATTGTTTGATGATGCATTACGACTTGAAGAAGCCCAAGGAAGCTAGGGGGAGCATTGGTATCAAGTTGAAGAGTAAGAAAAAGCATGAAGGTAGCAATTTACCTATTCTTGCCTTATATTGTCATGTGATTTTCAATGAGTTTGATGACTTGCCTATTGTTTGCTATGATCAATTGTGATGCTTTGAGAATGTTGACTGAGTTAATTGAGGGTTTTGAGACCCCGGGATGTCCAAAATACAAAACAAAAATCTGCCGAAATTTTTGTAAAATATTATGGCATAAATGTTTAAAAGCATTTACTTGATATTTTATGATGATTATATGCTTAATGTGATAATATGATTGCATGAATGGTGATTGCTACTGAGATTCTTTGAATCTCACCCCCCTTCAATGACTAACCATGCTAGGGAGAACCAATACAAAAGAGTTAAGGAAGGAGCAAAAGGCATGAAGAAGGAAATGATGTTGCAAGCCATTGTGTTATAGGGTGAATGGTTATTTGTGCCTTGCTTTGTATGAAATTATAAAATAGTGAATAATATGTTAATGTTGTAGAAAATGTATGAAAATTTCCAGTTCTGTATGTTGGGATATGAAGTTATATTCTACCAAGTTACATGCCAAAATGAGTTCATTTGCAAGGGTTTTGGCAAGGAAATTACAATGTAGACTGAAACAGGGCATTTTCCCAACATGTCTGATTTCTTCGCCCTTGTTCTATACTTAATATGAGGTTAAGTTTATGATATTTTTATACCAGATAGAGGGAATCTCCACCTTTAATATGACACCTAATTCACCCCATTTGGAGTTGTGTACAATTAATGGTGAATTTTCTAAGTTAGGGTTCAGAACAGAGAAAGATTGGGAAAACTGGAAACTGAAAGTTAGTTACTGGAAAATTAAAAAGATGATATAAATCGTACAAAGCTTCAAAAATTAAGTGGTTTATATTTATAGAAATGTATATGTTTTGAGTTTCATATTCCACTGATTTGGAGGTAATTGGAGCTATATGATAGGAGATATGGAGGTTTTCCCAAAACTGTTCCAGCAAAAGTGGAATTCTGACCCTTTATGATTTAAGTTAACACCATGTCCGGTGCAAGTTGAATAAATGTAGAAGAAAACTATTTATATAAAATAGACTCACAGGGCTTTCATATGACATAAAGAATGTTTGATTTGGCTCATGGTAGAGTGAGATATGAATTTTTAAATATAAGGTTAAAATCCAGGGGAAGAGAAAATGACCAAATATACAGTAAATGTTTAAGGAATAAACTGTATAAATTGGTCAAGTAAATGCTCAGTTTCATATTTTTTCCATGTAAATAAGGATTTTATCTATTGTTAAAGACTTGAATCACTGTGAAATTATTTTTCTAGAATTAGTTATGAATTTTGAAAATTCAGTCGGCAAAGTGGAAACTACCATATGAATAGTAACCGAAAATTTTTGAAATTCTGATTTTCATTCTTATGTGATTCAAGCTTAGAATCAAGTATAATTAGACTTAAAAGGAGTCTAATTCATGGGAAATAAATTTAAAAGTAAGGTGTTACATATGTAGCCCCTCTTTGAATCTTGCATACTGAACCTATGCAATACTTTGTCTATATAAGTGCATTGACATAGGCCGATTAGCCTCTTGGATCTAGCCCTATAGATCCTAATCCCTAGGATATAGATGGCTTCTCCTAAGTCCTTCATTGAGAAACACTTTCCTAACCAAGTCTTGACATTCTGCAAGGTAGGAATGTCATTCCCAATGAGTAAGATGTCATCAACATAAAGCACTAGAAATACAATTATGCTCCCACTAGCCTTCTTGTAAACACATGGTTCATCAACATTTTGGATAAATCCAAAATGTTGATTCCAACTATGAGATACTTGCTTCAATCCATAAATAGATCTCTAAAGCTTGCAAACTTTCACAGAATCTTTTGGATGTACAAAACCCTCAGGTTGTGTCATGTACACATCCTCAAGCAGCTTTCCATTAAGGAATGTTGTTTTGATGTCCATCTGCCAAATCTCATAATCATAGTACACTGCAATGGCAAGAAGGATCCAAACTGACTTAATCTTGGCGACTAGCGAAAAGGCTTCATCATAGTCTATACCATGAGTTTGCTTAAATCCTTTTGCATCCAATCGTGCTTTAAAGGTATGCATTTGGCCATCCATATCAATTTTCTTCTTAAAAACCCATTTGTACCCAACGATTTTTATGCCTTCAGGTGAGTCAATCAAGGTCCCTACCTGATTGTCATACATGGAGCTTTGAAATATGTTTCTCATTTATGTGGTCTAGACGACAGTGCCATAGGTAGCTCGGATTCAAAACAAAGTCCTTCCTTGGGAGGCTTTGCCTTCTTGGCTTTAGGCTTGGGTTTGAGGTTGGGCTTGAGCTTGTCTTGCTCCTTGGACTTATTGTCCAGGCCTTTTCCCTTTCCCCTACCCTTGCCTTTCTTTTTCTTTACTTTTTCTTTCTGAACCATTAAAACGCTGCTAGGCTTTTTCTTGAGTTTTGCTTAGCAATTTTAAGCATCACATGTAGTTCAAATTTTGATTTCTCCATGTTATTCATATTGTAGTTCATGACAAATTGGTCATAACTCTCCGAGAGTGAGTTTAAGATCAAATCTATAGCTAACTCCTGAGCTATGAGAAATCTGAGCCTTCAAGATGATCAATGTAGACTTTCATCTTCAAAACATGAGAGGTAGCTGATGCACCCTCAGTCATTTTGCAGGAATGTAAGGCTTTCATGGTTTCAAACCTTTCTTGCCTAGCCTGTTGTTGGAACATTTCCTGGAGATGCACAATCATCTCATAAGCCTCCATATGTTCTAGATCTCTCTGAAGTTCTGGGATCATGGTGGCTAGCATCAGGCATCCTACATCCACAAAGTCATTAAGATGCTTATTATGGGCATCCTTTTGGGCTCTTGGAGCATTGGTTATAGGCTCCTCAGGAATGAGTTTATCTAGGACATATGACTTTCTTTCCTGCTTGAGAACAATTCTTAAGTTCCTAAACTAGTTAAGAAAGTTGGTCCCATTGAGTTTGTCCTTCTCAAGGACAGATCACAATGATAGTGTAGTAGAATTATTCGTCGACATTTTCTACAACAAAATATGCAAAATCAAATTAATAATTTCCTACTAAAAATTATCTCTCAATTGAGGTTGGTAGGCTAAGACCCATATTTCACTTAATTGTAAGTCCGCTTTGGCAAGATACTTAAAATTAAGTTATTTAGGTAGGTAACTTATTTACCAATTACATCACATGTAACTCTTAGATCTTTATACGATCCTATCATCATATGACTCGACATGTTTAATCCCATCTAATGCCTTGAGACCCAAAACCATTTTAATAGTCTCAATTAAGTCATACCATCATAAACATTTATGAGTATCACCATTACCCAGATTACCTCACTAAGATAACCTAAGTGTATCCCATTTTGGTGAATCCTATATTTAGGCGATCAAAGCCTTGACAGGTGTTCATAAATGGGTGGCATTTATACTTAAAATTTAATTCAAGGGATTTTATTGTGTTGTTGTTATTCATACATCTAGTCATCACATGAACATATATAAAGGTGCCATCCCATACATGCATGTGATCTCATCATAAAGCACAAAATAAATGTATCATAATATGGCCTATCTAACCTGTATCCTCCCAAGCCAATGAAAGGATTCTTCTAATATAACACTTATATACAAAAAGAAACCTCAATTGAACATTCGAGGGGAGTAAGGTGAGAAGAGAATGTTCATCCAGAATATAGAGAAAGGCACGACTCGCAGACCATATTTAAAACCACAATTTCATCCTAGGGCCATATCATGCACCAGACCTATCCAATTCAAACAAACAAATCACATCATGTATATCACAAACATCTCATCTAATGAAAAGCTTTAACCTTTGTGATTTTAGCGTTAAATCAGATTAAGGAGATACAAAACATATTGAAAATTCCATCATGTATGAAACAGAAACGAATTTGAGTCTAATCGTATCATATACGAAAACATAATTGAATCAAACTCATATGAAACATATTTGAAAACGTATCATATAAAAAACTGAAACATGTTTGATTCTAATCACGACATATACGAAACTGATTTGAATCTAATAATGTCACATTCGAAACCAGAAATGGATTTGTTAAAAGATTCATAATCGAGTAAAAGATCCATGGTTCGCATGCATATACGATATTAGATTAACGAATTTGATAGAATATAATTCACACACATATCACATATATGCAATCATATTCACTTAAGAACTCAACTTAAACAACCATTGATGTGGCTCAGGTACCACTGTTGGGAATTTCGGTACACACACATCGGAAAACTCCACCGAAATCCCTCCTGCATATATGTCAATTTTGCTTAAATCTAAATGTAGAAGAAGAATTTACCTCTAGTGTGTCCCTTGGTTGTTTTTTTCCTTTCGTTGGAACCCAGGAACTAACATGATTGATCAGCTCCCTTAACCGAGATCCACATGAATGGTGAGTCCAACTCGAATGGCATGCTAACACCTCTATTTGTGAACATTTGTATGTTTGTATAGCCCTGTTGTCCATCCATCTAGTGCTACTGTTTGTTTGTACAACCTCACTCTCTGAGTGTACGACCACTCTCTCTTAGGGTAGGTCGAAATTCTATTGATTCTAAATCTAATAATCCTAGTCTATATTAATATATAGATAGAATTTGATATTTGTTTAATTTAAATCAATAATTTAAACTAAATCAAAAATTAAATAGATTAGTTTGAATTTAAATCTATCTAATAAATTAAATTTAAACTAACTATCTAATTTATATCAAGAATTAAATCTGATAAATTAAATTTAGATTATTAGTTTAAATTCAAATTTAGAATCAAATCTAAACCAAATTTAGATTATCACATTAATTTAAATTTAAATCTATCACATAGAATTAAATTTAAAAATAATTTATTTAAATTAATTTGAATAATATATATATACATTTCAAAATAATATAATATATATCAAATATATAATATATCAAACGTATCTATATATATATTTTGAATTTTATAATATATATATAATTCAATCATCTTAAATTGAACATTAGATTCGTTGAATCTAAACACATTTTAGATTCAATGAATCTGGACATTCTAGCTCGAGTTGGCTCATTCCTGTGTGCGATCCTGTAGACCCATATGATGTTGCTAGTGGGCTAATAACATTATTAGACCTACAAGTCACAAGTGGCCTCTAGCAAGACATTGTGACTACCCAAATCATATAAGATCGGTGATTCTGTGTAACCTATCATATAACCCAATCACATCCCTTTCTTCTCTTGATATATAGGTCAAGTATGAGGCATGGAAACGTCATCTTCATCTTACTTGACCATTACTTTCTTGATCTCTAAGCACACTGGCGGAACAAATGGAAACTCTTCCATTCGAGCATGGCCATATGTTTCTCAGTCTCACTCATCGAGGGGCCTAGATATATCTCTCAATTAATTAGAGGGATAAATTCCTTCTTGGCCATTCATCTTCCTCCACATGAGTTCCACTATACCTGATCATAGCCTTTAAGATCTCCCGATTAAAGGTGACTTTTGACTATGCCAAAGTATAGTGTTCCCCATGTAGGAAGCCATGGTGATGTCAAGTCTGAGGGCTTAGTGACACGGTCATATATGAGATATACTTATGACTTGATCCATGCAGCTATTTCAGGACAGGTTGATCCAGTGCCTATTCCGTAATAGGAGCTTATGATTATGATTTATATCTTAATATATAATTATCAATCAAAATCATACTACCCTTAATTCATCATTGTTTCTAATGTATATGTTTCCAATGTGCAAACAATATGATTCTAGTTTCGAAATCATGACGAAAGACATCTAATATTATCTAATACATGAGAAATGGGCCTTTGTATAAGGTGTTACATTTTTTGGTATTAGAGAAACTTATTAAAAATTAAGTATAGCCTAAACCTTCATTCTAACAATAATTTTGCATATTGAATGGGTTAAAAATTAAAGCAATAAAGTATTTAGAGGTTATGTAAATAAGTTATGGCTTGAAAGGAAGCCTATTGCTAGTATCCTATAGGCATTCAAGGTTAAATAAGCTCAGGTGAGAGAAGTTTTAGAATGGTGATCTACTAAAAAGTGTTGAAAGAAGAGGAAAATATAAAGAGTAAAAAGAAAAAGGTGTGCTGATTCTTAAATAAAGGCACTATGAAGTTATGATGAAGCTAAATAGTCTTACCAATGCACCTAAAAAGACTACATGAATAAAAGTATAAGTAGTGTAAAGGTGGTTCTCAAGAATGATGTGCTAAAGTATTCTAAATTTATAAAAGAGCATGAAAGATGTAATATCTCTATTTTTACGGGATGTTATAAAATGAATAAAAGATGAAAAATAAAGTGAGATGAAAAGGCTATATGTAATCGGGTTTTAGAAGGAATTAGTTTCTCATCTAATTTTTAGAAGAAGTTATATTTAGTTCTTAATTGAAATTAATTTTCTATAAGGCTCTTAGAAGAAATTAATTTCAGAACTTACCCTGAAAAATATGCAATATACCACTTGAATGAAAGCCTGCTCCGAGCTGAGCGCAATAGTACAAGTATTACATAGTCGGGAGCTCTAGGTTTAGAGATAAACTAATTTGAAAGTCAATATGAATAGTGAAAAAGAAATAATAAAAAATTTATCTTTGGGTAAAATTACACAAAAGTACCCAAAAGAATGGATAATTACTTTTTGACCCGACTTAAGGGTATAATGGTCATTTTCCAAAAAGGAAGTAAAATGAGAATAATGCATTTAAGATCCAAAAATGAAAAAGTTGAGATCATAAAAGGCATAAAGAATGTCAAAGATGTCATTTTCCTGTCAAATGGAAGAATGAAAAAATTATATTTTGGCCCAAAGAATTAATAATGCTTGCAAGTTAGGAAGAAATTCATGGGGGTAGGAAATGAAAAGAAGTTTGGGAAAAATTACAGCTAATAACCCAAATATTTCAAAAATTATAAATTTGCCCAAGGTCAAGGGTATTTTTGGAAATATGAAAAATTATAGTCCAAAATGAACCTTTCAATGAGCTAAACCCAATGGAATATAGTATAAAATTTATTAAAGTCAACATAACATTTATTGGGTAGTTATGTTTTAATAATAATATTTTACCCGAAAAAAGTTAGTTTAGACTGCAGGAAAAAGCAGTACAGATTCAAGAACAATGATTGAACCTTGTTAAAATATATTTTGGGTCAAGGTAATGATTGTGAACCAAAAGTAATTTTTGGGTAATCCTGTATCAATTTAGTGACAATTTTGGCAAAAATACTTAATTGGTATGGGTAAATTTAATCGGTAAAGGATATTTTAGTTCATAAAAATTATTGAAGCAATCTTTGGCCAAAAAAGGAAGTGAGCAATGTTTGTTACAGCTTATGGGACACCATGAGAATTTTTGAAATGCTTTAATGAAAAGTAACCAATATTAGTTAAAACAAAATTACTATGGTTAACTTTATTACATATCTTTCTTAATTACCTTGGGTTAGCCATTTGGACATTATCTTCTTGCCTCATACACGTCTGGACAGCAGCTTGAGGGGAGGAAGAACTCGTGAATTTTGAATCAAAAAAAGGCAAGAGCAAAAAGCAAAGTTTGGACTTAAAATTTCCAAGGTAAAATCTTATGACCATTTTCTTGTGTATCTTTGAGTTTGGAAGAGTTTCATGGACTATTTTCTCTCTTTTTGCTTATGTAATTTTCTTCCTAGAGAGAGAGAAGAGAGAGAAAATGAAGCCATGAAGAAATTAGTCCATGAAAAGTGATTATACCATTGGATTGCAAATTAATTGGGTAGTTATTTTTCTAAATTTTTTGGGAATTTTCTGCCTATTTAGGGTTTGAAAAGGAAAGGGAATCTCTTGATTTTGACCTCAAAAATGGATTCCTTGGGTTCAAATTATGTAAGAATAAGTATGTTGTACAAGAAAAGCGAAGTAGTAATCAAATTGGAAATTTAAGGTTTCAATGTGAGACTTTGTGAAGGGAGTTATGTAATCAGTAGCTAATGGCCTCATTTTATGATGCTATAGGGTTCTAAGAAGTGTTTGAAGGCCAAAGGAAGAGTTTACAAAGTTTGGAAAGTATTGGAAAGCTACAAGGTAGTTCACTAACCTAATCTTACATTGTATTGTTATACAGTTTGCAATGATTTTGATAGTTGCCTATTGTTTGCAATGTTGATTTGTGATGATTTGATATTGGTGGCTAAGTTTTTTGAGGGGTTTTGAGACCTCAGAATGTCCAAAATTCAAGGGGAAACTCTGTCCAATTTTCTATAAAATGTTTGAGCATGAATGATTTTAAATGTTTGAATGATGATATGATGATATGTGTTTGCAATATGTGATGATATGTTTGCTTGAGTGGTGGTAACTACTAAGATTCCATGAATCTCATCCTTTCCAAATGCTAACCATGTTTAGGCCGAGACAATGCAAGGAGTTCAAGATGAGCTTAAAGAGATGAGGAAGAAATTGGTAGAAATTATGTTCTTGCAAGTATTGATGTTAATTTTGATAATATGTATAAATTTGCATGCAAAGGATAAATCATATATATATACACTGATTCAAGCATGTTCCTTAAGATATGTTTTGGTGTTATGTATGAATTTAGTACAGTGATCGATGATATATTATGTCTATGAAGCTTACTTTGTTGAGTTATGATTGGAAATGCTCAATTAGAATACTCTGAGAATTACGAAGGTACTGTTCATATGAACAGGGTATAATACATAAGTGTTATGTATACTCTAAAAGTAGATAGAATAAGCTTCCCATAGAGTCAAAGAACACCTGATTGGATAAGTATACAATTTATGGTGAATTTTCAAAGTTATGATTCAAAAACAGGGCAAGATTGGAAAACTAGAACTTGAACCTAGATACGGGAAATTCCAAAAGGTATTATAAAGTTGTACATAGCTCCAAAAAATTAATTGTTTGTATGCCACTAGTTTGAGTGCAATTGGAGCTATATAATAAGAGTTATACATATTTCCCTAAGACTGCTCTAGTTAAAGTTGAGCTCTAATCTCTATTAGTTTAAGTTAATGTCATGCCCTGTATAAGTTGAATAAATGTACAAGAAAATTATTTCTAGGAAGTAGACTCACAGGGCTTTCCAATAACATAAGGAATTCATGAATTGGCTTAGGGTAGAGTGTGATATGAATTTTTAAATATAAGGTCAAAATCCCAGGAAAGATAAAATGACCAAATATGCAGTAAAAGTTTGGGAAATAAACTACACAAATTGGTCTAGAGAATGCTCTATTTCATATTTTTCCCATGAAGATAATATTTTAAGATATTTTTAGAGACATGAATTACTATGATATGATTTTTCTATAATTAGTTATGATTTTTGAAATTCATCGGATAAAATGGAAATGACACAATGAATAGTACATGGAATTTTATAAAAATCTGTTTCGATATTCTTATGCAATCAAGTCTCTAATCATGCAATAATGGATATAATTGGAGTCTAATATATAGGAAATGGACTTAATTATAAGGTTTTACAAAAGACGATTGAGAATTGTTTGAAATATTTAACATAAAATTATTGACTTACTAAACTTAGTGAATATAATTTATTAAAGTACAGTCAGTAGGTTATAGAATCTCCCACAGGATCGTAGTATATTCTAATAAAGCAAGTAAAGTTATAAGTGGTAGAGACTGAAAATCAAAATAAGATAAGAAATTTACCAAGTCTAGTAAGATGTTATAAAAAATTTTATTGTAAAAAATTTTCCTCGAACTGTCTTACCGCTTGATTTTAAGAAAAAGTTTTGCTGGAAAAAAGAGGTAAGAAATGAATTTTTATGAATTAAGAGAGAGGCTAAACCTCCTCCCCTGAGATGATTAATCCCGATCAAATGATGACCCAAGAGGTCTGTGATAATGAAAGAAAGTATGGATTAGGGTATGAGTAATAAAGCAGGGTTGAGTTGAGGATAGTAGCCTATGTTTTATATGATAAATTTTTACAAAAAATATGTTTCCAAAGATAATAGCAGTGAGTAATGTTTTCTAGATACGGAGTTGTGATAGGTTTAAATGAGTTATAATCTCTATAGTTTTACCATAAAAGTATTATGAGACCGCCCATAATCTCAGGTGACAACGAAATAAGTGTATGAGAAAAATAGGTCTATAAGTAGACATATGGGGCTTTCAAATGACAAAAAGTATGCATAATTTGGTATAGAATAGAATGAAATATGATTTTTCAAATTTGATGTCAGAAAACTGGAAGATAGAAAAATGACCAAATGAATAGCAAAAGTCCACAAAATTTACTATATGAATTGGCCCAATGAATTTATTGTTTCATATTTTTTCCGTGTAAACAATCTCTTAAGATAATTTTAGGAACTGGAATCACTTCAATATGATTTTTGTAGAATTGGTTATAAATTTTCAAAGTTCATCGGGAAAACTGGAATTTGCCAAATGAACAATACCTTGAATTTTGAAAAATTCTGTTTTTATTATATTATGATTCTAGTTTCTAAATCATGATGAAAGGCATCTAATATGAAATACATGAGAAATGAGCTCTAATATAAGGTGTTACACTTTTTGGTATTAGAGCTAGCTTCACCTCCAATAAAAGCTTCACTGAAATTCACTTCTAGATTCTCTTCAAAGTTCTCATAATCTTCTTCTTCTATGTTTATAATAGGATCCTCCTGTTCCAGTTGGATCGTCTCCAAATATGCCAACTCTTTAATACAATCTTGAAAAGTTTCTGACATTTCTTCTTGGAGTCTAACTTTATGTTACATCAGCATATGGGGGTATAGGGCTAAAGTCTTTTGGAGCCAGTACTTGATCATTAGCCTCTCCTTGCTAATGATTTAACCTAATATCCCTTTGTATGCAATAGGCTGTAGCACATTCTTCTAGACCACTAAAATATACACTATCCAACTTAGCTTTAATTCAAATCTAGAAGAAATCATTCAGGATTTCATTGACTAGTGTATCGATCCATAATGGCTCCGGATAATGTATCCCTTTACTGGATAGAAAGCCCTTGACCTTAGCAACTTAATATAGGAAATCTAGCACATGCTTAGGCCTCTAAGATTTGCCTAACTTTTCTTGAAACACTTTTGAACAATTCAATATACCTTATCTTTCGTATTAATCAGATTGTTATTACCACAGTTATTTGAATCTAGTAAAAACCCAGCCTCATAGTCCTTACCTTTTACAGCTTCAATTCCTAGTTTATGAACTTGGGCAGGAAGAGCTAAAACAACTTGCAATGGGACTTTTTTATCAGGTTTAGATCAAGTTGGATGAGGTCTTGCATTAACATTGGGTTGTTCGAACTTCCTATCAGTAACTTATTTAAGCTAGCACTTTCATCATTTTCTTCCATTTCTAGCTCAGAGATCACCCATCTCACATGGTCAAGATTCCAGCTATTGTTTGAGAAAAACATCTTAACTATCTCAATATACAATAACGGTGCTTGTTAATAAATTAATTTAAAGGAATACTAAAAATTAATATATTCCTTCCTCTAAACATAACTATTTTGGCCCAAATTTAATGCTTTGAGAGCCTAAAGCTTCGTCTTTGATATCAAAAAGTGTAACAGCTGATATTAGGGCCCATTGGAATGTATTAGATCATAGATGCCTTTCATCATGATTTAGAAATTAGAATCATAATATAATAAAAACAGAATTTTTCAAAATTTAGGGTACTATTTATTTGGCAAATTTATTTGGCAAATTCCAATTTTCCCGATGAACTTTGAAAATTCATAACTAATTCTACTTTATTGTTTTTATCCATAACTTCCTTAGCTACTCAATTACGGTTAATTAGTGGTTTGACAACTTGAGGGAAGTTTTGAAAATTAAGTTTAGCCTAAACCTTTAACATAATAAAACCCGGTAAAGTATTTACATTTATTTAGGGCCAATAGAAAACTTAACTATTTTGCATAAATATGGCCAAAAACATGAAATTCCTCATGGTGGAAAACCTTATGAACAAGTATTGATTTCAAGATTAAGCAAGTGTGAGTTTTGGCTTACAGAGATATGGTTCTTAGGGCATGTGTTCTCCATGGTCGAGGGTACAATAGACCTGAGTAAGGTAAATGCTATCCTAAAGTAAGAACGACCCAAGACCATAACTGAGATAAGAAGTTTTCTTTTTTTAGCACACAACTTTCTTTCTTTTAAAATTGTCAAAATTGTTCTCAAATGTATTTCATGCTCTATTTTTACTCTTTGACAAACTAAGCATCTAGACACATGCTAAGTAGTATTCCTTTTCATTTCTAGCACACAAGCCCTTAGCATATCCTCTAATGTTTGAATTGTCCTTTCAGTTTGTCCATTTGTCTGGGGGTGATATGTTGTGCTAAATCTTAATTTAGTACCTAGGGCTTGCTATCTTATAATAATTTCTCATCACCATTTTCATTTTCATTCATTACTTATACTTATACTGCTTCTTTATTCTTTACTCTAGTTTTTGTTAACCTTGAGTCTCAACTCACCACTCTGCCTTCATGTATAAACATATTCCCAAACCCAATACTTTTGCTCATCTTATCATAGCCTTCAGATTCTCTTGGCTTTTATGGGTTCGAAAACTTGAAATTCTAACTCTCAAAATAAATCCATTCTGGCCGAAATTCACGGAAAAATAAGGAAAATTGCTATCCTTGTCAATACTTTAACCTACTTCCATATTCATGCTTTAAATGAGAATTCTAGCATTTTCCCTAAGTTTGATGGTTGAAAAACTCATTTTCTTACCTTTTTTTCCCACAAAACTTTTTCTTCTAATCAAGCGGTAAGATAGTCTAAGAAAAATTTTTCACAATAAAAATTTTTATAACATCTTACTAGACTTAGTAAATTTCTCATCTTATTTTAGTTTTCGGTCTCTTACACTTATAACTTACTTGCTTTATTAGGATCTACTGTGATCCTGTGAGAGAATTTGTAACCTACTGACCATACTTTCATGAGTTATACTCACTCAATTTTGTAAGTAGGAATTACAAAATGTTTTTGAAAATTCATAACTAATTCTACTTTATTGTTTTTATAAAATTATCTGGTTAAGTATGATGTTTATATAAATATATCCTCCAAGTATAGTTGTTAAATATTTATCAATAGATTATAATGAATGAAATGCTTTGTATCAAGATATGAATAAGAGTAGAGACTCCTGAAAAAGGAAAGACACCACAAGGTGATCCTTTGCAAACTATTATGAATAGATGAGATTAGCAGCAAAGGATTATTGAAAAATTATAGCGAACCTTAAACACTCAAAGACAGCCTCAAGAAACTAGAGTTGAAATTTCATCTCTGAGGCAATATCAGTAACAAGTACCCTATGCTTTACTAATGAACCTAGCAGCAAGAACAAAAATTGATCATGCTAACCCGTAGCATGTAATAGCTCAATTCTATAAATGATGTCCTCCCTTATTTAAAAATGGTTGAGGACTGGATACTAAGTTAGAAAAGATTTTTAGGTTAATGGGATATTCCTCTAAAATGAAAGCCCTATAGGCTATCTATTTACGCACTTAAGAAGCGGCAGATAGATGGTGGTGTACTACTAAGTTGATCTTGCAAGCTTGGAACATACCCTTGATACGGAAATTATTTTGCAATCTTTTACGATAAATATTTTTTTTAGTCAGATAGAGATGAAAAAGAAGATGAGATCATGTTTCGACAAGCAATAGATTAGACAGTAAGTACATACGAAGCCATATTCATGCAGTTAGTGTGGAACTCCACCTAGTTATAATAGTATGATGACTAGAGGTGGAAGACAAAAAAGCTAGCAAGAGGTTTACAGACAACTGACAGGAAAAGGAAAGCCCCAATATCAAGTAGGGGATTTAGTATGCTAGTAGAGGCTAACAAAATGACAACAAGTAATTTGAATTATCAAAGTTTTATGTCTGCTACTTAATAAATGTTAGAGAAGCTGCTGCTAACAAAAGTGAGAAAAGCGAAGAGAGAATGAAGCGATGAAGTAATAGTAGCAGGAAAGAAAGATACTCATTTTAATGATAATTTTCCCCTATAAGTATAAAGTATTATTTTATGAAAATCTGGTTTAGAAATATTTTAATAATGTAAGAGAACAAGTCTCGAGGACAGTAGTTGTTGATTTAGGTGAGAATGTTTCATATGTCATGAAACCTTTCAAAGTTAGATCCTGATAGATCATATCAGTTGAGTAATGATGTAAGGTCATAGAGGATCCTAGTAGGGCTCAAAGATCACAATAGATCTCATGGTCGCAGTAGACCGATTGCGAGGTTGTAATAGACCTCTAAAGAGAATGAGATGAAGAGAAAGATTGATGAACCTTAATGTTTTGATAGTTCTCTGAAAGAGGATGACCTATGATGATATTAAAGGACATAGAACCTCATTAATCAGCAACTAATATGAAAGTTTACCTAAGGCTTTTCTCTAATATCAAGTCACAAACCAGAAAGTAGTAAAGAAATGTAATAGTAGGTGATGATAATAAATATGAGAAGTAAGTACACCACCTTTAAATAATTTTAGTAACGAGATATTTTCAGTAATAAATGAAAGACGCCAATAAGAAATGCATGATAGTAATAAAAAAGTAGTTATGGAAAGAATCGGTGGGGCGAAACTAATGTATAAAAGAAGATACATTAGAAAAAGAAGTAGCCATGAGAAAAGAAATAAGAAGACTGATGTATGATCAAGCAAAGAGGTTAATCAGCCCATGAACTTTGATAATTCCAATGAGACTGGGCTAGATGAATATTTTAATGAGGACGGTAGTTTCTTCCAATAAACCAAGGACTCTAAATCCAAATAAATGTTAGAAATATCTACAATGAAAGTTGTGTGAGATTTGGAGGATATGTTTCAGCTCTATATTCCCTAAGTATTGGATTGGAAGCGAAGAAATTTCTAGAAGGGCATCATGACCATAGACTCCTTAAGATTTAATAGGTTAAGCAAATACCTGATGCCATAAATGGATTACATGCTCTAGAATTGTATCAAGAATTGTTTAGAATTAAATATACCATATTTTGGGAAATTGTCTCAGTGCCTATATGTTCTAGGCAATATATTATTGTAGAAAGAAGTTGAAGCATTAGAAATCTTAGCAAAAGAACTAGAGAAGGATCCAGAAAGAGATCCCATGGAGATAATAGATGACAATAATAGGTATGTCATTAGTACTGAAACCCCGTAAGTTCAGTATAACAAGGGATGATGCAAGTATAACGTAATATAAATGTAGATATGAGTTAAAGGAAGAATATGTATGTTTGACATTCAAGGTATAAATTATGAAGCAAGAAAGGAGAAAATAGTGGTAGGTAGTTTAGAGAATTACAAAACCTTAAGATGGTAGATTGCTAGTCTTGGTATGAAATTTAGCTATAGAAAGAAATGTTTATGACCGGAAGATCTCATAATGAACGAAATCTTTCATCAGCTGCCAAGGTGGGAAAAAGGAGGTAGCTCTTGTGGAAAAGCCCAATTGAGCTAAGATAGTAGCTCTTAGGGAAAAGCCTAATTGAATCAAGATAGTAGCTCTTGGGGAGAAGCCCAATTGAACCAAGAAAGATGAAGTCCTCCATATGAGAAAGGCCACCAAGGTGAGGTTGATGAAAGGTAGCTCCTGGGGTGATGCCCAAATGAGCGAAAAATGGTGAGAGGCCAAAGGCTAGATTCTAACTGAGTTAACAAGAGACTGTTGAAGGGTTGAGAAATCTCCCTCAAGTTGCCAAACCACAATGTATTAGGTTTAAGAATATGTATTTACATGAAGGCGGGGTGTTAAGTTGAGACTCTAAGTTGACACAAACTAGAGTAAAGAACAAAGATGCAGAATAAGTATAAGCAATGAATGAAAATGAAAATGGTGATGAGATGCCATTATTGGATAACAAACAAATTGATAGAAGAAAGATAAAAGTAGTGGTTGAATGACTTAAAAATTAAAGCAGTAAAGTATTTAGAGGTTATGTGGATAAGTTATGGCTTGAAAGGAAGCCTATTGCTAGTATCTTATAAGACAAATTTTGGCGTGAGTACATGCAGAACCCCTAAGCATTCAATGATTAAATAAGCTCAAGTAAGGGAAGTTTTAGAATGGTGATCTACTAAGAAGTACTGAAAGATGAGGAAAATGTAGAGAGTAAGAAAGAAAAAGTTGCATTGATTGTTAAATAAAGGTACTATGAAGTTATGATGAAGCCAAATAGTCTTACCAATGCACCTGCTAAGACTGCATGAATAAAAGTATAAGTAGTGTAATGGTGGTTCTCAAGAATGATGTGCTAAGGTACTCTGAATTTATAAAATAGCATGAAAGATGACTGGAATTTTAAAAAAAATATTTAAAATAAAATTATTGACTTACTAAACTCATTGAATATAGCTCAAGAAAGTATAGTCAGTAGGTTATAGAAGATCCTAGTAAAGCAAGTAAAGATATAAGTGGGAGAGACCGAAAACTGGAATAAGATGAGAAATTTACTAAGTCTAGTATGATGTTATAAAAATTTTTATTGTGAAAAATTTTCCTCAGATTGTCTTATCGCATGATTAGAAGAAAAAAGTTGTGGGAAAAAGAGGTAAGAAATGAGTTTTTATGAATTAAGAAAGATGCTAAACCTTATCCCCTAGGATAATTAGTTATGATCCAATGATGACAAAAGGGGTTTATAATAATGAAAGAAAGTATGGATCAGGGTATGAGCAATAAAATAGGGTTGAGTTGAGAATAGTAGCCTATATGTTATATGATAAATTTTTATGAAAAATTTGTTCTTGCACATAGTAGTGGTGAGTAATGCTCTCAAGAAGCAGAGTTATTATAAGTTAAAATGAGTTATGATCTGTATGATTTTACCATAGATGTATTATGAGACCACCAAAAACCTCGAGTGGCAATGAAATAAAAGATAAGTGGACTTGAGGTAAAGAAAAGAAAATGAAAAGAAGAAAGCGATGGCCTTATAAGTGCCATACAAACAAAGCTAATATAGTCAGCTTATGCTTAGTAGGAAAATTGCTCATGTAAATAGCATAAAGTTATGAAAAGTAAAGGAAAGGAATAATGTTAGGTGCAAATGAAAAGATTATAGCATGAATAAGAAAAGAGAGTTATGGAAGTAAAGTCAAGGATTAAGAATGGGTATGTTATATGGAGATTTCCGATACCCCTAAAGTAAAACAAGATTATAATGTCCTTAACATTTCCTAACATGAAAGGCAATAGCTAGATCTTTCAAATGTTATGAATAGGAGAATAAGACCAAGGTGGAGAAAATTGACTTCTAAGTCAAACAATTAAGATATGGAAGTATTCCTCTAGTAAAACAATGGTTTGAAAATTGGGAAATAAATAGAAAGAAAGTAGGAGGTACAAACATGTATCTAAATTTTGAGGATAAAATTTATTCTAAGGGGGAGGGAATTATAACATCCCAAGAAAACTAAAATATCTAGAAATTCATAGGGAATTTGCAAAAACAAGCAGACATTGTTTTAAGTGAAAAAGGATAAAAATATCATCTTTCTCGATTGGATGGCAAAATGTAAAATTACATTTTTGCCCCTAATGAACTATAAAAATGATATCTATGTCCAAAGGCAATAAAAATCATGTGGAGAAGAAATTAAAAAGTTCTTAGGGAAAATTACAACTAACAACCTAAAAGTTTTAAAAATTATAATTTAACCTTGGGTTAGGGGTAATTTTGTAAATATGTAAACTTACTGTCAAAATGAAGCTCTTGATGAAATGAACCGAATGGTATATGGCACTAGGGGTTAATATTTAAGTATAAAGTAATGATTAGTATTGAGTGTCCAAAAGTAACTAAATATCGGTAAAGAAAATTGTGGGCCCCACAAAGAGTTAAAAAGAAACTAGGACAGGATATAGGCCATACACAGATACCATTTAGGTCAGGATATTTAAGGAAATGTAAAAATAAAGTTGGAATAGTCCTGTAGCCCAAAAATGTTAATTTACAATAAAAAGCAGTTTTATCAGAATAGTTAAAAATTACTCGGTTTAGGATATATCTGAACCAGGAAAAATTGAGTAATTTTTGACACTTGAAACCCACTTATTGTCTTGACATTTAGGGCAATTGGGCAGCCTGAATTTTTGGCCAAAAAGTAACCTAAGTTGGGTTAAGTTGTTATCAATAATTAGCCACCTCACTTAATCACTAATTTTCCACTTCATCCTCATGAATCTGCAGCAGCCAAAAACTAGTGGAGAAAACACAAAGAGAGAAGATAGAAAAGAGAGAAGGAAGAAGAGAAACTCAAGGAGAAGTTAAAACCTCAAGCGGTAAGTTGCTATCTGCCAACTTAAGCTTGTAGTTTATGGTTTTTGAAGCATGCTCCATGGATCAAATTTTCTTCTCCACTCTCTTAGGGTTTGAGCCAAATCTTGATCTAGCAAGGAAATGAGTTTCCTAACCATAAAACATAGGGGAAAAGCCAGAATAATCACTTTAAGCATCATTTCATGAGTAGTTCAAAGTATTTCAAAGAAAACCAATTCTTCCTCTTTTAGGGTTTATTTTGGAATGAACAGTAACCATAGCTAGAGATGGAATTTGCTAATTCTGAGGCCATATTTGGATTATTCACAAAAAAATACATGGAATAGAAGTATTATTCATCATTTTTGAGCTAGGAATGAATTTTTGAAGAATTAGGGTTTCATGAACACTTTTTGAATAAAGTCATGGAACCATTAGCTTGAGTAGTTTATTGATAATATGTTTAGGTTTGAGGAAGCCTAAGAAAGCTTAGAGAAGTGTTTGGAAGAGAAAAAATTCAAAGGAAAGCAAAAAGGAAGCATAAAGGTAGTATTTTTCCATTATATGCATTATATTGTCTTATGAATTTTTATGAACTCTATGACTTATTTGATGCCATGATTAATATTTTGTGATGTCCATTGATTTTTAGCTGAGTTGTTTGAAGGGGTTGAAGCCTTGGAATGCCTGATTTACAAAATAAAACTTTGTCAAATTTTTTATAAAAATGTTATGGCATTATATGAATTGATGAGTTTGCTTGATGATCTATGTGAAATGTGATGATATATGTGTATGATGGTAATGCTACTGGGATTCAATGAATCTCATCCTTCCAAAATAAAAACTACATTAGGTACAAGTAATGGCATTGAAGACAAGGGAGCAATGGAGCAAGAAAAGGGAATTAATGCTTGAATTGATAATTCAAGCTATGACACATATTTAGGTATATTATGTATAATCTTGTGTATGTCTTGAGGCATGTTTCTCTATGCTATTATGTTCCTTAAAGCGTTATGAAATGTTATGAATGGAATTGGAACAATGAATGATGATGTGACTATGTTATGAAGTTTATCTTGCCAAGTTGTGAATGGAAAGATTCATTTTGAGCATCCTAACAGAGACTAGGTACTGTTCATATGATACAGGGTATGATGTATAAGTAGTATATATTTCTTGACATTAGATAGAATAATATTTCGAAAGAGCCATAGATCACTCAATTTGGCTAAGTACACAATTTATGATGAATTTATAAAGATAGGATTCAAAACAGGGCAGAGTTGGGAGAACTGAAGGGTTAGTCATAGGTACTGAAAATTTCAAAAGATAATATAAAATCATACAGAGCTTCAAAAATTTTAGTGGTCTACATGTATAGAAAGATATATGTTTTGAGTTTCATATGCCACTGATTTGGAGGTAATTGGAGCTATATAATAGAATATATGGAGTTTTTCCCAAAACTGTTCCAGTAAAGGTTGAATTATGACCCTTCACAATTTAAGTTAATGTTATGCCCTGTGTAAGTGAAATAAATGTATAAGAAAAATATGTCGACAAGTAGACATATAGAGCTTTCAAATTTCATGGAGTATGCATAATTTGGTATAGAATAGAATGAGATATGATTTTTCAAATTTGAGGTCAGAAAACTAGAAGATAGAAAAATGACCAAATGAGCAGTAAAAGTCCATAAAATTTACTGTATGAATTGACCCAATGGAGTTACTATTTCATATTATTTTCATATAGAAAATATTTTAATATATTTTTAGGAACTAGAATCATCTCAATATGATTTTTGTAAAATTAGTTATGAATTTTCAAAATTCATCAGGAAAACTGGAATTCCCCAAATGAACAGTACCCCTATATTTAGAAAAATACATTCGGGGCTTCTATATGATATAAAGAATGAATGATTTAGCTCAAGGAATAATGAGATATAAATTTTTAAAATTAAGGCTAAAATCCTCGAAAGAAAAAAAAAACCAAATGTATTGTAAAAGCTAAGGAATGAACTGTACAAATTGACCTAGTAAATGTCCAAATTATGATTTTTTTTCCCATGTAGATAATCTTTTTATCTATTTTTAGAGACTTGAATCACCCCAAGAAGATTTTTGTAGAATTAGTTATTAATTTTCAAAGTTCATCGGGAAAAATGGAAAATGTCACATGAACAGTATGACGAAAAATGAAAATTTTGTTTTCAATTTTTATGTGATTCAAGCTTCTGATCAAGCATAATTAAACTCTAATGAGGTCTTGTATATGGGAAAATGTGCATAAAAGTAAGGCGTTACATTTTTTGTATCAAAGCCGAAGGTATAGGCTCTCAAAGCAAAAATTCAAGTAAATCTTTGCAAAAAGGATATACCTTTTAAGTTAAATTTTTCCTCTTACTAATGCAAAATGATATTCCTTATAGAAATCTGGCCTAAGAATGTTATGGTAACATAAGAGATCAGTCTTAAGGATAGCTAATAGTAGTTGCTCGATTAGTTGATGATGTTTTACAGATTATTTTTTTAGCTCAGGTCTTGAATTCTTTCATAGTTAGATCACCGTTAGATGATATAGGATCACAGAGGATCCTAGTAGGGCTCAGAGATCGCAATAGATCTTATGGTCATAGTAGACTAATAGTGAGGTTGTAGTAGACCTCTACAGAGAGTGAGATGATGAACCCTATAGTACTAATAGTTCTCTGAAAGAGAATGACCTATGATGATTTTAGAAAGATATGAAGCATCATTAATTAGCAGCTAGTATGAATGTTCACCTAAGGTTTTCTCAAATGCCCAGCTACTGACCAGAAAGTAGCTATGAAATGTAACGGTGGGTGATCATGAGTAGAAAGACAAGTATCCCACATATGAAATGAAGTAATATCAGTGGCAAAATATTTTCAGTATTGAATGAAAGAGGCCATGAAGGAATAGATGATAGTAATGAAAAAAGGTAGTTATAAAGAAAATCAGTAGGGGAAAACTAATGTATGATTTAAAGGAAGGTAAGTTAGAAAAAAAAAAAGAAAGAAGTGGCTAATAACCCAGGTACAAGAAATTGGCTTGAGCCTTATCAAAATTCTACAGAGGAAAAGGTAAGATCTAGTATGATTTTCAATAATGATGGCCATTTAGTGATTATTGAAAGGATTACCTGAGCCCACAAAGTAACCATATAGTAGTAGTCCCTTCAAGTATAACCCTACTAGAACAAGAAATGGTACCTCAGGGTGAAGAGGTTGAATAACATATGAGTTATGTTAGGAAAGTTTGGGCTGGCAAGATCATTTGGAATGAATGGTGGCTCCTCCTAACTAAACCAAGGACTCCAAATCCAAAGGAGCAATATAACTGTTTTAAAGAATACCAGGATTGATCTAGAAGACAAGCTCAAGTTCTAGATCTCCTGAGCACTATGTTAGAAGTAAAACAATATTTTGAAGGGCATCATGACTATTGGCTTCCCATAAGTAAATGGGTTAAGCCAGTATTCAATGCTATACAGAACCATAAAGAAATGAAGGTACCCTCAACTGAGATTTCCTGCAATAAGTATAATTGTCCATTTTGTACGGAGCCCTAGGATGTCCAAATCACAAGCACAGGGAAGGGTCTTCGCTCTTACGTAAAAAGAGGCCCAACAATCACTTGATCTAATTGAAGGACAGGAAAGATGTCTTCATTAAATAACAACTCAATTTTAGACTTTCATAAAGAGCCTATGATAGTACTAAAGGAACACCATCAGGCGGAAAGTATAGGCTACAATGAGTTTCCTGTTGATAATGTACAAGAAGAACAGTATAAAGTAGAAATTTCTCAACCAATACAGGAGGCTATTCCAATAGTGCCAATACAGGCAATTACTCCTTTAGATGCCCCACCTCAAGAAAGGGGAGTTGAAGTTTATGAAGATGTGGACTGGGAGTTAGGTTTCTTATTGGACCCAGATAATACCCGGACAATAGACCATCAAACATAAAGATGATAGTTTACAGGATAGAAAGAAAGTTCTCTAGAGGGTATAGAGTTCACTTAGAGGGTCCTGATAAGGTTCTGTCCTCTATGACTAGATTGTCCCAAGTCCAATATGACTTAGAGATACTGGGAATAGGTATCCTGAACAGCTATGGATTGATACTATGCTCAGGGAGATACCTGAAGATGAGTTTTGAATGGAGGAATAAGACTAAAGTGAAAAGTTGACTTTTAAAATATAAAATTAAGATATGAAAGTATTCCTTTAGTAAAAATATGTCTAGAAAATAGGCATATATAGCTTTCAAATGATATAGATTATTCACGATTTGGTCCAGAATAGGAGAACATATGATTTTTCAAAGTTATCGCCAAAATTAGGAATTTTCAAAAATGATCAAATCTACAGTACTTTTTGAAGGAATAAACTGTACAATTTGGCCAAGTATTTGCTTCAAAAAGTACTGTAGATTTGGTCATTTTTGAAAATTCCTGATTTTGGCAATAAATTTGAAAAATCATATTTCCTTCTATTCTGGACCAAATTGTAAATAATCTATGTCATTTGAAATCTATATATGCCTTTTTTCTATATGTATTTTTCTTATTTATTTATTTCACTTACACATGGCATAACTTAACTTCAATCATGAAGGGTAAGAATTCAACTCTTACTGGAACAGTTTTAGAAAAACTTCCATATCTTCTATTATATAGCTCCAATTACCTCCAAATTAGTGGCATATAAAACTTGAAACATATACTTTTCTATACATATAAACCGCTAAATTTTTGGAGCTTTGTACAATTTTATATTATCTTTCAAAATTTCCTGTATCTAACTTTCAGTTTCCAGTTTTCCCAATATTGCCCTATTTTGAACCTTAACTTTGAAAAATCATCATTAATTGTACACAACTCCAAATGGGGTGAATTAGGTGTAATTTTAAAGCTTGAGATGTCCTATATTTGTGTAAAAATCCTAGAAATCTAACCTCACACTTGGTATAGAACAAGGGCAAGCAAAACAGATACATCTAGAAAATGCACTGTTTCAATCCATATTGCAATTTGCTTGCCAAAATCCATGCAAATGAACTCATTTTGGCATGAAACTTGGTAGAATATAACATCATATCACAATATCTAGAATTGGAAATTCTCATATATTTTCTACAACATTAACATAATATTCACTATTTTACAACTTTATATAAAATAAGGCACAAATAACAATTCATATTATAGTATGATAACTTGCACACCAACAACTCATCCTTTCTTCTTCATGCCTCTTACTCCTTATCACTTCTCATATTTCTACTTTATCATTTTCATACATAACTTCCTTAGCTTCTTAGTCAAGGTTAATTAGTGGTTCGACAACTTAAGGGAGACTTCTCAACCCTTCAACAGTCTGTTGCTAACTTAGTTAGAATCTAGCCTTCGGCCTCTCTCCATTTTCGGCTCATTTGGGCATCACCCCAGGAGTTACCTTTTATCTACCTTGCCTCAGTGACCTTTATCAAATGGAGCATTTCATCTTTCTTGGCTCAATTGGGATTCTTCCCAAGATCTACTATGTTGGCTCAATTGGGATTTTCCCCAAGAGCTACCTTCATTTTCCCACATTGGCAGCTAACGAAAGATTTCATTCACTGTGAGATCTTCTGGCCATAAACATTTCTTTCTTTAGCTAGATTTCATACCAAGACTAGCAATCTACCATCTCAAGGTTTCATAATTCCCTAAACTACGTGCCACTATTTTCTCCTTTCTTGCTTCATAATTTATACCTTGAACATCATACATACATATTATTCCTTTAACTTACATTAACATTTGCATTACTTTATACTTGCATCATCCCTTGTTATACTGAACTTACGAGGTCTTAGTACTAGTGGCAAACCTATGATTGTCATATATTATCTCTATGGGATCTCCTTCTGGATCCTTCTCTAATTTCTTTTATGAGATTTCCACATTAACTAAGAAGAAAACTAAGTAGGCTAAACATCCTTTTCCTAAGCTTCTCTCAGCTTGAGCAGTCAATATAAAATTTAGCTTAGTCTTAGTATGTGGAATACTTTCTGGGGTAGGCAAGATTAAAACTTTGCTTTTGCAATCAAGGAGAATATTATTGGCAAATAGCCAGTTCATGCCTATTATGACATCTATATCTGGAAATGGCATGCATATAAGATCTAGTGTGGTGCAGCAATATTCATATGGTACAATGCAATGTAGGCAAATATGAGATGTGGTTGCTTGGTTATCGGTGGGTGTGGACACATGCAAATCATATGGCAAGTTAATTATCATCAGACCCACCGGTATTAGATTTATGTGTATTCAAATAATCTCAATCAAGTAGCATTATTTTCCAAAAGTGCAACACCTCTATTTAGGACCATTTTTCCATGTATTAGACCTTATTAGAGTCCAATTACACTTAATTAGAAGCTTGAATCACATAAAATGTTATAATAAAATTTTCTAAAAATTTGGATACTATTCATTTATTCAAATTTCTTTTCCCGACCGAAATTTGGAAAATCATAACTAATTCAATAAATATCATATGAAAGTGATTCAAGTTTTGATAGATAGTTTAACAGAATATCTACATGGAAAAAATATCAAACAGAGTGATTACTTGACCAATTAGTACAGTAAATTTCGTGAAATTTCACTGTTCATATGGTCATTATCTGAAAATCTAGTTTTCTAGGCTAAATTTGAAAATTCATTATAATTCGTACACTAAACCAAATTCAGTGCTCTTTAGATGATTTTAAAGTCGTTTCTGTCTACTTTTCAACCATATATAACATTTATACTTTACATTACAAAAAGTCTAAACAGTGGGGGGTTCACTCTGATGTGGTTAGAATGACCATTTGTATCCTAATACTTCACCATACAAAAGCTATAAAATATTTACATGGCCATATATCATCTTCATATCATACCATACTTGCACTAAGTCCTAAACCAACATAAAAGCTTGAAGAAACATACTTAACATCACATTTAAAAATTTGCACAAAAGATCTAATTTCATGGTCATTGTGAGCAAAATCAAGTTAATGATCAATTGCTTTCTCCTTTCCTTTCTCTTCCTTGGGGGTCTTACCATTGTTGCTACCTAAGCATGGTTAATATGTGGGAGGGTGAGATTCAAAGAATGTTAGTAGATAAATCCCATTCATGCAATCATATTATCTCATTTACATAAAAATATTGAAGAATCATTGATCAAACACACTTACACATTTAAGTCATATGATTTCACAAAAATTTTGACAGATTTTTATTTTGAAAAATGGACATCCCGGGGTCTCAAAGCCCCTCATTCAACTCAATCAACATCATAAAAACATCACAAGGCAACAAGAAAATCATATGACAAAGCATCAAACATATTGAAAGCAAGTATGATAACATAATGCAAGTAGGAAAATAATACTACCTTTGTGAATCCTCTTGCCTTTTCCTTTGGTTCCACCTCTTTCTTAGGCTTCCTTGGGCTTCCTAAAACCTAAATACGTCATCAATTAACTACTTAATCCTCTGATTCAAGGGATAGTTTCAGAAAGTCTCAATTAAACCCTAAAATTTTAGTTTCTTCACCTTTGGCTTTTTCTTGAAATCAATATTTTTTGCTAAGGTTTTCCACCATGAGGAACTCATTTTTGGCATAAAAAATATGAAATTAAAACTCTAAATTGATGCTCTGTTCTGAAAAAAAATATCAAAAAAAGGAGAGAAAATGGTTTGTTTTAAAACTCACCTAACTACTTCTAAAATTATTAATTTTCAGAAATCACCAAATCTACAATACTTTTTGAAGGAATAAATGGTACAATTTGACCAAGTATTTGTTGCCTATTTTTTCTATGTATATAATTTTTTTATCTATTTTTAGAGACTTGAATCATCTCAAGATGATTTTTCTAGAATTAGTTATGAATTTTCAAATTTATCGGGAAAACTGAAAATTGCTAAGTGAACAATACCCGAGAAAATTGAAAATTTTATTTTTAATATATTTTGATTCGAGTCTTTAAATCATAATGAAAGGCATCTAAAAAGATCTAATACATTGAAATTGGGCCCTAGTATAAGGTGTTACACTTTTTTGTATCAGAGCCGAAGTTTTAGGCTCTCAGAGCATTATATTTGGGCCAAAATAGTTAAGTTTAAAGAAAGGAATATATTAATTTTTAGTATTCCTTTGAATTAGTTATTGACAAGGATTGCTATTGTGTATTGAGGCAGATAAGATGTTTTTCTTAAACAATAGCTGGGATCCTGACCATGAGAGATAGGTGATCCTTAAGCCAAAGATGGAAGAAAATGGTGAAAGCTTAAATCAGTTACTGATAGGGAGTTTGGAGGAAACCAATGTTAATGCTAGACTTCATCCAACTGGAAATGAACATGATAAAGAAGTCTCATTATAGGTTTTAGCTCTTCCTACTTAAGTCTAGAAACCAGGAATGGTAGCTGCAGAAGGCGGGGACTATAAGGCTATGTTTCTACAAGATTCATACAATTTAGGTTTTGATGGTCCAATTCATATTGAAGGTAATATCAACCACGGGCCAGTTATAGCTGACAACCAGGTAATGGCCCTACAAGACTTTAGCCCCATACTTCCTTTTGGTGATATCTATGAGGCCAGAGAGGTTGTTACACAAGTATACTGGTAAAGGCAAGAGCATTTTATAGAATCCAGAATGTTAACCTTCCTGGATAAAGTTAGAGATGCTAAGCAATCCCTGGAATTCCTGAATTACTTCTATAAGGAAGAAGCTTGGATTGACATAATGATAAATGTACTACCAGATGACGAGTATTGGATGCCACACAAAGTTAGACTACAAGAAGAAATGCCAGAAACTTTTCAAGATTGTATTAAAGAGCTGGCATATTTGGAGGCGATTTCATTGGAACAAAAGGATCCTATTTATAGACATAGAAGAAGAGGATTCTAAGGAGAACTTGGAAGAGAATCCAAAAGTGAATTTCAGTGAAGCTTTTATTGGAGGTGAAAGTCGCTCTGATACCAAAAAGTGTAACACCTTATACTAGAGCCCATTTTCCATGTATTAGATCACTTTAGATTCCAAATGTGGTAGTGGAGAAGCTTGAATCAATTTAATTTCAAAAACAAATTTTTTATTTTCCCAGGTACTGTTCACTTAGTAATTTCCATTTTACTCAATGAATTTTGAAAATTCATAACTAAATCTAGAAAAATCATCTTGTGGTAATTCAAGTCTCTAAAAATAGATACAAATATTCTATATATGGGAAAAAAAGGTAATAGAGTGAATATTGGGCTAATTAGTACAGAAAATTTTGTGAACTTTTACTATTTATTTGGTCATTTCCTATCTTCTAGTTGTCTAAGCTCAAATTTGAAAAATTATATTTCATTCTATTCTGAACCAAATCATGCATACTCTATGTCATTTGAAAGCTATGAATGGCTAATTATAGATATTTTCTTGTACCTTTATTTTACTTACATAGGGCATGACATTAGCTGAAAACATGAAGGGTCAGAATTCATCTTTTACTGAAACAGTTTTGAGAAAACCTCCATATCTTCTATTATATAGCTCCAATTACCCCCAAATCAGTGGCATATGAAATTTGAAACATAAAAATTTCTATACATATAAATCACTAAATTTTTAGAGCTCTATATGATTTTATATTAACTTTTGAAATTTCTAGTACATAACTTTCATTTTCCACTTTTCCCAATCTTGCCCTGTTCTAAACCCTAAATTTGAAAATTCACCATAAATTATACACTTATCCAATTTAGGTTCTCTTTAGCTCTATGCAAATCTTATTCAATCCACTTTTAGAGCATATAAACTATTTATGCTAATTTCCCTATCTTACATGAACAATACCAACATTTCTATCAGGGTGTCTAGATTGTATATTTCCAATCATGTCTAGGCAAAATGAGCTTCATATCATATTTATACCATCATTCATTGTACCACAATCATGCATAACATAATAAGAAACTTAGAGATACATAATAACAAATAATGGCAGCTTCACTCATCTTCACGTATGTCGATACAAACGATCACAATATAACATAATGACTTTGCTTCATCAACCATTCAACATTGTCTTCTTCATGCATCTAGCTCCTTCCCTTGTTCTTTTCCATGGTTTTTCCCCTACATGGTTGGTTATTTAGGGAGAGTGTGATTCATAGAATGTCAAAAGTAACAACCCATTCATACAATCATGTTATCACATAATTCATGGAAACATCAAGAATATATCAATTTATCACTTGAAACTTTTAATGCCATAACATTTCATAAATATTTCGGGAGAGTTTCATTTTAAAATTTGGACATCCAGAGGTCATAAACCTCATTAAAAAACTCATCCAATCATCACAAAGCATCATTATATACATATGGCATGGCAACATATTCATGAAATTCAAGTTTGATAACAAAAAGTTTAAATAGGTAAATTACTAACTTAATGTAGTCCCTTCCTTTCCAAACATTGTGTACCTATTCTTTGACTTGCTTTAGCTTCATTGAACCTATACATATCACCATTCAAGCCTTTTAGCCATTGGTTTCAAGAATAACATCATACAATACTCTTAAAACCTAAAATTTCTATATTGCTTTCCTTTCGATTTTTCTTGAAATCAACACTTGTACTTAACTTATTTTGATCGAAGGAATCCATTTTTGGGGTCCAAAACTTGAAATTCTAGCTCTAAACATGAACCCCATTATGGCCAAAAATCATGAAAATAGGAGAAAATCGCTACACTTCATTATATAACAAACTTCTTCCATATTCATGCTTTAAATGAGTAGTCCAGCATTTCCCCTATATTTTATGGTTTGTAAACTCATTTCCTTGCTTAATCATGGTATGGCCGAAACCCTAAGAGGATGAAGGAGAAAAACTAATCCATGAACTATGCTCCAAATACTAAAAAGCAAGCTTGAAGTAGTGGAAGGTAACTTACCAACATGAATCTTTGATTTCTCCTTGAGTTTCTCTTCTTCCTTCTCTCTTTTCTCTCTTCCTCTTTGCATTTTTCAGCCCCTGTTTTGCTGCTACTTGCTCGTGAAAATACAGAGGAAAGAGAGTGGTTAAGTGGTTAATTAGGTGGCTTAATGATGTAACTGATCATGGTTACTTTATGCAAAAAATGTCAACAACTTCTTAAGGAAGTGTTCCCAAAAATTTATGCTGCCCAAGATACCCCATTTTGTACACCTAATGAGAGGTTTGAGTGTCCCAAAAATGCTGAATTTTTCCTAGTCCAGAGATATCTTGAATTGGGTAATTTTTAACTGTACTCATAAAACTGCTTTTTACAATAAATTAGCATTTTTGGGCTACATGACTATTCCAATTTTATTTTTATATTTTCTTAATTATCATGTCTCAAATGGTATTTGTGTACGACCCATATCCTATCCCAATTTCCTTTTAACCATCAGCGGGGCCCATAATTTATTTTATCGGTATTTAGTTACTTTTGGCCACTCAGTACTAATTATTTCTTTATCCTTAAATATTAACCTTCAGTGCCATATACCATTAGCCTCATCTCATTGAGAATTTTGTTTTGACAGTAAATTTCATATTTAAAAAATTCCCTTGACCCAAGTTAAATTATAATTTCTAAAACTTTTAGGTCATTAGGTGTAATTTTCTCTAAGAGCTTTTCTCTTCTCTTCCCTGGTGCTTTTAATAAAATTAGAGATATAAATGTCATTTGTATAATTCTTTCGGGGCAAAAACATAATTTTTCATTTTTTCGTCTAACCGGGAAAAATGACATCTTTGCCCTATTTCAAGTAAAACGGTGTTTGCTCATTTTTGCAAACTTTCTATACATTTCTAGATATTTTAGCTTTCTTCGATTGTTACAATTCCCTCCCCCTTAAAATAAATTTCATCCTTAAATTTTGGATGCATACTTGTACCATTTACTTTCTTTCTACTTATTTCCCAATTTCCAGACCATTATCACTAGAGGAGTACTTCCATATCTTAATTATATGTCTTAAAAGTCAACTTTTCATTGTTATCTTACTCTTCCATTCTTAATATTTGAAGGATCTACCTATAGGCTTTCATGTTGGGAAATGTTGAGGATATCATAATTATATTTTACTCTAGGGAAATTGGAAATTTCCATATAACATACCCACTCTTAATACTCATCATTGCTTTCATAACTTTCTTTTCTTATTCATAGTATAGTCTCTTCATTGGCACCTAACATCATCTTTTTCTTTACTTTTCATAACTTTATGCTATTTACATGAATAATCTTCTTACTAAGCATAAGCTAACTACATTAGCTTTGCTTGAATGACACTTACATGGCCATCTCTTCTTTTCTTTACCTCAAGTACACTTACCCTTTATTTCATTGTCACTCGAGGTTATTAGTAGTGTCATAATACTTCTATGGTAAAACCATAGAGATTAGAACTCATTTGAACTTATAATAACTTCGCTTCTTGAGAGCATTACTCACTGCTGCTAAGTGTGGGAACATATTTTTCATAAAATTTATGATATAAAATATAGACTACATTCCTCAACTCAATCTTGCTTTGTTACTCATACCCTTATCCATACCTTCTTTCATTATCATAGACCCAAATTCAGTGCGAAAACTAGAATTTGCCAAATGAACAGTATCTCAAATTTTGAAAAATTATATTTTTATTATATTATGATTCTAGTTTCTAAATCATAATGAAAGGCATTTAATATGATCTAATACATAGGAAATGAGCCCTAATATAAGGTGTTACACTTTTTGGTATCAACACCGAAGGTTTAGGCTCTTAAAGCATTATATTTTGGCTAAAATAGTTAAGTTTAGATAAAGGAATATATTAAATATTAATATTCCATTGGATCAGTTTATTGACAAGAATTGTTATTGTGTATTAAGACAAATAAGATGTTTTTCTCAAACAATAGCCATGATCCTAATCATAAGAGATAGGTGATCCCTGAGCCAAAGATGGAAGAAAATGATGAAACTATTGGCTCAAACAAGTTACATATAGAAAGTTCAAACAAGCCCAATGCTAATGCAGAACCTCATCCAACTGGATCTAAACCTGATAAAGAAGTCTCATTGCAAGTTGTTTTAGCTCTTCCTGCCCAAGTTTAGAAACCAGGAATTAAAGTTGTAGAAGGTAGGGATTATAAGGCTGGGTTTTTACTAGATCCAGATAACCCTGGTGATGACAGTCTGATCAATACAAAAGATAAGGTTTATCGAATTATTTGAAAGTGTTTCAAGAAAAGTGAGGCATATCATGGAGGGTCTAAGCATGTGCTTGATTTCCTATAAGCAGTTGCTAAGGTCAAGGGCTTGCTAGCCGGTAAAGGGGTACATTATCTGGAGCCATTATGGATCGATACACTAGTCAATGAAATCCTTAATGATTTCTTCTACATTTGTATTGAAGCCAAGCTAGATAGTGCATAGTTCAGCAGTCTAGAAGCATGTGTTGCAACCTATTGCATACAATGGGATATTCGGTTACTTCATCAACCAGTAGGAGCTAATGATCACATAATGACTCCAAAAGACTTAAGCCCTATACCCCCATCTACTAATGCCACATAAAGTTAGACTCCAAGAAGAAATGCTAGAATCATTTTAAGATTGTATTAAAGAGCTGGCATATTTGAAGGTGATCCAACTGGAACAGGAGGATCCTATTATAGACATAGAAGAAGAAGAAGATTATGAGAACTTGGAAGAGAATCCAGGAGTGAATTTCAGTGAAGCTTTTGTTAGAGGTGAATGTAGCTCTGATCCCTTCGGAACAAAATGATGAAAGAGATCATGTGTAAATATGTATAAATCTATGAAAGTATAAAGCAATAATGACTGCAAATTTTGAGTGTATCATAAGCAGTCATAAGTAGGAAGTATAATGAAATGATAATGTAAGGAAACCATAAGGACTTATGTACAAAGTTTGTTTATGTGAATAAAGTATGATGTTTATATGAATATATTCTTTGAGTTTAGTTGTTAAATATTTATGAATATATTATAATGAATGAAATGATTTGTATCAGGAGATGAATATCTGTAGAGACTCCTACAAAAGGAAAGACGCCACAAGGTGATCCTTTGGAAGTTATTATGAATACATGAGATTAGCAGCAAAGGATTAATCAAAAATTATAGTGAACCTTAGACACTCAAAGACAGCCTCAGGAAACCCGAGTTGAAATTTCACCTTCGAGGCAATATTAGTAGCAGGTACCCCAGGCTGTACTAATGAACTTGGTAGCAGGAACAAAAATTGATCATGCTAACTCGTAACATGTAATAGCTTAGTTCTAGAAATGATGTCCTCCTTAATTTAACGAAAGGTTTGATGTACAAATGGTTGAGGACTGGAAACTGAGTTAGAAAATATTTTCAGGTTAATGGGATATTCCTCTAAAAGCAAAGCCTTAAAGGCTATATATTTACATACTTAAGAAAGAGGCAGATAGATGGTGGTGTAATACTGAGTTGATCTTGCAAGCTTGGAACATACCCTTGATGGGGAAATTATTTTGTAATCTTTTATTATAAATATTTCTTGCAATCAGTTAGAGATGAGAAAGAAGATGAGATCATTATGTTCCGATAAGTGGTAGATTAGTTAGTAAGTAGGTATGAAGAGGTTTAAAGCTAACTGACAGGAAAAGGAAAGCCCTAATACGAAGTAGGCAATTTAGTATGCTAGTAGAGGCTAACAGAATGACAACAAGTAATTTGAATTATCAAAGTTTTATGTCTGCTACCTAATAAATGTTAGAGAAGCTGCTACGAACAAAAGTGAGAAAAGCAGAGAACGAATGAAGCATTGAAGTAATAGTAGCATGAAAGAAAGATACTCATTTCAATGATAGTTTTCCCCTACAAGTATAAAGTATTATTCTATGAAAATCTAGTTTAGAAATATTTTAATAATATAAGAGAACAAGTCTTGAGGGCAATAGTTGCTAGCTAAGATGAGGAAGTTTCATATGTCATGAAATCTTTCAGAGTTAGATCCTGATAGATCGTATCAGTTGAGTAATTATGTAGGGTCATAGAGGATCCTAGTAGGGTTCTAAGATCACAGTAAACCAATTGCGAGGTTGTAGTATACCTCTAAAGAGAACGAGATGATGAGCCCTAATGTTTTGATAGTTCTCTAAAAGAGGATGACCTAAAATGATATTAAAGAATATGGAACCTCATTAATCTACAACTAATATGAAAGCTTACCTAATACTTTTCTCTAATATCAAGCCACTGACCAGAAAGTTGCAAAGAAATGTGATGGTAGGTGATGATAATAAATATGAGAAGTAAGTACACCACCTTTAAATATGTTTAGTGGCGAGATGTTTTCAGTAATAAATGAAGACACTGATAAGATATGAATGATAGTAATAAATAAAGTAGTTAAGAAAAGAATTAGTTGGGAGAAACTAATGTAGAAAAGAAGAGACATTAGAAAAGGTAGTCATGAGAAAAGAAATAAGAAGACTGATGTATGATCAAGGAAAGAGGTTAATCAACCCATGAACTCTGATAATTCCAATGAGTCTAGGCTCGATGAATAATTTAATGAGGACAGTAGTTTCTTCCAATAAATCAAGGACTGCAAATCCAAATAAATGTTAGAAGTATCTACAATGAAAGTTTTATGGGATTTGGAGGATATGTTTCAGCTTTGCATTCCCTAAGCATTGGTTTGGAAGTAAAGAAATTTCTAGAAGGGCATTATGACCATAGGCTCCCTAAGATTTAATGGGTTGTGAAAATACTGTTGAATCAAGTGTTTTGATGATTCCAAACCAACCTTCAAGAGCTTGGAATAAAGATATCAATGCTGCACAAAAGGTTTCAAGTGAAGAAATTCTAGAGAAATAGGTGCAAGAATAGATGTAGGATGTTTAGTAATGTTTTGATTAGAGTAAAAGGCTTTGATTTGGTGAAAAAGATGTTTTAAGGCTTTGATTCTTTGTTAAATCATGGAATATTTGAAAAACACCTACTAATAGACGAAGTTTGTAAGGTTTATACTGATCTGTCATCTTGGAAATTCGAACTTTGGCTTTGGAAATTTGAATTTCATACTGAAAATGAAGAAGTTTGAAAAGAGGTCTCTCTGACAGACGAATTTGGACTTGAGAAAATTTGAATTTTGATAAGTGTCTAAACGGAGCTTTCAGTAACAGACAAACTTTGGATTTTGAAAATTTCAATTTCAGACAAAATGTAACTTATGAAAACTAAAGAAATTCGTCTGAAATTATGTCAAAGTTCATCTGAAACCAAGTTTAGATTGGATTTCAAAATTGCTCATTGACAGACAAACTTTGAATATGAAAATTTGAATTTCTGAAACTAAGCTTGTGAGTCTGTTACAATGACATGGTGACATACGAATGACAATATTTGTAAATTCAAATTTTGAAATAAGTTTGAAAAGAGGTCTCTCTGATAGATGAACTTTGCCCTTTGAAAATTCAAATTTTAAATTAGATGAACTACTGTGTCTTATAAGCCAACTACGGACAGACGAATTTTTGGGTTCCAAAATTCGAATTTTGAAGGCACTGTAACAAATTGAAAATACTGTTCACACTTAACAGAACGTCTTCAAACATGAAAATTCGTATATCACATCATAGAAACATTTTCCAAAGATCAAACTTCAAACTTTGCTTCATGACAGACGAACTTCGGATATTTAATGTTGAAGTCTTTAGTCTTCGGGTTCTGTGAAATTCGTCTGTTAACCAACTGAAATTCAAATTTCAGAGTGTCAGAAGCATTAAATACGGTTAGTTAATTGATAGTTTTTCAGAGTAACTGTTAGATAACTTCTCTAACGGATAGATTGTGTCTCTAACGTATAGTTGAGACCTAAATCTATAAATATAACATCATTTGAAGTTGTGGGTAATGATTTTAACTTTGTATATACTGAAACTCTGCTAAATCATCTACTCAAAGTCTCTTACTCTCTCACTTCAATATTTGTACTTCAACTTTCATATTTACTCTGTTTAAGAGAGTTTAATCATTGTAAACAATCTTATCTTCATCTGGAAGAAATATTTTCTTGTGAGGGGATATCACAAGGGATTGGGGAAGCACTCAGTAAGAGTGCATAGAGTGAAAGAGTGAGCTTTAGAAACAAAGCATCATCTGTGTACTGAGGCATTTGCAAGAAGCCCACTGAATTCTTGCAGAATAGTGGAAAATCTCAAGTGGTGACTTGGGGACTGGACGTAGGTTAAGTGGAGAGACTGAACCAGGATAAATATATGAGTTTTCTTCTCTTTACTGCTACTTTTACAGTTTATTCATTTATACTCTGTTTTACCATCATACTTTGCTTCTTCACTTTCTTGACATTTTGCAGAAAATTTTTTAATCTTCTTAATTCACCCCCCTCTTGGGAAGCTAGCTTATCTAACAAGTAGTATCAGAGCTAGGTTTCCCAATCAAAGGATTTCACAGTATAAGAATTAAAATGCCTGTTTTGGAGAAAGCATACTACTAGATGGCAACAACACAAATAGACCACCTGGCTTCAGTAAAGAACACTAAGGTTACTAGAAGATGAGGATGCAAATCTATCTCCAGTCAATTGATCTGGACATCCGGTTAGTCATTCAGAAGGGAGATTTTGTCCCAATAGCTTTGAGAGATGATGGAAAGTACAGAGAAAAGCTAGAAGCTGAATGGAATGAGGAACATAGAAGAAGAGTCATGTTGAACTTCAAGGCAAAACACTGCTTGGTCAGTGCTTTGAATCAAGATAAATTCTACAGAGTCTCTCAATGTTCCACTTCCAAAGAAATGTGGGATACCTTGCAAATTGATCATGAAGGAACAATTGGAGTAAGGGAAAACAAACTGAATACATGCATAGATGAATACGAAAGCTTCCGAATGACTGAAGGAGAAAGTATAAAAGAGCTACAGAAGAGATTCACCCTCATTGTGAATCAATTGAATAGTCTGGGAAAGAAGTACACTTAAATAGAAAAGGTCAGAAAGATCCTCAGGGCTCTCCCTCTGGAATGGCAACCCAAAGTAACAGTAATAGAGGAAGCTATAGGAGAATCAATGGCCTCTGTCACAGTTCTTTTTGGCAGCCTCGAGGAGTATGAAGGAAAAATGAAGGCTCTCAAAGAGGTTGGACTAGACAGAAAGAAGAAAGGTCTTGCGCTGAAAGTTGCTGAGGAGAATGAAGAGGAATCTGACGATGGAGATGAGCTAGATGAAGAAACACTAGCTATGATGGTCAAAAAATTTGGAAGATTCTACAGCAAGAAGAGAAACAAGAAAATCTTCAAGAAAGGAGCAGTTGGAGAGAGCAAGAGAGAAGCAAAAGAGCCAGTCACTTGCTATGAGTGTAAAAAGCAGGGACATATCAAATGGGATTATCCACAATTTCTCAAGAAGCAAGAAAAAGAAAAGAAACCTGTAGACAAAGGCAAGAAGAAAGAGCTTACATCTCATCAATATGGGGTAACAGCTCAGATGAAGAAGAAGATGATGAAGATGAAGTTGCCAACATCTATCTGATAGCTCTTGCCTCTGAAAAAGTTGAAATCCCATGCAGCAGTGATCAAGAAGATGAGGTATATGAATCTAAACCTTCATATTCTGAATTACTGGATGATTTCATAAGCTGCATGATGTATTCGTTAAAGTTGCAAAAGAATTAAAGCAAGCTAAGAAAAAGATTAACAAACTGGAATCTTAATGCAATATCTCTGAAATTACTTCTCTACTTATTGCTGAAACTGCTTGCTATAAATCATGCATTGAACTAAAGCAAACCAATGAATATCTAGTAAAAAGCATGTCTAGGCTTACTAAAGGTAAAGATATGTTGTTTGCTTTAATGGGAAGCCAAAGAATATCACAATGAAAGGGTGGACTTGGCTATGATCCTTGTGCTGTAAAAGAAAAGATTAGGAAGAAAAATTAGAATGTGTACATGAGACATTTTGTTCATGATAATGGCAATAGAAAGAAAGATCATATGTCATATCACATTGAATCATATAATCAACCAAGGCATACAAAACAAAAATATTATCTGCATTGTTTTCTTCCTGCTTCTTAATCCAGCAGTCCCTTTACCACCTGTCACTTCTGTAACAAGAAGGGACATATTTCTAGTTCATGTGCTTTAAAGAAAAATGGACTTGACAGGAAGGTTAAATAGATTCCCAAAGGAACATCTGTATCTAGGGAAAAGACTACTGACAGGAAAGGACCCAAGCAAATTTGGGTTCCTAAAAAGAAAATATGAACTTTATTTTGCAATTCTGTCTCAAAGCTAGAGAGAGTAATAAGTGGTATATGGACAATGCCTGCTCAAGTCACATGACCGGTGACAAGGAGACGTTCATCACCCTTTGAGACAAGAAAGGAGGAAAGGTGACCTTTGGAGGTGATCAATATGGCAAAATAGTTGCCATTGGCATTGTGGGTAAGAATCCTGAAACATTGATTGAAGAGGTGCTGTTTGGGACTGGCCTCAACCACAATCTGCGAAATATGTGAGCCAAACATGTGACAAGGGAAACTGGGTACTGTTTGACTCAAAATTCTACCTGGTCATTAGAAAAATTGGTCACAAAGTAATTCTCAAAGCTCAAAGGGATGGTAATTGCTATACTATTGATCTTGATGAACTTCCTCCCTTAGATTCTGTCTGCTTGATTAGCTAGGATAATGATAGTTGGTTATGGCATAGAAGATTAGCTCATGTTAACATGAATCAACTATCAAAACTGGTTAAAAATGAGTTTGTCACTGGCCTACCAAAAATTACTTTTGAAAAAGACAAAGAATGTGATGCATGCCTAAGAGGAAAATAAACCAAATCTTCTTTTAAATCTAAAAATGTAGTCACCATAACTAAACCACTAGATCTGTTACATATGGATTTAATTGGTCTATCTAGGGCAAAAAGCATTAGTGGAAATCTGTATGTGCTTGTAATTGTAGATGATTACTCTAGATTTACATGGACATTATTTCTCTCCTCTAAAAGTGATACCTTTTATGTATTTGTAACCTTAGCCAAGAAAGTGAAAAATGAGAAGCGTATTTCCATTGTGTCTATCAGGTCAGATCATGAAGGAAAATTTGAGAACTCATATTTCCTGGAGTATTATAATGAGCATGGAATTGATCACAACTTCTCAGCTCCAAGAACTCCTCAACAGAATGGAGTAATAGAGAGGAAGAACAGAACAATTGGAGAGATGGCTAGAGCTATGCTAAATGAAAAGGAACTCTCTCAAGTATTCTAGGCTGATGCAGTAAACACAGCAAGCCACATCTAAATAGAGCCTACATCAGACCAATTCTTGGGAAGACTCCTTATGAGCTGTACAAAGGAAGAAAGCCAAATCTCTCACATCTCCAAGTGTTCGGTTGCAAGTGCTTCATTCACAATAATGAAAAGGAGAATCTAGGTAAGTTTGATGCCAAATTTGATGAAGGCATATTTCTGTGTTATTCTAGTAGAAGTAAGGCATATAGAGTTTTTAATAAAAAGTCTAAATTGGTAGAAGAATATGTGCATGTAGTATTTATTGAAAATGAAACTGCTTCCAAACATGTTACTGATGAGGATGATCTTATCTCAAACTTTAAAAAGTTAGATATTTCTGATGAAGGTAAAATTGAACCTCCAAAAATATCTGAATCTATTAACATAGAGGAAAATATTCAGGAAAGAGATTTTGAGGATGAAAATAATGATGAAATATCTCAAGGACTCCCTAGAGCTTGGAGATATCAAAGGAATCATCATGTTGATCAAGTGATAGGGAATGTTCAAGAGAGAGTTAAAACCAGAAGACAGTTAAGGGATCAACTAATTAATTATGCTTTAATCTCACAAATTAAACCTAAATGCACTGAGGAAGCCTTAACTGATGAATACTGGATTTTGGCAATGCAAGAAGAGTTAAACCAATTTGAAAGAAATCAAGTTTGGGACTTAGTGCCCAGACCCAAAAATCATATTGTCATTGGCACTAAATGGGTTTTTAGAAATAAACTTGGTGAATCAGGGTCAATAATCAAAAATAAAGCTAGATTGGTTGCAAAAGATATAATCAAGAAGTAGGTATTGATTTTGAAGAAACCTTTGCTCCAGTGGCTAGACTAGAAGTAATTACAATTCTATTGGCATATGCATGCATGAAAAATATTTTGTTGTATCAAATGGATGTGAAGAGTGCCTTTCTAAATGGATATATCATGGAAGAGGTCTATGTAGATCAACCTCCAGGCTTTGAGGATTCTACAAAACCAAACCATGTTTATAAACTGAAGAAAGCCCTTTACGGTTTAAAGCAAGCCCCTAGAGCATGGTATGAAAGATTAAGTAATTTTCTAACTAAAAAGGGGTTCAATAGAGGAAAATTAGATAGAACCTTATTCACCAAGAAAGAAAATAAAGCTTTACTTATTATTCAAGTTTATGTTGATGATATTATATTTGGTGCTACTAATGAATATCTTTGCAAGAATTTTTCTAAGCTAATGTAAGGAGAATTCAAAATATCCAAGATAGGTAAACTTAACTTCTTTCTTGGATTGCAAATCAGGCAGTGTGATGATGGTATCTTTCTCAACCAATCCAAGTATTTGAAGGAATTGCTAAAGAAGTTTGGGATGGAGAATGCCAGGCTAATGGGAACACCTATGGCTACAACAACCAAACTGGATATGGATGAAAAAGGGAAAATATTTGACATAACCCAGTATAGAAGAATGATTGGATCCCTACTATACCTAACTGCCAGCAGACCTGACATCATGTTTAGTGTCTGTATGTGTGCAAGATTCCAGTCATGTGCCAAGGAAACCCATGCAATTGATATGAAGCATATCTTCAGATATCTTATTGGAACATCACAGATAGGTCTTTGGTATCCAAAGGGCAATGGAGAAGATCTCAAAGGATACACTTATGCTAATTTTACAGGATCCAAAACTGACAGAAAAAGCACAAGTGGAACTTGTCAGTTTCTTGGAGGATCCTTGGTTTCATGGTTTAGCAAAAAGCAAAACAGTGTGGCCTTATCCATGGCAGAAGCTAAATATGTTGCAACTGGAAGCTGTTGTGCCCAAATCATCTGGATGAGATAACAACTTGAAGATCTTGAGGTTAAGATGAAGGAAATACCAATCATGTGTGACAATCAAAGTGCCATAAACATCACAAAGAATCTTGTCATGCATTCAAAGACAAAACATATTGAAGTTAGGAACCACTTCATAAGGGATCATGTTCTGAAAGGAGAAATCATATTAGAATACATCCCAACAGAGGATCAAGTTGCTGACATCTTGACAAAGCCTCTATCAGAAGATAGACATTGCAAAATTATGAGAGAATTAGGTATGGTAAATCCCAATGAACTGTAAGTAAATCCTCGTGTAATTCTGTTTTTAAATTTTCTAACATTAAATTAATTCTAACTTAAGCATCGGAGAAAGTTTAATGTAAGTTGCAGGTGCTCCTCATGAGTTTGAATGACACTAGATCTAAAAAATGGACCAAATCAGAATGGAACAGTCAAAAGGAGAAAGAGACAGCAAGAAATCTGAGTTCTGGATCTATTCTGTAAGTTTTTAAAGTTGAAATTCATATCTTAGTTGTGTGTTAGATGAATTTCCTTGATAAACTGTATTTCTGAACAAGTCAGCATGGTCAACATTCGAATTTGGATGCCCAACAGATGAACTTCAGCTGGGTATACATTGGAACAGTTCTTGGTGGTCCCTCGAAATTCGTCTTTTGGCCCTTGAAAGTTTGAATTTTCAAAAATAAAAGTTTCAAAGTTATGTTTGTCCAACATGATGATTATACAAATGATTATTTCTTAACATACGAATGTTGGAGAACCTTTACAAAGTAAAGAAATTCGAATTTCAGATTCAAAATTCATCTGTTGAAACTTGCTCATAATGTTGAATCTGTGAAAGATGAATGTTCATATGCATAATTCATCTATTGATTGTTGCATTGATTGTTACTTGATGCTTGCTCTTTGAAATTTGAACTTTGTTGAATCAAAGTTCATCTATTCATCCTGTGCTAATTGAACCAAGCCTCTGTCAGATGAACTTTCAGAAGAAAATTCGTCTGTCAGTAAGCTTTGTTGAACAGTTTAACTTTTAACTTATCGAAGTTCAAATTTTGACCACTCAAAATTCGTCTGTCAGGCAGTTACTTACGTTAAAACTGACGGTTTTCCTCTGAATAGACGCAACCTTATTCATTCCTTCTCTGAGTTTGTTCAAATTCTCTCTTCATTGCTCTTAAATTGTGATAAAAAAATCTTCATGTACCACCATTTAAACTCCCTTTCACATCCTATAAACTCATTCCCAGCCTCATTCTGAAACATTCAACTGCGAAAATGGCAAGGGTAAAGAATCCTGAAGCTGGAACAAGAGAGGCACATCCAAAGAGATCGTTCAAATCCAAATATGCCTCAAAGGAGGGTGAAAAACCAAAGAGAAAAGCCGAATCAAGCAAGGCAACTCCCTCCAAACGACAGAAGTCAACCCCAAAGGCAGAATCAAAGAAAGCTGGACCCTCTTCTTCGAAAAAAGTAGAGCCTTTGGTCCCCGTTCCTGCTGCTAATATTGTTGCTTCCACTTCCTCCTCCAGTACTGAATCTGGAGAATACCAACTTACAATAATGCCATTATGGAGCACTCCTCAGATTCAGGAAGAATACTCAACCAAGTTTGCAAGTAAAAAGGTAATCAAGCCTCACTGTGTGAACTTGGAAGATTTATTAGTCTCCAACAATTTTGATGCTGGGATATGGATGCTAAGATATAAGAATCCGTTAGAGATACTGGAGAGGTATGATGATGAAGTGGTTAAGACATGGTATGCCTCCTTGAAATATAACAGCAAGAAGAAGAAGTGGGAGGTCAATCTGAGATCAAGGACCATCTGGCTCACAGATGAAACTCACAATGAAGTGTTAGAAATCCCAGGGCAAGATGGCCTTAAGATTGACATCACTAATTCTAGATATATGGATGAGGCAGAGACTGCTGATGAAGAAGGTGGCCCCTTTCTAAACTATAAGGAGAGTACAATCCTGAATACTTTGATCAGAAGAAAGGAGAATAGGCCAACCATAAATTTACTGAAGCCTACTAATCTTAGTGCTCAAGTGAGGATCCTACACTACATAGTGTCTAAGATCATCTTCAACAAAGGAGGCAGCTTCAATATGATCACAAGGGCAGAGGCACATGTGATGGCAGCCATCATGCATGGAAAGCTCATCAACATGGGACATATCATACTCCAACGCATGATCAAGGCAAGGGATCAGATGAAAGATTCCACACTCCTCTATGCAGCAATCATTTCCAGAATTCTACAATATGCTAGAATTCAGTACCTTGAGAAAGGGAAAGGGAAGCCTACTGAGATTTTCAAGGAAGAGGAACTACAAAGAATGGGGATTGAGAGAAATGAAGGAAGATTTGAAGATCTCTTCTTTGTTGAAGATGCCTCCCTATAGCAAGAAGGTACCTCTGAGCCTCCTACAAGACCTACACCTCAACCTTCTCAGCCTATCCCATCTCCATCTAAGCCTACTCACATTCCATCTACTCTCTCATCTCGTGCCAAGCCAACCAAGATCACTGAGTTGTATGACAGTTTGTCTACACTCATACTTAGCATCAGGGATGAGCAAAATGCCAAATTTGCTCATCTGCAAGATCAAATTCATCAGTTGGCTAAGAACATGAAAGTGGTTGCTTATGCATATAAAGACATTCGGAGTGTAATTCCTGCCACATCAGCTCCACCTCAGCCAGGGTTCTCTCAGCCTTCTAAGTCTCCAACTCCTGAGCCTCCAAGCCCCTTTGAGCTAGCCTCTTCAGAGCATGATGATGCTGTAGATGATATTGAGGTTGCTGGTACACTGAGCACACCAAGTCCTGGTCCTCCCTTAGACTACAGTATGGAAGAAGAAGGCCCTCGGGATTCAAGCTCTCATGATCCCATTCCAGCAGATGCTCAAGAGTCAATCCTGTCCCAGTAAGAATCTGAGCAAGTAGAGAGATTAGTGGCAGTCATCTCCACTTCACCATTCATGCCAGCTGCCATAAATGAAGAAAGGAGCATTGTGCCTTTTGTTGATCTGGAAGCCATTATACACAATGCTCTCTTACAAGCTTAGAGAAGAAGGCTTGAAGAAATCTTTCCTCCTTCTGCTCCCTCACCTGTTACATATTATGGTTTCTCGGAGGAAAGAAGGGCACAACTGGCAGTCACAAGGCGAGAAATTTCTGAATTTCTTGAGATTTCTGATGATGAAGATGAAGACACAAGTTCTAAAGTTTCTGGGTCCTTGCCATTTGTCCCTGTGCCTCTTCAAGCTATTCCAGTGTCTCAAATCGCTCCTCCTACAGATTTTGTTTACCCTTCTGATGATATCAAAAAAGGGGAGAAAAATGAGCAAACTGGAACTGGAAAGTCCGCTGCTGAGCCTTCTGGAAAGACTTACAGCAAGAAGACCAAGTCAAAGAAGAAGTGATTAGAACTTAGGCTTGGGTCCTCTTGTATTATTGTGCTATGTTTTTGTTGTTTGTGTTTTGTGTTTATAAATTCTGAACTATTTTGCATTAATTTTATTCTGTAAAAGCAATGATTGTTGAAATGAAAGAATTCCATGCTTGCAATGATCAGTTCCTATTAATCTTTGAATCTCTTTACTTGATCTACTTATATGATATCTTTTGAAATATAATGCATGTGTTGAGGGGGAGCTTGTTGAAGCAAACCCAAGTACTAATCCAGTTTATAAGTTGTTTTGTCATCATCAAAAAGGGGGAGAATGTTGAATCAAGTGTTTTAATGATTCCAAAGCAACCTTCAAGAGCTTGGAATAAAGATATCAAAGGTGCACAAAAGCTTTCAAGTGAAGAAATTCTGGAGAAACAGGTGCAAGAATAGATGCGGGATGTTTAGCAATGTTTTGATTAGAGTAAAAGGCTTTGATTTGGAGAAAAGATGTTTTAAAACTTTGCTTCTATGTTAAATCATGGAATATTTGAAAAACACCCACAAACAGACAATGTTTGCAAGGTTTATACTGATCTGTCATCTTGGAAATTCGAACTTTGGCTTTGGAAATTCGAATTTCATACTGAAAATGAAGAAGTTTGAAAAGAGGTCTCTCTGACAGACGAATTTGGACTTGAGAAAATTTGAATTTTGATAAGTGTCTAAAAGGAACTTTCAGTAACAGACGAACTTTGGATTTTGAAAATTTGAATTTCAGACAAAATGTAACTTATGAAAACTAAAGAAATTCGTCTGAAATTATGTCAAAGTTCATCTAAAACCAAGTTTAGATTGGATTTCAAAATTGCTCATTGACAGACAAACTTTGAATATGAAAATTTGAATTTCAGAAACTAAGCTTGTGAGTCTGTTATAATGATATGGTGACATACGAATGACAGTATTTGTAAATTCGAATTTTGAAGTAAGTGTGAAAAGAGGTCTCTCTGACAGATGAACTTTGCCCTTTGAAAATTCGAATTTTGAATTAGATGAACTACTGTGTCTTATAAGCCAACTATGGACAGACGAATTTTGGGGTTCCAAAATTTGAATTTCGAAGGCACTGTAACAAATTGAAAATACTGTTCACACTTAACAGAACGTCTTCAAACATGAAAATTTGTATGTCACAACATAGAAACATTTTCCAAAGATCAAAATTCAAACTTTGCTTCATGATAGACGAACTTCGGATATTCAATGTTGAAGTCTTTAGTCTTCGGGTTCTGCGAAATTCGTCTATTAACCAACTGAAATTCAAATTTCAGAGTGTCAGAAGCATTAAATGCGGTTAGTTAACGGATAGTTTTTCAGAGTAACCGTTAGATAACTTCTCCAACGTATAGATTGTGTCTCTAACATATAGTCGAGACCTAAATCTATAAATATAACATAATTTGAAGTTGTGGGTAATGATTTTAACTTTGTATATACTAAAACACTGCCAAATCATCTACTCAAAGTCTCTTACTCTCTCACTTCAATATTTGTACTTCAACTTTCATATTTACTCTGTTTAAGAGAGTTTAATCATTGTAAACAATCTTATCTTCATCTGGAAGAAATATTTTCTTGTGAGGGGATATCACAAGGGATTGGGGAAGCACTCAGTAAGAGTGCATAGAGTGAAAGAGTGAGCTTTAGAAACAAAGCATCATCTTTGTACTGAGGCATTTGCAAGAAGCCTACTGAATTCTTGCAGAATAGTGGAAAATCTCAAGTGGTGACTTGGGGACTGGACGTAGGTCAAGTGGAGAGACCGAACCAGGATAAATATATGAGTTTTCTTCTCTTTACTTCTACTTTTACAGTTTATTCATTTATACTCTGTTTTACCATCATACTTTGCTTCTTCACTTTCTTGACATTTTGCAGAAAATTTTTAATCTTCCTAATTCACCCTCCCTCTTGGGAAGCCAACTTATCTAACAAATACTTGATGCCATAACCATATTAGATGCTCTAGAATTGTATCAAGAATTGTTTAGAATTATGCATACCATATTTTGGGAAATTGTCTCATTGCCTATGTGTTCTTGGCAATATGTTATTGTAGAAGGAAAAAGTTGAAGCGTTAGACGTCTCAGAAAAGGAACTAGAGAAGGATCCAGAAGGAGATCCCATGGATATAATAGATGACAATAATAGGTTTGCCATTACTACAGAAACCCTGCAAGTTCAGTATAACAAGGGATGATGCAAGTATAAAGTAATGCAAATGTAGATGTGAGTTAAAGGACGAATATGTATGTCTGATGTTAAAGGTATAAATTATGAAGCAAGAAAGGAGAAAATAGTGGCTGGTAGTTTAGGGAATTACAAAACCTTGAGATAAAAGATTACTAGTCTTGGTATGAAATCTAGCTATAGAAAGAAATGTTTATGGCCGGACAATCTCACAATGAACGAAATATTTCATCAGCTGCCAAGGTAGGAAAATGGAGGTAGCTCCTGGGGAAAAGTCCAATTGAGCTAAGATAGCAGCTCTTGGGAAAAAGCCCAAATGAGCCAAGATAGTAGCTCCTCTGGAGAAGCCCAATTAAGCCAATAAAGATAAAATCCTCCATATGGTAAAGGCCACCGAGGCAAGGTGGATGAAAGGTAGCTTCTGGGGTGATGCCCAAGTGAGCCAAAAATGATGAGAGGCCAAAGGCTTGATTCTATTTGGGTTAGCAAGAACTATTGAAGGGTTGAGAAATCTCCCTCAAGTTGCCAAACCACTAATTAAACTTGACTAAGCAGTTAAGGAAGTTATGAATAAAAAAAATAAAGTAGAAATATGAGAAGTGTTAAAGTGTAAAGAGTTAATGACTACTGTCTTAATACCATTAAGACTCTAACCCATAAAAGCCAAGAGATCCAAAAGGCTAGGTCAAGACAAGCAAAAGTATTGGGTTCAAGGATATGTGTATACATGAAGGCAGAGTGTTAAGTTGAGACGCTAAGTTAACACAAACTGGAGTAAAGGACAAAGATGCAGAATAAGTATAAGCAATGAATGAAGACAGCAAACAAAATGATAGAAGAAAGGTAAAAGTAGTGGTTGAATGGCTAAAAAATTAAAGTAGTAAAGTATTTAGAGGTTATGTGGATAAGTTGTGGCTTGAAAGGAAGCCTATTGCTAGTATCCTATAAGACAAATTTTGGCATGAGTACATGCAAAACCTGTAAGCATTCAATGGTTAAATAAGCTCAAGTGAGAGAAGTTTTACCAATGCAAAAGGTGTGTCGATTGTTAAATAAAGACACTCTAAAGTTATGATGAAGCCAAATAGTTTTACCAATGTACCTGCTAAGACTACTTGAAAAAAATTATAAGTAGTGTAATGATAGTTCTCAAGAATGATGTGCTATGATACTCCAATTTTATAAAATAGCATGAAAGACAACTAAGAATTTTTAAAAATATTTTAAATAAAATTATTGACTTATTAAACTCAGTGAGTATAGCTCAAGAAAGTACAGTCAGTAGGTTACAGAATCTCCCAAGGGTTGCAGAAGATCCTAGTAAAGCAAGTAAAGATATGAGTGGGAGAGACTGAAAATTGGAATAAGATGAGAAATTTACTAAGTCTAGCATGATGTTATAACAATTTTTATTGTGAAAAATTTTCCTCAGATTGTCTTACCTCTTGATTTTAAGAAAAAGTTTTGTAGGAAAAAGAGATAAGAAATGAGTTTTTATGAATTAAGAAAGAGGCTAAACCTCCTCCCTTGGGATAATTAGTCCTGATCCAATGATGAGTTAAGAATAGTAGCCTATATTTTATATAATAAATTTGTTATGAAAAATTTATTCCCACATATAATAGCGGTGAGTAATGCTCTTAAGAAGCGGAGTTATTATAAGTTAAAATTAGTTATAATCTATATGGTTTTACCATAGATGTATTATGAGACCACCAATAACATCGAGTGATAATGAAATGAAAGATAATTGGACTTGAGGTAAAGAAAAGAAAATGAAAAGAAGAAAGCGATAGGCTTATAAGTATCATACAAGCAAAGCTAATATAGTCAGCTTATACTTAGTAGAAAGATTACTCATGTAAATTATATTAAGTTATGAAAAGTAAAGGAAAGGAATAATGTGACGTGCCAATGAAAAGATTATAGAATGAATAAGAAAAGAGAGTTATGAAAGTAAAGTAGAGGATTAAGAAAGTGTTTGTTATATGGAGATTTCCAATACCACTAAAGTGAAATAAAATTATAATGTCCTCAAAATTTCCCAACATAAAAGGCAATAGCCAAATCTTTCAAATGTTATAAATGGAAGAATGAGAGCAAAGTGGATAAAATTGACTTCTAAGTCAGAGAATTAAGATATGGAAGCATTCCTCCAGTAAAAAATGGTCTAGAAATTGGGAAATAAATAGAAAGTGGGAGGTACAAACATGTATTTAAATTTTGAGGATGAAATTTATTTGATGGGAGAGGGAATTGTAATACCCCAAGAAAACTAAAATATCTAAAAATTCATAGGGAATTTGCAAAATGACAGACATTGTTTTGTATGAAATAAGATAAAAATGTGATATCCATGTCCCACAGCAATAAAAGTCATGTGGAGACGAAGTTAAAAAGTTTTTGAAAAAAATTACACCTAATGACCTTAAAGTTTCAAAAATTATAGTTTAACCTCGGGTCAGGGTAATTTTGTAAATATGTAAATTACTGTCAAAATGAAACTCTCGACAAAATGAGCCTAATGGTATAAGGCTCTGAGAGTTAATATTTAAGGATAAAGAAATAATTAATACCGAGTGTCCAAAAGTAACTGAATACCGATAAAGTAAATTATGGGCCCACGAATAGTTAAAAGAAACTGGGACAGGATATGAGCCATACACAGATACCATTTGAGAGAGGATAATTAAGGGAACATAAAAATAAAATTGGAATAATCATGTAGCCAACAAATTCATGAAACCCTAATTCTTCAAAACTTCACCAAAAATTCATTCCTAACTCAAAAATGATTGTATCGATATATCCTGAACCAGGTAATTTTTAATTGTATCGATAAAACTGCATTTTATAGTAAATTAACATTTTTGTGCTACAAGACTATTCCATATTTTTATTTATGTTTTCTTAGTTATCCTATCCGAAACAGTATCTATGTGATGCCTATATCCTATCCCAGTTACCTTTTAATCATCTGTAGGGCCCATAATCTACTTTATCGGTATTTAGTTACTTTTGGACACTCGACATTGATTATTTCTTTATCCTTAAACATTAACCCTCAGTGACATGTACCATTGGACTTATCTCATCGAAGGTTTCGTTCTGGCAGTAATTTTGCATATCTACAAAATTGCCTTTGACTCAAGGTTAAATTATAATTTCTCAAACTTTCAGGTCATTAGGTGTAATTTTTTTCAAGAAGTTTTTAACTTCTTTGCTACGTGAATTTTATTTCCTTTGGACATGGATGTCATTTTTATAATTATTTAGGGGCAAAAATGTAATTTCTCATTTTGTCCAACCGAGAAAATGACTTCTTTGCCATTTTTCACTCAAAACAGTGTCTGCTCATTTTTATAAATTTTCTATGCATTTCTAAATATTTTAGCTTTCTTGGGATATTACAATAAAATTTTGGGAATATGTTTATACATGAAGGTAAAGTGATAAGTTAAGACTCTAAGTTGACTATGTAAATATAATATGAAGCTCATTTTACCTAGACATGATTGAAAATGTACTAAATGGCCAAATAACTGCCTTTAATTGATATTTTTCTCATGTATACAATCTTTCAAGATATTTTTAGAAACTAGAATCACCTCAATATGATTTTAGTAGAATTAGTTATGAATTTTCAAAGTTGTTGGGAGAATTGAAATTTGCCAAATGAACAGTACCCGAGTGAATTTATGTAATATCCCTATTTTTATGGAAAATTATAAAATAAATAAAAGATGAGAAATAAGGGGAAATGAAAAGGCTATATATAATTGGGCTTTAGAAGGGATTAATTTCTCATCTAATTTTCTGAAAAAGTTATGTTTGGTCCTTAATTGAAATTAATTTTCTATAAGGCCCTTAGTAAAAATTAATTCCAAAACTCACCCCCAAAAAATATGCAATATACCACTTGAATGAAAGCTCACTCTAAGCTAAGCACAACGGTATAAGTATTGCGTACCCTGGAGGTCTAGGTTGAAAAATATACCAATTTGAAAGTTATTGTGAATAGTAAAATGGAAAGAATAAAAAATTGGTCTTTGGGTGAAATTACAAGAAAGTGCCCGAAAGAATGGATAATTTTGTTTTTGACCCAGCTTAAGGGTAAAATGGTCATTTTTCAAATTAGAAGTAAAATGTGAATAATGAATTGAAGGCCCAAAAATGAAAAAGTTGACATCGTAATATACAAACGGAATTGAAAAAAATGGAGATATCGTTAAGTGTAAAGAAAGGCAAAGAGGTCATTTTTCCTGATTAAATGGAAAAATGAGAAAATTATATTTTAGCCCCAAGAATTAAGAATGTGTGCAATTTAATCCCTTAAGAATGGCTTCACCATGAGAGGAAAAGAGAAAGAAGTTTGGGGAAATTATAGCTAAGACCTGAATGTTTCAAAAATTATAAATTTGCCCCGAGCCAAGAGTATTTTTGGAAATATGAAAAATTATAGTTAAAATGAAGCTCTTGATGAGCCTAACCCAATGGAATATAGCAAGGAATTTATTAAGATCAAAATAATATTTATTGGGTAATTAGGACTTAATATTAATATTTTACCCGATAAAGGTTATTTTAGACTGCAGGAAAAGGCAGTACAGATTCAAGGACAATGATTAGACCTTGCTAAAGTATATTTTGGGTCAAGATAATTATTTTGGACCAAAAGTAACTGTTAAATGGTCCCATTCTAATATAATAACAAACATGGAAAACGTATTCAATCGGTACGGATAAATTTAATCGGTAAAGGTTATTTTGGTCGAGTTAAAATTATGAAGCAATTTTGGGACAAATTACCCTTAATATGGCATGTCATACCATTGCTAAGACATGGATGGAATTTGTTTAATTGTTTTAATGAAGGAAAAGTGACTCAAGTAGCTAACTAAGGTTAATTAAGGTAAAGCATGATTAAGTAAGTCATTACGTGAGATAATCCTACTTCATCCTCTCATTCCACGTGTGATCAACTGCTTCCTTGTGATTAAATGGGATTATTTAATTGGCTTTTGGGACTACTTCTTTAAGAAGCAAAAAAAGAAAAAGAAAAAGAAGAAGAAAGAAAGAGAAGGAGCTTTTAAATGGCAAGAAATGATTGGTTAATCTATTTCTTTTTACTCCCTCCTCATTTTGGCTGACTAAACACTTGAGAAAGGAAGGGAATGTTCTCTGGAAAACAGCAAGAAGACGGAGCTTACGTGAGGAAAGAAAAAGAGGGAGAAAAATCCAAGAAAAAATTGGTAAGTATTCCTCTTGTAATTCTCAAGTGTTCTAGCATAGTTTTTAAGTTGTATGGGTTAGTTTCCTTGAAATTTTCTCCCCTCCTCTCACTGTATGATTTTAGCCATGGAGGTTCTTGAAAGAGAAAGTGGAGCTTTAATGAAATAAACCTAGGGAAGAGCTTAGACAAGTTCTAAAAAGCAAGAAATCACAAGTTATTGTAGTTAGTTTGGAGGAAATATTTTTCTCCAATTTTCTTATCATTTTCAATCAATTAGGGTTTGTTGATAGAGATGGAATTTGAAACTTTTGACCTCAAAAATGGATTTCTTGGGTTCAAATTATGCAAGAACAATGATGTTGTACAAAGAAAAACTAAGGGAAAACAACATGAAATTTTTAGTTCAAGTATGGCACTTTGTAAATGAGCTTAATGAATAAGTAGCTCATGGCATTATTTTATGATGCTATAGGGTTCCAAGAAGTGTTTTAAGATCAATGGAAGTATCCACCAAGTTTGGAGATCATTGGAAAGCAAGAAGGTAGTTATTTTCCCATTTATGCCAAATGTTATCATGCTTGATTTTTATGATTCTATAACTATGCCATATATTTGCTTGGATACTTTGTGTTGAATTTGTATTGTTGGCTGGTTGTTTGAAGGGTTTTATGACCCTAGGATGTCCATTTTCTAAGGCGTTACTATGCCAAAATTTTTATGAAATTGTATGGCATAATATGAATTTATGTTCCTATGATTTTCATTGATGATTTTATTAAATGATTTGATGATGTGAATGCATAATTGGGTGTAACTACTGAGATTCTTTGAATCTCATTCCTTTCCAAATATTAACTATGCTAGGGCAAAGACATGGATGTATTCAAACAAATGCAAGGGAAATGAAGAAGATGATGGAGAATTACTTGATTTTGCAAGTTATAATGTTAAGTTGAGAAAATATGTATCATGTATGTATGAGATGAAATTCTGTAATTATACATGATTATGTTCCTTAAAGTCCTCTTATGATGTTATGTTGGATTTGGAACAATAAATGTTGATGTATAAGGATTATGAAGTTTATTATATGAGTTATGGCATAATTATGAACAAGATGACCAGTATAGATTTGAGTAGGGGAACTCTATTTGAAACGGAGCATCCTATATAAGTGTTATGCATTCTCTTAAACTAGACTGAACAAGCTTTTTATAGAGCTAAAGAACACTTAAATTGGATAAATGTATGAATTATAGTGATTTTTCAAAGTTAGGGTTCAGAACAGAGAAAGATTGGGAAAACTGGAAACTGAAAGTTAGGTACTGGAAAATTAAAAAGATGATATAAATCGTGCAAAGCTCCAAAAATTTAGTGGTTTATATTTATGGAAATTTCTATGTTTTAAGTTTCATATGCCACTGATTTGGAGTTAATTGGAGCTATATGATAGGAGATATGAAGGTTTTCCCAAAACTGTTCCAGCAAAAGTGGAATTCTGACCCTTTATGATTTAAGTTAATGTTATACCCTATACAAGTTGAATAAATGTACAACAAAAATATTTATAGAAATTAGACTAACAGGGATTTCCAATTACATGAAGAATGTATTATTTGGCTCAGGATATAATGAGATATGAATTTTTCAATATAAGGCCAAAATCCTAAGAAAGAGAAAATGACCAAATGTACACTAAATGTTTGAGAAATAAACTGTATAAATTGGTCAAGATAATGCTATGTTTCATATTTTTTCCATGTATATAAGGTTTTTATATATTTTCAGAGACTTCAATCACTATGAAATGATTTTTCTATAGTTAGTTATGAATTTTCAAAGTTCAGTTGGTAAAGTGAAAACTACCATATGAACAGTAACCAAAAATTTTGAAAATTCTGATTTTCAATCTCATGTGATTCAAGCCTAGAATCAAGTATAATCAGACTTAAAAGGAGTCTAATTCATGGGAAATGAGTCTAAAAGTACGGTGTTACAATTTAAAATTCTGTTTTTAATATATTATGATTCTAGTTTCTAAATCATGATGGAAGGCATATAATATTATCCATTACATGGGAAAAATATGAAATAGTAACTTCATTGGGCCCATTTGTACAGTAAATTTCGTGGCCTTTCACTGTTCATTTGGTCATTTTTCCATCTTCTAGTTTCTTGACTTCAAAATTGAAAAACTGTATTTCATTCTATTGCAAACCAAATTGTGCATACTCTGTCATTTGAAAGCTCTATATGTCTCCTCATAGACATATTTTTCTTGTACATTTATTTCATTTACACAAGGCATGACATTAGCTTAAAACATGAATGTCAGAATTCATCTTTTACTGGATCAGTTTTAGAAAACCTTCATATCTTCTACTACATAGCTCCAATTACCTCCAAATTTGCGGCATATGAAACTTGAAACATAAATCTTTCTATGCATATAAAACAATGAATTTTTGGAGCTTAATAAGATTTATATTTACTTTTGAAATTTATAGTACCTAACTTTAGTTTGTCCATCAGTTTCGGGGTGATATGCTATATTGAATCTTAGTTTAGTACCTAGGGCTTACTATACTGATCTCTAAAAGTTTGAGGTGAATCTTGGATCTCAATCCGATATGATATTGTTTGGCACCCCATGTAATCTCACTATATCTTTTACATAGAGTTGTGCCAATTCATCTAGTGTATATGTTGACCTTATGGCTAAGAAGTGTGCTGACTTAATTACCAATCCACTATTACCCAGATTGCATCATATCTTGATGATGTTCTAGGTAATCCCATTATGAAATCCATTGAAATACTATCTCATTTCCATTTTGGGATCTCTAGTGGATGTAAAAATCCAGCAGGATCACTCATTGTCTCCATTACTTAGTTTATGGATACAACTTGGGATACCTATTGTTGATATTGACTCAAAGATGGAATTTTAACTTTCGTTTCCTGAGGCTGTCTCTAAGTGTCTAAGGTTCATTGTAACTTTTCAATAATCCTTTGCTATTAATCTCATCTATTCATAATAACTTGCAAAGGATCACCTTATGGTGTCTTTTCTTGTTCAGGAGTCTCTACTCTTATTTATCTCCTGATGCGAACTATTTCATTCATCTTCCTTTCATTTTTATAATAATTATTTCACAACATATGACTATTCTACTCAGATAAGATTTATAAACATAATACCTTTAATTACATGAGTAAGCTTTGTACGTAAGTCCTTATGATCTCATTTCATTATACTTCCTACTGGTGATTGCTTATGATACACTCAAAAGTTGCAATCATCATTGTTCTTCGCCTTTATACATTTATACATGATTTCTTTCATCCATAGTATTTCAAGGATTTGGCTAATACCTTTCATATTGGGAAAGGTCAAGGACATCATAATCTTATTTTACTTTAGGGGAATTGGAAATTTCCATATAACATATCCACTCTTAATACTCATCCTTACTTTCATAACTCTCATTTCTTATTCATACTATAGTCTTTTCATTGGCACCTGACATCATTCCTTTTCTTTACTTTTCAAAACTTTATGCTATTTATATGAATAATCTTCCTACTAGGCATAAGATAACTATTTTAGCTTTGCATGTATGGCATTTACAAGGCTATCACTTTCTTTTTTTCATTTTCTTTTCTTTATCTCAAGTTCACTTATCTTTTATTTCATTGTTACTTGAGATTCTTGGTGGTCTCATAATACTTCTATAGTAAAACCATAGAGAATATAACTCATTTTAACTTATAATAACTTCGTTTCTTGAGAGCATTACTCACCGCTGCTAAGTGTGGGAAAATATTTTTCATAAAATTTATCTTATAAAACATAGGTTACTATTCTCAACTCAACCCTCATTTATTACTCATACCCTGATCCATACTTTCTTTCATTATTATAGACCCCGTGGGTCATCATTGGATCGGGACTAATCATCTCAGGAGAGGAGATTTAACTTCTTTCTTAATTCATAAAAACTCATTTCTTACTTCTTTTTCCCACAAAACTTTTTCTTCTAATCAAGCGGTATGACAGTCTAAGAAAAATTTTTGTCAAAAAGCTCAAGTGGTAAGTTGCTATCTGCCACCTTAAGCTTGTAGTTTATGGTCTTTGAAGTATGATCCATGAATTAGATTTTCTTCTCCACTCTCTTAGGATTTTGGCTAAATCTTGATTTAGCAAGAAAATGAGTGTCCCAACCATAAAACATTAGGGAAAAACTAGAATTTTCACTTAAAGTATGATTTCATGAGTAGTTCATAGTATTTCAAAGAAAACCAATTCTTCCTCCTTTAGGGTTTATTTCGAAAGGAATAGTAACTATATTTGGATTCTTCACAAAAAATTACATGGAATAGACATATTAGTCATCATTTTTGAGCTAGAAATGAATTTTTGTTGAAGTTTTGAAAATTTAGGGTTTCATGAATTTTTGGGCTACAGGACTATTCTAAATTTATTTTTATATTTCCTTAATTATCCTGTCTCAAATGGCATATGTGTATGGCCTATATCCTAACTCAAATTCTTTTTAAATGTTTGTGGGGCTCACAATTTACTTTATCGGTATTTCGTTACTTTTGGAAACTTGGCACTGATTTTTTTTATACTTAAATGTTAACCCTCAGTGCCATATACCATTAGGCTGGTCTCGTCGAGGGCTTCATTTTTATAGCAATTTTGCATATTTACAAAATACCCCTAACCTAGGGTTAATTATAATTTATGAAACTTTCAAGTCATTAGGTGTAATTTTCCCCAAGAATCTTTTTACTTCTTCACCCCATGATTTGTATTGCCTTGGGGAATGGATGTCATTTTTATAATTCTTTGCGGGTAAAAACATAATTTCTCATTTTTTTCGTTTAATCGAAAAAAATCACCTCTTTATCCTTTTTCACGCAAAATGGTGCCTATATGTTTTTGTAAATTCCCTATGCATTTCTAGATATTTTAGTTTTCTTGGGATGTTACAATTACCTCCCCCTTAAAATAATTTTGTCCTCGAAATTTAGACACATGTTTGTACCTCATACTTTCTTTCTATTAATTTCCCAATTTTTAGACCATTTTTTTACTGGAGGAATACTTCCATATCTTAATTGTCTAACTTAGAAGTCAATTTTCTCCACCTTGGTCTCATTCTTCCATTCATAACATTTGAAAGATCTGGCTATTGCCTTTCATGTTGGGAACTTTTAGGACCTTATAATCTTATTTTACTTTAGGGGTATCGGAAATCTCCATATATATTACACATTCTTATTGCTTGACTTGACTTTTATAACTCTCTTTTCTTATTCATACTATAATCCCTTCATTGGCACTTGGCATTATTTCTTTCCTTTACTTTTCATAACTATATGCTATTTACATAAGTAATCTTATTTCATTACTTATACCCTGATCCATACTTTCTTTCATTATTATAGACCCCTTAGGTCATCATTAGATCAGGACTAATTATCACAAGGGAGAAGGTTTAGCCTTTTTCTTAATTCATAAAAACTCATTTCTTACCTCTTTTTCCCACAAAAATTTTTCTTCTAACCAAGCGGTAAGACAATTTGAGGAAAATTTTTCACAATAAAAATTTTTATAACATCGTACTAGACTTAGTAAATTTCTCATCTTATTCCAATTTTTGGTCTCTCCCACTCATGTCTTTACTTGCTTTACTAAGATTTACTATGACCTTTAAGAGATTTTGTAACCTACTAACTGTACTTTCTTGAGCTATATTCACTGAGTTTAGTTGGTCAATAATTTTATTTAAAATATTTTTTTAAAATTCTCAGTTATCTTTAATGCTCTTTTATAAATTCGGAGTACCTTAGCACATCATTCTTGAGAACCGCCACTATACTACTTATACTTTTATTTATGTAGTCTTAGCAGGTGCATTGGTAGGACTATTTGGCTTCATCATAACTTCATAGTGCCTTTATTTAACAATTGGCGCACCTTTTTTCTTTCTTACTCCTTACATTTTCCTCATCTTTTAGTACTTCTTAGTAGATCACCATTCTAAGACTTCCCTCACTTGAGCTTATTTAACCATTGAATGCTTAAGGGTTCTACATGTACTCATGCCAAAATTTGTCTTATAGGATGCAAGCAACACGCTTCCTTTTAAACCATAACTTATCTACATAACTTCTAAATACTTTACTGCTTTACTTTTTAAGCCATTCAGCCACTACTTTTATCTTTCTTCTATCAATTTGTTTGCTATCTAATAATGACATCTCATCACCATTTTCATTTTCATTCATTGCTTATACTTATTCTGCATCTTTGTTCTTTACTCCATTTTGTATCAACTTAGAGTCTCAACTTAACACTCTGCCCTCATGTATATACATATTCTTGAACCCAATACTTTTGCTTATCTTAACCTAGCCTTTAGGTTCTCTTGGCTTATATGGGTTGAAGTCTTATTAGTATAAAAGCCAAAGGATTAGGCTCTTAGAGCATTATATTTGGGCTAAAATAGTTAAGTTTAGAGAAAGAAGTATATTAATTATTAATATTCCTTTGGATTAATTTATTGACAAGAATTGTTATTGTGTATTGAGACAGATAAGATGTTTTTCTCAAACCGGGATAATCATAAGAGAAGGGTGATCATGAGCCAAAGATGGAAGAAAATGATTAAAGTATTGACTTAAACAAGTTACTGATAGCAAGTTCGGATAAACCTAATGTTAATGCAAGACCTCACCCAATTGGATCTAAACCTGATAAACAAGTCCTATTGTAAGTTGTTTTAGCTCTTCCTGCCCAAGTTCAGAAACCAGGAATTGAAGCTATAGAAGGTAGGGACTATGAGACTAGGTTTTTACTAGATCCAGATAACCCTGGTAATGATAATCTGATTAATACAAAAGACAAGGTATGCTAAATTATTCAAAAGTGTTTCAATAAAAGTGAGGCATATCTTGGAGGGCCTAAGCATATGCTAGATTTCTTATATGAAGTTGGTAAGATCACGGGCTTTCTAACAGGTAAAGGGTACATTATCTGGAGCCATTACGGATCGATACACTAGTCAATGAAATCCTTCATGATTTATTCTAGATTTGTATTAAAGCTAAGCAAGACAGTGCATAGTTTGGTAGTCTAGAAGCATGTGTTGTAGCCTATTGCATACAAAGGGATATTCAGTTAATTCATCAACCAATAGGAACAAATGATCAAGTAATGACTCCAAAAGACTTTAGCCCTATACCCCCATCTACTGATGCCACATAAAGTTAGACTCCAAGAAGAAATGCCAAAAACATTTTAAGACTGTAATAAAGAGCTGGCATATTTGGAGCCAATCTGATTGGAATAGGAGGATCTTTTATAAACATAGAAGAAGAAGAAGATTATGAGAACTTGGAAGAGAATCCAAGAGTGAATTTCAACGAAGCCTTTATTGGAGGTGAAGGTAGCTCTGATCCCTCCGAAATGAAATGATGAAAGAGATCATGTGTAAATATGTATAAATGTATGAAAGTATAGAACATTGATGACTGCAATTTTTGAGTGTATCATAAGCAGTCACAAGCAGGAAGTATAATGAAATGATAATGTAAGGAGACCATAAGGACTTATGTACAAAGTTTGTTTATGTGAATAAAGTATGATGTTTATTTAAATATATTCTTTGAGTATAGTTGTTAAATATTTATGAATAGATTATAATGAATAAAATGGTTCGTATCAGGAGACGAATAAGAGTAGAGACTCATGAACTATATACGCACTTAAGAAAGAGGCAGATAGATGGTGGTGTAATATTGAGTTGATCCTGCAAGCTTGGAACATACCCTTGACGTGGAAATTATTTTGTAATCTTTTATGATAAATATTTTTGGCAGCCAGTTAGAGATGAGAAAGAATATGAGATCATCATGTTCTGATAAGCGATGGATTAGTCAGTAAGTACGAAGTCACATTCATACAGTTAGTGCGGAACTCCACCTAGTTATAATAGTATGATGACTAGAGGTGGAAGACATAAAAGCTAGGAAGAGGTTTAAAGCCAGCTGATAGGAAAAGAAAAGCCCTAATACAAAGTAGGTGATTTAGTATGCTACTAGAGGCTAACAGAATGATAGTAACTAATTTGAATTATTGAAGTTTTATGTCTACTACCTAATAAATGTTAGAGAAGCTGCTGCTAACAAAAGTGAGAAAAGCAGAGAGAGAATGAAGCGATGAAGTAATTGTAGCAAGAAAGAAATATACTCATTTCAATGATAGTTTTCCCTTACAAATACAAAGTTTTATTTTATGAAAATCTGGCTTAAAAATATTTTAATAATATAAGAGAACAAGTCTTGAGGATGGTAGTTGCTGGCTTAGATGTGGATGTTTCACAGGTCATGAAACCCTTCAGAGCTAAATCCTAATAGATCTTATCAGTTGAGTAATGATGTAGGGTCATAGAGGATCCTAGTAGGGCTCTAAGATCATAGTAGATTTTGTGGTCGCAGGGGACTAATTGTGAGGTTGTAGTAGACCTCTAAAGAGAATGAGATGATGGAAAAGATTGATGAGCCCTAATGTTTTGATAGTTCTCTAAAAGAGGATGACCTAGAATGATATTAAAGGATATGGAACCTCATTAATCAGCATCTAATATGAAAGTTTACCAAAGGCTTTTGTCTAATATCAAGCTATTGACCAGAAAGTAGCAAAGAAATGTGATGGTAGGTGGTGATAATAAATATGAGAAGCAAGTACACCACCTTTAAATAAGTTTAGTGGCGAGATGTTTTCAGCAATAAATGAAAGATGTCAATAAGGAATGAATGATAATAATAAAGAAAGTAGTTATGAAAAGAATCAGTGGGGAGAAACTAATGTATAAAAGAAGATACATTAGAAAAAGCAGTAGCCATGAGAACAGAAATAAGAAGACTTATGTATGATCAAGGAAAGAGGTTAATCAGCCCATGAACTCTAATAATTCCAATGAGTCTAGGCTAGATGAATACTTTAATGAGGACAATAGTTTCTTCCAATAAACCAAGGACTCTAAATACAAATAAATGTTAGAAGTATCTATAATGAAAGTTGTGTGGGATTTGGAGGATATGTTTTAGCTTTTCATTTCCTAAGTATTGAATTAGAAGCGAAGAAATTTCTAGAAGAGCATCATGACCATAGGCTCCCTAGAATTTAATGGGTTGAGCAAATACTTGATGCTATAATTGGATTACATGCTCTAGAATTGTATCAAGAATTGTTTGGAATTAAGTATATCGTATTTTGGTAAATTGTCTCATTGCTTATATATTTAGGCAGTATATTATTGCAAAAAGAAGTTGAAGTGTTAGAAGTCTTAGAAAAGAAATTAGAGAAGGATCCAGAAGGAGATCCCATGGAGATAATAGATGACAATAATAGATGTGCCATTAGTACTGAAGCCTCATAAGTTCAGTATAACAAGGGATGATGTAAGTATAAAGTAATGCAAATGTAGATGTGAGTTAAGGGAAAAATATGTATGTGTGATGTTCAAGGTATAAATTATGAAGCAAGAAAGGACAAAATAGTGGCAGGAAGTTTAGGGAATGACGAAACCTTGGGATAGTAGATTACTAGTCTTGGTATGAAATCTAGTTATAGAAAGAAATGTTTATGGCTGGAAGATTTCACAATGAATGAAATCTTTTATCAGCTGCCAAGGTGGGAAAAAAGAGGTAGCTCTTGGGGAAAAGCCTAATTGAGCTAAGATAGTAGCTCTTGGGGAAAAGCCTAATTGAACCAAGAAATATGAAATTCTCCATCTGATAAAGGCCACTGAGGTGAGGTGGATAAAAGGTAGCTCCTGGGGTGATACCCAAATGAGCCAAAAATGTTGAGAGATCGAAGGCTAGATTCTAACCGAGTTAGTAAGAGACTGTTGAAGGGTTGAGAAATCTCCCCCAAGTTGCCAAACCACAAATTCCTTATGCATTTCTAAGTATTTTAGTTTAGTCCTAAGTATATTGGACCTTTCGAAATCCTTTTAAAAGGCCAAACCTATAGCTTACCACTTAGCCCTACCACCAAATCTAAGCCATATTCATAGTGTATTCCATCTCTCGCAATTAAAGAAATATTAACCAGACCCTTCACATATTATAGAACATGAATGTATTGACTTACGACATAATTTTTGCTTTAATGCATTACCTGAAATGATAATAGATTATCAAGTCAAATAGCTGAGGAACAAAAACATTCCTTCAGTGAAGGTGGTCTGGAAAGGCTTATCTACAGAAGAAGCAACTTAGGAGATGGAGTTAGACATGCGACAGAAGTATCCAGCACTATATACGTAAGGTATGTTTTAATTTTTGGGGAAGAAATTTAATTTAAGGGGGGTAGAAATGTAATATCCCAAAATTTCTCTGGATACTAATTAATGAAAGAGTAAGAAATGAATGACATAGTAAAATGAATAAGGAATTCGTGAAAACGAGTAGATACCGTTTTGCCTGAAATAATGTAAAGAGATCATTTTTCCCGGTTGGATGAAAAAATGAGAAAATTATATTTTTGCCCCTAAAGAATTATAAAAATGATATCCATGCCTAAAATCATTAAATTCATGTGGAGAAGAAGTTAAAAAACCCTTGGGAAAAATTACACCTAATGATTCGAAAGTTTCAGAAATTATAATTTAACTTTGGGTTAGGAGTAATTTTGTAAATATGCAAAATTACTATCAGATTGAAGCCCTCAACAAGAGATGACCAATGGTATATGGCACTGAGGGTTAATGTGTAAGAATAAGAAAATAATTAGTGTCGAGTGTCTAAAAGTAACTTAAAACTGATAATGTAAATTATGGGCCTACAGATGGTTAAAAGGGTAACCGAGATAGGATATGAGCCATACACATATATCATTTAGCATAGGATAATTAAGGAAATATAAAAATAAAATTGGAATAGTGCTGTAGACCAAAAATGATAATTTACTATAAAAAGCAGTTTTATCAGTACGGTTAAAAATTACCCTGTTCAGGATATATCTGAACCAGGAAAAATTGAGTAGGCTAGACACCTGAAACACTCTCATGGGGTGTGATTTTGGGGCAGATTGGACAGCATGATTTTTTCTAGAAAAATTCTCCAAGAAGTTGATTTTTTTGGCAAAAAAGTAAGCATGATTACTTTTACTAATTAACCATGATTAGCCACATGATTAAGCCACATAATTAAGCCCTTAATTACCCTCTCTCCACCTCATTTTCACGAGAGCTACAGCAACAAAAATAGTAGAGAAAATGCAAAGAAAGAGGAGAGAAAAGAGAGAAAGAAGAAGAAGAAATCCAAGGGAATATGAAAGCTCAAGTGGTAAGTTTGTCTTCTATCACTCTAAGCTTGCTATCTATGGTCTTTGAAGCATGGTTTATGGATTATTTTTTCTTCTCCATCCTCTTAGTGTTTTGGCCAAATTAGGATTAAGCAAGGAAATGAGTTTACAAACCATGAAACATAGGGAAAATGATAGAATACTCATCTAAAGCTTGAATATGGAAGTAGTTTGTTGTATAATGTAATGTAGCAATTTTCCTCCATTTACCATGATTTGTGGCCAAAATGGGGTTCCTATTTAGAGTTAGAATTTCAATTTTTTGACCCCAAAAATAGATTCCTTAGGTCCAAATTAGTCAAGTACAAGTGACGGACTTAAGAAAAACTCAAGGGAAAGTTAAGTGAAAAAGTTAGGCATTAGTTTGCAATGTATTGTGTGTCTCTTGAAATCAGTGGCTGAATTGATTAAATGATGATATGTCTAGGTTCAAGGAAGTGTTAGAAGGCCCAAGAAGTGGTGTACCAAGTGTGGGAAGCTAACGAACTCACCAAGGTAGTTAATTTCCTTTACTAACATCACATTATCATTATTGTTTCTTTGATACTTGACACTATGGCATATTTATGAAATGTTGATTTGTGATATTTCTATGTTGTTGGTTAAGTTTTATGAGAGGTTTGGAGCCCTAGGATGTCCATTTTACAAAATGAAACTTTGTCAAAATTTTTGTAAAATGTATATGTTTCCAATGTGCCTATGTGATGACTATGTTTTATTGATATTTTCATGCTCAATGTGATAATATAATGGCATGTGTAGATTTATCTATTGAGATTCTTTGACTCTCACTCTCCCACATGTTAACCATACTTAGGTAGCAATAATGGCAAAACCTCCAAGGAAGAGAAAGGAAAGGAGAAAGCAATTGATCATTAACTTGATTTTACTTACAATGGCTATGAATTTAGAGCTTTTGTGTAAATTTTTAAATATGATGTAAAATATGTTTCATCAAGCTTTTATGTTGCTTTAGGTCTTAGTGGAAGTATGGTATGATATGAAGATGATATATGGCCATATGAAGATGATATATGGCCATGTAAATATTTTATAGCTTTTGTATGGTAAAGTATTAGGATACAAATGGTCATTCTGACCTCTGCAGAATGAAACCATTACTATTTGGAACTTTTGTGATGTAAAGCATGAATGTTATATATGTTATCTCCGGACCTATCAATTGCCTTTCACTTAATTCTATCTAACAAAGTGGGGACCTACATTTCCTACCATACAGAGCTTCATAAGGTGCCTTTTGAATACTGAAATGATACTTGTTATTATAGGCAAACTCTACCAAAGATAAGTATACATCCTAGTTTCCTTTCATTTCTAGCATACGAGCCCTTAGCATATCCTCTAATGTCTGAATCATCCTTTCAGTCTGTCCATCTATCTGAGGGTGATATGCTATACTAAATCTTAATTTAGTACCTAGGGCTTGCTGTAATGATCTCTAGAAATTTAAGGCGAATCTTGGATATCGATCAGATATGATATTGCTTGGCACTCTATGTAATCTTACTATCTCTTTTACATACTATTGTGCCAACCTGTCTAGTGTATATGTTGACCTCATGGCTAAGTATGCTGACTTTGTTAGCTTGTCCATTATTACCCATATTGTATTATTTCCTAATGATGTTCTAGGTAATCCTATTATGAAATCCCTTGAAATACTGTCCTATTTCCATTTTGGGATCTCTAGTGGATGTAACAATCCAGTAGACTTCTAATGCTCTATTTTTTACTCTTTGACAAACCAAACATCTAGACACATACTAAGTAATATCCCTTTTCATACCAGGCCACCAAAACAATTTCTTTAAATCAGGATACATTTTCGTGATACCTGGATGAATAGTATATTTACTCTGATGTGCATTTGCTAAAACCTTTTCTCTTAACTCTGCTACTGGTGGTACATAAACTCTCTTTTGAAATCTCATTAGATTGTCTTCTGATACATTAAATCCCTACATCTCTCCATGTCTTTGTTTTTATTTAACTACCTTTATGAACTCATCCTCTTACTGGGCTTTCAATAAATCATTTAAAATTCTTTGCCAATTTTGGTTTCATACAACTTTAAAAATAAACACATATCTTTGTAATCCTCCAGCATTTTCATTTTACAAATCATCATGTAGGCTACATGAATAATTTTTTTGGTCAATGCATTAGCCACTATATTAGCTTTTCCTGGATGGTATTTAATTAGAATGATCGTAATCTTTTAATAACTCCATCTATCTTCTTTGACTCATATTTAATTCTTTCTAATCTTCTAAATATTTGAGGCCCTTATGGTCACAAAATGCTTCGAATATTCCACCATAAAGGTGATGTCTCCATATCTTGAGAGCATGCTCTATAGCTGCAATTTCTAAATCCTGAGTGGGATAGTATTTTTCATGTGGTTTCAATTATCTAGAAGCATAAGATACTACTCTACCTTCTTACATTAGTACACAACATAATCCGTGCTTACTTGCTTCTATATAAAGCACCAAAGGTTATTTGGGATCAAGTATGGTTAATACAGGTGAAGTAGTTAACTTGTGCTTTAGTTCATGAAAACTATTTTCGCAATTCTTATCCCACATAGAAGGTTTGTCTTTTCGAGTAAGTTTTGTAAGCGGCAATGCAATTCAAGAAAAGTCTTGTATTAAACGACTGTAATAGCCAGCTAAACCAATAAAACTTCTTATCATGGTTACGGTCTTGGGTCACTCCTACTTTAGGACAACATATACTTTATTTGGGTCTACTGCAACCCCATCCTTGGAGATGATATGCCTTAAGAACTTTACCTCTGTGAGCCAAAACTCACACTTACTTAGTTTAGCATACAACTTTCTTTCTTTTAAAATTGTCAAAACTATTCTCAAATGCATTTTGTGCTCCTCTAAAGACTTGGAGTACACTAATATGTCATTAATAAAGACCACAACGAATTTATCTAAGTAAGGCCAGAAAATCATATTCATGTAGTCCATAAAAATTGCTAGAGCATTTGTCAAATCAAATGGCATCATAAAAAATTCATAGTGCCCATAACGAGTTCTAAAAGCAGTTTTGGAAACATCTTCTGCCTTTACTTGTAATAAATGATACCCTGATCATAAGTCAATTTTTGAAAACATAGTGCCACCATCCAACTGATCTAATAGGACATCAATTCTAGGTATGGGATTTTTATTCTTTATTGTTACATTGTTCAGTTCCCTATAATTAATGTATCATCTGAGGCTCTCATCTTTCTTCTTTACAAATAATACTGGAGCACCCCATGGAGAAACATTAGGTCTAATGAATCCTTTTTCCAACAACTCCTCAATTTAACTCTTTAATTCTGTCAACTTAGGTTGGGCCATTCTGTATGGTGCTTTGGATATCGGGCCCATTCCTAGTGTTAAGTCTATGACAAATTCAACCTCTCTTTTTGGTGGTAAATCTTTTAAATCCCTTGGAAATACTTCTAGGAATTCTTTTACCATTGGTATCTTTTCAATCTCTTCATCAACTTCCACATTAACTGAGAAGAAAACTAAGTAAGCTGAACATCCTTTTCCTATACATCTCTTAGCTTGAGCAGTCGATATAAAATTTAGCTTAGTCTTAGTAGCAATTACCCATTTATGAAATCATATTATCACATTTACATAAAACATTGAAGAATCATTGATCAAACACATTTACACATTTAAGTCATATGATTTCACAAAAATTTTGGTATTCATTTTGAAAAATGGACATCCCAGGATCATAAAGCCCCTCATTCAACTCAACCAACATCATAAAAACACCACAAGGCAATAACAAAATCATATGACAAAGCATCAGATATATTCAAAGCAAGTATGATAACATAATGCAAGTAGTAAAATAATGCTACCTTTGTGAATCCTCTTGTCTTTTCCTTTGGTTCCACCTCTTTCTAATACTTCCATAAGCTTCCTTAGTCTTCCTCAAACCGAAATACATTATCAATTAACTACTTAAGCCACTGATTCAAGGGGTAGTTTCATAAAGTCTGAATTAAACCTTAAAATTTCATTTTCTTCTCCTTTGGCTTTTTCTTGAAATCAATACTTGTTCCTAAGGTTTTCCATTATGAGGAACTATTTTTGACATCAAAAACACGAAATTCCAACTCTAAATTGATGGTCTATTTTGACCAAAAATATCAAGAAAAGAAGAGAAAATGATTTTTTTTTAAACTTACCCAACTACTTCCAAAATCATGTCCTAGGTTGTCAGTTTGGTGTTTCTCCTAAGTTTATTGTATCAAAATCCATTACTTGCTTCCTCTCAGGTTTGGCCAAAATCTTAACTACTTAAGATCACAAGCTCAAGGTAGTAGTAATCACTTACTAAATCCTTGAGTTCTTGAGCTTTGCACTTGCCTCGTCTTTCTCTCTTCTTCTTTCTCTCTTTTCTCCCTTTCTTTCTTGTGTTTTTCTTTCTTTGTTTTGAATAGACAGGAAAGAGAGGGATTATATGGCCTAATTACTCACTAATCATTGATACATTAACTCTCAATGCCATGTACCATTGCACTTCTCTCGTCGAGGGTTTCATTCTGACAGTAATTTTACATATTTACATAATTGCCCCTAACCTAAGGTTAAATTATAATTTATGAAACTTTTAGGTCATTAGGTGTAATTTTCATCAAAAACCTTTTAACTCCATAGTGCCCTTAGTTAACAATTGGCACATCTTTTCTTTCTTACTCTTTACATTTTCCTCATCTTTCAGTACTTCTTGGTAGGTTATCATCCTAAAACTTTCATCTTTCTTCTAGCATTTGGTTTGCTATCTTATAATGGTGTCTCATCACTATTTTCATTTTCATTCATTACTTATACTGCTTCTTTATTCTTTACTCTAGTTTTTGTTAACTAAGAGTCTCAACTTACCACTCTACCTTCATGTATAAATATCTTCCCAAACCAAATACTTTTGTTTATCTTAGCATAGCTTTTAGATTCTCTTGGCTTTCATGGGTTGGGGTCTTAATGATATTAAGGTAGTGGTCATTACTCTTTACTCTTTATTACTTCTCATATTTCTACTTTATCATTTTCATACATAACTTCCTTAGCTGCTTAGTCAATGATAATTAGTGGTTCGACAACTTAAGGGAAATTTCTCAACCCTTCAACAGTCCCTTGCTAACTCAGTTAGAATCTATCCTTCGACCTCTCTCAATTTTTGGCTTATTTGGGTAATGCTTCAACTACTTCTTTCTATATTAACTACTGCCTAGAACATATAGGCAATGAGATGATTTCCCAGAATATGATATACTTGATTCTAAACAATTATTGATACAATTCTAGAGCATGTAATCCACTTGTGGCATGAAGTATTTGCTCAACCTATTAACTCTTAGGGAGCCTAAAAGCATGATGCTCTTCTAGAAATTTCTTCACTTCTAATCCAATACTTTAGGAATGTAAAGCTGAAACATATCCTCCAAATCCCATATGACATCCATCATAGATACTTTTAACATTTATTTAAATTTAGAGTCCTTGGTTCAATTGGAAGAAACTATAATCCTTACTAAAGAATTCATCTAGCCCAGACTCATTGGAATTATCATTGTTTATAGGCTGATTAACCTCTTTCCTTGATCATACACCAGTCTTCTTATTACCTTTCTCTAACTACTTTTTATAACATATCTTCCTTTATACATTAGTTTTTTTTCTCATTGATTCTTTTCATAACTTCTTTTCTTCATTTCTATCATTAATTCCTTACTGGCCTCTTTCATTATTACTGAAAATATCTTGCCACTAAACTTATTTGTAGGCTATGTACTTACTTTTCATATTCATTATCATCACCTACCATTGTATTTCTTTACTAATTTCTGATGTGCAGCTTGGTATTAGAGAAAAGTCTTATGTAAACTTTCATATCATTTGCTAATTAATGAGGTTCCATATCCTTTTAAATCAATCATTCTAGGTCATTCTCTTTCAAAGAAATATCGCTTGTTATTCTTTCTCATCATCTTATTCTCTTTAGAGGTCTACTACAACCTCGCAATTGACCTACTGTGACCATGAAATCTACTGTGATCTTAGAGCCCTACTAGGATCCTCTATGACCCTACATCATTACTCAACTGATAGAATCCATCAAGATCTAACTTTGAAAGGTTTCATAACCTATGAAACATCCTCAACTAAACCAACAACTATTGTCTTCAAGACTTATTTTCTTATATTATTAAAATATTCATAGGCCAAATTTTCATAAAATAATTATAGGGAAAACTATCATTGAAATGAGTATCTTTCTCTTTTGCTGCTATTACTTCATTGCTTCATTCTCTTTTTTCTTTTCTTACTTTTGTCAACAATAGCTTCTCTAACATTTAATAGGTAGCAGACATAAAACTTTGATAATTCAACTTATTTCCTGTAATTCTACTAACCTTTTCCAGCATACTAAATTGCTTACTACATATTGGGGCTTTCCTTTCCCTATTGGCTGGCCTTAAATCTCTTTGCAGCTTTTCTATCTTCCATCTCTCATCATCATACTATTGTAAATAGATAGAGGACAATAATAGCAGTATGAATGTAGCTTCATACTTACCTACTGACTAATCCTTTACTTGTTAGAACATAAGGATCTCATCTTCTTTTTCATCCTTTATTAACCGCAAGAAATATTTATCATAAAATATTACAAAATAGTTTCCGTGTCAAGGGTACGTCCTGAGCTGGTAGGATCAACTTAGTATTAAGTCACTAAATAACTGCTTCTTCCTTGAACATACAGGTAGCCAACTGGGTTCTCACTTTAGAGGAGTAGCTCATTAACCTGATAATCTTTTCTAAACTCAGTATCTAGTCCTCAACTATTTGTACATCAAACCTTTCATTAAATAAGGGAGGACATCATCTCCAAAATTGAACTATTGTATGCTATTGATAGAGGATGGCTTGGACAAATTCAGGAACATGGTTGGAGGCCTTATCACTTGGAAAGATTCAAGCCCAAGAGAAGCCCATTGGAAGAGATTAATTAAAAGATCATGTGCTTCACTAAAATAGCATGTGACTTAAGCATTATTAGGCTTAATTAATGTTAATTTCGTTTTTATTAATTATGGGCTAAACTTTGTTAATTAATAAAGCCCAATTAGTTAAATAGTAGTCTTTTTGATGGCCCACCTTGTAAATAAACATATCATGTGCCAAACATGTGATTTCATTAATGTGTTGGCATGTTTATAAGGGCTTAGGTATTATTTTATTATTTTCTTATGAATTTTTGTTATTTTATTTTAGGGTTTTATTTTACTAGTTCCTAGGTCCAATATGAGTGTTGTTTGGGCCTAAAATCTCCTAATCCTATTAGGATTACTTGAGCCCAAATTAATTAGGGTTTATAGGCTTATTAGGTTAGATTTTACCTTGTCTATTTAAGGCTAACTATTATGTACGTTTTTCATATTGGAATGATTAAAGTTTCAGACTATGTGAGTTTCTCTTGCGTTCTTTGAGTGCTAGAGCGAACTGTGACTTATCAAGGAATTGGTCCTTCCTTGTGGCGTCATCGGAACTAGGGTTCAAGAGACCGGTTCTCTTGGGTTCTAATTCACCTAGACCAACATATCTTGTGTGCTTTCTTGATTATTCTCATCTTTGTGTGTCTTTCTTCTTGCAGTTTTTTTCAATTTTCCAGTCTTTATGTCCCTTATTTCGCAAAGATCCGGGTGTCATACACATAAAAGTGGATTATAATGATAGAGGATGGCTTTGGACAAATTCAGGAACATGGTTGGAGGCCTTATCACTTGGAAAGATTCAAGCCCAAGAGAAGCCCATTGGAAGAGATTAATTAAAAGATCATGTGCTTCACTAAAATAGCATGTGACTTAAGCATTATTGGGCTTAATTAATGTTAATTTCGTTTTTATTAATTATGGGCTGAACTTTGTTAATTAATAAAGCCCAATTAGTTAAATAGTAGTCTTTTTGATGGCCCACCTTGTAAATGAACATGTCATGTGCCAAACATGTGATTTCATTAATGTGTTGGCATGTTTATAAGGGCTTAGGTATTATTTTATTATTTTCTTATGAATTTTCATTATTTTATTTTAGGGTTTTATTTTACTAGTTCCTAGGTCTAATATGAGTGTTGTTTGGGCCTAAAGTCTCCTAATCCTATTAGGATTACTTGAGCCCAAATTAATTAGGGTTTCTAGGCTTATTAGGTTAGATTTTACCTTGTCTATTTAAGGCTAACTATTATGTACGTTTTTCAGATTGGAATGATTAAAGTTTCAGACTTTGTGAGTTTCTCTTGCGTTCTTTGAGTGCTAGAGTGAACTGCGACTTATCAAGGAATTGGTCCTTCCTTGTGGCGTCATCGGAACTAGGGTTCAAGAGACCGGTTCTCTTGGGTTCTAATTCACCTAGACCAACATATCTTGTGTGCTTTCTTGATTATTCTCATCTTTGTGTGTCTTTCTTCTTGCAGTTTTTTTCAATTTTCCAGTCTTTATGTCCCTTATTTCGCAAAGATACGGGTGTCATACACATAAAAGTAGGTTCTTTGGACGGGTTCCAAAATGGTTCACTTATCAGCTATGGTTTAGCATGATCAATTTTTGTTCCCGCTACCAGCTTCATTAGTGCGGCCTGGGCTACCTGCTGCTAATAATGCCTTAGAGATGAAATTTCAACTATAGTTTCTTAAGACTATCTCTGAGTGTATAAGGTTCACTATAACTTTTCAATAATCTTTTGCTACTGATCTCATCTATTCATAATAACTTGCAAAGGATCACAATGTGGTGTCTTTCCTTGTTCATGAGGTTTTACTCTTATTTGTCTCCTTATGCGAACCATTTTAGATCCATTATAATCTATTCATAAACATTTAACAACTATACTCAGAGAACACATATAAACATAATACTTTTAATCATGTAAGTAACTTTTTTACTTAAGCCCTTACAGTCTCATTACATTATCATTTTATTCTACTTTCTACTCATGATTGCTTATAACACACTTAAAATTTGCAGTCATCATTATTCTTTACTTTCACACATTTATACATATTTACACATAGTCTCATTCATCATTTTACTCATGAGAGACTAGAGCTGCTTTTGTCTTCACTAGAGGCTTCATCAAAATCCTCCTTTGAATTCTCTTGTAAATCTTCCTCAGGATGATCTTTTTCTTCAAGGTTTATAACTATGTCCTCCTATTCCAATTGGATTTTTTCCAATTATGCCAATTGTTGAACAAAATCTTGAAAAGTTTCTGGCACTTTTTCTTGGACTCAAACTTTTAAGCTAATTGCCCTATCTTACATGAATAGAACCTATGTTTCTGTCAACATATCCAGATTGTACATTTCCAATCATGCCTAGGCAAAATGAGCTTCATATTATATTTATATCTTCATTCATTGTGCCATAATCATGCATAACATTATAAGAAACTTAGAGATACATAATAACAAATAATGGCAGCTTTACTCATCTTCACATATATTGATACAAATGATCACAATATAACATAGTGACTTTACATCATCAACTATTCAACATTATCTTCTTCATTCAACTAGCTCCTCCCTTAGCTCTTTTCCTTGTTTTTTCCCTTACATGGTTAGTTATTTAGGGAGAGTGAGATTCAAAGAATCTCAGTAGTAACAATCCATTGATACAATCATGTTATCATTCATTCGTTACTGGCCTCTTTCATTTATTACATGAAACATCTCGTCACTAAATTGTTATACTATTGACCTTGATGAACTTCCTCCCTTGGACTCTGTATGTTTAATAAGCCAGGATAATGATAGTTGCCTATGGCATAGGAGATTAGCTCATGTTAACATGAATCAATTATCTAAACTGATTAAAAATGAACTAGTAACTGGACTACCTAAAATATCTTTTGAAAAGGATAAAGAATGTGATGCATGCCTAAGAGGAAAACAAACTAAATCATCCTTCAAATCTAAAAATGTAGTTACCACAACAAGACCACTTGAATTGTTGCATATGGACTTAATTGGACCATCCAGGGTGAAAAGTCTTGGTGGTAATCTGTATGTGCTTGTAATTGTAGATGATTATTCTAGATTCACTTGGACATTGTTTCTTTCCTCTAAAAGTGATACCTTTGATGCATTTGTAACCTTAGCTAAGAAAGTGCAAAATGAGAAAGGTATTTCTATTGTGTCTATCAGGTCAGACCATGGAGGAGAATTTGAAAATGCATACTTCCTGGAGTACATCAATGAGCATGGGATTGACCACAACTTCTCAGCACCAAGAACTCCTCAACAAAATGGAGTGGTGGAAAGGAAGAACAGAACCATTGGAGAAATGGCTAGAGCTATGCTCAACGAGAAGGAACTCTCTCAAGTGTTCTGGGCTGATGCAGTAAATACAGCAAGCTACATCATAAACAAAGCCTACATCAGACCAATCCTTGGGAAGACTCCATATGAACTGTACAAGGGAAGAAAACCAAATCTTTCACACCTCCATGTGTTTGGGTGCAAATGCTTCATTCACAACAATGGGAAAGAAAATCTGGGTAAGTTTGATGCCAAATCCGATGAAGGTATATTTTTGGGTTATTCAAGTAGGAGTAAGCCTTATAGGGTTTATAATAAAAGATCAAATGCAGTAGAAGAATCAGTGCATGTGGTTTTCATTGAAAATGAAACTGTTTCAAAACATGTTACCAATAAGGATGATCTTACTTTCAATTTTGAAAAACTAGGAATCTCTGACAAAAGTAAAACTGAACCTCCAAAGATATCTGAATCTGTTGGCACAGAGGAAGATATCCAGGAACAAGAGTTTGATAAAGAAAATAATGAAGAAACAGCTCAAGAACTCCCTAGAGCTTGGAGATATCAAAGGAATCACCCTGTTGATCAAGTAATAGGGAATGTTCAAGAGAAAGTCAAAACCAGAAAACAGTTAAGGGATCAGATGCTCAACTATGCTTTCATTTCTCAAATTGAACCCAAATGTACTGAAGAAGCCCTAACTGATGAATACTGGATTATGGCTATGCAAGATGAATTAAATCAATTTGAAAGAAATCAAGTTTGGAATTTAGTATCTAGACCCAAAAATCATCCTGTTATTGGTACCAAATGGGTTTTCAGAAATAAACTTGATGAATCTGGAACAATAATCAGAAATAAAGCTAGATTAGTTGCTAAAGGGTATAATCAAGAAGAAGGTATTGATTTTGAAGAAACCTTTGCACCAGTAGCTAGATTAAAGGCTATAAGAATACTGCTAGCATATGCATGCATGAAAAATATTTTATTATATCAAATGGATGTAAAGAGTGCTTTTCTGAATGGATATATCATGGAAGAGGTTTATGTTGATCAACCTCCAGGTTTTGAGGACTCTACAAAACCAAACCATGTTTATAAACTGAAGAAAGCTCTCTATGGTTTAAAACAGGCCCCTAGAGCATGGTATGAGAGACTGAGCAATTTTCTGACTGAAAAGGGGTTTAATAGAGGCAAAATTGACACAACCTTATTTACTAAGAAAGAAAATAAAGATTTGCTAATTGTTCAAATCTATGTTGATGATATTATTTTTGGTGCTACTAATGAAACTCTTTGCAAGAAATTCTCTGAGTTAATGCAGGGAGAATTCGAGATGTCTATGATGGGTGAACTCAATTTCTTCCTTGGATTGCAAATTAGACAGCTTAATGATGGTATCTTTCTCAGTCAATCCAAGTATCTAAAGGAGTTGTTAAAGAAGTTTGGAATGGAGAATGCCAAGCCAATGGGAACACCTATGGCTACTGCAACCAAACTGGACATGGATGAAAATGGGAAGATGTTTGACATTACTCAGTACAGAAGAATGATTGGATCCCTACTGTACCTAACTGCCAGCAGACCTGACATTATGTTCAGTGTCTGCATGTGTGCAAGGTTCCAATCATGCCCCAAAGAAACCCATGCAACAGCTGTGAAAAGAATTTTTAGATATCTTATTGGAACATCACAGATGGGTCTTTGGTATCCAAAAGGCAATGGAGAAGATCTTAAAGGATACACTGATGCTGATTTTGCAGGATCCAAAACTGACAGAAAAAGCACAAGTGGAACTTGTCAGTTCCTTGGAGGATCCCTGGTTTCATGGTTCAGCAAAAAGCAAAATAGTGTGGCCTTATCTACTACAGAAGCTGAGTATGTTGCAGCTGGAAGCTGTTGTGCCCAAGTCATCTGGATGAAGCAGCAGCTTGAAGATCTTGAAATTAAAATAAAAGAGATACCAATCATGTGTGACAACCAAAGTGCTATAAATATCACCAAGAACCCTGTCATGCATTCAAGGACAAAACATATTGAAGTTAGGCACCACTTCATAAGAGATCACGTTCTGAAAGGAGAAGTTAGACTGGAGTACATTCCAACAGAGGATCAAGTTGCTAATATACTCACAAAACCTCTATCAGAAGACAGACACTGCAAAATAAGGAGAGAATTGGGAATGGTAAATCCCAATGAATTGTAAGTCATTTCTGTGCAATTCTGTCTTTAGAATTTTTAATATAAGAATAAACTCTAACTTGAGCATCGGAGTATATTTTAGTGTAGTTGCAGGTGCTTCTTGTGAAAAACAATGGCTAAAAGTTTGAAAGAATGGAGCACTCTAGATTGGAACAACTAGAAAATGAAGTGAATGATAATTATTCTAAGTTCTGGATCCATTCTGTAAGTTTTTAAAGTTGAAATTTGCATGTTGTTTGATTGCTAGATGAATTTCATTGATAATATGTGTTTTTAAACTGATCAACATGGTCAACATTCGAATTTTAGTTGACCAACAGACGAACTTTGGCCTGTTATGCCTTGGAACAGTTCTCAGTAATGCCTCAAAATTCGTCTGTTGAAGCTTGAAAGTTTGAATTTTCAAAATCAGAAATTTCAAAGTTATGATTGTCCATCACTGTTACACAAATTATTACTTCTTAACATACGAATGTTGGACAATCTTTACAAAAGTTGAAAAATTTGAATTTTCAGTTCAAAATTCGTCTGTTGAATCATGTCCATCATGTTGAATCATTGAAAGATGCAGTTCTGCATGTTTAATTCATCTGTTGATTGATAGTTTGATTGATGCCTGTCTTTTTCTTTTCAACATTCGAACTTTGGTGGAACAAAATTCGTCTGTTGTGCTTGTATTGATTGTTTCAAGCCACTGTCAGACGAACTTTCAGGATGAAAATTCATCTGTCAGTAAGCTATGCTGAACGGTTTAACTTGTAACTGTCCGAAGTTCAAATTTTGACCCCTCAAAATTTGTCTGTCAGACGGTTACACACGTTAAATGCAACGGTTTTCCTCAGAACAGACGCAACCCTATTTGTAACCTCTCTAAGTCTGCTCTGATTCTCTCTTTAATCCTCTTAATTTCTGTCCAAAAACTGTCATTCTTCACCATTTAAACTTTCATTCGCATCCCATAAACCTTTCCTTAACCACATTCTGCATTATTCCACTGAAAAATGGTGAGAGTCAAGATCCCTAGAGCAGGACAAGCTGGAACTCGGCCAAAAAGAACGGTCAAATCTCAATATGCTACAAAGGAAGGAGAGAAATCCAAGAGAAAGGCCGTACCCAGTAAAGCTCCCCCTTCTAAACGCCAGAAATCATCATCCAAGGCAGATTCACAGAAAACTGGACCTTCCTCATCAAAAACTGCGGTCCCTTCGGCTGATACTGCTACTGTGGCTTCCTCCTCTTCTACACAATCTAGAGAATTTGAGCTTACTACACTGCCACTTTGGAGCACTCCTGAGATCCAAGAAGAGTTTTCTGCCAAGTTTTCCAGCAAAAAGGTAATCAAGCCTCACTGTGAAAATATGGAGCAATTTTTGATATCCAACAACTTTGATGCTGCATTATGGTTGATGAGATACAAAAACCTATTGGAAATTACTGAAAAATATGATGATGAAGTTGTGAAGACTTGGTATGCCTCTCTTCAATACAACAGCAGGAAAAAGAATGGGAGGTCACTTTGAGATCAAGGACCATCTGGCTTGCTGATGAAACAATCAATGAAGTGCTGGAAATCCCAGGGCAAGATGGGCTGAAAATTGACATCACAGCCTCTGGGTACATGGATGAGGCAAGCACAGCTGATGAAGAAGGTGGATCCTTTCTGAACTATAAAGAGAGCACCATTTTGGACACCCTATTCAGGAGAAGGGAGAACAGGCCAATGATAAATCTGTTGAAGCCCACAGACCTAAGTGTACAAGTCAGGATCCTGCACTACATAGTGTCCAGGATCATATTCAACAAGGGTGGCAGCTTCAACTTGATAACAAGGGCAGAGGCTCATGTGATGACTGCTATCATACGTGGAAAGCTCATTAACATGGGTCATATCATCCTCCAGAGAATGATAAAGGCAAGGGATCAAAGGAAGGATTCCACACTCCCCTATGCTGCAATTATTTCAAGAATCCTGCAGCATGCTAGGATTCAACACATTGAAAAGGGAAAAGGGAAACTTACTGAGGCATTCAAAGAGGAGGAACTGCAAAGGATGGGCATAGAAAGAGATGAAGGACGATGGGTTGGAAAGGGAGCAGGGAAATTTGAAGACTTGTTCTTTGTTGCTGATGCATCCCTCCAACAAGAAGGAACTTCTGAGGCCCCTGGCAGATCTGTACCTCAGCCTTCCCAGCCAATTCCATCTCCCTCTAGGCCTACTCACCCTCCTTCCACTCCTTCCTCACGGGCCAAGCCAATAAAGGTCACTGAGTTGTTTGACAGTCTGTCAACACTCATTCTCAGCATTAGAGATGAGCAAAATGCCAAATTTGCTCATCTACAGGATCAGATCCATCAGTTGGCTGTAAATATGAAAGTGGTGACTGATGCCTATGAAAAGATAAGAAATGTTATTCCTACCACTTCAGCTCCACCTCAGCCTGGTGTCCCTAAGCCTACTCTATCTCCATCCCCTGTGCCTCCAAGTCCCTTCGAGATTGCCTCCTCTGACCATGATGATGATGATATAGATGGTGCTGGTGCAATGAGAACACCAAGTCCTGGTCCACCCTTGGACTATGGATTGGAAGAAGAAGGTCTCCAACATACAAGCCCTCATGAGCCCATGCAAGAAGATGCTCAGGAATCAATTCTATCAATTCAAGAATCTGAGCAAGTTGAAAGACTGGTTGCATCCATTTCAACCTCCTCTATGCAAGAAGCAGAGAGCACTGAAGAAAGGAGCCTTATACCTGTTGTTGACTATGTTGCCATTGCTCACAATGCTCTACTAGAAGCCCAGAGGAGAAGGCTGGAAGAAATGTTTCCTCCTGCTAAACCAGCTTCTTCCCCTCTTGCTGCCTATGGACTTACAGAGGAACAAAGAGCTCAACTAGCTCTTTCCAGACAAGCAATGCAGCAGCTACTGGAAATCTCTGATGAGGAGACAAGCACTGAGCCACTAGCTAAACCTGAAATCCCTTTTGCTCCTGTGCCCCTTCGTGCTATTCCTGTCTCTCAGATCCCTCCTCCGGCTGATTTTGTTGGCCTTCCTGATGATGTCAAAAAGGGGGAGAAGTCTGGGCAAATTGGAAAGCCTGCTGCTGAGCAATCTGGGAAAGGGAAAGGGAAATCCAACAGCAAGAAGGCCAAGTCCAAGAAGAAATGATTGGAGATTAGGCTTAAGTCCTCTTGCTGTATTTTGTACTTTGTTGTTTTTGTGTTTTGGATTTAATGTTTGAACGTTGATTAATTTGTTTATGTACAAGCAACTTTTAATTAAATGAATGGATCCCTTTGTTGCAATGTTTTGTACCTTAAATCTCTTCACTTAATCTGTTGATTTGATATCTTATGCATATGTTGAGGGGGAGCTTGTAAAAGCAAACCTAAGTACTAATCCAGTTTGTAAGTTGTTTTGTCATCATCAAAAAGGGGGAGAATGTTGAATCAAGAGTTTTGATGATTCCAAACCAGCATTCAAGAGCTTGGATTGAAGATATCAAAAGGAGATCAAAGCTGTCTTAAGTGAAGATTTTCTAAGTTCTTGCTGTTAGATATTTTGTAGGATCCTTAGTTTTTGTTATGACTGGGTAAAAGATTTTGATTTGAAGAAAAGATGTTTTCAAACTTTGACTTTATGCTAAATCATTAAATATTTGAAAAACACCCACAAACAGACGAAGGTTGAAAGTTTAAGCTAAACTGTCAAGTTGGAAATTCGAACTTTGCCTTTGGAAATTCGAATTTCGAGCTAAAACTGAATAAGTCCGAAGAGATGGCTCTTTGTCAGACGAATTTTGGCTGTTCAAAATTCGAATTTTCATCCAGTCTGAAAGAGGCCTTTTGATAAACAGACGAACTTCACACTTTCAAAATTCGAATTTCAAGTAAAACGAAGTTTGTAAAAACCAAAGAAATTCGTCTGAAATTATGATAAAGTGCATCTGAAATCAAAATGAAATTGAGTTTGATAAATGCTCTCTGACAGACGAATTTTGAACTTCCAACATTCGAATTTTCATATAAGTCTGAAAGATGCCTCTTTGCAACAGACGAACTTTGAGTCTTCAAAATTCGAATTTTGAAACAAAACAAAAATTGAGAAAATAGAAGAAATTCGTCTGAAACTATGTTAAAGTTTATCTGAGATCAAGAATGAGTTCAGTTTCAAAACTGCTCTCTGACAGACGAACTTTGAACATTAAAATTTGAATTTCAGAAGCTAAGTTCTTGAGTCTGTTCAAGTGAAACATTGACATACGAATGATAAGAACTTGCAACATTCGAATGATGAAATTAGTATGGAAAGAGTCTCTCTGACAGACGAATTTCACCCTTCCAAAATTTGAATTTCGAAGAAAGTAATCTACTGTGTCTCTTAAACATTCAGTGGACAGACGAATTTTGGGATACCAAAATTCGAATTTCGAAGGCACTGTAGAAAATTGAAAACACTGTTCACACTTAACCAAAAACTTTCTTCTTTGAAATTCGTATGTCACATTGTGAAAATGTTTTGTAAGTTTCAAAATTCGAATTTCAAGTCATGAACAGACGAACTTCGTGCTGTGACATTGGAAGCTTTAATCTTCGGTTCCTTCAAAATTCGTCTGTTAACCAACCAAAATTCGAATTTCAGTATGTCAGAAACATTAAATGCGGTTGGTAAATGGATAGTTTTTCAGAGTAACCGTTGGATAACTTCCCCAACGGATAGATTTAGTCTCTAACGGATATTTGAGACCTAAATCTATAAATACAACATCATTTGAAGTTGTGGGTAACTAATCAAACTTGTATATACTGAATTTCTGCTAAATCTTCTTCTCAAAAGCTTTTACCCTCTCAACTTCTATACTTGTACTGAAACCTTCATATCTACTCTTTTTAAGAGAGTTATTTCATTGTAATCAATCTACTCTTCATCTTGGAGATAGATTTACTTGTGAAGGGTATTCACAAGGGGATTGGGAAACACATAGTGAAAGTGCTTGGAGAGTTTGAGAGAGCTCAGAAACAGAGCATACTCATGTACTGTGGCCCTAGCAAGAAGCCCATTGAAATTCTTGCTGTATAGTGGATAAATCTCAAGAGGTGTCTTGGGGACTGGATGTAGGTCAAGTGGAAAGACCGAACCAGGATAAATTACTGAGTTTTCTTCTCCCTATCTTTACTTTTCAGCTTGCTCTGTTTTACGCATTGTTTTCATTATATTGTGATATCTTCACTTACTTCATTTTGTGCAGAAAAATTTCAATCTTCCCAATTCACCCCCCCTCTTGGTAAGTCAGCCTTGCTAACATGTAGTTTGGTATGAGAGCTGAGGTTTAGGTTCTCAGAGCATTATATTTGGGCCAAAATAGCTAAGTTTAGATAAAGGAATATATTAATTATTAATATTCCTTTAAATTAGTTTATTAACAAGGATTGCTATTGTGTGTTGAGATAGATAAGATATTTTTCTCAAACAATAGTTGGGATCCCGACCGTGAGAGATTGGTGATCCCTAAGCCAAAAATGAAAAAGAAGGATGAAAGTATTAGCTCAGATCAGTTATTGATAGGAAGTTTAGACAAGTCCAAGGTTAGTGTTGGACCTCATCCAACTAGATCTAAACCTGATAAAGAAGTCCCATTACAAGTTTTAGCTCTTCCTGCTCAAGTTCAAAAACTAGAAATGGTAGCTGCAGAAGGAAAAAACAATGAGGTTGAGTTTCTACAAGATTTATACAATTCATGTTTTGATGGTACAATTCATATTGAAGATAAGATCAATTATCGGGCTAGTTACAGTTGACAACCAGGTAATGGCCTGAGAAGACTTTAGCCCTATACTTTCTTTTGATGATATCTACGAGACCAAAGAGGTTGTTACGCAAGTATACTGGGAAAGCCAGGAGCAATTTATAAAATTGTGAATCTTAACCTTCTTGGACAAAGTTAGAGATGCTAAGCAATCCCTATAATTCTTGAATTACTTTTATATGGAGGAAGCTTGAACCGACACAATGATAAATATACTACCAGTTGACGAGTATTGAATGCCGTATAAAGTTTGACTACAAGAAGAAATGCCAGAAACTTTTCAAGATTGTATTAAAGAGCTGGCATATTTGGAGGCAATCTGACTGGAACAGTAGGATCCTGTTATGGACATAGAAGAAGAGAATCTCGAGGAGAACATGGAAGAGAATCCATAAGTGAATTTCAGTTAAGCTTTTATTGGAGGTGAAAGTAGCTCTGGTCCCTCTGAAATGAAATGATGAAAGAAATCATGTATAGATATGTATAAATGTATAAAGGTGAAGAACAATGATGACTGCAACTTTTGAGTGTATCATAAGCAGTCACCAGTAGGAAGTATAATGAAATGATAATGTAAGAGATCATAAGGACTTATGTACAAAGTTTACTCATGTAAATAAAGGTATTTTGTTTATAAATATTATCTTAGTGGAATAGTCATACATTGTGAATTAATTATTATAAAAATGGAAGGAAGATGAATGAAATAGTTCGAATTAGGAGACGAATAAGAGTAGAGACTCCTAAATAAGAAAATACACCATAAGGTGATACTTTGCAAGTTATTATGAATAGATGAGATCAGTAGCAAAGGATTATTGAAAAGTGACAGTGAACCTTAAATACTCAGAGATAGCCTCAAGAAACCAGAGTTGAAATTCCATCTTTGAGGCAATATCAACAATGGGTATCCCAAGCTGTATCCATGAACTAAATAATGGAGACAAGGAGTGATCTAATTCGAATTATCAAAGTTTTATGTTTGCTACCTAGTTAATGTTAAAGAAGCTACTACTGACAAAAATGAGAAAAGCAGAAAGAGCATGAAGTGATGAAGTAATAGTAGAATGAAATAATGATACTCATTTTGATGATAGTTTTCCCCTGTAGATATAACGTATTGTTTTATGAAAATTTGGCCTAGGAATATTTTACTAACATAAGATAATGATTCTTGAGGACAGTAATTGCTGGATTAAATGAGGATGTTTTACAGGTCATGAAACCTTTTAGAGTTAGATTCTGACGGATCCTATCGGTTGAGTAATAATGTAGGATCATAGAGGATCCTAGTAATGCTCTAAGATCACAGTAGATCTCATGGTTGCAGTAGACTAACTATGAGGCTGCAGTAGACCTCTAAAGAGAATGAGATGATGAGAAAGATTAATGAACCCTAATGTTTTGATAATTCTCTAAAAGAGAATAACCCATGATAATTAATTTAAAAGGATACGGAACCTCATGAACCAACAACTGATATGAAAGTTTACATAAAACTTTTCTAGAATACTAAGCTGCAGACCAGAAAGTAGCAAAGAAATATGATGGTTGGTGATCATAAAGAATATGAGAAGTAAGTACACCACCTACAAATAAGTCTAGTGACGAGATGTTTTCAGTAATAAATGAAAGAGGCCAATAAGGAATGAATGATAGAAATAAAGAAAAAGTGATTATAAAAATAGTCAATGGGAAGACACTAATGTATAAAGCAAGAAAAGTTAGAAAAAGAAATAGTCATGAGAAAAGAAATAAGAAGACTAATGTAGGATCAAGGAAAGAGGTTAATCAGCCCATGAACTATGATAATTCCAATGAGCCTATGCTAGATGAATTCTTTAATGAAGATGGTAGCTTCTTCCAACCAAATCAAGGATTCCAAATCCAAATAGATGTTAAGGTATCTAAGATGGATGTCACATGGGATTTGTAGGATATGTTTTAGCTTTGTATTCTCTAAGTATTGGATTAGAAGCGAATAGATTGTTAGAAGGGCATCATGATTATAGGCTCCCTGAAAGTTAACATGTTAAGCAAATATTTGATGCCATAACCAGATTACAAGCTCTTGAATTGTATCAATAATTGTTCAGAATTAAGTATAACATATTTTGGTAAATTCTCTCATTGCCTATGTATTTAGGCAGTATGTTATTGCAAAAAGAAGAAGTTGAAATATTAGAAGTCTCAGAAAAGGAATCAGAGAAAGATCCAAAAGGAGATCTCATGGAGATAATATATGACAATAATAAGTCTGCCATTAGTACTGAAACCTCGTAAGTTCAGTATAACAGGGGATGATGCAAGTATAAAGTAATGCAAGTGTAGATGTAAGTTAAAGGAAGAATATGTATATATGATGCTCAAGGTATAAATTATAAAATAAGAAAGGAGAAAATAGTGGTTAGTAGTTTAGGGAATTACAAAACCTTGAGATGGCAGATTGCTAGTCTTAGTATAAAATCTAGCTATAAAAAGAAATGTTTATGACCGGAAGATCTCACAATAAATGAAATCTTTCATCAGCTGCCACGGTGGGAAAAAAAGGTGGTAGCTCTTAGGAAAAGCCCAATTGAGCCAAGATAGTAGCTCTTGGGAAGAAGCCCAATTGAGCCAAGAAAGATGAAATCCTCCATATGACAAAGGACACCAAGGCAAGGCAGATGAAAGGTAGCTCTTGGGGTGATGCCCAAATGAGCCTAAAATGGTGAGAGGCCGATGGCTAAATTCTAATTGAATTAGCAAGAGATTGTTGAAGGGTTGAGAAATCTCCCTCAAGTTGTCAAACCACTAATTAACCTTGACTAAGCAGTTAAGGAAATTATATATAAAAATGATAAAGTAGAAATATGAGAAGCGTTAAAGTGTAAAGAGATAATGACCACTACCTTAATATTAGTAAAAACCCAACTGATAAAAGTTGAGATTCTAAATGCTATGTTAAGATAAGCAAAATTATTGGGTTTGGGAATATGTTTATACATGAAGGCAAAGTGATAAGTTAAGACTCTAAGTTGACACAAATTAGAGTCAAGAACAAAGAAGTAGATTAAGTATATGCAATGAATGAAAATGAAAATGTTGATGAGATGCCATTATAAGATAGCAAACCAAATGTCAGAAGAAAGATGAGAGTCGTGTTGAACACCTTAGAAATTAAAGTAGTAAAGTATCCAGATGTCATGCAGATAAGTTGTGGTTTGAAATAAAGCCTATTACTAGTATTCTATATGACCAATTTTGGCATGAATGCAAGCAGAACCGCTAAGCTTTCTATATATAAATAATCTCAAGTAAGAAAAGTACCAAAATGGTGACTTGCTAAGAAACACTGAAAGATGGGGAAAATGTAAAGAGTAAGAAAGAAAGATGTGCCAATTGTTAAAAAAACAGGAGGTTAACATGTATTATGATTATGTCATATAGTTAGGTTAAGGAAGCTACTAAGACTACATGAATAAAAGTATAAGTAGTGTAATGGTGGTTCTCAAGAATGATATGCTAAAGTACTCCGAATTTGTAAAGGAGCATGAAAGATGACTGAGAATTTTTGAAATATTTTAAATAAAATTATTGACTTACTAAACTCAGTGAATGTAGTTCATGAAAGTACGGTTAGTAGGTTATAGAATTTCTCACAAGATCGCATCAGATCTTAGTAAAGCAAGTAAAGTTATAAGTGGGAGAAACCAAAAACCGGAATAAGATGAGAAATTTACGATGTCTAGTAAGGTGTTATAAAAATTTTGTTGTGAAAAATTTTTCTTAGACTATCTTATCGCTTCATTAGAAGAAAAATAAGTAAGAAATGAGTTTTTATGAATTAAGAATGAGATTAAACCTTCTCCCCTGAGATGATTAGTCCTGATCCAATGATAACTCAAGGGGTCTATAATATTGAAAGAAAGTATGGATCCGGGTATGAGTAATAAAGTAGGGTTGAGTTGAGGATGGTAGCCTATGTTTTATATGATAAATTTTACAAAAAACATGTTCCCACACTTGGCAGCGATGAGTAATGCTCTCAAGAAGCGGAGTTATTATAAGTTAAAATGAGTTATAATCTCTATGGTTTTACTATAGAAGTATTATGAGACCACTAAAAATCTCGAGTGACAATGAAATAAAAGATAAGTGAACTTGAGATAAAGAAAAGAAAATGAAAAGAAGAAAGCGATAGCCTTGTAAGTGCCATACAAGCAAAGCTAATATAGTCAGTTATGCCTAGTAGGAAGATTATTCATGTAAATAGCATAAAGTTATGAAAAGTAAAGAAAAAGAATGATGTCAAGTGCCTATGAAGAAACTATAGTATGAACAAGAAATGAGATTTATGAAAGTAAGGATGAGTATTAAAAGTGGGTATGTTATATGGAAATTTCCATTTCCGCTAAAGTAAAATAAGATTATGATGTCCTCGACATTTCCCAACATGAAAGGTATTAGCAAATCCTTCAAATGCTATGGATGGAGGAATAAAATTAAAGTGAAAAATTGACTTCGAAGTCAGACAATTAAGATATGGAAGTAAATGGTCTCAAAATTGGGAAATAAATAGAAAGAAAGTATATGGTACAAATATGTATCCAAATTTCAAAGACGAAATTTATTTTAAGGGGAAGGAAATTGTAACATTCCAAGAAAGCAAAAATATCTAGAATTGCATAGGAAATTTTCAGAAACGGGCAGACACTGTTTTGCGTTAAATAAGATAAATATATCATTTTTCCCAGTTAGACAAAAAAATAAGAAATTATGTTTTTACCCCTAAAGAATTGTAGAAATGATATCTATGTCCCCAATTTTCTAAAACTCAAAAGGGATTAGAAGTGAAAAGCCCTCAGGGAACATTACACCTAATGACCTGAAAGTTTTAAAAATTATAATTTAACCCTAAGTTAGGGTAATTTTGTAAATAAAAAATTACTGTCAAAATAAAGCTCTCAATGAGATGAGTCTAATGGTATATGGTACTGAGGGTTAATATTTAAGGATAAAGAAATAATTAGTGTCGAGGGTCTAAAAGTAACTAATTATCGATAAAGCAAACTGTGGGCCCCACAGATAGTTAGAAAAAAATTGGGATAAGATATGGGCCATACACATATACCATTTGGGACAGGATAATTAATAAAATCTAAAAATAAAATTGGAATAGTCCTCTAGCTCAAAAATGCTAATTTGCTATAAAAAGTAGCTTTATTGGTATGGTTAAAAATTACACGGTTCAGGATGTATCTGGACTAGGAAAAATTAAGTAGATTGGACACTTTAAACACCCTCATTGGCGGCTAGAAATGGGCAGCTGGGGCAGCCAATTTTTCCCCCAAAACTTCCTTAAGAAGTGGTTCTTTTTTTGTCAAAAAGTAAGTATGGTTACTTTAACTAATTAACCATGATTAAGCCACCTAATTAGCTATTTAATCACTCATTTACTAACCATTCTGCATGAGCATTCAGTAGCCAAAAACTAGAGGAAAAAAGCAAGAAAGAAAGGAGAGAATAGAGAGAAGGAAGAAGAGAAGCTCAAGAGAAATCCAAAAGCTCAAGTGGTAAGTTGTCTTCCATCACTTCAAGCTTGTAGTATATGGTCTTTGAAGCATGATCCATGGATTATATTTCCCTCTTCCTTATCTTAGGGTTTTGGCCATGTCATGATTAAGGAAGGAAATGAGTTTTTCAACCATTAAATCTAGGAAAAATTCTAGAATACCTATTTAAAGCATGGATATGGAAGTAGATTGATGAACTAAGAAGCATAGCAATTTTTCTTACTTTCCTCTAAATTTTGGCCAGCTACTGTTCATACTTAGAGTTGGAATTTTATGTTTTTGACCCCAAAAATGGATTCCTTGGGTCCAAATTAGTCGAGTACAAGTGTTAATTTCACGAAGAAGCTTGAATTAAGAAAGTAAAAGTTTTAGGGTTTATTTTGGAATGATTAGTAACCATAGTTAAAGATGGACTTTGGTAATTCTGAGGCCGTATTTGGATTCGTCATGAAAAATTACATGTAATAGAGGTATTATTCATCATTTTTGAGCTAAGAATGAATTTTTGGTAAATTTTTTAATAATTAGGGTTTCATGAACATTTTTTGAAGAAAGTCATGAAACCATTAGCTTGAGTAGTTATTTGATCATATATTTAGGTTTAACGAAGCCTAAGAAAGCTTGGAGTACTGTTTGGAAGAGAAAAAATTCAAAGTAAAGCAAAAAGGTAGCATTATTTTCCTACTTGCATTATATTATCATACTTGCTTTGAATGTGTTTGCTGCATTGTCATATGATTTTGTTGTTTCCTTGTGATGTTTTTTTTATGATTGTTGATTTGAATGAGGGGCTTTAAAACCCTGAGATGTCTATTTTTCAAAATAAAACTTTGCCGAAATTTTTTGCTAGATCATATGACTTAGATGTGCAAGTGTGTTTGATCAATGATTCATCAATGTTTTTATGAAAATGTGATAATATGATTGCATGTATGGGTAATTGCTATTGAGATTCTTTAAATCTCATCCCAACTTCAATGACTAACCATGCTAGGGAGAAACAATGGAAACGAGTTAAGGGAGGAGCTAGACGCATAAAGAAGATAATGTTGAATGGTTGATGGTGCAAAGTGATTATGTTATATTGTGATAATTTGTATCAACATATGTGAAGATAAGTGAAGCTACCATTATTTGTTATTATGTTATGCATGAATGTGGTACAATGAATAATGATGTAAATATGATATGAAGCTCATTTTGCCTATACATGATTGGAAATGTACAATCTGGACACGCTGATAGAAACATAGGTACTGTTTATGTAAGACAGGTTAACTAGTTTAAGTAATATATATGCTCATAATTTAAACAAATATAGCTTTAAAATGGTCTAAAGATCACCCCATTTGGAGTTGTGTATAATTAATGGTGAATTTTCAAAGTTAGGGTTCAGAATAGGGAAATATTTGAAAACTAGAAACTGAAAGTTAGGTATTAGAAATCTCAAAAGTTAATATAAAATTTTACAGAGCTCCAAAAATTCAGTGGATTATATGTATAGAAATGTTTATGTTTCAAGTTTCATATACCACTAATTCAAGATAACTGGAGCTATATAATAAAAGATATGGAGGTTTTCTCAAAACTATTACAGTAAAAGATGAATTCCCACCCTTCATGATTTAAGCTAATGTCATGCCCTCTCTTAGTGAAATAAATGTACAAGAAAAATATGTCTATAAGTAGACATATAGAGCTTTCAAATAGCATAGAGTATGCATGATTTGGTCTGAAATATAATGAAATATAGTTTTTCAAAGTTGAGGTCAGAAAACTGGAAGATAGAAAATAACCAAATGAGCAGTGAAAGGCCACAAAATTTACTGTACCGATTGGCCCAATGAAGTTACTGTTTCATATTTTTACCATGTTGACAATATTTTAAAATATTTTTAGAAACTAGAATCACCTCAATATGATTTTTACAGAATTAGTTATGACTTTTCAAAATTAGTTTGGAAAACTGAACTTTGCCAAATGAATAGTACCTGAGGAAATTGTAATATCTCAAGAAAGCTAAAATATTTAGAAATACATAGGAAATTTACAAAAATAAGTAGACACCATTTTGCATAAAACAGAGCAAAGAAGTCATTTTTCTGGTTGGACCAAAAAATGTGAAATTACATTTTGACCCCTAAAGAATTATAAAAATGATATCCATGTCCCAAGAAAATAAAAATCCCGTGGAGAAGAAGTTAAAAAGTTCTTGGTGAAAATTACACATAATGATCCAAAAGTTTCAAAAATTATAATTTAACCCAGGGTTAAGGGTAATTTTGTAAATATGAAAAATTACTATCAGAACGAAGCCCTCGATGAGAGAAGTCCAATGATATATGGCACTGAGGGTTAATGTTTAAGGATAAAGAAATAATCAGTGCCGGGTGTCAAAAAGTAATTTAATACTAATAAAGTATATTATGGGCCCCATAGATGGTTAAAAGGTGACCGAGATGGAATATGGGCCTCACATAGATATCATTTGGGATAGGATAATTAAGAAAATATAAATAAAAATATGGAATAGTCTTGTAGCCCAAAAAAGTTAATTTACTATAAAAAGTAGTTTTATCGATATAGTTAAAAATTACCCGGTTCAGGATATATCTGGACTTAGAAAAATTGAGCAGTATTTGGACAATTTCTTCTCTCTCTTGGATGTCCATGCAGCCCATTATTTTTGTCCAAGACTTGTCATGGAAGGAATGCTAAACAACTTGTTGGAGAAGGCTTGACTTTTGGCTAAAAAAGGTGATTAAAGTTAAGTAAGTGATTAGTAAGTAATTAGGCCATATAATCCCTCTCTTTCCTATCTATTCTGAACGTAGCCTTTAGCTGCAAAACAAAGAAAGAAAAATTCAAGAAAGAAAGGGAGAAAAGAGAGAAAGAAGAAGAGAGAAAGAGGAGGCAAGTGCAAAGTTCAAGAACTCAAGGATTTGGTAAGTGATTCCTACTACCTTGAGGCTGTGATCTTATGTAGTTAAGCTTAGTTTCTTAGAGTCTTCCCCTTTCCCTTTCCATGCTAAGATTTTGATCAAATCCTATATGAAGCAAGGAATGGATTTTGATGCAATAAACTTAGGAGAAACACCGAACAAACAACCTAGGACATGATTTTGGAAGTAGTTGGGTGAGTTTCAAAACAAATCATTTTCTCTCCTTTTCTTGATATTTTTGGTCAGAAAAAAGCATCAATTTAGAGTTGTAATTTCATTTTTTTTATGCCAAAAATGAGTTCCTCATGATGGAAAACCTTAGGAATGAGTATTGATTTCAAGAAAAAGCCAACGGAGAAGAAAATGAAATTTTAGGGTTTAATTGGGACTTTATGAAACTACCCCTTGAATCAGTGGCTTAAGTAGTTAATTGATTATATATTTAGGCTTGAGGAAGACTAAGGAAGCTTGTGGAAGTGTTAGAAAGAGGTGGAACCAAAGGAAAAGACAAGAGGATTCACAAAGGTAGTATTATTTTCCTACTTGCATTATGTTATCATACTTGCTTTGAATATATTTGATGCATTGTCATATGATTTTGTTATTGCCTTGTGGTGTTTTTATGATGTTGGCTGAGTTGAATCAGGAACTTTAGGACCTCAGGATGTCCATTTTTCAAAATGAAACTCTGCCAAAATTTTTGTGAAATCATATGACTTAAATGTGTAAGTGTGTCTAATCAATTATTCTTCAATGTTTATATGTAAAAGTGATAATATGATTGCATGAATGGATGATTGCTACTGAGATTCTTTGAATCTAACCCCCCTTCAATGACTAACCATGCTAGGGAGAAACAATGGAAAAGAGCTAAGGAAGAAGTAAGAGGCATGAAGAAGAAAAGGATGAGTTGTTGGTGTGCAAGTTATCATGTTATAATATGAATTGTTATTTGTGCCTTTTTTTATATGAAGTTGTAAAATTGTGAATATTATGTTAATGTTGTAGAAAATGTATGAGACTTTACAGTTCTGGATATTGCAATATGAAGTTATATTTTACCAAGTTTCATACCAAAATAAGTTCATTTGCATGGGTTTTAGCAAGCAAATTGCAATATGGATTGAAACAGGACATTTTCTAGATGTATAGTTCACCCTTGTTCTAAACCTAGTATGAGGTTTGGTTTCTGGGATTTTTACACCAAATAGATGACATTGCAAGGTTCAAAATGACACCTAATTCACCCCATTTGGAGTTATGTACAGAATAGGGCAATATTAGGAATACTGGAAACTGAAAGTTAGATACTGAAAATTTTGAAAGATAATATAAAATCATACATAGCTCCAAAAATTTAGTGGTTTATATGTATAGAAAGGTATATGTTTTAATTTTCATATGCCATTAATTTGGAGGTAATTGGAGCTATATAATAGAAGATATGAAAGTTTTCCCAAAACTGTTCTAGTAAGAGTTCAATTCTGACCCTTCATGATTTAAGTTAATGTTATGCTCTGTGAAAGTGAAATAAATGCATAATGAAAATTTGTCTAGAAAAGAGGCATATATAGCTTTCAAATAACATAGACGATTTGGTCCAAGATAGAAGGAAATATGATTTTTGAAATTTATTGCCAAAATCAGAAATTTTCAGAAATGACCAAATCTACAGTACTTTTTGGAGGAATAAACTGTATAATTTGGCCAAGTATTTGCTTTGTTTCCTTTTTTTCCTATGTATAGAATATTTTTATCTATTTTTAAAAACTTAAATCTCCTCAAGATGATTTTTCTAGAATTAGTTATGAATTTTCAAAGTTTTGTTGGGAAAACTAAAACTTGCTAAGTGAGCAGTACCCAAGAAAATTGAAAATTTTATTTTTAATATATTTTGATTATAGTCTCTAAACCATAATCAAAGGCATCCAAAATGATATAATACATGGAAAATAGACTCTAGTATAAGGTGTTACACTTTTAACACCTTTATTTAGGATTGTTTTCGCATGTATTAAACCTCATTAGAGTTTAATTATACTTAATTAGAAGCTTGAATCACATAAAATGTTATAATAAAATTTTCTAAAAATTTAGGTACTATTCATTTATTCAAATTTCTTTTCCCAACCAAAATTTGAAAAATCATAACTAATTCAAAAATAATCATATGAAAGTGATTCAAGTCTCTATAGATAGCTTAAATGATTATCTATATGGGAAAAAATATCAAACAGAGCAATTACTTGATCAATTAGTATAGTAAATTTTGTGAAATTTCATTGTTCATATGGTCATTTTCTGAAAATCTTGTTTTCTATGCTAAATTTGAAAATTCACTATAATTCATACACTAAACCAAATTTAGTGCTATTTAGACTATTTTAAACCTCTTTCTGTATACTTTTCAATCATATATAACATGCATACTTTACATTACAAAAACTCTAAACAGTGGTGGGTTCACTCTGAAGTGGTCAGAATGACTATTTGTATCCTAATACTTTACCATAGAAAAGCTATAAAATATTTACATGGCCATATTTCATCTTCATAGAAAACCATACTTTCACTAAGACCTAAAGCAACATAAAAATTTGAGGAGACATATTTAACATCACATCTACAAATTTACATAAAAGGTCCAAATTCATGGCCATTGTGTGCAAAATCAAGTTAAAGATCAATTGCTTTCTCCTTTCCTTTCTCTTCCTTGGTGGTCTTGCCATTGTTGCTACCTAAGCATAGTGAACATGTGGGAGGATGGGATTCAAAGAATCTCAGTAGATAAATCCCATACATGCCAGCATATCATCACATTGAGCATGAAACATCAAGAAAACATAGTTCATCACATAGACACATTGGAAACATATACATTTTGCAAAAATTTTAGTAGAGTTTCATTTTGTAAAATGGACATCTTGGGGCTCCAAACCCCTCATACAACTCAACCAACAACATAGAAACAACACAAAACAACATTTCATACATATGCCATAGTGTCAAGTATCAAAGAAATAATAACAACAATGTGATGTTAGTAAAGGGAATTAACTACCTTGGTGAGTTTCTTAGCTTCCTACACTTGGTACACCACTTTTTGGGTCTTCTAACACTTCCTTGAACCTATGCATATCAACATTTAACTACCTTAGCCACTAATTTTCAAAATTACACAACACATTGCACACTAAACCCTAAATTTTTCACTTAACTTTCCTCTGTATTTTTCTTGAATTCAAAACTTGTACTTGACTAATTTTGACCCAAGGAATCCATTTTTTGGGTCAAAAACTTGAAATTATAACTGTTGGAACAACCCTTTCTGGCCAAAATCAAGAGAAAATGAAAGAAAATTGCCATGCTTCATGATACAACAAACTACTTCCATATTCATGCTTTAGAAGAGTATTCTATCATTTCCCCTAAGTTTCATAGTATGTAAACTCATTTCCTTGCTTAATCCTAATTTGGCCGAAAGCCTAAGAGGATGGATAAGAAAAACTAATCCATAAACCTTGCTCCAAATACTATAAATAGCAAGTTTGAAGTAGGAGAAGACTTACCTTGAACTTGAGCCTTCAACTTTCTCTTGAGTTTTTTCTTCTCCTTCTCTCCTTTCTTTCTTGTCTTTTTCAGCCCTTTATTTGCTGCTGGTTCTCTCATGAAAGTTAAGAAGAAAGAGGGTGATTAAAGGACTTAATAATGTGGCTTAATGATACAACTAATCATGATTAACACTTAACCAACTTAGGTTAATTTTTGGCCAAAAATTGTTAACTTCTTGGAGAAGTTTTCTCCAAAAAATTGTGCTGCCGAAGCTATCCCCAATTCATGCCCAATGAGAGTGTTTCAAGTGTCTAGTTTGCTAAATTTTTCCTTGTCCAGATATATGCTACTTTAATTATCGGTAAGGCCCATAATTTATTTTATCGATATTAAGTTACTTTTAGACACTCAACACTAATTATTTTCTTATTCTTAAACATTAACCCTCAGTGCCATATACCATTAGACTTCTTTCGTCGAGAGCTTTGTTCTGATAGTAATTTTGTATATTTATAAAATTACCCCTAACCCAGGGTTAAATTATAGTTTTTGAAACTTTTGAGTCATAATGTGTAATTTTTCCCAAAGGATTTTCTATTTCTTCACGTAATATTTAATATTTTAGGACATGGATATCATTTTTATAATTCTTTAGGGTCAAAGATATAATTTTCTCATTTTTCCGTCCAACTAGGAAAAATGATTTTGTTGCCCTTTTTTCACATAAAATGGTGTATGTTCGTTTTCGTGAATTTCTTGTACATTTTATGTTATCATTCATTTCTTACTCTTTCATTAATTACTAGTGAAATTTTGGGATATTATAATAGGGTCAAGGCATGCCAAAGATTAAGGCAAGACTAAGAGGATTGAGGTCGAGTATAATTATTAAGCAAATTGTGATAATTCTAATGTACTATTTTGGCAATTTGTATAAATTCATGTGATATGTTATGTGTAATACCATGCTCCCATGTTTAATTTCCCATGTATTATGGCATTTCTAATGTCCAATTAAGCTATTTTAGAAGCTTGAACCACCATAGGGTCCAAAATAGAGGAAATAAAAAAGAAACGTTGGTATTGTTCATGTGGTACCCAATTTTTCTGGTTGAACATTGAAAAATCATAATTAATTTCAAAAAAACCATGTTAATGTAATCTAAGTCTTTAAAAATAGCTAAAACATTCTCTAGGTGGGAAAAATAATAAACTTGAATTTTATTGGACCAATTTGTGCAATTTATTGCTTAAACTTTCACTATACAAATGGTAAAAAATAATGTTCCAAGTTTTATGGCCTAAATTCAAAAAGTCATTTCTCATTTTATCCTAAACCAATTCATGCTTTCTTTTTATTGTTGGAAAGCTCTGCATATCTACTTTATATCCATATTTTTCTTATACATTTATTCAAATAAAGCAGAGCATTGCATCGCATCATTTTAAACTATTAAGGATCTGAATAGAACTTCTACTAGAACAGTTTTGGAAAAACATACATAAGTCTTATTATATTGCTCCAATTGTCTCAAACCAGTGGTATATTAAACTTAAGATGCTGAAATTTTCATGAATATAAACCACTAAATTTTTGGATCTCTATAGGATTTTATGCTATCTTTTAAATTGAGTGATATTTTTCAGTAAAATTCATAGTTTTCAACTTACTATCCATTTTTTACTCTGAAATTCAAAATTTCACTATAACTCATTCACTTATCTAATTTAAGTATTCTTTAGCTCTTTGGAAAGCTTATCTTGTCTACTTTCACAGTATATATAACACTTATATTGACTACTCTATTTCAACCAAAGCACCCCTATTTCTTTCATAACTAGTTATTTTGGACAACTTTGCTTTTGAAGCTTAAAAAACCTTTAGTTTACACTATATACATGGTTCATATTTGTCCAAATCACATTTATAACATTATAAGAAACACATAATAATATGATTACAAAGATACAAAGCCCCTTATAACCTCATATGATATTTGTATAAAATTTTTCAAAATATACATTCACAGCTTGGACTATTGATTCAAGCATTATTCTCTCCTTCATTCTCTTTGGTTGCTTGATCTTCATTGCCATCACTTATACCTAGTCATTTGGGATATTTGAGGGGATGAGACTGGGAGAACCTCAGTAGCATGTTACACTTCTTACAATTATGTCAATCATGTTAAACAAACTCACATTTGATCACATTTAATCATATGGCACCACTTAGGGTGCTTTTGGTCAAAATTACTTCACCAATTTTAATTGATTAAAATATCTTTTGCCGATTAAATTTACTTATACCGATTAAATATTTTTGTCAAAATTGTCATTATATTGGTGCATAATTATCCAAAAATTACTTTCAAACTAAAATTATTATATTAACCCAAAATATATTTTAGTAAGGTCTAATAATTATCCTTGAATCAATGCTATCTTTTTCTATAGTCTAAAATTATCTTTATTAGGTAAAATATTAATAATAAAACTTTAATGCCCAATAAATATTATATTGACTTAATTAAATTCCAAACATTATTCCATTGGGCTTAGCTCATTGAGAGCTTCATTTCGACTATAATTTTTCATATTTACAAAAATGTCCTTGACTAGAAGCAAATTTATAATTTTTGAAATTTTCAAGTCTTTTTCCTAATTTAACCCAAGGACTAAAATGAATAAAATTCTTTATTCCAAGGATCTTTTTTCATAGAATTCTCATTCTTTGGGGAAAATACAATTTTTATATTTTTCCTTCTGTTTGGGAAAAAAGACCATTTTGCCATTTACTGTCTCTTTCTGTGTCTTTTCATTTTCACTATTCCCCTGTACGTTTTATGATACTAGCATTTTTCCCTTGGGGCTTAAATGAAATTTCCAAATTTTACTTCTAATTTAGAAAATGACCATTTTGTTCTTAAGCAGGGTGAAAACGTAATTACCCATTCTTGTAAGTATATTCTGATAATTTTTCCCAGACAATTTTTTTAGTATTTCTTTTTGTACCATTCACATTAACTTTTAAATTGATCCATCTATCAACCTAGACATTTCGAGGATGCAGTACTTATATTGTTGCGCTAAACTTGGGGAAAGCTTCCATTCAATTAGTATATTGCATACCTTCTGAGATAAATTCTTGAATTATTTCTTACTTAGGGCTTTATGAAAAATTAATTCCAATTAAAGACCAAACATAACTTTTTCTAAAAATAATATGGGAAATTGATTCCATCTAGAGACAAAGCATGTAACTTCTCCGTCTCACGTCCTTTTTCATCTATCCATGCATTTTATGGTATCCTATAAAATTAGAGATATTATATATTGAATCACTGATCTTCATATAATTTGGATAGTCATAAAATCTTACTAGAAGCTTCTTATGACTTGTGGGTTGAAAGAAATTTTGGGCCCATTGCCAACATTATATGAACTTATAGGGTCACCCACAAGAACGAGTATGATGCAAACTAGAATATTTTAGATTTATTAAATCTAGAAAAATATCCTCATTCAATGTATTTCTCTATTCTAGAGGTTTTCTTATTTTAATTAGGACAAAATATTCTAGAAATTATCTTATTTAGACTAACAGAATAATATTTTATTAGCAATAGAAATATTCTAGAATGTTTATTAATTTGATTAGAAGGATATTATTTTGTTGAATAATAAAGTAATAGTTTATCTCTTTTTAGAAGGTAGTAAAAGAAATTAAAACATATATATAAGATATTTATTATTAATTTTGATATATGTGTGTGTGTGTGTGTGTGTGGGAGAGAGAGAGAGATATATATATATATTTCATCTAGCTTAAATATGTGTTATTTAAATTAAATGAAGATAATGTTTGACTTAATTTCAATTAAACAACTATTGGAACTAATTTAAATAATATATTTGAATTAAATATTTAATTCAAAATATATATTTAAATTAATGAAAGAGATATATATCTCATTTGATTTAAATAATATATTTAAATTAAATGAAGAAAATATCTTATTTAATTTAAATTATATATTTAAATTAAATATGATATAATTTGAATTATATAAATTTAAATTAATGGATAAGTTAGTGCATAAATTAATTTAAATAAAGTATTTAAATTGATGATTAAATTAATATTAATTCAAACTTACTTGATAAGTTAACAAGTAAATTTAAATTAATATTTGAATTAATTTAATTTAAACTAGTTTGGAGATAAAGCAAATTTAATTTAAATAATCTATTTAAATTAAATATAACTAGTTTAAAAAACAAGCGACCTCCCTTTATAAATAAAGAGTACTAGGAGTCACCAAAGTACTACATATTTTATGTTAGGGTTGCTAGCTTCTCGAAAGGTGGTGAATTGTGAAGTTCAAAATTTTTCTGTAAAAATGTGATATAACAGTGATGGTAGAAGTTTGCTAAAAACAAAATATAGAAAGAATAAAGTAAGTGCAAGGTAAAGAATCAGAGGACACAAATTTATTTTGGTTCAGTCTGATCCACTTGACCTACTCCAGTCATTAAGCCACCACTTGAGATTTTTCACTATCTTGCAAGAATTCAGTGGGCTCCTTGTAATGCCTCAGTACAAGTTTGTGCTCTATTATATGAGCTCTCAAATCTACATTCCGCACTTTTACAAAGTGTTTTCCAAATTCCCTCGTGAATCCCCTCACAAGATATTATTTTTCCAGATGAAGAAAAGATATTACATAGAAAGAACTCTCTCTAAATTAGAGTAAATATGACAGTTAAAATGCAATAAATGAAGTGTGAGAGTAAAAAAGGCTTTGACTAATGAATTCAGCAAAGTTTCAGTATATATAGCATAAAATAGTTACCCATAACTTCAAATGAAGTTCTATTTATAGATTTATGACTAAACTAATCGTTAGACATAAGATCTAGCCATTAGAGACATTAACCAATGGTTACTTTGTAAAACTATCTGTTCACTAAGCGCATTTAATGCATCTTATACACTGAAATTCGAATTTTGGGTGCCAATAGACGAATTTCACAGAGACCATAAGCCAAATGCTTCAATGTTAAACTTCCAAAATTCATCTGTTCAAGAGTGAAATTCAAATTTTGAATTTGTCAAATATATTTCATGTTGAAACATACGAATTTTCATATTCAAAATGCATCTGTTGAGTGTAAACAGGTGTCTCATGTTTTTGCAATGCACTTGAAATTTGAATTTTAGAAGTCAAAATTTGTCTGTCAATGCTTAGCTCAACATGGTTCAAAAGTTCTGCTTGGTGAAATTAAAATTTTGCACTTCAAAGTTTGTTTATCAAAGACATGCTATAACAATACTTACAAGTTCTTATTTCAAAACTTGAATTTTGAAATCCAAAATTCGTCTGTCAGAGGGACTGACTGTCACACCTCACTTTTGGACTCACTTCCCATGTATTAGACTTCATTTTAGTCTATTAATGCATGATTAGTGACTTGATTGCAGAAAATAACTTAAACCAATTTTTCTCAGATTGTGGGTATTATTCCTTTGGTTAATCTCATTTTACCCGATAAATTTTGAAAATTTATAAAAAAATCAGGAAATATCATATTTATGTGATTTAAATCTCCAAAAATATCTTAAAATATTTTCTACATCGAAAAAATATTTAACAAGGCAAATACATGACCAATTTATACAGTAAATTCATAACAAATGTCACTGTAGCAATTGTCATTTTTGAAAATTCCTGATTCTAACCATAACTTTGAAAATTCATCATAATTCATACATAACTCAAATTTGAGTGATCTTGATGTCCATGAAAATCCCTTCATGTCTAGTTTACAACCATATAAAGAACTTATACATTAAACAACAAAAATTCTGTATAGTACATGAAATTCTCAGTAGTGTCATAGTAGCCATTTTCATCATACAACTTGACAAAATACACCTTAAAATTTACATACATAGCCTTCTCTTGTCTTCGCTTAGCACATTACATCATGTTGGACCTAGATAAACATAATTACATTCATGTAAAGTCCTAAAATCATGCACATCTTTTTTGCAAGGTATTCGAAGTAAAACAATAATGCAAGCAAATTTATTTTAATTAAGAGCTTGCTTTTCCTTCCCTTTTTCTTCTTGGGCAATCTTGCCATGATTTGGACCTATGAAGTGAAACATTTGGAAAGAGAATGAGATTCAAAAAATCTCAGTAGTTACAACCAAATATGTGTACATTTTACCGTACAATTTATAGAAATATCATTTGAAAACAATCAACTAATTTATGACATACATTTTCATAGAAATTTTGGCATGGTAACATTCTAAAAATTAGGCATCCAAGAGTCATAAAAACTCTCATTCAAACATCCAACACATTAAATACAACACAAAATATCAATGTCATAGCATGGCATGTTCAAAACATCATTGCAAATAATTTTAACAACTTTGACATAATTGGTAAAATAACTACCCTTAGGCTTTCCAAGCTCCACCAAATTTTGTACACCTTTCCCTTGATCTTCTATTGCCTCTTGGAACCTATGTCATTATCAAAACAAGTCTCAATCCAAGAATTGCACAATTTGCTTCTCAAAGTGCCACTTTAACCTACAAATCTATATAGTTATTCTTTGGGAATTTCTTATACAACATACTTGTTGTAACCTATTTTAGACCCAAGGAATCCATTTTTGGGATCAAAATCATGAAATTTCCTTTCCTTTTCAAACCCTAAATAGGCAGAAAATTTCATAAAAATGTAGAAAAATAACTACTTGATTAATATGCAATCTAATAGCATAATCTTGTTGCTTAAGACCTATACATCCTTTTTTACAGTTTGGTTTTTCCATGGCTTCACTTTCTCTCTCTTCTCTCTCTCTAAGAAAAAAATTCCAGAGGTAAAATAAAGATAAATACTCCATGAAGTCCCACCAAACTCAAATATGTGCAAGATAATGACCATGAAAACCTACCTTTAAAATTTGGAGAACAAAGCTTGCTTCTTGCTCTTGCTTCTTTCCCTTGAATTTTTTTTATGTTTCTCCTCTCTCCTTGATGCAATTCAAACATGCTTGAAGAAGAAGATGAAGACTTAAAATGAGTTAATGGGATATTTGTATCATAAAGCCACTTTATTACTTCCTTTTTTGACTTTTAGGCCTTTCTTTTTATAAAAGCTTTCTAATTAATTCCTTTTGTGTAAAATTATGAATTCCAATGTGCTTCACCTTCTTTCTTGGCCAAAAAAATGCTTCATAAACTTTAATAGACCAAAAGACCCTTTACCAATTAAATTTACCCATACCGATTGAGTATTTTTGCCAAAATTGTCATTAAATTGATACAAAATTATCCAACAATTACTTTTGGTTGAAAATTATTATCTTACCCCAAAATATATTTTAGCAAGGCCCACTAATTTGACTTGAATTAATACTGCCTCTTCTTACAGTCTACACTAACTTTTATCAGATAAAATATTAATATTAAAACCTAATTACCCAATAAATACTATTTTGATCTTAATAAATTTCATACTATATTTCATTGGGTTTAACTCATTGAGAGCTTCACTTTGACTATAATTTTTTATATTTACTAAAATGCCCTTGAGTTGGGGCAAATTTATAAATTTCAAATCTTTTAAGTCATTAGGTGTAATTTTTTCCCAAAATTCATAAATTCTTCTTTAGCCACTGCACACGTTCGCTGCCTTTGTCTTTGTCTCTATTTTTTTCTTTTCTTGTTTTTTTTTCAGGAGCAAAATCATCATTTTCTCCTTTTTTCTTCCAACTGAGATAATTGACCTCTTTGCCCTATTTCATGCAAAGCGGTGTATACCTATTTTTACAAATTCTTTATAGATTTTAAAATATTTATCCTTGAACATCTAGTAAAAATTCCAGGATATTACACCGACTTTGAACTCTTTTTGCACTTTATTATCATTCAAATTTTAGCAAGACCTCAAACAAATTTTGCACATTTTGCCAACTATGCTTAACTCAAAATTCAAATTTCAGAACTTGAAATTCATCTATCAGAGATGATAACTTTGGAACTTTGAATTTCAGTAAGTAAAGTTCAAATTTTGCAAAAAACATATAAGAACTAACATCAAAGTTCATCTATTAGTCAATGTTTTCAAAATCTAACATATGTTAACATTGGATAACTATGAAAACACTTGTTTAAATGCTGTGGGAACATAAGTAAAAAAAAAATCTTTTACCCCGTGTACATTGTGTGAAATCCTAAGAACTAAATCTTCACATGTATTTCATTGGATTTCTTCACTTTTATGCTCTTATACTTCTTTGATATTCTTCTTTCAAGCTCTAGTTGTTTGGAATCATCTAAAACACTTTATTCAAGATTTCCCCCCTTTTTGATAATGACAAAACAACTTGCAAACTTGATTAGTACTTGTGTCTACTTCTAGGAGCTCCCCCTCAACATATGCATTAAAATTCAAAGATAAATATAGCACATGTTTTAGAGCTTGAGAATATAGGAGAGAAATATGAGAAACACATCACATTGATTCAAATATTCAGTACAGAGAGTCAATCAAAGCATAATTTAGGTACATAGAATTACAAGTCAAAACACACAACAAGTACCTAGAATTACAAGATTAACATGTAGGTGCAAAAGATGCTACAAAAGATGCAGAATTACACAGCCCTAAGATCTAAGCCCTTAGGATTTCTAGCATGTCACTTCTTCTTGGGCTTTGACCCCTTGCCATAAGTCTTGCCAGATTACCCAGCTTGAGACTTCCCAATTTCATTGTCTTTCTTCTCCCCCCTTTTTGCATCATTAGGAGCTGGAGCATGCATAAAGGGAGGATGTATCTGTGTCATGGGAATAGATTGAAGAGGGATAGGAATGAATGCCACTGAGGAGGGTATATGAGGAAGAGATGCTAATTCTTCATCTTTAACATCTTCATCATCAGATACAGTGAGGAGATCTTGCATTTCTCTTCGAGTGTTTGCCAATCTAGCTATTTGCTCTTTTGAGAGGCCATATGCAAAGAGTGATGGAGAAGGAGCAGGTAAAGCAAACATTTTATCAAGCCTTCACTTCTGAGCTTTTACTATTCCATCATGTGTAATGGCAACAATATCCACATAGGGCACGATGCTTCTCTCCTCTTTTATTACAACTTGGATGATTGGTGCAGAGGTAATAACTGCAACTAATTTTTCCATTTGCTCAGACTCTTGAGATGAAAGAATTGATTCTTGAGCAATGTCCTCTATCATAAGCTCATGAGAGCCTTTTTCCTGAGTGGCCTCTTCCTCTATGGCATAATCCAGAGGTGGACCAAGGCTTGTTTCATTGCTTGAGGCCTGTGGAGTAGCAACAGTGCTAGTAGCCTCAATAGCAGCAGGCTCAAGGGGATTCTAATTCAAAAGGGCTTGGAGGTTTAGGAGAGACAGACTTAGTGGGTTTAGAAGGTCAAAGTTGAGGTGGTGCAGATGTGGTAGGGATAGCATTTCTAATGTCTTCATAGGTATCAGCAATCACCTTTAGATTCTTGGCCAAGTGAGTAATTTAATCTTGCAAGTGAGTAGACTTGGCACTCTGTTCCTCTCTATGCTTAACATTAGTGAAGACAGGCTATCATACAACTCAGTGACTATAATGGGTTTGGCCTAGGTGGATAAAGTAGAGGGTTGAGGTAGTTGAATGGGCTAAGGTGGAGGAGAGATAGTTTGAGTTGGTCATGGTGAGGACTAGATGTTTGGAAAACTTCAGAAATGCTCTCTTGCTATAATATCTGTAAGAAATTCATAAAAATAGCAAGACACCATTTTACGTAAAAAAGGGAAAACAGTTATTTTTCTCAGTCGGATAAAAATAAGAAATTACATTTTTGCTCCAAGAAGTTAAGATAATTACATTTTAACTCCTCTAAGAGTAAAATTCACGTGGGAATGCATGAGCATGTATATTTTGGAGAAAATTAGAGTTAATGACCAGGAAAATTTAAAAATTATAATTTGGCCCCAGGTCAAGGTTAATTTTGTAAATATGCAAAATTATTGTCAGAACAAAGCACTTGACAAGACAAGCCTAATGGTATATGACACTGAGAGTTAATGTTTAAGGACAGAGATAATTAATGCCAAAATTTTAGCGGTGCGGTTATACTGATAAAGGTGCTTATATATCTATAAAAGGCAAAAAGGAAACTAGTAAAGTAGATGGGTACCCCAAAAGAAGCTTTTAGGAGACAGGATAATAAAGTAATACCAAATATAAGTTTACTTTAATCTTATGCTCATAAAGTGAAATTTATACTTGAAAAAGTAACTTTACCGGTCCAACTATAAAGTAACCAATATAGGGTATTACTAGACCAGGAAAAATATTCAGTATTTTGGACAATTTCCTCTCTCTCTTGGATGTCTCAAATTTTTGGACCAAAACTTCTCAAGAAAGGCTTGAATTTTTGGCCAAACAACTTGTAGGAGAAGTCTTGACTTTTTGGACCAAAAAAATGATTAAGGCTAATTGAGTAATTAGTGAGTGATTAAGCCATATAATCCCTCTCTTTCCTATCTATTGTGAATGAAACTTTCAGGAGCAAAATAGAGCAAGAAAACACAAGAAAGAAAGAGAAAAGAGAGAAACAAGAAGAGAGAAAAAGAGGAAGCAAGAAGGCAAGTTGTTAGTAAGATTTCTTACTACCTTAAGCTTGTAATCTTGAGTAGTTTAAAGTAGTTTCATGGAGTATGTTTCCTCCTCTCCTCATGCTAAGATTTTGGTCAAACCCTAGAGGAAGCAAGGAATGGATTTTGATGCAATAAACTTAGGAGAAACACTAAGCTAACAATCTAGAACAAGATTGTAGAAGTAGTTGGATGATTTTCAAAACAAATCATTTTCTCTCCTTTTCTTGTGATTTTCAGCTAGAACAGAGGGTTATTTTAGAGTGGAATTTTCATGTTTTTTATGCCAAAAATGAGTTCCTCATGGTGGAAAACCTTGAAAACAAGTATTGATTTCATGAAAAAGCCAAAGAAGAAAAATGAAATCTTATGGTTTCACGAAGACTTTATGATGAAAGTAATGGAACCATTGGCTTAAGTAGTTAATTCATGATGTATTTAAGTTTGAGGAAGCCTAAGGAAGCTTGTGGAAGTGTTAGAAAGAGGTGAAACCAAAGGAAAAGTCAAGAGGATTCACAAAAGTAGCATTACTTTCCTACTTGCACTATGTTATCATGGTTGCTTTCAATGTATTTGTTGTTTTGTCATATGATTTTATTGTTCCCTTTTGATGTTTTTATCATGTTGGATGATTTGAATTAGGAGCTTTGATACCGTGGGGTTTCCATTTTTCAAAACAAAACTCTACTGAAATTTGTGAAATCATATGACTTAAATGTGTAAGTGTGTTTAACCAATGATTCTTCAATGTTTTTATGCAAATGTGATAATATGATTTCATGTATGGGTAATTGCTACTAAGATTCTTTGAATCTCACTCCCCCCCTTAATGACTAACCATGCTAGGGAGAAATAATGGAAAAGAGCTAAGGGAGGAGCTAGAAACATGAAGAAGATAATGATAAATGGTTGATGATGCAAAGTCATTATGTTATAATGTGATCATTTGTATCAATATATGTATAGATCAATGATGCTGCAATTATTTGATATCATATATTTCTAAGTTTCTCATTATGTTATGTATAAATGTGGTACAATAAATGATGATGTAAATATGATATGAAGCTTATTTTGCCAAGACATGAATTGAAATGAACAATTTGGACACCCTAATTGAAATGTAGGTATTGTTCACGTAAGATAGGGAAATTAGTTAAAGTAATATATATGCTCTTAAAGCACACAAATATATATTTAAAATGATCAAATATCACCCTATTTGGAATTATATATGAATTATAGTGATTTTTCAAAATTAGGGTTCAAAACAAGGCAAGATTGAGAAAATTGGAAACTGAAAATTAGGTACTAGAAAATTCAAAAGACAATATAAAATCATGCAAAGCTCCAAAAGTTCATTGATTTATACTTATAGAAATTTATATGTTTTAAGTTTCATATGCTATTGATTTGGAGGCAATTGGAGCTATATAATAGAAGATACGAGATTTTTCCAAAACTATTCCAGTAAAAATTGAATTCTAATCATTTTTTATTTAACACCATGTCCTGTGCAAGTAAAATAAATGTACAAGAAAACTATGTCTAGAAATTAGACATATATAGCTTTCAAATGACATAAATTTGGTCTAGAATAGAATGAAATATGATTTTTCAAAATTATTGTCAAAATCATGAATTTTCATAAATGACCAAATCTACAGTAGTTTTTGAAGGAATAATCTGTACTAATTGGCCTAGTATTTGTTCTATTTATTATTTTTCCCATGTATAGAATCTTTTTTATCTATTCTTATAGATTTGAATCACTTTGATACAATTTTTATAGAATTAGTTATGAATTTTTAAAATTTGTTAGGAAAACTAGAATTTGTCAAGTGAACAGTACTTGAGAAAATTGAAAATTCTATTTTTAACATATTGTGATTCTAGTTTCTAAATCATGATGAATGGCATCTAAAATGATATAATACATGGGAAATGGGCCCTAATATAAGGTGTTACACTTGCTGCTATGATTGTCTTCCTTCATAGAAGAGATCTTCGGATTGACCTACTCCTCTCCCTATCCACCTTCCTTCCTTTCTTTCTGTCCCCATTCTCATCAACTCTTCTCCTTTAAAAACTTCAGTGTGCTTCCCTTTTCGGCTTTCCAAGTGCTGAATCTTGGCATATTAGAGCATTTTGGTAATGATGGAGGCATAGGGCAAGGTAGAGTCTTTTCTTTAATCCCTTGCCTTGATTATTCTTTGAAAGATGATGTGACCCAAGTTCAGCAGTTTCCCCCCATATCGGGGCAGTCATCATGTGAGTCTCAGCTCTTGTAATCAAATGAAAGCTACATCCTTTGTTAAATCAGAGGGCTTCATAAGTTTTAGAGGAGGCATGTTCTCACGTCTTCTGAATAGAGTGTTTAGGACTATGCTTTCTTTGTAATTCAAGAACCCTCCACCTTCCGCATCTGCTTCTTCATCCTCATCCATGTATCTAGAGGTGATAATGTCAATTTTGTATCCCTCTTAGCCAAGATCTCCAGAACTTCATCAATGATCTCATCAGATAACCATAGAGTCCTAGATCTAAGTGTAACATGAAACCTTCTCTTCTTTTTGTTGTATGTTAAAGTAGCATACCACGTTTTAATTATCTTATCATCTTACCTCTCCTTAATTTCCAACAAATTTTTATATTTACTTATCCAGAACTCAGCATCAAAATTGTTGGAAACAAGGAAATCTTCTAAATTGGTACAATGAGGGGTTATTACCTTCTTTGCCATAAATTTTATGGTGTGTTCCTCCAAGATTTGAGCTATGCTGCACAGAGGTTTAGTCATTAGTTATAGTTCCTCTGACTCTGTGGAAGATGAATGACAGCAGTAGGGGTTGTCTTTTTGGATTCTACTTTTGGGGTTGATCTTTGCTTCTTAGATAGAGTTCCCTTACTAGATTTGGTCTTTCTTTTCTTGGATTCTCCTTCTTTGGAAGCATATTGAGACTTGGTTATTCGTTTGGGTTTAGACTCTTCTTTCCTAACATTGGCATTCTTAACCCTTGCCATTTTTGTGATAGATTGGAGATAAGAAACACTCAAAAGGGGTTTATAAGTTTCAGGTAGGAGTTTGATCGATGGGAATTAAAGTTTAACCAAAGGAATTGATGAGAAATTAAGAGAGGAGATGAACAGCTTTGAGAGAGACATGAATAGGGTTACATCTGTTCAGAGTGTGACCCTTTGGTTTAGCTTAAGTAACTGCTAAATAGATGAATTTTGGGGCGAAAATTCAAATTTTGGATAGTTACGTTGTCTATTCAACTTAGAGAAATTATCTAATAAATGAATTTTCATCCATGAAGTTCATCTATCCAAGACTTGTCATACGAAGGATGACTTTAACAAATGAATTTTAGTCCTGAAATTCATCTAACAAAGACTTAACATCAATAGATGCTTCAACAGACAAATGTTATGTTCCTAAAGTTCAAATGTTACATTCTTTATCTAAAGGCAAGCAAGCAAGAGAAGTTCAATAAATGAATTTTAGGAATCAAAATTCAAATTTTGAAACTTTGTGATGAAAATTTTGAAATGTGAATTTTCAATTGTTAAAGTTCGTATGTTGAACACTTGGACATAGTCTACGCTCATACCAACATTCAAAGTTCAAATTTTAATCATGCAACAAATGAATTTCAAATGAATTAGAAATACTAGAACAGCATGTGAGGTACTGCAATATGTCTATTAAGCTCCTAAGTTCAAATTTTAAACATGCCAATTCATTTAAAACCTAATGTAGCATGGAAATACATCTAATAACATCTAGAATGTGAATTTTACATAATAAAACTTATAGATAAAGAGTTGAAAATATGAATTTCCACTTCCTTTGACAGATATTGACTGAGAAAGTATGACATACTCCATTATATTAGTTTTTCTTTCACATAAACTCATGAGGAAACCTATAAAACACTTTAAACATACTCCGAAGCTTAGGTCAGTATAAACCTCAATAACTTAATTTCAGAAAGTAAATAGATTCAGTTAGAGGCTTGCTTACAGTTTATTGGTATTTACCATTCCCAATTCTCTTATGATTTTACAATATTTGTCCTTTGGAAGTGGTTTGGTCATTATATCTATAATCTAATCTTCAGTAGGGACAAACTTTAACACAATATCTCTTTTCAAAACATGGTCCCGTATAAAGTGATATTAAATTTCAATGTGTTTTTGCGCTTGAATGTATGACTAGATTCTTTGTGATGTTGATGACACTTTGATTATCACATCTTATTGGTATTTCCTTCATCTCAATCTCAAGATCTTAAAGTTGCTGCTTTATCCAAAGAGCTTGAGCACAGCTGCTACTAGTAGCTATATATTCAATTTCTACTATGGAGAGAGCTACACTATTTTATTTCTTACTGAACCATGAAACCAGAGATCTTCCCAGAAATTGGCACGTCTTACTTGTGCCCTTTCTATCAGTTTTGGATCTAGCAAAGTCAGTATCAGTGTATCCTATGAGCTCTTCTCCATTACCCTTTGGATACTAAAGTCCCATATATGATTTCCAATTAGATATCTGATTATTCTCTTCACGTCTGTTGCATAGGATTTTTTGGGACATGATTGGAACCTAGCACACATGTAGACACTAAATATGATATCAAGTTTACTGATTGTTAAGTCTACTAGGGAACCAATCATTCTCCTATATTAAGTTTTATCGAATGGCTTTCCTCCTTCATCCATATCAAGCTTTGTTGCAGTGGCCATATGAGTTCCAATTGATTTGCCATTTTCCATTCCAAATTTCTTCAACAGCTCTTTTAGATACTTTGATTGATTGAGGAAGATGCTATCATTACATTGTTTGATTTGCAATCGAGGAAAAAGTTGAGCTTTCCCATCATTAACATTACAAATTTGCTCTGCATTAACTTAGAGAAATTCTGACACAAAGATTCATTAGTAGCACCAAATATAATATCATCAACATAAATTTGAACTATAAGTAAATCTTTGTTTTCCTTTTTAGTGAATAATGTTGTATCTACTTTCCCTCGATTAAATACTTTTTCAATCAAAAAGTTGCTTAGTCTTTCATACCATGCTCTGGGTGCCTATTTTAAATCATAAAGAGCTTTCTTCAGTTTATATACATGGTTTGGCTTTGTTGAGTCCTAAAAGACTAAAGGTTGATCAATATAAACTTCTTCCATGATATAACCATTCAGAAAAGCACTCTTTACATCCATTTGATATGATATTATCTCTTTTATACATGCGTAGGCTATGAGAATTCTTATTGCTTCTAATCTTGCAATTAGAGCAAAAGTTTCCTCATAGTCTATGCCTTCCTTATGTCTGTATCCTTTAGCTACCAACCTCGCTTTATTTCTAACTATTGTTCCTAACTCATCAAGTTTATTTCTAAATACCTATTTAGTTCCAATAATTGGGTGATCCTTGGGCCTAGGCAATAAATCCCAAACTTGATTTCTTTCAAATTGATTCAGTTCTTCTTGCATAGCTAATGTCTAGTATTCATCTGTTAAAGCTTCTTCAATGAACTTAGGTTCAATTTGAGAGATAAATGCATAGTTATTCATTTGATCCCTAAGTTGTCTTCTGATTTTAACATCCTCTTAAACGTCCCCAATTACTTAATCAACAGGATAACTCCTTTGATATCTCCAAGCTCTAAGGAGTTCTTGAGAAATTTCTTCATTGCTTTCAAATTCTACAACTATCTCCTGAATATCTTTCTCTCTATTAGTAGATTCTGATATTTTTGGAGGTTCTATTTTATTTTCTTTAGGGATACTTAAATTTTTAAGACTTGAGATCAGCTTATCCTCTTCTAATTTAGGTTTAGTAATAGTTCATTTTCTATGAACATACATGCATAGACACTTCCACTATCTTTGACCTTTTGTTGAATACTTAATATACTTTACTCCTATTTGAGTAGTCAAGAAATATACAATCATCTGACTTTACATCAAACTTACCTAAGTTGTCCTTGCTATTATTGTGTATGTAGTAGGTGCATTCAAAGACATGAAGATGAGAGAGGTTAGGTTTCTTTCTCTTATATAGATGTAGGCTTTGTTCATCAGGTAGCATGCTGTGCTCAGTGCATTAGCCCAGAAGTACTTTGGTAGTCCTTTTTCATTCAGCATTGCATGAACCATTTCTTCTTGTACTCTATTTTTTCTCTCCACAACTCTATTCTGTTGAGGTGTTCTTGGTGTAGAGAAGTTATGCTCTATTCCATTCTCTTTGCAGTAGTAAGCAAATTGAGCATTTTCAAACTCATCACCATGATTTGTTCTAATACACACAATAAAGCAATCTTTCCCATTTTGGACTTTCTTAGTTAAGATCAAGAAAGCTTTGAATGTTTCATCTTTAAAAGAAAGAAATAAGGTCCAGGTAAATTTCGAATAATCATCTACTAGAACAAGTACATACAAGTTAACACCAATACTCTTAACATGACTAGGACCTATCAAATCCCATATGAAGTAATTGTAGTGGTCTAGTTGTAGAGACAACATTTTTAGATTTGAATGAGGACGTTGTTTGTTTCCCCTTAAGGTAAGCATTACATTCTCTGTCTTTTTCAAAAGTGATGTTAGGCAATCCACGAATAAGTTCATTTTTAATAAGTTTGTTTAATTTATGCATGCTTACCTGAGCTAGTCTCCTATGCCATAGCCAAATATCATCATTTTCATTGATTAAGCATATTGAATCTAGAGCAGTTAATTCATCTAAATCAACTGTATAACAATTACTATCTCTTTGTACCTTGAGAATGACTTTGTGGTCACTTTTTCTGGTGACTTGGTAGTGGTTGGAATTGAACAAAACCCAATTACCTTTATCACAGGTTTGGCTTACATTTAGCAGGTTATGGTTGAGTTCTATTACAAATAGAACTTCTTCTATTGATGTTTTTGGGTTTCTTCCCACAACTCTAATGCCAACTATCTTGCCAGACTAGTCACCACCAAAAGTAACTTTTTCTCCTTCCTTATCTCTTAGCATAATGAACTTTTCTTTGTCTCCAGTCATGTGTCTCAAGCAGGCACTATCCATATATCATTTGTTGCTTCTCTTGGCCTTGAGACATACCTACAAAATATACTTTTTTTCTTTTCTTTAGGTACCCTTAAGCACTGAAGTATCTTTGGGAACCCATTTCATTCCATTGCCATTTCCTTCCTTCTTGTATACACAAGAGGAGGATATGTGACCCTTCTTATAACAGAAGTGGCAAGTGGAAAAAAGGCTTGATAAAAGAGATGTAGGTTTGAAATAATGCAAGTAATATCTATCCTTTTGACTTTTTGGCGTAGGAAATGACTTTATGTTTTGTGCTAATTTAATGCCATTAGCATGTACAAAATTTCTTAGAAAAAGATTTTGTTTCTTGTGTTTCAGTTTTTCTTTAACAACACAAGGATCATATCCTAGACCAGCTTTGCTTTGACTAACTATTTATATTCCTAGTATTACCTTTAGCATATCTTGCCCTTCAGTGAATCTAGCTATGGTCTTATAGAGATAGGCATTCTTATCTCTTAACTCACTACATGAGATGCAAACAGAGGTGATAGAAGGAGCAAGTAGTATTGCAGTACAAGATGCATGAGATTTATTTTTAAGTTTGCTTATTTTCTTTTTAGCTAGATGCAACTACTTAGATACTTTGACAAACAAAGACATTAAATCATTGAATGCATCATACAATTCATTGTAGGAAGGTTTAGAATCATTTACCTCAGAATCACTATCACCATCTTGATAATGATTCTTTTCCTCTTCTACTGCTTCTTAAGCCATCAAGCATAGATTTACAATCTTATCATCTTCTGCTGCTTCTTCTTCATATGAGCTATATCCTCAGATGGATGACACAAAGGCTTTCTTCTTTCTCTCTTTGTCAATCTTCTTATTTTTTCCTTGCTTCTTGGCCAGCATAGGACACTCCCATTTAATGTGTTCAGTTATCTTACATTCATAATATATGATGGAGTCTTTGCTTTCTTTCTTACCGCTGATGGCTCTATCTTTCTTTATGAACTTTCTGAATTTCTTCTTACCATACGTTTTCCTAAATTTGTTTACCAGCATGGCCATTGTTTCTTCATCAAGCTCAGCATCTTCTTCAGAGTCATCATCTTCTGATTCCACTTTGAGAGCTAGACTTTTCTTTTTCTTTTCTTGTCCTGCCTCTTTGAGAGCTTTCATCTTGCCCTCATATTCTTTAAGGCTATTGAAGAGTGCTATGACATAGGCCATTGATTCTCCTCTGGCTTCCTCTATGGCAGTCACTTTTGGTTGCCATTCGATGGGTATGTAGGGCCCTGGAGATTTTCCTGACTTTTTCTGGCTGAGTATATCCCTTGCCAAAACTCTTTAGCTAGTTTACAATGAGGGTAAATCTTTTATGTAGTTCTTTAATTCTTTCTCCTTCCCTCATCTTGAAGCTTTCATATTCTCCAATGTAGGAATTTAATTTGTTTTCTCTTACTCCAGTTGTTCCTTCATGAGCAATTTCTAGAGTATCCCACATTCCTTTGACTATGGAACATTGGGAGTCTTTGTAAAATTTGTCCTGGTTGAGAGCATTGACTCTGCAGTATTTTGCTTTGTAATTAAGCAAAACTTTTCTCCTATCTTCATTATTCCGCTCCTCCTCAAGCTTCTCTCTGTATTTGCCATCATCATATAATTTCATTGGGACAAAATCCACTTTCTGGACGACTGACCAGATATCCAGATCTATGGACTAAAGATATATATGCATATATATCTTCCAATATCCATAGTGCTCTCAACTGAAGCCAGGAGGTCTGTTGGTGTTGTTTCCTTCAGGTGAGATATTTTCTCCAAAGCTAGCCATATATTCTCCCAGATGGTTAAATCCTTCAATTAAGAGTTCAGGCTCTGATACTACTTGTTAGGATTGTTGGCTTCCCAAGAGGGGGTGAATTGGAAAGTTCAAAATTTTTCTGCAAAAATGTGATATAACAGTGATGGTAGAAGTTTCCAGAAAATAGAGTACAGAAAGAATAAAGCAAGTACAAGGTAAAGAACAAGAGGACACAGAAATTTATCCTGGTTCAGTCTGATCCACTTGACCTGCGTCCAGTCCTCAAGCCACCACTTGAGGTTTTTCACTATCTTGCAAGAATTCAGTGGGCTCCTTGTAATGTCTCAGTACAAGCTTATGCTTGTTCTAAGACCTCTCAAATCTACATTCTACATTTTAACAAAGTGTTTCCAAAATTCCCTTGTGAATCCCCTCACAAGATATTCTTCTTCCAAATTAAGAAAAGTTATTACACATAATGAACTCTCTCTAAATCAAAGTAAATATGACAGTTGAAGTGCAATAAATAAAGTGTAAAAGTAAGAAAGGCTTTTACTAATGAATTCAGCAAAGTTTCAATATATATAGCATAAAATTATTACCCACAACATCAAATGAAGTTCTATTCATAGATTTGTGACTAAACTAGTCGTTAGACACAAGATCTAGCCATTAAAGACATTAACCAATGGCTACTTTACAAAACTAGCCATTCACCAGCCGCATTTCTTGCATCTTACACACTGAAGTTCGAATTTTGGGTGTCAATAAATGAATTTCACAGAGATCATAAGTTAAAGGCTTCAATGTTGAACTTCCAAAATTCGTCTGTTCAGGAGTGAAATTCAAATTTTGAATTTGTCAAATATATCCCATGTTGAAACATACGAATTTTCATATTCAAAGTGCATCTATTGAGTGTGAACAATTGTCTCATGGTTTTTCAATGCACTTGAAATTCAAATTTTAGAAGTCAAATTTCATCTATCAGTGGTTAGTTCAACATGGCGCAAAAGTTCTACCATGTGAAATTGGAATTTTGCAGTTCAAAATTTGTCTGTCAGAGACATGCTCTAACAAGACTCACAAGTTCTTATTTCAAAATTTGAATTTTGAAATCCAAAATTTGTCTGTCAAAGTGACTAACTTTGAACTTTTTTTACATTTTAATATCATTAGAATTTTGACAAGACCTCAAACGAATTTTGCATATTTTGCTAACTATGCTTAACTCGAAATTCAAATTTCAGAACTTGAACTTCGTCTGTCTGAGAAGATAACTCTGGAACTTTGAATTTCAGCAAGTAAAGTTCAAATTTTGCACAAAACATATAAGAATTGACAACAAAGTTCGTCTGTTAGTCAATGTTTTCAAAATCTATCCTATGATAACTCTGAGAATATTGTTTAAATGATGTGGGAACATAAATAAGTAAAAAATCAAAGCCTTTTACCCTGTGTACATTGTGTGAAATCCTAACAACTAAATCTTCATATTATTTCGTTGGATTTCTTCACTTCTATGCGCTTACACTCCTTTGATATTCTCCTTCCAAGCTCTAGTTGTTTGGAATAATCAAAACACTTAATTCAACACTTTATACTTTATTTCACTTACTATATCTAATCTTTTATTCTACACACCACTTAGAGAGAGAGAGTGAGAGAGAAACATAACGCCATTTATATTAAAATTAAGATGAAAAATTTTCTCCACACGAAAGTTGTGTGGCTCATAGAGGATAAGAACATAAAGATGTTCAAAGTTTAAGGTGCTAGCACACCGTTCATTGAGTTCTTGTTCATGTGGATACCATAGAGGGTGGGTGCTCATGAGAGTTGTTGACCTTCATCCGGATAATCACTCGATGGAAAAAGCATGAAGGCTGAGTTTTAAATTCGCCACTGATATGTCTTACCTTTTCTATTTGGCTTAAGCAAAATTGACGGATCCTCAAAAAGGATTTTGGATTAAAGTTTTAATTTTCCACTATATTTGTGTGCTAATATCCTAACAATTACATATCCTGAGCACTAAGCCCTCTCATTTGAATAGCCAAAACAGTCAATAATCATCAAGTAAATAATATGGCACATCATAAAGCATTTTAGAACATGACAAGATAATAAAGTGCAAAAATGTAAATTCTGCTACCTTTAAGTATCTCTTTGGCTTTTTTTTTCTTGAATCCCATGCTTCCACTGGGTTTCTTAGGCTTCCCCTAGACCTATAACAATATGAGAAATCCACTTGAGCTACTGGTTCTATGGCTTCCTTCACAAAGTTTCATTGGAGCCCTAAAAACTCGTATAATTTTCTACTGCATTTTTCTTGAATCCAAAACTTGATCCTTACTAATTTGGACTCAAGGATTCTATTTTTTGACATCAAAATCATGAAAATTGTAACATACTTAAAAAACTAGATAACTAAAAATACATCGAGAATTTGTAAAAATGGGCATACACTGTTTTACATGAAATAGGGCAAAGAGATCATTTTTTACGGTCAGTTGAAAAAATGAGAAATTATGTTTTTACCCCAAAGAATTATGAAAATTACATCTATGTCCAGAAGCATAGTTTTTATGGTGAAGGGGCATGAAATGAAATATTTTGGGAAAAATTACAGCTAATGACCTAAAAAAATAAAAATTATAATTTTGCCTCGGGTTAAGGGTAATTTTGTAAGTATGCAAAATTACTGTCAAAATAAAGCTCTTGACAATATGAGTCTAATGGTATATGGCATTGAGGGTTAATGATTAAAGATAAAGAAATAATCAGTGCCGAAGATTAAAAAAGTAACTTTAAACCGATAAAGCTACTTTTTTATATGTAAAAACTAAGAAATCAAAAAGAAAAGCAATTAGACACTGCAAAAGGAGCTCTTTAAAGACAAGATAATAAAGTAATGAGAGACACAGGTTTGCTTTATTCTATTCAATAAAGTGAAATTACATTGCAAAAGTAACCTTACCAGTCTAAGTATAAAGTAACCAATACAGGGTATTACTCGACTAGAAAAATTATGTGGTATTTTGTAGCTGAGAGCCTCTCATGTGGCACCACATAAGCTGCAATATGTGGCTAAAATGAAGTCTTGATGGCCAAGAAAAGGAGACTTAATAATTAAGTTTGCTTAGTTAATTAAGATTAGCATAAAAAGTAACCAAACCAAGCACTAACCTTGGTTATGCTTCTTTAAATGCTCTTTTCTCTCTTGTACGCCACTTACACTCAAGAATGAAGTGGGAGGAGCACCCAAACATTGAAGAAAAATGGGAGAGCATGAGATGAAAGAAAGGAAAAGGGGAATAAGAAAAGTGAAGAAAACAAAGGTAAGGCAAGTCTTCTCTCAACCGTTAGTGATTTTCCTTCAAGTTCTAAGGGATGTGGTCCAGTTTTCTTGAGTCTTCTCCTTCCCCACTTGCTGTTATTTTCAGCTAAAGCTTGTTCTAAGAAAAGGAAGGTGTTTTTGAACCATAAAATGATGCGAAACCTTGAGTTTTTGCAAAGTAAAGCAAGTTAGGGAAGTTTTAAAGTAAGTAGTTGGAAAACCCCTATTTGCCTAAGAGAGCAGATTTTCGTCTAAATCATTTGATTGTCTTAAGGTTGGAATTCATTAATTTAATTACAAAAATGAGTTCCCCTTGATGAAAAACCTTAAAGACAAGCATTGGCTTAAATGTTAGGCTTAAGACAAAGAATTGAGTCTTTAAGGTTTTAAATGGGACTTTATGAAGTTGTTACTTATTCTAGTTGATTTAGCAAGTGTTTAATGATGATTAAGGACTTGAGGAAGCTTGAAAAAGCTAGAGGAATCATTGGTTTCAAGAGGAAAGCCAAGTGGTACAATTGGTACACCAAGAGGTAGTTAAGTCCATTTATTGCTTTATGTTCTTTCACTATGTTCATATGATGTTTATATGACATATTATGATGAATTTGAGTTCCCACATTGTATATTGTATTTTATTTGATTGGTTTGGCTGTAAGATGAGGGGTTTTAATCCTTGGGAAGTCCATTTTCTAAGTTGTTATGTTGCCAAAATTTTTATGACTAATGTTCTTGATGTTTGATTGTGATTTATTGTGATCTATTTCATGAAATTAATGTCATAATGCATTAAATGTGACTTACTACTGTGATTGTCCCAAATCTCATCCCCTCAAGTATCCCAAATGACTAGGCACAAGCTATGTTATGGAGGAATTCTAAGAAAAAGCAAGAAGAATAAAGAAGTTTATGGAGCATGCTTTGTTTAGAAAGTTATGGCATTATAATCTTTATCAATTTGTATAAAGTAATATGTTCCTTTGTAAGGCTACACTTTGCTACCATTATGTTTATGTAATTTTATGGCAATGTATGTGTTCAATCAAGTGTTTTGATGATTCCAAACCAACTGGAGCTTGGAAGAAAGATATCAAAGGTGTATAAAAGATCTCAAGTGAAGAAATCTAGGAAAATTGAGTACAAGATTAGTTTGTAGGATTTCTCACTGTATCCACATGAGTAAAAGGATTTGATCTTGCAAACCAATACTTTTAAAATGTGTTTTTATGTTAACTCATGATGTATTTGCAAAATACCCACTAATAGACAAATTTTGAACTATTAAACTTCATATGTTACCTTGAAAATTCAAACTTTGAAAGTTAAATTCGAACTTACAAAGTTGTTACCTCTGATAGACGAATTTTAGACTATGAAAATTCAAATTTCAGGTAAAACACAAGTTATGAAAATTGAAAATTTGTTTGTAGTTATGTCAAAGTTCATCTGAAAGTGAAGATAAAAAAGAAATTCAAATTAGTCCTCTGACAGATAAACTTTAGCTTTGAAAATTTGAACTTTGGAAAGGCAATGTGTAAATCTGTTCAAGTGCCCCTCTGACAGATGAACTTTCATATTCAGAAATTCAAACTTTGAAACAAGTCTGATAAGAGGTCTCTCTAACATATGAACTTTGATTTCTGAAAATTCAAATTTTGAAAAGAAGAACTTTTGTGTCATATTGAGTTGCTCACTAACAGACAAATGGGATTTTCAAGAATTGAATGCAAAAAGTAATGGCACATCAAATGGGATTGTCCTCAATTCTTGAAAAAGTAGGAAAAAGAAAAGAAAGATGCTGACAAGGGCAAAAAGAAAAAGGCATAAATCTCATCAATCTGGGGTAACAGTTCAGATGAAGAAGATGAAGATGAGGAAGAAATTACCAACATCTACTTGATGGCACTTACATCTAAAAAGACTCCAAGTTCATCCAACAGTGATCATGAAGATGAGGTATATGAATCTAGACCTTCATATTTTGAATTGCTTGATGCATTTCATGATCTGCATGGTGAGTTTGTTAAAATTGCAAAAAAACTAAAACTGGCTAAGAAGAAGATTAGTATGTTACAATATGATTGCAAATTATCTGACACTGCATCTATGCATGAAACTAAATATGCATGTTGTACATCATGCATTGAACTAAAGAAAAACAATGAATATCTTTTGAAAACCATGACTAAACTTATTAAAGGCAAATATATGTTGTTTTTCCTTATTAGGAAATCAAAGAATTGTACAAGGAAAAGTTAGACTTGGCTATAATCCTTGTGTATATGAGACATTTTGTGCATACTGATAGATATCAAAATAAAAGTCATACCTCAAAAAATATTGAATCTTATGTCCAAACAAAATATGTGAAACAAAAGTATTTTCTACATTGCTTTCTTCCTGTATCATAATCTAGCAGTCCTTTTACCACCTACCACTTTTGTAACAAGAAGGGACTTGTTTCCAGTTCATGTTTATTAAAGAAAAATGGACTTGGCAGGAAGGTAGAATGGGTTCCCAAAGGTACATTTGTATCTAGAAAAAATGCCACTAACAGAAAAGGACCCAAGCAGATTTAGGTAACTAAAAAGAAAAACTGAACCTTGTTTTGCAAGTTTGTCTTAGAGCAAGAAAAAGCAACAAATAGTACATGGACAATGCTTGCTCAAGCCATATGCTGGTGATAAGGAGAAGTTCTTCACTCTTAGAGGCAAGAAAGGTGGAAAAGTGACCTTTGGAGGTGATAAATATGGCATAATAGTTGGCATTAGTATTGTGGGCAAGAATCCTGAAACATTTATAGAAGAAGTGCTGTTTGTAGTTGGACTCAACCACAACATATCCAGTATGAGTCAAATATGTGACAAAGGAAACTAGGTACTGTTTGACTCAAAGTTCTGCCTGGTCATCTGAAAAAGTGATTGTAAAGTAATCCTTAAAGCTCAAAAGGATGGTAACTACTATGCCATTGATCTTGATGAACTTCCCTCCGTAGATTTTGTATGTTTAATTAGTAAAGATAATGATAGTTCGTTGTGGCATAGAAGACTAGCACATGTTAACATGAATCAACTGCTAAAATTGATTAAGAATGATTTAGTCACTGGTTTACTAAAAATCTCTTTTCAAGAGGATAAAGAATGTGATGCATACCTCAAAGGAAAACAAATTAAATCATCATTCAAATCTAAAAATGTAATCATCACATCTAAACCACTTCAACTATTGCATATGGATTCGATAGGTCTATCTAGAGTAAAAAGCATTGGCGGAAACTTGTATGTACTTGCAATTGTAGATGATTACTCTAGAATTACCTGGACTTTGTTTCTTTCTTCCAAAAGTGAAATATTTGATGCATTTGTAACCCTGTCTAACAAAGTACAAAATGAGAAAGACATTTCCATTGTGTCTATCAGGTCTGATTATGGTGGAGAACTTGAAAACTCAAGCTTTTTGGAGTACTGTGAAGAGCATGGAATTGATCATAACTTTTCAACACCAAGGACTCCTCAGCAAAATGGAGTGGTGGAGAGGAAGAACAGACCAATTGGAGAACTGGCAAGAGCAAACCTAAACGAAAAAGAGCTTCCTCAAATTTTCTGGGCTGATATAGTAAACATAGCAAGCTATATCATTAACTGAGCTTACATCAGACCAATTCCAGGGAAGACACCTTATGAACTGTACAAAGGAAGGAAGCCAAACCTTTCACATCTGCATGTATTCGATTGTAAATGTTTCATTCATAACAATGGAAAGGAGAATTTGGGTAAGTTTTATGCCAAATCTGATGAAGGTATATTTCTTGGCTATTCTAGTAAGAGTAAAGCATATAGAGTTTTTAATAAAAAGACTAGATCAGTAGAAGAATCTATGCATGTTATGTTTATTGAAAATAAAATAGTTTCCAAGCATGTCATTGATGAAGATGATCTTATCTCTAGCTTTAAGAACTTAGATCTTTCTAAAGACGGTAAAATTGAACCTCCAAAAATATCTGAATCTACTAACATAGAGGAAGATATTCAGGAGAAAGATCTTGAGTGTGAGAATAATGAGGAAATATGTCAAGAACTCCCTAGAGCTTGGAGATATCAAAGGAATCATCCTGTTAATCAAGTAATTGGGGATGTTCAAGAGAAAGTTAAAGCTAGAAAACTGTTAAGAGATCAGATGATAAATTGTGCCTTTATTTCTCAAATTGAACCTAAATGTACTGAAGAAGCCTTAACTAATGAATAATGGATTTTAGCTATGCAAGAAGAATTGAATCAATTTGAAAGAAATTAAGTTTGAGATTTGGTGCCTAGACCTAAAAATCACCCTATTATTGGTACTAAATAGGTCTTTAGAAATAAATTTCATGAATCGGGAAAAATTATATGAATTTGGCTGCAAATGCTTCATCCACAACAATGCAAAAGAGAATCTGGGTAAGTTTTATGTAAAATCAGATGAAGGTATATTTTTTATCTGTTCTAGTAAAAGTAAAGCACATAAGGTTTTCAATAAAAGGAGTAGAACTATAGAAGAATCTGTCATGTTGTGTTTATTGAAAATGAAACTATTTCGAAGCATGTCATTGATGAAGATGATCTTATTTCCAACTTTAAGGACTTGAATTTTTCTGGAGAAGATAAAACTGAAACTCCAAAAATATCTGGATCTACTAATGTAGAGGAAGATATTCAGGAGAAAGATCTTGAATTTGAAAACAATGAAGAAATGTCTCAAGAACTCCTTAGAGCTTGGAGATATCAAATGAATCGTCTAGTTAATCAAGTAATTGGGGATGTTCAACAGAATGTTAAAACCAGAAGATAACTTAAGGGTCAAATAAACAACTGTGCATTCATTTCTTAAGTTGAACCTAAGTGTGCTGAAGAAACTTTAACTGATGAATATTGGATACTAACTATGCAAGATGAACTAAATCAGTTTCAAAGAAATCAAGTTTGGGATTTAGTGCCTACACCTAAAGATCACCCTATTTTTAGCACTAAATGGGTTTTCAGAAATAAACTTGATGAATCAAGAACAGTCATTTGAAACAAAGCAAGATTAGTTGTCAAAGGATATAATCAAGAAGAAGGTATTGATTATGAGAAAATTTTTGCTCCAGTTGTAAGATTGGAAGCAATAAGAATCCTCTTGGCCTATGCATGCATGAAAAACATAATGTTATATTAACTGGATATAGAAAGTGCTTTTCTGAATGGATATATCATGGAAGAGGTTTATGTTGATCAACCTCTAGGTTTTGAGGACTCAACAAAACAAAACCATGTTTATAAACTGAAGAAAGCCCTTTATAGCTTAAAACAAGCTCCTAGAGCATGATATGAAAGACTAAGTAACTTTCTAACTGAAAAGGGATTTAATAGAGGAAAAGTAGATACAACTTTGTTCACCAAGAAAGAAAATAAAGACTTACTTATTGTTCAAATTTATGTTGATGATATTATATTTGGTGCTACTAATGAATCTCTTTGCAAGAATTTCTTTAAGCCAATGCAAGGTGAATTCGAAATGTCAATGACGGGTGAACTCAACTTCTTCCTTGGACTACAAATTAGGCACTGAGATAATGGCATCTTCCTCAATCAATCAAAATATCTACAATCATCAAAGTACTAATCCAGTTTACAAGTTATTTTGCTATCATCAAAAGGGAGGAGAATGTTGAATCAAGTGTGTTGATGATTCCCAACCAACTGGAGCTTGGAAGGAAGATATCAAAGGTGTACAAAAGATCTCAAGTGAAGAAATCTAGGAAAATTGAGTACAAGATTAGTTTGTAGGGTTTCTCACTGTATCCACTTGAGTAAAAGGCTTTGATCTTGCACACAAATATTTTTAAAATGTATTTTTATGTTAACTCATGATGTATTTGCAAAATACCCACTAATAGACGAATTTTGAACTATTAAACTTCATATGTTACCTTGAAAATTTAAACTTTGAAAGTTAAATTCGAACTTACAAAGTTGGTACCTCTGACAGACAAATTTTAGACTATGAAAATTCAAATTTCAGGTAAAACACAAGTTATGAAAATTGAAAATTCGTCTGTAGTTATATCAAAGTTCATCTAAAAGTGAAGATAAAAAAGAAATTCAAATTAGTCCTCTGACATGTGAACTTTAGCTTTGAAAATTTGAACTTTGAAAAGACAATGTGTAAATCTGTTCAGGTGCCCCTCTGACAGATGAACTTTGGTCTTCAGAAATTCAAACTTTGAAACAAGTCTGATAAGAGGTCTCTCTGACATACGAACTTTGATTTCTGAAAATTCAAATTTTGAAAAGAAGAACTTTTGTGTCATATTGAGTTGCTCACTAACATACAAATTTTGGGCACCAAAATTCAAACTTTAAAGGCACTGTAGCAATATGGAACAATTGTTCACAGTTACCAGAAGAACTTTAAACTTGAAAATTCTTATATTTCAACATAGAAATATTTGTCAAAGATGAAAATTCAAATTTTTCTTTAGAATAGATGAACTTCGAAGTTCAATATTGAAGTCTTTAGCTTATGGTCTCTGTGAAATTCGTTTGTTGACACCCCAAAATTTCAACTTTGGATGTCAAACGCATTAAATGCGGTTGGTGAGCTGATAGTTTTGCAGAGTAACTATTAAGTAACGTCTCTAATGACTAGATCTTATCTCTAATGTATAGTTAAGACATAAATATATAAATAGAACTTTATTTGATGGTGTGGGTAACGATTTTACATTGAATATACTGAAACTCTAACAAATTCTTTAGACAAAGCCTTCTACTCTTACACACTTCATAAACAGCTCTTCAACTATCATATGCATTATAAATTAGCAAGTTTATTTGCTGTAATCAATTTTATCTTTATCTGGAAGAAAGATTTTCTTGTGAGGGGACTCCACAAGAGATTTGGGAAGTACTTAGCTAGAGTGCAGAGAGTGAAATTGTAAGCCCTTGGAACTAAGCATTAAGCTGTACTGAGGCATTGTAAGAAGCCCACTGAATTCTTGCAAGATAGTGGAAAATCTCAAGTGGTAGGTTGAGGACTGGAAGTAGGTCAAGAGATAGAGATCGAACCAGCATAAATTCTTGTGTGCCTTTTCTCATACTTTGCTTATTACCTTACTACTTCTTGCACTATGTTTTTCTGCATATTTTGCTTCCACTACTTTCTTGTAATTTTGCAGAAAATTTTTGAACTTCCCACTTCACCCCCCCTTGGGAAGCTAGCAGAACTAACAATATGGTTATGGCATGGACAAGTTTGAGCAAAGTATATGATGCATATGAATTTTTTGTCATGATATGATGAAAGCTGGCTATTCTAAATATGTCCTAGTTACTATTTATTTGAAATGTGATATAACCTATGAGTGTCATATAGTTTAAAAAACTAGACAGTGAGGGCTTTCAAACAAGCAAACGGACACTTAAATTGGGTATATGTATGATTTATAGTGTATTTTTAAAATTGATGGTCAAAATTTGATAGTAATGTAAAAGCAGCGAATTTCACTATAAGTATCACTTATTTTGAAAGAAAATATAAAATTGTAATGAGCTCCAAAAATTTAGTGGTTTACATATGTGAAACAATCTATGTTGTTCAATATACCACTACTTTGAATTCAATTGGAGCTGTACAATAAGAGATATACATGTTTCCCTAAAACTGTTCTAGTAAGTGTGAGGTTTTGACCATTAGTAATTTAAGTTAAAATTATGACCCACACAATTTAAATAAATGTATATGAAAAATTTGGTGGAAAGTAGACATACAAAGCTTTCAATGGCATATATAATGCATGATTTGGCTCAATATAGAGTTAGATATAGATTTTTAAAATTATGGCAAAAATCCTGGAAAAGAGAAAAATGAGCATTTGAACAGTGGAAGTTTAAGTATTAAGCTATATCAATTGGTATAGTAAAATGCAAGTTTCATATTTTTTTCTTATATAGAATATTTCTAGATTCATTTCGAGACTTGAATTAAATAAATATCATTTTTCTATAATTAGTTATGATTTTTCAAAATTCAACCAGAAAAATGGACAATAGATGAACAATAAATTTTGAAAAAATTTATTTTTCAGATTTAATCCCTTTAATGATTCAAGCTTCTAAAATGGCTTAGTTGGACATTAGAAATGCTATTCTACTTGGAAAATTGTATATGAAAGCAAGGTGTTACAAAAATCCAACTCATTCTCTCCCTACTAGGTTGTCTGAAATATATCTCATAGAGGGAAGAAGTGATTTTTCAATTACTTGATTCCAAACTCACCAAACTTGTTTCTTTTGCTAAATCTCATGCTTTCTCCTAAATTAATGGCATGAAAACACTTCTTCCATCTCTTCCATGCTTAGTTGAAAATGAAACTCAAAGGGGAGGAAGAGAAAACTCAAAAAAAACCAAGCCAAACCTCTTAGACACTAAGCTAGAAGCCATGAAGAACACAAGTTGAAAGCTTACCTCTTTTTCTTCTCCTCCTCTTCTTCGTCTTTCTCCTTCTTATTCTTCATGCTGCTCCTCCTCTTTCTCTTGTATTTGCAACTACTTCTCTCGCCTATCTTTGTGTAGTAAGTTGGCCAAGAGGAGAGAATAAATAAGCAACCAACTCACCAATCAACCAAGGTTATATGCTAATTAGTTTAATTTCTTTACCATTAAGTCTTTGAGGAAAATATTATAAAATTAAATTCTCCCACATGCTTGCTTAGGTGGCACCACTTGAGGGATATTTTTGTCCAAAATACTGCATATTTTTCCTAATCTAGTTTTGTCCTGTGTTGGTTACTTTATACCTAACCAATAAAGTTACTTTTGCAGTATTATATTACTTTATGGAGACAAAATTAAAGTAAGCTTGGATATGTGTTTACTTTATTATCTTGTCCCCTAAAATATTTTTGTGGGGTCCATATAATTTTCTTTCTTTTTCTTTAACTTTTTATGGGGCCCACAATACTATTTTCTTTTTACATTTTTTTATGAAATTAAAAAACAAAGAAGCTATCATTGAATGGGCTATTTTGGAGAAGAATGAGACAATAATTTTTTTTGTACTTGGCTGACAATTTTTCTTCAGATTGTCGATACAAGTTATCATTGAATGGGCTTATTTTGGAGAAGAACGAGATGATTTTCTTTGGACTTTCTACTTTCTTATTTACATGTACAACCAAGAGGGGGGAAAACTTATATTTATGACAATTTCTCTTTTTAAAAAAATAAAGAAATTTTTTTTATACTCGGCTGACAATTTTTCTCCAAATTAAATTTGCTAAGTCCAATGTACTATTCAATTAGGTTCAATATGTTATAAGCTTCAATATAACATAAATTTTTAATATTTATGAAATTGCCTTTCAGTCAGGTCAAAAAGAAAATATTTATTTTTCCAGGTACTTTTTGGTAATTTTGCATAGAGACTAAATGCAAACAATTTATTCTCCAAGTACTAAAATGTAATTTTTGAATTTTACTTCTTTAGCCCGAAAAATGACATTTTTACCATTTTCCATATATATCCTATATCTCAAAATTTTATTATATCATTTTACATTTTATATTAAGCAAATTAGGGATGTTATATGAAATTGCTATTCCACTTCTTTTCCATCTTTGTATGTATCCCATACTATACTTTCAACTAGTCTATTTTTTAATCTCAACCTTCTCACTACCCAATACTTACATCATTGTGCTCAGCTTGTCAAGAGCTTCTATTTAATAGGTGTATTGCATAACCTTTACTTTTGGAATTAATATCTACTAAAGACCTAATTTACAATCTATTCCAGTTAAGGACTAAACATGTGAAATTACCATTTTGCCCCTTGAGCATCCATAAAATATTTCACATGTGGAATCTTTCCATTTTTGCTTTTAATTCATTCCTATTGGGCACATTGTAGTTGTACTTTTGATATAGCCCTGAAAAATTGGGATGTTACAGCATCAAGAGGAAAAAGTTATTTTTTTCAAAACTTGTTTCTAAACATTCATAAACTTGGTTTTTCTTGCAGTTTTTCACACTTTCTCTTTATTTTCATGCAAGAAAACACTCCATTTCTTTTCCCTCACTCATGGTTGAAATCTAAACTCAAGAAGGGGAAGGAGAAAACTCACTTAAACTAGCTTAAACTACCTAAATATTATGCTAGAAACCATAAAGAATCAAAGAAGAATAAATTACCGTTTTCCCTTGAATTTTTCTCTTCTCTTTTTCTCTCTTCTTCTTCATACCTCCTTTCTTCTTTCTTGGTGTATGTAGCTGCTTCTCTCCTTTTCTGTCCTTGCTTCGGTCGGCCAAGAGAGGAAGCATTTATAAAAGAAGCAAACTCACATAAACTTGCCAAGTGTGCATTCTTGAATATTCATGAAAAAGCAAGAAATAATAAAATAATTCCTTAGCCTCACATGCTGAATTTTGGATGCCATATATGGAGAGAGAGACAGAGAGAGCAAAACACTGCATATTTTTCTTAGCCCAAATATGTCCTATACCTGGATAGATGAAGTTACTTTTTGCAGTATTTTATTACTTTATACATACATGATATAACTACATTTGGATCTACTTTGAATTTAATATCTTGTCCCAAGCAATATAAATATGGGCCCACATACTTTTTTTTTTCTTTTTTTACTTTTGTGGGTCGCACAGTACCTTTTTTTTCTTTTATGCAAAATTGCACTATTCTGTTGGCTAATTCTTTCAAAATTTAAAAATTATTCCACTGGGTCCAACATGTCGCAAAGTTGATTTTGACATAAATTTAAAAATTATGAAATTGTCCCTAGGGAGAGATAAACTGCAAATAACTTTTCTTTTAGGTCTATTTTTGCAATTTTTCCTAGGGAATAAGCTACAAATAATTTGTCTTGCAAGGACTATTTTGTAAAAAACATTTCTCTTTATTACCTCACATCTAAACTTGCTATTTTACTTCCTTCCTATCAAATCCTATATCTTAGATTTTCCATATCTCTATACAACTTATACTATCTAAAAAATTAGTGATATTACATTGTAGCCACAGAAATCACTATGCAGATGATAGAACTTATAAGATGGTTGTGCATACTGATATGGAATGGAAGGATTAAAATGTGAATCATACTACTATGCATTTCAATCCATCATCAATAATCAAGAGAAAATACACTAAGAAACAAGAAATAAGAAAATACAAAAAATCTAAAAACCTTAATTTCACCAGGTGGGCCCGGACTGAAACCCTAATTTTGAAACCCTAATTAAAAATTACAAAATAATTATTTTTTTCCCAGAAACACACATCTTTAATCACAATGTTCAATGCATCCACGGATTCTTTGGAAAAAAATCAAATAAAAAATTCCTAAGAAAATGGAAAAATAAAGAAAAATTTCACAAAAATAAAATATAAATGGAAAAAGTGGTCTAGAAGAAAGAATTTGACCTTGAAACACAAGTATCAAACTTTAATCAAAGACCCCAAAATTAATCAAATACCAGAAGTTAAGCTCTCTTGGAAATCAATGAATCATGAACAACAACCAATGCAACAAGTCAAATCAATCAAACAAACTAAGAACAAAAGAAAATTCAATACAAACTATTCCTAATTAACTATGATAACTAATTCAAACAAGTCAACACATCATCTACCCGGTGACAATGCCAAAAATTGATTACCATGTCACAAGGGCTGTACAATTTAATATCTTATTAGGATGCAAATGATGATAACAAGAGGCAAGTACAATCTAGGTTTTTTCACTCTAAAGGTGACCAATGGAACCTATATGAGTTAGATGTTTATTCTAACCTGGACTAAATGATCTAAATGCAAATCTAAGATACCTATGTAAGAATGGAATTGAAATGCAAGCTACATACAATATAAAATGAAAATATGAAATTTGACCTAAATGGAATGCAAATAATTCTAAGTATATGTGTATGTGTGTGCTAAATGAATCCAATGCAAAGAACCTAGATGCATGAAACTAATATGCAATGCTAATGACCTATTTTAATTAATGAATTGTGGGGTCTTGAATGCAAATAAAAAAGGGAAAATGAAATGACTAATGAATGGAAATGCAAAAGAAAGGAAACGGAATTACTTCTACTAAACAAAAAAAAGCTAAAAAACTAACAACGGAATAGACTAGTGAATGAATGGAATGGTGAATCAACGATGGGTTTGACTAAGGATAATTGGACCTATCCTCACTTAATCTAATTATTAATTATGCTGGGGATTAAGTTAACTAAATTAATTACTTAGATTAGGCAATTAACAACAAAGTCCAATTTTAGGTCCAACTAAGCTAGTTTGCTCTAACACTTAACTAAACCAATTTAATTATGCCTAATTCAATTACTTAGCTTAATTAACATGTTGATTAAGCTAATTAATCATACTTGTAAATCAATAATTAATTACCCAATTAAACCTAATTAAGAAATTTAAGCACCAATTATGTTTCACGTAACTTAACATTAACTAGATTCCATCAAATACCATTCATTTCACCTAATTAACTTTAAATCAAGCTATGAATTTGAAATTTGCAGGCTGGACAGATAATAGAATAAGCTCAAATTAACATAAATTAATAAAATATAATGTGTACAAATCAATTCTAACAGGTCTCAACAATTCAACATCATTCTCATTACAAGCTTCATCAAATTTAACCTAAAACCCTAGATCAAAATCAATGGAAAATGCAAGAAAAAGATGAGAAATGACTGAGAGGACATCTCAAGACTCCTAGAAACTTCATTAAGCTCAAGGTCCAGCCCTTTTTTGGCCATGTTAGTTGAACTAGAATGCTTAAGAGAGGGGTGAATTGGACTTTAAAAATTTCTACAACACAAGCAAAATAATAACACCAAAGCTTGATTGAAAAATAATGCAATAACTTAAATGTAAATAGAGAATGGTAAAGGGAATCAAACTCAATGATTTATGCTGGTTTATCTTTTCCACTTGGCCTATATCTAGTCTTTAAGCTACCACTTGAGATTTCTCAATGATCCTTGCAAGATTTAAGTGGGTTCTTGTAAAAACCACAGTACAAAGTTCAACTCAATCTAGAGCAATGTTCCTTTCTTCTCACATCCTCACATAATGTGTTACATATCCTTTAGTGTTTCCCATACTAAGACACAACTACCTAATGATGAAGGAAGAGTTTACAACTCATGTAATCTCTCAAAGATTGAATGGAAACTATGAAGCTCAGCATATTTTCAGTTAGAGAGGTAGGTGAGGGTATGAATGCTTAAGAATCAGAGAAACAATAATTTAACACTTAGGATTTTTACTTTCATTACTTGCTAGTCTTAACAAGGTTCTATGTATAGATTTTCAAACTAATCTAGCAGTTGGAAATAGATTATAGCCGTTACTCAAAAGAACTCGTAGTTCACCAATCATATTTAATGTACTTTGTCAAAACTTGAATGTTCAAGATGAACAACTCGATTGTTTAAGCTAGTTGGCTATACTAATTTTTTAAGGCATAGAGCCTCAATGAATGTTCAAGAGTTTCCTCTTGATTGTTTATCATGTTCTCTCAAGATAGCCAAAAGGGAGTCTAGACACGATGAACTATCAAGATATTACTTGAACATTAAAGAGTTTCAAAGGTGAAAACCTAGAAACTTGAACACTTGAGTAAAACATCATGATTGTTCAAGATGCATAGAAAACAAAACTGAGATTTTCAAAATAGCACTTGAACGTTTAAGTGAATTTATCTTAAACCATCATCAAGTGAATAGAGAATGAAAATGAAACTTGTGAGTCATGACAAACATTCAAGTTTAATAACTTAATGGCTAAGAGTGCTTCAGAAGAGACACTTTATTTTGCTTGTCACCTTTAACATTTAAGACAAACAATATGATCATTCAAGCTTTAGCATAGAACTTCCACATATTGACCAACAAGCCTAAATACGTTTAGGAGGGTAGCTATGAATGTTCAAACTGTCACCAGTAAAACAAAACATGAGAAACATAGAAACTTAAATGTTTAAACTGATTCCCATGAACATTTAAGAGATAGAAAAGGTTCAAAAACTCTTTGAAAAACATGGACTCTCCTTTGATCAAGTGAGAACAAGTTAAGACATGATTAAGTGAAAATTGAACATTTGTATCTAATCACTTTACAAAGATGCTAAGAGATGAATAAAAGAATAATACAAAATTAAATCTTGGTCTTCTCCATATTAGAACAACATTTTTCATTATGAAGCTTACTCTTCTTTTCTCATCTTGCTTTGTAACCGTCAAAATACACATATACTTCAATATTCTCCCCTTTTTAATGATGACAAAACACTTCAACAAAGGCATTAGTACTAGAGATTGCTTGTGAAAGCTCCCCCTTAGTTTAAACATAGATAAAAAAATTTAAAGAACATCATTAACACATAAAAGAATACAAAAAATCTCGTTTCATAGATAAACAACATATTACATATAGAGCTTTTAATCACACATAGATTCTTAATAAAAAGAGATAAAAGAGCAAGCCACAGTAAGCCACATCTAAGCTTCTATCCTATATCCTATTCTACTATTTCTACTCCCCTTTTTGGTCATCATTAGGAAAGGGTTGAGTAGATTTTTCTTCTTCAGTATCGCTTTTGTAACATCCTAATTTTTATGTATGTAATTCATGACTAGATGGTGCTATGAATGATATGAAATTGTTCTAAATAAATTTATGATGTTTGGAGAAGTCTAGATATTTAATTAAATAGATTTAAGCCTAAAATATTATAAAAATAAAAAAAGGGCTTAAAAAGAGTAAAATGGTCATTTTGTCAAAAGGTAAGGTCAAAATGGTCATTTTACAATAGAAAAGAGAGAAAATAATATTTTAATACTCCAATGTAGGTTAAAAGTGCAAGTGATACTGATTATGTGGGCTTGGAGAGGAATAAGTATAAGTCTGGTAAAATGCAGGTCCCAAATAAATAGTGAATGCCGGGGGAGATGAATACTGAAAAGCAAGCAAGACAGGTGGACCTCACATGAAAAAGTAAAGAGGAAAAGGTAATGGATCTCACAGATAAAGTAAATAGAAAAAATATAGAGTATAATAGAAAACTCAGATAAAAAAGTACTTAACCTAAAGCTAAATTGATCTGTAAAAGTCAAAAAGTATATTTCCCTTCTTTTTATCTTGAAAACTGAAATTGGAGGGAAAAGTTGGACAAAAATGTCCTTCCACACTTTCTCACATTGCCTAAAATATCTATAAGCAAGATAGTAAACTTACATAAAATAAAGAGGAATCTCAAGCCATTTGATCACATTTAAATGTAAGGGCCAAGGTGCATCCACTTTTACTATAAATACCCCATGAGCCCTCTCTTTTTCCCTGCTTATTTGCAAACACTTGGAGTATGTTAGGGAGATAATGTTGGCATAAAAAGAAGAGGAAGAGGAAGAGAGAAAGAAGGAAAGCAAGGAGGAAGAGGAGAAAGGCAAGTTTAAGGTCTCAAAGGTAAGTGTTTCTTTTCCTTTTATTTAGCATGGGTTGAGTTAGGGTTTAAAGCATTTTTCTTCCCTATACCAAAGCCGTAACCCATGGCCGAGCATGAAAATGGAAGGACGGGTATATGTTTCATTTAGCTAATAGTAAGGATGAGTTTCAAAGGTTGCATAATGTCTAAAGTGCATGCTTACATGACTAAAGATTGAGTCTTTCCATCATGGGTCTTAAGGGGGTATGTCTTAGCCAAATAAGGATCTTGGCCTCGGGGTTGGATTCTTAAGAAATTAATGCTTGCAACAAGTTTTAGGCATGCCAAATAGTCAAGAAAGGTTAAAAGATTAAAGGCTGAGTTTGGTTTGCATTATGTCAAATTTTAGGGTCGATTATGCATTTAGGAACTCAACTAAAGATATCAAGTTGTTAAGCAAAGTTTGATAATGTATATATGCTCACAACAAGCTTGAGAAGTAAAGCAAAGCAAGAGCAATGACTAAAAGGAAGCCAAAGGTTAAAGCTTCAAGGTAGCACATTGTTATGTTTTATGTTATTGCATAATTGATATTTATAAATGTTTATATGTTATGGAAATGTTCCATGTTGCTGTTATGATTGATTTTCATGATTGGTAGCTATTTTATGATAAGGGCTAAAGCTTAGAATGTACTTTTTCTAAACCATTATGCTACTAAATTTTTGTTAGACAGCATGGTATTTATGTATGTTTTCATAAAATTATGCAATGTTTCTAATGTTTTAAATGTATGTGATGATATAATTGTTGGAGATTGTGCCCTAAGCTAATCATTGTATTATAAAAATTGTACTTTATTATGAAAAAGAAGGTTTTTTTATTTTATTGCATTATTATATTGTTTGCATGTTTTTCTTTATAATAATATCCTTGGATAAATCATTATATCATAAATGTCCCTAGTCAATCATCTTTGTAGGAACAATGATGAACTAAGGCTAGTATGATTTTGATTGATAATTATGTGTTAATTATGTATGAAGATACAAATCAAAATCATAAGCACCTGTTAGGGAACAAGCAAAAGATCGACCCGTTATAAGATAGCCGCATGGATCAAATCATAAGCTTATCTTATAAATATATAACCATGTTAGTGAGCCCTCAGACCTGAGATGATCACGGCTTCCTACATAGAGAACATTGTACTTTGACATAGTTAAAAGTCACCTTTAATCTGGAGAATATAAAGACTATGATCAGGTATAGTGGAATTCATGTAGAGGAAGACGAATGGTCATGATGGAATTTTTTCCTCTAATAAACGGAGAGATATATCTGGGCCCTTCGATTAGTGACATTGAGAACTACATGGCCATGCTTGAATAGAAGAGTTTCCATTTGTTTTGTTAGTCTGCTCAGAGATTAAGAAAGTGATGGTCGAGTAAGATGATGAAGATATTTCCATGCCTTATACTTGACCTATATATCGTGAGACAAAAGGGATATAATAAGGCTATATGATAGGATGCATCGGATCACCGATCTCATATGATTTGGGTAGTCTCAATGTCTTGCTATAGGCCACTTATGACTTGTGGGTAGAATAGTGTCATTGGCCCACTATCAACATCATATGGGCCTGTTAGATCACACATAAGAACGGACCAACTCGAGCAAGAATGTCCGGATTCATTGAATCTAAAATGTGTCTAGATTCAATGAATTTAACGTTCAATTTAGGGTGTATGAATTTTATAAATAAATATATATTTGATATATATACATATCTTTTATAAAATTCAAAATATATATATTTATATGTTTGATATATTATATGTATATTTGATATATATATTGAATATTTTGAAATATATACATATATATTTTATTCAAATTAATTTAAATGAATTAGTTTTAAATTTAATTCTATGTGATAGATTTAAATTTAAACTAATGTCATAATCTAAATTTGATTTATATGATAAATTTAAATTTTAGATTTGATTCTGAATTTATATTAGATAGTTGGTTTAGATATTATTCTATTCGATAGATTTAAATCTAAACTAATCTATTTAATTAAGATTTGATTTAATTTAAATAACTGATTTAAATTAATTAAATAATAAATCTTATCTATATAATTATATAGCTTATAGTTATTATATATAGAATCAAGAGAGATTCTCCACTCACCCTAGAGATTGAGCGGCCACACACTCACACAGAGAAAGTGCATGGATGAACAGAGAGTACGTATGGATGTTTGCAAATAGAGGTGCTAGCATGCTGTTAGTGTTACACACTGAAGGTAAATATTCTCTTCCACATCTCAATTTAAACAACATTGATGGATCCATGCGACGGATTTCGGTGATGTTTTCTATTGCGCAAGTATCGAGATTCCCAAAAATAATTACATATGGAATGTTGCTATTGAGATGTCCCCTTCTCACCCGTAAGTTTCCCTAATGATAGGGCAAAGTAGTAGCAAAGGAATGAGCAGAAGCATGGAAGGATGATGAGACTAGTCAATATGCTGGAAACTATTTATGATTGTATTTAGTGTCTTCTTTTTGATTCTATGAAAATTCTTGTATTACTTAAAAACTTTAGATGTTTATATGGATGTATAGAGCCATGTCTTATGAATGTTTTGGCACTAGTTTCACTCCATTTGAAGCTATATAATGGAAGTTATGCTTGTATTCCCAAAACTGTTCCAATTTAAGATAATTCTGACCCTTTAAAGTTTATGTTAATGCTCTGGCCACTAGGAGTAAAATAAATATACAAAATAAGTGTGCCTAGAAAGTAGACATGCAAATTTTTCCAATGATGCTAAGAATGCACCAAATGACTTTGTATTTTAAGAGAAATGAAATTTTGAATTTAAGGCTCAAATTTCGAACAGAATCAGTGAAGTGAAAATAAATAGTAAAGTTTTCCTAAGAAAAAATATATGAATCTATGCATCTATTTTCTAGTTTCATATTTTTCCCATGAATTTAAAGATGTTCATGATTTTTAAAACTTGAACTAATATTAAATGATTTTTCTACATTTAATTATGAATTTTGAAAATTTGTTGCGTAATACGTTGTTAATCAGTAAAAACTGTTTTAAGTTTTTGATTGGTTCAAGCTTTCAAAGACTATTGTTATGCATTAAAAGTACATCGTTTTCATGGGAAGTCTTAAAATGTAAGATGTAACAACTTCCTTGCTTGCTGCCAAGTGCTTTAATTTTTGCTCTAGTTAGAGTCCTATTTTTTGCCATATATTTCTTTCTAGTGTACTAGGAAGGAGTTGGCTGATTACTTTGAGTTACCTCAACACTAGTAAGAATTTTGCAAACCATAGAGTCCACACTAGGCATTGAGGATCTAACTTTGTAGGCTCTTGAGGAGTCTCTAGTACTACAGTTTTGCTAATAGCAACAGATTACTTAGCTGTGTCTTTAGGATTAGTCCCAATCATTCGAGTAGCAGATAAGGTTGAAGTAGCTAATGGATCTTCAATTGCTAGAGACTTGGTAGCTTCTGATTAAGCAATTTCAACTTGAGTTGGTTCTTTAGTAGCAGCTTTAGCTAGGACACCTTCTTGTGTAGCAGGTGGAGAAGGAAAGTGACCCTTAACATGAATTGCATCATCTCTTACTAATAGAACTCCTAAATCAGCATTATCATCCACATAATTAGTAGGCTTATGAGTCCTAGTAGGAATTCCATGATCATATTGGAGTTAAGAGCATGCTTGGAGTTGACATCTTGAAACCCTTTGTCAATTTTCAAGTTTAGGTCAACAAATAAGGTCTCAATTCTCTCATAAAGAGCAGGGATACAAGTTGAGGTAGCTTAGGTAAGGATTCTTGTGGCATAGAGGAATTGGATGTTGGAAAGGAGCTTGAAGGATACTTAGCTGATAGGGTTTTCTCACTATCATTTGGAGCAGCCACTGTCTCAGGTTTCTTCTTCCCTTTTCCTATTCCCTTCTTCTTCTTATCTTTCATCCACACATTATTCTTCAAGGTGCATCCCATCTTAGTCAAGCCTAGCTCAATTATAGGCTTAGGATTTACTTTCTCACCTAAATACATATGCCTTATATTGTAAAGCTTGATAATTCTAGTGATAAGAGAGGCAAATGGTAATATTGAACCAACTTTGTAAGTCTTAGCTCTCGTCATTCTTTCAACAATGATGTATCCAAAATTTCCTTTCACATTCTTGATCAAGGAACTAGTGTTTGCAGTCCCCCCTTGGTCATATGCCTATAACTTCTTGGCTTGTTGAAAAAGACCTTGACATGATGTAGTAAAGGAATCTATGGTTTAAGCACATCCTATGGGGAATAATATATCATGTTTTCCTCAAGTCACTTCTTTTCAATAATATGGAACATATATCATCCTAGGTGAATGGAAATTTGTTAGGGTTTTGATCTCCTTGCTCTTCCTCAATCTCCTCATTATCTCCCCTATCTTCAATGCCAGTCATGTTCACTCTTACTCCTTCAAAGACATCTACTCATAATACCTCACATATTCACCTCTCAGTGAAGTGGATTTGTTCTACTCTAATCTTAACTTCATATCTAATAGCAATCCTATGTTTTGATGATAACAAAACTAGAGAAGTTGTTTAGTAGGAATATTTGGTTTGCAGACTAAATATAAAGAAGTTCACAAGCCAATATTATTCAAGACTAGATTCTTTAGTAAGTGGTTGAATTTATGAGAAAATGAACCTTGAATAATCTTTCTTTTTTCAATCTCAAAATTTAATATTTAGGAAGATTTCAAAGTTAAGTAATAGCCTTGTGTCCAATCTCTAAAAATCTATTATATATAATCAATTATCCTTGTTGATGTAATCGGTCATATCAGCCTTGTTGTCCAGTAACATAGTTTCCTGCTAATCTATCAATTACCCCCTCTAAACAATCATTTCTAGTTTCTATCAGTTACGTTGTTTTAGTGCCCTAATTGATTATATCTCAAATCTAATTGATTATATTGCCTCATATAACCTATTACTTTCATATATAATAGATTATAATTCACCAATGAGATTGCAAGCTCTCTGGTTAAAATCTAACCTATTACTCTTAATGTTGTAATTGATTATCTCATGCTTTAACTTAGAAATTTTCCAAACTTAATCTATTATATCTAAAATAAATCAATTAACTTTTGTTTCCTTCTTATTTTTTTAATATCCTTATTTTTACGGGATATCATAAAATGCATGAAAATATATAAAAAGAAGTAAGACACTAAGGTTACATGTTTAGTCCTTAATTGAAACTAATTTTCCATAAGGTCCTTAGCAAAAATTAATTCCAGTACTGAGTCGAGAAAGATATACAATATACCGATTGGATTAAAGTCCATCTCGAGTTGAACACAATGATATAAGTATTGCGTAACTAAGAGGTTGAGATTCAAAGATAGATCATTTTGAAGTTTAATAAAAAAGAATTGGTTTTTGGGGAAAATTATGAGGAAGTACCCAAAGAATCGATATTTACATTTTTGACTCAAGTTAGGGGCAAAATATAATATCCTGAATTTTACTGGATATTAAATAATGCATAATGATAAAATGAGGGATATCTAAAGATGTGTCTAAAATCTCAAAAAACTAAGAAACACAAAAATCGATGGAAAAAGACAAAAATGTATTTTTCCAAGATTAGAACTCTAAAGCAGAAAATTATATTTTTACCACTAGAAATGAGATATTTTGCAATTTGACTCTTTATGAAGAACATCATGCGGATGTATTGTAATAAAGTTTTAGGGAAAATTGCAACTAATGACTCGAAAGTTTCAAAATTGATAAATTTGACCCGAGTTAAGATCATATTTGTTAAAATGAAAAATTGTTGTCAAAATGAAGCTTTTGATGAGCTAAACACAATGGAATATTGTTTGAAAGCTAATCAGATCAAAATAATTTTTTATTGGGTATTAAAGTTTTATAGTTAATATTTTATCCAATAAAGATTATTTTAGATTACGGGAAAAGTAGTACCAAGTCAAAGACAGTGAATGGATCTTACCCAAATATTTTTTGAGCCAAGATAATGAATTAAGTCCAAATTAATTTTTGGATAACCTTGTACCATTTTTTGTGACAATTTCAGCAAAAATACTTGATTAGTAAAGGGTATATTAGTCCATAAAAATTATTAAAGCATTTTTTGGCCAAAAATGAGGTAGAGGCACGTCTACACAGCAGGCAGGGACACCAATGGAATTAACTCAAAAGATTTGATAGAAAAGCAACTAAAGGTTAATGTGATTAACTATGATTAAGTTTCCATTTGATATCTTTCCTTTTTGTTTTGGGTTAAAGCTTGGTTAAGCTATCTTCTTCACTAAAGCTACATCTGGTCTAGCAGCAAAGAAGGGAGAGAAGCATGAAAATTTTTAAGCAAAGAAGCAAGAGCAAGAAGCAAAGTTGAGGGACAAAAACACCACGGTAAGTTCCAATGGTCATTTTCTTGCATATCAACATGTTTGTGATGGTTTTCACAGAGTATTTTCTCCTCTTTTACCTCTATAATTTTCAGCCATGAGAGAGAGTAAGTGAGAAAGTTGAGCCATGGCCAAAAGAGTGTAAGAAAAACCATAGAAATTTCTCAAGACGCAAGAACATGTGATTACATTGAAAGTTAATGGAGTAATTATTTTTTCCATAATTTCTCCCATTTTTGGCTGAATTAGGTTTCATATAAGAAGGAAATTTTATTCTAAAATAGGTTAAGACAACTGGGTTATACAAGAAATTCCAAAAGGATAAATAGAGTTTTAAGATTCAAGTTGCCACTTTGTAAAGGAGGTCATGAAATTAGTGATTAATGGCTTTAATTTGTAATGCATTAGGATTGAATTAAGTATTGGAAGATCAAATGAAAGGTTTACTAAGTTTGGAAAGCAAAGGAAAAACTTAAGGTTGTTACTTTCCCTATCAATGCTTTATGTTACCATTGTTGTTTTTCATTATTTAATGAATATGCCATATGTTTGCATAAATGTTTTACGATGATCTTGATTGGTTAGTTGGTTAATTGAAGGGTCATGTGACCCTAGGATGTCAATTTTACAAAGTGTTACTATGTCAAAATTTTTATGAAATATTATGGCATAATATATTCTTATGACTTTATTGATGATTTTATGAAATGTTAATGATAATATGAATGCATGATTGGATATAACTACTGAGATTCTTTGAATATTACCCTCCTTAAATGACTAATTATGCTAGGGAAAGTTCATGGAAAGAGCCAAAAAAGGAGCAAATCGAATGAAGAAGGCAATGATGAGCGACTTGATGTTACAAGTTTTGTTGCTACATTATGAGATTGTGTATCAATTTATGTATGAGATGTAAATTTTGTAATAATGCATGATCATATCCCTTTAAGTCTTCTCATGATGTTATGAATGAAATTGGAGCAATAAATGTTGATGAATTATGTTCATGAATCTTATTACATGAGATATGGCATGATTATACTCAAAATGACTAGTAGCAATTAGAATAGAGGTACTCTACTTGAAACTGGTCCATTAGTATAAGTAATTTATATTCCCTAAAAGTAGATGGAATAAAATTTTTAAAGAGTTAAAGATCACTCAATTTGGCTTAATACACGATTTATGATAAATTTTCAAATTTAGGGTTCAGAACAAAGCAATGATGGAAAACTAAAAGTTTTGACATAGGTACTGGAAATTTCAGAAGGTAATATAAAATCATACAGAGTTCCAAAAATTGAATGGTTTATATGTATGAAAAGATATATGACTTAGGTTTAAGATTCCCCTAATTTGGAAGTAATTGGAGCTAAATAATAAAAGATATGTAAGTTTTTCATAAACTAATCCAGTTAAAGTTGAGTTCCAACCCTTAATGGTTTAAGTTCATGCCATGACCTGTACAGGTAAAATAAATATACCAAAAAACTATGTCTGAAAAGTAGACATCTATAGCTTTGCATGATTTGAGTTAGGATAGAAGGAGATATAAATTTTTAAAATTAAGGCTAAAATCATGGAAAGATATAAAATGACCAAATGTACAATGAAATTTGATAAATAAACTGTACGAATTGGTCTAGTGAATGTCCTGATTCATTCCCATGTAGATAATAGTTTTAGGTATTTTTAAAGACTAGAATCACCTTCATATAATTTTTGTAAATTTAGTTATGAATTTTCAAATTTTAGTCAGTAAAAGGGAAAATACCATATGAAAGTACTCGAATGTTTTAAAATTCTATTTTACTTAATTAAATGATTCAAGCTTCTAATCAAGCAAAAATGGACTTAAATAGAGTCTAATGTACGGGAAATAAAGCTAAAAGTAAGGTGTTACAGTTTCCTCTATGCTAATCGGTTTTCTTTATTGATACAATCGGTTACTTCTTTATAATCCCCAGATACATTTATCTTGTCATTCTTTCCTTCTAGGCAAGCTAGAAAATGAACTTAACCTCTTTCTATATATTAAAAATGTTTTCTACTAGCTTAAATAATTATTTTAATTTATGGTGAAACATGTTACAATGAGAACACATACTTAGTATAATCGATTACTTTTTACTTGCAGTCGCTTAATCAAAGTAGGTGAGCATTAAATGCATCCTTAACAGTCAATTAATCTTCAAGTAGCAACAAATTTATTATGCCTAATAGCTAGTTAATTAGTTTCACCTATAAATAATGGTTAGTTTATGCAAAAAAGTGTTAGTTAGGCTGGCTTCCCAAGAGGGGTGGTGAATTAGAAAGCTTGAAAATTTTCTGCAAAATGTCAACAAAGTGAAGAAAGCAAAGTATAGAAGGTAAAATAGAGTATAAGTAAAGAAACTATAAAAGTTGTAATAAAGAGAAGCAAACTCAGATATTTATCCTGGTTCGGTCTCTCCACTTGACCTACGTCCAGTCCCCAAGTCACCACTTGAGATTTTCCACTATTCTGCAAGAATTCAGTGGGCTTCTTGCAAATGCCTCAGTACAAAGATGATGCTCTGTTTCTAGAGCTCACTCATTCACTCTATGCACTCTTTCAAAGTGCTTCCCAATCCCTTGTGATATCCCCTCACAAGAAAATCCTTCTTCCAGATGAAGATAGGATTGATTACAAGGATTAAACTCTCTTAAACAGAGTAAATATGAAAGTTGGAGTACAAAATATTGAAGTGAGAGAGTAAGAGACTTTGAGTAGATGATTTGGCAAAGTTTCAGTATATACATTGTTAAAATTATTACTCATGACTTCCAATGATGTTATATTTATAGATTTAGGTCTCAAATGTCCATTAGAGATAAAATCTATCCATTGGAGAAGTTATCAAACAGGTTACTCTGAAAAACTATCCGTTAACCAACCGCATTTAATGCTTCTGACACTCTGAAATTAGAATTTCAGTTGGTCAATAGACAAATTTTGCAGAAACTGAAGGTTAACATCTTCAATGTTGAATGCCTGAAGTTTGTCTATCATGAAGTGAAATTCGAATTTTGATATTTTGAAAATGTTTCTATGTTATGACATACGAATTTTCAAGTAGAAAGTTTTTCTATTAAGTGTGAACAGTATTTTCAATTTGCTACAATGCCTTCGAAATTCGAATTTTGGAACCACAAAATTCGTCTGTCCATAACTGGTTTATAAGGCACAGTAGTTCATATTATTCAAAATTTGATTTTTCAAAGGGCAAAGTTCGTCTGTCAGAGGGACCTCTTTTCAAACTAACTTCAAAATTCGAATTTATAAATACTATCATTCGTATGTCAACATATCATTGCAACAGACTCACAAGCTTAGTTTCCAAAATTCAAATTTTCATGTTTAAAGTTTGTCTATCAGTGAGCAATTTTGAAATCCAATCCAAACTTGGTTTCAGATGAACTTTGACATAATTTTAGATGAATTTCTTTAGTTTTCATAAGTTACATTTTGTCTGAAATTTGAATTTTCAAAACCCAAAATTCATCAGTTACTGAAAGCTTCTTTCAGACACTAATCAAAATTCAAATTTTCTCAAGTCAAAATTTGTCTGTCAGAGAAGCTTCTCTTCAGACTTATTCAATTTCAATACGAAATTTGAATTTCCAAAGCCAAAGTTCAAATTTTCACTATGACAGATTAGTATTAACCTTTCAAACTTCATATATTGATGGATGTTTTTCACCAAATCAAAGTCTTTTACTCAAATAAAACACTATTAATCATGCTACATCTATCTTTGCATAGATTTATCCAGAATTTCTTCACTTGAAACCTTTTGGGCACCTTTGATATCCTTATTCCAAGCTCTTGAAGGTTGGTTTGGAATCATCAAAACTTTTGATTCAACATTCTCCTCCTTTTTGATGATGACAAAACAATTTACAAACTGAATTAGTACTTGGGTTTGCTTTAACAAGCTCCCCCTCAACATATGCATTATATTTCAAAAGATATCATATATAGTAGATCATGTGAAGAGATTCAAAGAATAATAAGAACAGATCATTTTAACCAAGGAATTTTTTCATTTTATCAAATGTTGCTTTACAGGAACCAATTTATGCAAAGTACTTCAAAATACACAAATCAAATACAAAACATAAACAACATAACAAACATCTGGAACTCAATGCAGCACTACAAGAGGACTCAAGCCTAAATTCTAATAACTTCTTCTTTGGCTTGGTCTTCTTGCTGTAAGTCTCTCTAGATGGCTCAGCAGCAGACTTGCTAGTTTGCTTACTCTTCTCCCCCTTTTTGGCATCATCAAGAAGGTGAACAAAATCAGCCGAAGGAGGGATTTGAAAAAATGGAATAGCTCTGTGGGGCATAGGAGCAAAAGGCAGATGTGGACTAACTGATAGAGGAGGCTCAAAAGGCTCAGGGCTTGGATTCTCATCTTCAGAGACCTCAAGCAGTTCTTGCATCTCTTGTCTGGAAAGAGCCAATTAAGCCCTTTATTCTTCTGAAAGACCATATGCAGTGAGAGATAAAGGAGCAGGGTCATCAGAATGAAACATTTCTTCGAGCCTTCTTCTCTGAGCTTGCAAGAGAGCATTGCAAGCAATAGCTTCCAAATCAACAACAGGCACAATGCTCCTTTCTTCATTTCTGGCAACCTTCATGATTGATGAAGTAGAAATGGCTGCCACTAGTCTTTCTACTTGCTCAGATTCTTGCTAGGACAAGATTAACTCTTGAGCATCTGCAGTAATGGGATCATGAGGGCTTGAATCCCGAGGTCCCTCTTCCTCCATGCCATAGTCCAAGGGAGGACCAGGTGTTAGTGTGCTCATTGTACTAGCAGCCTCAGTGTCATCTACAACATCATTATGCTTAGAAGAGGCTAGCACACATGGACTTGGAGGCTCAGGAGTTAGAGACTGAACAGGCTCAGAGAATCCTTGCTAAGGTAGAGCTAATGTGGCAGGTATTGCACTTCGAATATCTTCATAGGCATCAACAACCACTTTCGTGTTCTTGGCCAACTAGTGAATCTGATCTTACAGATGAGCAAATTTGGCATTTTGCTCATCCTTGATGCTAATTATGAGTGTAGATAGGCTGTCATACAACTTAGTGATCTTGGTTGGCCTAGCACGAGAGAAGGGAGTAGATGGAATGTGAGTAGGCTTGGATGGAGATAGGACAAGCAGAGAAGGCTGAGGTGTAGGTCTAGCAGGAGCCTCAGAGGTACCTTCTTGCTGTTAGGAGGCACCTTCAACAAAGAAGAGATCTTTAGATTTTCCTGCTCCCTTCCCAATCCATCTTCCTTCATTTCTTTCAATCTCCATTCTTTGAAGTTCCTCTTCCTTGAAAATCTCAGTGGGTTTCCCTTTCCCCTTCTCAAGGTGCTGAATTCTAGTATATTGTAGAATTCTGGAAATGATTGCTGCATAGGGGAGTGTGGAGTCCTTCCTCTGATCCCTTGCCTTGATCATGTGTTGGAGTATGATATGTCCCATGTTGATGAGCTTTCCACGCATGATTGCTGCCATCACATGTGCTTTTGCCCTTGTGATCAGATTAAAGCTGCCTCCTTTGTTGAATATGATCCTAGACACTATGCAGTGTAGGATCCTTACTTGAGCACTGAGGTCTGTGGGCTTTAGCAAGTTTATGGTTGGCCTATTTTCCTTTCTTCTAAACAAAGTGTTCAAGATTGTGCTTTCCTTGTAGTTCAGAAAGAGGCCACCTTCTTCATCAACAGTCTCTGTCTCATCCATGTACCCAGAAGCAGTGATGTCAATCTTAAGGCCATCTTGTCTTGGGATTTCCAACACTTCATTAAGAGTTTCATCTGTGAGCCAGATGGTCCTTGATCATAGATTGACCTCCCACTTCTTCTTTTTGCTGTTGTATTTCAAGAAGGCATACCATGTCTTAACCACTTCATCATCATACCTCTCCAATATCTCTAACAGATTCTTATATCTTAGCATCCATATTCCAGCATTAAAACTGTTAGAGACCAAGAAATCTTCCAAGTTCACACAATGAGGCTTGATTACCTTTTTATTGGCAAACTTGGTCAAGTATTCTTCCTGAATCTAAGGAGTGCTGCATAATGGCAGTGTAGTAAGTTGGTATTCTCCAAATTCAGTACTGGAGGAGAAGTAGAAGCAACAGCATCAGCAGCAGCAGGAACAGTGACTGAAGGCTCTTCTTTCTTTGAAAAAAAGGGTCATTCTTTCTTTGATTCAGCCTTTAGTGTGGTTTTCTGTCGTTTGGAGGGAATTGTCTTGCTTGATTCAGCTTTTCTCTTTGTTTTTTCACCCTTCTTTGAGGCATATTAGGATTTGATCGTCATCTTTGGTCGTGCCTCTCCTTTTCCAGCTTCAGGATTCTTTACTCTTGCCATTTTCGTGGATGACTGTTTTAGAATGAAGCAGAGATTGGGTTTCTATGGTGTGAAAATCAGTTTAAATGGTGGGAAATGAAGATTTACGGTCAGAACTGAAGAGCATTGATGAGAGAATTTGAACACACTCAGAGATGAAAAGAGTAGGGTTGGTCTGTTTAGTTGAAAGCCGTCAGTTTTAACGTAAGTAACCGCTTGACAGACGAATTTTGAGGGGTCAAAATTCAAACTTCGAGCAATTAAAAGTTAAACCGTTCAGGAAAACTTACTGACAGACAAATTTTCTTCTGAAAGTTCATCTGACAGTGGTTTGGTTCAAGCAACACAAGATAAACAGACGAACTTTGTTTCAACAAAGTTCGAATTTTGAAGAGTTAACAACAAGTAACAATCAAATTAACAAACAACAGACAAATTATGCATATAAACATTCATCTTTCAGAGATTCAACATTATGAGCAAGTTTCAACAGACGAATTTTGAATCCGAAATTCGAATTTCTTTACTTTGTTAAGATTCTCTAACATTCATATGTTAAGAAATATCATTTGTATAATCATCATGTTGGACAAACATAACTTTGAAATTTTTACTTTTGAAAATTCAAACTTTCAAGGTCTAACAGACGAATTTTGAGGGATCACCGAGAACTATTTCAATGTTGAACAAGCTGAAGTTTGTCTGTTGGGCATCTAAATTCGAATGTTGACTAAGCTGACTTGTTCAAAAGCACAGTTTATCAAGGAAATTCGTCTAACACACAACTAAGATAGGAATTTCAACTTTAAAAACTTACAGAATGGATCTAGAAACTCAGAATTTTTGCCATTTTCTTCACTTTTTGATTGTTCCATTCTGGTGTGCTCCATTTTTCAGATTTATTACCATTGAATGTCATGAGGAGCACCTGCAACTTAAATTAAATTCACTCCGATGCTAAAGTTAGAATTAATTTAGTATTGGAAAATCTAAAAATGGAATTGCACATGGTATTTACTTACAGTTTATTAGCATTTACCATACCCAATTCTCTCCTGATTTTGCAATGTCTATCTTTTGATAGAGGCTTTGTCAAGATATCTGCAACTTGATCCTCTGTTGGGATGTATTCTAGTCTGATTTCTCCTTTCAAAACATGATCCCTTATGAAGTGGTGCCTAACTTCGATATGTTTTGTCCTTGAATGCATGATAGGATTCTTTGTGATGTTTATGGCACTTTGGTTGTCACACACGATTGGTATTTCCTTCATCTCAACCTCAAGATCTTCAAGCTGCTGTTTCATCCAGATGATTTGGGCACAATAGCTTCCAGCTGCAACATACTCAGCCTCTACTGTGGATAAGGCCACACTGTTTTGCTTCTTGCTAAACCATGAAACCAAGGATCCCCCAAGAAACTGACATGTTCCACTTGTGCTTTTTCTATCAGTTTTGGATCCTGCAAAGTCAGCATCAGTGTATCCTTTGAGATCTTCTCCATTCCCCTTTGGATACCAAAGACCCATCTGTGATGTTCCAATGAGATATCTGAAGATACATTTCACAGCAGTTGCATGGGTTTCCTTGGGACATGACTGGAACCTTGCACACATACAGACACTAAACATGATGTCAGGTCTGCTGGCAGTTAGGTACAGTAGGGATCCAATCATTCTTCTATACTGGGTATGTCAAACATTTTCCCTTTTTCATCCATATCCAGTTTGGTTGTTGTAGCCATAAGTGTTCTCATTGGCCTGGCATTCTCCATCCCAAACTTCTTTAGCAATTCCTTTAGATACTTGGATTGGTTGAGAAAGATACCATCATCACATTGCCTAATTTGCTATCCAAGGAAGAAGTTGAGTTCACACATTATGGACATTTCGAATTCTCCCTGCATTAGCTTAGAAAAATTCTTGCAAAGAGATTCATTAGTAGAACCAAATATAATATCATCAACATAAATTTGAACAATAAGTAAATCTTTATTTTCTTTCTTGGTAAATAAAGTTGTATTTGCTTTTCCTCTATTGAACCCCTTTTTAGTCAGAAAAATTACTTAATCTTTTATACCATGCTCTAGGGGCTTATTTTAAACAGTAAAGAGCTTTCTTCAGTTTATTAACATGGTTCGGTTTTGCAGAGTCCTCAAAACCTAGAGGTTGATCTACATAAACCTCTTCCATGATATATCCATTTAGAAAAGCACTCTTCACATCCATTTGATACCACAAAATATTTTTCATGCATGCATATGCTAATAGAATTCTAATTGCTTCTAATCTAGCTACTGGAGCAAAGGTTTCCTCAAAATCAATACCTTCTTCTTGATTATATCCTTTAGCAACCAGTCTAGCTTTATTTCTGATTATTGATCCTGATTCATCAAGTTTATTTCTAAAAACCCATTTGGTGCCAATGACAGGATGATTTTTGGGTCGAGGCACTAAATCCCAAACTTGGTTTCTTTCAAACTGATTTAATTCATCTTGCATAGCCAAAATCCAATATTCATCAGTTAAGGCTTCCTCAGTTCATTTAGGTTTAATTTGTGAGATGAAAGCACAGTTAATCATTTGATCCCTTAACTGTTTTGCTGGTTCTAACTTTCTTTGAACATTCCCTAGCACCTGATCAACAGGATGATTCCTTTGATATCTCCAAGCTCTAGGGAGTTCTTTAGACATTTCTTCATTATTTTCTTCCTCAAAATCTCTCTGCTAAATATCTTCCTCTATGTTAATAGATTCAAATACTTTTGGAGGTTTAATTTTATCTTCATCAGAGATATCTAACTTTTTAAAGTTTGAGACAAGATCATTCTCATCAATAGCATGTTTGGAAGCAGTTTCATTTTCAATAAATACTATATGTACAGATTCTTCTACTAAATTAGACTTTTTATTAAAAACTCTATATGCTTTACTTCTACTAGAATAGCCCAGAAATATACTTTCATCAAGTTTAGCATCAAACTTACCCAGATTTTCCCTCCCATTGTTGTGAATGAAGCACTTGCAGCCAAACACATGGAGATATGCAAGATTTGGCTTTCTTCCTTTGTACAGCTCATAAGGAGTCTTCCCAAGGATTGGTCTGATGTAGGCTCTATTTATGATGTAGCTTGCTGTATTCACTACATCAGCCCAAAATACTTGAGAGAGTTCCTTTTTATTCAGCATAGCTCTAGCCATCTCTCCAATTGTTCTGTTCTTCCTTTCTACTACTCCATTCTGTTGAGGAGTTCTTGGAGCTGAAAAGTTGTGATCAATTCCATGCTCATTGCAATACTCCAGAAAGTATGAGTTCTCAAACTCTCCTCCATGATCTGACCTGATAGACACGATGGAAATACCCTTCTCATTTTGAACTTTCTTGGCTAAGGTTACAAATGCATCAAAGGTATCATTTTTAGAGGAAAGAAACAATGTCCATGTAAATCTAGAGTAATCATCCACAATTACAAGCACATATAGATTTCCACCAATGCTTTTTACCCTAGATGGACCAATTAAATCCATATGCAGTAGTTCTAGTGGTCTAGTTGTGGTGACTATGTTTTTGGGTTTCAAAGAAGATTTAGTTTGTTTTCCTCTTAGGCATGCATCACATTCTTTGTCCTTTTCAAAAGCAATTTTTGGCAGGCCAGTGACTAACTCGTTTTTAACCAGTTATGAAAGATGATTCATATTATCATGAGCTAATCTTCTATGCCACAACCAACTATCATTATCCTGACTAATCAAGCAGACAGAATCTAAGGGAGGAAGTTCATCAAGATCAATAGTATAACAGTTACCATCCCTTTGAACTTTGAGGATTACTTTGTGATCACTTTTTCTGAAGACCAGGCAGAATTTTGAGTCAAACAGTACCCAGTTTCCTTTGTCACATGTCTGGCTCACACTTAGTAGATTGTGGCTGAGGCCAATCACAAGAAACACCTCTTCAATGGATGTCTTAGGATTCTTGCCCACAATGCCAATGCCAACTATTCTACCATATTGATTACCTCCAAAGGTCACCTTTCCTCCTTTCTTGTCTCTAAGGATGATAAACTTCTCCTTGTCCCCGGTCATGTGACTTGAGCAGGCACTATCCATATACCATTTATTACTTTTTCTAGCTTTGAGAGATACCTGCAAAACAAAGTTCGTATTTTCTCATCTTCTTGATCACTGCTGCATGGGATTTCAGCTTTTTCAGAGGCAAGATCCATGAGACAGATGTTGGCAATTTCATCTTCATCATCTTCTTCTTCATCTGAGCTGTTGCCCCATATTGATGAGATGTAAGCTCTTTTCTTCTTGCCTTTTTCTGTAGCTTTATTTTCTTTTTCTTGCTTCTTGAGGAATTATGGACAATCCCATTTGATATGTCCCTACTTTTTACACTCACAGCAAGCGATAGGCTCTTTTGCTTCCCTCTTGCTATCTCCAGCTACTCCTTTCTTGAAGATTTTCTTGTTTCTCTTTTTGCTGTAGAATCTTTCAAATTTTCTGACCATCATAGCCAGAGTTTCTTCATCGAGTTCATCTCCATCGTCAGATTCTTCTTCTTTTTCTTCAGTAGCTTTTAGAGCAAGACCTTTCTTCTTTTTGTCTTGTCCAGCCTCCTTGAGAGCTTTCATTTTTCCTTCATGCTCCTCGAGGATGCCAAAAAGAGCTGTGATAGAGGCCATTGATTCTCCTATGGCTTTCTCTATTACTGTTACTTTGGGTTGCCATTCCAGAGGAAGAGCTCTGAGGATCTTTGTTACTTTTTCTGTTTGAGTGTACTCTTTTCCCAGGCTCTTTAGTTGATTCACAATGAGGGTAAATCTTTTCTGTAGCTCTTTTACATTTTCTCCTTCAGCCATTCTGAAGCTTTCATATTCTCATATGCATGTATTCAATTTATTTTCACTGACTCCAGTTGTTCCTTCATGAGCAATTTGCAGGGTGTCCCACATTTCCTTAGCAGTGGAGCATTGTGAGACCCTGTAGAATTCATCTTGATTCAAAGCACTGACCAAACAGTGTTTTACCTTGAAGTTCAGCAAGATTCTTCTTCTATCTTCCTTATTCCATTCAGCTTCTGGCTTCTCTTTGTACTTCCCATCATCTTCCAAAGCCATTGGGACAAAATCTCCCTTCTGAATGATTGACCAGATGTCCAGATCAATTGACTAGAGATAGATTTGCATCCTCATCTTCCAGTAACCATAGTGTTCTCCACTGAAGCCAGGTGGTCTTTTTGTGTTGTTGCCTTCTGGTAGTATGCTTTCCCCAAAGCCAGCCATTTTAATTCCCGAACTGTGAGATCCTTTCATTGGGAATCCGGGCTCTGATACCACTTGTTAGTTAGGCTGGCTTCCCAAGAGGGGGGTGAATTGGGAAGCTTGAAAATTTTTTGCAAAATGTCAAGAAAGTGAAAAAAGTAAAGCATAAAAGGTAAAACAGAGTATAAGTAAAGAAACTGTAAAAGTTGCAGTAAAGAGAAGAAAACTCATATATTTATCCTGGTTCGGTCTCTCCACTTGACCTACGTCTAGTCCCCAAGTCACCACTTGAGATTTTCCACTATTCTACAAGAATTCAGTGGGCTTCTTGCAAATGCCTCAGTACAAAGATGATGCTCTATTTCTAGAGCTCACTCATTCAATCTATGCACTCTTACAAAGTGCTTCCCAATCCCTTGTGATATCCCCTCACAAGAAAATCCTTCTTCTAGATGAAGATAGGATTGATTACAAGGATTAAACTCTCTTAAACAGAGTAAATATGAAAGTTGGAGTACAAAATATTGAAGTTAGAGAGTAAGAGACTTTGAGTAGATGATTTGGCAGAGTTTCAGCATATACAATGTTAAAATCGTTACCCACAACTTCAAATGATGTTATATTTATAGATTTTGGTCTCAAATGTCTGTTTGAGACAAAATCTATCCGTTGGAGAAGTTATCCAACGATTACTCTGAAAAACTATCCATTAACCAACCACATTTAATGCTTCTGACACTCTGAAATTCGAATTTCAGTTGGTCAACAGACGAATTTCATAGAAATCGAAGGTTAACATCTTCAACGTTGAATGCCCGAAGTTCATCTGTCATGAAGTGAAATTCAAATTTTGATATTTTGAAAATGTTTCTATGTTGTGACGTACAAATTTTCAAGTAGAAAGTTTTTCTGTTAAGTGTGAACAGTATTTTCAATTTGCTATAGTGCCTTCGAAATTCGAATTTTGGAACCCCAAAATTCATCTGTCCGTAGCTGGTTTATAAGGCACAGTAGTTCATATTATTCAAAATTTAAATTTTCAAAGGGCAAAGTTCTTTTGTCAGAGAGACCTTTTTTCAGAGTAACTTCAAAATTCGTATTTATAAATACTGTCATTCAAATGTCAACATATCATTGCAACAGACTCACAGGCTTAGTTTCTGAAATTTGAATTTTCATGTTCAAAGTTTGTCTGTCAGTGAGCAATTTTGAAATCCAATCCAAACTTGGTTTCAGATGAACTTTGACATAATTTCAGACGAATTTCTTTAGTTTTCATAAGTTACATTTTGTCTAAAATTCAAATTTTCAAAACCGAAAGTTCATCTGTTACTGAAAGCTTCTTTTAGACACTTATCAAAATTCGAATTTTCTCAAGTAAAAATTCATCTGTCAGAGAAGCTTCTCATCAGACTTATTCAGTTTCAATACGAAATTCGAATTTCCAAAGCCAAAGTTCAAATTTTCACTATGACAGATTAGTATTAACCTTTCAAACTTCGTCTGTTGATGAGTGTTTTTCAAATATTCCATGATTTAACATAGAATCAAGGTTTTAAAACATCTTTTCACCAAATCAAAGTCTTTTACTCAAATAAAACACTACTAATCATCCTACATCTATCTTCGCACAGATTTATCCAGAATTTTTTCACTTGAAACCTTTTGGGCACCTTTGATATCTTTATTCGAAGCTCTTGAAGGTTGGTTTGGAATCATCAAAACTCTTGATTCAACAAAAAGAACAAGAGAGCATTCTAAAATATTTAATACTATTATTTGCTATTCTTAGCTTATAAATATGCTCAATCGTATTGGTACTTTAGTTGTATCATATTTACCTCTTTGAGTGAGGATAATTTACTGAAAAGCATTCAATTTTACTCTCTTATCATTTTGACTAGACTTAAGATAGAGGTTATCTTGAGTGAACTATGAAACTACTCCTTGTACGGAAAGAGTTTTTTTATCGTGAAAAATAGAGCATTGTACTGAGGCTCACAAGTATTTGTTCAAAACTTGTAGAGATAGTGAAAATCTCTAGTGGTGACTTAGGGACTAAATGTAGGTCAAGTGGTGTAGTCTGAACACGGATAAATCTCTTGCGTCTTCTTTATTTGCATTATTTATTTCTCTACACCTTACATACTTTATTTATCCCTATTTTTTGCCTACTTTACTATTTTATTTATTTCTTCTAGTTTGGCAAAAATTTCAAATCACCTAATTCACCCCCTCTTAGCTGCTTAACCTTATCAATAATTGGTATTAGAGCATTGGGCTCTTGTTAAAGATTAAACAATATGAGAATTGCTGATGGCTGGATTCGATGATAGCATCTTACTTGAAGGATCCAACTTCAACAAACCATCGGGCTTCAATTGAGAGAACTATACCTATTGGAAGATAAAGATAAAGATATTTTTGAAGCTTTGGATCTAGATATTTGAGATATAGTCACTGAACGAAACTATGAACCAAAAGAAACAGTTCACCGTAGAGAAGTTCCCAAGCCCAAAGAAGAATGGGATGATTAAGACAAAAGAAAAATAATGCTCAACCTCAAAGCAAAGATAGTAATTGTAAGTGCTTTAAGTCAAGATGAGTTCTTTAGAGTCTCAAATTGTAAAACAGCCAAAGAAATATGGGAACCTCTTAAGATTACACATGAAGGAACAAATGGAGTTAAAGAAAATTAAATCAACACTCATTGGGCAATATGAAAGCTTCAAAATGTAAGAAGAAGAAATTGTGAAAAACATGCAAAAGAGATTCACTCAAATTGTCAATATTCTCAAAGCTCTTGGAAAAACTTACCAAGAATCTGAATTAGTAAGAAAAATCCTTCATGCTCTCCTCATTGAGTGGCAACCAAATGTTACAACCATAGAAGGAACAAGAGGAGAATCCATGAGTTCCATTGCATCTTTATTTGGAGTACTGGTTGAGTTATGAAGGAAAACTCAAAGATGTCAAGGAAGCTACTCAAGACAAGAAAAATAAAGGAATTACTCTAAAAGCTACTGAAGATTCGAATGACTTAGATGATGATGAAGAATTAGATGAAGAGATAAGGGCCATGCTTGTCAACAAGTTTGACAAATTCTACAAAAAAAGAAGTTCAACAAAAGATTCTAGAGGAAAGATGGAAACTCTTCCAACAAGAAAGAATCAAAGGAGCCTCTCACTTGTTTCTAGTGTAAGAAAGTTGGACACATCAAATGGGAGTACCCTCAGTACCTGAAGAAGCAAGAAAATGATCAAAAGAAAGATAAAAGCAAGAAAAAGAAAGCCTATATCTCATCTATATGGAACGATAGCTTAGATGAAGAAGCTGAGGATGAAGAAATAGCAAATTTATGTCCCATGGTAGAAGCATTGGAAGAAGAAAAAGAGAGTGAACAAGAAGAAACTAAGGTAAACTCTTTTGACCCCTTCTATAGTGAATTAATAGCTACATTTCATGATTTGCATTACGAGTGCATTAAAATTGCCAAAGATCTTTTTAAACTAAAAAGAAAGCTTTACTTTTAAAACAAATTCTTAAAGAAGAAAAGAGATTAAGAAAAAAAGCACAAGATAAAATCAAAAGTTTTGAAAATGAAAAATTGAACTCATGTGTGTTGTGTGTTGCATTAAAGGCAAAAATTGATGATTTATACAACATACTTGCTAAGTTCACTAGAGGCAAGGAGATTTCAAACAATATGTTGGGTGAACAAAGATGTGTTCACAACAAAGCTGGTATTTGCTATGATCCAAGTAAAAAAAATTTGCCTCACAAATAAAAAAACCTAAAAGTGGTGAAAGATATTATATGCAGTATTTTGTTCCATCTGTATTATCTAATAGCCCCTTTTCAACTTGCAACTTCTGTAACAAGAAGAGTCACAATGCCAGTTCTTTTCTTCCTAAGAAGAAAGGAATTGGCAATGAGATGTAATGGGTTCCCAAAGGCACTTCAGTACCAAAGGGAGTTGGACCTAACAAAAAAGGACCTAAGAAACTATGGGTACCTAAAAGTAAGACTTGGTCTCATATTTTGTAGGTTTGCCTCAAAGAAAAATAAAAAGAAAAAAATGGTACATGGACAGAGCTTGTTTGAGGCGTATGATTGGAGACAAAGAAAAGTTCATCATTCTCAAAGAAAAGAAAGAAGGATCATTCACTTTTGGAAGAGATCAAAAAGGCAAAATCATTGGCATAGGCATTATGGGAAGAAATCTAGAAACTTTAATAAAATAAATGTTGTTTGAGATAGGTCTTAACCGTAATCTCCTAAGTGAAGCCAAACATGTGACAAAGGCAATTGGGTGCTGTTCAGCTCAAAGGAATGCCTAGTCATTAGAAAAATTAACAACATGATCATCCTTAAAGCTCAAAGAGATGGTAATTGTTATTCTAATGGTTTAGAAGAACTTTCTCCCTTAGGCTCTATCTGTTTAATCAGTAAAAATGATGAATGTAATACCTTACTTTAACATACATTTCCCCATGTATTCTAGCATACTTAATGTCCAATTGACTCATGTTAGAAGCTTGAACCATTATAAGAACCAAATTGGATTAAATAAAAAAAAAAGCTGCATTACTGTTCATTTGGCTGCAAAGTTTTCTGGATGAATTTTGAAAAAATGTAACTAATTCTAGAAAATTCATATCAATGTGATTCTGATCTAAGTGACTACATAAAGCTTGAAACATGCTCAAAATATGGTCGAAATACTACTGTACCAATTTGCACTACTTGTTGCTCAAAATATGGCTATTCTTATGGTCGAAATTCAAGTTCTGGGTTTCTGGTCTAATTTCAAAAATTCATAACAATTCATACAGACATTCAAATTAGGTAGTCTTTGCTGGTTGAAAAGCCATGTCTATCTAGTTTTGAAAATATATAACATGTATATGTTATTTTACATTTCTAATGAATAGTAGCCACTTTACTCATAGGTGCAAATATAAGTCAGTTTCTACCATACTTTGCAAAATACTTATACACATGTGATACATTGTTCCAACTTGCTCATGCCATTGTCAAGACATCTTAAGAGACTTAAAGCAACATGATGGAAGCAATGCATAGCTTTACAAATTCACATATGAATTTGTACAAAATTATAAATAAGCTAATAGCAAAAGCAATAGCTAAACTAACCATCAATAGCCTTCTTCTTGCCCTATGCCTTCTTGATGGCATTGCTATCTCTTGACCCTATATCATGGAATGCTTTAGGGGATGAGATTGGGGACAATCTTGGTAGCAAGTCACATTCAATGGATTATGGCATTTATTTCACAAAATAGATCACATTAAATCACATTTGATAATCAAAGTACCATATTGGTCATAAAAATTTCAACAGTATAACAGCTTAGAAAACGGACATCTTAGGGAATAAAAACCCTCATATTATAGGCAAGCCAGTCAAAGAAAGCACAATATACAATGTGGTAGCTCATTTATATCACATAAACATCATATGAACATAGTGAAAGAACATAAAGCAATAAATGGACTTTACTACCTTTGGTGATCCCTCTTAGCTTTCCTCTTAAAACCAATGGTTCCACTAGCTTTCTTAAATTTCCTCAAGTCCCTAAACACCAATAAACAATGGCTCAAGCCATTGGTTTCATAGTATTAAACATAAAGTTCTAATAAAACCCTAAGAACTCAATTGCTTATCTTATGTTCTATCTTGAAGCATATACTTGTCTTTCAGGTTTTTGGGTATGGGCAATCCATTTTTTGCATCAAAACAATGAAATTCCCACTTTAACATGACCTTCTACATGGATCAAAATTCTGTTTCTAGGAAGAAAATTGGATTTTCCACAACTTGCTTTAAAACATACCTAACTTGCTTTTTTTTGCAAAACCTCATACTTTCTCATGCTTTTAGGAATTTAAAACATCATTCCTTGCCCAAACCTTGTCTTGAAAGAAATTTACATAGGTTGGGGAAGGAAAGAACTTATTGAAAACTAGGTTATACAAGCATGAAACCATAGCAATATACCTAGAGATCTCAAGTTAACAACTTACCGATTTTTCTTGAATTTCTTCCTATTTTTCTCCTATTTTCTCTTCCACTTCTTGTGCTACTCTTCTTCTCTCTTTTTTCCTTGCCTTGGTCATTCAAAATCAGAGGAATGAAGGGATATTTATTAGCCACAAATTAAGCACTAATCAAGGTTACTTTTTGCTAATCACCTTGATTAACCTTGATGATACTCATACATAAGAGTTTATATTAATATTTTATTCAATTTCAACATATAGCTGACTAGGCATGCTTGAGGGAGAGTTGTCCACAAAATGCTGCATATTTTTCCTAGTCCAATAATGCTTTGTGTTGGTTACTTTATACTTGGATTGGTAAATTTACTGTTGTAGTATAATTTCACTTCATTGACACAAGAATAAAGCAAACTTGTGTCTAAGATTACTTTATTATTTTGTCTCAAAAAAACTCCTTTTGTAGTGTCTAATAGCTTTTTCTTTTACCTTTTTATATTTTGTAGATTAAAAAGTAGCATTATCGGTAAAAAGTTACTTTTCAACATTCGGTATTGATTATTTCTTTATCCTTAAACATTAACCCTCAGTGTGATATACCACTAGACTCATCTCATTGAGACCTTCGTTTTGACAATAATTTTACATATTTACAAAATTATCCTTGATCAAGGATAAAATTATAATTTTTAATTATTTTAAGTTATTAGCTGTAATTTTCACCATGACTACTTTCACTTTACTTGCCATGTATTTTTTTATGCTGGGACACAAATTTAATTTTTATAATTCCCATGGTCAAAAATGTAATTTCCCATTTTTCGTTTGATTAGGAGAAATAACCTCTTCACCCTATTTCATGAAAATATGGTGTCTTTCCGTTTTCATGAATTCTTTATGCATGTTTAGTTATCTGGCTTTTTAAGGATGTTACAATAAATCTTGTCTATCACATAAGAGACTAACTCATGCTAACATGAATCTACTTAATAAACTAGTAAAAAATGAATTAGTTACTAGTTTGCCCAATATTTCTTTTTCAAAAAGACAGAGAATGTAATGCTTGTTTTCAAGGGAAGCAACTCAAGTTTTCATTTAAACCTAAGAATATAGCCTCTATTTCAAGACCACTACAGTTACTCCATATGGATTTGATTGGTTCATCTCATGTCAAGAGCTTTTACTATAACAAAAGGGGGAATAGATGACATTTTTTTTCAAAGTTTATTGGTGTTTATAAAATGCCATCTAATCTAGCGTTGATAAAAGTGGGACACATATATTGGTGTTTACACGGAATTTATAGAATAAACGCCATGGAAAGTCTAATAAAACATGGCATTTTACATATAAATGCCATCTTTGATGACATTAGTTGTAATATCCTTATTTTTACAGGATATTATAAAATAAATAAAAGATAATAAACAAAAGTGAGACGGAAAGGCTATATGTAATCGGGCTTTATAAGGAATTGATTTCTCATCTAATTTTCAGACAAAATTATGTTTAGTTCTTAATTGGAATTAATTTTCTATAAAGTCCTTAACAAAAATTAATTCTAGAACTTACTACAGAAAATATGCAATATACCACTTGAATAAAAGTCCGCTCCAAGCTGATCACAATGATATAAGTATTACGTAGTCAAGAGGTCTAGATTGAGAGATAGACCAATTTGAAAGTTAATGTGAATAGTGAAAAAGAAATAAAAAAATTGGTCTTTGGGTAAAATTATAAGAAAATGCCCGAAAGAATGGATAATTACATTTTTAACCTGTCCTAAGGGCAAAATGGTAATTTCCCAATTAAAATCAAAATATGAATAATGTATTTAAGGCCCAAAAATGAAAAAGTTGACATTGTAAAATGCAAAAAGAATTGTGAAAAAATGGAGAGATACCGTTAAGTGAGAAGAAGGGTGAGAGGTCATTTTTCTTGGTTAAACAAAAAATATAAGAAAATTATATTTTGACCCCAAGAATCAAGAATCTTTGAAATTTGGTCCTTGAAGGAATAAATTCACTCGAGAAAAGAAGTTTGGAGAAAATTACAGTTAATGACCTGAAAGTTTCAAAAATTATAAATTTACCCTGAGTCAAGGGTATTTTTGGGAATATGAAAAATTATAGTCAAAATGAAGCCCTTAATGGTTTAAGTCCAATGAAATATAGTATGGAATTTATTCAGATCAAAATAATATTTATTGGATAAATATGGTTTAATATTAATATTTTACTCGATAAAAGTCAGTTTAAACTGCAGAAAAAGGCAGTATCAATTCAAAGACACTGAATGGACCTTGATAAAATATATTTAGGACCAAGATAGTGATTTTGGACTAAAAGTAATTTTTGGGTAATCCTGTACTAACTTAGTGACACTTTTGGCAAAAATACTTAATCGGTAAGGGTAAATTTAATCAGCAAAGAGTATCTATCTTGGTCCATAAAAATTATTCAACCAATTTTTGGCTAAGAATGAGACAGAAGGCATGCTACAGCTTATTGGTAAACAAAGGGAATTTTTACTAAAGCTTTATTAAAATAAAGTAACTCAAGTTAAATATTAACGTAACTAAAGTTGCTTATTATGGCTTAAATCCCTTAATCACCTTAGTTTGTCACATAACTCATCATCTTCAGCCTTCCTTATGTTTAAACCAATGGATAAAAGAGAGAAGAAGGCGTAGGAAAAGAAAAGAAAAGAAGATCAAGCTAGAGGACTTGTTTGGATCCAAAACTCTCAAGGTAGATTTCTTTGGTTATCCTCTTGTACATACTTGAGTATTATGATGTTTCATGAAGTATTTCTCTCCATTTTCTCACTGAAAGTTTCTTCTTAGAGAGAGAAAATGAAGTCATGAAGAAATTAATCCATGAAAAGGGATGTATAGGCTTCAAAATGCAAGAATATGCCATTGGTTTACAAGTTTATTGAGTGGTTATTTTTCTATAATTTCTTTAAATTTTCTCCTGATTTAGGGTTTGATATTGGAAGAGAATTTCATGATTTTGACCTCAAAAATGGATTCATTGGGTCCAAAATAGGTTAATACAAGTGGGTTTTACAAGAAATTCCAAAAGGATAGCTATATAGAATTTTAAGGTTCAAGTTGTCACTTTGTGAAGGAAGTGATGGAACCAATGAGACTTGATTTTGGGATGCTATAGGGTTCCAAGAAGCATTTGAAGAACAAGGAAATAGTGTACAAAGTTTGGAGGAATTTGGATAACCCCAAGGTAGTTATCTTCCTATTTATGTCCAATGTTATCAAGTTGATTTTCAATGATTTTGTGTATATGCCATGAATTTGATTGTATGTTTTATGATGTAAATGTGTTGTTAGCTGGTCATATGAAGGGTTTTATGACCCTAGGATGTCCATTTTACAAAGTGTTACCATGCCAAAATTTTTATGAAATTGTATGGCATATTATGCTTTAATGATTTCCATTGATGAATTTATGAAATAATGTCATTATATGTATGCATAAATGGATATAACTACTGAGATTCTTTGAATCTCACCCCTCCAAATTAATAACATGTCTAGGAACAAGATATGACAATGGTGCGATGGAGAAGAAGGTAATAATTTTGTGCAATTTGTATAAAATGGTATGTGGAAGTATGGGGCTGCCTTTGATTATTATTTTGTTCTATAAGTTTCCTTATAATGATATGTATGAATTTGGATTGATGAAGGATGATAAAATGGTGTTATGAAGTTGATAATGTAATGTATAGTATGAATTGGTTCAAAGTGACCAATAGCAATTAGGATAGAGGTATTTGATTTAAGACAGATCAATTGGTAGGAGTATTTTATATGCTCTAAAATTAGTTTAAACAAGCTTTAAAATAAGATAAACAACATTTAAATTAGATAAGTGTGCAATTTATAGTGAATTTTTGAAGTTAGGGTCAAAACTGAATAGTAATAGGAAAATTGAAATTTTCACTAAAGATACTGAAAAGCCAACATAAAATCTTGTGGAGCTCCAAAGATTTAGTGGTATAAATATGGAAAGGCCTATGACTTAGGTTTAAAATGCCACTAGTTTGGAAGTAATTGGAGCTATATACTAAAAGATATGTAGGTTTTCCTAAAATTGGTCTAATTAGAGTTGAGTTCTGACCTTTAGAGATTTAAGTTGATTCTATGCCTTGTACAAAGAGAATAAATGTATAAGAAAAATATGTTTAAAAGTAGACACACAGGAATTTCCAATGACATAAGGAATGCATGAATTGTCTCAAGTTATGAATTTTTAAAATTAAGGCCAAAATCCTAGGAAAGAGAAATTGACCAAATCTATAGTAAATGTTTGAGAGAAAAACTATGTGAATTGGTCTAGAAAATGCTCTATTTCATATTTTTTCCATGAAGTAAATCTTTTTATCTATTTTAGAGATTTGAATCACTATGAGATGATTTTTCTATAATTAGTTATGAGTTTTTAAAATTCATCGGGTAAAATAGAAAATGTACAATAAACAGTACCTGAAATATAGAATATCTGTTTTGATATTTTTATGTAATCAAGTATCTAATCATACAATAATGGACATAATGAGAGTCTAATACATAAAAAATGAACTTAAGTATAAGATGTTACATTAGTATAGATGGCGTTTACCTCATAAACGCCATCTAAAGTGTGTAAAAGATGGCATTTAATTGTTAAATGCCATCTTTTATGAAACAATATAGATGGCCTTTACCTCATAAACGCCATCTATTATGTGTAAAAGATGGCATTTAATTGTTAAACACCATCTTTGATGACGTCAGTATGGATGGCGTTTACCTCATAAATGCCATCTAATGTCAGTAAAAGATGGTACTTAATTGTTAAATGCCAACTATATTCAGTTTTTTTTAAATTTTCTTTAATTTTTTTGTTTCCTCTACCTACAAAGTATTTTCTTCCCAAACAAAGTGATATTAATATTTTTCAACAATAATTGAAATACAAAAACTGGACAACCAAGTGGTACCAACTCATACTACTTTTATACCAAACATTACCTATATATGAGCTAAAGAATATCAATACAACTAACCTCCAAATGGTCAAAGCTTCTTTCCAAGATGTCCACCATGCATGCGTAAGAAATATCTTAACAGTTGAGAAAGTGTGACCTCCCATAACAAGAAAGAGTAATTAATTACGTGTCCAAAGGGTAGAGATCAAATTCAAAACTTGAACATGAAGAAATAATAAAACAATAATGAGAACTACAATTGTTATTTAAACACATGAGCTATCAAGTAGACGAAGTGCTTTATATCTGTAAAATATAAATATGATGTATGTCTGGCAAATTCTGCTAACATGTATGAAAATAAAGACAGTAATCAACATGACAATAGAAATATGAGGTGTCAGGCAAAACTGATAACTAAAGAGGTCGCACATACAATTCTTTTGTGTGTATTGATTAAGATTTATTATGTATAGTAAGCATTCAACTATATTCGCAAGAGCATCTGTATCCAAATGTACATATAAGAATGTGCAAGCAATCCTCAAATTCATAAACAAAGTATATTAGTGACAATGAGATCCATCATATAACACAGGGATTAAAGCTCTGAAGGAAAACATATAAACATATTTAATAGTGTTGTTCTCACAAGGAAAAGATGTATTATTTATGAACTACTATGCTTGTGCAACTAGAAAAGCACTATTTTCTTAATGATTCCTTTCCCTTTTCCACCTTGCTACCTTTACATCATGACATTATATCACAAGTAAATATAATAGTGCAATGGGTATATAGAACACCACTATCTTTGTTTCTCTATCATACTGCTACTTTTCTCATATGGCAAGTATGAAATGGACTATCATATTCTTAAAAACAATCAATTTTGAAGATAAAAATAGAGAAACAGATGTTGAGAACTTGACTTTTCTCATATGGCAACTCCAGTGCTTGTAACAAAAAGGGTAGACATAGAGAACCTGACTCTCTTTTTGCAAAAGAAACAAATTTTGAAAGAAAAAGGACATAGAGGATAGAGAATCTTATCAGATTTCCTACATGTAACATCCTAAAATTTTTATAGATATTCGAGGCTTAATATTTTGAAATCTATAAAGAATTTGCAAAAATGGATGTATATTATTTAGCATGAAATAGGACAAAGAAGTCAATTATCTCAGTTGAAAGAAAAAATGGAAAATGATGATTTTACCCCTGGAAAAAGAAAAGGGAAAGAAAAAGGAAAAAGGGAAAAAAAATAATAATAAAAAAGTTAAAGTCAGTGGACGCACGAGAATGTTGAAGGAGAATTTACGAATTTTGGGGTAAATTACACCTGATGACCCGAAAGTTTAAAAAATTATAAATTAGACCCGGGTCAAGGGCATTTTTGTAAATATGAAAAATTATAGTCAAAGTGAAGCTCTCAATGTGTTAGACCCAATGAAATCTATTATGGAATTTATTAAGGTCAAAATCATATTTATTGGATGATTAGGATTTAATATTAATATTTTACCCAATAAAAATCAGTTTAGACTGCAGAAAAAGACAGTATTGATCCAAGGACAATGATTGGACCTTGTTAAAATATATTTTGGGTCTATATAATGATTTTGGACCAAAATTAATGGTTGGATAATCCTGTACCAATTTAATGATGATTTTGGCAAAATACCCAATCGGTACAGGTAAATTTAATCGGAAAAGGGTATTTTGGTCCATATGAATTATTGGAGAAATTTTGGCCAAAAAGGGGAGTGAATCACGTCTGATTGCTGAATGGGACACCAAGGGAATTAAGTGAAAAGCTTTTTAAAAGAAAAGTAAATGAAAATAGATAAAAAGGTTAATTAAGTTATTATATGATATAACTATCATTTTAAAACTTATCATTTCATCTTCCTCACGAAAAGAAGACGGTGGTTCAGTGGAGAAGCAAGCCAGGAACGCGTGAGAGAGAGAGAGAGCAAAAGGGAGAAGAGAAAATCACAAGATTTGTCCCAAAACTTCAAGGTATTATCTTATAACCCTTTTCTTGTGTCTCCTAGCAATTTTGAGGGATTTTAATGGTTATTTTCCCTCTATTTTCTTGCTGAAAGTTTCTACCTAGAGAGAGAGTAGAGAGAGAAAATGAAGGTATGGAAAAACTAAGCCATGAAAAGGGTTATATAGGCCATAAGGTGCAAGAATATGTCATTGGATTACAAATTAATCGGTTAGTTATTTTTCTATAATTTATGATAATTTTTTGCCCAATTAGGGTTCATTATAGGAAGGGAATTTCAAGTTTTTGACCTCAAAAATGGATTCCTTGGGTCCAAAATAGGTTAGAATAAGTATGTTGTACAAGGAATGCATGATGGATAACAAAGTGCAAATTTTAGTTCAAGTGAGCACTTTGTGAATGAAATTGGATAATTAGTGGTTAATGGCATTATTTGATGATGCTATAGGATCCAAAGGAGTGTTAGAAGATCAAGGAAAGGGTTTGCAAAGTTTGGAGATTAGTGGAAAGCTTAAAGGTAGTTAACTTACCTATCTATGCTTATGTATTGTCATTGATGTTGCTTGCTTTGAATGATGTGTATAATGTTTGGAATGTTATCTTGTGATGATTTGGCATTGTTGGTTGGATTTTTTGAAGGGTATTGTGACCCTGGATATGTCCAAATACAAGGGGAAATGCTGCCCAATTTTTTATATAATGGTTATGTCAAAATGATTTGATTGCATGCTTAATGTGTTTTGAGATGAATACTTGCAATATATATGATGATATGTGTGCATGATGGTAGTTACTACTGAGATTCTTTGAATCTCACCCCTTTCGAAATGTCTAACAAATTTTAGGTTCAAGCTATGGCAAGATTGCCCAAGAGGAAAAGGGGAAGGAAAAGCAAGCTCTTAATTAAAATGAACTTGCTTGCATTGGTGCTTTGTTTGGAATACCTCGCGAAAATGATGTGTATAGTTCTAGAACTTTACATGAATGTAATTATGTTCATCTATATCTACTATGATGTAATGTTTTAAGTGAAGACAAGAAATGGCCATGTATGTACATATTAAGTTCTATGTTGACAAGTTGTAGGAAGAAAATGGCCATTGTGACACTGCTCAGAATCTCGTGTACTGTTCAAAAATTTTGGTGGATTCATGTATGAGTGTTTTATATATATAAAAACTAGACATGTGTAGCTTTCCATAGGCATAAAGATCACCCAATTTGGAGTTGTGTATGATTTATGGTGATTTTTCAAATTTATGGTCAGAATCAGAAATTTGCAAAAATGACCATTGCTACAGTACATATAATACGAACTTACTGTATCAGTTGGCCAAGTAACTTCCCTGTTCAACATTTTTCCCATGTATAGAATCTTTTAAGCTATATTTAGAGACTTGAAACATATCAATATTATTTTTCTTGATTTAGTTATGAATTTTCAAAGTTTACCGGGTAAAAAGAAGTTAACCAAGAGAATGGTACCCGAAATGGAATAAATTGGTTTAAGTTGTTTTATGTAATCAAGTCTCTAATCAAGTAATAGTGGACTTAAATATAGTTTAATACATGGAAAATGAGTGTGAGTATGAGGTGTTACACTACACATATATGGTATTACATGAAAAATGTAGATGCTAGGCTAGCAGTGTAGATACATCTGCTAAGTCATCTAATGCCATCTTTTAAGACCCAATTAAGAGCAGCAGATGATGGAAGTGAATAGGCATGCCTAACTCCTATAGCCTTAAACATTTCCTAAAATTAATCCATTTAGATATAATGAGTTATTATGTGAAATAAACTTCTGCCATGAGACTAAAAGAACTTCATTTGTTTTATAATGAGGATAAAGTGCAACATGTAAATTACTCAATTAGTTTAACATTATTTCACTAAAACTAGCACAGACATGGCAACATAGCCATACTCCTAGTTTGAGTTTTCCCACAAGAATACATGCACTTGATCCTTTTTAGACTCTAAACAAAATATAAAAAGAGGCAAGTTGGACAGTTTCCAGTGCTGACAATAATGATCAAATTTATTGTCTGGAGACTTGCATTGTGGTGGATTATGGAATCTACAAACAAGGAAGCTTATTATTAGCCAACCAAGTGTATAAACAAAAGAAAAAAGGAAGGGAAAAAAGGGAAATATTTTACTTCCACGTGTATTCATAGGCACTTATCAAGCACGTACTAACACAATTCTTCAACAAGTTTCTTGATCTGAGCATCAGAGTATTCAGGATAATAGGTATCAAGGAAATATTGTAAATTAAAATATTATACACAAGTGAAATTGGTAAAGGTATATTAGCATTAGTGTAATATAATGGAATTACATACTGTGTCAGGAATATGCTATGACCATGTGTGATGATATCCTTCATAAATAACATCACATAATATCCACAATCATTATCATTTGGCTGTCTCGGGCACTAAATGGAAAAATTATATTAATTACCATAAAGGAATGTTAATCTTAACAATTGATTGGATACAAATTTATATATATTCGTATTCTTTTCCATTTATATAATGAGGAAGCTAGGGGTTTTACCATTTCTCTCTTATGGTTATCCTACAACCTCGTGTTGCCCGAAATATTGATACGACACTATTAACCATAAGAAATAGAAAAGCTTCATATAGTGGAAAAAAGGCTTAATAGAAGAAAAATTAAATATATTCAAAATGAATCATTATTGTTAATTATTAATTATGCCCATTATTTGTTTACAAAGTTCAGGCCAATGATTCAAAGGATCCAAGAAGTATATAGTCAGCTTCAATGGATTGATAACAATTAGCATCCAATGTGAACTATAAAAAAAAAGTAACTAGCGTCATTAGTAAACTATAAGTTTATTTACACATCAAATAAGTGAAAATTTGAAAGGTTACTTACACATTATGATAAGGAACCAAGAACAAGATATCTTTATCAGCTTCTGCATTGAATGCATCCGTAATTAGTTGTTAATATTCAGTTATCTTGGTGTCATAGGAGCCGTTACCTCTTGGGGATGGATAAACATAAATTTTCCCATCAGATTATGAGGCACCAAGAATGGCTCATAAAAGTTCCTTGAACAAAAAATAAATAAAATAACAAAAAACATAGGTTAATATAAAGGCCTAACATTCGTGACCTCGATCCACTTACAATGGATGATGTAACCAACAATTTTGGCATTGATATTTTCATATACTACCTTATTGTAAATGTTTTTGTCAAATTTAAACAAGTTTGTCAACTTGGCTGTGAAGCGACTGTGGTAGAAACTTGACAATCATCCTTCAAAAAGTGTTTGCAACTATATGCTTCAGTAGTTGTGTCGGTGGTTGAGCTATTGATTCCTTTGATTGTCCTAACCTTTGGACATTACTCTTCTTCCCCTTCAACTAACCAACAAAGTGGGAAACTTTGGGTTAAACCACATTAATATTGCATAACAGAATATGATGGTACATTATCAACTGAAATACCTTTACTAATGGAGGAACAATGATGAGGTGTGCTGGCCATGCGATGAAGCTACCTAATGTCATTCCTACTATTTCCATGTCCCCCACAGGAATAGGTAACCTAGCACCCTCCTCTCAAACTACCTCAATTGACACTTTCAAATGGTTCACAGGTACACATGCATTGTGAAGCATCTTTCTAGGGTTGTTATGCATATACCCTTCTATAACCATGTACTGGGTAGTAATAGGCAATATGTTTGACCCTATACAAATCATCAATTTATGATAAGGTAGAAAAACTTAAGTCTGAATTTAATTATTAGTGAAGCAATTACCTAAGGGAGTTACTGAAGGCCAATAATTCAACTATCTTTGGCATTGAGCTCCTCTCAGTATGTCTGCTACATTAACTGCATTTTAAGCACCATCTTGTCAATTCAGCCAATCAGAGCTGCATCTGAGAATGAGTTTGATGTTGTTCCTCAATAATTGCCTCCAATCGATCAACCTTTGCAACTTCTGCCAATGCTTGGGGCCCAAAAAAGGCATTATGTATCACACCAAACCCTTGACTCCTAACCTGACCAAGGTGCTTAGGGACCCCTAGTGCCTTGCCTAGTATATCTTGCCCTGAGCTTTCCTCCTCAGTGCTTTGACGCATGGACTTCGAGAGTTTGTCTTATGGAAAGAAGAAAAACAAAATATAAATATTGATTGCAAATACATAAGAAAAACTTCAAAATACATAAATAAAATAGATAATAAAGTACTACTAACAATTGAATTCGATAACTTTCTGAACGTTTTCATTATCAATTATCTAAACCTTGGTCAAGATTTTATCCATAGCTCATGGCATTGTATTTTCCTTCCTTGTGACCCCTAATTTGATTACTATGTATGAACACAAATAAGCACATGTAAGTATTTGAATGGAAGTGTAATTCATATAATTAAGCTATGTACCTTTCATGTACCAGTTTATCCTCTATACCATGGTATCCTTGCCAGCCCACTCTATAGGCGTATTGCTGCTTCTTGGCTCTATCACTGTTAGCTTGGCTTAATTTTTGCAAAATAGTACACCAACTTAGCTTTAGTGTAACAAAAACTAACCAACCTTGTTGAATCCAAAGTTTTGATGATTCCAAACCAACCCTCAAGAGCTTCGAATAAAGATATCAAAGGTGCCCAAAATAATTCGAGTGAAGAAATTCTGAAGAATCTGTGCAAAGTCTAATGTAGGATGTTTAATAGTGTTTTATTTGAGTAAAAGACTTTGATTTGGTGAAAAGATGTTTTAAAACCTTGATTCTATGTTAAATCATGGAATATTTGAAAAACACTCACCAATAGACGAAGTTTGAAAGGTTAATACCAATCTGTCATAGTGAAAGTTCAAACTTTGGCCATGGAAATTTGAATTTCGTATTGAAACAGAACAAGTCTGAAGAGATGCCTCTCTAACAAACGAATTTTGACTTAGGAAAATTCAAATTTTGATAAGTGTCTAAAAGAAGCTTTAAGCAACAGACGAACTTTGGGTTTTGAAAATTCAAATTTCAGACAAAATGAAACTTATGAAAACTAAAGAAATTCGTTTGAAATTATGTCAAAGTTCATATGAAACTAAGTATAGATTGGATTTCAAAATTGCTCACTGACAGACGAACTTTGAACATGAAAATTCGAATTTCAGAAACTAAGCTTGTGAGTCTGTTAAAGTGATATGTTGACATACGAATGACAATATTTATAAATTCAAATTTTGAAGTTAGTCTGAAAAGAGGTCTCTCTGACAGATGAACTTTGACATTTGGAAATTCGAATTTTGAATTACATGAACTACAATGCCTTACAGACCAGCTACGGACAGATGAATTTTGAGGTTCCAAAATTCGAATTTCGAAGGCATTGTAGCAAATTGAAAATACTGTTTACACTTAATAGAAAAACTTTCCACTTGAAAATTTGTATGTCACAACACAGAAACATTTTCCAAATATCAAAATTCAAATTTCACTTCTTCACAGACGAACTTCGGGCTTTCAAAGTCGAAGTTGTTAACCTTCGGTTTCTTCAAAATTCGTCTGTTGACCAACCAAAATTTGAATTTCAGTATGTCAGAAGTATTAAATGCTGCTGGTTAAGGGATAGTTTTCAAAGTAACTGTTGGATAACTTCTCTAACGGATAGATTTTGTCTCTAACGGATATTTGAGACCTAAATCTATAAATATAACATCATTTGAAGTTGGGGGTAACAATTTTAACATTGAACATACTAAAACTCTGCCAAATCATTTACTCAAAGTTTCTTACTCTCTTACTTCAATATTCTGCACTTCAACTTTCATATTCACTCTATTTAAGAGAGTTTAATCTTTGTAATCAATCTTATCTTCATCTGAAAGATAGATTTTCTTATGAGGGAACATCACAAGGGATTGGGGAGCACTTTGTAAGAGTGCACAGAGAGAAAGAGTGAGCTCTAGAAACAGAGCAACATCTTTATACTGGGGCATTTGCAAGAAGCCCACTGAATTCTTCCAGAATAGTGGAAAAATCTCAAGTGGTGACTTGGGGACTGGACGTAGGTCAAGTGGAGAGACCGAACCAGGATAAATTTTCTGAGTCTTCTTCTCTTTACTGTCACCTTTACAGTTATTTGTTTATACTCTGTTTTATCATCATATATTGCTCTCTTAACCTTCTTGATATTGTGCAGAAAATTTTTAATCTTCCCAATTCATCCCCCTCTTGGGAAGCCAGCTAATCTAACAAGTGGTATCAGAGCCCAGATTCCCAATGAAAGGATCTCACAGTCCAGGAATTAAAATGGCTAGCTTTGGAGAAAGTATATTACCAGAAGGCAACAACACAAATAGACCACCTGGCTTAAGTGGAGAACACTATGGGTACTGGAAGATGAGGATGCAAATCTATCTCCAGTCAATTGATCTGGACATCTGGTCAGTCATCTAGAAGGGAGATTTTGTCCCAATGACTTTGGAAGATGATGGAAAATACAGAGAGAAGCCTGAAGCTAAATGGAATGTGGAAGATAAAAGAAGAGTCTTGCTGAATTTCAATGAAAAACACTGTCTTGTCAGTGCTTTGAATCAAGACAAATTCTACAAAGTCTCCCAATGCTTCACTGCCAAGGAAATGTGGGATACCCTGTAAATTGCTCATGAAGGAACAACTGGAATTAGGGAAAACAAACTAAATACATGCATAGGAGAATATGACAGCTTCAGAATGGCTGATGGAGAGAATGTAAAAGAGCTACAGAAAAGATTCACCCTCATTGTGAATCAACTAAAGAGCCTGGGAAAGGAGTACACTCAAATAGAGAAATTCAGAAAGATCCTCAGAGCTCTCCCTTTGGAATGGCAACCCAAAGTAACAGCAATAGAGGAAGCCATAGGAGAATCAATGGCCTCTGTCACAGCTCTCTTTGGCAGCCTCGAGGAGCATGAAGGAAAAATGAAAGCTCTTAAGGAAGCTAGACAAGACAGAAAGAAGAAAGGCCTTGCTTTTAAAGTTACTGAAGAAAAGGAAGAAGAATCTAATGATGGAGAGGAACTTGATGAAGAAACTCAAGCTATGATGGTCAGAAAATCTGGAAGATTCTACAGCAAAAAGAGAAATAAGAAAATCTTCAAGAAAGGAGCAGCTGAAGATAGCAAGAGGGAAACAAAGGAACCTATCACTTGCTATGAATGCAAAAAGCAGGGACATATCAAATGGGATTGTCCATAATTTCTCAAGAAGCAAGAAAAAGAAAAGAAAGCTGCAGACAAAGGCAAGAAGAAAGAGCTTACATCTTATCAATATGGGGTAATAGCTCATATGAAGAAGAAGATAATGAAGATGAAGTTGCCAACATCCATCTCTTGGCACTTGCCTATGAGGAAACTAAAATCCCATGCAGCAGTGATCAAGAAGATGAGGTATATGAATCTGAACCTTCCTATTCAGAATTACTGGATGCATTTCATGAGCTGCATGATGAGTTTGTTAAGATTGCTAAAGATTTGAAGCAAGCTAAGAGAAAGATTAACAAATTAGAATCTCAATGCAATATTTCTAAAATTGCTCCTCTACCTATTACTGATCTGTGTGCTGTAAATCATGCATTGAACTAAAGCAAACCAATGAATATCTAGTGAAAAGCATGTCTAGGCTTACTAGAGGTAAAGATATGTTGTTTGCTTTAATGGGAAGTCAAAAAATATCACAAGGAAAAGCTGAACTTGGCTAGATCCTTGTGCTGTAAAAGAAAAGATTAGGAAGAAAAATCAAAATGTGTACATAAGACATTTTGTGCATGCTGATGGAAATAGAAAGAAAGATTATATGTCACATAACATTGAATCATATAATCAAGCAAGGCATGCTAAACAAAAATATTATCTGCATTGTTTTCTTCCTGCTTTTCAATCCAGCAGTCCCTTTACCACCTGTCACTTTTGTAACAAAAAAGGGCATATTTCTAGCTCATGTGCTTTAAGGAAAAATGGATGTGACAGGAAAGTTAAATGGGTTCCCAAAGGTACATCTGTATCTAGGGAAGAGACCACTGACAGAAGAGGACCCAAGCAAATTTGGGTACCTAAAAAGAAAACATGAACTTTGTTTCGCAGGTCTGTCTCAAAGCTAGAAAGAACAATAAATGGTACATGGACAGTGCCTGCTCAAGTCACATGACCAGTGATAAGGAGAAGTTCATCACCCTTAAAGACAAGAAAAGAGGAAAGCTAACATTTGGAGGTGGTCGGTATGGCAGAATAGTTGGCATTGGCATTGTGGGCAAGAATCCTGAAACATCCATTAAAGAGGTGCTGTTTGTGATAGGCCTTAACCACAATCTGCTGAGTGTGAGCCAAACATGTGACAAAGGAAACTGGGTACTGTTTGACACAAAATTCTGCCTAGTCATTAAAAAAAGTGATCACAAAGTAATCCTCAAAGCTCAAAGGGATGGTAACTACTATACTATTGATCTTGATGAACTTCCTCCTTTAGATTCTGTTTGCTTCATTAGTCAGGATAATGATAGTTGGTTATGGCATAGAAGATTAGCTCATGTTAACATGAATCAGCTTTCAAAACTGGTCAAAAACGAGTTAGTCATTGGCCTGCCAAAAATTGCTTTTGAAAAAGACAAAGAATGTGATGCATGCCTAAGAGGAAAACAAACTAAATCTTATTTTAAACCCAAAAATGTAGTCACCACAACTAGACTACTAGAACTACTGCATATGGACTTAATTGGTTCATCTAGGTTAAAAAGAATTGGTGGAAATCTGTATATGCTTGTCATTGTAGATGATTACTCTAGATTTACATGGACATTATTTCTTTCCTCTAAAAGTGATACCTTTGATGCATTTGTAACCTTAGGCAAGAAAGTGCAAAATGAGAATGGTATTTCCATTGTGTCTATCAGGTCAGATCATGGAGGAGAATTTGAGAACTCATACTTTCTGGAGTATTGCAATGAGCATGGAATTGACCACAACTTCTCAGCCCCAAGAACTCCATAACAGAATAGAGTAGTAGAAAGGAAGAACAAAACTATTGGAGAGATGGCTAGAGCTATGCTGAATGAAAAGGAACTTTCTCAAGTATTTTAGGCTGATGCAGTGAATATAGCAAGCTACATCATAAATAGCCTACATCAGACTAATCCTTGGGAAAACTCCTTATGAGCTGTAAAAGGGAAGAAAGTCAGATCTGTCACATCTCCATGTGTTCAGCTGCAAATGCTTCATTCACAACAATGGAAAGGAGAATCTGGGTAAGTTTGATGCCAAATCCGATGAAGGTATATTTCTGGGCTATTCTAGTAGGAGTAAATCATATAGAGTTTTCAATAAAAAGTCTAATTTGGTAGAAAAATCTGTACATGTAGTTTTTATTGAAAATGAAACTGCTTCTAAACATGCTACTAATAAGAATGATCTTGTTTCAAACTTTAAAAAGTTAGATATTTCTGATAAAGGTAAAATTGTGTCTCCAAAAATATCTGAATTTATTAACATAGAAGAAGATATTCAGGAGAGAGATTTTGAAGATGAAAATATTGAAGAAATGTCTCAAGAACTCCCTAGAGCTTGGAGATATCAAAGGAATCATCCTAATGATCAAGTGATAGGGAACATTCAAGAGAAAGTTAAAACCAGGAAACAATTAAGGGATCAAATGATTAATTGTGATTTCATCTCACAAATTAAACCTAAATGAACTAAGGAAGCCTTAACTGATGAGTACTGGATCTTGGCCATGCAGGATGAATTAAATCAGTTTGAAAGAAATCAAGTCTGGGATTTAGTGCCTAGACCCAAAAATCATCCTGTCATTGGTACTAAATGGGTTTTTAGAAATAAACTTGATGAATCAGGATCAATCATCAGAAATAAAGCTAGACTGGTTGCTAAAGGATATAATCAAGAAGAAGGCATTGATTTTGAGTAAACCTTTGCTCCAGTAGCTAGATTAGAAGCAATCAGAATTCTATTAGTATATGCATGCATGAAAAAAATTTTGTTGTATCAAATGGATGTAAAGAGTTCTTTTCTAAATGGATATATCATGGAAGAAGTTTATGTAGACCAACCTCCTGGTTTTGAGGACTCTACAAAACCAAACCATGTATATAAACTGAAGAAAGCCCTTTACGGTTTGAAGTAAGCCTCTAGAGCATGGTATGAAAGATTGAATAATTTTCTAACTGATAAGGGGTTTAATAGAGGAAAAGTAGATACAACATTATTTACTAAGAAAGAGAATAAAGATTTACTTATTGTTCAAATCTATGTTGATGACATTATATTTGGTGCTACTAATGAATCTCTTTGCAAGAATTTTTCTAAGTTAATATAGGGAGAATTCAAAATATCCATGATGGATGAACTCAACTTCTTCCTTGGACTGCAAATCAGGCAGTGTAATGATGGTATCTTCCTCAACCAATCCAAGTATCTAAAGGAACTGCTAAAGAAGTTTGGAATGGAGAATGCCAAGCCAATGGAAACACCTATGGCTACTATAACCAAACTGGATATGGATGAAAAAGAGAAAATGTTTGACATCACTCAGTACAGAAGAATGATTGGATCCCTACTACACTTAACTACTAGCAGACCTGACATTATGTTTAGTGTCTGTATGTGTGCAAGATTCCAATCATGTCCCAAGGAAACCCATGCAACTGCTATGAAACGTATCTTCAGATATCTTATTGGAACCTTACAGATGAGACTTTGGTATCCAAAGGGCAATGGAGAAGATCTCAAAGGATACACTGATGCTGACATTGCAGGATCCAAAACTGACAGAAAAAGCACAAGTGGAACATGTCAGTTTCTTGGAGGATCCTTGGTTTCATGGTTTAGCAAGAAGCAAAACAGTATGGCATTATCCACAACAGAGGCTGGGTATGTTGTAGCTGGAAGCTATTGTGCCCAAATAATCTAGATGAAACAGCAGCTTGAAGATCTTGAGGTTGAGATGAAGGAAATACCATTCATGTGTGACAACCAAAGTGCAATTAATATCACAAAGAACCCTGTCATGCATTCAAGGACAAAACATATTGAAGTTAGGTACCACTTCATAAGGGATCATGTTTTAAAAGGAGAAATCAGACTGGAGTATATCCCAACAGAAGACCAAGTTGCAGATATCTTGACAAAGCCTCTATCAGAAGATAGATATTATAAAATCAAGAGAGAATTAGGCATGGTAAGTCCCAATGAACTGTAAGTAAATCCGTGTGCAATTCTGTTTTTATGTTTGTACAACATTGAATTAATTCTAACTTTAGCATCGAAGTGAGTTTAATTTAAGTTGCAAGAGCTCCTCATGAGATTCAATGCAAATAAATCTAAAAAATGGAGCACATAAGAATGGAACAATCAAAAAGTGAAGAAAAGGACAGAAATTCTAAGTTTGTTGATCCATTTTGTAAGTTTTTAAAGTTGAAATTCGTATATTAATTGTGTGTTAGATGAATTTCCGTGAAAAACTATGTTTCTGAGGAAGTCAACATGGTAAACATTCAAATTTGGATGCCCAACAAACGAACTTCAGCCTGTTATAAGTTGGAACAGTTCTCGGTGATGCCTCGAAATTCGTCTGTTGGACCTTCAAAGTTTGAATTTTCAAAAACAAAAATTTCAAAGTTATGTTTGTCCAACATGATGATGATACTGATGTTTATCTCTTAACATACAAACATTGGAAAACTTTCACAAAGTAAAGAAATTCGAATTTCAGATTCAAAATTTGTCTGTTGAAACTTGGTCTTAATGTTGAATCCTTGAAAGATGAAGTTTAATATGCATAATTCGTCTGTTAGTTGTTGATTTGATTGCTGCTTGATATTTTGCGCTTCAAAATTCAAACTTTGTTGAAACAAAGTTTGTCTGTTTATCTTGTGTTGCTTGAACCAAGCCACTGTCAAACAAACTTTTTGAAGAAAATTCATCTGTCAGTAAGCTTTGCTGAACGGTTTAACTTTTGACTGCTCAAAGTTTGAATTTTGACCCCTCAAAATTCGTCTGTCAAGCGGTTACTTTCATTAAAATTGACTGTTTTCAACTGAATAGACGCAACCCTACTCTTCTCCTGTCTGAGTCTGTTCAAATCCTCTCATCAATGCTCTTAAATTCTGACCCCAAATCTTCATCTCCCACTGTTTAAACTGATTTTCGCACCTATAAACCCAATCCCTGCTTCATTCTGAAACATTCATCCATGGAAATGGCAAGAGTAAAGAATCCTGAAGCTGGAAAAGGAGAGTCTTGCCCAAAGAGATCGGTCAAATCACAGTATGCTTCAAAGAAGGAGAAAAACCGAAAAGAAAGGCCGAATCAAGCAAGGGAACTCCTTCCAAACATCAGAAAACTACACCAAAGGGTGAATCAAAGAAAGCTGGACCCTCTTCCTCAAAGAAAGTAGAACCTTCAGTCCCTGTTCCTGCTGCTGCTGAGACTGTTGCTTTCACTTCCTCCTCAAGTATTGAATCTGGAGAATATCAACTCACTGAACTGCCATTATGGAGCACTCCACAGATTCAAGAGGAATACTCTACTAAGTTTGCCAATAAAAAGGTAATCAAGCATAATTATGTGAACTTGAAAGATTTCTTAGTCTCAAACAGTTTTGATGTTGGAATATGGTTGTTGAGATATAAGAATCTATTAGAGATATTGGAAAGGTATGACGATGAAGTGGTAAAGACATGGTATGCCTCCTTGAAGTACAACAGCAAGAAGAAGAAATGGGAGGCCAATCTGAGATCAAGAACCATCTGGCTCACATATGAGATTCTCAATGAAGTACTGATGGCCTCAAGATTGACATCACTACCTCTGGATACTTGGATAAGGCAGATACTGCTGTTGAAGAAGGTGGCCCCTTTCTGAACTACAAGGAGAGAATAATCCTGAACACTTTGTTCAGAAGAAGGGAGAATAGGCCAACCATATTCTTGTTGAAGCCCACAGACCTCAGTGCTCAAGTAAGGATCCTACACTACATAGTGTATAGGATTATATTCAACAAATGAGGCAGCTTTAATCTGATAACAAGGGTAAAGGCACATGTCATGGTAGCAATCATGCGTGGAAAGCTCATTAACATGGGTCATATCATACTCCAACGCATGATCAAGGCAAGGGATCAGAGGAAAGACTCCACACTCCCCTATGCAGCTATCATTTCCAGAATTCTGCAATATGGAAAGGGAAACCCACTGAGATCTTCAAGGAGGAGGATTGAAAGAAATGAAGGAAGATGGGTTGGGAAAGGCGCAGGAAAATCTGAAGATCTTTTCTTTGTTGAAGGTGCCTCCCAACAGCAAGAAGGTACTTCTGAGGCTCCTGCCAGACCCACACCATAGCCTTCTCTGCCTATGCTATCTCCATCTAAGCCTACTCACATTCCATCTACTCCCTCCTCTCGTGCTAGGCCAACCAAGATCACTGAGTTGTATGAAAGCCTATCTACACTCATTCTCAGCATCAGAGATGAGCAAAATGCTAAATTTGCTCATCTGCAAGATCAGATTCATCAGTTGGCAAAGAACATGAAAGTTGTTGCTGATGCCTATGAAGATATTCAGAGTGCAATTCCTGCCACATCAGCTCCACCTCAGCCAGGGTACTCTGTGCCTATTTAGTCTCCAACTCCTGAGCCTCCAAGCCTTTTCAAGCTAGCCTCTTCTGAGTATGATGATGATGTAGATGGTGCTAAGCCTGCTGGTACAATGAGGACACCAAGTCCTGGTCTACCTTTAGACTATGGTCTGGAAGTAGAAGGACCTCAAGAAATAGGGCCTCATGAGCCCATTCCAGAAAATGCTCAGGATTCAATTCTTTCCACTCAAGAATCTGAGTAAGTTGAAAGACTAGTGGTAGCCATTTCTACCTCATCAATGTTGGAGGTTGCCAGGAATAAAGAGAGAAGTGTTGTGCCTGTTGTCGATTTTGAAGCTATTGCTCACAATGCTCTCTTACAAGCTCAGAGAAGAAGGCTTGAGGAAATGTTTTGTTCTAATGACCCTACTCCTTCATCTCTCTCTGCATATGGTCTCTCAGAAGAACAAATGGCACAATTGGCTCTTTCCAGGCAGGAGATGCAAGAACTGCTTGAGGTATTTGATGATGAAGATCCAAGCACTGAGCCTTCTGAGCATCCTCCCTCAGTTGAACCGGATCTCCCCTTTGATCCTGTGCCCCTCCAAGCTATTCCAGTTTCTCAAATCCCTCCTGCAGCTGATTTTCTTCACCTTCCTGATGATGCTAAAAAGCGGGAGAAAAGTAAACAAACTAGCAAGACTGCTGTTGAGCCATCTGGAAAGACTTATAGCAAAAAGACCAAGCCAAAGAAGAAGTGATTGGAATTTAGGCTTGCGTCCTCTTGTAGTGCTGCTTTTTGTCTCTGATGTTTGTTCTGTTTGATTGTTTGTACTTTGTATTTGATTTAGTTATTTAGAAGAACTTTGCTTAAATTTGTCTCTGTAAAGCAACATTTGATTAAATGAAAGAACTTCTTAGTTGCAATGATTTGTTCTTTGAATCTCTTCACATGATTTACTAAATATGATATCTTTTGAAATATAATGCATATGTTGAGGGGGAGCTTGTTGAAGCAAACCCAAGTACTAATCCAATTTGTAAGTTATTTTGTCATCATCAAAAAAGGGGAGAATGTTGAATCCAGAGTTTTGATGATTCCAAACCAACCCTCAAGAGCTTGGAATAAAGATATCAAAGGTGCCCAAAATAATTCGAGTGAAGAAATTCTGAAGAATCTATGCAAAGTCTAATGTAGGATGTTTAATAGTGTTTTATTTGAGTAAAAGACTTTGATTTGGTGAAAAGATGTTTTAAAACCTTGATTCTATGTTAAATCATGGAATATTTGAAAAACACTCACCAACAGACGAAGTTTGAAAGGTTAATACCAATTTGTCATAGTGAAAGTTCAAACTTTGGCCATGGAAATTTGAATTTCGTATTGAAACTGAACAAGTCTGAAGAGATGCCTCTCTAACAGGCGAATTTTGACTTGGGAAAATTCAAATTTTGATAAGTGTCTGAAAGAAGCTTTAAGCAACAGATGAACTTTGGGTTTTGAACATTCGAATTTCAGACAAAATGAAACTTATGAAAACTAAAGAAATTCGTCTGAAATTATGTCAAAGTTCATCTGAAACTAAGTATAGATTGGATTTCAAAATTGCTCACTGACAGACGAACTTTGACCATGAAAATCCAAATTTCAGAAACTAAGCTTGTGAGTCTATTAGAATGATATGTTGACATATGAATGACAGTATTTATAAATTCAAATTTTGAAGTTAGTCTGAAAAGAGGTTTCTCTGACAAACAAACTTTGACATTTGGAAATTCGAACTTTGAATCACATGAACTACAATGCCTTACAGACCAGCTACGGATAAACGAATTTTGAGGTTCCAAAATTCAAATTTCGAAGGCACTGTAGCAAATTGAAATACTGTTTGCACTTAACAGAAAAACTTTCCACTTGAAAATTTGTATGTCACAACACAAACATTTTCTAAATATCAAAATTCAAATTTCACTTCTTGATAGACGAACTTCGGGCTTTCAAAGTTGAAGCTGTTAACCTTCGGTTTCTTCAAAATTCGTCTGTTGACCAACCGAAATTCAAATTTCAGTATGTCAGAAGTATTAATGCGGCTGGTTAATGGATAGTTTTTCAAAGTAACCGTTGGATAACTTCTCTAACAGATAGATTTTGTCTCTAATGGATATTTGAGACCTAAATTTATAATTATAACATCATTTGAAGTTGGGGGTAACAATTTTAACATTGAACATACTGAAACTCTGCCAAATCATTTACTTAAAGTTTCTTACTCTCTCACTTCAATATTCTGCACTTCAACTTTCATATTCACTCTATTCAAGAGAGTTTAATCTTTGCAATCAATCTTATCTTCATTTGAAAGATAGATTTTCTTGTGAGGGGACATCACAAGGGATTGGGGAGAACTTCGTAAGAATGCACAGAGAGATAAAGTGAGCTCTAGAAACAGAGCAATATCTTTGTACTGGGGCATTTGCAAGAAGCCCACTGAATTCTTCCAGAATAGTGAAAAAATCTCAAATGGTGACTTGGGGACTGGACGTAGGTCAAGTGGAGGGACTGAAGCAGGATAAATTTTTTTAGTCTTCTTCTCTATACTCTCACCTTTATAGTTATTTTTTTATACTCTGTTTTATCATCATATATTGCTCTCTTTACCTTCTTGATATTGTGCAGAAAATTTTTAATCTTCCCAATTCACCCCCTCTTGGGAAGCCAGCTAATCTAACAAACCTGTCATGTCCAAAAAACCAACCATATGCAAGCCAACCATGTAACACAAGTACACATGCATACATCAAACTAGAATTCTATTCCATGAGTCAACATAGAGTATGAAAATTGAATAATTTACCTGAAAAGATTTCTCATGGTGCCTTGCAACAAAAGCATCCTAGTGTTCCTGTGTTACGTATATCTCAAACAACTGAGGTGGATGCTCAAGCAAGTTGCCTGGTTCATCTCTCATGAAGAATCTAGTGAGAATGGAATGGAAATTTCTCAAAGCCACTTTGGCCTTTATATAAATGTGATGCCGGTGACTATCATTTATGTTAAAAGCAGACTACAAAATACATGATCCAAAAGAATTATTGTCTATAAATATACATAAACATAATAATAAAATGACATATGTTTTTACCTCTATATCTTAAAAAATGCTCTTCTTCACAAGCTCAGGGACTTTCCTCCAATCTTTGTGAGGGTGAGAGATTGGAACCTTCAACTTTGCAGTGACCCCGATATAGCTGCTCAATTTTTGTCCATCCTTCCATATTAGATTGCTTTTACAATTCTACTCTACATGAATCTTTTGGCAAGTATCTCGAGCTTGTATCACCTCTTTCAACACAGACAAGCCATGTCGGTGCTTTTTGATATATTGCTCTAACTCTATTTCACCACGATCATCACCATGATCATCATGATCAGAAGAAGAGGCCATTTACCTACAAAAAAATTCCAACAAACATGTAAGATATCAAAGATAGATAAAGAACTATAAAACATGAGAAATTATACATATATGTTGAAGGAAATAAAATTCATACTAAGACAAACAATAAATTATATTAAAAAATTGATGACCTTTTCCTCTTTCTTGTTAGATGTTAACTAATTTGTCCCTTATTTATGATCCAAGTACCATCTTGATGGTCATCTCTCACATAAAGAGCATTATCTTCACCGAGATTAGTATCAAGTGATATCCCTTGGAAAGGATCATCCTCAATATCCACATTTTGATAGTCTTGAGCATTATCCTCAATTATTTTGTTTGTTAACATAACAATAAACCACTTCTTATTAGCAGAATCAAGGACAAAAAACACTTGTTGAGCTTGTAATACTAAAATAAAAGGCTCATTTGTATACCCCACCCTATTAGGATCCGCCTAAATGAGCCCTGAATGATTATTTTGAAGGCCATTATTGTTGTCAACCCACTTACAACAAAAGACAAGTACCCGGAATGAGATGTAATCTAACTACCATATGTGCTCAATTACTCCAAAGTATGACATGTTTGCAAAAATAGGGTTTTTGTCTTTGGCACTTGAAATATGCATTGATTGAGCTATAAGTGTTACCCCACTATTTTGCATGATGCTCTTATCATCTTGCTCTTTTGTATAAAATGTATACCCATTAATGAGATGACCGGTGTAAGAGAGTACATACATGCTTGGACTCATAGCTAACTATTTCAACATGTCTGAAACTAAACTAGGATTCCTCTCCAGCTCCACAATAATGTGATTTCGCAGCCAATCTATAAAAAGTTGATTATGTTCTTTTGATATCCAGCCTTCATTCTTATTGGGGTTCAAGCTTCTAATTCTCTCCTTGTGCATTTCCACATATTCATCAACCTCATCTGAGTTATGCAAGACATACAGGTAAGCTTGCTCCCACTGTGTCCTAGAGATATCAACTATTTCACTTCCTTGAATCACTTCCCCACTTGTTCTCCCCAAGTGACGAGACTTTAGAAGCCCAATGATATTAACATTTGATCAGTATTTGATACAAAATTCAACAGCTTCTTCAACTATGTACCTTTCAACAATACAACTCTCTGGTCAACTTTGATTTTTCACATACCCTTTCAATATCTTCATGTAATGCTTAATCGGGTACATCCATCTTAGATAAGCTGGGCCGCACATCTATGTTTCCCTAATGAGGTGAACTGTTAGGTGAACCATCATATCAAAGAAATAAGGTGGGAAATACATATCAAGATCACACAAAGTGACAATAATTTGTTTTTGTAATGTGAGCAGCTTTTTAGGGTCAATGGCTTTGCTGTAAATAGCCTTGAAAAAGAAACATACTTTCATTATTGTCCCTCACGCTTTTTTCGGCAAAATGGATCATATGCCCACTGGCATCATGTGCTCCATCAGAACGTGGCAGTCATGAGACATTAACCCCTTTAACTTCAAGTCTTTCATAGATATAAGGTTCCTGATATTCGAGGAGTATCCCTCTAGAACTTTAACTTCATTAAGGAATCCACAAAAACCAATTTTCTCTTTTCTACATAAAGTATAAGCTGCTGGAGGTAGATAAGTACATTGTTTCTATTTCACTGGTGACAATTCTCCTCTAATTCCCATAGCAACCAAATGTAACCTTGCCTTCTTGCTATCTTTGGTCTTTCCCTTTACATTGAGTAATGTACCAATGATGCTATCACATACATTTTTTCTATATGCATGATATCAAGGAAATATCTCACATACAAAGACTTCCAATATAGCAGTTCATAGATAATTGATTTTTTTCTTCCACCCACTCATCCCAAGGTGTCTTGAAAAAGGTTTCTCGAAGTTGTTATTCAAATCATGTACCTTGCAAAACAAGTCCTCACCACTGCACGCCATCAATTCTCCTCTTTCTTCCATATTCCCATCAAAGGCTTTTCTCCACCCCTTGTAATGTTGGCCCTGAGGCAAAAATCTATGATGCCCAAGGAAGACAAATTTCCCACCATGTTTCAACTGAATTGAATATGTCCCTTCTTTACATATAGGTCACCCAAACTCTCCTTTGATATTATATCTAAACAAATTACCATACGCTGGAAAATCATTGATAATACCAAATAGCATAGCTTTCAAGTTGAATGGTTCCTCCTTATATCCATCATACACCTCCACACCCTTATCCCACAATAGCTTCAAATCATCAATTTTTGCTTCATACATAGCCAAGGTGGCAAGTTATAAATCACCAAAATCATAGGCTATGTACTATGGGTACTAGTTAGCATACCATGTGAGTTTATTCCATCGGTAGATAAGGTAAGGTGTAGGTTTCTATCTTCTGCATCGAAGTCTTTGTAGTCATGATTAATTAATTTCCATCGTGGAGAATCTACAAGATGTCTAAGCTTTCCATCTTTTATTCTTTCATCTGCATGCCATGTTAAGAGCTTCGCGTTCTCTGTACTACTGTACATGCATCTAAATCTAGGTATGATGGGAAAATACCATACCACCTCCACTGGGCTTAATTCTTTCTCCTCATATCGTGGGGCATTACATTTAAGGAACTTGTCTAAAGATGCATATTCATTCCAAAATAAAATGCAATCATTAGGACAAGCATGTATCCTCTTGTAGCTCATCCCAATAAAGTTCAGCATTCGTTTAGCTTCATATGTTCGGCTATGAAGCAAATTATCTTCTACAGAATATCCTTCAAAAGTGCAAGTAACTCTGTGAAGCTTTTGTCACTCTATCCATTGCTTGCTTTCAAATTGTATAGCTTCAAGACGACTGATAATATCGTGAACTTAGTGCAGCCAAAGTACAATAGTTTTTCTGAATCACCTTTAAACCTCTCAAACATCTCCAGATAGTCCTAAAGTTCATCCTCAATCACATTTGCCATCTCTTCAAGAAGATCAACCTCTAATGTACTTGTGTCGAAATCATTTAATCCACAACTCCCACTATACATCTTACTATTATTCTCATCACTCATCTCACCATGTTTTGTCCAACGAGTGTAACTTTGATAAATTCCATTACATATTAAATATGATTGCAACTCAGTTGCAATTACTAACTTCCCATAGCAACACTTCAAGCAAAGGCATATAATTTTTTTAGGGTTGTCAGCATGCTGAACTGCAAAGCTAACAAACTCTTTCACTCTATGCCAATATTCCTGAGTCAAACAATTTGTAGACACCCATGACCGATTCATATTCCTAAAATGGGTATAAATTTTGGCAGAGTCTCCCCATCATTTGAGGGTCCAATAATTCTACAACGCACAAAAATGAAGACTTCTTAGCTAGAAGCAGTAGCACTTGATATTATATTTATATCATTGTGCAAAATTCATTTCCATATTATGCATAATTAACATTTAATCCACTAAACATGTTTGGCAACCATTTTTTAGCAAATTGCAAATCACTAATCCATTCGTAGCTACCATATACTAATTTTCAAAGAAAAATCAACAGCACACAATAAGATTGATGTACCTTAGAAGCTTTGAAGTTAATCACCAACCCCAAGGACTTCTACTTTTTCCTTTTATCCCTATGAGACCTTTTCACCTAGACTTCTAACACTTATTTTTCACACTTTAATTGACCTAAACGTAATTTTTGAAGCGAGATTAACCTAAATGAACTAGAGAAAAGGAATTTAGAACGATTATCCAAAAAACATTGAAAAGAATATAATGCACAATCATGTCCAAAGTAGAGAGAAAGTAAGGTATAAAGCCCAATTTCTCTCTATAAATGAAAAGTCTTGTCAATTTCTATTACATTCTAGCAATTCAATTATAATTAAATTAGGACAAAAAAATTTACAATTCAATTTCTATTATACTAACACCAATTCCTAACAAATAAAAAATCTTCTGCTTACATATTTATTTTCTTGCTCAAAAAACAAAAAAAAAATTATATCACTAATTATTAGATAAAATTTCTTCAGTCATCAAATCTTCTTGGGAAAAGTTTAATATCTGTATCACTTGTGTAACAGCCTACCTCCAAAACCCTCCAGAGTTTAACCCAAAACTACCAAAACCATCAACCAATACACACCTTATCCTTCAAAAACAGTAGAAACATAACAACAACACCCAAAATTGGGCTGAGGCCATGACCACTATAGTACCATCGCGGCTCTAGCCTCCCCTAAAACTCCCTCACTTCTGGCCTCACTGGCACCGTAGCCTGGACTCTGAAGCCGTGGCGCCCCCTACTAATATCCCATATTAGCAACTTCTACAATACTGGGTGAATTTTCGATGACCATAACTTTATGCCCCGACCTCCAATTGACTTGATTCCAACTTCTACAAGTCAATCTAGTCCCAAGCTATCCATAGACACCTTTCTTGCCTCAAACTAACTTTGTATAGATATTCTGGACCCATAACACTGTTTTGACAACTTGTTGACCAAAACTCACCACTAACCACTTCCAATTGTCACCAAAGATAACTGGTCACTTAGAGACCATTCATACAGGTCCAAAACCCACAAACTGACCTGTCCAAAGAGGCTTCACCTCAAAGGAACCACTCCTCTGAGTTTTGACCCCCTTGAACCTCAACATGACAAGACGGGCTATTGGCCCTAAACACAACAACTAGGCCCAAAACCACCCTGGTCTCACAAATACCATAATACTGACTTCCCAATGTCTAACACTCTCAAAACACCACAAATAACACATTCCATACACAACCAAAATATGCAACTGCCCATATATCGCAATATACATTTACAGCTATTCTTACAACACCATATGCTTAATACAAAACCTTCTATCCTACTTGGCACATAATACATTATCCAAAAACAAACAGTACATAGACTATTCCCACATCCGCAGCTACTCTCTGAGCTTCTCAGGACTAGTGCTAAAACCTTCACCTAAAAGGGTTATTCATGGGAGAGGGTGGTGTAACACCTCTTTTATAGGCCTATTTCCCATATATTTAATCATTCTAAAGTCTATTCATATCATAGTAGGATCTTGAATCATAATAAATGCCATAACAAAATTTTTTCAACTTTGGCACTATTCATTTAATCAAATTTCTTTTTCCTGACTGAACTTTAGAAAATCATAACTAATTCAATAAAAATCATATGAAAGTGATTCAAGTCTCTATGCATATATTAAAACATTATTTACACGGGAAAAATATCAATCAGAGCAATTACTTGGCCAATTTTTACAGTAAATTTCATCAATATCTACTGTTCGTATGGTCAATTTCATAAATTCCAATTTTCTGGGCTAAATTTGAAAATTCACTACAAATCATACACTCATTCAAATTGAGTGATATTTGGACCACATGAAATCTATTTCTGTCTAGTTTTTAAGAATATATAACATTCATATTTTATACATCAAAAAGCCCATACTGTACCACATTAAGTTGGTAGTGGTCAGAATGACCATTTGTATCCTTATACTTACAATACAAAAATTGTAAGATATTTACATGACCATAATTCATCTTCATATCATGCCACACCTTTGCTAGAACTCAAAGGAATATTAAAATCTTGAAGAAACCCATTTATCCTCACATTTACCAATTTATGCAACAGATCAAAACTCATGGCTAATGCTATAAATATCACGTTAATGGCCAAAGTCTTTCTCCTTTCCTTTCTCTTCCTTGGTGGACTTGCAATTGTTGCTACCTATTCATGGTTAATATTTGGGAGGGTGAGATTTAAAGAATCTCAGTAGTTAACACCCAACATGCCATCACATCATCACATTAAGCATAAAAACATCAAGATAACACATTTTGAATGCATTACCACATTTGCGTCATATGAATTCATAAAATTTTCAGCAGAGTTTTGTTTTGACAAATGGACATCCCGAGGTCTCAATGCCCCTCCAAAAACTCAGCCAATACACATAAATCATCTCAAAACATCATTGTAATCATATGACAAGGCATAAAACACACTGAAACAAACATGATAACATAATGCTAGTATGGGAAATTAACTACCTTATGATGCTCCCTTGCTTTCAAAACTTGGTCCACCACTTTTTAAGCTTTCCACAACCTTCTTGAACCTATCTACATCATCATTGAACCAATTTAGCCATTGGCTTTTCAGAATTACACAATACTTTATACACTACTAAATTTTCCACATAGCTTTTCTTTGGTCTTTCTTTGTACAACATACTTATTCTTAAGGTTTTGGACCACGGGAATCCATTTTTGAGGTCAAAATCATTAAATTCCAACTCTAAATACCTCCCCTGTTCTGGCCAAAATTATCTCATAGTGATTAAAAAAAATTTCCTTCAAATCACTTCAAACCATCCATGGATTCATGCCTCTACTGTCTAATCTATGCTTTCCCTTAAGTTTAGTGGTCCAAAACCCATTCCTATGCTAAGAACCCAATTTGGCCGAAACCCTAAGGTGTAAAGGAAGAAAACTAAACCATAAATCATGCTTCAAAAACCATGGATAGTAAGCTTAGGGTAGTAACATAAAAGCTTACCGATTTGTGCTTCAATTTTGCTTTGACTCCTCTTCCTTTTCTTCCACTTTTTCCCCTTCCTTTTCTAGAGTTTTCTTCCTCTGTTTTAGCTACTGGTTCACACATCAAAATGAAGAAGAAATAAGGCAATTAAATGACTTAATTAGGTGGTTAATAATATGGCTAATCATAGTTAATTAGCAAAAGTAACCATGCTTACTTTTTTGTCTCCTTCTTTAAGAAGTTTGCGTTCAAATAATCGTTAAATAATTAGAACAATTGGCTGCAGAAAATCACGCATGAGAGAGAGGGAAATGTGTCCAAAAATTGCCCAATTTTCCGGCTCTAGATATACCTCAATCCGGGTGCTTTTTAATCATACCGATAAAATCATTTTTACAGTAATTTAGCATTTTTGGGATACAGGACTATTCTAATTTTATTTTTATATTTCCATAATTATCCTATCCCAAATGGTATCTGTGTATGGCCCATATCCAGACCCAGTTTCTTTTTAACCATCGGTAGGGCCCACAGTTTACTTTATCGGTTTACTACTACTTTTGGACACTCGGCACTGATTATTTCTTTATTCTTAAACATTAACCCTCAATGCCATATACCATTAGACTTCTCTCATTGAGAGCTTCGTTTTCACAGTAATTTTGCATATTTACAAAATTACCCTTGACTCGGGTTAAATTATAATTTTTGAAACTTTCAGGTCATTAGGTATAATTTTCCCCAAGATTTTTCTATTTCTTTCTCCGCGTGCATTTTAATGCTTTTGGGATATGGATGTCCTTTTCATAATTCTTTAGGGGTAAAAATATAATTTTCTCATTTTTCCATTCAACAAGGAAAAATGACCTCTTTGCCCTTTTTCATGCTAAACGGTGTTTGTCTGTTTTTGTAAAATTCCTATACATTTCTACATATTTTAGCTTTATAGGGATGTTACAGGTTGGGTGAGACAATGTCTTAGTAACTGAGGATAACCACCCATATAACATATATATGTTCTTATACATAACTCGTATAACACATGAATGCAATGTAAAATGAATGGTATGCATGTTGCCCTCTTAGGGGTCTCATCTTTATCCTCCCTAACATATACAGTCCATCCTTATCCTTCCTAACATATACGGTCCACCCTTATCCTCCCTAATACATATAATCTACCCTTATCCTCCCTAACACATATACATATGCACATATCCTATCCCTATCCTCCCTAACACATATATCATCATACGTTATATATATATCATCATATCATCACCACTCCATCCACCATATAACACAGTCTTACAATATCATGTGGTGATGCTAATGTATCATCATATAATCATCATCATGTCATATCATCATATATGCACCATCTCATATCATATCAATGTCAACATCATATATATATCATCATCATCATCATCTAACCGTACGCATACCATGATATATACATATAGAAAATGATACACACAACACATCAATATCGTGGTATGAAAGAGACATGCATATGTATACATAACTATACAATACCACATAAACAAATACCCGGTTACCTTAGGTTGTCAATACCGCGCTCATACAAGTTCCACATGCTTTCTTGAACACCAACATGCTTGAACCCCTCTCGGCTAACCAAACAACCTTCGTAATAACACAATCCTTTCATTAACACGATATACTAATAACCAAAACATCACAATTCAACCACTTTAGGCCTAATCCAAGGTTCCAACACCTGTTTCATGCATCAATAAGCTCTCAGGGAACATTTACACAGCAAACAATACCATACAACTCGGATTCCCAATAGCCTTAACCGGAATCAACCTATGGTTAAGCTCAAATCACATATAAACCCTTCAAAACTCACATTCAAGTAACAAGAACACCAAAACACACATCATTAACCTCTTTTTAACCATTTAAATTGGTGGTTTTCATCACAAACCGGAAATCCAACTTCAAAACTGAAAAATTCCCAATTTCCACCGAAGAAAAATGAAGAAGGAGGAGTAGAAAACACTTACCAACTTAAATCCAAGCTCCCTCGATCCGAAAAGCACTCCTAGATGCCAGAAATGTCGAACCCTCGTTGCCTCTCTCATCGTTCTCTCTGATTTCTTTCTTCCCGAACATCCGAAATGATCCTGATTTAAACAAAAATCTCGACTCTTGCTGCGGCTCTAGATATCTCGCCACGGCGCCAACATAAATTTACCAGACAGCACTATTGGAAGGCATCTCACTGATGTGGCTCTGCTTCTAACCGCGGCGTGAAGCCCTTTCTGGCTTCTCTTGAACCTAACTTTGCCCTGTTTCCTCTGGTCCTGAACACAAGCCAATAAAGATATCATGAGGGGCATTACATTCTCCCCTCCTTATAAAAATTTTGTCCTCAAAATTTCAACTCTCACCTTAAAAATCTCAGGGTATTTCCTTCGCATGGATTCCCCTGTCTCCCACGTGACGTCATTTGATGTCAAACTGCTCCATAAGACTTTTATCAACTTTATGATCTTATTTCTCAATTGCTTTTCTTTAACATTTACAATTTGTAGCGGCATGACCTTAAAAGTCAGATCCTCTCGTACCTGAACTGCCTCATCATCAATCACATGAGACGGATCTGGATGATACTTCTTAAGTTAAGACATGTGGAATACATCGTGTAATCCAGCAAGATTAGGTGGTAACACCACTCAATACGCTATTGGCCCAATTCATTCTAAAATTTGATATGGACCTATATACCATGAAGTGAGCTTCTTTGCTCGAATTGACCTTCCAATACCAGTGGTAGGAGTGGCCTTGAAAAACACATGATCTCCAGCATCAAATTCCAATGGTCTCCTCCTCTTATCCGCATAACTCTTTTACCAACTCTGAGCAGTAAGAAGTTTCTGGCGAATATTCTCTATTTGCCAAGAGGTTTGATTAACAATATCTGGGCCCAAAAGACTTCTTTCACCGAGCTTAACCCAACACAATGGTGATCTGCATTTTCTATCATACAATGCTTCATATGGAGCCATCTACAAACTCCAGTGGAAACTGTTGTTGTAGGAAAATTCAACCAATGGCAAGAACTGATCCCAATTGGCTTTATTCTCTAGAACACATGCTCGCAGCATGTCCTCCAGAGTTTGAATTGTCCTTTCAGTCTGCCCATCAGATTGAGGGTGATAAGCAATACTGAAACTCAATTTTGTACCCATGGCTTTTTGCAGAGATTTCCAAAACCTGGATGTGAACCTGGGATCTCTATCTGACATAATATTAATCAGGATTCCATGTAACCTTACAATTTCATTCACATAATGCTGGACCAACTTTTCCATCAAAATCGTTTCTCAAATTGGAAGAAAATGGGCCGACTTTGTCAATCTGTCCACAATGACCCATATTCCATTGTGTCCTGAAGAGGTTCTCGGTAATCCCATTACAAAATCCATGGAAACACTATCCCATTTCCACTCTGGAATCTCCAAGGGCAGCAACATACCTGCAGGCAATTGGTGCTCAATCTTGACCCCTTGACAGATTAAACATCTTACAACATACTCTGTGATGTCCTTTTTCATTCCTGGCCACCAATAACCACGCTCTAAATCTTGATACATCTTAGTGGTACCTAGGTGAATAGTATACCTGCTCTTATGAGCTTCTTCCAAAATAGTTTCTTGCAAACTCGCAACATTAGGCACACAAATCTGACCACGATATCTAATGATACCATCTTCCAAAATATCAAAGCCCTGGGTCTCTGCCATTTCGATCTGTTTCTGAATGTCCAAAAGATATTCATCCTCCAACTGAGCATAGCAATGTTCCTCAATAAATCACTTGATATACTGAGGGAACTCATTACTAATACTCCAGGATGGACATTAATGGATAATTTCATATCTCTCAGGCTTTCAAGCAATTACTGCTCCCTTATCATCATTGTGGCCATATGAATCGACTTTCTACTCAACTCATCCGCCACAACATTGGCTTTCCCAGGATGATGCTTCAAAGCAAATTCATAATCTACAAGGAACTCAATCCAATGCCTTTGCCTCATGTTCAACTCTTTCTGATCAAACAAATACTTTAAACTTTTGTGATCACTAAACACCTCGAACTGAGCGCCATATAGATAATACCTCCACAATTTCAAGGCAAACACTACAGCTGATAGCTCAAGGTCATGAGTAGGATAGTTTTCCTCGTGAAGCCTCAACTGCCTTGAAGCATACGCCATAACTCTACCTTGCTGCATCAAAACACACCCTAGACCTTCTTATAGGTGTCTGTATAAACAGTGAACTACTCTAATGGGTTAGGGGTAATGACAACTGTGGTAGACGTCAGACAAACTTTTAGCTCTTGGAATGCTCTCTCACAGCTGTCATCCTAAATAAAAGATCGATCCCTACAGGTGAGTCTAGTCAATGGCATAACAAGTTGAGAGAATCCCTTAATGAACCTTCAGTAATATCCGGCCAAACCCAAAAAACTCCAAATTTCAGCCACCAATTACGGTCTCTCCCAATTCAACACCATTTCAACTTTACTAGGGTCTACTGCCACTCCTTTTGTAGAAATCACGTGATCCAAAAATTTCACCTCCCGTAGCTAAAACTCACACTTACTAAGCATATCATACAGTTGGTGATCCCACAATACTTGCAACACAATCCGAAGATGAAGTGCATGCTATTCCTCGCTCTTGGAGTAGATCAGAATATCATCGATAAACACCACCATAAATTTATCCAGATACGGCCGAAACACTCTGTTCATATAATCCATGAAGATTACCAGGACATTAGTCAACCCGAATGGCATTACCAGAAACTCATAATGACCATATCGAGTTTGAAATGCCGTTTTAGGTATATCTTCAGCACGCACTCCCAATTGATGGTATCCTGATCTCAAATCGATTTTAGAGAATACGGAAGCATTTGCCAATTGATCAATCAAGTCTTCAATCCTGGGCAAAGGATATTTATTCTTGATCATCACTCGGTTCAGTTGCTTGTAGCCAATGCATAATCTGAGGCTACCATCCTTCTTCTTAACAAACAACACTGGAGCTCCCCAATGTGAGATACTCAGTCTGATAAAACCTCCTTTCAACAAATACTCAATTTGCTTCTTCAGTTCCTTCGATTCTGATGGGGCCATTCAATATGGAGCCTTCGGAATAGGACTTGTCCCGGGCACCAAATCGATGGAAAACTCCAGTTCTCGTGGTGGCAGCAAACCGGTGACCTCCTCTGGAAACACATATGGAAATTCATTCACGACTGGGTATCTTTCGACACCACCTTTCATATCCATATTTTAGAGAAGAAAACCAAAAACCCTTGGCAACCTTTCTTTAAATACCTGTCGGCTTGGGCAAAGGACAAACAAACATTCTCATCCCCTTTAACACTAGGGATATTCATAGGAAAAGACACAATCTTTCAAGCACAGTCAAGAATGGCATTATTCGCCTCCAGCCAATCCATCCTAATTATCACATCAATCTCTTGCAACAGCAAACAAATTAGATCCAGAGTAGTGCTTCAATGTTCAAAATGAACCACATAATTTAAACAAGCTTGAGCTGTCCTTATTGAAACTCCCGTAGGGGTTGATACTGATAACTCAAAAGGCAACTCCATTGCCACAATACCTAATCTCTGAGCACAATCAAAAGAAATAAAGGAATGCGATGCACCTGAATCAAACAAAGCATGAATAGAGTAACCATTGAGTTTGAGTTTACCTCTAATTAAGTTAGGTGCTGCATCCTCTTCCTGTCAGGTGATAGCAAATACTCGTCCAAGCATCGTGGGCCTCCTCGTTGCATCATCACACCTTGGATCCCAACAATTCCACAACATATGACCCGGTCTTCCACAATTATAACAAATCAAGCACGGACAATCACCATGGCTAAACCTACATTTCGTGTACAGATTTGATTCACTACCTGAACCATATTAAGATGGAATGGAGTCCCTTACTTCATGCTCACTTTGACTGGAACTTCCTTGTTCAAAACCACCTCGATAGAAGGGTCCTCTGCCAAACCAGCCTCTATTGGACTGTTCCCATCCAAATTTGCCTCTTCCTCTACCATGGCGGCCTTGATTATGATGACCTCTTCCTCCACTAGAACCTGTGCTGCCACTGCTACTACCACGACCTGAACCATTTCCTTTACTAATTCCTCTTATAGGTCTTAGATGAGAAAAGGCCTGAATCATGGAATTCCTTCTATACTCTTTAGCCTCCTTCATCCGTTTATAGAGAGCACGAATCTTCACGCACAAGTCCTCAAAGGACACAAACTCTACCGCAGACAGCCGCCCTTGATCTCTGGCTGGGTTCCCTCAAATAACCTTTGAGCCATCCACCTATCATCAGGAGAATTATTCAGATAAGTGGAATACTTGGCTAAGACCAAAAACTGATCAATATATTCATCCGTCGACAAATTCCCTTGCTGAAAGCTAGGAACTCAGCCTCCTTCTGCATCATTAAAGTTGGAGGGAGATAGTATGCAAAGAACTGTCCCTTAAACTATTCCTAGGTCATCGGGGGATCCATCGCTTTAGCATTGGGAACAATACTTCTCCACCAATGCTTGGCCTTTTTCTCAAGCTTAAAGGCTGCTAGTTACACCCTCTGCTCTAAAGTGCAATCCATCATACTAAAGATATTCTCCAACTGTTCTATCCAATTCTCATCCTGGGAAACATCCATGGTACCTTCGAAAGTCGGGGGATCAAACTTTCAAAAGTCCTTTAACTGTGAAGAGATACCCCTTCTTTCAACCATTGGGGCTCTCTCAGGCACTACCACATTTTCATTCTCTCCTACATTCAAATCCACATACATGCCGGCCTCTTCATTCATTCCACCTTGCTCATGTTTATCCATTCGCTCTTGTAGCCTATTCAACACTTACCCCTGGGTATTTACTTGGTTACTGATGCCAGTTAACATTTCTTGCATCTGTCTCATGAAATCACTGTTACTCTGTCTTTCTCTTCCTCTGCGAGACATTTTCCTACACACAAGCCATAACACACTCAAATATATGGTTCTGGACTAGCATTGCAGTGGGAACATAGTCTATGTATTTACAATTGTGCCAAGTAGTATTTCGAGCAGAAACAATGGCCTAAAACCATTGCTCTGATACAAAAAATGCAACAACCTACCTCCAAAACCCTCCAGAGTTTAACCCAAAACTACCAAAACCATCAACCAATACACACCTCATCCTTCAAAAATAGTAGAAATAAAACAACAACACACAAAACTGAGCTGGGGCCATGGCCGCTACAGTACCACGGCGGCTCCAGATATCTTGAATCGGCACCACCATAAATTTGCTGGACAACGCTACTGGAAGGTATCTCACCATGGTGGCTCTACTTCTCACTGTGGCATGAAGCCCTTTCTGGCTTCTCTTGAACCTAACTCCACCCTGTTTGCTACGGTCCTAAACACAAGCCAATAAAGATATCATGAGGGGTGTTATAACTTGCAAATATCACTTCAAATTATTAAGTTCAGCAAAAGTAAATCAGAAATACTGAAAGACATGAGTAATTAAATTGGTGTATCCACAATGAAAGCAATTTCTTTTTAATTGGCCCTTTCAACTCATTTTACAAGTTGTACAAACACATTCCTATCTTTATACACTTAAGCAAGGAATAGAACAACAATTGATTAGGCTATAACAAATTGAGAATCATAGAGATGATCATAATTCATAATTAGTAATTGGCGTTTATGTTAGTATAGTAGTATGTAGGAGTTCATGCCTAATTTTTACTTATATATAAAAGAATTACTAAAAAAGAGACATAGAAAAGAGAAGGCTGAAAAGAAAAATAAAATTAGGGACCTTCTCATGTATCATCTTCTAGTTGAGAGATCAGTCAACTTGGCCAGCAATATAAGATGTTAAACCAGAGTCATCAATATACAAGGTGAACCTAAATAGCCATCAGAAGTTACAATACAAGCCCATCAATTGTAGGCAAAAATTACAGTAAACACTACGAATTATGCTAACATTGACAAAGATGGATAAAACAAGAAGAAAAATAAGAACCTATATAAGGATCCACGGCCATGGCTGCCAAGCACAAGTAATTGAACCCCATAATTAGACTTATCTAGAATATTCTTTACAACACAATAAATAGGTCCAGAAAGACTTAATAACCACACACAAGGATATCAAATTATCTAATAACTGCCTTGTACATAGACTTAATATAAGTGTCAAGAAATAGAAGAGAAAACAGGTAACTAGATGTTTCACCATAAAAATTTAGTTACCTCTTCTTTTGTTCACCTCTCTGATTGGTGTATTTTATTCTACCTCTTTCTCCTCAGCCAAACATGCATATCACCTCAGCTGGTGTAATAGGATTCCTACAGTACTTAAATTTGAAATGGACAAAAATACTTAAAATTGTTAGCTTACAGGAATCTTAAAAATAAAATTTTCAAGTAAAAACAATGAAAAATTTAAAAGCAACCTTGAACTTTTATCATATCAAAATAGAACAATATTTGTCCTTTTCTTTAAGTGAAACAAGTTTGAATCCCAAGGTAACATCCTTACAGTAAGAATTGAGTCACAAACCTGTCGAGGAATTCAAAGTTTCCTCAAGAACTACTACAACCAACTTTTCTAATGCATGCAATGTTAATTCACTAACACTCGTCTTAGTTACAAAACACACTAGAGAACGCATATTTTCCAGTATAATAAAACCACAAGTTTAGTGTCAATCATATATTGCTACAGAGTCACCTAACAAGTATATATTATCTAGGCACCCAACAATCGAAGAAGGACAAGATAGAGGAGGGTAGAGCCAAATACTTGTAATAAAAAACACTTAAATAAGAAGGGCACAATCTGGAGGTAGAAGGAAAGAGCTTGCAACACGAAGAGAGCTTAAGGATTTATAACCCACCAAGCAACCAAGCCCAAAAAATTTCTCCACCTCTGACACAGGGAGGATGAATGAAGCTTGCCTGAGTTGAAGAATGCAAGGAAGAAGAATAGACCTTCTTGCTTTCTCCTTGAACGATTATAAAAATATTTAAGAGAAAAAATGAAAATAAATGGGTCACAGCACTGAGAAAAGATGAAGATGAAGCCTACCAACTAGCTTGCCTCTCTTAAAGCTCTGTTCATCTTCTTCCTATACCTATGAGAAAACACAATATACAATGTGGCAATTCAATTTCATCATAATAAATCATATAAACATCATATGAACATAATGAAAAAACATAAAGCAATAAATGGACTTAACTACCTTAGTGACTTCCCTTGGCTATACTATATGCTTTCAATGGTTGTACAAGCTTCCTCCAACTTCCTCAAGTCCCTAGAAAACATTGAACAATATCTTAAGCCATTGATTCCGTAGTATAACACATATGGTTCAAATGAGACTCTTAAAACCCTTAATTGTCCAAGTTGTCTATCTTAGCCTATACCATGAAGTGTATACTTGTTGCTAATGTTGAATCAAGAAGTTTTGATGATTCCAAACCAATATTGAAGAGCTTGGATTGAAGATATCAAAGGAGCTCAAAGTGTCTCAAGTGAAGAAAATCTGAGTAATCATTGCTAGGATTGTTGTAGGCTCTTTTGTTATGGGTAAAAGACTTTGATTTAGTGGAAAAACGTTTTAAAACCTTGATTTTATGAAATATTTGAAAAATACCCACCAACAGATGAAGTTTGAAAAGTTTACATTGAACTGCCATGTTGGAAATTCGAACTTTGGCTTTGTAAATTCGAATTTCGACCTAAAACTGAATAAGTCTAAAGAGATGTCTCTCTGACAGACGAATTTTAATTGTTCAAAATTTGAATTTTCATAAGTGTCTGAAAGAAGCAGTTGAGCAACAGACGAACTTTGAGTTTTGAACATTAGAATTTCAGACAAATTGAAACTTATGAAAACTAAAGAAATTCGTCTGAAACAATGTTAAAGTTCATCTGAAATCAAGATTATATTGAGTTTCAAAATTGCTCACTAAGAGACGAACTTTGAGTTTTGAACATTCGAATTTCAGACAAATTGAAACTTATGAAAACTAAAGAAATTTGTCTGAAACAATGTTAAAGTTCATATGAAATCAAGATTATATTGAGTTTCAAAATTGCTCACTGACAGACGAACTTTGAACATGGACATTCGAATTTCAGAAGCTAAAGTTGTGAGTCTGTTGAAATGACATGATGACATACGAAGGACAGTGTTTACAAATTCGAATGTTAAAGTAAGTCTGAACAGAGGTCTCTTTGACAGACGAACTTCACTCTTTGAAAATTCAAATTTCGAAGTAAAAGAACTACTGTGTTGTTTTAAACCTACTACAGACAGATGAATTTTGGGTTCTAAAATTCGAATTTCGAGGGCACTGTAGCAAATTGAAAACACTGTTCATACTTAACAGAAAAACTTTTCACTTGAAAATTCGTATGTCACAACATGGAAACATTCTTTAAGTTTCAAAATTTGAATTTCACTTCATGAATAGACGAACTTCAGTATTTCAACGTTGGAAGCTTTAACCTTTGGTTCCTTCAAAATTCGTCTGTTACCAACCAAAATTCGAACTTCATTATGTCAGAAGCATTAAATGCGGTTCGTTAACGGATAGTTTTTCAGAGTAACCGTTCGATAACCTCTCCAACAGATAGATTTTGTCTCTAACAAACATTTGAGAACTAAATCTATAAATATAACATCATTCGAAGTTGTGGGTAACGAATCAAACTTTGTATATACTGAAATTCTGCCAAATCTTCTACTCAGACTTTTACCCTCTTACTTCAAAACTTGTACTTCAACTTTCATATTTACTCTATTTAAGAGAGTTTCATCTTTGTAAACAATCTATTCTTCATCTGGAAGATAGATTTACTTGTGAGGAGATATCACAAGGGATTGTAAAGCACATAGTGAAAGTGCTAAGAGTGATTGAGTGAGCTCTAGAAAATAAAGCATACACATTGTACTGTGGCATTTGCAAGAAGCCCTTGAATTCTTGCAGTATGGTGGAAAATCTCAAGTGGTGACTTGGGGACTAGACGTAGGTCAAGTGGAAGACCGAACCAGGATAAATATATGAGTTTTTCTTCTCCCTATCTCTTCTCTTTTAAGCTTATTGCTTTATACTCTGTTGTTCATTATACCTTGCTTTCTTCATCATTTTCACTTTGTGCAGAAAATTTCTAATCTTCCCAATTCACCCCCTCTTGGGAAGTCAACCTAAATAATAGCTAAGGTTTTTGGCCATGGGGAATCCATTTTTGATATCAAAATTATGAAATTCCCACTCTAAGAACCATTTTCAGTCTAACTGAAATCTACCTCTAGGAGAAAATATTAGCTTTCCAATTTACTTGCTTCAAAATATATCTAGTTTACTTCGTTTCACAAAAAACTCATGTCTTCTCATAATTTCATGGTTCAAAAACACTTCCTCTCCCTTAAACCATGCTTGGCCGAATTAGGACAGCAAAGAGGAGTAGAAAAATTTTCATTTCAACCATTCCAGAGCACTTAGAAACTAAACTAGAAGGCATAAAAGATAACTTACCTACTTTGCTCTTGATTTCTCTTCTTTATTTCTTCCTTCTTGCTCCCTCAAGTGGTTGCCTTCTCCCTCTCAAAATTTCAGGCTTTTCTCTCACTTTCTCATGCCCAAGTCTCGGCCAAAATGGGAGCTAGCTGGGGGTATATATAATACTACTAATTACACTTACTTTTCCTTAATTACTTTGATTAAAGTTAATGACAACATAGCCATTAAGTTGTCTTAACCATTAAGGCTCCCTTTTTGCCACATGGAGCTGCCAAGCGGCATCCTAAATAAGGGATACATTCATCCAAGATGCTGCATAATTTTTTCAGTCCAATAATGCCTTGTATTAGTTACTTTATACTTGGACCGCTAAAGTTACTTTTTGCAGTATAAATTCACTTTATTGACATAGGATTAAAGTAAACTTGCATCTGGGATTACTTTATTATACTATCTCTAAAAATTTACTTTTGAGGTGTCCAACTACTTTTCTTTCTTACTTTTTAGCTTTTATAAATCAAAAAACAGCTTTATCAGTATAAAGTTACTTTTTAATCTTCAGCACTAATTATTTTTTTTATCCTTAACTATTAACCCTTAGTGCCATATACCATTAGACTCATCTCATTGAGGGCTTCATCTGACAGTAATATTGCATATCTACAAAATATCCCTTGACTCGTGATAAATTTATAATTTTTAAAACTTTCAGGACATTAGGTGTAATTTTCCTCAAAATTTCAAAATTTTTCTTCATCCTTCATATATGTTCACCGCCTTTACCTTTTTTTTCCTTTTTCTCTCTTTTTTTTCCGAGACAAAATCTTCATTGTCGAGGCCCCAAATTTTCCCTTTTTATCATTTTTCATGCAAAATGGTGTATGCCCGTTTTTGTAAATTCCTCATAGATTTTAAAATATTAAGCCTTAAACATTCAAGAAAAATTTCAAGATATCACAAATGTCTCATGCAAATGATGTGGAGGGAGTATATATAATGGTCACTAGTCAAGCACTAATCAAACTTACTTTTGCTAATCACTTTGACTAACTCTAATCAAACTTGGCCAACAAGTTTTCATTTTCAGTAAATGATAGCTGATGTGGCATGATTTAAGAGGGTCTCATCTCCAAAATATTGCATAATTTTTTCAGTCTAGTAATACCTATATTGGTTACTTTATACATGGACCGGTAAAGTTATTTTTACAGTATAAAATTACTTTATGAGTACATAATTAAATTAAATTTGTATATAGGATTGTTTTATTATCCTGTCTCATCAAAGCTCTTTTTGTGTTGTCCAACTTCTTTATCATTTGCCTTTTTACTTTTTGCAGAGCCAAAAGTACCATTATCATTATTAAGCTACTTTTTAACTTTCGGTACTAATTATTTCTTTATTTTTAATCATTTAATCTTAAATCCATATACTATTGGGCTCATCTCATCGAGATCTTCATTTTGACAGTAATTTTATATATTTACAAAAATTACCCTTAACTCGGGATAAAATAATAATTTTTAATTCTTTCAGATCATTAGTTGTAATATTCCCCAAGAGTATTTTGTTCTTAACCCTCATGTGACTTTTTATTCTTTGATAATAAAATTATAATTATCTTAATTTTTAGGGGCAAAAATATAATTTTCTCATTTTCTTGTCTTGCAAGGAAAAATGACCTCTTTGTCCTTATTCACATATGACGATATCTCTCCATTTTTCCTAATTCCTTATGAATATTGTAGATGAAAAAAGAAAGCCATTTGACAACACATAGTACAAAAGAATGATTGGTTCTCTACTATACCCTACTGCTAATAGACTTGATATTATGTTTAGTGTCTGTATGTGTGCAAGATTTCAATCCTCACCAAAAGAATCACACTATGTTACAGTCACAAGAATTTTTTGATACTTGGTTGGTACAACTCAAATGGGTCTATGGTATCTTAAAAGTGGTTGAGAAACTCTCATTGCATACTCAAATACTGACTTTGCTTGAAGTAAAACTGACAGAAAGAACACCAGTAGAACTTGTTAACTTCTTGGTGGATTAGTTGTTTTGTGGTTTAGCAAACAACAAAATAGTATAGCTCTTTCAATAGTTGAAGCTAAGTATATAGTAGCTGGGAGTTGCTGTGCTTCAATTCTATGGATGAAAAAACAACTGGAAGACTTGGGATTCCACTTTGAAGAAATTCCAATCAAGTATGACAATTCAAGTGTCATTAATCTATCAAGAAATCCTATAATTCCTTAAGAACCAAGCACATTGAGATCAAACATCATTTTCTAAGAGATCATGTGCAATAGAAAGACATAGTTCTAGAGTTCATTCCAATTGAGCAACAACTTGCAGATATTTCTCATTTTCAGATCATAGAACTGGGAATGATAAATTCTAGTGAACTGTAAGAAATTTCTAAATTCATTTCAAAATTCCATGTTTTAATGATTATTCTATCCCTAACTTAAGCATTAAAGCATCTAAAGATTAGTTATGCAGGAGTTCTAAAATATCGATTACAGTGGAAAGGAAAACAATTATATTGAATTATAATTGATTATTCAGTAGAACATAATCAATTATCAAAGATGCCCTTGATCACTATCTATTGATATAACAAATTACTTGACAATGTATATAATCAAAGTTCATAAGAGTTAGCATGCAAATTGATTATTTCACATTGTATAATCAATTTTTTTTTATTTTTTTCTCTAAAATGATTGCAATCAATTGTCTATCCATTATAATTGTTTCTTGAAGAGAAATTATACATGAGTTTTCTAGTGTGCTAATCAATTACTTTGCTTAGAATAATCGATTACTTTAGTTGTATTTGTGTTTTTCATTTACTCCTCAATCAATTAGAATTAGTACCACTAATCGATTACTTTGTCTGTGATCCCCAATTCCATGGATTCAGAGCTCGAGAATTGATTATTTTGGCTGAAATAACCGATTACTTTACAACAGGAAAAATTTTAAATGTACCAATACATCTTTTCTGAAGAACAGCAATTGATTACTCTCAAAGGCAAAGTTGTAACAGTCTCATCCATTGCACTCAACCGTTACCACTTTTCTCAGTAACTCAGAACATCAACTCATCATTTCTTAGTCTATCTTGAACTCATTCACAACAAAGAACCCCTATCCTAACCAATTGAAAATGGGTTGAACTGAGACAACAATTAAGAAACTCAAAGAAGCTCGTATAACCAGAGAGGAACTACATAAGGCTAGAGAAAAAGAGGTAGAAAAATAAGGGCCAAAAAGAAAAGTTCGATTGAAATTCATGAGTAGGACTGAAATGAAGAAACAAAATGACAACGAACTTATAGAGAAAGTGATAAAGAAGAAAAGAAAGAGGAAAGTAGGAAGAACCCAAAGATGATAGCGAAGACTGGTGCCCAATCCTCTACTCACATAGGTACATCTAAACCTACCACCTCTGCCATGGCTTCTCATGCTCCATCAGTTACTAGGGTCATAGAACTACCACCTAAAGGTATCATTGCTAAAAATTTATCTTGAGGCACTATTCTAAAGAAATCTGATGAAAAGTTTGTTGAATCAAGTGTTTTGATGATTTCAAACTAACCAACTAAAGCTTGGAAAGAAGATATCAAAGGTGTACAAAAGATCTCAGGTGGATTAGATATAGGATTTCTTATTGTATTTCAAATGAGTAAAAAACTTTGAATTTGTAAAAGAATATTTTAAAAATGTGTTTTTATGATAATTCATGAAGTATTTGAAAAATACTCACCAACAGACAAATTTTGAAGTGTTAAAATTGATTTGTTGCTTTGGAAATTCGACCATTGGTATCTGAAATTCAAACTTCAAAGTGAAAATATGTTAGTCAGAAAAGTGGTCCCTCTAACAGACAAATTTCATCTTTGAAAATTTGAATTTCGGGTAAAACACAAATTATGAAAAATGAAAAACTCGTCCGAAGATATGTCAAAGTTCATCTGAAAGTAAAGTTTAAAAAGAGTTCTAAGTTAGTCTTCTGACAGATGAACTTTGATTTTGAAAATTCAAACTTTGGAAATACAGCTTGCAGGTCTGTTATGATAATCTTTTAACATATGAATTTTAGTATTCAAAAATTCAAACTTTGAATTAAGTCTGATAAGATATCTCTCTAACAAACAAAATTTGGTATTTGAAAGTTTGAATTTCAGAAAGAAGAACTATTGTACCTTATTGAGCTGTCCATTGACAGATGAATTTTGGGCACCAAAATTTGAACTTCGAAGGCATAATAGCAATATGGAACAACTATTCACACTTACCAAAAGTACTTTAAACTTGAAATTTCATATGTTCCAACATAGAAACATTTTCCAAAGATAAAAATTTGAACTTTGCCTTATAACAGACAAACTTCGAGGTTCAACGTTAAAGTCTTTAGCTTTCGGTCTCTGCAAAATTTGTCTGTTAACACACCAAAATTTGAACTTTGAGTGTTAGAAGCATTAAATGCAGTTGCTGAACAGAGAGTTTTTTAGAGTAACCAATGGGTAACGTCTCTAACGGCTAGATCTTGTCCCTAACGTATAGTTAAGACATAAATCTATAAATAGAACTTCATTTTGAAGATGTGGGTAATGATTTTACATTGTAGATACAGAAACTCTGCTAAATTCTTGAGTCAAAGTCTTCTGCTCTCACATACTTTATATCCTGCACTTCTACTTTCATATACACTCTAAATTAGAGAGTTCAATCACTGTAACCAATCTTATCTTCATCTAGAAGAAAGATTTTCTTGTGAGAAGATTTCACAAGAGATTTGGGAAGCACTTAGTTAGAGTGCAAAGAGTGAGATTATAAGCTCTTGGAATAAAGCATCAAGTTGTACTGAGGCATTGCAAGAAGCCCACCGAATTCTTGCAAGATAGTGGAAAATCTCAAGTGGTAGCTTGAGGACTGGACGTAGGTCAAGATAAAGTGACTAAACTAGGATAAACATCTGTGCCTTCTCTTACCTTATCCTGTTTTCACTTAGTTATCCTTTCATACTCTGTTTTTACTGTCACTCTTGCTTTCACCACTCTCTTGACTTTTGCAAAAAGTTTTAATCTTCCCAATTCACCCCCTGTAACGTCTGGCCACTTCGTTGGGATTGACAATTGTCCCCATAAACCAACATAGCCCTGTCGGTGTGTTTTGTCCTCACTCACACGCCCCCTTTCCATGGGGTCACCCATCTTAGAATTGCTCCAAGTCAAACATGCTTAACTGAGGAGTTCTTAATGGATAGGCTATTTAAAAGGTAGGTGCACCTTGTTGGTATAGGTAGTACCTATCAATTCCTTTAAGCTATCTTTAATCGTATTGTCCCATACCTCTACAGTCTCTGGATCCTTCTCGTTCTGGTTTGCATTTAATTCATTCATATGCAAAATGCAATACCCTACCTTCTGACACCTCCAGACTTGACCAAAGACTTCAAAATTCAACCAAACACAACCCCGACATCTCAAAACAACCCTCCACAACATCAAAACAGTGAAAACGAACCCCAAAAACACCCAAAACTAAGCTAGGGCTACGGCGGCTACAGTACAACCGTGGCTCTAGCCTCCCCTGTTCTGCACTGGCTTTGGCCTCTACTAGCTCTATGGCCTGGACTCTGGAGCCGCACTCCCCCCTACTGATTTCTATACCAGCAAAAATTCAACACCAGGGTAAATTTCTGACGTGCATAATTTTATGCTCCGACCTTCGATTGACTTGATTCCAACTCCTACAAGTCAATCTAGTCTCAATCTAACCATAGACACCACTTTCACCTCAATCCAACTCTGTTTGGAGATTATGGACCATTGACACCGTTTTGACCACTCATTTACCAAAACTCTCCACTAAGCATCTCCAATTGCCACCAAAGGCAACTGGTCACTCAGAGACCATTCATACAGGTCCAAAACCTCCAAACTAACTTCTCCAAAGAGGTTTCACTTCAAAGGAACTACTCCTCTGAGATTTAACCCCTTGGAACCTCTACTTAACAAAATAGGCTACAGGCCCTAAAACACACCAACCAAGCCCAAAACCTCTTTCATCATGTATAACACATACACACATCATACATAACTATACACACATCCATCCATAACAATCCTTACAATATCACATATTCATTACAAAATATTTTATCATACTTGGCATAAGATATATTATCCAAAATTACAACTACTACATAGACTATTCCCACGTACGTAGCTACTCCCGCCTCTTCTCCGGACTAGTGCCAAAACCATCACCTGAAAGGTTAGTTCATGGGAGAGGGGTGTGAGACGATGCCTCAGTAACCAGGAATAACCGCACATACATATATATACATATATCTCATGAATGCCATGTGAAATAAATGATATGCATGTCTCCCTCACACACGGCTATAACCACGGGCTATCATCATAACAGGATATTTCATATAGGTAATTCTCTTCCAACAGTTAGTGAAGACTGATTCTGAGACATCACCAAGCTCACCTCCCATTAGTGTACCCTACCAAAGGTAACACTAATGTTTGGACTGTGGTTCTCCTTCCCCTTTCCCACCACGAATTGGCAGCGATTTAAGGAAGGTGCAGTCCACTGTGCATATTTCCCCTCTTGGCCATAGGAGGCGATTTAGCCAAAAGGATCCTATCCTTATCCTCACTAACATATATCATATATCATATCATCACCACCACCCTATCTGCCATATATCGCAATCTCACAATGCCATGTGGTGATACTCATGTTTCATCATATCATCATCATCATCATCATATCACAATCTCATGTATGCATCATGTCATGTCTATTTGTTTAATTAGTCAAGATAATGATAGTTGGTTGTGGCATAGAAGACTGGCACATGTTAACATGAACCAGCTATCAAAATTGATTAAGAATGAGTTAGTCACTGGCTTACCAAAAATCTCTTTTGAAAAAACCAAGAAAATGATGCATGCCTCCAAGGAAAACAAACTAAATCATCTTTCAAATCTAAAAATGTAGTCACCACATCTAGACCACTACAACTATTGCATATGGATCTAATAGGCTTATCTAGAGTAAAAAGCATTATTGAAAACCTATATGTTTTTGTGATTGTGGATGATTACTCTAGATTTACCTGGACATTGTTTCTTTCTTCAAAAAGTAAAACATTTGATGCATTTGTAACCTTGGCTAAGAAAGTGCAAAATGAGAAAGGTATTTCTATTGTGTCTATCAAGTCTGATCATGGAGGAGAATTCAAAAATTCATGTTTTCTAGAGTACTGTGATGAACAAGAAATTGATCACAACTTCTCAGCACCAAGGACTCCTCAGCAAAATGGAGTGGTAGAAAGGAAGAACAGAATAATTGGAGAAATGGCAAGAGTAATGTTGAATTAAAAAGAACTCTCTCAAGTATTCTGGGCTGATGCAGTAAACACAGCAAGTTATATCATTAACAGAGCCTACATTAGACCAATTCTAGGGAAGACTCCTTATGAGCTATACAAAGGGAAGAAGCCAAACCTTTCATATCTGCATGTATTCGGCTGTAAATGTTTCATCCATAACAATGGAAAGGAGAATTTGGGTAAGTTTGACACCAAATCTGATGAAAGTATATTTCTTGGCGATTCTAGTAGGAGTAAAGCATATAGAGTTTTTTATAAAAAGACTAGATCAGTAGAAGAATATGTGCATGTTGTGTTTATTGAAAATGAAACAGTTTCCAAGCATGTCATTGATGAAGATGATCTTATCTCTAACTTTAAGAACTTAGTTCTTTCTGAAGAAGGTAAAATTGAACCTCCAAAAATATCTGAATCTACTAACATAGAGGAAGATATTCAAGAGAAAGATCTTGAGTATGAGAACAATGAGGAAATATCTCAAGAACTCCTTAGAGCTTGGAGATATCAAAGGAATCATCCTGTTAATCAAGTGATTGGGTATGTTCAGAAGAAAGTTAAAACCAGAAAATAACTCAGGGATCAAATAATCAATTGTGTTTTTATTTCCCAAATTGAACATGAATGTGCTGAAGAAGCCTTTACTGATGAGTATTAAATTATAGCTATGCAAGATAAACTAAATCAGTTGGCAAGAAATAAAGTTTGGGATTTAGTGCCTAGACCTAAAGATCACCTTATCATTGGCACTAAATGAGTCTTTAGAAATAAGCTTGAAGAATCAGGAACAATCATTAGAAATAAAGCAATGCCAAAGGATATAATCAAGAAGAAGGTATTGATTTTGAGGAAATTTTTGCTCCAGTTACAAGATTGGAAGTAATTAGAATCCTATTGGCCTATGCATGCATGAAAAATATAATGTTATATCAAATGGATGTAAAAACTGCTTTTCTGAATGGACACTTCATGGAGGAGGTTTATGTAAATAAGCCTCCAAGCTTTGAGGATTCAACAAAACCTAACTATGTTTATAAAATGAAGAAAGCTCATTATGTCTTAAAACAAGCTCCTAGAGCATGGTATGAAAGGTTAAGCAATTTTCTAATTGAAAAGGGATTCAATAGAGGAAAAGTAGATACTACTCCATTCACCAAGAAAGAAAATAAAGACTTACTTATTGTTCAAATTTATGTTGATGATATTATATTTGGTGCTACTAATGAATCTCTTTGCAAGAACTTCTCTAAGCCAATGCAGGGTGAATTCAAAATGTCAATGATGGGTGAGCTCAACTTTTTCCTTGGATTGCAAATTAAGCAATGTGATGATGGTATCTTCCTCAATCAATTGAAATATCTGAAAGAGTTGCTGAAAAAGTTTGGCATGGAAAAAACCAAGTCAATGGGAACTCCTATGGCTACTGCAACAAAGCTTGATATGGATAAAGGAGGAAAAATCTTTGACATAACTCAATATAGGAGAATGATTGAATCCTTATTATACCTAACAACTAGTAGACCTGACATTATGTTCAGTGTCTATATGTGTGCAAGGTTTCAATCATGTCCCAAAGAATCTCATGTAACTACTATGAAATGAATCTTTAGATATCTAATTGGAATATCACATATGGGATTTTGATACTCAAAAGGGCAATAGAGAACAACTCATAGGATACACTGATGCTGACTTTGTTGGATCTAAAATTGACAGAAAAAGCACAAGTGGAACATATCAATTCCTTGGAGGATCCTTGGTTTCATGGTTCAGCAAGAAGCAGAACAATGTGGCTTTCTCTACTACAGAAGCCGAATATGTTGCTACAGGCTGCTGTTGTGCTCAAGTCATTTGGATCAAGTAGCAGCTTGAAGATCTTGAGATTGAGATGAAGGAAACACCAATAATGTGTGATAATCAAACTGCTATCAACATCACAAGGAATCCTATCATGCATTCAAGGACAAAGCACATTGAACTTAGGCATCACTTTATAATGGATCATGTTTTAAAAGGAGAGATCATATTGGAATACATCCCTACAGAGGATCAAGTTGCTAACATTCTGACCAAGCCTCTTGCAGAAGATAGACATTGTAAAATCAGAAGGAAATAGGGTATGGTAAATCCTAATAAACTGTAATTAAGTCCTTATATACATCTATTTAAAATTTCTAACATTGAATCAATCCTAACTTTAGCATCGGAGTGAGTTTGATAAGAGTTGCAGGTGCTCCTCATAAGTTCAAGTGACAATATATCTATGCAATGGAGCTAATCAGACCGGCACAATCAAAAGATGCAAAAGGAAGCCAAAAATTTGAACTTCTGGATTTGTTCTATAAGTTCAAAAATTTGATATTCGCATTTTAGATTATTATTAGACAAATTTCCATACTGAATTGTGTTTTCAGAAGAGTCAGCATGCTTAACATTCGAACTTAGATGCCCATAAGATGAATTTCAGTTGGCTACATGTTGTAACAGTTCTCTCTTAACCTTTAAAATTTGTCTGTTGAATAGCAGGAATTCGAATTTCAAAAATAAAATGCTAATGCTGTCTTTGTTCAAAATGACAATTATACAAATCTCTTTATCTCAAAAATAAGCATTTTAGAAACTCTTTACAAAATGTTGAAATTCAAATTTTTGAATCAAAATTCGTCGGTTGAAACATGCTCTCATAATTCGGTCTCTAAAAGACGAACTTTCATAAGCAAAATTCATTTGTTTCTTGTATTGGTCATGATTGCTTATTGTCTAAATCTTTTGAAGTTCAAACTTTGTTGAAACAAAGTTCGTCTGTTTAGTTATTATTCTTAGAACTAAGCCTCTGTCAAACAAACTTCCAGATGAAAATTCATCTGTCAATCAGCCTCACCGTATGGATTAACTTGTAACTACTTGAAATTTGAATTTTGACCTTTCAAAATTTATCTGTTTAACGGTTACATATGTTAAAACTGTAGGTCTTCCTCTGAACAAACATAACCCTATTCGTCTCTCTCTCAAGTCTGTTCAAATTCTCTCTTTAATTCCCATTAACTTCGTTTGTGAATCTTCATTTCTCACCGATTAAACTTTTTTTCACACCTTATAAACCTATTCTTAACATCTTTCTGAATCATTCTTCTACAAGAATGACGAGAGTTAAAAATCCAGAAGTTGGGAAAGGAGAGTCACGACCAAAGAGAACTATGAAATCCCAATATGCCTCTAAGGAGAGTGAAACTCTAAAAAGAAAGGGTAAATCTAGCAAGACTCGAAGAAATCTGCTCCTTCTCACTCAAAGAAATCTGAGCCTGCTGTTCCTGTTGCTCCTGTCTCTCCTGCCTTTTCTTTCTCCTCTAGAACTGAGTCTGGAGAATATCAGTTAATCACACTGCCATTATGGAACAATGCTCATATTCTAGGAGAGTATACTACCAAATTTGTCAGTAAAAAGGTAATCAAGCCTCATTACATAAATTTGGAAGACTTCTTGATTTCTAACAACTTTGATGCCAGGCTTTGGATGATAAAATACAAGAATTTGTTAGAAATATTGGAAAGATATGATGATGAGGTTGTTAAGACCTAGTATACCTCCCTAAAGTACAATAGCAAGAAGAAAAAGTGGGAAGTAAATCTAAGATCAAGGACCATCTAGCTGATAGATGAGACCTTCAATGAGGTACTAGAGATTCCAGGGCAAGATGGATTGACTATTGACATCATTGCCTCAACATACATGGATAAAGCTAAACTACAGAGGAAGAAGGAGGGTCTTTCCTAAATTACAAAGAAAGCGCAATTTTGAACATGTTACTCATAAGAAAAGAGAACAGGCCACCTCTGAGTTTGCTGAAGCCCACTGACCTTAGTGCCCAAGTCATAATCCTACACTATATTATGTCTAGGATTATTTTCAACAAAGAACGAAGTTTCAATCTAATCACAAGGGTTGAAGCACATGTGATGGTAGCAATCATGTGTGGCAAGTTAATTAATATGGGCCACATCATCCTCCAACGCATGATCAAGGCAAGAGATCAGGGGAAAGATTCCACCCTGCCATATACATCAATCATCTCCAAGATACTTCAGTATGCCAAGATCCAATATCTAGAAAAAGGAAAAGGGAAGCCTATTGAAATCTTTAAAGAAGAAGAACTACAAAGGATGGGAAAAGAAAAGAAGGATGGAAGATGGATTGGAAAGGGAGCTAGAAAGACAGAAGACCTATTCTTTGAAGAAGATGCCTCCCAGCAACAAGTAGAAAGCTCTGAGGCTGCTCTAAAATCCGTGGCTCAGCCTTCTCAGCCAGCCCATCTCCATCTCAGCCTACTCAAACACATATACCATCAACTCCCTCTACTTGGGCAAAGCCAACCAAGATCACTGATTTGTATAACAATCTGTCTGCACTCATGATGAGCAAAATGCCAAATTTACTCATCCATAAGACCAGATTCATCAGTTGGCAAAAAATATGAAAGTGGTTGCTAATGCATATGAAGACATTATCAGTGTCATTCCCTCTACATAGCTCCACCTCAGCCAGGATTCTCTATGCCTGTCATGTCTCCTACTCCTGAGCCTCTAAGTTCTTTCATGCTAGCCTCCCTTGATCCAGATGATGATATACATGCTACTGAGGTTGCTGACACCTTGACCACTCCACACGCCTTCAATAAAGTGGCAAGCCCTGGTCCTCCCTTAGACTATGGGATGAAGGAAGAGGCTTCTCAAGAATCAAGCTCCCATGAGCCTATTGTTGAAGATGCTCAGGATTCAATTCTCTCTATTTAAGAATCTGAGCAAGTAGAGAAACTAGTAGTGGCCATCTCTACCATACCATTCATACAAGCTGCCCTGAATGAAGAGAAAAGCATTATACCTTATGTAGATCTCATAGCCATTGCCCATGATACTATTTTGCAAGCCCAAAGATTAAGGCTTGAAGAAATTTATTGTCCTCCTGCTCTTGCTTCCTCACCTATTTCTGTCTATGGTCTCTCAGAGCAACGAAAGGCTCAATTGGCTGTTTCTAGATAAGAAATACAAGAGCTTCTTGAAGTCTCTGATGGTAAGGACACAAGCCCTAAAGCTTCGAGACCTCTTCCAAAGCTTAATCCTGATCTACCTTTTGTTCCTGTGCCTCTTAAAGCAATTCCAGTATCTCAGATCATTCCTTTTGCTATATATGTTCAAATTCCTGATGATGCCAAAAAGGGGGAGAAGTCATCTGAGCAAACTGGAAAATTTATGGTAGAACCTTCTAGCAAGATCTACAGTAAGAAGTCCAAGCCCAAGAAGAAGTAATTAGAACTTAGGATTGCTTAGTCTTTCTTGTAGTGTTGTTTTATGAATGATAAATCTTGCTTTTGAATTATGTGTTTGCAATGTCATATCTCTATACTAAAACTATGAATGAATTAATGAGATTCCCTATTTGATTTACTATACATGATGCACCTATCTTCGAATTTTAATGCATACGTTGAGGGGGAGCTCGTTGAAGCAAAGCAAAGAACTATTCCAGTTTGCAAGTTGTTTTGTCATCATCAAAAAGGGGGAGAATATTGAATCAAGTGTTTTAATGATTCCAAATTAACGAATTAGAGCTTAGAAAGAAAATATCAAAGGTGTACAAAAGATCTCAGGTGGAGAAATCTAAGAAAAACAAGCATAAGATTAGATATAGGATTTCTTATTGTATTTAAAATGAATAAGAGACTTTGAACTTGCAAAAGAATGTTTTAAAAATGTGCTTTTACGATAATTCATGAAGTATTTGAAAAATACCCACTAACAGATGAGTTTTGAAGTGTTAAAATTGATTTGTTGCTTGGAAATTCGAACTTTGGTATCTAAAATTCGAACTTCAGAGTGAAAATATGTTAGTCAGAAAAGAGGTCCCTCTGACAGATGAATTTCATCTTTGAAAATTTGAATTTCGGGTAAAACACAAATTATGAAAAATGAAAAATTTGTCTGAAGATATGTCAAAGTTCATCTGAAAGTAAAGTTTAAAAAGAATTCTAAGTTAGTCTTCTGATAGATGAACTTTGATTTTGAAAATTCAAACTTTGGAAATACAGCTTGCAGGTCTGTTAAGATAATCTTTTAACATATGAATTTTAGTATTCAGAAATTTGAACTTTGAATTAAGTCTAATAAGATGAACTTTGACATTTGAAAATTTGAATTTCGAAAAGAATAACTATTATACCTTATTGAGCTGCCCACTAATAGACAAAATTTGGGCACCAAAATTCGAACTTCGAAGGCACTGTAGTAATATGGAACAACTGTTCACACTTACTAGAAGTACTTTAAACTTGAAAATTCATATGTTCTAACATAGAAACATTTTCCAAAGATGAAAATTTGAACTTTGCCTTATAACTGATGAACTTCGAGGTTCAACGTTAAAGTCTTTAGCTTTCCGTCTCTGCAAAATTTGTCTATTGACAAACTAAAATTTGAACTTGAAGTATTAGACGAATTAAATGCGGTTGGTGAATGGATAGTTTTTTAGAGTAACTATTGGGTAACATCTTTAATGGCTAGATCTTATCTCTAACGTATAGTTAAGACATAAATCTATAAATAGAATTTCATTTTGAAGATGTAGGTAATGATTTTACATTGTACATACAGAAACTCTGCTAAATTCTTAAGTAAAAGTCTTCTGCTCTCACATACTTCATATCCTACACTTCAACTTTCATATGCACTCTAAATTAGAGAGTTCAATCACTGTAATCAATTTTATCTTCATCTGAAAGAAAGATTTTCTTGTGAGGGGATTTCACAAGGGATTTGGGAAGCACTCAGTGTTGAATGAAGAGTTTTGATGATTCCAAACCAACACTCAAGAGCTCGGATTGAAGATATCAAAGGAGATCAAAGTTGTTTCAAGTGAAGATTTTCTGAGTATTTGCTGATAGATCATGTGTAGGATCTTTAGTTTTAGTTGTGATTGGGTAAAAGATTTTGATTTGAGAAAAAGATGTTTTCAAACCTTGATTTTGTGTTAAATCTTGACTTATTTGAAAAACACCCAAAAACAGATGAAGTTTGAAAGTTTAAACTTAACTGTCAAGTTGGAAATTCGAACTTTGCCTTAGGAAATTCGAATTTCGAGCTAAAACTGAATAAGTCTGAAGAGATGGCTCTCTGTCAGACGAATTTTGATTGTTCAACATTCGAATTTTAATCTAAGTCTGAGAGAAGTTTCCTTGAAACAGATGAACTTTGGTTCTTCAAAATTCGAATTTCAGACAAAACAAAATTTGAGAAAATAGAAGAAATTCGTCTGAAACTGTGTTAAACTTCATCTGAGATCAAGAATGATTTAAGTTTCAAAACTGCTCTCTGACAGATGAACTTCGTGCTGTAACGTTGAAAGCTCTAACCTTCGGTTCCTTCGAAATTCATCTATTGACCAATCAAAATTCAAATTTCAGTATGTGAGAAGCATTAAATGCAGTTGGTTAACGGATAGTTTTTCAGAGTAACCATTAGATAACTTCTACAACGGATAGATTAAAGTCTCTAACGGACATTTGAGACCTAAATCTATAAATACAATAACATTTGAAGTTGTGGGTAATGAATCTAACTTGTATATAACGAATTTCTGTCAAAACTTCTTCTTAAGAGCATTTACCCTCTCAACTTCAATATTTGTATTTTAACCTTCAAATCTGCTCTATTCAAGAGAGTTATTTCTTTGTAAACAATCTACACTTCATCTGTAAGATAGATTTACTTGTGAGGGGAAATCACAAGGGGATTGGGAAGCACATTGTGAGAGTGCTTAGAGTGTTTGAGAGAGCTCCAGAAACAGAGCATACTCAAGTACTGTGGCATTAGCAAGAAGCCCGTTGAATTCTTGGCGTATAGTAGATAAATCTCAAGAGTTGTCTTGGGGACTGGAAGTAGGTCATGTGGATAGACCGAACCAGAATAAATCACTGAGTTTTCTTCTCCTTATCTTTACTTTTCAGGTTGCTCTATTTTATAAGTTGCCTTCATTACACTGTGCTATCTTCACTCATTTCAGTTTGTGCAGAAAAATTTCAATCTTCCCAATTCAACCCCCTCTTTGGAAGTCAGCCTTGCTAACAAGTAGTATCAGAGCCCAGATTCCCATTCAAAGGAACTCACAGTCTGGGAATTAAGATGGCTGGCTTTGGAGAGAGTATACTTCCTGAAGGGAACAACACTAACGGACCACCAGGCTTCAGTGGAGAGCATTTTGGGTACTGGAAGATGAGAATGCAGATCTACCTCCAATCAATTGATCTTGACATCTGGTCAGTCGTTGAAAAAGGAGATTTCGTCCCAATGGCTCTAACTGAAGATGGAGGACACAAAGAGAAGCTGGAAGCAGAATGAAATGATGAGGACAGAAGGAGAGTCCTACTGAATTTCAAAGCAAAGCATTGTTTAGTCAGTGCCCTGAAATAGGACGAATTCTACAGAGTCTCACAATGCTCCACTGCAAAATGGATGTGGGACACTATACAGATTGCACATGAAGGAACACCTGGAGTCAGGGAGAACAGATTGAACACGTGCATTGGGGAGTATGAAAGCTTCAGAATGGCTGAAGGAGAAACTATAAAGGAGCTTCAAAAGAGATTTACTCTTATTGTAAATCAACTAAAAAGCCTGGGAAAGGATTACACTCAGTCTGAGAAAGTAAGAAAGATACTCAGAGCTCTCCCTCTGGAATGACAGCCCAAGGTGACAGCAATAGAAGAAGCCAGAGGAGAATCGATGGCCTCTGTCACAGCTCTCTTTGGCAGCCTTGAGGAGTATGAAGGAAAAATCAAAGCACTCAAGGAAGCTGGGCTGGACAGAAAGAAGAAAGGCCTTGCCCTCAAAGCTGCTGATGAAAAGGAAGAAGAATCCGATGAAGGAGATGAACTGGATGAGGAAACTCTGGCTTTGATGGTCAGAAAATTCGGAAGATTCTACAGCAAGAAGAAGAACAAGAGGTTCTTCAAAAAGGGAGTTGCTGGAGAAAGCAAGAAAGAGGCAAAAGAACCTGTGACTTGCTTTAAGTGCAAGAAGCAGGGACACATTAAGTAGTACTACCCCCAATTCATCAAGAAGCAGGAAAAAGAAAAGAAAGCTGCTGACAAAGGGAAGAAAAAGAAAGCCTATATCTAATCCATATGGGGTAACAGCTCAGATGAGGAAGAAAAAGATGAAGATGAGATTCCCAACATTTGTCTGATGGCACTTGCCTCTGAAGAAGCCACACCCTCATGTAGCAGTGATCAGGAAGAAGAGGTATATGAATCTGAACCGTCCTATTCTGAATTACAAGATGCATTTTATGAGCTTCATGATGAATTCATCAAAGTTGTTAAAGAACTAAAATTGGCAAAGAAAAGGATAAATAAGCTGGAATCTCAAAGCATAGTTTCTGAAATTGCCTCTTTACCAACTACTAAACCTATTTGTTGCACTTCATGTACTGAACTTAAGCAAACTAATGATTATTTAGTTAAAAGCATGTCTAGGCTCACTAGAGATAAAGATATGTTGTTTGCCTTGATGGGGAGCCAAAGAATATCACAAGGAAAAGCTGGTCTTGGCTATGATCCATGTGCTGTCAAGGAAAAGATTAGGAAGAAAAACCAGAATGCATACATGAGACATTTTGTGCATGCTGAGAGTAATAGAAAGAAAGATCATATGTCATCTTGCATTGAAACATATAATCAACCAAAGTATGCAAGACAAAAGTATTATCTGCATTGTTTTCTTCTTGTCACTCAATCTAGTAGTCCCTTCATTACCTGTCATTTCTGTAACAAAAAGGGACATATTTCTGTAACAAAATGAGGTGATCAATAAGGCAAAGTTATTGGTATTGGCATTGTGGGCAAAAATCTAGAAACATCCATTGAAGAGGTGTTGTTTGTAATTGGCCTCAACCACAATTTGCTGAGCGTAAGTCAGACCTGTGACAGAGGAAACTGGGTGCTGTTTAACTCAAAATTTTGCCTGGTCATCAGAAAAAGTGATCACAAAGTAATCCTCAAAGCTCAAAGGGATGGTAACTGTTATACTATTGATCTTGATGAACTTCCTCCCTTGGATTCTGTATGTTTAATTAGTCAGGATAATGATAGTTGGTTATGGCATAGGAGATTAGCTCATGTTAATATGAATCAATTATCTAAACTGGTTAAAAATGAGCTAGTAACTGGACTACTAAAGATATCTTTTGAGAAAGACAAAGAATGTGACGCATGTATAAGAGGAAAACAAACTAAATCATCTTTTAAATCTAAAAATATAGTCACCACAACTAGACCACTTGAGTTGCTACATATGGACTTAATTGGACCTTATAGGGTAAAGAGTCTAGGTGGTAACCTGAATGTGCTTGTAATTGTAGATGATTATTCTAGATTCACTTGGACATTATTTCTTTCCTCTAAGAGTGATACCTTTGAAGCATTTGTAACCTTAGCTAAGAAAGTGCAAAATGAGAAAGGTATTTCCATTGTGTCAATCAGGTCAGATCATGGAGGAGAATTCGAGAATGCATACTTCCTGGAGTACTGCAATGATCATGGGATTAACCACAACTTCTCAGCTCCAAGGACCCCTCAACAAAATGGGGTAGTAGAAAGGAAGAACAGAACTATTGGAGAGATGGCCAGAGCTATGCTGAATGAAAAAGAACTCTCTCAAGTGTTTTGGGCTGATGCAGTGAATACAGCAAGCTACATCATAAACAGAGCCTACATCAGACCAATCCTTGGGAAGACTCCATACGAGCTATACAAGGGAAGAAAACCAAATCTGTCCCATCTCCATATGTTGGGATGCAAATGCTTCATTCACAACAATGGGAAAGAAAATCTGGGTAAGTTTGATGCCAAATCCGATGAAGGTATATTTCTGGGCTATTCTAGTAAGAGTAAGGCATATAGAGTTTACAATAAAAGATCAAATGTGGTAGAAGAATCTGTGCATGTGATTTTCATTGAAAATGAAACTGTTTCAAAACATGTTACCAATGAGGATGATCTGGCTTTCAACTTTGAAAAATTGGGCATTTCTGATAAAACTTAAACTGAACCTCCAAAAATACCTGAATCTGTTAACATAGAGGAAGATATTCAGGAGCAAGAGTTTGATGAAGAAAACAATGAAGAAACTTCTCAAGAACTCCCTAGAGCTTAGAGATATCAAAGGAATCATCCTGTTGATCAAGTAATAGGGAATGTTCAAGAGAGAGTCAAAACTAGAAAACAGTTAAGGGATCAAATGCTCAACTGCGTTTTCATTTCTCAAATTGAACCCAAATGTGCTGAAGAAGCCTTAACTGATGAATACTGGATTCTAGCTATGCAAGATAAACTAAATCAGTTTGAAAGAAATCAAGTTTGGGATTTAGTGCCTAGACCCAAAAATCATCCTGTTATTGGTACCAAATGGGTTTTCAAAAATAAACTGGATGAATCTGGAACAATAATCAGAAATAAAGCTAGATTGGTTGCTAAAGGGTATATTCAGGAAGAAGGTATTGATTTTGAAGAAACCTTTGCACCAGTAGCTAGACTAGAGGCCATAAGAATACTGCTGGCATATGCATGCATGAAAAACATTTTACTTTATCAAATGGATGTAAAGAGTGCCTTTCTAAATGGATATATCATGGAAGAGGTTTATGTAGATCAACCTCTAGGTTTTGAGGATTCTACTAAACCAAACCATGTTTATAAACTGAAGAAGGCTCTTTATGGTTTAAAACAAGCCCCTAGAGCATGGTATGAGAGACTGAACAATTTCCTAACTGAAAAGGGGTTCAATAGAGGCAAAGTTGACACAACTTTATTTACTAAGAAAGAAAATAGAGATTTACTAATTGTTCAAATCTATGTTGATGATATCATTTTTGGTGTTACTAATGAAGCTCTTTGCAAGAAATTTTCTGAGTTAATGTAAGGAGAATTCGAGATGTCTATGATGGGAGAACTTAACTTCTTCCTTGGACTGCAAATCAGACAACTTCATGATGGTATCTTTCTCAGTCAATCCGAGTATCTAAAAGAGCTGCTAAAGAAGTTTGGAATGGAGAGTGCCAAACCAATGGGAACACCTATGGCAACTGCAACCAAACTAGACATAGATGAGAATGGGAAGATGTTTGACATTACTCAGTACAGGGGAACGATTGGATCCTTGCTGTACCTAACTGCCAGCAGACCTGACATTGTGTTCAGTGTCTGTATGTGTGCCAGGTTCCAATCATGCTCCAAAGAAACCCATGCAACAGCTGTGAAAAGAATATTCAGATATCTTATTGGAACATCACAAATGGGTCTCTGGTATCCAAAGGGCAATGGAGAAGATCTCAAAGGATACACTGACACTGATTTTGCAGGATCCAAAACAGACAGAAAAAGTACAAGTGGAACCTGTCAGTTTCTTGGAGGATCCCTGGTTTCATGGTTCAGTAAAAAGCAAAATAGTGTGGCCTTATCCACTGCAGAAGCTGAGTATGTTGCAGCTGGAAGCTGTTGTACCCAAGTCATCTGGATGAAGCAGCAGTTTGAAGATCTTGAGGTTAAATTGAAAGAGATTCAAGATTCCAATCATGTATGACAACCAAAGTGCTATAAATATCACCAAGAACCCTGTCATGCATTCAAGGACAAAACACATTGAAGTTAGGCACCACTTCATAAGGGATCACGTTCTGAAAAGAGAAGTCAGATTGGAATACATCCCAACAGAGAATCAAGTTGCTGACATACTCACAAAGCCTCTATCAGAAGATAGGCATTGCAAAATAAGAAGAGAATTGGGTATGGTAAATCCCAGTGAACTGTAAGTTATTATCTTGCAATCCTGTTTTCAAAGAGTTCATCTTTAAAACAAATTCTAACTTTAGCATCGGAGTATGTTTAATTTAAGTTGCAGGTGCTCCCCACAAGATTTAATGGCAAGAAACTTGAAGATTGGAGCACACAAGAATGGAACAACCAGAAAATGAAGTAAATGATGAAAATTCTAAGTTCTGGATCCATTCTGTAAGTTTTTAAAGATGAAATTCATATTTTAATGTGTGTTAGACATATTTTGCTTCATAAACAGTGCTTTTGACATGGTCAATATGGTCAACCTTCGAATTTCGATTGACTAACAGACGAACTTTGGCCTGTTATGCTTTGGAACAGTTCTTGGTGTTGCCTCAAAATTCATCTGTTGGATCTTGAAAGTTCAAATTTTAAAAAACAAAAATTTCATGGTTATGATTGTCTATCACTGTTATTCTAATTTTCACTTCTTAACACACGAATGTTGGATAACCTTTACAAAAGTTGAAAAATTTGAAGTTTCAGTTCAAAATTCGTCTGTTGAATCATGTTCTTCATGTTGAATGCTTGAAAGATGAAGTTCTGCATGCTTAATTCATCTGTTGATTGATGCCTGCCTTTTTCTTTTCAACATCCGAACTTTGGTGGAACAAAATTAGTCTGTTGTGCTCATATTACTTGATTCAAGCCACTGTCAGACGAACTTTCAGGTTGAAAATTCATCTGTCAGTAAGCTGTGCTGAACGGTTTAACTTGTAACTGCCCGAAGTTCGAATTTTGACCCCTGAAAATTCTGTTCTGATTCTCTCTTCAATCCTCTTAACTCCTGACCAAAAACCGTCACTCTTCACCGATTAAAACTTCCATTCGCATCCTATAAACCTATTCTTAGCCACATTCTGCATCATTCAACCGAAAAATGGCAAGAGTCAAAATTCCTGGAGCAGGAAAAGCTGTGGCCCGTCCAAAGAGGAGTGTTAAATCTCAATATGCTACCAAGGAAGGAGAGAAATCCAAGAGAAAGGCCGAATCCAGTAAGGCAACTCCTTCTAAACGCCAAAAATCTTCATCCAAAGCAGAATCTCAGAAAGCTGGACCCTCCTCTTCAAAAAATGCAGAACCTTCTGTCCCTGCTGTTGTTTCTTCTGCTTCTTCCAGTACTGAATCTGGAGAGTACGAAATGACTACACTGCCACTATGGAGCACTCCTGAGATTCAAGAAGAGTACACTACCAAGTTTGCCAACAAAAAGGTAATCAAGCCTCACTGTGTAAATGTGGAACAATTTCTGATATCCAACAACTTTGATGCTGCATTGTGGTTGTTAAGATATAAAAATCTGTTGGAAATTGCTGAAAAATATGATGATGAGGTAGTAAAGACTTGGTATGCCTCTCTTCAATATAATAGCAAGAAAGTGAAATGGGAGGTCACCTTGAGATCAAGGACCATTTGGCTTGCTGATGAAACCTTCAGTGAGGTGCTGGAAATCCCAGAACAAGATGGGCTGAAAGTTGACATCACAGCCTCTGGATATATGGATGAGGCAAGTACAGCTGATGAAGAAGGTGGACCCTTCCTGAACAACAAGGAGAGCACCATTTTGGACACCCTATTCAGGAGAAGGGAGAACAGGCCAACAATAAATCTGTTGAAGCCCACAGACCTAAGTGTTCAGGTAAGGATCCTGCACTACATAGTGTCCAGGATCATATTCAACAAGGGTGGCGGCTTTAATTTGATAACAAGGGCAGAGGCTCATGTGATGACTGCTATCATTCGTGGGAAGCTGATTAATTTAGGTCATATCATCCTCCAGCGAATGATAAAGGCAAGGGATTGGAGGAAGGATTCCACACTCCCCTATGCAGCAATTATTTCAAGAATCCTGCAGCATGCTAGGATTCAACACATTGAAAAGGGGAAACAGAAACTCACCGAGGCATTCAGAGAAGAGGAATTGCAAAGGATGGGTATTGAAAGAGATGAAGGCGGATGGGTTGGAAAGGGAGCAGGGAAATCTGAAGACTTGTTCTTTGTTACTGATGCATCCCTCCAACAAGAAGGCACTTCTGAGGCCTCTGGCAGATCTGTACCTCAGCCTTCTCAGCCAATTCCATCTCCCTCTAGGCCTACTCACCCTCCTTCCACTCCCTCCTCACGGGCCAAACCTACAAAGATCACTGAGTTGTTTGACAGTCTGTCAACACTCATTCTCAGCATTAAGGATGAGCAAAATGCCAAATTTGCTCATCTACAAGATCAGATCCATCAGTTGGCTGTGAATATAAAGGTGGTGGCTGATGCTTATGAAGATATTAGAAATGCAATTCCTACCTCTTCAGCTCCACCTCAGCCTGGTATCCCTGAACCTGCTCTGTCTCCAACTCCTGAGCCTCCAAGCCCCTTTGAGATTGCCTCCTCTGACCATGATGGTGATACAGATGGTGCTGGTGCAATGAGGACACCAAGTCCTGGTCCACCCCTGGACTATGGATTTGAAGAAGAAGGACTTCAAGAAACAAGCCCTCTTGAGCCTATGCAAGAAGATGCTCCGGATTCAATTCTGTCCATTCAAGAATCAGAGCAAGTTGAAAGATTGGTTGCAGCCATTTCAACCTCTTCTGTGCCAGAACGAGCAAGCAATGAGGAAAGGAGCATTGTACCTGTTGTTGATTATCTTGGTATTGCTCACAATGCTCTGCTGCAAGCTCAAAGGAGAAGGCTGGAAGAATTGTTTCCTCCTGCTGAACCAGCTTCTCATTCTATTCCTGCTTATGGGCTCTCAGAGGAATAGAGAGCTCAACTAGCTCTTTCTAGGCAGGAAATGCAAGTGCTGCTGGAGGTCTCTGATGATGATGAAGAGCCTGCTGAGCCTCCTGCACCAGTTCAACCAGAGATTCCTTTTGCTCCTGTCCCTCTTCATGCTGTTTCTCTCACTCAGATTCCTCCTCCAATGGACTTTGTTGGCCTTCCTGATGATGCCAAAAAGGGGGAGAAGATAAAGCAAACTGGGACTAAGCAAGCTGGAAAAGCTGCTGAGCCATCTGGAAAAGGAAAGACGTACAACAAGAAGACTAAGCCAAAGAAGAAGTGATGTTTTTAGATCTTAGGCTGAATCCTCTTACTGTATCGTGTATTAGTTGTTTAATTGTATTTGGTTGTTTGATATTTTTGAGAACTGCTCTTTAATTGGAATATATATGGCAACAATTTGATTAAATGAATTATGTTTTGGATTGCAATGATTTGGGCTTTGAATCCCTTCACTTAATCTGTTGAAAATGATATCTTATGAACTGTAATGCATATGTTGAGGGGAGCTTGTGAAAGTAAACCCAACTACTAACCCAGTGTGTGAGTTGTTTTGTCATCATCAAAAAGGGGGAGAATGTTGAATGAAGAGTTTTGATGATTCCAAACCAACAATAAAGAGCTCGGATTGAAGATATCAAAGGAGATCAAAGTTGTTTCAAGTGAAGATTTTCTGAGTATTTACTGATAGATCCTGTGTAGGATCTTTAGTTTTAGTTGTGATTGGGTAAAAGATTTTGATTTGAGAAAAAGATGTTTTCAAACCTTGATTTTGTGTTAAATCTTGACTTATTTGAAAAACACCCACAAACAGACGAAGTTTGAAAGTTTAAACTTAACTGTCAAGTTGGAAATTCGAACTTTGCCTTAGGAAATTCGAATTTCGAGCTAAAACTGAATAAGTATGAAGAGATGGCTCTCTGTCAGACGAATTTTGATTGTTCAACATTCGAATTTCCATCTAAGTCTGAGAGAAGTTTCCTTGAAACAGACGAACTTTGGTTCTTCAAAATTCGAATTTCAGACAAAACAAAATTTGAGAAAATAGAAGAAATTCGTCTGAAACTGTGTTAAAGTTCATCTGAGATCAAGAATGATTTAAGTTTCAAAACTGCTCTCTGACAGACGAACTTTGAACATTAAGATTCGAATTTTAGAAGCTAAGTTCTTGAGTCTGTTGAAGTGAAACATTGACATACGAATGATGTGAACTTTCAACATTCGAATGATAAAGTTAGTATGAAAAGAGTCTCTCTGACAGATGAACTTCACTCTTTAACATTCGAATTTCAAAGAAAATGGACTACTGTGCCTCCTTTTCACGTACTGGGAACAGACAAATTTTGGGCTTCCAAAATTCGAATTTCGAGAGCACTGTAGCAAATTGAAAACACTGTTCACACTTAACCGAAAAACTTTCTTCTTGAAAATTCGTATGTCACATTGTGAAAATGTTCTACAAGTTTCAAAATTTGAATTTCACTTCATGAACAGACAAACTTCGTGCTCTAAAGTTGAAAGCTCTAACCTTCGGTTCCTTCGAAATTCGTCTGTTGACTAACCAAAATTCGAATTTCAGTATGTCAGAAGCATTAAATACGGTTGGTTAACGGATAGTTTTTCAGAGTAACCGTTGGATAACTTTTCCAACGGATAGATTAAAGTCTCTAATGGACATTTGAGACCTAAATCTATAAATACAACAACATTTGAAGTTGTGGGTAATGAATCGAACTTGTATATAACGAATTTCTGTCAAAACTTCTTCTCAAGAGCTTTTACCCTCTCAACTTCAATATTTGTACTTTAACCTTCAAATCTACTCTATTCAAGAGAGTTATTTCTTTGTAAACAATCTACTCTTCATCTGTAAGATAGATTTACTTGTGAGGGAAAATCACAAGGGGATTGGGAAGCACATTGTGAGAGTGCTTAGAGTGTTTGAGAGAGCTCCAGAAATAGAGCATACTCATGTACTGTGGCATTAGCAAGAAGCCCGTTGAATTCTTGTTGTATAGTGAATAAATCTTAAGAGTTGTCTTGGGGACTGGAAGTAGGTCAAGTGGATAGACCAAACCAGAATAAATCACTGAATTTTCTTCTCCTTATCTTTACTTTTCAGCTTGCTCTGTTTTATAAGTTGCCTTCATTATACTGTGCTATCTTCACTCATTTCAGTTTGTGCAGAAAAATTTCAATCTTCCCAATTCACCCCCCTCTTGGGAAGTCAGCCTTGCTAATACTTAGTTAGAGTGCAAAGAGTGATATTGTAAGCTCTTGGAACAGAGCATCAAGTTGTCCTGAGGCATTGCAAGAAGCCCACCGAATTCTTGCAAGATAGTGGAAAATCTCAAGTGGTAGCTTGAGGACTGGACGTAGGTCACGATAAAGAGACTGAACCAGGATAAACATCTGTGCCCTTTCTTCCCTTATCCTATTTTCATTTAGTTATCCTTTCATACTCTGTTTTTACTGTCACTCTTGCTTTCACCACTCTGTTGACTTTTGCAGAAAGTTTTAATCTTCCCAATCCACCCCCCTCTTGGAAAGCCAGCAAATCTAACAAAGTTTACTAAGAGAAAATTATGCAATCAATACTAGTCAAACTTAATTTTTTTCTAAAGAACAAGTTTGATATAGTTGAGATTATAGACAAACTTGCTTCATGGTTAGAACTGTGTATATCTTATTCTGAATATATGGTTAGAATATTCTTTTTCAACATCAGCTTTAGTAAAAGAGAAACTGAATTTTTTATGATTGTGAGAGGATAGACAATTATAGTAAATGTTGAAACTTTATGTGATTGGTTGGACTGGTCTATGAATGAATTAGAACCTGTAGAGTCATACTCTAAGGCTGATCTTTATAAAGCTATCTTGGAGACTACATTTAACCCAGAGAGCTATAAGCTTAGACCTGCTGACATGCCCATAAAATTTAGAGTTCTTTATTATCTACTTATGGGGATCATTGTTAACAAAAGCTTTAGTTTTGGGCATCTCACTAAAACTGATTTGAAGATTATGACAAGATTGATCAGAAAGACCTCCATTAATGCTGCTAATTTAATCATTAAGAGGTTCATTGATGATGCAAAATCTGTATCTAAGGAGCTGCTAAATGCCTCATTGGTCTCACTCATTTTGAAAAACAACAATATCTGGCATTTTGATGGAAAAGAAAAAGATGTTCTAATGGAGTTTAGTTCTCCAAATCTGCATATAATGAGTTTAAAATTTGAAAATAGAGAATGGATTGTAGGAAGAGTTGTAGAAAGGAAGAGGCCATCCTCACTTACTCAGTCTTATGCACCAGTAAATTATCCTACTTCTCCTTAGCTTTAACCTCAAAATTCTCAGAAATCATCTCAACATGTTACACAGGAAGATGCTGACAATGCTTCTCATATCCTAAATCATATGATGACTACCATCACAGTAATAGTGATGTCTTGAAAAAGGAGTTAAGAGATGATCACTCTAAGATTTTTCATATTCTAATGGCTATAGATGATAGAGTACATTATGTGGAAATAGCTTTGGATGAAATTTGAGGAGAAAAGAAAGAACTAAGGTTTTATAGCAGAAAACTCTATGCAAATGAACAAGCCACTACCTCTTTACTCTTCGTCTGAAGGTTGTCAAGCCTTCTACAGAACAGGAACCACAACCATCAGAAACTATTCCATCACCTCAAGCACCTTCATCCTCTTAAGTATCTCCAGCACCATAACTCTTTGAACCTATTGAATCTTAGCCTTCTCCATCAATCTTTAAAGACATTGCTGCTTACATTTTACAACCTATTTCCATGATTTCTACTTTTGCCTCTAAGGAAATGCTTGCTGAAAGAAGCCCTTCTCCAGTAGTTAGAAAGATGTTCCCTCTATAAGCTTTTACTCCTAGGCCACATATACCTCTCATATGTGGTTTGAGAAATGAGCCTGGTGTTCCTAGTCCTATAGTTGACATAACCATGGCTGCATATTTGCTTTAACAAGCTGTTTCAATAGGTGTCATTTTTACTCCTTCACCATATCCTAAAGCCTTACCTAAGATCACTATTGTTGATGACAAAAAGGAGAAGAAAAAGAAGCAAGATGCACCTCAAGCTCAAGGGAAAGACAAAGGAATTCTCACATAGGAAGAAGACACCAAATCATATTCTAGTAAAGCTTGGAATGAGACTTTAAGCTTTATTTTATTATTATTTATGTAACACCATATACTTAAGTCCATTTCCCATATATTAGACTCCAATTATATCCATTATTGCATTATTAGAGACTTGATTGCATAAAAATATCGAAACAGATTTTTCTAAAATTCCATGTACTGTTCATTATGTAATTTTCATTTTACCCAATGAACTTCAAAAATGTTGAATCAAGAGTTTTGATGATTCCAAACCAACATTCAAGAGCTTGGATTGAAGATATCAAAGGAGATCAAAGCTGTCTCAAGTGAAGATTTTCTGAGTTCTTGCTGTTAGATCTTTTGTAGGATCCTTACTTTTTGTTATGACTGGGTAAAAGATTTTGATTTGAAGAAAAGATGTTTTCAAACTTTGATTTTATGTTAAATCTTTAAATATTTGAAAAACACCCACAAACAGACGAAGGTTGAAAGTTTAAGCTAAACTGTCAAGTTGGAAATTCGAACTTTACCTTTGGAAATTTGAATTTCGAGCTAAAACAGAATAAGTCTGAAGAGATGGCTCTCTGTCAGATGAATTTTGGTTGTTCAAAATTCAAATTTTCATCTAGTCTGAAAGAGCTTTTGGTAACAGACGAACTTTACACTTTCAAAATTTGAATTTCAAGTAAAATGAAGTTTGTAAAAACCAAAGAAATTCGTCTGAAACTATGATAAAGTGTATCTGAAATCAAAATGAAATTGAGTTTGATAAATGCTCTCTGACAGACAAATTTTGAACTTGCAACATTCGAATTTTCATATAAGTCTGATAGATGCTTCTTTGCAACAGACGAACTTTGAGTCTTCAAAGTTCAAATTTTGAACAAAACAAAAATTGAGAAAATAGAAGAAATTCGTCTGAAACTGTGTTAAAGTTCATCTGAGATCAAGAATGATTTAAGTTTCAAAACTGCTCTCTGACAGACGAACTTTGAACATTAAAATTCTAATTTTAGAAGCTAAGTTCTTGAGTTTGTTGAAGTGAAACATTGACATACGAATGATGTGAACTTGCAACATTCGAATGATGAAGTTAGTCTGAAAAGAGTCTCTCTGACAGACGAACTTTACTCTTCAAAATTTGAATTTTGAAGAAAGTAATCTACTGTGCCCCTTTAAACGTTCAATGGACAGATGAATTTTGGGGATCCAAAATTCGAATTTCGAAGGCACTGTAGAAAATTGAAAACACTGTTCACACTTAACCGAAAAACTTTCTTCTTGAAAATTCGTATGTCACATTGTGAAAATGTTTTGTAAGTTTCAAAATTCAAATTTCACTTCATGAACAGATGAACATCGTGCTGTAATGTTGGAAGCTTTAATCTTCGGTTCCTTCAAAATTCGTCTATTGACCAACCAAAATTCGAATTTCAATATGTCAGAAACATTAAATGCAGTTGGTAAACGGATAGTTTTTCAGAGTAACCGTTGGATAACTTCCCCAACGGATAGATTTAGTCTCTAACGGATATTTGAGACCTAAATCTATAAATACAACATCATTTGAAGTTGTGAAAAATGAATCAAAACTTGTATATACCAAATTTCTGCTAAATCTTCTTCTCAAAAGCTTTTACCCTCTCAACTTCTCTACTTGTACTTAAACCTTCATATCTACTCTTTACAAGAGAGTTATTTCATTATAATCAATCTACCCTTCATCTGGAAGATAGATTCACTTGTGAGGGGTATTCACAAGGGGATTGGGAAGCACATAGTGAAAGTGCTTGGAGAGTTTGAGAGAGCTCAGAAACAGAGCATACTCGTGTACTGTGGCCCTAGCAAGAAGCCCATTGAAATTCTTGCTGTATAGTGGATAAATCTCAAGAGGTGTCTTGGGGACTGGATGTAGGTCAAGTGGAAACACCGAACCAGGATAAATTACTGAGTCTTTTTCTCCCTATCTTTACTTTTCACCTTGCTCTGTTTTACACATTGTTTTCATTATATTGTGATATCTTCACTTACTTCACTTTGTGCAGAAAAATTTCAATCTTCCCAATTCACCCCCCCTCTTGGGAAGTCAGCCTTGCTAACAAGTGGTATCAGAGCCCGGATTCCCATTCAAAGGAACTCACAATCAGGGAATTAAGATGGCTGGCTTTGGAGAGAGTATACTTCCTGAAGGAAACAACACTAACAGACCACTAGGCTTCAGTGGAGAGCATTATGGATATTGGAAGATGAGGATGCAGATCTACCTCTAATCAATTGATCTTGACATCTGGTCAGTCATTGAAAAAGGAGATTTCGTCCCAATGGCTCTAACTGAAGACGGAGGACACAAAGAGAAGCTGGAAGCAGAGTGGAATGATGAAGACAGAAGGAGAGTCCTACTGAACTTCAAAGCAAAGCATTGTTTGGTCAGTGCCCTGAACCAGGATGAATTCTACAGAGTCTCACAATGCACCACTGGAAAAGGAATGTGGGATACTCTACAGATTGCACATGAAGGAACATCTGGAGTTAGGGAGAACAGACTGAACACATGCATTGGGGAGTATGAAAGCTTCAGAATGGCTGAAGGAGAAACTGTAAAGGAGCTCCAAAAGAGATTCACTCTTGTTGTGAATCAACTGAAGAGCCTGGGAAAAGAATACACTCAGTCTGAGAAAGTAAGAAAGATACTCAGAGCTCTCCCTCTGGAATGGCAGCCCAAGGTGACAGCTACAGAAGAAGCCAGAGGAGAATCAATGGCTTCTGTCACAGCTCTCTTCAGCAGCCTTGAGGAGTATGAAGGAAAAATCAAAGCACTCAAGGAAGCTGGGCTAGACAGAAAGAAGAAAGGCCTTGCCCTCAAAGCTGCTAATGAACAGGAAGAAGAATCTGACGAAGGAGATGAGCTGGATGAGGAAACTCTGGCCATGATGGTCAGAAAATTTGGAAGATTCTACAGCAAGAAGAAGAATAAGAGATTCTTCAAGAAAGGAGTGGCTGGAGAAAACAAGAAAGACACAAAAGAACCTGTGACTTGCTATGAGTGCAAGAAGCAGGGACACATAAAGTGGGACTGCCCCCAATTCATCAAGAAACAAGAAAAAGAAAAGAAAGCTATTGACAAAGGGAAGAAGAAGAAAGCCTACATCTCATCCATATGGGGCAACAGCTCAGATGAGGAAGAAGAAGATGAGGATGAGATTGCCAACATTTGTCTAATGGCACTTGCTTCTGAAGAAGTCACACCCTCATGCAGCAGTGATCAAGAAGAAGAGGTATATGAATCTGAACCTTCCTATTCTGAATTACTGGATGCATTTCATGAGCTTCATGATGAATTTATTAAAATTCCTAAAGAACTGAAATTGGCAAAGAAAAAGATAAGCAAGCTGGAGTTTCTAAAACTGCCACTTTACCTACTTCTGAATCTGTTTGCTGCACTTCATGCACTGAACTTAAGCGAACTAATGATTATTTAGTTAAAAGCATGTCTAGGCTCACTAGAGGTAAGGATATGTTGTTTGCATTGATGGGGAGCCAAAGAATATCACAAGGAAAAGCTGGTCTTGGCTATGATCCATGTGCTGTCAAAGAAAAGATTAGGAAGAAAAATAAAAATGCATATATGAGACATTTTGTGCATGCTGAGAACAATAAAAAGAAAAATGATGTATCACCTCACATTGAAACATATGATCAACCAAGGCATACTAGACAAAAATATTATCTGCATTGTTTTCTTCCTGCTTCTCAATCTAGCAGTCCTTTCACTACCTGTCATTTCTGTAACAAAAAGGGACATACTTCCAGTTCTTGTGCTTTGAAGAAAAATGGACTTGGCAGGAAAGTTAAATGGGTTCCCAAAGGTGCATCTGCATCTAGGGAAATAACTACTGACAGAAAAGGACCCAAGCAAATTTGGGTACCTAAAAGGAAAACATAAACCTTGTTTTGCAGGTCTATCTCAAAGCTAAGAAGAGCAACAAATGGTATATGGACAGTGCCTGCTCAAGTCACATGACTGGTGATAAGGAGAAGTTCATCACTCTTAGAGATAAGAAGGGAGGAAAGGTGACCTTTGGAGGTGATCAATACGGCAAAATTGTTGGTATTGGCATTATGGGCAAAAATCTAGAAACATCCATTGAAGAAGTGTTGTTTGTAATTGGCCTCAACCACAATTTGCTGAGCGTAAGTCAGACCTGTGATAGAGGAAACTGGGTGCTGTTTGACTCAAAGTTTTGCCTGGTCATCAGAAAAAGTGATCACAAAGTAATCATCAAAGCTCAAAGGGATGGTAACTGTTATACTATTGACTTTGATGAACTTCCTCCCTAGGACTCTGTATGTTTAATAAGCCAGGATAATGATAGTTGGCTATGGCATAGGAGATTAGCTCATGTTAACATGAATCAATTGTCTAAACTGATTAAAAATGAGCTAGTAACTGGTCTACCTAAAATATCTTAAGAATGTGATGCATGCCTAAGAGGAAAACAAACTAAATCATCCTTCAAATCTAAAAATGTAGTTACCACAACAAGACCACTTGAATTGTTGCATATGGACTTAATTGGACCATCCAGGGTGAAAAGTCTTGGTGGTAATCTGCATGTGCTTGTAATTGTAGATGATTATTCTAGATTCACTTGGACATTGTTTCTTTCCTCTAAAAGTGATACCTTTGATGTATTTGTAACCTTAGCTAAGAAAGTTCAAAATGAGAAAGGTATTTCTATTGTGTCTATCAGGTCAGACCATGGAGGAGAATTTGAAAATGCATACTTCCTGGAGTACTGCAATGAGCATTGGATTGACCACAACTTCTCAGCACCAAGAACTCCTTAACAAAATGGAGTGGTGGAAAGGAAGAACAGAACCATTGGAGAGATGGCTAGACCTATGCTGAATGAGAAGGAACTCTCTCAAGTGTTCTGGGCTGATGCAGTGAATACAGCAAGTTACATCATAAACAAAGCCTACATCAGACCAATCCTTGGGAAGACTCCATATGAACTGTATAAGGGAAGAAAGCCAAATCTGTCACACCTCCATGTGTTTGGGTGCAAATGCTTCATTCACAACAATGGGAAAGAAAATCTGGGTAAGTTTGATGCCAAATCCGATGCAGGTATATTTTTGGGCTATTCAAGTAGGAGAAAGGCTTATAGGGTTTATAATAAAAGATCAAATGTAGTAGAAGAATCAGTGCATGTGGTTTTCATTGAAAATGAAACTGTTTCAAAACATGTTACCAATAAGGATGATCTTACTTTCAATTTTTAAAAACTGGGAATTTCTGACAAAAGTAAAACTGAACCTCCAAAGATATCTGAATCTGTTGGCACAGAGGAAGATATCCAGGAGCAAGAGTTTGATAAAGAAAATAATGAAGAAATAGCTCAAGAACTACCTAGAGCTTGGAGATATCAAAGGAATCACCTTGTTGATCAAGTAATAGGGAATGTTCAAGAGAAAGTCAAAACCAGAAAACAGTTAAGGGATCAGATGCTCAACTGTGCTTTCATTTCTCAAATTGAACCCAAATGTACTGAAGAAGCCTTAACTGATGAATACTGGATTATGGCTATGCAAGATGAATTAAATCAATTTGAAAGAAATCAAGTTTGGAATTTAGTATCTAGACCCAAAAATCATCCTGTTATTGGTACAAAATGGGTTTTCAGAAATAAACTTGATGAATCTGGAACAATAATCAGAAATAAAGCTAGATTAGTTGCTAAAGGGTATAATCAAGAAGAAGGTATTGATTTTGAAGAAACCTTTACACCAGTAGCTAGATTAGAGGATATAAGAATACTGCTAGCATATGCATGCATGAAAAATATTTTATTATATCAAATGGATGTAAAGAGTGCTTTTCTGAATGGATATATCATGGAAGAGGTTTATGTTGATCAACCTCAAGGTTTTGAGGACTCTACAAAACCAAACCATGTTTATAAACTGAAGAAAGCTCTCTAGGGTTTAAAACAGGCCCCTAGAGCATGGTATGAGAGACTGAGCAATTTTCTGACTGAAAAGATATTTAACAGAGGCAAAATTGACACAACCTTATTTACTAAGAAAGAAAATAAAGATTTACTAATTGTTCAAATCTATGTTGATGATATTATTTTTGGTGCTACTAATGAAACTCTTTGCAAGAAATTCTCTGAGTTAATGCAGGGAGAATTCGAGATGTCTATGATGGGTGAACTCAATTTCTTCCTTGGATTGCAAATTAGACAGCTTAATGATGGTATCTTTCTCAGTCAATCCAAGTATCTAAAGGAGCTGTTAAAGAAGTTTGGAATGGAGAATGCCAAGCCAATGGGAACACCTATGGCTACTGCAACCAAACTGGACATGGATGAGAATGGGAAGATGTTTGACATTACTCAGTACAGAAGAATGATTGGATCCCTGCTATACCTAACTGCCAGTAGACCTGACATTATGTTCAGTGTCTGCATGTGTGCAAGGTTCCAATCATGCCCCAAAGAAACCCATGCAACAGCTGTGAAAAGAATTTTTAGATATCTTATTGGAACATCACAGATAGGTCTTTGGTATCCAAAAGGAAATGGAGAAGATCTCAAAGAATACACTGATGCTGATTTTGCAGGATCCAAAACAGATAGAAAAAGCACAAGTGGAACTTGTCAGTTTCTTGGAGGATCCCTGGTCTCATGGTTCAGCAAAAAGCAAAACAGTGTAGCCTTATCCACTGCAGAAGCTGAGTATGTTACAGCTGGAAGCTGTTGTGCCCAAGTCATCTGGATGAAACAGCAGCTTGAAGATCTTGAGGTTAAAATGAAAGAGATACCAATCATATGTGACAACCAAAGTGCTATAAATATCACCAAGAATCCTGTCATGCATTCAAGGACGAAACATATTGAAGTGAGGCACCACTTCATAAGAGATCACGTTCTGAAAGGAGAAGTTAGACTGGAGTACATTCCAACAGAGGATCAAGTTGCTGATATACTCACAAAACCTCTATCAGAAGACAGACACTACAAAATAAGGAGAGAATTGGGAATGGTAAATCCCAATGAATTGTAAGTCATTTCTGTGCAATTCTGTCTTTAGAATTTTTAATATCAGAATAAACTCTAACTTGAGCATCGGAGTATGTTTTAGTGTAGTTGCAGGTGCTTCTTGTGAAAATCAATGGCTAAAAGTTTGAAAGATTGGAGCACTCCAGATTGGAACAACCAGAAAATGAAGTGAATGATAATTATTCTAAGTTCTGGATCCATTCTGTAAGTTTTTAAAGTTGAAATTTGTATGTTGTTTGATTGCTAGATGAATTTCATTGATAATAAGTGTTTTTAAATTGGTCAACATGGTCAACATTCAAATTTTAGTTGACCAACAGACAAACTTCGGCCTGTTATGCCTTGGAACAGTTCTCAGTAATGCCTCGAAATTCGTCTGTTGAAGCTTGAAAGTTCGAATTTTCAAAATCATAACTAATTATAGAAAAATCATATCATAGTGATTCAAGTCTCCAAAAATATATTAAAATATTATCTTCATGGAAAAAATATGAAACAGAGCATTCTATAGACCAATTCATATAGTTTATTTCCCAAACTTTTACTATATATTTAGTTATTTTATCTTTCCCAGGATTTTGGCCTTATATTTAAAAATTCATATCTCACTCTACCCTAAGCCAATTTCTGCATTCCTTATGTTATTGGAAAGCTCTATGAGTTTACTTTGTAGAAATATTTGTCTAATGTATTTGTTCAACTTGTATAGGGCATGACATTAACTTAAATTAATAGAGGTCAGAGCTCAACTATAATTGGAACAGTCTTAGGGAAATATGTATAACTCTTGTTATATAGCTCCAATTACATTCATACTAGTGGCATATTAAATCTAAGACATGGACCTTTCCATACATGTAAATCAATAAATTTTTGGAGCTATATACGGTTTTATAATATCTTTTGAAATTTCCAGTATCTAGGTTCAAGGTTCTAGTTTTCCAATCTTGTCCTGTTGTTGAATCCTAACTTTGAAAATTCATCATAAATTGTACACTTGTCCAATTTAGGTGTTCTTTACTCTATGGAAAGTTTATTCTACCTAATTTTATAGTATACATAACACTTACACATTATATCATGTTCATATGAATAGTACCTTCGTAATTCTCAAAGTATTATAATTGAGCATTTCCAATCATAATTCAACAAAGTAAGCTTCATAGACATAATATATTATCGTTCACTATACTAAATTCATACATAACACCAAAACATATCTCAAGGAACATGCTTGCATCAGTGTATATATATATATGATTTATCCTTTGCATACAAATTTATACATATTATCAAAATTAATATCAATACTTGCAACAACATAATTTCCACCAATTTCTTCCTCATCTCTTTAAGCTCCTTTTGAACTCCTTGCATTGCCTTGGCCTAAACATGTTAGCATTTGGAAGGGATGAGATTCATGGAATCTCAGTAGTTACCACCACTCAAGCAAACATATCATCACATAATGCAAACACATATCATCAAATCATAATTCAAACATTTAAAATCATTCATGCTCAAACATTTTATAGAAAATTGGGCAGAGTTTCCCCTTGGGTTTTGGAAATTACGGGCTCTCAAAACCCCTCAAACCACTCAGCCAATAACATCAAATCATCACAAATCAACATTGCAAACAATAGGCAACTCATCAAAATCATTGCAAACTATATGACAATACAATGCAAGATTAGGTTGGTGAACTACCTTGTAGCTTTCCAATGCTTTCCAAACTTTGTAAACTCTTCGTTTGGCCTTCCAACACTTCTTAGAATCCTATATCATCACAAAATGAGGCCATTAGCTACTAATTACATAACTCCCTTCACAAAGTCTCACATTGGAACCTTAAATTTCCAACTTGATTTCTACTTGGCTTTTCTTGTACAACATACACGTTCTTACATAATTTGGACCTAAGGAATCCATATTTGGGGTCAAAACCATGAGATTTCCTTTCCTTTTCAAACCCTAAATAGGCAGAAAATTACCAAAAAAATGTAGAAAAATAACTACCTGGTTAATTGGCAATCCAATGGTATATTATTAATCCTTGAAGTCAATACATCACTTTTCATGGATTAATTTCTTCATGGCTTCATTTTCTCTCTCTACTCTCTCTCTAAGCAGAAAATTTCAATGAGAAAATGGAGATAAATACTTCATGAAACATCATAATACTCAAATATGTACAAGAGGATAACCATAGAAATCTACCTTGAGAGTTTTAGGTCCAAACACGTCCTCTAGCTTGTTCTTCTTTTTCCCTTCTTTTCCTACGCCTTCTTCTTCTCTTTTCTTTACTGGTTCAACATGTTTGAGAGATGAGGAAGATGAAGTGTTATGTTTTTAAATGATAATTATGTCATATAATTAACTAGTTAACTTTTCTATCTACTTTTATTTGCTTTTTCTTTTTAAAAGGTTTTTGAAAAATTTCACATGTGTCCATAAACTGATTTAGACGTGACTCACATAATTTTTTGGCCAAAAATTGCTTCAATAATTTTTATGGGTGAAAATACTTTATACTGATTAAATTTATCCGTACCGATTAAATATTTTTACTACAATTGGCATTAAATTGGTACATGATTATCCAACAATTATTTTTAGTCCAAAATCATCATTTTGATCCAAAATATATTTGAGCAAGGCCTAATCACTATCACTGAATCAGTACTACCTTTTACTGCAGTCTAAATTGACTTTTATTGGGTAAAATATTAATATTAAATTCTAATTACCCAATAAATATTATTTTGATCTTAATAAATTCTTTATTATATTCCATTGGGCTTAGCTCATTGAGAGCTTCATTTTGACAATAATTTTTCATATTTCCAAAAATACCCTTGACTTGGGGTAAATTTATAATTTTTAAAACTTTCGAGTCATTAGGTATAACTTTTCCCAAACTTTTTTTCATTTCCCAAATTTTCTTTCCTTCAAGGAATAAATTGAAAACATTCTTAATTCTTAGGGCCAAAATATAATTTTTTCATTTTTTCATTTACCATAGAAAAATGACCTATTTGCCACTTATCACGCTTAATAGTGTCTCTCCATTTTTTCAGTTACTTATGCATTTTATAAAATGAATACTTTTTTCCTTGAGATTTAAATGCAAGATTCACATTTTACTTCTAATTTAGAAAATGACCATTTTACTCCTAAGTCGGGTCAAAAACATAATTATTCATTCTTTTGGACACTTTCTTGTAATTTCACTCAAAGACCAATTTTTTTTATCATTTCCTTCTCACTATTCACATTAACTTTTAAAATGGTCTATCTCTCATTCTAGACCTCTCGGCTTCACAATACTTATACCGTTGTGCTCAGCTTGGGACGAGCTTTCATTCAAGTGGTATATTGTACATTTTCCGTGGTAAGTTTTAGAAATAATTTTTGCTAAGGACTTTATGAAAAATTAATTCTAATTAAGGACTAAACATAACTTCTTTTGAAAATTAGATGAGAAATTAATTCATTCTAAAACCCAATTATATGTAGCATTTTCATCTCATTTCATTTTTCATCTTTTATTCATTTTATAATATCCCATAAAATTAAGGATATTACAATTTACTTCTATTGTCATTTATTACTGCTATATCTGTCATGGCATGAATACTTGAGTTATTATATTTGCTATAAGTTATGTGTTAGTTTTTCTTAAATTTTCTTAAGTTCATAACCTCGAACATTTTCAAGGGGAGTAATCCCTATTTGTGCTAACTTAGTGCATCTAGGTTTTATCATCAACAAAAGGAAGGAGATTGTTAGCAATCCTATGTTTTGATGAAAACAAAACTAGAGAAGAAGTTGTTTTGCAGGAATATTTGGTTTACAGACTAAATATAAAGAAGTTCACAAGCTAAGATTATTCAAGACTAGATTTTTTAGTGTGGTTGAATTTATGAGCAAATGGACCTTGAATAATCTTTCTTTTTTTAATCTCAAATTAATGTTTGGAAGATTTCAAAGTTTAGTAATAGTCTCGAGTCCAATCTCTTGAAATCCATTATACATAATTGATTATCCTTGTCTATGTAATTGGTTAAATTGGCCTTGTTGTCTAGTTACATACTTTCCTGTTAATCTATCGATTGTCCCCTCTAAACAATCGTTTCTTGCTTCTGTCAATTACATTATTTCAGTGCCCAAATCAATTATGTCTAAAATTTAACCGATTATATTGCCACACATAACATGTTATTGTCATATATAATTTATTATAATTCACCAATGAGATTGCAAGCTATCTATTTGAAATCTAACTTATTACTCTTAAGGTCCTAATCAATTATCTCATGCTTTCATGTAAAAATTTCCTCAACCTAATCTGTTATATCTACAATAAATCAACTATCTTATATTTCCTTCTTGTTTTCCTCTATGATAATAGATTTTCTTTACCAATACAATTGGTTACTTCTTCATAATCCCTAGATACATTTATCTTGTCATTCTTTCCTTCTAGACAAACTATAAAATGAACTTAATCTCTTCTTCTATAATAAAAATGTTTTCTTCTATCTTAAATGATCATTTTAATTTATAGTGAAACACGTTACAATGAGAACATATAATTAGTATAATCGATTACTTTTTACTTGTAATCGTTTAATCTAAGTAGGTGAGCATTAAATTCACCCTCAAACGGTCAATTAATCTTCAAGTTACAACAAATTAATTGTGCCTAATGGCTAGTTAATGAGTTTCGCCTATAGATTTTGGTTCATTTATGCAAAAAAGAAAGAAAGAGTATTATGAAATATTTAATATGATTATTTGCATTTTTTAGCTCATAAATACGCACAAAAACATCAATACTTCAGTTGTATCATATTTAACTCTTTGAGTGAGGATAATTTACTAAAATGCATTTAGCTTTACTCTCTTATCATTTTGAGTAGACTCAAGATACCCTATATCTTGAGTGTGAAAAAACTCCTTGCTCGAAGAGAGTTTTTGATTGTGAAAAATAGAGTATTATACTGAGGCTCAAAAGTGCCCATTCAAAACTTGTGGAGATAGTGAAAATCTCAAGTAGTAACTTTGAGACTAGACGTAGGCCAAGTGGTCTAGGCTGAATCAAGATAGATCTCTTATGTCTTCTCTATTTGCATTATTTATTTCTCTATACCTTACATACTCTATTTATCCCTATTTTCTCCCCATTTTACTATTTTTTTTATTTCTTCAGCTTGGGCAAAAAATTTTAGATCATCTAATTCACCCCCCTTTGGGTGCTTAGCCTTATCAATAGTATCTTTGCATTCTGGAGTTGTACTTCAGTGAGTTGTATCAAACTTTAATCACAGTGGGTAAGTATGCAACAGATCTTCAAAGGCAAAGTTGTATTTCAAATAAAATTGTCAAACTTGACAAAGTTACTGTTTGTTTACCATCCTGAGTGCAAATTTCCTCACAAAGGCTTCCTCAAGTATGGATTTTGATTAAATTCATCGCTATGTACTTCAACTCCTTGGGTTACTGATGCTTTAGGTTTTCTCTGAGTTCTTTACTTCTTCATGGGAGGAGATTGAGCAGTATTCTTGGATGATTCTCCTTGTTTCCTCTTGCATGATTCTCCTTTCTTAGTCTATTTTTGAGGGTCCTTGCTTGTGTATTGAGATTTGGTGTGTTGAATCAAGAAGTTTTGATGATTCCAAATCAACTCTCAAGAGCTTGAAGTAAAAGATATCAAAGGTGCACAAAGAGTTCAAATGAAGAAATCCTGGAGAAATCTGTGCAAAATTTGTTGTTGGATGTTTAATTATGTTTAAATATGGGTAACAGACTTTGATTTGATGAAAAGATGTTTTAAAACTTGATTTTATGTTAAATCATAAAATATTTGAAAAATACCCACCAACAGACAAAGTTTGAAAAGTTTACATTGAACTGTCATATTGGAAATTCAAACTTTGGCTTTGGAAATTCGAATTTTGAGTTAAAAATGAATAGGTCTGAAGAGATGTCTCTTTGACAGATGAATTTTGATTTTCCAAAATTCGAATTTTCATAAGTATCTGAAAGAGGCTGTTGAGTAATAGACAAACTTTGAGTTTTCCAAATTTGAATTTTAGACAAAATGCAACTTATGAAAATCAAAGAAATTCGTCTGAAACAATGTAAAAGTTCATCTTAAATCAAGATTATGTTGAGTTTCAAAATTGCTCACTAACAGACGAACTTTGAACATGAAAATTCAAATTTCAGAAGCTAAGGTTGTGAGTCTGTTACAATGACATGTTGATATACGAATGACAGTGTTTATAAATTCGAATGATAAAGTAAGTCTGAAAAGAGGTCTCTCTGACAGATGAACTTCACTCTTTTAAAATTCGAATTTCAAAGTAAATGAACTACTGTGTTGTTTGAGCCTGGTACGGACAGATGAATTTTGGGGTTCCAAAATTCGAATTTCGAGGGCATTGTAGCAAATTGAAAACACTGTTCACACTTAACAGAAAAACTTTCTTCTTGAAAATTCGTATGTCACAACATAGAAACACTTTCTAGGTTTCAAAATTTGAATTTCACTTCATGAACAGACGAACTTCAGTATTTCAGCATTAGAAGCTTTAACCTTCGGTTCCTTCAAAATTCGTCTGTTGACCAACCAAAATTCAAATTTCAGTACCTCAGAAGCATTAAATGCGGTTGGTTAATGGATAGTTTTTCAGAGTAACTGTTGGATAACTTCTCCAATGGATAGATTTTGTCTCTAACGGACATTTGAGACCTAAATCTATAAATATAACATCATTTGAAGTTGTGGGTAACAAATCAAACTTTGTATATACTGAAACTCTGCCAAATTTTCTACTCAAAGACTTTTACCCTCTTACTTCAATACTTGTACTTTAACTGTCATATTCACTCTATTCAAGAGAGTTTCATTTTTGTAAACAATCTAATCTTCATTTGGAAGATAGATTTTCTTATGAGGAGATATCACAAGGGATTGTAAAGCACTTTGTGAAAGTGCAGAAAGTGATTGAGTGAGCTTTAGAAAACAGAGCACTGACGTTGTACTGTGGCTTTTGCAAGAAGCCCGTTGAATTCTTGCTAAATAGTGGAAAATCACAAGAGGAGTCTTGGGGACTGGACGTAGGTCAAGAGGAGAGACCGAATCAGGATAAATATCAGAGTTTTTCTTTTCTCTTTCACTACTCTTTTATCTTACTGCTTTATACTCTATTTTTCTGTTATACCTTGCTTTCTTCATTGTCTTCACTTTGTGTAGAAAATTTTTAATCTTCCCAATTCATGCCCCCTCTTGGGAAGTCAGCCTAACTAACATAGTGCTCCTCTTAGCTAGGTCTCTGTTCTTTGGTTTTCTTACCCTTGGCCATGAGCGAATCCTCCAAAATCCTCAGTTTAAGGTGTTTAAATTGATTAGAAAGGGTTGAGAATGAGTTTGTAAATGATTTCGAGATGATTAAATGGTGTAGATTCGATTGGAAAGAGATTTGGCTGCAGAGATTTGGGAGAAAATATGAAGCTAGGATTTACGATAAACAAATGAGATGAACCATAGATTAGAAACCCTTCATGTATACTCATGTGATAAATGTTCAAGTTATTAGACTTGAAAGTTCAAGTTGAAGTCTAGAGAAGAGAAGATAGAGCAAAGCTGAATCTTAAACATTCATGATGTTTAATATGATCATTTAAGTGTTCTTCTAAAAAACTTTTCTAGAAACTTGATCGTTCAAGTTGATTCCACTTAATTATTCAAGTGGTTCTGGAACGAGAAGCATATAAACACAAGCAAGCAAAATACGTTCAAGGGTTTGTTCTTGAACGTTCAAGATACCATACAAAAACATGCTTCAAACAAGGATTCATCTTGTACATTTAACATGAACTCAATGATTGTTTAAGTTTGGTTCCAATATGATTCATCACTTCTGGAAACACTTAGACAGTTCATTGTGAAATGTTTAAATGTATAAGTTGACATGAAAAGCATGATAAATGTTCATGATGAAAATGTTAAACGTTTAAGTTTATATGAAAGCTTTGAAACTTACAAGACTTGCACGATAAAATTTCAAGAGGCTTCTTATGATCATTCAAGCATCAAATACTCCAACATTTTGTAGATTTTATCCTTTCAAACTTAAAACTACACTTGCAAAAACTTTTCAATACACTCTGATGCTTAAGTTAGTAAGAAAATCATCAAAATACATAATTTAAAGATTGAGTTATAGAATTTTTACAACTTATTGGGATTTATCATTCTCAATTCTCCTCTTGTATAGCATAATCTATCTTTAGCAAGAGGTTTGGTAAATATGTCAAGTAGATGGAACTCAGTTGGTACAAACTCTAGTTAAGCATCTTTCTTTAGCACATGATCACATATAAAGTGATGTTGATCTTAATATGCTTAGTCCTTAATTGAGTTCATTATTGGATTCTTGGTGGTGTTGATTGTACTAGAGTTGTCACACTTGATTCGTACTTTATTCAACAATACACCAAAGTCCTTTAGCTGTTGCTTTATCCAAAGGATTTGTGTACAACAACTTCTAGCTACTATGTACTCTACTTCTGGTATTGAAAGAACCATACAATTTTGTTTCTTGCTGTACCATGAGACAAGTGATCCTCCAAAGAGTTGGTATGTTCCACTTGTGCTCTTTCTATAAGTTTTGGATCCAGCAAAATTAGCATTAGTGTAAACAATTAGCTCTTCCATGTTTTCTTTTGGATTCCAAAGCCCTATTTATGTTGTCCCATGCAAGTATTTGAGAATCCTTTTAACTGCTACAACATGAGACTCTTTGGAACATGATTAGAATCTTGCACATATAAGGATACTAAACATGATGCCAGGTTCACTGGTTGTTAAGTAAAACAAAGACCTAATCATTCCTCTATATTTGTTGATGTCAAAAGGAAAAAAACTTTCATCCATGTCAAGCTTTGTTACGGTGCTCATTGGAGTACTAATCGACTTTGCTTCTTACATCCCAAATTTCTTCAAAAGCTCCTTTAGATACTTTGTCTGGCTTATTAAGATACCATCCTTGCTTTGTTTGATTTGAAGTCCCAAAAAGAATGTGAGTTCTCCTATCAAAGACATTTCAAATTCTCCCTACATTAACTTTGCAAAATCCTTGCACAAATTTTCATTAATAGCACTAAATATGATATCATCAACACAAATTTGTACAATGAGCAAATCTTTGTTTTTCCTTTTAATGAAAAGTATTATATCTACTTTACCTCTAGAGAATCCATTTTCAACTAAGAAGTTACTTAGTCTTTCATATCATGCTCTAGGTACTTGTTTTAGTTTATAGAGGGCTTTCTTAAATTTATATACATAATTTAGCTTTGTTGAGTCCTCAAAACCTAGAGATTGATTAACATACACCTCTTCCATGATATATCCATTAAGAAAAGTACTCTTTACATCCATTTAATATAGCTTAAAGGCTTTTATGCATGCAAAAGCTAAAAGCATTCTTATGGCTTCCAATCTTGCAACTGGAGCATATCAATGCCTTATTCTTGATTATAGCCTTGGCAACAAGCCTTACTTTATTTCGTACAATCATTCCAAATTCATCAAATTTGTTTCTAAATTTCCATTTGATGCCAATGATTGGTCTATTAGTTGGATTGGGTACCAAGTCCCAAACTTGGTTTGTAACATCCTAATTTTCAAGGCTAGGTAAAAATAAAATTAGTGTACCTTGCATGAATGTAAGAAAAGCATGGCTAGAAAAGATGTGATATTAAAATGGTAAATGAATGCCACAAGGGGCAAAAAGGTCATTCTGCACATTGGGGGCTAACTGTAAGTATTTCAAAATGTTGGGTCTTAAGTGTAATTATCCAAAATTTTGGGTCTTTTCAAGTAATTTTTAGAAATTTTGAAAATTGCAATTTTCCTGTCAAAATGGACCTTATGACATACTATACCTAATGGAATAATATGTTGAGCCCACAAAAATTGGTTTGAAAAGAAATAGATTGTAGAATGTAGTAAAATTATATAGAAAAAGAAAAAGTATTATGGACCCCATAATACTAATAAAGTAAAAAAGAAAAGCATGTGGGCCCCACATAAAAGATAGATTGAGATAGGATATTTAGTTAAATTCAAATCTCATACTAGTTTACTCTAGTATATATAAAGGAATTAACAATACAAGAAAATATTGCAAAAGCACTAATTTACTATCTAGATAAAAAGTAACTAGTACAGGATATATTTGAACCTAGAAAATTATGCAATATTTTGAGACACATGTTCGCTTAATGTGACATGATATGAGCACATGAGATTATTTTAATATTTTTGGCAAAACATCAAGAGGACACTTGGAATAAAGGAGGACTTGGAAAAATATCCTGTATAAGGAAACACTTGCTTTCCTCTCATTGGCCAACATTTATGCATGTGTGGGAATGGGTTATTTTAATATTTAGGAATGAAAACCCTAGTAAGTAAGAAATACTAGCCACAAGAATACTTGGACACTTGGACAAATTCTACGCTTTCCATGTGTTCATAAAAGTCAAGCAAGCTCCCCTCTCTTTCACTTCAATTTCATCCAAGACTAATGAACAAGAGATAGAAAGAAAACAAGAGAGAGAAAGGCAAGAGGAAGAAGGAAGAAGGAGAAAGAAAAGCTTGAAGATCAAGATCCAAGTTTAAGGTAAGTTTCCTCTTTCAATCCAAGCTTATTTTCATAAGTTTGGTCTAGGTTTAGATGAGTTCTTTCTCTCCTACTCTCCATGATGATTTCAACCAAGAGGAAAAAGTGTGAAGGATATGGTTTTCTTACAATAAACCTAGGAAGCATGATTAAGTAGCAAAAAAGCATGATTGCATGAGTGTAAATAAGTAAGCAAAGGAAATCTTTCTCTTCTTTTATGATGTTGGTTTCAGCCAAATAGAAAGGTGAGGAAGGAGTTGGAATTTTATGAAATCAATGGTAGAAATGGATTCCTTATGTAAAAATTAGTAAAGGAAAGACAAGGGTTTCATGAATAACTCAAAGATGCAAAATATGAAAATTAGGGCATATGATTCAGCCGAGAGGAAAGTGACCTTAGGGTTGGAATTTGATAATTCTAATAATTCCAATGAATTCCTAGGGTTCAAATTAGTTAAGAAAGGCCAAAGGATTAAGGGTTAAAGCTAGTATGCAAAATATGAATATTTAGGGTTCAAAGTAAACTTTATGAGAACCCATGAGGAATAAGTTAACTTACATAGTTGTATTGATGTTTTTAGGCATGGGGAGGTGCAAAGTGGTGATTGGGAAAAGATCCAAGCTAGTGGATTCAAGTTTAAAGATAAAAGGTTAAAGCTCTAATGTAATATTCTTGCCTTGTTTTTATGTTATTGCACAATGTTTATGCATGTTTTTATGAAATGATTATGTTTCCATGTTATTGCTTTGACTGTTTATGTCTAGCTAGCTATTTATTTGATGAGCACTTTGCTCGAGATGTCTTATTTTTAAGCCGTTATATTACTGAAATTTTTATAGCCAACAGGGTATTTTACATGCTTTGTGATATTATGCAATGTTTTCAAATGTTTTTCATGTGATGTAATGATGTAATTGAATGCAAGTATACTACTGAGATGTCCAATCTCATCCTCCTAAGTCACTAACCGTGCTAGGTGTAAAGAAGTACAATGAATGATGGAAATACAATGAAAGATGGTTTGAGGAAAGGACAAAATTGATGGGAGCAAGGCAATGATCATAAATTGCAAATCAAGTGATGATCTTGAAGCATGCTATATGATTGATATAATTGATGTATTATAATATTATATGATGTATAGGAAAGCATGCTAGATGATATTAAGTAATGAAATGAGAATGAGATTGAAAAATTATGTATGATATCTTTATGTACAAGGTATGCCATGTTAATGTTAAAGATGTTATAGCATGATATGTTTAAAAGGAAATGAGCCAAAGGTTGATACCTTTAGTTAGAGGATATTATAAATGTTAAGCCTAAATAGATTTTAAGTAATTTGGCTAAGTATGGAAAGGGTTATGGCTCAGTAAAGTTAAGGATTTAAAATTGGGCAGTTATTGGAAAACTGTAAATTTATTGTAAATGGTACTTGTGTTTGAAAGGCTGTATAAAATTTTCTACTTCTCCAAAAATTTAGTGGTTTATATTGTAGATAGATCTAGGTCTTAAGATGCCACTAATCTAAATGTATTTGGAGCTGTATAGATGAAGTTATGCCAATTTTCCTAAAATGGTTCTAACAAAGGATTTATTCTAACCCCTGGTGATTTATAATGATACTCTGCTCTATACAAACTGAATAAATATACAAAATAATTATGTCTAGAAAGTAGACATACATAGATTTTGAATGACATATGTACTGCATTAAATAGCTATGTATAATAAGAAATATGAATTTTTAAATTTAAGGGTTAGAATTTGGACAGAAACTAGAAGTAGAAATTAAATAGTAAAATTTAACAAATAAATTGTATAAATTAGAACATTGAAATTCCAATTTTATACTTTTCCCACAAAATTCAAGATGTGGATGATTTTTAGAGACTTGAACTGTAGTGATCTGATTTTTGTGCATCTAGTTATAATTTTCTAAATTTAACTATGCAATAGGATAAACAGTACACGAAAATATGATTTTATAATATTAAGTTTCCAATTGGTTCAAGTTCTCAATGACCTTCTTTCTGCTTCTAAATGAAGCAACATTCATGGGAAATATACTTAAAGATAAGGTGTTACATGGTTCCTTTTAAATTTATTGAGCTCCTCTTGCATGGCCATCACCCAATATTCATCTTTCAATGCATCTTCTATGTTATTAGATTATATTTGTGATATGAATGCACAATGATTAATGTGATCTCTTAATTGATTTCTTATTCTTACCTGATCATGAACTTCACTAATTACTTGATCAATAGGATGACTCCCATGATATCTCCAAAATCTAGGTAGTTCATGATCCTCTTCATTATTATCCTACTCATGAACATCTTCTTCTATTTGCGTAGAATTTGATGTCTTTGGAGGTTCCCTTTTATTTAGATTTAGATTGTTCAAGTTGATTATTAAGTCTTCTTTGTCTTTATAAGAGGGATCAACTAGAGTTTTAATTTCCACAAACATTACATGCACTGACTTTTCAATTACTTGGGTTCTTTTGTTATAAACTCTATATGCTTTACTCCTGTTAGAATAACGATGAAAAGTACCTTCATCAGATTTAGAGACAAACTTACCTAGATTATCCTTATCATTGTTGTGGATGCAACACTTGTAGCCAAAAACGTGAAGATGTGAGAGGTTGAGCTTCTTTCTCTTGTATAGCTCATAAGATGTTTTGTTGAGTAAAGGTCTCACATAAGATCAATTGGTGATCTATCAAGTTGTACTAATTGCAATAGCCCAGAAATACTTTGGTAATCTTTTCTTATTAAGCATTGCATGAGCCATTTCTTCACTTGTTCTATTCTTTCTTTCAATAACACCATTTTGCTATAGAGTTCTTAGAGTTGAAAAATTGTGCTCTATTCCATTTTCTTCACAGAATTCCAAGAAGCTTGAACTCTCAAATTCAACTCCATGATCTAACTTGATAGTTACAATAAAATAACCTTTCTCATTTTGCATTTTCTTTTCTAAGATAACAAATGTAGCAAACACTTTATCTTTAGATGAAAGAAATATAGTCCATGTAGGCCTAGAATAATCATCAACTATAACAAGAACATATAGATTTCCACCAAGACTCTAGTCTTGAGATAGACCAATCAAATCCATGTGGAGTATCATACCTTACTTCCTTATATTATTTCCCATGTATAATAGCATATATAATGCCTAAATGAGCTAATTTAAGAGCTTGAATCAGTAAATGACCAAATGAGAAATATTCAAATTTTTAAATCACTATTCATTTGATAACCCAATTTTGTTGGCTAAAATTTGAAAAGTCATAATTAATTTCAGAAAAATCATATAAGGATGATTCAACTTATTATAAATAGCTAAAAAGATTTCCTACATGGAAAAAATATGCAATTTCTACTATTCATTTAGCCAAAATTATTTTTCCAAGTTTTCTGACTCGTATTAAAAAATTCATAACTTCTAGAACACAGATCCAAATCAAGTGTTCTTTAGCTCTTTAAATTTCTATGTTTATACTTTCTAGAAATATATAACACTTGTATAAGAAATCAAATTTCGAATGAAAAGTACTCATATGAACACCTAGTGATCAAAATGGACAGTTTTACATACTAACTTCCAAAACTAATTGCATAACATGCTTACATAATCCAAATCCATCCAAAATATGTTCCTATCATGACAACATCTCTAGAGAAGCATAATAGCAGCTAGACACATATTCATAAAAGCATATATAATTTTACATAAAATTTCAAGAAAGCAAGTAATTAAGGCAACTATCAATCTAATCATCATTAGTCTTCTCCTTGCCTCATGTCTTCTTAAAGGTCTTGCCATCACTTGAACCTATAATCTTAGTACTTGGGGAGTAAGATTTTGACAATCTCAATATCTAGTTTATTCAATGCATTTATGTAATTCGAGTTTCACGAAATTCACATAAAATTATCAAAGAACTATATTGTCAAATAAAAATTTCTACAGAGTTTCTCTTTCGAAAATTGATATCTCAGGAAACAAACCCCATCATTTTATAGCCAAAACCATTCACAAATCAACACAAGAACAAAATGGCATATAATTTGCATCAAAGAAACATCATAGAAAAACATAAAGCAAGTAAATGAACTAAGCTACCTCTTATGAAACCCTTTGCTTTTCTTCTTTGAACCAAAGCTTTAACTATCTTTCTTGAACTCCCATAAGTCCTAAAATGTTTTTAAATATTCATTTAACCCACTGATTCAAGAAGCTATCTCACAAAGTGCCTAACAAACCCTAAAAATTCAATTAATTTATCTTAAGCTTTCTCTTGACTCCAACACTTATTCCTAGCTAATTTAGACCCAAGGAATATATTTCTAACATCAAATCATTGAAAATCCAACTCTTTCCCAACTATATCTACTGACCAAAATAGGGGTTTAAGGAGGAAAAATGGAAATTTTCAAAACATGCTTCAAATCATGCCAATACTTATTCCTTTCACTAAATCTCATACTTTCTCTCTAATTTATGATATAAAACCACTTCCTGTCTTAAATCCATATCAAAGCTAAAACTAAACAGCAAGAGGGAAGGAGGACAACTCAAAGAAGCAACCTTAAACTACTTAAGAGCTTGAAGGAAACTACATGAGATCAAGAAAGGAATTACTTACCAATTTTCCTTGGATTTTCTTCTTTTTTTTTTCCTTCTCCTTCTCCATGTGCTCCCTTCTTTTCCTTACTGTTTTTAGACTTCTTCCCACTCTTTCTTTGCTTCTTATGGCCAAGATAAGGAATAAGAGGGAGTATATACTGGAGATTGTGCCCTAAGCCAATCATTGTATTATGAATATTGTACTTCATTATAAAAAAGGTGTTTTTCTTTTATTACATTATTATATTTTTTGCATGTTTTTCTTTATAATAATATCCTTGGATAAATCATTTCATCATAAATGCCCTTAGTCAATCATCTTTGTGGGAACAATGATGAACTAAGGCTAGTATGATTTTGATTGATAATTATGTGTTAATTATGTATGAAGATACAAATTAAAATCATAAGCACTTGTGAAGGAACAGGCACTGGATCGACCCATCATGAGATGGTTGCATGGATCAAGTCATAAGCTTATATGTCATATACATATAACCGTGTCACTGAGCTCTTAGACCTGAGATCACAATGGCTTCCTACATGGGAACACTGTACTTTGACATAGTTAAAAGTCACCTTTAATCGAAAGATTATAAAGGCTATGATCGGACACAGTGGAATTCATGTAGAGGAAGATGAATGGTCTAGAAGGAGTTTGTCCCTCTAATTTAACAAAGAAATATATCTGGGCCCCTCAATGAGTGAGATTGAGAAATGCATGGTCGTACTTGAATGGAAGAATTTCCATTTGTTCTGTCAGTCTGCTTAGAGATCGAGAAAGTGATAGTTGAGTAAGATGAGGTTGATGTTTACATGCCTCATACTTGACCTATATATCATGGCACAAAAGGGATATGATAAGGTTATATGATAGGTCACATCAAATCACCAATCTCATATGATTTTGGTAGTCATAATATCTTGCTAGAGGCCACTTATGACTTGTGGGTACAATAGTATCATTAGCCCACTACCAAAATCATATAGGCCTATAGGGTCACATACAAGAATGGAGCAACTCGAGCCAGAATGTCCAAATTCATTGAATCTAAAATGTGTCTAGATTCAATGAATTTAATGTTTAATTTAGAGAGTATGAATTTTATAAATAAATATATATTTGATTTATATACATATCTTTTATAAAATTTGAAATATATATATTTATATGTTTGATATATTATATGTATATTGAATATTTCGAAATATATACATATATATATTATTCAAATTAATTTAAATTAATTAGTTTTAAATTTAATTCTATGTGATAGATTTAAATTTAAACAAATATCAGAATCTAAATTTGATTTATAAGATAAATAAATTTAGATTTGATTATGGATTTAAATTGGATAGTTGGTTTAGATTTATTCTATTAGATAGATTTAAATCTAAACTAATCTATTTAATTAAAATTTGATTTCATTTAAATAATTAATTTAAATTAATCAAATAATAAACCTTATCTATATAATTATATAGATTAGGGTTATTATATACAAAATCAAGAGAGAGTCTTGATTCACCCTAGAAATAGAATAGTCACACACTTAGAGAGAGAAAGTGTATGGACAAATGTAGAGAATGTACGGAGGCACAGAGATAGTGTACGGATGCACAGAGATAGTGTATGAACATTTGTAAATAGAGGTGCTAGCACGCTATTCAAGTTAGACTCATCATTCATGTGGATACCGATAGATGGAGCTGATCAGACGTGTTAGTTCCTAGGATTCAACAGTAAAAAGAAAACCGAAACGATACACACCGAAGGTAAATATTCTCTTATACATGTCAATTTAAACATCATTGATGGATCCATAGGCGGGATTTTGGTGATGTTTTTCGCTGCGCGTGTACCAAGATTCCAACAGTATATAAAGAAATTTGTAACCAATCAAAAATTACCATCTTATGTTCTTGAATTTTCTTGAAAATCCATGTAAATAATAAATAAATGCAATTTCATCATGTGCTACTTGTTAGGCATGAATTTCAGGGCATTTTGGTCCAAAAATATTGTACTTTTTTTTATCCAAATATATCTTGGGCCAATCTGAACAAATATAACTACTTTAGTAGTATATTTTACTATTATTGGGATACTAGTTATAACTATATCGGGGTGTAAAATTACCATAATATCCTATCCCAATTGGTCCAACATGTGGGGGTCCACATACCTTTTACTTACTTTATCTGCCTTTTGTGGGGCCTATAGTGCCTTTTCCTACGCACTGTGTGCCTTTTCTTTGGCTTAAATGATGACTTAATTTGCTTCCCTTAAACACAAGCAATATATTCTCTATCTTTCTCAAAAGAATTATTAGGCAAACTAATAACTAACTCATTTTTTAACCAGCTTATTAAGTTGATTCATGTTAGCATGAGCTAATCTCTTATACTATAGTGAAGATTCATCATTTTTACTAATTAAACAAATAGATTCTAAGGGAGGAAGTTCATCTAAGTCAACAGTATAGCAATTACTATCCCTTTTAGCTCTGAGAATGATCTTCTTGTCACTTTTTTTTTATGACTAGACACTCCTTAGAACTGAACAACACCTAATTGCCTTTGTCAACTATTTGGCTCACACTTAGGAGGATGTGGTTTAGACCAATTACAAACGGCACTTCTTCTGCTGAAGTTTTTGGATTCTTTGCAACAATGCCAATGCCAACAATTTTCCCTTTCTGGTCTCCTCCAATTTGATTAATCCTCCTTTCTTATCTCTGAGAATGATGAACTTCTCTTTATCTTCAGTCATATGCCTCAAAAGGGAGCATACCAAGAATGGTAATGACCAAGTGAAAGTGGTGCTCAACTTTTAAAGACTTAACTATTAGCTCTATTTTGTTTTCGCTTAGGTCTTAAGTTTGGTTTAATCTTTGAAATTTAGTTAATCTTGTTGCCATATGTTTTGAATCAGTTAAATTAAGTGAATCTAATGTTAGTATGTGTTAAAATTAAGAAATATTGGCTAACAGAAAAATTTTGTATTCGACTTATATTTATTTTGTGCAAAATTCAAACTTTGCTTAGTAAAATTTGAAGTTACAGAGGTATTATCTCTGATTGATGAATTTCAATTCTATGGGATGTATTGAGACTTCACGAGTGCCCAGATTAAACATATGGGATATCATGAAAATCTCAAGTGGTGGCTTGAGCACTGGATGTAGGCCAAGTGGTTTGGACTAAACCTGTATAAATTCTTGTGTCTCACTCTTCATCTTCTCATTTCATCTATGTCCCTTATCACACTTTGTTCATCCCTACTTTGTTGCACATATGGTGAAATTGGGCTATACTTCAAAAGAGGAGGAAATCTTGCATCACCTAATTCACCCTCCTCTTGGGTGACTAGCTAACCTAACAAAGATATCAAGGCAAGGCTAAGGAGCAAGAAGAAGAGAATGATGCTTGATGTGATTTTCAAGCTATAACTTTATGAACTAATGCGTAAAACAATGTATATGCTTTTAGATATGTACCCTTGTACAATTATGTCTCTTAAAGCACTATGATATGTCATGTTTGAAATTGGAATGATGAATGATGATGTGTAATGATTATGAAGTTTATTATGTAAGTTATGGCATAATTTTGTCTGAGATGACCTGTAGTACTTAGAATAAGGATACTCTATTTCAGTATAAATGTTATATATGTTCTAAAAGTAAGCAGAACAAGCTTTTAAAGAAGGAAAAGGACATTTAATTTAGATATGTGTACAATTTATAGTGAATTTTCAAATTTTAAGGTCAAAACTGGACAATGTTAGAAAAACTAGAACTCTCACTATAGATACTGGATATTTTAAAGGGCAATATAAAATAATACAGAGTTCCAAAAATTTAGTGGTTTGCATAAATGGAAATCTCTATTTCTTAGATTTAATATGTCACTAATTTGGAAATAATTGGTGTAACATTCGAAATTTGCATGAAAAAATGCTATAGGAAGTGAGATGGCAATGTTACATGCTCAGTGTCACACCTCATACTCAGACTCATTTCCCATGTATTAGACCTTAAATATGTCCTTTTATACATGATTAAAGACTTGAATCCATAAATAATTAAAAACAGAATTTTAAAAATTTTTGGGTACTGTTCATGTGCCTTAATTCATTTTACTTGATGAACTTTGAAAATTCACAACTAATTCTAGAAAAACCATCTTTAAGTGATTCAAGTCTCTAAAATTATCTAAAATGATTCTCTACCCTGACATTGAAGAATCATAGTAATTCGTACACAAACCTAATTTGAGTGATCTTTATGTCTATTTAAAGCTCTTCCTATCGAGCTTTCAACCATGTAAAACACTCATATATTAAACATAGTAAGATCTATATAGTACTTGCATTTCTCAACAGTGGTCAGCAAGGTTATTTACAATCTCCAACTTCGCAAAACACATACTAATATGTACATATATGGTCATAACTAGGCCTTAAACTTGTACGTACATTATATAAGATCTAGATTGACATAATTACATGTAAATACAATCCTAAAACCTTGCACATTAATGTACATAAGTACTCCAAACTCATGACCAAAGCAACCAAGTTCATTTTAATTAATAGCTTGCTTTTCCATGCCTTGGATCTCTTAGGTAGCCTTACCATGACTTGGACCTAAAATAGTTAGACAATTGCAAAGGAATGAGATTCAAAGAAACTCAGTAGCAACTACCATCGTGCTCATGTATTATCACATATATTTCAAGAAATCATCAAGGATCCATCAAACATTCAATCAAAATCATTTGTGCACAAATATTTTATAACAATTTGGATAGCATCTCCCCTGAAATTTGGACATTTCCAAGGTCAAATTACCCTTCAAACAAACCAGCCAACAAGAACAATTCATGACAAGATAACACATCATTTAAGCAAAGCAATAACAATGACAATACATAGGTATGTGTTGGGAAGTTAACTACCATTTTTCTTTCCAATGTTCTCCAAACTTTGTGGACACTTCTTTTGGTCATTAGACACATATTGAAACCCTATAACATCATAAAACATGGTCATTATCCACTGATTACACAATCTCCTTCACAAAGTGACATACTTGAACCAAAAATCTCACTTTGTGATTCTTAAGGCATTTTTTGTACAATACACCTATTTCTATCTATTTTGGACACAAGAAATCTATTTTGGATCCAAGAAATCTGCTTTTGGGGTTAAAATTATGAAATTCTCTTCCTACATGAAATCCTAATTCAACTGAAATTCACAAAAATTTTAGAAAAATAATTACTCCACTAACTTGCAATCTAATGACATATTCTTGCATCATAAAGAATTTCTATAGATTTTCATGGTTCGGTTTCTTCATGGCTTAATTTTTCCTCTCTTCTCTCTCTCTAGGTCAAAAATTTCAGTGGATAAATAGAAAGAAATACTCCATAATAACTCTCCCGAACACGTGGAAACACAAGAAAATGACCATAGAATATTTGAGAACCAACCTTGCACTTTGTCTTCTCCTTTTCTCTTCTTGCTTTCTTCGTGTTTTTCTCTCCCTCAAGCTACAGTTTCAAATTTTTTTGGGGTTGGAAGAGATGACTAAATGACTAACTAAGACAAGTTAGGAAAGATATGTAATAAAATTTAATCATAGTAAATTTTTTAACTAATCCTTGGTTACTTTTTATTAAAACTCTTCACATAATTCCCAATATATACCAAGATTTGTCATACATGTTCCACTTTCTTTTTTGGCTAAAAATTGCTTCACAAATTTTATTTGACTAAAATATCTTTTACCGATTAAATTTACCTGTACCGATTAAATATTTTTTACTGAAATTGTCATAATATTGGTACATGATTATTAGAAAAATTACTTTTGTAGTAACATCATTATCTTGACCTAAAATATATTTGGGTAGGGTCCATTTACTATCTTGGATGCTGCACGACTTTTTCTGCAGTCTAAAATAACATTCAATTGGTATAAATTGACCTAGTAGCTTTGATGCCCAAAATAAAATTTTCTTGATCTAACTAACTTCCATATAGTATTCCATTGGGTTAGGCTCGCCAAGAGCTTCATTTTGACTATAATTTTACCTATTTACAAAAATGCTCCTAACCTGGGGCAATTTATAGTTTTTGAAACTTTCAAGTCGTTAGTTGTAATTTTTCCCAATACTTACTTTCACTTGACTCCTCAAGTGATTTCTCTCTTTCAAAGGACTAAATTGTAAAAACCTTTATTCCTAGTGGTAAATCATATTAATCCGTACTTTTTTAAGGATCATTTTACAAAAAATTCTTCTTTCTTGGGGGAGCAAGGTATTGTAATATAGCTGGAGAATCCGCTATTTTATAATTTCTCCTTTTCAATTCTAATATGAAAAATTGTCTATTTTTCCATTTTCTGCCCGTTTCTATGTCTCTCTATTTTCTGAGATTTTAGGCACATTTTTAATTATTCTCTATTTTATCATTTTACATTATTTAATATCTAGTAAAATCTAAGTTATTACACTCGATCCTTAAATAGAATTATTTTCCTATATGGTTCTTAAAAAGAATTATGCTTGATCATTAATTGGAATTAATTTTTCATAAGATTTTTAGTAGGAATTAATTTTAGAACTCAACTATAAAATATGCAACATACATGTTCAATCGAAACCCATGACAAGCTAAGTGCAACGTTATAAATATTGCATAGCTGAAAAGTCAATGTTGAAAGACAGGTCAATTTGAAAAGATAGAATGAATAGTAAAAAAGAATTATTAAAAAATTGGTCAATAGGGAAAATTATGAGAAAGTACCCGAAAGAATTAATATTTGCGTTTTTACTTGATTTAGGGAAAAAGGTCATTTCCCATGTTAGAAAATAAAATATAAAAATTACATTTTATCCCTATGGGAAAACAATTATAAGCAATTTAGTCCCTAAAGGAAAAGAATTTAGTACAATTTTATCCTTAGAAAATTACAAAAAGGGGCCCCAAAGAATAAAAAATTATAATTTTATCAATGGTCAAGGGCAATTTTTGGAAATTTTAAAGATCCTATCAAAACATAGCTCTCGATGAACCTAATTCAATGAAATATTGCTTAAAGGTTAATTAAGTTTGTATGAATTTATAATTCGAATTTAAGGTTGAAAGCAATTTTCAAACTGAAAATAAGGTTTATGAGCTCCAAAAAAGCAAATAGGTGAAGAAAACAGGATGTGAATCCCTTCATACATATTTTGAGATCAAAATAATGAATTTAGTCTAAAATTAAGTTTAGAATAATTTTGTACTAATTAAATGACAATTATGATAAAAGCATTTAATCGGTATGAGTAAAATTTATCGGTAAAAGTTTTTTTGAACTAATAAAAATTATGGAGCAATTTTTGGACAATAATGCCTTAGGATGGAGTGATGTGCAGCAAGGGACATGGATGTAATTTATTTAATTGATTTTTTGCCAAGATAACTTCTCTAAGAAGGCTTGCTTTTTGTCCCAAAAAGTAATTGTGATTAAGAAGTAGCAAGTTAATTAAGTCAACTTAATTTGTCTCTCCCCTCCCATTTTAGATGTATTCAGCTACTGAACCACGTGATGAGAGTAAATATTTTAATATTTTCTAAAAGAACTTGTTCAAGAAGTAGGTTTAACTTAACTCAAATTAAAGCAATTTAATCATGATTAAGCATGCTATTAGATATCTCTCCTCTAGCCACTATGGGTGCTTCATACAAGAGGTTGGGAGGCCGAAATTTCAGAAACAAGTGGAGTAAGTGGCATCAAAGGAGAGAGGGGAAAAGTGAAGGCCAAGTAGAAGGATCAAAGTTCAAGTGATTGGTAATTTATCCTACCACACAAACTTATTGTCTTAAGTAATTTAAGGTAGTTTCATGAAGCTCCCTTCTTCCCCTTCTCAAGTTCAATTCTGGCCTAACTAAAGGAAGTGGAAAAAATTGGGCTTTCATGCAAGAACCTTGCTAGAAAACTTGAGCTATGTGAGAAAGTATGGATTTGAAAGGTTGGAAGCAAGTTTGCATGAAAATCACCTCTTTCTCTTTTAGAGTTTGATTCATCAAGAACATTGGAGTGTTTTAGTATTGAAATTTCATGATTCTTGATGCCAAAAATGAGTTCCCCATGATCCAAAACCTTACGAACAAATGGTGGTTAAAGGAGACAGGCTAAAACCAACAATATTGACTTTTAGAGTTTAGTTGAAGACTTTGTGAAGGAACCCTTAAAATTAGTAGCTAAGGAAAATTTTTAATGATGTATCTAGGATCAAGGAAGCTTAAGCAAGCTCTTGGAAGGGGTGGAATCAAGTGGTGAAGCAAGAGGAATCATCAAGGTAGCTTAATTACCCCTTTCTTGCATTATGCATCTCACATGATTTCTATGAGTTTAAGGACCTACTAGTTGATTATTGTGATGATTTGTGATGGTTGGCTGAGTTGAAATGAAAGGTTTGTGACCTCTGGATGTCCATTTTATAAAATTAAACTCTATCAAAATTTTTATGAAATTATTTGTTGTGTCATGATCAAGTGATTGTTGATTGTCTTTATGAAGATTTTATGATGAATGTGATGATATGTATACTTGAATGATAAATGCTACTAAGATTTTTGAATCTCACCCTCCCTAAATGACTAACATACTAAGGTCAAGCCATGAAAATGGTCCAACAGGAGCTAAAGGAAGAGAGCAAGGGAGTGATGAATGGCTTGATTTTCAAGTTATAATGATATTATAGGAGATTGTGTATCAATTTATGTAGAAAATGTAAATTCTATTATGATGCATGATCATATCCCTTTAAGTCTTCTCATATGTTATGTATGGATATGGAACAATAAATGGCCATGTATATATTTTCTGATATGATTTTGCAAAGTTAAGGAATAGAAATGACCATTCTGACCTATGCATAGTTATTCTACTATGGTTTGAATAAAATGAGAAATTATGTGTAAATGTTATATATGCCCTTAAAGTAGATAGATAGAGCTTTAAAATAGTCAAAAGAGCACTTCGATTTCATGTGTGTGCAAATTATTGTGAAATTTTGAGCTTAAGGTTTAGAACAAGACAAAATTGGAAAACTAGAAATTTTGATTATAGGTACTGCCTATTTCAAAAGGCAGCATAAAATCATACATAACTCTAAAAATTTAGTAGTTTGATGTGTTGAAAGGTTATGACTTAGGTTTGGCAACTAGTTTGGGAGTAATTGGAGCCACATAATAAAAGAAATGAAAGTTTTTCTAAAACTATTTCAATAAAAGTAGAGTTCTAACTCTTAGAGGTTTAAGTTAATCTCATACCCCGTACAAGTAGAATAAATATACAAGAAAAATATTCCTAAAAGATAAACATGTAGAGATTTCAAATGACATAAAGTAGGCATAAATTGGCTCAAGAAAGAATGAGATATGAATTTTTAAAATTAAGGTAAAAATCCTAGGAAGATATAAAATGACCAAATGTATAGTAAAATTTAAGGAATAAACTGTATGAATTGGCCTAGTTAATGTCCTGTCTCATATGTTTTCCCATGTATAGATTGTTTCTAGCTATTTTAAAAATTTTGAATTGCCTTCATACAATTTGTTTAGATTTAGTTATGAATTTTTAAAGTTCAGTCAGTAAAATAGAAAATACCAAATGAACACTACCCAAAATTTTTTAAAATTTTGATTTTCATTTCTAAATGATTCAAGATCCTAATCAAGTGCAAATAGAGTTAAATGAAGTCTAATACATGGGAAATAAAGTTATAAGTAAGGTGTTACAATTTGAGCTATAGATTGAGAGATATATAAATATTCCTAAAACTGTTCTAGTTTAAGTTCCATTCTAACCCTTAATGGTTCAAGATAATGTTATGCCTATTCAAGTAGATTAAATGTACAAGATAAAGTCTAAAAGGTAGACATATAGGGCTTTCATATGATATATATAATGTATGAAACATCTTAGTGAATGACGAGATACAAATTTTTATATTTATGTGTCAGAATTCAGACAGAAACTGGAGGTAAAAATGAATAGTAAATTGGATGAATAAACTGTACTAATCTACACGTACAAATTATAGTTTTATATTTTTCCCATGACATTCAAGAAGCAAGAGATTTTTAGAGACTTGAACCATAGGAAATGATTTTTGTGCAATTAGGTATGAATTTTCAAAGTTTAATGCACAAAGTGATAAACAGTGCAAGAAAATGAATTTTTCAATTTTGAGGCTTTTAGTTGGTTCAAGTTCTTAAAAGTCTCTTTAATGATTCCAAATGAGGCAATATTCATGAGAAAAATGTCCAAAGATGAGTTGTGACATTTTTTATATCAAAACAAAGATTTAGGCAAATCTTTGCAGCAAAAAAGCAATCCCCTTAGTTATAGTTTCCAATTTCCCCTCTTAATGTGAAGTATGATTCCTTGAAGGTTATGGCCTAAGAATGATATAGTGGGATAAGGGATTAGTCTTAGGGATATCTTGATATAGTTGTTGAATTAGCTAAGGATATTTTATAGCTTTATTTTCCTTAGATCTTAAATCATTTCACAGTTAGATCATAGTTAAATCATATCAATAAAGAGATGATGTAGGGTCACAGAGGATCCTAGTAGGGTTAAAAAATCACAATACATCTCATGGTCACAGTAGACCAATTTTGAGGCTGCAGTAGACCTCTGAGGAGAATAAGATGATGAGAAAGATCACTGAGTTCTACAGTTCTAATAGTTCTCTGAAAGAAGATGACCATATTATTTTTAGAAAGATATGAAACCTAATTAACTAGCAGCTAATATGAATATTTACCTAGGACTTTTCTCTAATGCCAAGCCATTGATTGGAAAGTAGCTCAAGAATATGATGATAGGTGTGTGATAATGAGTAAGAGAAGCAAGTATCCCACCTATGAAATAAGATCAGTGGTGAAATGTTTGTAGTAACAAATGTAAGAGACTAGTAAGGAACAAATTATAGTTATGAAAAGAATCAATGGGAAAAAAAACTAATGTAAGATTCAAAAAAAGGTAAGTTAGAAAAGAGAAGTGGCTAATAACCCAAAAACAGGAAATTGGCCTGAGCTAATCATGATCTTATGAAGAAAGATGTAGGATCTAGCAAGATTTTTAATAATGGCAATTACATAATGATCACTAAATGAAAGGATTATCTGAATCCAGAAAACGACCCCATAGCAATGGTCTCTTCAAGTATAGTTCCTATTAGAGTGAGCAAAAGCACCTTTAAGTGAAGAGGTAGATTGTAATATCCCAAATTATATAAAGAATATCACTATATGTGTAGAGATATATAAATGTCGCACGTGATGTATGAAAAGATAGAAAAGACATAGGTGATAATTTTACTGCCTTGGTCCCTAATTAGAATTAATTTCCCATATGATCCTTAGAAGGAATTATGATTGAATCTTAATTAGGATAAAATGCAAATAAGGTCTCTAGCAGGTATTAATTCAAGAACTGGGAATTATGCAATATTCTAGTTGAATAAAAGCTTTTGACAAGTTGAGCATAATGGTATAAGTATTGTGTAGCTGGGAGATTAAGGTTGAAAAATAGACCAATTTAAAAGTATAATGAAAATAATTATTAAAAAATTGGTCTCTAGGGAAAATTACGAGAAGGACCCAGAAGAATGCAAATTTCCATTTTTCCCTAACTCGGGAAAAAGGTCATTTCCTAGGTTAGAAAATAAAATGTGAAAATTGCATTCTAGCCCAAAGGAAAAGAATTATTTGCAATTCATTCCTTAAATAGAAGAATTAGTCACATAAAAGTTCCTATGAAAAATTACAATAAATGATTTGAAAGAATTGAAAATTACAATTTTGCCTCGAGTTAAGGGCAATCTCATAATTTTAAAAATTACTGTCAAGACGGAGCTCGCAACGAGCCAGACTCAAAGGAATACTACTTTGAAGTTAATTAAGTTAGTATGAATTTATAATGGTCATCGTAAGTCAAAAGGCAATTATTATATTGAAAAAATATATTTTGGGTCAAGAAAACAAATTTAGTCCAAAATTAAATTTAGAACAATCATGTATTAATTAAGTGATAATTACAACAAAAGTAATTAATTGTTATACATAAAATTTATCAGTAAAGGTTATGTTGGACCATAAAAATTATGGAGCATTTTTGGCCACTAATGTCCTTAAAATGGCGCGACGGTGGCTGACTAGGGACAAGGTGGGAATTTCTTTAATTGTTATCATTGAAGAAATTGCAAAGTAACACAAGTTGGCAAAATTAATCAAGCTTACTATTCATGCATTTGATATCTTTCCTCTAAATGTCTAGTTAAGAGCTCCAAAGGGTGGTTAATGTTAGCAAGGCTGACTTCCCAAGGGGGGGGTGAATTGGAAAGATTGAAATTTTTCTGCACAAACTGAAATGTGTGAAGATAGCACAGTGTAATGAAGGCAACTTATAAAACAGAGCAAGCTGAAAAGTAAAGATAAGGAGAAGAAAACTCAGTGATTTATTCTGGTTTGGTCTATCCACTTGACCTACTTCCAGTCCCCAAGACAACTCTTGAGATTTATCCACTATACAGCAAGAATTCAACGGGCTTCTTGCTAATGCCACAGTACATGAGTATGATCTGTTTCTGGAGCTCTCTCAAACACTCTAAGCACTCTCACAATGTGCTTCCCAATCCCCTTGTGATTTCCCCTCACAAGTAAATCTATCTTACAGATGAAGAGTAGATTGTTTACAAAGAAATAACTCTCTTGAATAGAGTAGATTTGAAGGTTAACGTACAAATATTGAAGTTGAGAGGGTAAAAGCTCTTGAGAAGAAGTTTTGACAGAAATTCGTTATATACAAGTTAGATTCATTACCCACAACTTCAAATGTTGTTGTATTTATATGTTTAGGTCTCAAATGTCCGTTAGAGACTTTAATCTATCCGTTGGAGAAGTTATCCAACGGTTACTCTGAAAAACTATCCGTTAACCAACCGCATTTAATGCTTCTGACATACTGAAATTCGAATTTTGGTTGGTCAACAGACGAATTTCGAAGGAACCGAAGGTTAGAGCTTTCAATGTTACAGCACGAAGTTCGTCTATTCATGAAATGAAATTTGAATTTTGAAACTTGTAGAACATTTTCACAATGTGACATACAAATTTTCAAGAAGAAAGTTTTTCGGTTAAGTGTGAATAGTGTTTTCAATTTGCTACAGTGCCCTCGAAATTCAAATTTTGGAAGCCCAAAATTCGTCTGTTCCCAGTATGTGAAAAGGAGGCACAGTAGTTCATTTGCTTCGAAATTCGAATGTTGAAGAGTGAAGTTCGTCTGTCAGAGAGACTCTTTTCAAACTAACTTTATCATTCGAATGTTGCAAGTTCACATCATTCGTATGTCAATGTTTCACTTCAACAGACTCAAGAACTTAGCTTCTAAAATTCGAATTTTAATGTTCAAAGTTCGTCTGTCAGAGAGCAGTTTTGAAACTTAAATCATTCTTGATCTCAGATGAACTTTAACACAGTTTCAGACGAATTTCTTCTATTTTCTCAAATTTTGTTTTGTCTGAAATTCGAATTTTGAAGAACCAAAGTTCGTCTGTTTCAAGGAAACTTCTCTCAGACTTAGATGAAAATTCGAATGTTGAACAATCAAAATTTGTCTGACAGAGAACCATCTCTTCAGACTTATTCAGTTTTAGCTCGAAATTCGAATTTCCTAAGGCAAAGTTCGAATTTCCAACTTGACAGTTAAGTTTAAACTTTCAAACTTCGTCTGTTTGTGGGTGTTTTTCAAATAAGTCAAGATTTAACACAAAATCAAGGTTTGAAAACATATTTTTCTCAAATCAAAATCTTTTACCCAATCACAACTAAAACTAAAGATCCTACACAGGATCTATTAGCAAATACTCAGAAAATCTTCACTTGAAACAACTTTGATCTCCTTTGATATCTTCAATCCGAGCTCTTGAGTGTTAGTTTGGAATCATCAAAACTCTTTTGATTCAACAGTTAAGAAGTTTGAAATTTTAGACCAAAGGAGCTCGAACTCATGACCAAGAAGAGAGAAAAGGGAGAAGAAAAAATGAAAGCAAGAAGGCAAGCTTGAAGAACCAAATTGCTAGGTGAGTTTTATGACATCTAGCTTGTAGTTCTTAGTGATTTGAAGTAGACTAATAAAGCCATCTTCTTCCTCTTTCCTCCATGAATTTTGGCCATGATAGAGCTTCAGTAAGAGATGAGTTTTTGCCAAACAAATAAAGGGGAAAGCTTAGAATAGTCATTTAAGGCAAGTTTTCACAAGTTGTTTGATGTATTTTGAAGAAAATCATTTCCTCCTATTTTCCCTTCAATTTTGGTTAGACTAGAGGTTGAGTTAGAGATGGAATTTCCTATTTTTTACCCCCAAAAAATATATTCCCCATGGTCCAAAATCTTAGAAATAAGTATTGGTTGAAAGAAAAACCAAGAGGAAAGCAAAGTGAAAATTCAAGGCTTTAGTGAGTATTGTGTGAAGTTGGACTAAGAACTAGTGGCGTATGTGCTTCATTGGTTATGGTTAGATTCAAGAAAGCTTAAGAAAATATTTGGAAGAGGTATAATTCAAAGGAAAAGTTAATGGAAGCATAAGGTAGCTTTTTCCCATAACTTGCTTTATGTTATCATATATGATTCCTAGGCACCTGTTGCTTTGCCATATGAATGTGTTGATGTTGTTGAATCAAGAGTTTTGATGATTCCAAACCAACACTCAAGAGCTCGGATTGAAGATATCAAAGGAGATCAAAGTTGTTTCAAGTGAAGATTTTCTGAGTATTTGCTGATAGATCCTGTGTAGGATCTTTAGTTTTAGTTGTGATTGGGTAAAAGATTTTGATTTGAGAAAAAGATGTTTTCAAACCTTGATTTTGTGTTAAATCTTAACCTATTTGAAAAACACCCACAAACAGACGAAGTTTGAAAGTTTAAACTTAACTGTCATGTTGGAAATTCGAACTTTGCCTTAGGAAATTTTGAATTTCGAGCTAAAACTGAATAAGTCTGAAGAGATGGCTCTCTGTCAGATGAATTTTGATTGTTCAACATTCGAATTTTCATCTAAGTCTGAGAGAAGTTTCCTTGAAATAGACGAACTTTGGTTCTTCAAAATTCGAATTTCAGACAAAACAAAATTTGAGAAAATAGAAGAAATTCATCTGAAACTGTGTTAAAGTTCATCTGAGATCAATAATGATTTAAGTTTCAAAACTGCTCTCTGACAGATGAACTTTGAACATTAAAATTTGAATTTTAGAAGCTAAGTTCTTGAGTCTGTTGAAGTGAAACATTGACATACGAATGATGTGAACTTGCAACATTCGAATGATAAAGTTAGTCTGAAAAGAGTCTCTCTGACAGACGAACTTCACTCTTCAACATTCAAATTTCGAAGAAAATGAACTACTGTGCCTCCTTTTCACGTACTGGGAACAGACGAATTTTGGGCTTCCAAAATTCGAATTTCGAGGGAACTGTAGCAAATTGAAAACACTGTTCACACTTAACCGAAAAACTTTCTTCTTGAAAATTCGTATGTAACATTGTGAAAAAGTTCTACAAGTTTCAAAATTCGAATTTCACTTCATGAACAGATGAGCTTCGTGCTGTAATGTTGAAAGCTCTAACCTTCGGTTCCTTCGAAATTCATCTGTTGACCAACCAAAATTCAAATTTCAGTATGTCAGAAGCATTAAATGCGGTTGGTTAATGGATAGTTTTTCAGAGTAACCATTGGATAACTTCTCCAACGGATAGATTAAAGTCTCTAATGGACATTTGAGACCTAAATCTTTAAATACAACAACATTTGAAGTTGTGGAAAATGAATCAAACTTGTATATAACGAATTTCTGTCAAAACTTCTTCTCAAGAGCTTTTACCCTCTCAACTTCAATATTTGTACTTTAACCTTCAAATCTACTCTATTCAAGAGAGTTATTTCTTTGTAAACAATCTACTCTTCATCTGTAAGATAGATTTACTTGTGAGGGGAAATCACAAGGGGATTGGGAAGCACATTGTGAGAGTACTTAGAGTGTTTGAGAGAGCTCCAAAAACAGAGCATACTCATGTACTGTGGCATTAGCAAGAAGCCCATTGAATTCTTGTTGTATAGTGGATAAATCTCAAGAGTTGTCTTGAGGACTGGAAGTAGGTCAAGTGGATAGACCGAACCAGAATAAATCACTAAGTTTTCTTCTCCTTATCTTTACTTTTCAGCTTGCTCTATTTTATAAGTTGCCTTCATTACACTGTGCTATCTTCACTCATTTCAGTTTGTGCAGAAAAATTTCAATCTTCCCAATTCACCCCCCTCTTGGGAAGTCAGCCTTGCTAACACTAACAACTAAGTCTTCTCATGTTCTTCATTAGATTTCTTCACTTGTTCCTTTCACATTCCTTTGATATTCTCCTATCCAAGCTCTAGTTGTTTGGAATCATTAGAACTTCTGATTCAACATTCTTCCCCTTTTTGATGATGACAAAATAACTTGCAAATTGGATTAGTACTTGGATTTGCTTCCAAAAGCTCCCACTCAACATATGCATCAAAATTCAAATATAAATATGGCACATATTTCAGAGTTGAGAATGTAGCAGAATAGAAAGGGAAACATGGAAACACATTGCATTGATTCATAATTTCAGTATGGATAATCAAATTCAACCAAATTCAATACAGGTACATATTTTCATGTAACACAGATTCAAAGTTCAACAGAAATGAAATTACAAGTACAAATTCTTGTCACTCCTTCCTGGCCTTGAGCTTAATCTTCTTCTTGCCATATGTCTTTCCTAATTGCCCACCCGCTTTAGATTATCCAGTTTGGGTTTGTCTACTTGTAGCTTCTCCAGTTTGCCCATCTTTCTTCCCCCTTTTTGGCATCATTAGATATATGGGCTGGTATAGAGAGAGGAGGTATTTGAGACATGGGAATGGCTTGAAGAGAAACTTGAATAAATGGCACAGAGAAAGGTATCTTAGGAAAATCATCATCAGTATCTGAGGTTAATTCTTGAATCTCCCTTCGAATGTTGGCTAGTATGGCCCTTTGTTCCACTGAGAGGCCATATCTAGAAGATAGAGGTTGAGGAGCAGGTGGAGGAAACATTTCATCTAGCCTTTGCTTTTGTGCTTGCACTACAGCATTATATGCAATAGCAGGAAGGTCCATATATGGCACAATCCCCTTTTCCTCATTAAGAGTAGCTTAATTGATTGGAGCAGTAGTGAGATCAGCAATAAGCCTTTACTTCTTGCATTCAAAGCAAGTTATGGGTTCTTTGTTTTCCCTTTTGCTGCTTGTTCCTACTCCTTTCTTGAATAACTTCTTGCTTCTCTTTTTTCCATACAATTTTCCAAATTTTCTGACCAGCATTGCAAGAGATTCTTCATCTAGCTCATTCTCATCATCAGAGTTTTCTTCCTCTTTTTTAGCAGCTTTCAATGCCAGACTCTTCTTCTTTTCTTGGCCTGCATCTTTGAGAGTTTTTAAGTATGCCAAAATATAGTGTTCCCCATTTAGGAAGCCATGGTGATCTCAGGTCTAAGGGCTTAATGACACAGTTATATATGAGATATGCTTATGACTTGATCCATGCAACTATCTCATGACGGGTCAATCCAACGCCTATTCCCTAATAGGAGTTAATGATTTTGATTTGTATCTTAATACATAATTATCAATCAAAATTATACTAGCCTTAATTTATCATTATTCCCATAAAGATGATTGACTATGGATGTTTAGGATAAAATGATTTATCCAATGATATTATTATAAATATAAACATGCAAATACTATAATAATGTAATAAAAGGAAAAACACCTTCTTTTTCATAATAAAGTATAATGTTCACAATACAATGATTGGCCTAGGGCACAATCTCCAATAGAGAGCACTGACCAAGCAGTGATTTGCTTTGAAGCTAAGCAAAACTCTTCTCTTATATTCATCATTCCACTCCTCTTCAGGCTTCTCTTTATAAGTTCCATAATCTTGTAGCTTCATTGGTACAAAGCCACCTTTCTGGCTAACTGACCATATTTCCAATTCTATAGACTGGAGAAATATTTGCAACCTCATTTTCCAATATCCATAGTGCTCTCCATTGAAGCGTAGAGGTCTGTTAGTGTTGTTTCCTTTAGGAAATATGCTTTCTCCAAAGCCAGCCATTCATTCTCTCGGATGGTTAATTCCTTCAGCTGGGAGTCCAAGCTTTGATACCACTTGTTAGGATAGATAGCTTTCCAAGAGGGGGTAAATTAGGAAGTTCAAAATTTTTTTTGCAAAAATGTAAGTTTACAGTGAAAGCAAAAGTTTGCAAAAGAACAGAGTGCAGTGAAAATGAAAGTAATTGCAAGGTAAGGGAAGAAATGACTCAGAAATTTATCCTTGTTCAATTTGATCCACTTGACCTATGTCCAGTCCCTAAGCCACCACTTGAAATTTTTATTATCTACAAGAATTCAAAGGGCTCATTGCAATGTCACAGTATAAACTCAAGCTTTGTTCTTAAAACACTCAAAATCTACACTCAACACTCTTACAAAGTATTTCTCAATTCCCTTTGTAACTTCTCTCACAAATAATCTTTCTTCCAAATGAAAACAATATTTTATACAAAAAAAATACTCTCTAAAATAGAGTAGATATGAAAGTTGAAATATAATAAATGCAGTATAAGGGTGAAAAAACTTTGCCTAATAAATTCAGCAGAGTTTCAGTAATACATACTTAAAATTTATTACACACAACTTCAAATGAAGTCATATTTATAGATTTGTGGCTCAACTAGTTATTAGATACAAGAGCTACCCGTGAGAAACTTTAACCAAATGTTACTGTAATATCCCTATTTATCTGGGATGTTATAAAATGAATAAAAGATAAGAAATGGTTAAGAGATACAAACATGTTGTACAAGAAAATCCAAATGGTTTGCAAAATGGAATTTTAGGGTTAGTAAGCACACTTTGTGAAGGAGGTCATGAAATCAATGGTTAATGGCCTTAATTTGTGATGAATGAGGACTCATGGAAGTGATGGAAGATCAAAGGAGATGTTTACCAAGTTTGGGAAGCAAATGAAAAGCTTAAGGTAGTTACTTTCCCTATCAATGCTTTATGTTACCATTATTGTTTTCTTGATTTAATAAATATGCTATATATTTGTATGAATGTTTTGTGATGATATTGATTGGTTGGCTGGTTGATTAGAGGGTCTTGTGACCCTAGGATGTCCATTTTATAAGATGTTGCCATGCCCAAATTTTTATGAAAATACTATGGCATAATATATTCTTGTGACTTTTATGGATGGATTTATAAAATGTTAATGATAACATGAATGCATTATTGCGTGTAACTACTGAGATTCTTTGAATTTTACTCTCTCTAAATGACTAACCATGCTTGGGTGAAGACATGGAAGTGACCAAGAAGAAAGCAAGAGAAATGAAGAAGATAGTGAAGAGTCATTGATTTTTCAAGTTATAGTGCCATGATATGAGATTATGTATTAATTAATGTATGGATGTGGATTCTGCAATTATGCATGTTTATGTTTCCTTAAGCTCTCCTATCATGTAATGTGTGAAATAGGAGCAATGAATGTCAATGAATTATATTTATGAAGTTTATTATATGAGATATGGCATGATTATACTCAAGATTGACCGATAGAAGATTGTACCAAGGTTCTCTATTTGAAACAGGTCCATTAGTACATGTAATATATATTTTATGAAAGTAGATAGAATAAGATTTTCAAAGAGCTAAAGAACACCTAAATTAGATAAGTGTACAATTTATGGTGAATTTTCAAAGTTAGGGTTTAGAACAAGATAATGTAGAGAAAAATTGGAACTTTGCCATAAACACTGGAAATTTCAAAATATAATAGAAAATCATACAAAGCTCCAAAAACTCAGTGTTTTGCATTTATAGAAACCTCCAAGTCTTAGAAAATGAATGTCATAGGTTTGATAGTATTTGAGCTTTAAAGAAAAAGTTATGTAATTTCTCCTAAAACTATTTCGATAGAAGTAGTATTCTGACTCTTAAGGATTTAAGTCAATTCCATGCCCTGTACAAGATGAATAAAAGTACAAGAAAAATATATCTAGAAAGGAGACATATAGGGATTTCTAATGACATAAAGAATGAATAATTTGGCTAAGGATATCATGAGATATGAATTTTTAAAGATAAAGCCAAAACTTGAGAAGTTTCAAAATGACCAAATGTACAGTAAATATTTGAGAAATAAACTGTATGAATTGGTCTAGAGAATGCTCTGTTCATATTTTTCCCATGTACAAAATATTATTAACTATTTGTAGAGACTGAATCACTTTGAGATGATTTTCTTATAATTAGTTATGAATTTTCAAAGTTCATCGGGTAAAATGGAAAATGCACAATGAATAGTACCCAAAATAAAGAAAAATTGTTTTGATATTTTTATGCAATCAACTCTCTAATCATGTAATAATGGACATAATTGGAGTCTAATAAATAGGAAATGGATTTAAGTATAAGGTGGAATAGTTACTCTGCAGAAACAGCCATTCACCAACAGCATTTAATGCATTTAACATGCCAAAATTCAAATTTTGGGGTACAACAGACAAATTTTGCAAAGACAGAAGATTAAGGATTTCAACATTAAACTTTAACATTCATCTGTTCAAGAGTGCAATTCAAATTTTGAGTTTGTCAAAATTAGAACATATGAATTTTTATATTAAAAGTGCATCTGTTGAGTTTGAACAGTTGTCTCATGTTTTCACAATGTAGTCAAAATTTGAATTTCAAAAGCTGAAAATTCATCTGCCAGATAGGCTTATTCAACATAGCACAAGAGTTCTCCTTTGTGAAATTTGAATGTTAAACTATGAAATTCTTCTGTCAGAGACATGCTCTAATGAGAATTACAAATTCTTATTTTGAAATTTGAATTTTGAAGTTCAAAGTTTGTCTGTCAGAGTGGATGGCTTTGAACTTTCTTTAAACTTCACCAACATTTGAATTTTGACTAAACTTCATATGAATTTTGCATATATTCACTAACAGTGCTAAGCCAAAAATTCAAATTTCATAACTGAAATTCGTCTGTTAGAGATGAAATCTCTGTATATTTGAATTTCACTAAGCAAAGTTCAAATTTTGCACAAAATACTTGTGAGTCAATAAACGAAATTCATCTGTTGATTAGTGTTTTTCAAAACTAATATATGCTAATATAGAATAGCTGTGAAATCACTTGTTTAAGATCCGTGGCAATAAAAATAAGTGTGTATCAAAGCTTTTTACCCAAAATATATAATGAATGAAATGGTTATAAATATATACAAAACCCATATCATAAAACTTTAAAAAGATTTCAAATTCAAATTTACGAGTTTAGCTACTGAAAGAAAGAACTTAAGGTTAGTTGTTTGATAAATAGACAAATATTTTTAGTAATGAATGAAATGGTTATAAATATGCAATACCATCATCCAAAACTTCAAGAAGTTTTCAAATTTACAACGAAACTTGAGAAAAGAGATTTTGTATTAACAAGTTTTGGTAAAACAGAATGAACTTCAAATATCATATTGATACATGGATAGATCTTTCAATGGAAAATGAAATATTTATAAATATTCAAAAAGCCAACTGGTAAAACTTGAAAAGATTTCAAATTAACAAACATTTACCAATCCTATGAGATTTTAAAATTACAAAATGAAGCTTGGAACACCGAAGCTCCTTCAATGCAATGAGATGTGAGTTGGGGTTGCTATGTGTGATGCGATGTGAGTTGGGGCTGTTGCGATGTGAGTGCAAGCGACTAAGAGGTCAAAGTCAAGGGAGCGCAACTAAGGTGAACAGGGGAGAGGGGTAGAGTAGGGAAATAGAGAGAATCAAAAAGGGAGAGAGAAAAAGAACTCAAAGGAGGGAGAAAAAGAAGAACTCAAGGGAGAGAAAAAAATTACTGAAATTATAACTCAAATTAATAATCAAAATCTTCTATATGGAGTTCTTATTTATAGAGCTCAAATCCTAATCCTACTAGAGTTCTAAGATAAGATATCTCTTTTTAAAATATTCTAAATCTAAACAAAAGATAAATCGTAATTTAAATAATTAAATCATATAAATAAACTAAATCTTATCTAAATCATAATTTAAATATCCTAACAAAATATGTATGTTTAAAATCTTAATTATTTTATGATAAAGATAAATAATTTTAATTATCTTGAAATTATCCATTCTCTATCAGCAATACAAGGAAGACTTAGCCAACTAGGGTTGAATTATTGTTCGTTGAAGACTTAGAGAACAACTAGAGAAGGGTATGAGGGAGAGTGAAGTAATCTAGGGTTCCCAATCCCCATGAGTTACTAGTAAAGGATTGGGCTAGATATACTTTGATTTTTTTTTGTTTTTTTCAAGTTCTCAAGTCTTAGTATCTTACTAAAGTAATTCAATTTGGTTCTGTGGTCGTTTAAGTTTGGTTTTGTATACCCCTAAATTTAAGGAATTGAAAGTATATTGGAGCATTTTTTTTAATTATTTAATTAATTTATCAAAATAAAACGAGTAAGTATAATAAAAAGCAAGATTTGTTTGATATTGTAAAATAAAGTGAGTAATTTAAGTAATATATTTAATATTTTTTCAGTCAAAAAATTTATTTTTTAATTGATACTATAAAATTTCATGGTAAATAACTAAGTATTTAACTTCTTTACCTTATTTTTTTATTTTGTGATTATGTATGTATACTAATATTTTTTAATTTAAATACTACATTATAAAATGCTATTGTTCTTGTTATTATTATTATTATTATCAAATATGTATAATTTGAAATATAAAAATTTAATTATAACCGATTTCAATAAGACTCTATTTGGTTAGAGAGTTTTTAAGGAAAGGGGAGGGAATTGGAGGGGATTAAATTTTCTCCCTTTATTTGATTAAAAAATTAGGGGAAATTGGGGAGAATTTAATTCTCTTCAATTCCCCACTCTTTTATAAATTTTCCATAAATTTGGATTTTTTTAAAGGAGAGAGTATTTATTACTTAATCCCCTTCAATTCCCACCATCTCTTCCTAAACCAAATAACGTTCCATTAAAATCCCTCTAACTCCCTCTTCTTCAATTCCACTAAACAAAGGAATTTTAAAATCTCTTCAATCCCCTTCTTTCAAATCCACTACATTAAAATTTTTTAATTTCCTCTCCTCCGCTGAGTTGAACCAAACATAGGCTAATTTTCCAATATTAAATCATGAATCTATTAGATATGCTGGCTTCCCAAGAGGGGGGGAATTGGGAAGATTAAAATTTTCTGTAAAAGGCAAGAGAGTGATAAAAGTAAAAGTGACAGTAAAACACAGTATAAAAAAATAACAAAGTAAAAATAGTATAAGGGAAGAGAAGACACAGATGTTTATCCTGGTTTAGTCTCTTTATCTTGACCTGCGTCCAGTCCTCAAGCTACAACTTGAGATTTTCTACTATCTTGCAAGAATTCAGTGGGCTTCTTACAATTGCCTCAGTACAACTTAATGCTATGTTCCAAGAGCTTACAATCTCACTTTTTGCACTCTTGCTAAGTGCTTCCCAAATCCCTTGTGATATCCCCTCATAAGAAAATCTTTCTTCCAGATGAAGATAAGATTGATTACAATGATTGAACTCTCTAATTTAGAATGCATATGAAGTTGAAGTACAAAATATGAAGTATGTGAGAGTAGAAGACTTTGACTCAAGAATTTAGCAGAGTTTCTATATATACAATGTAAAATAGTTACCCACATCTTCAAATGAAGTTCTATTTATAGATTTATGTCTCAACTATTCATTAGAGACAAGATCTAGCCATTAGAAACGTTACCCAATGGTCACTCTGAAAAACTATCCATTTACCAACCACATTAAATGCGTCTGACACTTAACATTCAAATTTTGGAGTGTTAACAGATAAAATTCACAGAGACCGAAAGCTAAAGATTTTAACATTGAACCTTGAAGTTCGTCTGTTGTAAAGCAAAGTTCAAATTTTCATCTTTGGAAAATGTTTCTATTTTGGAACATAAAAATTTTCAAGTTCAAAGTACTTCTGGTAAGTGTGAACAATTGTTTCATATTGCTACAGTACCTTCGAAGTTCAAATTTTGGTGCTCAAAATTCGTCTGTCAGTGGGCAGCTCAATAAAGTACAATAGTTCTTCTTTTCAAAATTTGAATTTTCAAAAGCCAAACTTTGTCTGTCAGAGAGAGCTCTTATTAGACTTAATTCAAAGTTTGAATTTCTGAATACTAAAATTCGTATGTCAAAAGATTATCATAATAGACTTGTAAGCTATGTTTCCAAAGTTTGAATTTCCAATATCAAAGTTCGTCTGTCAGAGAACTAACTTAGAACTCTTTTTAAACTTTACTTTCAGATGAACTTTGACATATCCTCAGACGAATTTTTCATTTTTCATGATTTGTGTTTCACAGGAAATTCAAATTTTCAAAAGCTAAAGTTTGTCTGTCAAAGAGAGCACTTATCAAACTTTATTCAAAGTTTAAATTTCTACAATCAAAGTTTGTCTGTGAGAGGAAGCTCTTTTCTGACTAATATATTTTCACTCCGAAGTTTGAATTTCAGATGCCAAAGTTCGAATTTTCAAAGCAACAAATCAATTTTAACACTTCAAAATTCATCTGTTAGTGGGTATTTTTCAAAGATTCCATGAATTATCATAGAATCATATTTTCAAAACATTTTTTTGCAAGTACAGAGTCTTTTACTCAATTTAAACACAGTAAGAAATCCTATATCTAATCTTATGCTGGTTTTTTTTTGGATTTCTCCACCTAAGATCTTTTATACACCTTTGATATCTTCTTTCCAAGCTCTAGATGGTTGGTTTGGAATCATCAAAACACTTGATTCATCATTCTCCCCCTTTTTGATGATGACAAAACAACTTACAAACTGGATTAGTACTTGGGTTTGCTTCAACAAGCTCCCCCTTAACATGTGCATTAAAATTCAAAAGATAAGGCATCATGTACAGCAGATCAAATGGAGAAACTCATTAATTCATTCATAGTTTCAATATAAAGATATAACATGGCAAACACAGAATTCAGAAGCAAGATTTATCATTCAACATTATCTATAAGAAAGACTAAGCAATCCTAAGTTCTAATCACTTCTTCTTGGACTTGGACTTCTTACTGTAGGTCTTGCCAGAAGGATCTGCATTAGATTTTCCAGTTTGCTTTGATGACTTCTCCCCCTTTTTGACATCATTAGAAATTTGAACATGTATAACTAGAGGAGGAATCTGAGATACTGGAATGGCTTTAAGAGGCACAGGAACAAAAGGCAGACCAGGATTAAGCTTTGGCAAAGATCAAGAAACTTTGAGGCTAGAGTCCTTATCATCAAAGACATCAAGAAGTTCTTGCATTTCTTGTCTAGAAATAGCCAACTGAGCCATTCGTTCCTCCGATAGACTAAAAACTGAAAGAGGTGAGGGAGTATGAGCAGGAGGACGAAACATTTCTTCAAGCCTTAATCTTTAGGCTTGTAAAAGAGCATCAAGAGCAATAGCTTCTAGATCTACATAAGGCACAATGCTTTTCTCTTCATTCAGGGTAACTTGCATGAATGGTGTGGTAGAGATGGCTACCACCAGTTTCTCCATTTGCTCAGATTCTTGAATAGAAAGAATTAAATCCTAAGCATCTTCAGTAATAGGCACATGGGAGCTTGATTCTTCAGGAGCCTCTTCCTCTATGCCATAGTCCAAGGGGGGACCAAGACTTGCTTCAGGACTGGAGGCCGGTGGTGTGGTCAAGGTGCCGGCAGCCTCAGTAGCATGTACAGCATTATCAGGTTCAGGGGAGGCTAGCATGAAAGGACTTGGAGGCTAGGGAGTAGGAGACATGACATGCTCAGAGAATCCTGGCATATGTAGAGCTGATGTGGAGGGAATGGCACTCCTGATGTCTACATATGCATCAGCAACCACTTTTATATTCTTTGCCAACTGATGATTCTGGTCTTACATATGAGCAAACTTGCATTTTGCTCATCCCTGTTGCTTAGTATGAGTGTAGATAGACTGTCATACAGCTCAGTGATCTTGGTTGGCTTTGCCCAAGTAGAGGGAATGGATGGTATTTGTGATTGAGTGGGCTGAGATGGAGATAGGATAGGTTGAGAAGGCTAAGGCATGGATTTTGGAGTAGCCTTAGAGGTTCCTACTTACTGCTGGGAGGCATCTTCATCAAAGAATAGGTCTTCTGTCTTTCCAGCTCCCTTTTTAATCCATCTTCCATCCTTCTTTTCTATTCCCTTCCTTTGTAGTTCTTCTTCTTTAAAGATTTTAGTAGGCTTCCTTTTTCCTTTTTCTAGATGTTGGATTCGAGCACACTGAAGTATCTTGGAGATGATTAATGCATATGGCAGGGTGGAATCTTTCCGCTGATGTCTTGCCTTGATCATGCATTGCATGATGATGTGGCCCATGTTGATTAACTTGCCACGCATGATTGCTACCATCACATGTGCTTCAGCCCTTGTGATCAGATTGAAACTGCCTCCTTTGTTGAAAATAATCCTAAACATAATATAGTGTAGGATTCTTACTTGGGCACTAAGATCAGTAGACTTCAGTAAACTTAGAGGTGGCCTATTCTCTTTCTTCTTAATAGAGTGTTTAGAATTATGCTTTCTTTGTAATTTAGGAAAGGCCCTCCTTCTTCCTTTGTAGTTTCAGCTTCATCCATGTACCTTAAGGCAGTAATATCAATTTTCAAACCATCTTGCCCTAGAATTTCTAGTACCTCATTAAAGGTCTCATCTGTTAGTTAGATGGTCCTTGATCTTAGATTTACTTCCCACTTCTTCTTCTAGCTATTATATTGCAAAGAGGCATACCAGGTCTTGACTACCTCACCATCATATCTTTCCAGTATTTCTAACAAATTCTTATATTTTATCATCCAAAGCCTGGTATCAAAGTTCTTAGAAATCAAGAAATCTTCCAAATTTACACAGTGAGGCTAGATTACCTTTTTGCTAATAAATTTGGTAGTATATTCTCCTATAACATGAGCATCACTCTATAATGGCAGCATGGTTAACTAATATTCTCCTGATTTAGTGCTAGAGGAGGAAGAAGAGGCATGAGAGATAGGAGCAAGAACAGCAGGGTCAGATTTCTTTGAGGGAGAAGGTGCAGATTTCTTCAAGTCTGCTTTGGGAGTTGTTTTCTGCTTCTTGGAAGGAGTTTCCTTGCTAGATTCGCCTTCCTTTTCTGAGTTTCACTCTCTTTGGAAGCATATTGAGATTTCACAGTCCTCTTTGGTCGTGACTCTCCTTTCCCAACTTCTGGATTTTTAACTCTCGCCATTTTCAAAGGAGAATGATTCAGAAAGATGCTAAGAATGGGTTTATAAGGGGCAAAAAGAAGTTTAATAGGTGAGAAATGAAGATTCACGAACGAAGTTAATGGGAGTTAAAGAGAGAATTTGAATAGACTTGAGACGGAGATGAATAGGGTTGCGTCTGTTTAGAGGATGACCTTCAGTTTTAACATATGTCACCGTTAAACAGACAAATTTTGAAAGGTCAAAATTCAAATTTTGAGCATTACAAGTTAATCCATACAGCGAGGCTTACTGACAAACGAATTTTCGTTTGGAAGTTCATCTGACAGAGACTTAGTTCTAAGAACAATAAGTGAACAGACGAACTTTGTTTCAACAAAGTTTGAATTTTGAAAGATCCAGGCAATAAGTAATCATGAACAATACAGGTAATAGACAAATTTTACTTATGAAAATTCGTCTTTTAAAGACCCAATTATGAGAGCATGTTTCAAGAGACGAATTTTGATTCAAAAATTTGAATTTCAACAATTTGTAAAGAATTTCTAAAATGCGTATTTTGAGAAATGGAGATTTGTACAATAGTCATTTTGAACAAAGACAATATGGGCATTTTTATTTTTGAAATTCGAATTTCGGTTGTTCAACAGACGAATTTCGAAGGTCAAAAGAGAACTGTTACAGTGTGTAGCCAACTAAAATTCGTCTGATGGGCATCTATGTTCGAATGTTGAGTAGGTTGACTTTTCCAAAAACACAATTCAACATGGAAATTCGTTTAATAATCATCTAAAATGCAAATTTTAAATTTCTGAACTTACAAAACAGATCCAGGCTTCCTTTTTCATCTTTTGATTGTGCCATTCTAATTAACTCCATTGTACTGATCTATTGTCATTTGAACTTATGAGGAGTACCCACAACTCATATCAAACTCACTCCGATGCTAAAGTTAGGATTGATTTAATGTCAGAAATTCTAAAATAGATGTATATAGGGACTTACTTACAGTTAATTGGGATTTACCATACACAATTCTCTTATGATTTTACAATGTCTATCTTCTGGAAGAGGTTTGGTCAGAATGTCAGCAACTTGATCCTTGGTAGGGATGTATTCTAATCTGATCTCTCCTTTCAAAACATGATCCCTTATAAAGTGGTGCCTAACTTCAATGTGCTTTGTCCTTGAATGCATGATAAGATTCTTTGTGATGTTGATAGCACTTTGATTGTCACACATTATTGGTATTTTCCTTCATCTCAATCTCAAGATCTTCAAGCTGCTATTTCATCCAAATAACTTGAGCACAGCAGCTGCCAGCAGCAACATATTCAACTTTTGCAGTGGATAAAGCTACACTGTTTTGCTTCTTGCTGAACCATGAAACCAAGGATCCTCCAAGGAACCAAAAAGTGTAACACCTTATATTAGGGTCAATTTCCCATGTATTAGATCATTTTAGATGTCTTTCTTCATGGTTTAGAGACTAAAATCATAATATAATAAAAACAGAATTTTTCATAATTCGGGTTACTGTTCACTTGGCAATTTCCATTTTACCTGATGAACTTTGAAAATCCATAATTAAATCTACAAAAGTCATCTTGATATAATTCAAGTCTCTAAAATTTTATTAAATTCAAATCTACATGGGAAAAATATAAAATAGTAACTTCATTGGGCCAATTCACACAGTAATTTCGTGGACACTTACTGTTTATTTGGTCATTCTTCTATCTTCTAGTTTTCTGGCCTCAACTTTGAAAAATTATATTTCATTCTATCCATGACCAAAGCATGGATACTCTATGCCATTTGAAAGATATATATGTCTAATTATAGAGATATTTTTCTTATATATTTATTTCACCTACTCTGGGCATAACATTAACTAAATTATGAAGGGTCAAAATCCAACTCTTACTGGGATAGTTTTGGGAAAACTTACATATCTCTTATTCTATAACTCTAATCACTTCCAAATTAGTGGAATATGGATCTTAAGACATAGATATTTTTACACATATAAGCCACTAAATTTTTGGAGCTCTATAATATTTTATGTCATCTTTTTAAATTTCCAGTACTTAACTTTCAGTTTCCAATTTTCCCAATATTGTCCTATTCTGAACCCTAAATTTGAAAATTCATCATTTATTGTACACAACTCCAAATGGGGTGAATTAGGTGCCATATTAAAGCTTGAGATGCCTTCTATTTGATATAAAAATATAACAAACTTAACCTCACATTAAGTATAGAACAAGGGCAAATGAAACAGACATATCTGGAAAATGCCCTGTTTTAGTCTATATTGCCATTTGCTTTCCAAAACCCTTGTAAATGAACTCATTTTGGCATGAAACTTGGTAGAACATAACTTAATATCACAATATCTAGAACTGGAAATTCTCATGCATTTTATACAATATTAACATAATAATCACTATTTTACAATTTCATACAAAACAAGGCACAAATAACCATTCACATTATAACACAATGGCTTGCAACATCATTTCCTTCTTCATGCATTTTGCTCCTTCCTTAGCTCTTTTGCATTGGTTCTCCCTAGCATGGTTAGTCATTGAATGAGGGTGAGATTCAAAGAATCTCAGTAGTATTATCCAGTCATACACATATATCATCACATTTCACATAGAACTTCAAGCAAACTCATGAATTCATATAATGCCATAACAGTTTTATAAAAATTTCGACAGAGTTTCATTTTGTAAATTGGACATTCTGGAGCTTCAAACCCCTTTAAACTACTCAGCCAACAATCAATGAACATCACAAAATATTAATCATGGCATCAAACAAGTCATAGAGTTCATGAACATTCATAAGACAATATAATGCATATAATGGAAAAATGCTACCTTTATGCTTCCACTTGCTTTTCCTTTGAGTTGCACCTCTTCCAAATACTTCTCCAAGCTTTTTTAGGCTTCCTCAAACCTAATCATATCATCATTTAATGCCATTTAGCCATTGATTTTCGGAATTATATAATACCATAGACACAAAACCCTAACTTTTTCACTTATTCTTCCTTTGATCTTTCTTTGTACAACACACTTGTTCTTAAGGTTTTGAACCATGGGGAATCCATTTTTGAGGTCAAAATCATGAAATTCCAACTCTAAATACTCCCCTTGTTCAGACCGAAATGGCACAAAATGGAAGAAAAATATTTTCTTCAAAACTCTTCAAACTAACCATAGATTCTTGTTTCTAGTGGTTATTCTATGTTTTTCCCTAAGTTTATGGGTTCCTAAACTCATCCCCTTGCTAAATCAAATTTTGGACGAAACCCTAAGAGGAAGAGGAAGAAAATCTACTCCATGAACCATGTTTTAAAAATCATAGATAGCAAGCTAAGAGTGATAGAAGGCAAACTTACCAACTTGAGCTCTTGATTTTGCCTTAAACTTTCTCCTCTTCCTTCTCTCTTTTCTCTCTTCTTTCTTGTGTTTTTCCCTTCTATTTTTGCTGATGCAACTCTCGTGAAAATGAGGTGGAGAGAAGGTAATTAGGTGACTTAATTGAGTGGCTAATTGTTGAATCAAGAGTTTTGATGATGTTAAAACCAACACCCAAGAGCTTGGATTGAAGATATCAAAGAAGAACAAAGCTGGTTCAAGTGAAGATTAACTGAGTATATGTTGTTAGATCTTTTGTAGGATCTTTAGTTTTTGATATAATTGGGTAAAAGATTTTGATTTGAAGAAAAGATGTTTTCAAACTTTGATTTTGTGTTAAATCTTTGAACATTTGAAAAATACCTTCAAATAGACGAAGGTTGAAAGTTTAAACTGAACTGTCAAGTTAGAAATTCGAACTTTGCCTTTGGAAATTCGAATTTCAAGCTAAAACTGAATAAGTCTGAAGAGACTGCTCTCTGTCAGACGAATTTTGGTTGTTCAAAATTTGAATTTTCATCTAGTCTGAAAAGAGGCCTTTGTAACAGACGAACTTCACACTTTCAAAATTCGAATTTCAAGTAAAATGAAGTTTGTAAAAATCAAAGAAATTCGTCTGAAACTATGATAAAGTGCATCTGAAATCAAAACGAAATTCAGTTTGAAAAATGCTCTCTGACAGACGAATTTTGAAGTTGCAACATTCGAATTTTCATATAAGTCTGAAAGATGCTTCTTTACAACAGACGAACTTTGGGTTCTCAAAATTCGAATTTCAAGCAAAACAAAATTTGAGAAAACTGAAGAAATTCGTCTGTAACTATGTTAAAGTTCATCTGAGATCAAAAGTGATTTAAGTTTCAAAACTGCTCTCTGACAGACGAACTTTGAACATTGAAATTCAAATTTCAGAAGCTAAGTTCTTAAGTCTATTTAAATGAAACATTGACATACGAATGATAAGAACTTGCAACATTCGAATGACAAGATGAGTCTGAAAAGAGTTTCTCTGACAGACAAATTTTGCCTTTCCAAAATTCGAATTTCAAAGAAAGTTATCTACTGTGCCCCTTTTTAGTTCAATGAACAGACGAATTTTGGGGATCCAAAATTCAAATTTCGAAGGCACTGTAGAAAATTGAAAACACTGTTCATACTTAACCGAAAAACTTTCTTCTTGAAAATTCGTATGTCACATTGTGAAAATGTTTTGTAAGTTTCAAAATTCGAATTTCACTTTATGAACAGACGAACTTCGTGCTGTAACGTTGGAAGCTTTAATCTACGATTCCTTCAAAATTCGTCTGTTGGCCAACCGAAATTCGAATTTCAGTATGTCAGAAACATTAAATGCGGTTGGTAAACGGATAGTTTTTTCAGAGTAACCGTTGAATAACTTCTCCAAAGGATAGATTTTGTCTCTAACGGATATTTGAGACCTAAATCTATAAATACAACATCACTTGAAGTTATGGGTAACGAATCAAACTTGTATATACTGAATCTCTGCTGAATTTTCTTCTCAAAAGCTTTTACCCTCTTAACTTCCAGACTTGCACCAAAACTTTCATATCTACTCCTTTCAAGAGAGTTATTTCATTGTAATCAATCTACTCTTCATCTGGAAGATAGATTTACTTGTGAGGGATATTCACAAGGGGATTGGGAAGCACACAGTGTAAGTGCTTGGAGAGTTTGAGAGAGCTCAGAAACAGAGCAAACTCGTGTACTGTGGCCTTTGCAAGAAGCCCATTGAAATTCTTGCTGTATAGTGGATAAATCCCAAGAGGTGTCTTGGGGACTGGATGTAGGTCAAGTGGAAGGACAGAACCAGGATAAATTACTGAGTCTTCTTCTCCCTATCTTTACTTTTCAGCTTGCTCTGTTTTACGCATTGTTTTCATTATACTGTGATATCTTCACTTACTTCACTTTGTGCAGAAAAATTTCAATCTTCCCAATTCACCCCCCCTCTTGGGAAGTCAGCCTTGCTAATAAGTGGTATCAGAGCCCGGATTCCTATACAAAGGAACTCACAGTCCGGGAATTAAGATGGCTGGCTTTGGAGAGAGTATACTCCCTGAAGGGAACAATACTAACAGACCACCAGGCTTCAGTGGAGAGCATTATGGGTACTGGAAAATGAGGATGTAGATCTACCTCCAATCAATTGATCTTGACATCTGGTCTGTCATTGAAAAAGGGGATTTCATTCCAATGGCTCTAACTGAAGATGGAGGACACAAAGAGAAGCTGGAAGCAGAATGGAATGATGAGGACAGAAGGAGAGTCCTACTGAATTTCAAAGCAAAACACTGTTTAGTCAGTGCCCTGAATCAAGATGAATTTTACAGAGTCTCGCAATGCACCACTGCAAAAGAAATATGGGATACTCTGCAGATTGCTCATGAAGGAACATCTGGAGTCAGGGAGAACAGACTGAACACGTGCATTGGGGAGTATGAGAGCTTTAGAATGGCTGAAGGAGAAACTGTAAAGGAGCTACAAAAGAGATTCACCCTCATTGTGAATCAACTCAAAGGCCTGGGAAAGGAATACACTCAGTCTGAGAAAGTAAGAAAAATACTCAGAGCTCTCCCTCTGGAATGGCAGCCCAAGGTAACAGCTATAGAAGAAGCCAGAGGAGAATCTATGACTTTTGTCACAGCTCTCTTTGCAGCCTTGAGGAATATGAAGGAAAGATCAAAGCACTCAAGGAAGCTGGGATGGACAGGAAGAAGAAAGGCCTTGCCCTCAAAGCTGCTGATGATGAGGAAGAAGAAGATGAGGATGAGATTGCCAACATTTGTCTGATGGCACTTGCTTCTGAAGAAGCCACACCCTCACACAGCAGTGATCAGGAAGAAGAGGTATATGAATCTGAACCTTCCTATTCTGAATTACTAGATGCATTTCATGAGCTTCATGATGAATTTATCAAAGTTGCTAAAGAACTAAAACTAGCAAAGAAAAGGATAATTAAGCTGGAGTCTCAAAGCATAGTTTCTGAAATTGCCTCTTTACCTCCGACTGAATCTGTCTGCTGCACCTCATGCACTGAACTCAAGCAAACTAATGATTATCTAGTTAAAAGCATGTCTAGGCTCACTAGAGGTAAAGATATGTTGTTTGCCTTGATGGGGAGCCAAAGAATATCACAAGGAAAAGCTGGTCTTGGCTATGATCCATGTGCAGTCAAAGAAAAGATCAGGAAGAAAAATCAGAATATGTATATGAGACATTTTGTGCATGCTAACAATAATAAAAAGGAAAATGATGCATCACCTCACATTGAAACATATGATCAACCCAGGCATGCTAAACAGAAGTATTATTTGCATTGTTTTCTTCCTACCACTCAATCTAGCAGTCCATTCATTACCTGTCATTTCTGTAATAAAAAGGGACATATTTCCAGTTCTTGTGCATTGAAGAAAAATGGGCTAGGCAGGAAAACTGAATGGGTTCCCAAAGTTGCCTCTGCATCTAGGGAATTACTCACTGACCGAAAAGGACCCAAGCAAATTTGGGTACCTAAAAGAAAAACATAAACTTTGTTTTGCAGGTCTGTCTCAAAGCTAAGAAAAGCAACAAATGGTATATAGACAGTGCCTGCTCAAGTCACATGACCGGTAATAAGGAGAAGTTCATCACCCTTTGAGACAAGAAAGGAGGAAAGGTGACCTTTGGAGGTGACCAATATGGCGAAATCACTGGTATTGGAATTGTGGGCAAAAATCCAGAAACATCCATTGAAGAGGTGCTGTTTGTGATTGGCCTCAACCACAACTTGCTAAGCGTGAGTCAGACTTATGACAAAGGAAACTGGGTGCTGTTTGACTCAAAGTTTTGCCTGGTCATCAGAAAAAGTGATCACAAAGTAATTCTCAAAGCTCAAAGGGATGGTAACTGTTACACTATTGACCTTGATGAACTTCCTCCCTTGGATTCTGTATGTTTGATTAGTCAGAATAATGACAGTTGGCTATGGCATAGGAGATTAGCTCATGTCAACATGAATCAATTGTCTAAACTGATTAAAAATGAGCTAGTAACTGGTCTTCCTAAAATATCTTTTGAAAAGGATAAAGAATGTGATGCACGCCTAAGAGGAAAACATACCAAAGCATCCTTCAAATCTAAAAATGTAATAACAACAACAAGACCACTTGAATTGTTGCATATGGACTTAATTGGACCATCTAGAGTGAAAAGTCTTGGTGGTAATCTATATGTGCTTGTAATTATAGATGATTACTCTAGATTCACTTGGACATTGTTTCTTTCCTCAAAAAGTGATACCTTTGATGCATTTGTAACCTTAGCTAAGAAAGTGCAAAATGAGAAAGTTATTTCTATTGTGTCTATCAGGTCAGACCATGGAGGAGAATTTGAAAATGCATACTTCCTGGAGTACTGCAATGAGCATGGAATTGACCACAACTTCTCAGCACCAAGAACTCCTCAACAAAATGGAGTGGTGGAAAGGAAGAACAGAACCATTGGAGAAATGGCAAGAGCGATGCTAAATGAGAAGGAACTCTCTCAAGTGTTCTGGGCTGATGCAGTGAATACAGCTAGTTACATCATAAACAGAGCCTACATCAGACCAATCCTTGGGAAGACCCCTTATGAGCTGTACAAAGGAAGAAAGCCAAATTTGTCACACCTCCATGTGTTCTGGTGCAAATGCTTCATTCACAACAATGGGAAAGAAAATCTGGGTAAGTTTGATGCCAAATCCGATGAAGGTATATTCTTGGGCTATTCAAGTAGGAGTAAGGCTTATAGAGTTTATAATAAAAGATCAAATATAGTAGAAGAATCAGTGCATGTAGTTTTCATTGAAAATGAAGCTGTGTCAAAACATGAAGATGATCTAACTATCAATTTTGAAAAACTGGGAATTTCTGACAAAAGTAAAACTGAACCTCCAAAGATATCTGAATCTATTGATATAGAGGAAGATATCCAGGAGCAAGAGTTTAATGAAGAAAATATTGAAGAAACAACTCAAGAACTCCCTAGAGCTTGGAGATATCAAAGGAATCACCCTGTTGATCAAGTAATAGGGAATGTTCAAGAGAAAGTTAAAACCAGAAAACAGTTAAGGGATCAAATGCTCAACTGCGCTTTTATTTCTCAAATTGAACCTAAATGTGCTGAGGAAGCCTTAACTGATGATTACTGGATTCTAGCTATGCAAGATGAATTGAATCAGTTTGAAAGAAATCATGTTTGGAATTTAGTTCCCAGGCCCAAAAATCATCCTGTTATAGGTACCAAATGGGTTTTCAGAAATAAACTGGATGAATCTGGAACAATAATAAGAAATAAGGCTAGACTGGTTGCTAAAGGGTATAATCAGGAAGAAGGTATTGATTTTGAAGAAACCTTTGCACCAGTAGCTAGGCTAGAGGCTATAAGAATACTGCTAGCATATGCATGCATGAAAAATATTTTACTATATCAAATGGATGTAAAGAGTGCCTTTTTAAATGGATATATCATGGAAGAAGTTTATGTAGATCAACCTCCTGGTTTTGAAGATTCTACTAAACCAAACCATGTTTACAAGCTGAAGAAGGCTCTTTATGGTTTAAAACAAGCCCCTAGAGCATGGTATGAGAGGTTGAGCAATTTTCTAACTGAACAAGGGTTTAATAGAGGCAAAGTTGACACAACTTTATTCACTAAGAAAGAGAATAAAGATTTACTGATTGTTCAAATCTATGTTGATGATATTATTTTCGGTGCTACTAATGAAACTCTCTGCAAGAAATTTTCTGAGTTAATGCAGGGAGAATTCGAGATGTCCATGATGGGTGAACTCAACTTCTTCCTTGGACTGCAAATCAGACAGCTTGATGATGGCATCTTTCTCAGTCAATCCAAGTATCTGAAGGAGCTGCTAAAGAAGTTTGGGATGGAGAATGCCAAGCCAATGGGAACACCTATGGCTACTGCAACCAAACTAGACATGGATGAGAATGGAAAGATGTTTGACATTACTCAGTACAGGAGAATGATTGGATCTCTGCTGTACCTAACTGCCAGCAGACCTGACATTATGTTCAGTGTCTGCATGTGTGCAAGGTTCCAATCATGCCCCAAAGAATCCAATGCAACAGCTGTGAAAAGAATTTTTAGATATCTTATTGGAACATCACAAATGGGTCTTTGGTATCCAAAAGGCAATGGAGAAGACCTCAAAGGATACACTGATGCTGATTTTGCAGGATCTAAAACTGACAGAAAAAGTACAAGTGGAACCTGTCAGTTCCTTGGAGGATCCCTAGTTTCATGGTTCAGCAAAAAGCAAAACAGTGTAGCCTTATCTACTGCAGAAGCTGAGTATGTTGCAGCTGGAAGCTGTTGTGCCCAAGTCATCTGGATTAAACAGCAGCTTGAAGATCTTGAGATCAAAATAAAAGAGATACCAATCATGTGTGACAACCAGAGTGCCATAAATATCACCAAGAATCCTGTCATGCACTCAAGAACAAAGCATATTGAAGTCAGGCATCACTTCATAAGAGATCATGTTCTGAAAGGAGAAGTCAGATTGGAGTACATCCCAACAGAGGATCAATTTGCTGATATACTCACAAAACCTCTGCCAGAAGACAGACTTTGTAAAATAAGGAGAGAATTGGGGATGGTAAACCCCAATGAACTGTAAGATGTTTTCATGCAATTCTGTCATTAAAATTTTCAATATCAGAATTAATTCTAACTTGAGCTTCGGAGTATGTTTAATCTAAGCTGCAGGTGCTCCCTGTGAAAATCAATGGCAATAAACTTGAAGAGTGGAGCACGTCAGAATGGAACAACCAAAAAGTGGAATGAATGATGTAAATCCTAAGTTTTGGATCCATTCTGTAAGTTTTTAAAGATGAAATTCGCATTTTACATGTATGTTAAACGGATTTTGCTTAATAAAATGTGCTTCTGACATGGTCAATATGGTCAACATTCGAATTTCAGTTCACTAACAGACGAACTTCGGCATGTTATACCCTGGAACAGTTCTCTGTAATGCCTCGAAATTTGTCTGTTGATACTTGAAAGTTCGAATTTTCAAAATCAGAAATTTCAATATTATGGTTGTCCATCATTGCTGCACAATTTTTTATCTCCTAACATGCGAATGTTGGACAATCTTTACATAGTTAGAAAATTCAAATTTTCAGTTCAATATTCGTCTGTTGAAACATGTCCTACATGCTGAATTGTTAAAAGATGCAGCTCTGCCTGTTTAATTCGTCTGATTGATTGATTGTTTGATTGTTAACTGCCTTTCTCTATTCAACATTCGAACTTTGTTGGAACAAAATTCGTCTGTTGTCCTTGTATTGCTTGTTTTAAGCCACTGTCAGTAAGCTATGCTGAACGGTTTAACTTGTAACTGCCCGAAGTTCGAATTTTGACCCCTCAAAATTCGTCTGTCAGACGGTTACACACGTTAAATGCTACGGTTTTCCTCAGAACAGACGCAGCCCTATCTGTAACCTCTCTGAATCCGTTCTGATTCTTTCTTAAATTCTCTTAACTCCTGTCCAAAAACCATCATTCTTCACCAATTAAACCTCCATTCGCATCCTATAAACCCTTCCTTGTCAACATTTTGCTTCATTCCACTGAAAAATGGTGAGAGTAAAGATCCCTGGAGCAGGACAAGCTGGAACTCGGCCAAAAAGAACTGCTAAATCCCAATATGCTACAAAAGAAGGAGAAAAATCCAAGAGAAAGGCCGAACCCAGTAAAGCTACCCCTTCTAAACGCCAGAAATCTTCTTCCAAGGCAGATTCTCAGAAAACTGGGCCTTCCTTTTCAAAATCTGCAGTCCCTTCGGGTGAAACTGCTGCTGTGGCTTCCTCCTCTTCTACACAATCTGGAGAATTTGAACTTACCACATTACCACTTTGGAGCACTCCTGAGATTCAAGAAGAGTTTTCTGCCAAGTTTTCAAGCAAAAGGTAATCAAGCCTCACTGTGTAAATTTGGAGCAATTTTTGATATCCAACAACTTTGATGCTGCATTATGGTTGATAAGATACAAAAACCTGTTGGAAATTGCTGAAAAATATGATGATGAAGTAGTGAAGACTTGGTATGCCTCTCTTCAATATAACAGCAAGAAAAGGAAATGGGAGGTCACTTTAAGATCTAGGACCATCTGGCTTGCTGATGAGACAATCAATGAAGTTCTGGAAATCCCAGGACAAGATGGGCTGAAAATTGACATTACAGCCTCTGGATACATGGATGAGGCAAGCACAGAGGATGAAGAAGGAGGATCCTTCCTGAACTACAAAGAGAGCACTATCTTGGACACCTTGTTCAGAAGAAGGGAAAACAGGCCAACTATAAATCTATTGAAGCCCACAGACCTAAGTGTACAAGTCAGAATCCTGCACTATATAGTGTCCAGGATCATATTCAACAAGGGTGGCAGCTTCAACTTGATAACAAGGGCAGAGGCTCATGTGATGACTGCTATCATTCGTGGGAAGCTGATTAACATGGGTCATATCATCCTCCAGAGAATGATAAAAGCAAGGGATCAGAGGAAGGATTCCACACTCCCCTATGCTGCAATTATTTCAAGAATCCTGGAGCATGCTAGAATTCAACACATTGAAAAGGGGAGAGGGAAACTCACTGAGGCATTCAAAGAAGAGGAACTGCAAAGGATGGGTATTGAACGAGATGAAGGCAGATGGGTTGGAAAGGGAGCAGGGAAATCTGAAGATCTGTTCTTTGCTGCTGATGACTCCCTCCAACAAGAAGGCACCTCTGAGGCCCCTAGCAAATCTGTACCTCAGCCTTCTCAGCCAATCCCATCTCCCTCCAGGCCTACTAACCCTCCTGCCACTCCCTCCTCACGGGCCAAGCCAACAAAGGTCACTGAGTTGTTTGACAGTCTGTCAACACTCATTCTCAGCATAAGAGATGAGCAAAATGCCAAATTTGCTCATCTACAAGATCAGATCCATCAGTTGGCTGTGAACATGAAGGTGGTGGCTGATGCTTATGAAGATATAAGGAATGCTATTCCTACCACTTCAGCTCCACCTCAGCCTGGTGTCCCTGAGCCTACTCTATCTCCAACTCCTGAGCCTCCAAGCCCCTTCGAGTTTGCCTCCTCTGACCATGATGGTGCTGGTGCAATGAGAACACCAAGTCCTGGTCCACCCTTGGACTATGCATTGGAAGAAGAAGAAGGACTTCAGCAGACAAGTCCTCATGAGCCCATGCAAGAAGTTGCTCAGGAATCAATTTTGTCCACTCAAGAATCTGAGCAAGTTGAAAAACTGGTGGCAGCCATTTCAAGCTCCTCCATGCAAGAAGATGTGAGCACTGAAGAAAGAAGCATTGTACCTGTTGCTGACTATGTTGCCATTGCTCACAATGCTTTACTGGAAGCTCAGAAGAAAAGGCTGGAAGAAATGTTTCCTCCTGCTAAACCAGCCTCCTCTTCTCTTGCTACTTATGGGCTATCAGAAGAATAAAGGGCTCAACTAGCTCTTTCCAGATAGGCAATGCAGGAGCTGCTGGAAGTCTCTGACGAGGAACCAAGCACTGATCCCCCAGCTGAAATTCCTTTTGCTCCTGTGCCCCTTCGTGCTATTCCTGTCTCTCAGATCCCTCCTCCGGCTGACTTTGTTGGCCTTCCTGATGATGCCAAAAAGGGGGAGAAGTCTGGGCAAACTGGAAAGACTGGGCAAACTGGAAAGACTGCTACTGAGCAATCTGGAAAAGGAAAAAGGAAATCCTACAGCAAGAAGATCAAGACAAAGAAGAATTGATTGAAATTTCTTGTTGTACTTTGTATTAGTTTTGTTGTTTGGAATTTGTTGATTGGACTGTCTCTGTTGTTTGAACTTTGCCTTATTTAGCTCTGTATAAGTAACTTTTGTTTAAATGGATGAATTCCTTGTTGCAAAGTTTTGTGTCTTAATTCTGTTGATATCTTATGCATATGTTGAGGGGGAGCTTGTAAAAGCAAACCCAAGTACTAATCCAGTTTGTAAGTTATTTTGTCATCATCAAAAAGGGGGAGAATGTTGAATCAAGAGTTTTGATGATGTTAAAACCAACACCCAAGAGCTTGGATTGAAGATATCAAAGAAGAACAAAGCTGGTTCAAGTGAAGATTAACTGAGTATATGTTGTTAGATCTTTTGTAGGATCTTTAGTTTTTGATATAATTGGGTAAAAGATTTTGATTTGAAGAAAAGATGTTTTCAAACTTTGATTTTGTGTTAAATCTTTGAACATTTGAAAAATACCTTCAAATAGACGAAGGTTGAAAGTTTAAACTGAACTGTCAAGTTAGAAATTCGAACTTTGCCTTTGGAAATTCGAATTTCAAGCTAAAACTGAATAAGTCTGAAGAGACTGCTCTCTGTCAGACGAATTTTGGTTGTTCAAAATTTGAATTTTCATCTAGTCTGAAAAGAGGCCTTTGTAACAGACGAACTTCACACTTTCAAAATTCGAATTTCAAGTAAAATGAAGTTTGTAAAAATCAAAGAAATTCGTCTGAAACTATGATAAAGTGCATCTGAAATCAAAACGAAATTCAGTTTGAAAAATGCTCTCTGACAGACGAATTTTGAAGTTGCAACATTCGAATTTTCATGTAAGTCTGAAAGATGCTTCTTTACAACAGACGAACTTTGGGTTCTCAAAATTCAAATTTCAAGCAAAACAAAATTTGAGAAAACTGAAGAAATTCGTCTGTAACTATGTTAAAGTTCATCTGAGATCAAAAGTGATTTAAGTTTCAAAACTGCTCTCTGACAGACGAACTTTGAACATTGAAATTCGAATTTCAGAAGCTAAGTTCTTAAGTCTATTTAAATGAAACATTGACATACGAATGATAAGAACTTGCAACATTCGAATGACAAGATGAGTCTGAAAAGAGTTTCTCTGACAGACGAATTTTGCCTTTCCAAAATTCGAATTTCAAAGAAAGTTATCTACTGTGCCCCTTTTTAGTTCAATGAACAGACGAATTTTGGGGATCCAAAATTCGAATTTCGAAGGCACTGTAGAAAATTGAAAACACTGTTCATACTTAACCGAAAAACTTTCTTCTTGAAAATTCGTATGTCACATTGTGAAAATGTTTTGTAAGTTTCAAAATTCGAATTTCACTTTATGAACAGACGAACTTCGTGCTGTAACGTTGGAAGCTTTAATCTACGATTCCTTCGAAATTCGTCTGTTGGCCAACCAAAATTCGAATTTCAGTATGTCAGAAACATTAAATGCGGTTGGTAAACGGATAGTTTTTTCAGAGTAACCGTTGAATAACTTCTCCAACGGATAGATTTTGTCTCTAACGGATATTTGAGACCTAAATCTATAAATACAACATCACTTGAAGTTATGGGTAACGAATCAAACTTGTATATACTGAATCTCTGCTGAATTTTCTTCTCAAAAGCTTTTACCCTCTTAACTTCCAGACTTGCACCAAAACTTTCATATCTACTCCTTTCAAGAGAGTTATTTCATTGTAATCAATCTACTCTTCATCTGGAAGATAGATTTACTTGTGAGGGATATTCACAAGGGGATTGGGAAGCACACAGTGTAAGTGCTTGGAGAGTTTGAGAGAGCTCAGAAACAGAGCAAACTCGTGTACTGTGGCCTTTGCAAGAAGCCCATTGAAATTCTTGCTGTATAGTGGATAAATCCCAAGAGGTGTCTTGGGGACTGGATGTAGGTCAAGTGGAAGGACCGAACCAGGATAAATTACTGAGTCTTCTTCTCCCTATCTTTACTTTTCAGCTTGCTCTGTTTTACACATTGTTTTCATTATACTGTGATATCTTCACTTACTTCACTTTGTGCAGAAAAATTTCAATCTTCCCAATTCACCCCCCTCTTGGGAAGTCAGCCTTGCTAACACTAATGATACAACTAACCATGGTTAAATACCTAAACCAACTAAAATGACTTTTGGCCAAAAATTGAACAATTTCTTGAAGAAGTTTTTATAAAAAGTCAAGCTGCCCGAACTTCCCCATTTTCACGCAGAGAGTGAGTGCTTTAAGTGTCCAAGATTGCTTAATTTTCCTAGTCCAGATATATCTTGAACCGGATAATTTTTAATTATACCGATAAAACTGCTTTTTATAGTAAATTAACATTTTTCAGCTACAAGACTATTTCAATTTTATTTTTATATTTCCATAATTATCCTGTGCCAAATGATATCTATGTATGACCCATATTCTGTCCTGATTACCTTTTAACCATCGGTAGGGCCCACAATTTACTTTATCGATTTACTGTTAATTTTGGACACTCAACACTGATTATTTCTTTATTCTTGAACATTTACCCTTAGTGCCATATACCATTGGACTTCTCTCGTCGGGGGCTTCGTTTTGACAGTAATTTTACATATTTATGAAATTGCCCTTAACCTGAGCTTAAATTATAATTTCTAAAACTTTCGAGTCATTAGGTGTAATTTTTCCCATGGATTTTTCTACCCCTAAATTTTTATGAATGTAGGGACATGGATGTCATTTTTGAACTTCTTTAGGGGAAAAAATATAATTTTCTCATTTTTCCGTTCAATTGGGAAAAATGACCTCTTTACCCTATTTCACGCAAAATGGTGTCTACCCCTTTTTGCCAAATTCCTTTACATTCCTAGATATTTTAACTTTCTTGGGATGTTACACATGTTCTACTTCTGCTGTTTCTGTCAGTTTTGGATCCAGCAAAGTCAGTATCAGTGTATCCTATGAGTTCTTCTCCGTTGGCCTTTGGGTACCAAAGTCCCACATATGATGTTTCAATTAGATATTTGAAGATACGTTTCACAGCAGTTGTATGGGTTTCTTTAGGACATGATTGAAACCTTGCATACATACAGATATTGAACATGATGTCAGGTCTGCTAGTTGTTAGGTATAATGGGGATCCAATCATTCTCCTATATTGAGTTATGTCAAAGGTTTTTCCTTCTTCATCCATATCAAGCTTTGTTGCAGTAGCCATAAGAGTTCTCATTGGCTTGGCTTTTTCCATGCCAAACCATTTCAGCAACTCTTTCAAATATTTTGATTGATTAAGGAAGATATCATCATCACATTGCTTAATTTGCAATCCAAGGAAGAAGTTGAGCTCACTCATCATTGACATTTCAAATTCACCCTACATTAGCTTAGAGAAATTCTTGCAACGAGATTCATTAGTAGCACCAATTATAATATCATCAACATAAATTTGAACAATAAGTAAGTCTTTGCTTTCTTTCTTGGTAAACAAAGTAGTATCTACTTTCCCTCTATTGAATCCCTTTTCAGTTAGAAAATTGCTTACCCTTTCATACCAAGCTCTAAGAGCTTGTTTTAAGCCGTAAAGAACTTTCTTCAATTTATAAACATGGTTTGGTTTTGTTGAGTCCCCAAAGCCTGGAGGTTGATCAACATAAACCTCCTCCATGATATATCCATTCAGAATAGCATTTTTCACATCCATTTGATATAACATTATGTTTTTCATGCATGTATAGGCCAATAGGATTCTAATTGCTTCCAATCTAACAATTGGAGCAAAAGTTTCCTCAAAATCAATATCTTCTTCTTGATTATATCCTTTGACAACTAGTCTTGCTTTATTTCTAATTATTATTCCTAATTCATCAAGTTTATTTCTAAAGACCCATTTAGTGCCAATGATAGGGTGATTTCTAGGTCTGGGTACTAAATCCCAAACTTGATTTTTTTCAAACTGATTTAACTCATCTTGCATAGCTAGAATCCAGTACTAATCAGTTAAAACTTCTTCCGCACACTTAGGTTCAATTTGGGAAATAAACGTACAATTGATCATTTGATCCCTGAGTTGTTTTCTGGTTTTAACTTTCTCCTGAACATCCTCAATCACTTGGTCAACAGGATGATTCATTTGATATCTCCAAGCTCTAAGGAGTTCTTGAGATATTTCCTCATTGTTCTCATCCTCAAAATCTTTCTCCTAAATATCTTCCTCTATGTTGGTAGAATCAGATATTTTTGGAGGTTCAATTTTACCTTCTTCAGAAAGATCTAAGTTCTTAAAGTTAGAAATAAGATCATTTTAATCAATGACTTACTTGGAAACTGTTTCATTTTCAATAAACACAACATACACAGATTCTTTTACTGATATAATCTTTTTATTAAAAGCTCTATATACTTTACTCCTACTAGAATAGTCAAGAAATATACCTTTCATCAGATTTGGTGTCAAACTTATCCAAATTCTCCTTTCCATTGTTATGGATGAAAAATTTATAGCCAAATACATGCAGATGTGAAAGATTTGGCTTCCTCCCTTTGTACAGCTCATAAGGAGTCTTCCCCATAATTGGTCTGATGTAGGCTCTGTTAATGATATAACTTGCTGTGTTTACTGCATCAGCCTAGAATACTTGAGAGAGTTCCTTTTCATTCAACATTGCTCTTGCCATTTCTCCAATTGTTCTGTTCTTCTTTTCCACCACTCCATTTTGCTGAGGAGTCCTTGGTGCTGAGAAATTGTGATCAATTCCATGTTCATCACAATACTCCAGAAAACATGAACTTTTAAATTCTCCTCCATGATCAGACTTGATAGACATAATAGAAATACCTTTCTCATTTTGCACTTTCTTAGCTAAAGTTACAAATGCATCAAATGTTTCACTTTTGGAATAAAGAAACAAAGTCCAGGTAAATCTAGAGTAATCATCCACAATCACAAGAACATACAGATTTCCACTAATGCTTTTTACTCTAGATGGACCTATCAGATCCATATACAATAGTTGTAGTGGTCTAGATATGGTGACTACATTTTTATATTTAAGAGATGATTTAGTTTGTTTTCCTATGAGGCATGCATCACATTCTTTATCTTTTTCAAAAGAGATTTTTGGTAAGCTAGTTACTAACTCATTATTAATCAATTTTGACAACTGGTTCATGTTAACATGTACCAGTCCTTTATGCCACAACCAACTATCATTATTTTGACTAATTAAACAGACAAAATCTAAGGAAAGAAGTTCATCAAGATCAATAGTATAGCAGTTACCATCCCTTTGAGCCTTGAAGATTACTTTATGATCACTTTTTTGAATGACCAGGCAAAACTTTGAGTCAAACAATACCCAATTCCCTTTGTCACATGTCTGACTTACACTTAGCAGATTATGGTTGAGGCTAATTACAAATAGCACTTCTTCTATAGATATTTCAGGGTTCTTACCCACAATGTCAATGCCAACTATTTTGCCATATTGGTCACCTCTAAAGGTCACCTTTCATCCTTTCTTGTCTCTAAGGGTGATGAACTTCTCCTTGTCACCAGTCATATGACTTCAGCAAGCACTATTCATATACCTTTTTGTTGCTCTTTCTTGCTTTAAGACAAATCTGCAAAACAAAGTTCAGAGTTTCTTTTTAGGTACCCAAATTTGCTTGGGTCCTTTTCTGTTAGTGGCATTTTTCCTAGATACAAATGTACATTTGGGAACCCATTTTACCTTCCTATCAAGTCCATTTTTCTTCATTACACATGAACTAGAAATATGTCTCTTCTTGTTACAGAAGTGACAGGTGGTAAAGGGATTGCTGAATTGTGATGCAGGAAGAAAACAATACAGATAATACTTTTGTTTCATATATTTTGGTTGATCATAGGATTCAATGGGATTTGAAATGTGATCTTTCTTTTTATGTCCATTAGCATGCACAAAATGCCTCATATATAGGTTTTGATTTTTCTTTTTAATCTTTTCTTTTACTGCACAAGGATCATAGCCAAGTCCAGCTTTTCCTTGTGTGATTCTCTGACTTCTCATTAAAGCAAACAACATATCTTTGCCCTTAGTAAGTCTAGCCATGCTGTTTAATAGATAGTAATTAGTTTGCTATAATTCAATACATGATGTAGAGCAAGCAAATTCAGCTTTATGCAGAGATGCAATGTCAGAAATGTTGCACTGAGATTCTAACTTGTTAATTTTTTTCTTAGCCTATTTTAGTTCTTTAGCAGTCTTAATGAAATGCAGTTCATGAAATGCATCAAATAATTCAGAATAGGAAGGTTTAGATTCATATGCCTCATCTTCATGATCACTGTTGGATGAGATTGGAGTTTCTTCAAATGCAAGTGCCATCAAGCAGATATTGGCAATTTCATCTTCATCATCATTTTCTTCATCTGAACCATTGCCCTAGATTGATGAGATGTATGCCCTCTTCTTATTGCCCTTGTCAGCAGCTTTTTTGTTTCTTTCTCTTGCTTCTTTAGGAATTGTGGACAATCCCATTTGATGTGCCTTTACTTTTTGTATTTGTAGCATGTGATAGGCTCTTTTCCTTCTTTCTTGTTATCTTCAGCTGCTCCTTTCTTGAAGAATCTTTTATTTCTTTTGTTGTAAAACCTTCCAAATTTTTTGACCATCATAGCCAGAGTTTCTTCATCTAATTCATCTCCATCATCAGATTCTTCTTCTTTCTCTTCGGTAGCTTTTAAAGCAAGACCCTTGTTTTTTCTGTCTTGACTTACTTCCTTGAGAACCTTTATCTTTCCCTCATATTCTTCAAAGCTACCGAAGAGAGCTGTGACAGAGACCATTGACTCTCCTCTGGCTTCCTCTATTGTTGTTACTTTAGGTTGCCAATCCAGAGAAAGAGCTCTAAAGATTTTTTTGACTTTTTTTACTGAGTGTACTCCTTGCCAAGACTCTTCAATTGATTCACAATTAAGGTGAATCTCTTTTGTAGTTCTTTGATACTCTCACCTTCCACCATTCTGAAGCTTTCATATTCACCAATGCAGGAGTTCAATTTGTTTTCTCTTACTGCAGTGGTTCCTTCATGAGGAATTTCTAAAGGGTCCCACATACCCTTGGCTGTGGAACATTGTGGTACTCTGTAGAATTCGTCTTGATTTAATGCACTAACCATGCAGTGTTTTGCCTTAAAATTCAACAGGACTCTTCTCTTATCCTCCTCAGTCCACTCATCTTCTAGCTTCTCCTTGTATTTCCTATCATCCTACAGCTTCATTGGGACAAAATCTCCCTTCTGGATGATAAACCAGATGTCCAAATCAATGAACTGGAGATAGATTTGCATTTTCATCTTCCAGTATCCATAGTGTTCTGCACTGAAGCCAGGTGGTCCGTTTGTGTTATTTCCCTTAGGTAGTATGCTTTCTCCAAAGCCAGCCATTGAATTTCCCGGATTGTTAGATCCTTTGTTTGGGAACCATACTCTAATACCACTTGTTAGATATGCTGGCTTTCCTAGAGGGGGGCGAATTGGGAATTAAAATTTTCTGCAAAAGTCAAGAGAGTGGTAAAAGCAAAAGTGACAGTACAACAAAGTATTAAAAAATAACAAAGTAAAAACAATATAACGGAAGAGAAGACACAGATATTTTTCCTAGTTTGGTCTCTTTATCTTGACCTACGTCCAGTCCTCAAGCTATGACTTGAGATTTTCCACTATCTTGCAAGAATTCAGTGAGCTTCTTACAATTGCCTCAGTATAACTTGATGTTCTGTTCTAAGAGCTTACAATTTCACTCTTTGCACTCTACCTAAGTACTTCCTAAATCCCTTGTGATATCCCCTCATAAGAAAATCTTTCTTCCAGATGAAGATACAATTGATTACAGTGATTGAACTCTCTAATTTAGAGTGTATATGATAGTTGAAGTACAGAATATGAAGTATGTGAGAGTAGAAGACTTTGACTCAAGAATTTAGCAGAATTTCTGTATATACAATGTAAAATCGTTACCCACATTTTCAAATGAAGTTCTATTTATAGATTTATGTCTTAACTATTCGTTAGAGATAAGATCTAGCCATTAGAGATGTTACCCAATGGTTACTTTGAAAAACTATTCGTTCACCAACCGCATTTAATGCGTGTGACACTCAAAGTTCGAATTTTGGACTGTCAATAGACGAATTTCACAGAGACTGAAAGCTAAAGATTTTAACGTTGAACCTCAAAGTTCGTCTCTTATAAAGCAAAATTCAAATTTTCATCTTTGGAAAATGTTTCTATGTTGGAACATATGAATTTTCAAGTTTAAAATACTTCTAGTAAGTGTGAACAATTGTTCTATATTGCTACAGTGCCTTCGAAGTTTGAATTTTTGTGCTCAAAATTCATCTGTCAGTGGGCAGCTCAATAAGGTACAATAGTTCTTCTTTTCGAAATTCAAATTTTCAAAAGTCAAAATTCGTCTGTCAGAGAGAGCTCTTATCAGACTTAATTCAAAGTTTGAATTTCTGAATACTAAAATTCGTATGTCAAAAGATTATCATAACAAACTTGTAAGCTGTGTTTCCAAAGTTCGAATTTCCAATATCAAAGTTTATCTCTCAGAGGACTAACTTAGAACTATTTTTAAACTTTACTTTCAGATGAACTTTGACATATCCTCAAATGAATTTTTCATTTTTCATGATTTGTGTTTTACCAGAAATTCAAATTTTCAAAAGCTAAAGTTTGTCTGTCATAAAGAGCTCTTATCAGACTTTATTCAAAGTTCATCTATCAGAGAAAACTCTTTTTTGACTAACATATTTTCAATCCAAAGTTCGAATTTCATATGCTAAAGTTTGAATTTTCAAAGCAACAAATCAATTTTAATACTTCAAAGTTCATCTGTTAGTTGGTATTTTTCAAAGATTTCATGAATTATCATAGAATTATATTTTTAAAATATTTTTTTTACAAGTTTAAAGCATTTTACTCAATTTAAATATAATAAAAAATCCTATATCTAATCTTATGCTAGTTTTTCTTGAATTTCTTTATCTAAGATCTTTTATACACCTTTAATATTTTTTTTCCAAATTCTAAATGATTGGTATGTAATTATCAAAAATAGACATCTCAATTTTATAATATTGTGATCATGCAAGAGGTCACCATGAAAAAAAACTGAAAAATCACTCATTCCTGGTTGAATTCTTAAAACCCTGCCACAATAGCAAAAGACAGCTCGGATGGTTTAAGACTGAGAATGAACAGCTGCAGCAACGGACGAAACTCCAATTAACCATGGAGGAGATGCAACAGCTTCTGAGCATGGGGTTCCCAGATGAGTTAGCGGCCCAAGCCTTGGCTGCTACCGGTGGCAAATCCACCATTAAAGCCACTGAATGGATCTTAAACCACAAAGCCACTTCCTCTTCCACTTCTAACCCTGCGTCTAACTCAAACCCTTCTCCTGTTCAGCCTAAACTCGACCGCTTTTTCCCATTTCAATCCAAACCCTCTCCCGCAGTTGCAGTCACAGCTCAAGCAACTCAACAACAAGCAGAAGAAGATCCAGATTTAGATTTAGAAGAATCAACCCCAGACGTTAACCCATCATCCAAGCGTCTCAGACCATCTACCACCAAACACACTTCTCCTGTCTTTTTGAATCTTTTTCATCGTCCCAAGAGTGCAGATAATACTTCTATTGCCAACGCCGACGAGCCCTTGTACGAGCGAATGCGTCCCAGAACCATCGATGATGTTATGGGTCAGGACCATCTGCTTGCGCCTAATTCGCTCCTTCGCTCCGCTATTGAACACAACCGCCTCCTTTCCATCGTCTTCTGGGGTCCACCTGGTACAGGTAAGACTTCTATTGCCAAAGCCATTGTTAATTCAACAAGTTCTCAGAAACAGCAATGCCCATGCTATCGCTTTGTTTCCTTATCTGCTGTGAGTAGTGGTGTTAGAGATGTCAGGGATGCGGTTGATGAGGCTAGGAAATTGAGAGTTAAATGCAATCAAAGAACTGTTTTGTTTGTGGATGAGGTTCACAGATTTAACAAGTCTCAACAGGACTCTTTCTTGCCCGTTATTGAAGATGGGAGTATTGTCTTCATTGGGGCCACCACTGAGAACCCTTCTTTTTATTTGATAACGCCATTGCTGTCTCGGTGTCGTGTCCTTACCCTAAACCCCTTGAAACCCCTCCATGTTGCAATGATTCTAAAGAGGGCTGTGAATAATCTGGACAAAGGATTGGTGCAAAGCATTGGCTTTCAAGTTGATGTAGCTGAAGATGCAATTACTTTTTTGGCCAACAATTGTGATGGTGATGCTCGGGTGGCATTGAATGCATTGGAGATTGCAGCTATTACAGCAGCCTCTCGGTCTCAATATGATAAAATATTCAAGGAGGTCAAAGAAACAGAAGGCGCAAATGGTCAGATAAACCAAGAAAACAGAGCTGGCCCGTCTGTTAATATTGTTACCCTTGACAATGCAAAGGAGGCACTTCAGTGCAAACACCTTGCTTATGATAAAGCTGGGGAAGAGCACTATAATCTGATTAGTGCACTACACAAATCTATGAGGGGAAGTGATGCTGATGCAGCACTTTATTGGTTGGCAAGAATGTTGGAAGGAGGTGAAGAGCCTCTTTACATTGCACGGAGACTGATAAGGTTTGCAAGTGAGGACATTGGGTTGGCTGATCCATCTGCCCTCAATCAGGCTGTTTCGTGCTACCAAGCCTGCCACTTTCTGGGTATGCCTGAGTGCAACGTGATTCTTGCACAGTGTGTTGCTTATTTGGCCTTAGCTCCTAAATCTGTCGCTGTTTATCGAGCAATAGAAGCTGCTCAGAAGGTAGTAAGGGAATCAGTTGGACAGAATGAGGGAGTTCCTCTTCATTTAAGAAATGCACCAACTAAACTAATGAAGGAACTTGGCTATGGGAAGGGATACATATACCCTCCTGATTATCCCTCTTTGAGCCAGAGCTACTTACCACCCTCACTAAATGGGTACAAGTTCCTTGATTGGCCTGACAGGCATACCTCTGATGGATAAAACTGTTGCACCAGCGTTGACATTTTTCTTTTGGCCAGAAAAAAAAAAGAAACAAAGAAGGAAAACGTTGACAGTTTTCGTAGGTTAATTTATTATATTTACTATCTTGTTTTTCTCTCATGAATTTTTTTTTTGTCATTTTGTTTTTTGTTCTTTTGTGAGGAGAAGCTAGTGGGTTCAATGTACACTTAAATTGTTCATATTTTGATTTCTCAACATTGTTAAAAAGCACGGAAACAATGTCAAGATAATCTTAAATGTGCCTGTGCTGTTACCTCAAATATTATAATTTTGCATCTATGATATTGTAATGGGAATTGGGTATGGTTTCATACATTCAATGATGATATCATACATCTTTTGTGGAATATGTCATTCATATGACATCTCTCTGTGCCTTCCTGCATGTGACTTGTCTAGAAATAAGAAAGAGGAAAATGAAAGAAACCTATTCGTTGGATTCTAAAAGAAATGTTACACTACTTGAGACATAATGAAACTATTTAAAGTATTCCATACTTGGCTGCTAAACTTTTGCAGTAGAAAAATTGACATTTTGTTGAAATGATACACAAGGTTGGTCTAGGTCGTGGATGTAAATGCGTTGGGGATGTAAATCTTAACATTGTTTATATTCTGCTGATCATGTTGATGAACACGGCAGAAAATTCATGGAATTGATTGTGGACAAAATGTTGAATTGAGGTTTACCAAATAAAACAGAAGGTTGAATGGAGGGAAGATGGTACATATATATTATAAATCTGAAGCAAGCTAAATTATTCACAAGGTTGGTCTAGGTCGTGTCCCTTCATAATGCTGCTGCAATTCTTTTTTCTTTTTCCATTTTTCTCCATTATTTTACCCTTCTTCTGCTTTTTTTTTTTTAAACTCAAATTTTAAAATTAAATTTTGGCATATTTTATTCAGTGGCTGCACAAATCTGAAATCTTATTTTTTCCTTCACCTCTTCTCTATTTCTCTATCTAAGTGGCCCTTTTAATAAGGAAGGTGATACTGATGCAATGAGAAGTAAGGAAGTCTTTTTCTAATTCCCTCATGAATGTGTTGTTCTTCTACCTTAGGTTTCTTGCGGCCTCCTATTTCTTCTCACAGGATTCTAAATTTTCTTCTTTCAAGTTCTTTTTCCCTTATGATACACAATCTGTTTGAAAGATGAACAGAAATCTGAAATGATGTGATGGAAGATGAACACAAATCCGAAACAATGTGCTGGGTTCATGTTTAAGAAGATTATATTAATCAGAATCATGGACGTGGACTGTAAGTAGCTTTTTGTTGGTTAAATTTATGCATGCAAACTTGTACCCACATTAGTGTCTGCAAATGGGTCTGTGAGAATTTGTTGATAAGATTCTATCAGTGAGTTTTTATGGCTGTTCGTATAATACCTTTGGGTGTAAACTATGTTGCATGTCAGCTACCTTATGATTGTTTATTTCAGATCTGCAACATTAGCTTGGATTATGGCCCATATTTGATGATTTTCCTTTTTAGGCTCATATCAGCGCTATTTAACATATTCCTCTTTTGAGGTAGATTTCTTACATGGAGAAATTACAGCCCAAAATGTTTTGTTTATTTATTTATGTTTTAACTATCTTTCTCCCTGGTCCTCTTAAGCTCTAATCTTGTAGGTTTGATGGTGGCAACTATCACGCTGTAATTTTCTATCTGCTTTGGTTAATAACTTTTATAACTTGGATCTTATTGTTTCAGTTGTTGTCATGTCTAAATTGCTGAAGATATAATATTGGTAGGTCATTGTATCTTTCAGATTCAGGCATGAGTCTAGCTTCTATTTTTTTCCCCACTTCTTCCACTGGGAGTTGGCTATCATTGAATTTTCTGCTGCTCTGGATTGGATTTTGATTATGGAAAGACTAATATCGATATTTGCACTGGTAATTAAATCTGGATAGCTTTCAATGCATTCGATATTTGACAGTAATCTTCTGCGCAAGATAACCAATACCAATTGTATTGGTGGGCTATTGATCAAAGGCAGTCAAGACTTGGTAGAACGATTATGAGAATTCACTTGATAGCATGTAATTTGAACATTATTAAACTCAGAATTATTTTATGAGTATTTTCTGCAAAAGAACCAGGATGCTTTATTTTCAGTCTCATAAACATTTATCTTCATTAACATGCCATATTTTTTGCTTGTGCTTGATTAGATTAACTGTTCTTTGTCAGGGTGACTATCAGCAGTTGAAATTTACAGATTGGCCATGAACATAGGAAGCCAACGGAAACAATTATAGTACTTCTCATGTTTTCTTTTTTTTTTTTTTTATTTGTTTACAGGGCATCTTAGTTCTCTGTTTTAGCGAACAAATTTGTTTTAGTAAAACCAATTTTGCTTGAACAGGACAAGTATAGCGAAAAAATAAAAGAACTTATTTTTTGGTGCTATGAATGTAAGGTAACGCATGCATATCTGTTGTATTAATGCACATGGCACAGAGTCTCATTTTAGTGGCTGCAATTTTCATTGTGATTATTTTGTTAATATAAGCTTAAGCTATCGAGTATCAAGAATATATATCATTAATTATACATCAAGCAGTTAATGTCTTTGACAAAAAAGGTACAGATATTGAGCTACTTTAACCATTACTACATGCAGATGTGATGTTCCGTAATCGTTGCTGCTGTGGAAAACACTATTGACTTATTCAGTCAAGTGGTTAATGTATATTATTAATTATAGACCAAGTACTCAATTTAATTCAACAAACCATGATTTGAGTACTATACACGTGACACCCCCAGCGGAAAGCATGGAATGCTCATGGGACTCAATGTATCAGTAGATCAAGATAATGCAAAATGCTTGACATTGGATGCTTTAAATTCAATTGTTTATCGAATATATCTCTTTGATCTTGCAAATTAGGGGTATATTATTTTTTATTCATAATATTGTGGATTCAATTAATATCAATATAAAATTTATAATAAATCATACTATTTATAAATTATAAATAGTGTGACCTATTTTTTAAATTATATTTCATAAATGGAAAAATCATAATTTTACTCATATGAGAAGTTGTAGTAGCCATATTTTGGATAGAAGTAGGAGGTTTTGTGTACATTCTATAAAGCTTTTCTTTTCTTTCCTAAGGATAGAAGCTATTGATGTCAAAAGTATTGTTAGTGTATGTATTCCCTCCATTCCAGTTTATAATGCACTTTTAACTACCATACATGAACTAAAACAACAATTAGTAACTAACAAAATTTCTCACATTTTCTTAAATTATCCTCATTAAATACATTGAGAATGAAAAATTTTAATAATAAACAGATATTTAAGCCTATTAGTCAGGAGTAATCTTGGAAAGAACAAAAAACACACTACGTAATCCGCAAAGTGTACTATATTATGAAATATAAATTTTTCAAAAAAATGTATTATATAGCAAAATGGAAGGAGTATGTATATTGGAATAGACAGGCCCATGACCACTAACAGTTCACAGTAGTGCACACTTATTAAGTAACAATTATATACCTACCTCGTTGAAAAAAATTGGAGATACAAGATTAAACTATATACATATAAAAAAAACTCCAATAAGCCACTCTTTGGAGCTAGATTAATGAACAATGTTTTTGTAGTTTGTATGGCTCATTTTGGGTTTAGTGCAATGTTCTTTTATTCCAACAATGTTTTGGTTCATCTAACTTGATTATGTAAGTTATTAGGCTTCAATTTTGGGCTTTCTGCCCATCTATTTCTTTATATTTCTTCTTTCTTTTTAAAATTTCAAAACATATCTCTCCATAAATTTATATCAACCTGTTATATTTCTTTTTTTTAGAACTAGAGAGGCAGGCCGCGATGCACGGGCTCGTGGATAAGGGAGGTCCTTTTTTTTTTCCTACTCTCCATTGCTGTGTCGATGAGGTTATTGTAATAGTTGTCATTATCTATTGGGTTGGAACATGGTTTCAATTGGGGCCACGGAATTAGAAAGTTGTTTAGTAAAAGGTGATCCAATTATCTGCATTTTTTTTCCTTTAGGTGTACTTATGAATGGTTAATTAATCATGGTCCTATTAATTAATTATGGGCTTTGACTCTTTAAAGAAAGACAAGTTAATTTTCTGAATGACTAATAAAGAAATCACAAAAAAAGTTTGATAAGTAGTTAGGAAGTATGAAAGGGCAATAAAAAAAGTTAGAGTTATTTCCATTGTTATTTAATAGTAATGCTTATTTAATTTTGCTGTTTAGATGGATTGCTTTTCTTTGGTATATATGATTGTATTTTGTGACATCATTCTTTATTGTGCTTGTAGGTAATTATGTGGTTAGCTAGTAGAAAAAAGAACTACTTTAATTTTAACTTGTTGATAGATTTTATTTTATTTTAAATGAATTGTTTATTCTTAAATGATTGGATAGCTTTGATATAAATCAATATGGTATAGATATTTGAAATGATATTAGTTAGAGCTAATTAATTTAAATAGCAATTCGAATGAAACCATGGAGGTTTAAGCTAGTTTTTTTTTTTGTCTTGATTGGGAATTTTAATGAATTAGTTGGAAATTTTTTTCCTAGATAAAGAAATTATGTAAAATAAATTCTAAATATGGTATTAATGCCTAAGACTTCTTAAGCTAGGAAATTAAAAAGAGAGGAGAATAGGTAGGGGATTGAGGGTAAAATTTTTCTATAAATGTTATGCAGAGTTAAAGTGATATCGCTAGTGTCCGATATAATCTATTGTGTGCAATGTATCTTTATTCTTTTTTTTCATAAAACAGATGCCGACTAATGTACTTTGTAGAGTTAAAAGATTATGTTGCACTCACCAAATGAAGAATAATCAATTCATTAAACGTGTCTTCTTTTGTATGCAGTGTAAGATGAAGATAAAAGTGACAAATAAAGGGAGCAAATGCTGAGACAATATTAAATGCCCTCTCAAAGAATGGATTGACATCGTAAAATTGAGCTGATAAATCTAGAGCTGACAAATTGTCTTTTAAAGTAGATGAGGTGAAGATTAGCTATATAGTGATAGAGACACATACATATATATAATGATGTGTTGAGAAAAAAAACAATGCGATAATGAAGGCGATAACTTATGGGAAATAGTTAGTCAACAAAAAGGAACACAAATGCAAATAGGAATGGAAGATTTCCTTGTACAACACAAACTAAACGCAAGGATACAAAAAGGAACAAAAAGACCAAAGTTGCTAAGTTTAAGTATACTATAGTGATAATCTTGTGTCGCATGAGTTACCTAGGGACGTCCAAGGTGAAGCTTTAAATCTGTGTCGTGTGCTATGGACTGGAACAATGTTGAACGTAAATTGCATCCAGTTCTGTGGTCGCTCTTGGAGGTTTCCTGGAAGTTCAGACTGATTGGTTGTGTAGCTGAGAGTCCAGTGTTGTTCACTGTCAATTGGTATCTTCCGCTTGTTAGACACGTTTCTTTGGGTTTTGCTACATAGCTGCATGTTATCTGTTGGTTACTGAAGCTATTATCCTAACTTTCGGGAGAAAAGAGCAATAATTCCAACGATAGCTTTAGATGTTGAGGTTGTTGAAAGTTTGGAAGGGTTCTTTCCATGGACGGTAATTGGTAACTATTCACTGGATGGTGAGAGTGTTCGATGTTCATGGGTGTCTTTATGTCATTTGTTGCATAGCTGGATAGTGCATATGCTGTGTTAATGCTGACCCCTAGATTTTTGGAAGGCAAGAGCAACAATTGGGTGGTAGATTTTGCATGTTGATACATTGAAGGAGGTTGACAAAGTGAGCATGGACTTGTATAGTTGACATTTTGACCTGCAGAAGAAGATTGACAAAGCAAAATGTGGTTTAAAGAGTTATAGTTGGAGAAGTTATTAGTACCTAGAGGAAGTGTGGGACGAGGTGATGGGAGCAACATGGAGGTAGGGCTACATGGTTTAGGATCAAGATATGAAAGAAACATCAGGGAGAGCAGCTCTCTCTTGCCCTTTCTATGATGAGTGGTCACATGCCCTCCTAGGGCTTGAGAAAATCTAAACTCCTTTGCGCAAAGGATACATGTATGATGCACTGCAGACTTTGACATTTCAGCTATATATTGCCTGAGAGGTTGCCATTGGTTACCATCATCATGTGCTCTTCTAATGTAGTGTCCATCCATTATGTTCCTATGTATATCATGGAGACATATATACTATGCCTCAATCGATTTTGAGCCTCACATTAGAGATAGTTTGTGGTAGATAATATGTGTGATTGTGATCGTCTTAAAGGATACATACCCTATCATGGAACTTGAGTTGCTTAGATATCCTTCTCTCCGATGATAGCTATTTAGTAACATGGAGAAGAAGAGAGGTAAATGATGAAGGTGAATGATGTAAGGTTTCGCTGGTCACCCAAGAGGAGGGTGAATTAGGTGATGCAAAATTTTTGCCATTTTTTAAGCACATCTCACTTCACCAAAAGAAGCAGTAAAATAGAGATGAACAGAAAGTGATGAAAGATATAGATGAAATAATAAACTAAAGGATCAAACACAAGAATTTATCCTGGTTTAGTCCAAACCACTTGACCTATGTTCAGTTCCCAAGCCATTACTTGGGATTTTCCCTATATCCCACAAGTTTGATCTAAGCACTTGTGAAGCCTCATTACATCCTACAAGTTTTAGTAGGCACTTGTGAAGCTACTCTTTCCACACCTTTACAAGATATTTAATTTCCCTTAGTGTTTCCCCGCACTAAGATTCTATCTAGAATTTGTACAAATGGATGATTACAAAATGAAAACTCTCTTATAGAGTAGATAATACATTAAATGCTCACGCTAATGAGGTGTTAACTATGAATACTGATATAGAAAGATTTTTTGTATTGGAGTAGCATTTTGGCACAAACTCTCTTCATTCTTGTTACCCATAAGCTCAAATAAGGTTCTATTTATAGTTTTATGGCTTAACTATTCATTAGACACAAGATCTACACAAGTTCTATCCGTTACTTTGAAAAAAGAGTTGTTAACCAACTGCATTAAATGCGTTTGTCGTTACAACATTTGAATTTCAAGGCTCAATAGATGAATTTAGTAGAGTTAGCATAGTTATGTATTTAATGTTGAACTTCATAAATTCGTCTGTCACAGAGTGAAATTCAAATTTGAGTTTTCCAAAGTTAATCAATGTTAGTTCATGCAAATTTTCATAATGGAAGTATGTGTATTGAGCTTAAACAGTTGTCTCAAGTTATCACAGTGCACTTTGAAATTTGAATTTCAGAAGTTGAAATTTGTCTATTAGAGGCATGTTCAACATGATACAAAAGTTCTCTCTTAGAAATTCGACTATTGAATTGCAAAGTTTATCTGTTAGAGGCATGCTCTAATGAGACTCACAAGTTCTCATTTTGAAATTCGCACTTTGAAGTCCAAAGTTCGTTTGTCAGAGGAAGTGACTTTGAACTTACTTTGAACTTCACCAACATTTGAATTTTGGCTAAACTTCATGCAAATTTTGTACTTTCACTAACAATATTTACCTCGAAATTTTAATTTCATAAATGAAATTCTTTTATCAGAGATAAAACCTTTGTAACTTCGAATTTCACTAAGCAAAGTTTGAATTTTGCACAAAATAAACATGAGTCAAACCCAAAATTCATCTGTTAGCCAATATTTCTTAATTCTAATGCAAGCTAACATTAGATTTACTTAATCTAACTCGTTTAAAATATATGATAACAAGATTAAGTAAATTTCAAATATTAAACCACCTTAAGACCTAAGTGAAAACAAAATATACCTAGTCTTCAAAAGTTGAACTCTATTTTCACTTGGTCATTTCCATTCTACCTTCTAATTTTCCATTCTTGGCGCATTCTTTCTTTTATTTTTCTTTGAGTGAGATATGATGTTGATTTTTATTTTTTTATTCCAATGCTTACTCTTCTTATTTGGACAATTTTACACTTAATGTATTACACTTACACACCAAATAGTTAGTCAAATTTATATATCTAACTTGTATTATAAAACATAAAAGCATAGTGGATATATTAGTACATAGCATAATATATGCATTATGATCATAATTAAATATATGCTAGTGCTCATTTTACTTCTCTAAGGAATAATATATACGTTAGACATATATAATGTGTTTGTTCGTTATTACTCTACATTTATTATTATCAAAACTTATATTGTATTAAACCTAACAAATGAAAAGTGACGGTTGCTTAATATAAGGATAAACTAAGTAGGGACGCATTGTCATTATACATTAGTGACACTAACAATGACAATGGCATTTTAGGAAAAACTGAGAATTGATTTTTTTTTTACTCTTCCATTCCTCTTTAACTGATATGAATTGTTTTTTTTTCCTATAATGATTATTACATTTTTGTTTTTCTCCTTTTTTTTTACTTTACTAAAATTATATTAAAATAAACTAAATTTTTTTTTGGAGCTATAGGTTTTTTTTTAATTTGTTTACTTTAATATTATATTAAATTGAACTAATTGTTTTTGTAACACCTTAACTATAGACCATATTACCCATGTATTCGACCTTATTATGCTCCATAGAACATGTTTAGAAGTTGGAATCACAAGATAAAATAAGATAAGAAATTTTCTTTCCCCGGGTTACTGTTTATTTGGTAAACCCTTTTTCCCAGGTGAATTTTGAAAATTCATAACTAATTTTTAAAAAAATCGCATCAAGGTAATTCAAGTTTCCAAAAATACCTTGAAATCTCATCTATATGGGAAAAATATGAGACAGTATTTTAGTCATGCCAATTAGCACAGTTTATTGCACAAATTCTATTGTTCAAATTGTCATTTTCTTCTTTTCCAGGATTTTAGCCATAAATTTAAAAATTCATGACTAACTCTATACTAAGCCAAATCATGCATTCTCTATGCCATTGGAAAGCACTATATGTCTACTTACACCCATATTTTTCTTATACATTTATTTATCTTGAACAGGTTACAGAATCAATTTGAATCACTAAGCATCAGAATATCACTTTTACTGGAACATTTTTGGGAAAACTCACATATCTCTTATTGTATAGATCCAATTGAACTCAAACCAGTCCCATATTAAACTCAAAAAATAGTCCTTTCATAAATGTAAATTGTTGAATTTTTGGAGCTCTGTACTACTTTATATCACATTTCAAACAAAGTAATACTTACAGTAAAAATCATAGTTTTTACATCACTGTCCAGTTTTGACCCTTAATTTAAAAAATATACTATAAATTGTACATATGCCCAATTTAGGTGCTCTTTGACTTGTTGGAAAGCCCTCATTGTCTAGTTTTCAAAACTACATGTCACATGAGAGTTACATCACATTTTGAATGGACAATATCTGCTTAACCCTCTATTGCTCATTAAGGCCAGATTATGTCATTTCATTGCAATAGTATTATCATACATCATATACTTTGCTCAAACTTGTTCATAACATATCCATAACATCTTAAAAGTCCCAAAAGAACATAATGGCAGCTAAACACAGCCTTACAAAAGGCACATATGATTTTACACAAATGCCTTAGTGATGCATTAAAATGTATACAAATTACTAAATAAGGCATGCTTCTTTTTTCTCTTAATTTCTCTTGCCTTTTCCTTGAATTCCTCCATTGATATAGCTTGAACCTAATATTTAGGATGCTTGGGGGATGTGATTGGGGTAATCTCAGTAGTAAGTTATATTCATGCGTCATGTTATTCACTTCACATAAAAAAAATCACATTTGATCACATTAAATCACAAAAATCAACAAAATTGCTATATAGGTCATAAAAGTTTCAACAACATAATGGCTTAAAAAATGGACATCCCGAGGAATAAAATGTAATATCCCTATTTTTATGGGATGTTATAAAATGAATAAAAGATAAGAAACGAAGTGAGACGAAAAGGCTATATAGAATAGGGTTTTAAAAGGAATTAATTTCTCATCTAATTTTCTAAAGAAGTTATGTTTGGTTCTAAATTGGAATTAATTTTTCATAAGGTTCTTAGCAGAAATTAATTCCAGAACTTAACCCGGAAAATATGCACTATATCACTTGAATGAAAGCCCGCTCCAAGTTAAGTGTAATGGTATAAGTATTGTGTTCCCGGGAGCTTCAGGCTAAAAGATAGACTAATTTGAAGTTATTGTGAATATGAAAAAAAAAAGAAATAATAAAAAATTGATCTTTGGGTAAAATTACAAGAAAGTGCCCAAAATGTGAATATTGCATTTAAACCCCAAGAGAAAAAATATTGATATTATAAAATGCATAAGTAACTAGGAAAAACTAAGAGACACCATTAAGCGTAAAGAAAGACAGATCATTTTTCTAAGTTAAACGGAAAAATAAAAAAATTATATTTTGACCCCAAGAACTAAGAATGCTTGCAATTTAGTCCCCGGGAGAAGGGGGGAATGAAAATCAGTTTGGGGAAAACTATAGCTAATGACCCAAAAATTTTAAAAATTACAACTTTGCCTCGAGTTAAGGATATTTTTAGAAATATGAAAAATTATAGTCAAAATGAAGCTTTTAATGAGTTAAGCCCAATGGAATATAGTAAGGAATCTATTAAGATCAAAATAATATTTATTGTGTAATGATGGTCTAATATTAATATTTTACCCAATAAAGATCAGTTTAGATTGCAGGAAAAGACAGTATTGATTCAAGGACAATGATTGGACCCTACCCAAATATATTTTGGGTCAAGATAATGATTTTGGATGAAAAGTATTTTTTGGATAATCCTGTACCAATTTAATGACAATTTTGATAAAAATACTTAATCGGTATGAGTAAATCTAATCGATAAAAGGTATTTGTCCCATAGAAATTATTGAAGCATTTTTTTGGCTAAAAAATAAGGTGAGCCACATCTAAATCAGTTTATGGATACATGTGAAATTTTTCAAAAAGCTTTTTAAAAGAAAAAGCAAATAAAAGTAGATAGAAAAGTTAATTGAATAATTGTATTACATAAATATCTTAGCAAGTCATTAACCATCATCATCTTCAGCCTTCATCATGTCTGAAACTGCAGTAAGAAGAGGAGAGAAGCACAAAAAGAAATTGAAGCCAAGAAGCAAGAGCAATAAGAAAAGTTTGGTCCTCAAACTTCTAAGGGTTCCAAGAAATGTTTTAAGATCAATGGAAGTGTCCACAAAGTTTGGAAATCATTGGAAAGCAAGAAGGTAGTTACTTTCCCATTTATGCCTTATGTTATCATGCTTGATTTTCATGATTCTATAAATATGCCATATATTGGTTTGGATACTTTGTGATGAATTTGCATTGTTGGCTGGTTGTTTGAAGGGTTTTACGACCCTAGGATGTCCATTTTCTAAGGTGTTACCATGCCAAAATTTTTATGAAATTGTATGGCATAATATGAATTTATGATTTTATGATTACCATTGATGATTTTATGAGATGCTATGATAGTATACTAGCATAATTGGGTGTAACTACTAAGATTCTTTGAATCTAATTCCTTTCCAAATATTAACTATGTTAGGGCAAGGACATGAAAGTATTCAAACAAATGCAAGGGAAATGAAGAAGACGATGGAGAATTACTTGATTTTGCAAGTTATAATGTTAAGTTGAGAAAATATGTATCATGTATGTATGAGATGAAATTCTGTAATTATACATAATTATGTTCCTTAAAGTCCTCTTATGATGTTATGTGTGGATTTGGACCAATAGATGTTGATGCGTGAGGTTTATGAAGTTTATTATGAGTTATGACATAATTATGAACAAGATGACCAGTATGGATTTGAGCAAGGGAACTCCATTCAAAACAGGGCATCCTATATAATTGTTATACATTCTCTTAAAGTAGATAGAACAAGCTTTTCATAGGGCTAAAGAACACCCAAATTGGATAAATGTATGAATTATAGTGAATTTTTGAATTTAGGATTCAAAACTGGACAGTATTTGAAAAACTGGAACTTACATTATGAACAATGGATATTTCAAAAGGCACTATAACATCGTGTATAGCTCCAAAAATTTAGTGATTTGAATTTATGGAAAGCTCCAATCTTAGAAAATGAATGCCACCAGTTTGAAACCATTTGGAGCTATAAAGAAGGAGTTATGTAATTTCTCCAAAAACTGTTCCAGTAGAGGTAATATTCTAACCCATAATAGTTAAGTTAATGTTATACTCTGTACAAGTTGAATAAATGTACAAGAAAAATATTTCTAGAAAGTAGATCATAGGGCTTTCCAATGACATAAGGAATTGATAAATGGGCTCAGGGTAGAGTGAGATATGAATTTTTAAATATAAGGCCAAAATCCTGGGGAAGAGAAAATGACCAAATATATAGTAAATGTTTTAGAAATAAACTGTATAAACTGGTCAAGATAATTCTCTGTTTCATATTTTCCCATGTATATAAGGTTTGTGTCTACTTTGAGAGACTTGAATTACTATTAAATGATTTTTCTAGAATTAGTTATTTATTTTCAAAGTTCTATCAGCAAAGTGGAAACTACCATATGAACAGTAACAAAAAATTTTGGAAATTCTGATTGTCATTCTTATGTGATTCGAGTTTAGGATCAAGTATAATCAGACTTAAAAGGAGTTTAATTCATGGGAAATGAGTCTAAAAGTAAGGTGTTACATAAAACGTCCCATATTGCAACCAAAAGCAATCAAGAAAACATAATTCATAATATGGCAACCAATTTGCTTCAAAGCAAAGCAATGAAATAACGTAAACAAGAATATGTAAACTTAGCTACCTTTGGTGTTTACACTTAGCTTTCCTCTCTAAACCAAAGCTTCCTTCCTCTAGTTTTCTCAGATCTCTAGGCATTAATAAACAATGGCTCAAGCCACTAATTTCATAGCATGAGGCATAGAGTTCATATAAAACCTTACAAACCCTTGAAAACTACTTTGGCTACATTAGCTTATATCATGAAGCATATATTTGTTCCTAAGGTTTTTGGCCATGGAAAATCCATTTTTGACATCAAAACAATGAAATTCCCACTCCAAGAACCACTTTTGGTCTGGCCAAAATCTGAACCCTAGGTGGTAGAGTAGGTTTTTCACAAACTTGCTTTAAAACACACCTAGTTTGCTTCTCATTGCAAAAACTTATACTTTCCCTCAAGTTTATGGTTTAAAAACATCATTCCACACCCAAACTAAGCCTTGAACAAAACTGGACAGAGGTTGGGGAGGAAATAATTTCACAAAAACTAGCTCATGCAACCCAAGAACTATGCTAAAAATCATCAAGGCCTTGAACTAGCTCTTACCAATTTTTCCTTGGATTTTTCTCATTCCTTCACCTTCTCTTTTTTCTCCTTCACTTGGCTGCCTCTTCTCTCTCTATTTTGGTAGAGTTTTCCATCTTCTTTCATGTGTGAATTCGTCCAAGCAAGATGGAGTATTTATAGGCACACTAACCATGGTTACTTGGCCTGGTTTTGTTACTTTTCTTCCTCAAGTAAAGTTAGCTAACCTTGGTCAATCCTTTGCTTAACCATTAAGGCATCAAATTTGGTCACATAGATTGCCATGTGGCATCCTAGATGAGGGGATAATATCTCAAAAATACTACATAATTTTTTTAGTCAAGTAACACCTTGTATTGATTACTTTATGCTTGGACTGGTCAAGTTACTTTTTATGGTGTAAATTCACTTTATTGATATATGAATAAAGTAAACTTGTGTGCCTAGTATTACTTTATTATCCTATCTCTAAAAAGCTACTTTTGTGGAGTCTAACTACTTTTCTTTTTGACTTTTTAGCTTTTACATATCAAAAAGTAGTTTTATTGGTGTAAAGTTACTTTTTAACTTTTGGCACTAATTATTTCTTCATCCTTGAACATTAACCCTCAATGCCATGTACCATTATACTCATCGTGTCGAGAGTTTCATTTTGACAGTAATTTTACATATTTACATAATTACCCTTCACTTAGGGTAAATTTATAATTTTTAAAACTTTTGGGTCATTAGGTGTATAGAACTTTATTCATTTCTTCCCCACGTGAAAATTTATGCTTGGTACATAAATGTATTCTATAATTCTTAGGGACAAAATGTAATTTCTCATTTTTCCATCCTACTAGGAAAAATGATCTCTTTGCCATATTTTACGCAAAACAGTGTTTGCCCATTTCTGCAAATTTCCTATGCATCTCTAGATATTCTAGCTTTCTAAGGATGTTACAATTTCCTCCCCGTTAAATTAAATTTTGTCCCCAAAATTTAGATACATATTGGTACCTCTTATTTCCTTTCTCTTTATTTCCCAATTTTCCATACCATATTTACCAGAGAAATACAATATTTTACTTTGGTATCGTTTACTCATTTATAGCATTTGAAAGGTCTAGTTCATACTCTATGAACTGGGAATTTTGAGGGCATCATAAACTATCTTTACTTTAGGGGGTATCGAAAATTTTTATTCGTAACATCCTCATTCTTACTTCCATAACTTTCCCTTATCTTGTTCATACTATACTCCCTTTATTGGCATCTGTCATCATTCATTTCTCTTCTTTCATAACTTTAGGCTATCTACATGAATAATCTTTCTGTTTAGGCATAAGCTTATTACATCAGTTTTGCCTAGATGACACTTACGAGTCATCTCATCTTTGCTTATTACTTCTTTTCTTTACTCTTTACCTCAAGGCTAACTCTTCTTTCATCTCATAATCACTTGAGGCTATTGTGACCTCAAACATTTCTATGGTAATGCCATAGATATAGTAACTCATACTAGTCATAACAACTATTAGTAACTCTACTTCTTGAGAGCATTATTTACCACTGCTACAAGTGGGAATATGCATTTCATAAAAATTATCATATAAAACTTTGGCTATTATCTACCACTTAACCCTGTTACATTACACTAATCCATACTTACTTTAATTATTATAGACCCCCAAGGTCATTATTGGATCAAAATTAATTATCTCAGGGAAGGAGGTTTAGCCGTTTTAGCTCATAAAAACTCATTTCATAATCCATTTCCCACAAAAGCTTTCTCTTATAACTAAGTAGTATGACAGATTAAGAGAAATTTTCATAATATCTTGCTAAACTTAGAGACCTCTCATCTCTATTATAGTGTTCGGTCTCTCCCATTTTCTTACTTTACTTGCTTTTACTCGTAAAAATTCTCAGTTGTTTCTTACGCTCCTCCAAAGACTCATAGTACTTTCAGTATATCATTAGAGATCATAATAAACTATTTATCTTTTATTCATGTAGCCTAACGGGTGCTTTTAGTAAGACTATAATAAATTCTCAGTGCCCATATTTAACTGTTGGCACATTTTTCTTACCTGTTACATCTTTTTCATACTTATCAGCAGGTCACTCATCATAAAATTTTTCTCTCTTAAGCACGCTTAATTGTAAATTGCTAAGGGGTTCTACTGCACTCATGTCACTCTTGGACTTAGAGAATGTGGCATTGGGCTCCCTTTTAAGTCATAACTCATCTGTGTGACCTTTGGACAACTTATTACTTTTAACTCTAGAGCATTTAATCCCTAACTTATATTGCTTCTTTCTGTTGAATCAAGTGTTTTGATGATTCCGAACAACTGGAGCTTGGAAGGAAGATATCAAAAGTGTACAAGAGATCTCAAGTGAAGAAATCTAGGAAGAAATGAGTACAATATTAGTTTGTAGGATTTCTCACTATATTCATATGAGTAAAAGGCTTTGATCTTTTACCCAAATGTTTTTAAAATGTGTTTTTTAACAATCCTATGTTAACTTACGATATATTTGAAAAATACTCACTAATAGATGAATTTTGAACTATTAAACCTCATATGTTGCCTTGAAAATTTGAATTTTGGTAGCTGAGATTCAAACTTACAAAGATGTTGTCCATGACAAACGAATTTCAAACTGTTAAAATATGAATTTCGGCTAAAGCATAATTTGTGAAAAATGAAAAATTTGTCTGAAGATATGTCAAAGTTCATCTAAAAGTGGAGTGCAAAAAGAGTTCTAAGTCAGTCTCTCTGACAGACGAACTTTAGTTTTGAAAATTTGAACTTTGGAATGAAAGCATATAAGTCTGAAAATAGGACTCTCTGATAGACGAACTTGATAGACGAACTTTGTAGGCTTAAAATTCAAATTTTGAAAAGAAGAGCTTTTGTGCCATATTAAGTTGCTCACTGACAGATGAATTTTGAACCCCAAAATTTGAATTTTGAGTACACTGTAGCAATATGGAACAACTGTTCACACTTATTAGAAGAACTTTAAACTTGAAAATTCTTATGTTCCAACATGAGAAATATTCGTCAAGATGAAAATTTGAATTTCACCTTTAAATAGACGAACTTGGAAGTTCAACATTAAAGTCTTTAACTTATGGTCTCTGTGAAATTTGTCGGTTGACACCATAAAATTTGAACTTTGGATGTCAGACGTATTAAATGCGGTTGATGAATGGATAGTTTTATAGAGTAACTATTGGGTTACATCTCTAATCACCAGATCTTGTCTCTAACATATAGTTAAGACAAAAATCTATAAATAGAACTTTATTTAAAGGTGTGGGTAACAATTTTACGTTGTATATATTGAAACTCTGTCAAATTCTTTAGTTAAAGCCTTCTACTCTCACACACCTCATTTATTACTCTTCAACTATCAAACATACTCTATATTAGAGAGTTTCTCTTATTGTAAACAATCTTATCTTCATCTAGAAGAAAGATTTTCTTGTGAGGGGACTTCACAAGGGATTTGGGAAGCACTTAGCTAGAGTGCAGAAAGTGAAACTGTAAGTTCTTGGAATGGAGTATAAAGTTGTACTGCATCATTGCACGGAGCCCACCAAATTCTTGCAAGATAGTGGAAAATCTCAAGTAATAGCTTGAGGACTGGACGAAGGTCAAGAGAAAGAGATCGAACCAGGATAAATTCTTGTGTCCTTCTTGTTAGACCTTGCTTATTACCTTATTACACTTTGCACTCTGTTTTTCTGCAACTTTTGCTTTCACTGCTTTCTTTTCATTTTGTAGAAAATTTTCAAACTTCCAAATTCACCTCCTATCTTGGGAAGCCAACAGAACTAACACTTTCTACTCTAGCTTTTACTAGCTTAAAGGTTCCATATGCTACTATGCCTTTATATAACATACCCCTTATACTTTGCTCCACTGATCATAGCCTTTAAAGTCTTTTGATTCTATATGGGTTGGGGTCTAAATAATATTAAAGCAGTGGTTACTAACTTTTTACTCTTACAACATATCTGCTTTATCTATTGTCATACCTATCTTCTTAGTTATTTAGCCAAGGTCAATTAGCAGTTTGGCAATTTAAGGGAAACTTCTTAACCCTTCAAGAGTTTCTTACTATCTTACTTAGAATCTGGGTTTTGGCCTCTCACCACTACTCATTCTTGCTTAACTGGGCATCACCCCAGGAGCCACCTCCTTTTGCTTGCCTCGATGATTTATATCTTATAGAAGATTTCATCTCTTTGCTCGATTGGGCTTCTTTGCAAGAGCTACTCAATTGGGCTTTTTTCTAAGAGCTACCTCCTCTTATCTCACTTTGGCATCCTTCGGAGTATTTCATTCATTGTGAGATCTTTCGGTCAAGAATTTTCTCATAGCTAGATTTCATACTAAGCTTAGCAATCAATTATCTCAAGGTTTTATATAGTTTCCTAACTGCTTGCCACTAATCAAATACCTTAGGCTTATACTTTGTACCTTAGACCTCGTAAGTACACTAACTTTTCCTATAGAGGCATTGAATATTTTCATTCATTAGCTTTACTCCTTATCCTTAACATCCCTTTTCAGGAATTTCTCAGCTTGAGCTATCAATATAACATTTAACTTGCCTTAGCACATGGAACACCTTTAGAGGTAGGCAAAATCATCATCTTATTCTTATAATATGGGAGGAGATTATCTATAAAAGTTGATTCATGCCAATGCTCACATTACTACTAGGGAAAGACATACAAATCTTTGTATTGCTATGGTGCTTTTTTTTTTAAATAGACAATGGAGATTATAGCCTTGTTTCTCATTAAGACATTCTCATATAACTTATATAATAGTAACTTATAAACCCAACTTCTTAACATAGCTACAGCATTTGGCTTGCACTTGAATCATACCTTCACTAAGGTTAGGCAACTTGCAGGCCTCATAATGAGACTAGCACAAAGACTTTTTTCCTGTGCTTGTGGTTAGGGATTGGCCACCTCCATAATACTGTCATGGGTATAATATCCCAACTCTTTACACTTGAAGCACACATTCTTCATTGCTAAGCATAGCCCTCTGCTATGAGCCTTTACACATTCTTAAAAACAAGAGTTGGCTTACTTAACTATCTCCTTTACCCTTTTTGCCTTGTTTCTTAAATCCTCTAGTATTCCAAGGTTACTTACCCTTACTTATTTACTTTCCCTACCTTCATAGTTTTCTTACTATCATTAGCTGGAGGTGCTAGTATAGTATGCTTATGATTCAGATTATTCTCCATGATTAGTGAATTAAAAGTCTAAAACTACATCGGGTAACTCTTCTCTTATGGCTAGCTTTTGGCCTCTTTCTAGCCATTCTATCCTCTATTACTTATCATCTTATGGTTGAAGATAAGTTGGGTATTGAGCCAGTTGATTATACGTTACTACATATTCAATGACTGACTTATTCTCATCTTAACAATTATTACAATTCTGCTTCCTTATCTCTTTTAAGGACTTGGGAAAAATCTCCTTATAGAACTCTATTGTAAATATTTCCCAAGTCAATAGAGTGCCCCTTATCTGAATGGTTTATTCCATGTTCTGCCACCATTGGTCAGCCTCTTTTACCATTAACCTTCCATTTTTGATGTGTAGCCTATTATCTTGGAAATCCTTTTAGGGCTCACAATCTACTTTTCAGCAACTTGCATGTCAAATTTACCATCAAAGGATGAAAGCTAGCACTTGCATAATAGTATATTGGTGGCTAGTACTCTCAACCAATTACTCTACAGCTTGTCCTGCAGGAACTTACTAACTTACCTGAGACTGCTGTGGTATAGGTGGAACCTTAAGGGCTCTAACTTTTTCCCTGTTGTCCTTGAGCATTAACTAACTCTTATAATTGTTCAATAATCCTCTCTTGATGATCAAGACATTTAGGGATCAATTACAAGGGATCTACTGGGAATGTGTTTATTTATTGCTATCGGAGTCATTTGAGAGGTATGTGCTTGTACTATCGATCTTAGCTGAGCACTTCTCCGTATCATAACCATGCTTATCTTGCATTTAGCACTTGGAAATGATAAATTGCACTCAGCAATCAACATTAACTATTACTTCATTATACTATCACTGATCAGAACTTATCATCGTATCTTGACCCCTGGTCTTTTTATTTTGCTATTATTAAATTAACATCTTACTGCATAAACACTACTATACTTCATTCATGTTTATTGTCATGACACTAGCTTATAAGGCTCAAGTTCTATTGTTAGACTTAGCATTGCCATCTTTTATCTCTATCAGATCTTCCTCAAGATCCTCATCAGAGACTTTTACCACCTCAACTTCTTTTGCATAATAACGCTCTGCCTGAAGCATATAGGCAATGACACAATCTGCTAGAGTGTAAAGCACTTGACCTTGAGGGAACTCCTTAATACACCTTCAAAGCTCATGATTTCATTATGACATCTGGTACTTGCTTAACCTGTTCACTTATAGGGAGCCTATGATCATGATGCTCTTCTAAGAATCTCTTTGCTTCTAATGTGGGACCTAGAAAAACTTGAACATATGCTTCAAATCTATCATGACATTCATCATAGATAGCTTTAACAATCCTTTGGATTTAGAGTCCTTTGTTTAATTGGAGAAATCTACTTACTTAACCCAAATAATATAGTTATCCCAAACTTGCTTATCATAACTTGTGGCTAATTTACCACATCACCTAGAGGTACATTTGCTTGCTCTGGAAGGACTACACTTGGAAGGACCACTACTATAGGGTCATTTTCTGAATCCAGGTACTCTTTTAAACTAGCCATCACTATATGGCTATTTGTACTGAGCATTTTGTTGAATCCTATGTCTTCCCTTCATAGGACATTGATTAGTCTCAGGCCAAATTCCTGTATCTGGGTTACTAACAATTTCTCTTTTCTAACTTATCTTTCTTTAAATCTTACATTAGTTTTTCCCCATTAATTCTTTTGATAACTATTCATTCCTTACTAGCCTCTTACATTTATCACTGAAAACTTTTTGCCATTGATTTTTTCTCATAGGCAAGATACTTACTCTTTATATTCTTTAACATTACCTACCATCACATCTTGTAGCTACCTTCAAGTCAGTGGCTTGGCAATAGAGAGAAGCCTTAGGTAAACATTCATAATAGTTGCTGATTATTGAGGTTTCATATCTTTCTAAAATCATTCTAGGCCATTTTTTTTAGAACTATTAGAACTGTAGACCTTATCAATCTTTCTCATCTTCTCATACTCTTTAAAGGTCTAGTGCAACCTCACAAATGGTCTATTGTGACCATGAGACCTATTGCAAATATCTGAGCCCCACTAGGATCCTCTATAATCATATATCTTCTCTTTACTGATAGGATCTAACTATGATCTAACTTTGAAAGGATTCACGACCTAAGGAAAACACATTCTGCAAAACATTCTCAACTAATCCAGTAACTATCATAAGCTATCTTTGAGACTAATCTCATATGCCACTAAAATAGACTTAAGGTTGATTTCTCAAAAGGAATATATCTTATATTCAATGGGAACTCTATTTAAGAGGACTACTTTCCTCTTTAATTTCAAATATTTGCTCAAATCTTTGCTCTGATACCAAAAAATATAACACTTTAACTATAGACCACATTACCCATGTATTCGACCTTATTATGCTCCATAGAACATGTTTAGAAGTCGGAATCACATGATAGAATAAGATATGAAATTTTCTTTCCCCGGGTTACTTTTCATTTGGAAAACCGTTTTTCCCAGGTGAAGTTTAAAAATTCATAACTAATTTTAAAAAATCATATCAAGGCGATTCAAGTCTCCAAAAATACCTTGAAATCTCATCTACATGGGAAAAATATGAGACAGTATTTTAGTCGTGTCAATTAGCATAATTGTTTGCACAAATTCTACTGTTCAAATGGTCATTTTCTTCTTTTCCAGGATTTTAGCCATAAATTTAAAAATTCATGAGTAACTCTATACTAAGTCAAATTATCCATTCTCTATGCCATTGGAAAGCTCTATATGTGTACTTACACCCATATTTTTCTTATATATTTATTTAGCCTGAACAGGTTATGACATTGATTTGAATCACTAAGCGTCAGAATATCACTTTTACTGGAACAGTTTTGAGAAAACTTGTATATCTCTCATTGCATAAATCCAATTGAACTCAAACTAGTGGCATATTAAACTCAAGAAATAGTCCCTTTATAAACATACACTGTTGAATTTTTGGAGCTCTATAGAATTTTATATCACTTTTCAAATAAAGTAATACTTACAGTAAAAATCATAATTTTTACTTCACTGTCCAGTTTTGACCCTTAAATTAAAAAATATACTATAAATTGTAAACATGCCAAATTCAGGTGCCTTTGACTTGTTGGAAAGCCCTCATTGTATGTTTTCAAAAAATACATGTACATGAAAGTTACATCATATTTCAGATGGATAATATCTACTTAACCATCTATTGCTCATTAAGGCCAAATTATGTCATTTCATTGCAATAGTATTATCATACATCATGTATTTTGTCAAACTTGTTCATGGCATATCCATAACATCTTAAAAGTCCCAAAAGAACATAATGGTAGCTAAACACAGCCTTACAAAAGGCACATATGATTTTACACAAATGCCATAGTGATACAGTAAAATGTATACAAATTACTTAGTAGGCATGCTTCTTTATTCTCTTAATTTCTCTTGCCTTTCCTTGAATTCCGCCATTGCTATAGCTTGAACCTAACATTTAGGATGCTTGGGGGATGAGATTAGTGTAATCTCAGTAGCAAGTTATATTCATGCATCATGTGTTAAGTCTGCTAGCTTCCTAAAAGGGGAGTGGATTAGGAAGATTGAAATTTTCTACAAAAGTATAAGAGAGCAGTGAAAGCAAGAGTAGCAGAAAAATAGACTGCAAAATGTAACAAAGTAGTAAGCAAGGTAAAGGAAGAAAAGACAATGAGATTTTTCCTAGTTCGGTCTCTTTCCTTGACCTATGTCTACTCTTCAAGCTATCACTTGAGATTTTCCACTATCTTGCAAGAATTCGGTAGGCTCCTTACAATGTCACAGTACAGCTTTATGCTCTACTCCAAGAGCTTAGAATCTCACTCTCTCTCTACACTATAGCTAAGTGCTTCCCAAATCCCTTGTTAAGTCCCTTCACAAGAAAATCTTTCTTCCAGGTGAAGATAAGATTGTTTACAGGAATATAAACTCTCTAATCTAGAGTATGTATGATAGTTGAAGTACAATGTTTGAAGTGTGTGAGAGTAGAAGGCTTTGACTAAAGAATTTGATAGAGTTTCAATATATACAATGTAATTTTTGTTACCCACACCTTCAAATGAAGTTCTATTTATAGATTTATGTCTTAACTATATGTTAGAAACAAGATCTAGCCCTTAGAGATGTTACCCAATGGTTACTTTGCAAAACTATCCATTCACCAACTGCATTTAATGCGTCTGACATCCAAAGTTTGAATTTTGGGGGTGTCAATAGACGAATTTCACAGAAACCATAAGTTAAAGAGTTTAATGTTAAACTTCAAAGTTCATCTATTCAAATGTAAAATTTGAATTTTCATCTTTGACAAATATTTCCATGTTGGAACATACGAATTTTCACGGTTTAAGTTCTTTTGAAAAGTGTCAATAGTTGTTTCATAGTGCTACAGGGCATTCGAAATTCGAATTTTAGTGCCCAAAATTTGTCTGTCTGTGAGCAACTCAATATGGCACAAAAGTTCTTCTTTTCAAAATTTGAATTTTCAAAAACCAAAGTTTGTCTGTCAGAGAGACCTCTTATCAAACTTATTCCAAAGTTTGAATTTCTGAAGACCAAAGTTTGTCTGTCAGAGAGACACTTGAACACACTTACATATTGTCTTTCCAAAGTTTGAATTTTCAAAACTAAAGTTCATTTGTTAGAGGACTGACTTGGAACTCTTTTTAAACTTTATTTTCAAATGAACTTTGACATATTTTCAGATGAATTTTTCATTTTTCACAAGTTATGCTTCACTCAAAATTTGAATTTTCTCAGTCTTAAATTTGTCTGTTAGATGCAACATCTTTGTAAGTTTGAATTTCAGCCTTCGAAGTTCAAATTTTCAAGGTAACATATGAAGTTTAACAATTCAAAATCTGTTAGTGAGTATTTTTCAAATATATCATAAGTTAACATGAGATTGTTTAAAAACACACTTTAAAAACATTTGATCTTTCACTCATGTGAATACAGTGAGAAATCCTATAAACAAATCTTATATTCATTTTTCTTGGATTTCTTCACTTGAAATCTCTTGTACACCTTTGATATCTTTCTTCCAAGCTTTAGTTGGTTGGAATCATCAAAACACTTGATTCAACATTCTCCCCCTTTTTGATGATGACAAAACAACTTGTAAACTGGATTAGTACTTAGGTTTGCTTCTAAGAGCTCCCCCTCAACATATAAATTAAAATTCGAAGATAAATGCAGCATAAATGACAAATCAAAAGGAAAATACGGAATCTCATTAATTCATTCAAAGTTTCAATACAAGGATATGACATCTTCAATATAGAATTTTAAGGCAAGATTATCATTCATTATAGAAGAGATACAGAAAATATAAACAGCAATACAAGAGATACCAAGCAGTCCTAAGATCTAATCATAACTTCTTGGGCTTGGATTTGTCACTGTAGGTCTTGTCAGCTGGTTCTACAATAGTGTTTACAGTTTGCCTAGATATCTTCTACTCCTTTTTGACATCTTCAGGAACTTGAACATGTATAGCAGGAGGAGATATCTGGGATACTAGAATGGCTCGAAGAGACACAGGGACAAAAGATAGATCAGGATTAATCTGAGGAAGAGGTATAGGAGGGGATGTTGCAGGCAGGTCATCCTCAGATTGATCATCCTCAGTATCTTCAATAATTTCCTAAACTTCCTTCTGAAGATTGGTAAATCTAACCCTTTGTGCTAAGGTCATGCCATATTGAGGAGATAAGAATTGAGGAGTAGAAGGAGGGAACATCTCATTAAGCCTTTGTTTTTGAGCTTACACAGAGACATCATGTACAGCAGCTGCAAGGTGTAAGGCATAAGGCTTCTCTCCTCATTCAAAGCAGCTTGAATAATTGGTGTAGAAGTTATGGCTGCTACAAGTTTCTCCATTTGCTCATATTCTTGAGTAGAAAGAATTGAATCATGAGCATCTTCAGTAATAGGCTTATGGGAGCTTGCTTCTTGAGGAGCCTCTTCCTCCATGCCATAGTCCAAAGGTGGACCAGGGCTTGCTTCATTGCTGGAGGCCTGTGGAGTGGCCAAAGTACCAGCAACCTCAGCAGTAGCATGTTCATCATCATCTGGTTCAGGAGAGGCTAGCTCAAATGGGCTTGGATGTTTAGAAGTAGGAGACTTGATAGGCTTAGAGGGTCCTGGCTGATATGGAGCTAATATGGATGGAATAGTACTCCTGATGTCCTCATATGCATCAGTAACCACTTTCATATTCTTTGCCAACTGGAAAATCTAATCTTGCAGATGAGTAAACTTAGCATTTTGCTCATCTCTGATACTTAGCATGAGTATAAATAGGTTGTCATATAACTCAGTGATCTTAGTTGACTTAGCCTAGATGGAAGGAGTGGATGGCACATGTGTCTGAGTAGGCTGAGATGGAGGAGAAATAGGCTGAGAAGGTGAGGTGTAGGCTGTGAGGGTAGAGCAGCCTTAGAAGTTCCTGCTTGCTGTTGTGAGTCACCTTCCTCAAAGAATAGATCTTCCAACTTCCTAGCTTTTTTTCTAATCCATCTGCCATCTTTTCTTTCAATGGCCATCCTTTGCAATTCTTCCTCTTTAAAAGCTTCAGTGGGCTTGCCCTTTCCTTTTTCCAGGTGTTGAATCCTGGTATACTAAAGAATTTTAGAGATGATTGAGGCATAAGGCAAAATAGAGTCTTTCCTCTGATCTTTTGCTTTGATCATGCATTAAAGGATGATGTGTCCCATATTGATTAACTTGCCACGCATGAGAGCAGTCATCACATGTGCTTTAGCCCTTGTGATTAGATTGAAGCTGCCCCCTTTGTTGAATATAATCTTAGATACAATGTAGTATAGGATTCTGACTTGGGCACTAAGATCAGTAGGCTTCGACAAACTCAGAGGAGGCCTATTTTCATGCCTTTTGATTAAACACTGTACTTTCTTTGTAATTCAAGAAAGCACTACCTTCCTCATCTGCATTTTCATCCTCATCCATGTACTTTGATATGGTGATGTCAATTTTCAACCCATCTTGCTTGGGGATTTCCAACACCTCATTGAAGGTCTCATTAGTTAGCCAGATGGTTCTAGACCTTAGATTTACCTCCCATTTTTCTTTCTTATTGTTGTACCTCAGGGCAGCATACCAAGTTTTAACAACCTCATCATCATATCTTTCCATAATTTCTAATAAGTTTTTATATCTAATCATCCATAGCCCAGCATCAAAATTGTTAGAAATAAGGAATTCTTCCATATTCGTACAATGAGGCTTTATGACCTTCTTGCTAACAAACTTGGTGGTGTATTCACCTAGAATATGAGCATTGCTCCATAATGGCATTGTGGATAATTAGTATTCCCCTGACTTAGTGTTGGAAGAGGACGAGAAAGTAGGAGGAACATGAGTAGCAGGGATAGGTTTCTTCGGATTTGCCTTGGAAGTGGTTTTCTGTTTCTTGGAAGAAGTTCCCTTACTAGATTTGGCTTTTCTCTTCTGAGTCTCACCTTCCTTGGAGGCATATTAAGACTTGACAGCTCCTTTTGGTCTTAACTCTCCTTTCTCAACTTCTGGATTCTTAACCCTTGTTATTCTCATCGATGAATGTTGCAGAGAGATGAAGGGAATGAGTTTATAGGGTCGAAAAGAAGTTTACTTGGTGGAAAAAGAGGATTCATGAACAGAATTAATGGGAATTTAAGAAAGAATGTGAATAGACTTGAGAGAGAGATGAATAGGGTTGTATCTGTTCAGAGAGAGACCTTTGTTTTAACGTCTGTAGCCTTTCAACAGATGAATTTTGAATTTTGAGTAGTTACGAGTTAACCCATAAGGAGAGGTTTACTAACAGACAAATTTTCATCTTGAAGTTTGTTTGACAGAAGCTAAGTTTAAGGAACAAGAAGCAACAGACGAACTTTGATTCATCAAAGTTCAAATTTCACAATTTCACACAACAAGCAAACATGAACAAGACAAGCAACAGACGAATTTCACTTATGAAAGTTCATCTTACAGAAACTTAACATAAAAGCATATTTCAACAGACGAATTTAGAGATAAAAAATTCAAATTTAAAAGTTTTGTAAAGAGACTCTAAGATTCGTATTTTGATATATGGAATTCGCACGAAAAGCATTTTGAGCAAAGTCATCATTCACATTATATTTTGGAAATTTGAATTTATACCATCCAACAGACAAACTTCGAGGGTGGTGAAGGTACTGTAACGGTGTGTAAGCTACCGAAATTCATCTTATGAACATTTAAGTTTGAATATTGAGCATGCTAATTCATTCAAAAACACAATTCAACATTAAAATTCGCCTAATAATCTTTTAAAATGTTAATTTCAAATTCCTAAACTTACAGATATGGCCCAAAAGTTCAAATTTTCATCTTCCTTTAGCATCTTTTGATTGTGATGGTCTGATTAACTTCGGTAACAAATTTGTTATCATCTAAACTCATGTGGAGTACAACTCATCTTAAACACACTCTGATGCTAAAGTTAGCATTAATTTAATGTTAGAAACTTTTAAATTGATTCAAATAGAGATTTGCTTACAATTCATTAGGATTTACCATTCTTAATTCTCTTTTGATTTTGCAAAGTTTGTCTTCTGCAAGTAGCTTGGTTAGAATGTCAACAATTTGATCTTCAGTTGGGATGTATTCCAATTTGATGTCTCCTTTCAATATATGATCCCTAATGAAGTGATGCCTTATTTCAATGTGCTTTGTCCTTGAATGCATGACATGATTTTTTGTGATGTTGATAGCACTTTGATTATCACACTTTATTGGTATCTCCTTCATCTCAATTTCAAGATCTTCAAGTTGCTGCTTCATCTAAAGGACTTGAGCACAACAGCTACCAGCTACAATATATTTAGCTTCTGCTATGGAAAGAGCCACACTATTCTGCTTCTTGCTAAACCATGAAACTAGAGATCCATCAAGAAACTGACATATTCCACTTGTGCTTTTTCTGTCAGTTTTGGATCCAGCAAAGTCAGTATCAGTATATCCAGTGAGTTCTTCTCCATTGCCTTTTGGATACCAAAGTCCCATATGTGATGTTCCAATTAGATATATGAAGATTCTTTTCATAACTATTGCATGGGACTCTTTGGTATATGATTGGAACCTTGCACACATACAGACACTAAACATAATGTCAAGTCTACTAGCTGTTAGATATAGCAAGGAGCTAATTATTCTCCTATACTGAGTTCTGTCAAAAAGCTTTCCCCCTTTATCTATATCAAGTTTTGTTGCAGTAGCCATAGGAGTCCCTATTGACTTGGCGTTTTCCATACCAAACTTTTTTAGCAACTTTTTTAGATATTTTGATTGATTGAGAAAGATACCATCATCACATTATTTAATTTACAGTCCAAGGAAGAAGTTAGGCTCACCCATCATTGACATTTCAAATTCACCCTACATTAGCTTAGAGAAATTCTTGCAAAGAGATTTATTAGTAGCACCAAATATAATATCATCAACATAAATTTGAACAATAAGTCTTTATTTTCTTTCTTGGTGAACAGAGTTATATCTACGTTTCCTTTATTAAATCCCTTTTCAGTTAGAAAATTACTTAGCCTTTCATACCATGCTCTAAGAGCTTGTTTTAAGCCATAAAGAGCTTTTTTCAGTTTATAAACATGATTTGGTTTTGTTGAATCCTCAAAACCTGGAGGTTGGTCAACCTCTTCCATGATATATCCATTTAGAAAGGTACTTTTCACATCCATTTGATATAACATTATGTTTTTCATGCATGCATAGGCTAAGAGGATTCTTATTGCTTCCAATCTTGCAGCTGGAGCAAAAGTTTCCTTGTAATCAATACCTTCTTCTTGATTATATCATTTGCCAACTAATCTTGTTTTATTTCTAATGATTATTCCTGTTTCATCTAGTTTATTTCTAAAAACCCATTTAGTTCCAATAATAAGATGATCTTTTGGTCTAGGCACTAAATCCCAAATTTGATTTCTTTCAAATTGATTTAATTCATCTTGCATAACTAGTATCCAATATTCATTAGTTAAGGCTTCTCCAGCACACTTCAGTTCAATTTGAGAAATGAATGCACAGTTGTTTATTTGATCCCTAAGTTGTCTTCTGGTTTTAAAATTCTCCTCAACATCCCCAATCACTTGATCAAATAGATGATGTCTTTGATATCTCCAAGCTCTAGGGAGTTCTTGAGAGATTTCTTCATTGTTTTCAAATTCAAGATCTTTCTCCCGAATATCTTCCTTTACATTAGTAGATTCAAATATTTTTGGAGGTTCAATTTTATCTTCTCCAGACAGATTCAAGTTCTTAAAGTTAGAAATGAGATCATCTTCATCAATGACATGCTTGGAAACAGTTTCATTATTAATAAACATAATATATATAGATTCTTCTATAGTTCTAGTCTTTTTATTGAAAACCCTATATGCTTTACTCTTGCTTGAATAGCCAAGAAATATACCTTCATCTTATTTGACATCAAATTTACCCAGATTCTCTTTTCCATTATTGTGAATGAAGCACTTGCAACCGAATATATGTAGGTGTAAGAGGTTTGGCTTCCTTCCTTTGTATAGCTCATAAGGTGTCTTCCCCAAAATTGGTCTGATGTAGGCTCTGTTAATGATACAACTTGTTGTGTTTACTACATCAACCCAGAAAACTTGAGGAAGCTCCTTTTTGTTCATCATTGCTCTCGCCATTTCTCCAATTGTTCTGTTCTTTCTCTTAACCGCTCCATTTTTCTGAGGAGTTCTTGGTGCTGAGAAATTGTGATCAATTCCATGCTTTTCACAGTATTCTAGAGAGCTTGAGTTTTCAAATTTTCCTCCAAAATCAGACCTAATAGACACAATGGAAATACCTTTCTCATTTTGCACTTTCTTAGCCAATGTTACAAATGCATCAAATGTTTCACTTTTGGAAGAAAGGAACAAAGTCTAGGTAAATCTACAGTAATCATCTACAATCACAAGCACATACAAGTTTTCACCAATACTTTTTACTCTAGATGGACCTATTAAATCCATATGCAATAATTGTAGTGGTCTAGATGTGTTGATTACATTTTTAGATTTGAATGATAATTTAGTTTGTTTCCATTTGAGGCATGCATCACATTCTTTATCCTTTTCAAAAGAGATTATCGGTAAACCAGTGACTAAATCATTCTTAATTAATTTTGTTAGTTGATTTATGTTAACATGTGCTAGTCTTTTATGACACAACCAACTATCATTATCTTTACTAATTAAACATACAGAATCTAAGGTGGGAAGTTCATCAAGATCAATAGTATAACAGTTACTTTACCTTTGAACTTTGAGAATTACTTTATGATCACTTTTTCGGATGACCAGGTAGAACTTTGAGTCATACGGTACCCAATTCCCTTTGTCACATGTCTGACTTATACTTAGTAGGTCGTGGTTGAGTCCAACGACAAACAGCACCTCTTTTATAGGTGTTTCAGGATTCTTGTCCACAATACCAATGCCAACTATTCTGCCATATTGGTCACCTCCATAGGTCACCTTTCCTTATTTCTTGTCTCTAAGGGTGATGAACTTCGCCTTATCACCAGTCATATGACTTGAGCAAGTATTGTCCATATACCATTTGTTGCTTTTTCTTGCTCTAAGACAAACTTGCAAAAGAAGATTCAATTTTTCTTTTTAGGTACCCAAATCTGCTTGGGTCCTTTTCTATCAATGGCATTTTCCTTTGATACAGATGTACCTTTAGGAACCCATTCTACCTTCCAGGCAAGTCCATTTTTCTTTAACACACATGAACTAGAAACATGTCCCTTGTTACAGAAGTAGCAGGTAATAAAGGGACTGCTAGATTGTGATGCAGAAAGAAAGTAATGCAGATAATACTTTTGTTTCACATACTTTGGTTGGACATAAGTTTCAATGCGTTTTGAGGTGTGACTTTTCTTCTTATGTTCATCAGCATGTACAAAATGTCTCATACACAGATTTTGATTTTTCTTTTCATTCTTTTCCTTAACTGCACAAGGATCATAGCCAAGTCCAGCTTTTCGTTGTGCAATTCTTTGACTTCCTAATAAAGCAAATGACATATCTTTACCCTTAGTGACTTTAGCCATGGTTTTCAAAAGATATTCATTGTTTTTCTTTAGTTCAATGCATGATCTATAGCAAACAAATTCAGTTTCATGTAGAGATGCAGTGTCAGATAATTTGCAATCAGATTCTAACTTGCTAATCTTCTTCTTAGCCAGTTTTAGTTCTTTTGTAGTTTTAATAAACCCATCATGCAGATCATGAAATGCATCAAGCAATTCAAAATAGGAAGGTTCAGATTTATATACCTCATATTCATGATCACTGTTAGATGAGTTTGGAGTCTTTTTAGCTGCACATGCTATAAAACAAATGTTGGCAATTTCTTCCTCATCATCTTCTTCTTTATCTAAGCTGTTGCCCTAGATTGATGAGATGTATGCCTTTTTCTTTTTGCCCTTGTCAGCATCTTTCTTTTCTTTTTCCTGCTTTTCAAGGAATTGTGGACAATCTCATTTGATGTGCCCTTACTTTTTGCTTTCATAGTAGGTGACAAACTCTTTGCCTTCTTTCTCATTATCTGTAGCTGCTTCTTTCTTGAAGAATCTTTTATTTCTTTTCTTGTTATAGAACCTTCCAAATTTTCTAACCAACATAGCCAGAGTCTCTTCATCTAGATCTTCTTCATCATTAGACTCTTCTTTTTTTTCTTCTACAACTTTCAATGCAAGGACTTTTTTCTTTTTATCTTGACCAGCTTTCTTGAGAGCCTTCATTTTACCCTCATACTCTTCAAGGCTACCGAAGAGTGTTGTAAGAGAAGCCAACGACTTTCCTCTGACTTCTTCTATTGCTGTTACTTTTGGTTGCCATTCCAGAGGAAGAGCTGTAAGGATTTTTCTAACCTTCTCTGGCTGTGTGTACTCTTTGCCAAGATTCTTCAATTGATTCACAATGAGGGTGAATCTCTTTTGTAGCTCTTTGATGCTCTCACCTTCCATCATTCTGAAGCTTTCATACTTACAAATGCAAGAGTTCAATTTATTCTCCCTTACTCCAGTAGTTCTTTCGTGAGTGATTTCTTAAGTGTCTAATATACCTTTGGCTGTGGTACATTGTGACACTCCATATAATTCATCCTGCTTGAGTGCACTAACCAGACATTGTTTTACCTTAAAGTTCAGTAGGACTCTTTTCTGATCTTCTTAATTCCACTCATCTTCTGGCTTCTCTTTGTATTTACCAAAATCTTGCAACTTCATTAGGACAAAATCCCCTTTTTGGATGGCTGACCAGATGTGTAGATCAATGGATTGGAGATAGATTTGCATTCTCATCTTCCGATATCTATAATACTCTCCATTGAAGTCAATAAGTCTATTTGTGTTGTTTCTCTTTGGAAGAATACTCTCTCCAAAGCCAACCACTGATTTTTCTGGATTGTTAGATCCTTTGCTTAGGAAACCGGGCTCTGATACCACTTGTTAAGTCTGCTAGCTTCCCAAAAGGGGAGTGAATTAGGAAGACTGAAATTTTCTGCACAAGTATAAGCGAACAGTGAAAGCAAGAGCAACAGAAAAATAGACTGCAAAATGTAACAAAGTAGTAAGCAAGGTAAAGGAAGAAAAGACATTGAGATTTATCCTGGTTTGATCTCTTTCCTTGACCTATGTCTACTCTTCAAGCTATCACTTGAGATTTTCCACTATCTTGCAAGAATTCGGTAGGCACCTTGCAATGTCACATTACAGCTTTATGCTCTACTCCAAGAGCTTAGAATCCCACTCTCTCTCTGCACTATAGCTAAGTGCTTCCCAAATCCCTTGTGAAGTCCCCTTACAAGAAAATCTTTCTTCTAGGTGAAGATAAGATTGTTTACAACAATATAAACTCTCTAATCTAGAGTATGTATGATAGTTGAAGTACAATGTATGAAGCATGTGAGAGTAGAAGGCTTTGACTGAAGAATTTGACAGAGTTTCAGTATATACAACGTAATTTTTGTTACCCACACCTTCAAATGAAGTTCTATTTATAGATTTATGTCTTAACTATACATTAGAGATAAGATCTAGCTATTAGAGACGTTACCAAATGGTTACTTTGCAAAATTATCTGTTCACCAACCATATTTATGCGTCTGACATCCAAAGTTTGAATTTTGGGGGTGTCAACAGACTAATTTCGCAGAGACCATAAGTTAAAGACTTAAACGTTGAACTTCGAAGTTCATCTGTTCAAATGTAAAATTTGAATTTTCATCTTTGACAAATATTTCCATGTTGGAACATACGAATTTTCACGGTTAAAGTTCTTCTGAAAAGCGTCAACAGTTGTTTCATATTACTACAAAGTATTCAAAATTTGAATTTTGGTGCCCAAAATTTGTCTGTCAATGAGCAACTCAATTTGGCACAAAAGTTCTTCTTTTCAAAATTCAAATTTTCAAAAACCAAAGTTTGCTTATTAGAGAGACCTCTTATCAGACTTATTCCAAAGTTTGAATTTTTGAAGACCAAAGTTTGTCTGTCAAAGAGACACCTAAGCAGACTTACACATTGTCTTTCCAAAATTTTAATTTTCAAAACTAAAGTTCGTTTGTTAGAGGACTGACTTGGAACTTTTTTTAAACTTCACTTTCAGATAAACTTTGACATATCTTCAGATGAATTTTTCATTTTTCACAAGTTATGCTTCACTCAAAATTCGAATTTTCTCAGTTTGAAATTCGTCTGTTAGATACAACATCTTTGTAAGTTTAAATTTCAGCCTTCAAAGTTCAAATTTTTAAGGTAACATATGAAGTTTAACAGTTCAAAATTTGTCTATTAGGGAATATTTTTCAAATATATTGTAAGTTAACAAAGGATTGTTGAAAATCACATTTTAAAAGTATTTGGGTGAAAGATCAAAGCCTTTTACTCATGTGAATATAGCGAGAAATCCTATAAACAAATCTTGTATTTATTTTTTTTGGATTTCTTTACTTGAGATCTCTTGTACAACTTTAATATCTCTTTTCCGAGCTCTAGTTGGTTTGTAATCATCAAAACACTTGATTCAACATCATGTTATTCATTTCACATAAAAAAATCACATTTGATCACATTAAATCACAAAAATCAACAAATTGCCATATAGGTCATAAAAATTTTGGCAGCATAATAGCATAGAAAATTGACATCCTGAGAAATAAAATGCCTCAGATTGTAGCCAAAACTAGCTAAGAAAACACAATTCATAATATGGAAACCAATTTGCATCAAAGCAAAGTAATGAAATAACGTTAGCAAGAATATGTAAACTTAGCTACCTTTGGTATTTGCACTTAACTTTCCTCTCTAAACCAAAGCTTCCTCTACCTTTCCTAAGTTTCCTTTGATCTCTAGGAATTAATAAACAATAGCTCAAGCCACTGATTTCATAGCATGAAGCATAGAGTTCATATAAAGCCTTACAAATCCTTGAAAATCCACTTTGGCTACATTAGCTTATATCATGAAGTATATACTTGTTCTTAAGGATTTTGGCGATGGGGAATTCATTTTTGGCATCAAAACAATGAAATTCCCACTCCAAGAACCACTTTTGGTCTGGCCAAAATCTGAACCCTAAGTGGTAGAGTAGGTTTTTCACAAACTTACTTTAAAGCACAACTAGTTTTCTTCCCCTTGCAAAAACTCATACTTTCCCTCAAGTTTATGGTTTAAAAACATCATTCCACACCCAAACTAAGCCTTGAACAAAATTGGACAGAGGTTGGGAAGGAAACTATTTCACAAAAGCTAGCTCATACAACCCAAGGACTATGCTAAAAATCATCAAGGCCATGAACTAGCTCTTACCAATTTTTCCTTGGGTTTTTCTCATTCCTTCACCTTCTCTTTTTTGTCCTTCACTTGGCTGCCTCTTCTCTCCCTAGTTTGGCTGAGTTTTCCTTCTTCTTTCATGTGTGAATTCGTCCAAGCAAGATGGAGTATTTATAGGCATACTAACCATGGTTGCTTGGCTTGGTTTGGTTACTTTTCTACCTCAAGTAAAGTTTGCTAACCTTGGTTAATCCTTTGCTTATCCACTAAGGCATCAAATTTGGTCACATGGACTGCCATGTGGCATCCTAGATGAGGGGATAATATCTCAAAAACACTGCATAATTTTTCCTGTCCAGTAACACCTTGTATTAGTTACTTTATACTTGAAGTGGTAAAGTTACCTTTTACGGTGTAAATTCACTTTATTGATACAGGAATAAAGTAAACTTGTGCCTGGTATTACTTTATTATCCTATCTCTAAAAAGCTACTTTTGTGGAGTCTAACTACTTTTCTTTTTGACTTTTTAGCTTTTACAGATCAAAAAATAGTTTTATTAGTGTAAAGTTACTTTTTAATCTTCAGTACTGATTATTTCTTCATCCTTGAACATTAACCTGTGGTGCCATGTACCATTGACTCGTCTTGTCGAGAGCTCTGTTTTGATAGTAATTTTCCATATTTACAAATTTATCTTGACTCGGGAAAAAATTATAATTTTTAAAACTTTCGGGTCATTAGATATAATTTTTCCCATGAACTTTTTTCCTTTCCTCCGTTAAAATTTATGCTTGGGACATAAATGTAATTTCCATAACTCTCAGGGCTAAAAATGTAATTTCTCATTTTCCATCCGATCGAAAAAAATGATCTCTTTGTCTTATTTCGTGCAAAATGGTATTTATTTGTTTCTACAAATTTCCTATGCATCTCTAGATTTTTTAGCTTTCTAAGGATGTTATAGTTTTTTTTTTCTAGAGCTATAGGTTTTTTTTATTTGGTCAGTGTAGATTTTAGAATTAGATAATACATTGTAAATATTGTGATATAATACTCATGTTTTTTATTTGACAGGAGGGATGCACGCTAGTGTAAATTTTTCTTTTTACTAGTTTTCTTATTAGAGAAGTGAGTCAATATAAATTATATCTGCATTCCATTCCTTTAAATAAGCATACTTTACAAGATTTTGCAATAAATTGATGATTGGTTTCTTGTAGTTAGGGAATTTTCAATAAACAACGTGCATGTGTACAACCTGAGACTGAAAAACTGAAAGTAATCAAGGGAAAGTGTGTAATAAAGACTAACTAACTGTAAGTTTTATAATTGCCAACTACCATGATTTCTATTCTCAGCAATAAAAATACAACAAAATATTCCTTGTATTGGTTCTATAAATTCTGTAGTACTACTTTGTTAGTGTGTAATAAAGAGAAACTAATTGTAAGTATTACAATTGCCAACATCCATGATTTCTATTCTCAACAATAAAGATACAGTAAAATATTCCTTGTATTGGTTCTATAAACTCTACAGTACTACTTTGTATGTTGGTTGATATTATTGCAGCTCTCTTTTTGTCATTTTCTATTGCATGTTTGAAATAGAGATTGGTCACAAGGTAAATATCATCGTTGCATATAAAAAATAGATTTCTTTAACAAAAAAAAAACATTTCCACCAATGTCAAATGACATTCTAAATAATGATATTCAGCTTTTGCTAATAGTTATAAATGTAGTTATAAATTTATACATATAGAAATAGATGCATTTTACACATTCATGTGCAGATAAAGATATGTATTTTATACATATATACTGATGGAAAAATTTTTGAAAAGGAAGGTTGGTATTCTTTTTTTTTTTCTGATTATCTCATGTATTTGAGACATAAGTATAAATAATATAAATAATGCAAGTTATATGAATGTACAGATCCCAGCCTGACAATGAATTTGATAATTGTTCCATGGGGAGTAAATAGCAAAATTTCCATGGTTGCAAGGGAGACCAAATGGGGCATAAATGGATATTTTGGGTAAAGTTACATGTGCCAACAAGATATACCATGAGTATCTATGTTATTTCCAATAAAGATAAATAGAGAAACTTCATTAGTTAGAGTTGAAGGAGACTTCTTTCTTCTCAAATTTGGGAAATGGATCCATCATCATTATCTGATATGATGTTGGTCTTAAGAAGCAATGATGATAAGGGGCCAATTTTTAATTAGTGTATTTGAAAATTTAGTCTGATTGGCACAACCAAATTGTTCCAATATTATATAGGAAAATATTTCATATCCTTTTTCTGCACATCTCTTGTCTCTTATTATCCCGTGTTTCTCTCTTTGCAGTCATCTTTTTTTTATTGTAGTAGAATGATCATGGAAGAGACTGTACTTGGTCAAAAAGGATACTATCTAAATAAGTCACTGTTTTGCATATGCATCCTTGTTACTACTTTAGAGATCAACAATTTATCATCTGGATAAATAAAAGGTAGTGTTCATTTAATTGACTGTTCAATCAAAATAAAAAAGATAAAATAAGTTATATGAATGTTTTATTTTATTGATTTGTTTAAATCTTTGATGTTATACATTTTAAGTATGAACCAGCTAATGAAATATATTGAGGAACATTTTCCAAAAAATCTTAAACTGTTAATGTGAGTTAATATTGTTTAAGTGCAGTGGGATGGCTAGAAGCAAGAGTAATTTATTCAGTGCTTCTTTTTTTGTGGAAACAATTGTATTTTGGAGGGTGAAAATTGATTCTGGTTGTCATCTTCTCTTGAGAGTTTTTAATATAAAAGTTTTATGCTCTTTTAAATTAAACATCATTCATTTGTAGTTGTTTAATATAATTTTGAAAAAAAAGTAACTAATTTGATTTGGAAGTATGATAGCAGCAAGAAGGGTGAAAAGGGAAAAATCAATTTTTACAAAGTGACCTTGGGACTATTATATGAGTAAAATCATACTTTTTTTATTTCAAAATTTTAAGGTATGACTGAAGTAACATCTGACAATGAAGGAAGGATAAATGACAACTAAAAAAGTAATGGATTTTTGACGTGTACAGCACATGAAAAGAAGAAGATTTTAAATTATTATCTGATATGATCAATTGGAAAAATTAAAGAATCAAGTGATTTTGATAGTGGACACTCATGTTGAATTGTACAATTCAAAGTATATTTTTTTATTTTAGTTATTTGCTGTAAGTTAATCATGATTGTTAAAAATTCATGAATTATACAGTGAAGATAAAGTGTATTGGTTTGATTATTTTGCGTTTTATAGTTTGGCCATTAGTTGTAAATTGATCATGATTATCATAATTGTAGGAGTTTTAATTCTATAGTGAAGGTAAAATTTATAAGTTTCATTAATTTATGTGAAATATTCAAGTTTAATTCATATATTTGAATCTTCATTGATTGAAATAAGAATTGAGAACAACGAATGAACAGTTCACCCACTAGGAAAAAGAGTTGCTACAATCCCACTTGAAGCAACTGCAAGAGCAATTTCACCTTTAGACCTGAATGTAGTAATGAGTGCATTCTAGAGAAAAGTTTTCCCAATTCCACTATGTCCATGAACAAAGAAAAAATTTGTGAATTCCATATGGGTTAAGGAAATGATGGTATCATAGATTAATCTCTGCTCATCAGTTCAATTAGAGACCATTTTTCCTGCCTCAGCCATCAAATAATCCTTATTAAAATTTAAATGCTTGAGTAATAAATAATCAAGAGGATCCCAACAATTCACGTTAGATGGGAAAGGTAACTCTGGATAGTTTGACAAACTTTTTCCATTCCTCTATAAAAACTTTTCTATCTCCTTTAGAGCAGTATCTTGTTTATCTTCTTGGGAAAATGTTCAACTGAACATATAAAATGACACATTGAACTAAACAATGTAAAAGGGTATTGGAGACCAACAATTATGGGATGTTGTAGAAGAGCATAGATGCCAATAAAATGCTATAAAATAGTCTTAAATGAAGGGATACGTAAGAAAAAATATGATAAAAACAAAGCACATATTGAATTAAAAAGAAATACTAGATCTTTTCTCATTGCCATGACGAGGCACATAAAAAAGATCTTTAGATAAAATATGAAAAGTTGCACTCCAAACCAAATTAGGCTTTGATCAGCATGATGACAACATCATTTGAGCAAATAACTCTCTTAGAAAATGGCTAGTTGCCCATACAGCCTATAACATTCCAAGAAAACTAAAATATCTAGAAATGCATGGGAAATTTGAAAAAATGGACATACACTATTTTACATGAAATACGACAAAGGTTATTTTTCCCTGTTGAACGAAAAAATGATAAATTAATTTTTACCCCTAAAGAATTATAAAAAAGACATTTATGTCCCAAGACAATAAAAATATGTGGAATGAGAGTGCAAAAACCTTTGGGGGAAAATTACACTAAATGACCCAACAGTTTCAGAAATTATAATTTAATCTTGGGTCATGGGCAATTTTGTAAATATACAAAATAGTAATTAGAAGAAAGCCCTCAATGAGAGAAGTCCAACGATATATGGCACTAAGGGTCAATATTTAAGGATAAAGAAATAATCAGTGCTGGATATTTAAAAGTAATTTAATATCGATAAAGTAGATTGTGGGCTCCACAGACGGTTAAAAGGTGACTGAGATAGGATTTGAGCCTTACATAGAATTTTTTGGGTAGGATAATTAAGAAAACATAGATATAAATTTGGAATATTCCTGTATCCCTAAAATACTAAATTAATGTAAAAAGCAACTTTATCAGTACAGTTAAAAATTACCTGGTTCAAGATATATCTGGACTAGGAAAAATTGAGCAGTATTTGGGCAATTTCTTCTCCTACTTGGATGTCCATTCAGCCCATATTTTTGTCACAAAACTTCTTAGGGAAGTCATGAATTTTTGGCCAACATAACTGCTTGAGGAAGGTTTGACTTTTGGTTAAAAATTGATTAAGGCTAAGTGAGGTAATTAAGTAAATTAAACTCCCTCTTTCCTCTCATGAGGTGTGACTTCTAGTAGCAAAACAGAGCAAGAAAACACCAAGAAAGAATAAGGAAAAATGTGAGGAAGAAGGAGAAGGAAAGAGAAGAGGAAGATCAAGGCCAAAGGTAAGATTTCTTCCTCCAACTTCTAGTGATCTTTGTTTTGAGTTCTTGGTAGTTTGGGATGAATAAGATGAGTCTTTCTTCTTTCTCCTCTAAACTATATTTCAGCTAAATTATGAGAAGGGAAAGGGGAAAGGTTGTTATGTAATAAATTTGGGAAATGGCATGAACTACTTGAGAAAAACATGATTTCATGAGATTAAAGTAACTTACAAAGAAAATCCCCTTTCTCCTCTCTCAAGCTTGATTTCGGTCAGAACATGGCATCACTATAGAGTTGGAATTTCATGTTGATGCCAAAAATGAGTTCCTCATGGTGGAAAACCTTAGGAACAAGTATTGATTTCAAGTAAAAGCTTAAGATTAAGAAAGTGAAATTTTTAGGGTTTTGAAGTTCTTTATGAAGCAACCCTTGGTTCAAGTTGATTTATTTGATATTTGGTGATGCATTAGGGTTTGAGAAAGCCTAAGGAAGTCCTTGGAAAGGTTGAATCAAAGAGAAAAGGCATAAAGTTTCATAAGATAGCATAGTTACATTTTCTTGCATTATATTATCTTGCTATATTCTATTGTGAATGATGACTTGCTATATTGTTTTTATTATGCTTGAGACAAGTTTTGGCTGTTTTTATGAAAGGGATATTTCCTAGGATATCCATTTTCTAAGCCGTTGTAATGCTAAATTTTTTATAAACAATATGGTGATTTATGCATTGAAATGATTCTTATGATGTTTATGAGGTTTTATAGCATACATGATAATGTGAATGTTTGAGATGTGACTAGCTACTGAGATTTCCAAAATCTCATCAACCAAATAATAGGTTCAAGTTATGGAAGAAATCCAAGGGAGGCAAAGAGCATGGAGAAAGATTTTCATGATTTACCTTTTATTTACTATGATGCATTGTCTCTAAGTCTCTTGAGATGTTTAGTGCAAGTTTGGCACATGATTTGTCCATGTGAAAATATAAGGAAAATCATTTTTTAGGGTTAAGGGATATAAGTGCTCATTCAGACCTCTGTCTAGTTATACCATAACAGTTTAGGAAGAATTTCAAAGAATATGTGAATATTATATATTCCTTAAATCATACAGATTGAGCTTTAAAATGGTCTAAAGAGCACCCCATTTGGAGTTGTGTATGAATTATAGTGATTTTTCAAATTTAGGGGTTTAGAACAGGGCAAGATTGAGAAAACTGAAAACTAAAAGTTAGGTACTAAAAAATTCAAAAGATAATATAAAATCCTACAAAACTCCAAAAATTTAGTGGTTTATATGTTTAGGAAGGTATATGTTTTAAGTTTCATATCCCACTAATTTGGAGGTAATTGGAGCCATATAATAGAAGATATGGAGTTTTTCCCAAAACTGTACTAGTAAGAGTTGAATTCTGACCCTTCGTGTTTTAAACTAACGTCATGCCCTGTGTAAGTGAAATAAATATACAAGAAAAATATATCTATAATTAGACATATAAAGGTTTCAAATGACATAGAGTATGAATGATTTGGTCCAAAATAGAATGAAATAGAATTTTTCAAATTTGAGGTCAGAAAATTGGAAGATAGAAAAATGACTAAATGAACAGTGAAATTTGCCAAATGAAAGTACTTGAGTAAATTGAAAATTCTGTTTTTGATATATTATGATTCTAGTTTTTAAATCATGATGAAAGGCATCTAATATTATCTAATATATGGAAAATGGGCCCTAGTATAAGGTGTTACATGATCGTCTCATTGATAGCATCTATGAATTCTTTATCATCATCCAATAATCCCATGGCATAACATGCTGATCTGTATGTTGGATAGATAATGCCATCAATTGCTTTGATCATCTCAAATGAAGTTGGTCCTTTAACCTTCATTAGCAAGATTCTAAGAAAGTATAATTCACTGAATGTTGGAGGCACATGATATAGACGTCCAATTGAATACCCTTTTTTTCTCTGATGCCATTCTCTATTTCGAAGGTCATATACAAAATGATGTGGAAATTTTGCATATGTTAAGTTCTTTGCCAAGTCATTTGTGAACATTGCAATTCATTCATGCTAACATCATAGGTTGATTAATGCTTTTCTTTCGAAAGACGCTCTCAGTCTAACCTGAATCTTTATAGACAATAGAATGTTCACCAGGAAGATGAAAGGCCAAGCGCTCAACTGGTGGATATCTATGATGGATATCAAAGGCAAAATATTCTCCAAGCAGCCTCCACAAGGTGAGCTAATACTACTAAATCTCATTTTATATAGCATTGAAAGATGAGTCTCCTGAATTGGAATACAAACTGACAACCACTCTATCATCCCCTTTTGTCAGGTACTTGAATAAATATTTAACAGATCTTGAATGATTAAACATTCAAATGAGCTTGAAATTTTTGCAAAATAAAAGCATTATAGGGAACAATAAACCTGTTGTCAAGTAAGCACCCTTTTTTTTGTTTGATTCTTTAGTTTTGTCTCCTCCTATAAGTTGGATATCCCTCATCATTTGTGACTTTGATCAATAAATTTTTTTAGGAAAATGTTTAGTAAATAGGCCTTTTTCCATACAAGGGGAACTCGGATTTTTGTTCCCACATGGACCATGTACCATGAAACAACATACAAGTTCATATAATAATGGTTCTCAGTCTTTGTCAGGAATCTCTGCTGAAATTAATCTATCCAAATCATCGGGAGTTTTGATCTTGCTTCTTTCACTCAAAAAGAGTAAGATATGAGCATGGGGAAGTCCTTTCTTCTGAAACTCTATAGTATAAATTTCTATCAAATTTAAACCATAATACAAATGGGAAATGATATAATTTCTAGAGAAGATCAATATTGATAATTGCTTAATTCAATTGGAAAAACCAATGGTCAATAACCACTTACAAAATAAATTTAGTTAAGCTGAAAAGTCTAACCTGAAGGAATAGGGCAATCATTGTAGAAATAAAAAATTAAAAAAAACAATGCATTATTGCTTCATAGCATAAATTTCTTTCAAGTAAAAAATTAATAGTATAGTCATTGAAGAACTAAATGTCACATATTTTAAAAAATTAATGACTAAACAAAATCAATAAATGATTGGACAAATAAATACTTTTGGAAAAAAATAAATAATCAATAATTGCTTTATAGTATAAATTTCTCCAAGATAAAACATATTAGACTAGCTGGCTTCCCAAGAGGGGGTGAATTGAGAAATTTAAAATTTTTCTGCAAAAATGTGATATTACAGTGATAGTAGAAGTTTGCAGAAAAAAAGAGTGCAAAGACAATGAAAATGAATGCAAGGTAAAGGAAGAAAGGACAATTACCCGCAACAACTTCTCCAAATATCTTTTTTTCCTTTACAGTATGCATAAGTTCTCTGAGCTTCATGGTAAACACTCTCGAGACTATGTTTGTATGTTCTGCCGATGTTTGTAAGTACTTGGCACATTCTCTTTTTATTTGAGGCCAAGCAAGATTACAAGTGAAAGTTATAAAAATATCTGGATAATCAGCCTATCTACAAATAGCCATTGCATCTTGATAATTTTGAATTAGATATCGTACTCCTCCTGTGAAGGAAGATGGAAGTATTATTCTTTTTCTTGTGCTAACAGCCTTAGTCTTCTCTCTCAAAACAGAATCAGATAGTCCCTTGTACATGTTAGTCCTAAACTTTGTTTGATTGCTTCTTATAAGCTATAATCATTATGCTTCAATCATGTTATAAGCATCAATGATAAATTATTGAAATAATCTACTTGCTTGCAAAAGAATGGAACTTTAATCAGATCTCATCATGAATTTATATGCAATAAATTCATGGATGCTAACGAACTACCTTCTTAATTTTTTCCTAGAAGATAGAGAATAGAATTGAATGCTAGTTTTCTATCCACCAGATTCATATGGAAATATAATAAGACATTGTAAAGGAAGAAAACTCTTGTGTAATTCATTTATTCTTTTGAAATCACCAACTCTTTCGTAGTGATTATATCCCTCTCAATATATGAACAATCAAAATTACCAATAATCAAAGCAGCCACATCGGATGAGCAAGGCTGATCATACACCTCACCATATTCACCAATTTTATTTATCAATCATATCTTGACATCAAGACGTTCACCACCCTAAATTGCTTCAGCTGCCATCCTATATTTTTTAACATACAAATTAAAAGTATCCAGTGTATCCATGATACCTCTAATAATGTCTTGATCAAGTTGGACAATCAATATCATGAGGCTTGGTGATGCAAATCGGAAAGCCATCAGCAAATAGCAAACTAATTTTAAAATTAAATAGGTGAATGTAAAAGATCTTATAGCATACCTAATCACTGTTATATGATTATTAACTTCATGCTGGGTACCATACACATACAATTGAGAATAGACCACACGAGACCTAGGTGGTGGCAATAAACTACCAATTAGATGGTAATTTTGACTAGAGATAACAAAACTATATGGCCAACACCTGACAAATGCTTGATCTTCCCACCCATAGAAGTAAAAGAAAACATGTTATTATAAGCCTGGATATTTTTCAAAAAGTTCTTAGAATCAAGGTGTTGAATCAAGAGTTTTGATGATTTTAAACCAACACTCAAGAGCTTGGATTGAAGATATCAAAGGAGATCAAAGCTGTTTCAAGTGAAGATTTTCTGAGTATTTGCTGTTAGATCTTTTGTAGGATCTTTAGTTTTTGTCATGATTGGGTAAAAGATTTTGATTTGAAGAAAAGATGTTTTCAAACTTTGAATTTATGTTAAATCTTTAAATATTTGAAAAACACCCACAAACAGACGAAGTTTGAAAGTTTAAACTAAACTGTCAAGTTGGAAATTCGAACTTTGCCTTTGGAAATTCGAATTTCGAGCTAAAACTGAATAAGTCTGAAGAGATGGCTCTCTATCAGACGAATTTTGGTTGTTCAAAATTTGAATTTTCATCTAGTCTGAAAGAAGCCTTTCTGGTAACAGACGAACTTCATACTTTCAAAATTCGAATTTCAAGTAAAATGAAGTTTGTAAAAACCAAAGAAATTCGTTTGAAACTATGATAAAGTGCATCTGAAATCAAAAGAAATTGAGTTTGATAAATGCTCTCTGACAGACGAATTTTGAACTTCCAACATTTGAATTTTCATATAAGTTTGAAAGAAGCTTCTTTGCAACAGACAAACTTTGAGTCCGCAAAATTCGAATTTCAGACAAAACAAAACTTGAGAAAATAGAAGAAATTCGTTTGAAACTATGTTAAAGTTCATCTGAGATCAAGAATGATTTAAGTCTCAAATATGCTCTCTGACAGACGAACTTTAAACATTAAAATTCGAATTTCAGAAGCTAAGTTCTTGAGTCTGTTGAAGTGAAACATTGACATACAAATGATAAGAACTTGCAACATTCGAATGATGAAATTAGTCTGGAAAGAGTCTCTCTGACAGACGAATTTCACCCTTTCAAAATTTGAATTTCGAAGGAAGTAATCTACTGTGTCTCTTAAACATTCAGTGGACAGACGAATTTTGGGATACCAAAATTCGAATTTCGAAGGCACTGTAGAAAATTGAAAACACTGTTCACACTTAACCGAAAAACTTTCTTCTTGGAAATTCGTATGTCACATTGTGAAAATGTTTTGTAAGTTTCAAAATTTGAATTTCACTTCATGAACAGACGAACTTCGTGCTGTAACGTTGGAAGCTTTAATCTTCGGTTCCTTCGAAATTCGTCTGTTGACCAACCAAAATTCGAATTTCAGTATGTCAGAAACATTAAATGCGGTTGGTAAACGGATAGTTTTTCAGAGTAACCGTTGGATAACTTCCCCAACGGATAGATTTAGTCTCTAATGGATATTTGAGACCTAAATCTATAAACACAACATCATTTGAAGTTGTGGGTAACGAATCAAACTTGTATATACCGAATTTCTGCTGAATCTTCTTCTCAAAAGCTTTAACCTTCTCAACTTCTATACTTGTACTTAAACTTTCATATCTACTCTTTTCAAGAGAGTTATTTCATTGTAATCAATCTACTGTTCATCTGGAAGATAGATTTACTTGTGAGGGGTATTCACAAGGGGATTGGGAAGCACATAGTGAAAGTGCTTGGAGAGTTTGAGAGAGCTCAGAAACAGAGCATACTCATGTACTGTGGCCTTAGCAAGAAGCCCATTGAAATTCTTGCTGTATAGTGGATAAATCTCAAGAGGTGTCTTGGGGACTGGATGTAGGTCAAGTGGAAAGACCGAACCAGGATAAATTGCCGAGTCTTCTTCTCCCTATCTTACTTTTCAGCTTGCTCTGTTTTTACACGTTGTTTACATTATACTGTGATATCTTCACTTGCTTCACTTTGTGCAGAAAAATTTCAAACTTCCTAATTCACCCCCCCTCTTGGGAAGTCAGCCTTGCTAACACCAGGGACCCCTTGTCGAAAAAAGATGACGCAAGTATTCAAGGGGATTTGCCATGAGAGGTAACCTCACTTTCCCTTGTGAACAACAAAAGGAAAAAAACTAGTTCAATAGAAGCAAAAAACATGTTTGGATCATTATACCACATCATAGAACCACAATGCTTGCACTGATATTCAGGATCTTGTTCATCAATATATCTCGCATCACCTAGTAAAATGAGGCATTCTCTTGGGTGACACTGTCAATCATCATTATTTATTAATTACTATTACTGTTATTACTATTATTTGTTGAAAAAACTTTTCACCTAGCAAATTAAGCTTTATTAGCTAATAGATACTAACACATAATATTCACACATATATAAATAAAAAGACAGATAGTGAAAAATTGCAAACTGAACTCGATAATAACATAAAAATATTTGTTACTAATTTTCAATCATAAACAAAATAAGTTTACAACAACTTAATAAAATAGTAATAAAATATCTGCTAAATTAACAATCTCCTAACTCTTATAGTGATAGTAATGCAAAATGAAAAGAAAGAAGGACAATCATCGAAATGTCCAAGAAGGTTACTACTTATAACAAAAGGGAAATTTCTTGAGCAAGTACTACCAATCACATAATTATGAGGACATTCATGAAAGTTGCCAAATTTAGTAGTCATTGTCTTTGTTATGACTACTGCACCTCTTTCATTACACACACCAAGTTCATCTGTCAGAGGAAGTGACTTTGAACTTCACTAACATTCAAATTTTGACTAAGTTTCATATAAATTTTGCACATTTTCACTAATAATGCTTAGCCTAAAATTCGAACTTCAAAACCAAAATTTGTCTATCAAAGATAAGACCTCTATGATTTCAAATTTTACTTAACAAAATGCGAATTTTGTACAAAATAAACATGAGCAAACACCAAAACTCATATATTAGCCAATATTTTACAATTCTAACACATGCTAATATTTGATAACTTTGAAGCAACTCGTTTAAACATTGTGGTAGCATAACTAAGTAAGATTCAAAGCTTTTTACCTAGTGTACATAGTGAGAAATCCTAAAAACTAAATTATCACTTGTTCTTCACTGGATTTCTTCACTCTATCTTCTCATACTCATTTGATATTCTCCTTCCAAGCTTTAATTCTTTGGAATCATAAAAAAATTTTGATTCAACACTCATAAGGTATCCCTATGATACTACTTGATGGTATACTATTTGAACCTACACTTTATTCACCATAATATCCCTTCGGTATTGCCTCAGGCTCAGCAGGTAAGTCCACAATTGAGCCGCTTGTGGATGCAAGCATCTGTTCCACAATAACAACTAGTTAATAGACTATCTCAAAGGAATAATAATACATAGTATATTCCTTTTCTCAAAATTTAACATACTCTAATCTAAACTCAATGCTCTTAGAGCTCAAACCTTACTCTGATACAAAAAATGTAACACTAGATCTTAGGCCCATTTTCCCATGTATTATATCAAAATTATGTCCACTAAAGTCCATTTGGTAGCTTGAATCACATAAAAATCCCATAATAAAATTTTCCAAAATTTAGTATTATTCATTTGGTAAATTCCAATTTATCAAGTGAATTTTAAAAAATCATAACTAATTCTATAAAAATCATATGAAGGTGATTCCAAGTTTCTAAAAAATAGCTAAGGATATTTTCTACATAGAAAAAAAATATGAACCATAGCATTGATTGGACCAACTAATACAATAAATTTAAAAAACATTTACTATTTATTTGGTCATTTTCAGAAATTCTTGATTTCTTGGCCAATATTGAAAAAATCAAACAAAATTACACAAACATCCAAATTGAGTGTTCATTGAACCTTATTAAAGCTCTTTCTGTATAGTTTCCATCCATATATAATACTCATATATTAAACAAAAAAATGTCTAAATCGTAACTGGTTCTCAAACTAAAGGTTATATTGACCATTTACATCCCATAACATAGCAAAATAAAAGGCACAAAGTACATACATGGCCATATCTTGTGCTCACATCATGTTATACATCACATAGATTGTAAAAGACATTATCACTTGAAGGTACAGATTTAACTCCATGTATAATAATTTATACAGAAATTCCGAACACATGGTCAAGGAAAGTAAATTCATTTTAATTAACAATTTTCTTCTCCTTTCCTTTCTCCTCTTGGGCAACCTTATCACTGCTTGGACCTAAACAAATTGAACATTTGAAAAAAAGTGAGATTCATTGAATCTCAATAGTTACACCTAATCATGCATTCACATTATCATCAGTACTTTATAAAATCATCAATGGAAACCATAAAAATATATTGTGCCATAAAATTTCATAAAAATTTTGGCATGGTCTCACTTTACAAAATAAATATCCTAGGGTCATAAAACCCCTCATTCAACCCATCTAACAATATCAAATCATCACATAACATTCAAACAAACATATGGCATCACAACAATTTCATAAAATTTCAAGTGTGATAACATTAAATATTAAGGGGACAATAACCACCTTATACAATTCCTTTATTCTCCAAGCCTTGTGAACCTTTCCTTTGATCTTTCTCAACCTTCTTGAAACCTAATACATCATAAAATAAGGTTATAAGCTACTGATTTCATGACCTTACTCACAAAGTGCTCACTTTAACTTGAAAATTTCACTTTGTATTCCTTTGAGTTTTTCTTATACAACACACTTGTATCTACCTATTTTGGACCCAAGGAATCCATTTTTGAGGTCAAAATTTTGAAATTCCTTCTTTACCCTAATCCTAGGTCTAACCAAAAATGGCATGGCAATTTTAAAAATTCATTTGCTCTAATAACTTGCAACCTATTCAAATATTCATGCTTCTACTAATTTATTTTTGCATTTTCCTATGTTTATTTGACCATTGCTCAACTTTCTCTCTCTAAAATCATCCATGGCTGAAACATAAACTGAGAGAGGAGAGAAAAAAACTCCTTAAAACTACCATAAAACTCTAGCAAACATGTAACACCTTACTTTATCAATGTATTTTCCCAAGTATTTAATGTCCAAATAACTCATTAGAGGTTTGAATCATCATAGGAATCATATTGGACAACATCGAGAAAATAATGTTACTATTCATTTAGTTTCAAAGTTTTCTGGATGAACTTTGAAAAATCATAATTAATTCTAAAAAAATTGTATCAATATGATTAAGTGTCTAAATGAGACTGGAAACATGCTATACAAGGGAAAAAATATGAACCTAAGGTTTCATCGTGCCAATTTATACAGTTTAATGCCCAAAAATACACTGTACAAATGGTCAAAATTCGGGTTCCAGATTTTCTGACCTAAATTCAAAAATTCATAACAAATCGCACAAATATCCAATTCACATGTTCTTTAGCTTGTTGGAAAGCCCTATTGTATAGTTTTTCAAAAATGTATAAAAATTATGTATTATTTGACAAATAGGATAAACATTGATCACTAAATCATTAGCTGTGCAAAATGGCTAGAATATGCTATTACATAGCAAAATACTCATTTTTCAAACTTGCTCATACCATGTTCTCATCATCAAAAGAGACTTAAAATAACATAATGGTAGCAAGACAATACTTCACAAACTCCCATATAATCTTACATATAATTACATAAACAGAAAGAGCTATAGCAATTATCATATTAACAATCCAAAGTCTTCTCCTTACCCTTTGCCTTTGTGGAGGTCTTGCCATGCATTGAACCTAAAATGTGGGACACTTGTGATAAGTGAACCCTTATGGAACCCATCCAAAGAACTCACTTTGATGCATAAGACACTCGGATCGTTGCGAAACAAGGAATACAAGGACTAGACACAAAGAAAATGAACAAAACGGACAAAAACAGTAGCAAAAGAAAACAATAATAGAGAAGACAAGAAGGATAGATCTTGGTCTTGAGAATTAGAACCCAAGAGAACCGGTCTTTTGAACCCTAGTTCCGGTGACGCCACAAGGATTGACCAATTCCTTGATAAGTCATAGTTTCATCATAGCACTCAAAGAACGCAAAAGAAAATCACAAAAGTTTGAAACTTTAATCATTCAAATCTGAAAAATGCACATGAAAGTTAGCCTTAAATAGGCAAGGTAAAATCTAACATAATAAGCCTAGAAAACCTAATTAATTTGGGCTCAAGTAATCCTAAAAGGATTAGGAGACTTTAGGCCCAAACAACACTCCTATTGGACCTAAGAAACTAGTAAAATAAAACCCTAAAATAAAATAACAATAATTCATAAGAAAATAATAAAATAAGATCTAAGCCCTTATAAACATACCACCACATTAATGAAATCATATATTTGGCACATGACATGCTTATTTACAAGGTGGGCTATCAAAAAGACTACTAATTAACTAAATGGGCTTTATTAATTAACAAAATTTAGCCTATAATTAATAAAAACGAAATTAATACTAATTAGGCCCATTAATTCCCAAGTCAAATGCTCTTTAAGAGAGTCACATGCCTTTTTAAGTGAGCTCTTTTTGTTGGGCTCAAATCTAAACTTCTATATATGATAACATAATCATGCCATTGTTGTGCTCTTGGGCTTCAAATTGACTTAAGTGTAAAGGCTCCATCTCAAGTTGCTTGTTGACCACATCATTCAAGGCCTCTTTCCTTGCCTTAGTTTTTGATCTCATCATTAGACCTCCCATGCCTTGTAATAGATGAATTGTCTTTAACTTTTGGATCATATGTTTAGTCTCCTTTTCTCCAATGTCTTGAGCTTGCTCCATGCTTCCTAGTATGCTTGCATCAACTTGAGGGAATGAGATTGTGGGACAATCTTAGTAGTAAGTCACATTCAATGCGTTATAACATTAATTTCACAAAATAGATCACATTCAATCACATTTAAACATCAAAGTACCACATTGGTAATAAAAAATTTCAACAGCATAATGACTTAGAAAATAGACATCCCAGAGATTGAAACCCCTCAAATTATAGCCAAACCAATTAAAGAAAACACAATATACAATGTGGCAGCTCAAATTCACCATAATATATCATATAAACATCATATGATCATAGTGAAAGAACATAAAGCAATAAATGAACTTAACTACCTTAGTGACTTCCCTTGGTTATACTCTATGCTTTCAATGGTTGCACAAGCTTCCTCCAACTTCCTCAAGTCCTTAGACAACATTGAACAATGGCTCAAACCATTGATTCCATAGTATAACACATATGGTTCAAATGAGACTCTTAAAACCCTTAATTGTCCAAGTTGTCTATCTTAGCCTATATCATGAAGTATATACTTGTTCCCAAGGTTTTTAGCCATGGGAAATCTATTTTTGACATCAAAACTATGAAATTCCCACTCCAAGATGTCTTTCTATTCTGACCAAAATCAACCTCTCATAAGAAAACTTGGGTTTTACATTTTCTTGCTTCAAAACTTACCAACCTTGCTTCCTTTCATAAAACTCATGCTTTCTCATGATTTTGTAGTTTTCAAACAACTTTCCACACCTAAACACACTTAAACCAAAACTGGAGAGTAGTTGGAAGAGGATAAATTTCATCCCAAGCATCTCAAATCACTTAGAAATTAACTAGAATGTTTGAAAGTTGCAAGAGGATTACATACCAAATTTTTTCCTTAGTCTTTCTTCCCTTGTTGCTTCCTCCACGTGGCTTCCCTTTCCTTTGCTCTTGGTAGACCTCTCTTCCTCTCTTTCTAATGTGTATGTTCAGCCAAAATGAGCCAAAGAGGTAGTATATATATTAACACTAATCATACTTACTTTTTGTTAATCATTTGATAAACTTTAATGACACCTTAATCAAATAATTCTTCAAGAAGTATTTTAAATAAAAAAATATTTATCTAAAGCACATGGGCTGCTGTGATATGGCAATACTTGAGGGGAGAGGATAATATCTCCTAAATACTGCATAATTTTTTTAGTCCAGTATTACCCTATGCCGGTTGCTTTATACTTGGACCAGTAAAGTTACCTTTTGCAATATAAATTCACTTTATTAATATAGGAATAAAGTGAACTTGTATCTAGTATTACTTTATTATACTATCTTAAAAAAGTTTCTTTTCTGGTGTCCAACAGCTTTTCTTTTTGACTTTTTAGCTTTTGCAGATCAAAAAGTAGTTTTATCGATATAAAGTTACTTTTTAATATTCGGCACTACTTATTTCTTCATCCTTAAACATTAACCCTTAGTACCATATACCATTGGACTTGTCTCATTGAGGGCTTCATTCTAACAGTGATATTGTATATTTACAAAATTACCCCTGACCTGAGGCAAATTTATATTTTTTAAAACTTTTGAGTCATTTACTGTAATTTTCCCCAATGACTTTTCTACTCCCATTCCACGTGAATTTTTTAACTTAGGGACATAGATTTTATTTTTATAATTCTTGAAAAGTAAAAACATAATTTCTTATTTTTTCATCTGAGTGGGAAAATTGATCACTTTGCCTCTCTGCTCGTTTTTGCAAATTCCTTATACTTCTCTAGATATTTTAGCTTTCTAGGCATGTTACAATTTCCTCCCCCTTAAAATAAATTTCTTCCTCAAAATTTAAAAACATACCTTAAGTAAATAGTTTTGGATATTTTTGCTTCAGATTAGACTGTATTTCCCAGGTTGATTCTTCTTGAGATAAACTCTCCAAACCACTTTTACTAGAGGTATATCTTTGCTTCTCAGCCTTTTGACTTGATAGTCAATGATTTTCTCAGGCTATACTTCATATGATAGATTATCTTGTAAATTAACATGTTCATATTCTATAACATGTGAAGGGTCTGGTTGATATTTTTTAAGCTGGGAAACATGGAAAACATTTTGGATCTGACTCAGGTTAGGGGGTGGAGCTATTTTGTTGGCTAAAGTCCCAGCTTTAGACGGAATTTCAAATGGTCCTATGTACTTGGGCTAAGCTTTTTAATTTTAATTGATCGATCATTCCCAATTATTGGAGATACTTTAAGAAAATTATGATTTCTTATTTCAAATTCTAACGGCTTTTGTCTCCTATCAGCATAACACTTTTGTTTGCTCTAAGCCATTAACAACTTTTTCTTTATCATCTCTACTTGTCTTGTGGTCAGATCAACCAATTTAGGACCTAATACTTTCCTCTCACCAAGTTTTGTCCAGTATAATAGAGATTTGCACCTTCTTCCATACAATCCTTCATATGGAGCCATCTGAATACTGGAATGGTAACTATTATTGTAAGCAAACTTTGCTAATGGTAAATACACATCCAAGTTTTCTTTTATTTCCAAAATACAGGCTCTCAGCATGTCCTCTAGAGTTTGGATTGTCCCATCTGTCTGGCCATCTATCTGTGGATGATACGCTGTACTGAATCTCAGCTTAATTCTTACATCTTCCTATAAAGATGTCCAAAAATTAGACGTAAATCCTGGATCTCTGTCAGAAACTATGCTGTTTGGCACACCATGTAGTCTTACAATCTTTTTAATATACAACTGTTCCAACTTATCTAGCATATATGTCAACTTCATTGCTAGAAAATGCACTGACTTTGTCAATCTATTCACAATCACCCAAATGGCATAATATCCAGAAGATGTCCTTGGTAACCTCATCACAAAGTCCATTGTGATATTATCCCACTTCCATTCAGGATTTCTAGAGGCTGTAACATACCCGATGGCATCTGATGTTCAATTTTCACTTTTTGGTAGATCAGGCATTTAGCCATACACTGAGTAATATCACTTTTCATAGCAAGCCACCAAAACAATTTTTTCAAATTATGGTACATTTTTGTAATACCTAGATGAATCGTGTACTTACTTTAATGTGCTTCAACTAAAATTCTTTCTCTCAATTCTACCACTGGAGGAATATAAACTCGTTTCCGGAATCTCGTTAGACCATCATTAGTTAAGTTGAATTCTTTAATTTCTCCTTCTTTCACTTTTCCCTTGACTACTTCCACGAACTTATCTGCTTGTTGGGCCCATTTCAATTCTTCGTAAAATTCATTGCCAATCTCAGTCTCACGCAACCTGAGAGACAAACTCAAATCTCTAAAATCTTATATTAACTTGATTTCAAAAATCATCATGTAGGCTATATGGATGGCTTTTCTGCTCAAAGCATCAACCACAACATTTGCTTTTCTTGGATGGTGCTTTATTGAATGCTTATAATCTTTTAGCAATTCAATTCATCTTCTTTGCCACACATTAAGTTCTTTGTGATCTATATCTAAGGCTTTTGTGGTCACAAAATATCTCAGTGGTAACACTATAGAGATAATGTCTCTATATTGTTAGTGTTGAATCATGTGTTTTGATGATTCCAAACAACTGGAACTTGGAAGAAAGATATCAAAGGAGTACAAGAGAACTCAAGTGAAGAAATCCAGGAAGAAATGAGTATAAGATTAGTTTGTAGGATTTCTCACAGTGTTCACAGAGTAAAAGGCTTTGACGTTGCACCCACTGGTTTTAAATAAGTATTTTTCAAATATCCTATACTAACTTATGATAAATTTGAAAAAAAAAACTCATTAACTGACAAATTTTGAACTGTTAAACTTCATATGTTTGTTTAAAAATTCAAACTTTGATAACTGAAATTCAAAGTTACAGAGATCTTGCCTCTGACAAACCAATTTTAGTCTGTTGAAATTAGAATTTTGAGTCAAGCATAATTTGTGAAAAATGAAAAATTCGTCTGAAGCTATGTCAAAGTTCATCTGAAATTAAAGTGCATAAAGAGTTCAAAGTCAGTCCCTTTGACAGATGAACTTTAGTTTTGAAAATTCAAACTTTGGAATGAAAACTTATAAGTCTAGTAAGAGGTCTCTTTGATAGACGAATTTTGAAGGCACGAAATTCATCTATCAGCGAGCAACTTAATATGGTACGAAAGTTCTTCTGTGCACTATAGCAATATGGGATAACTGTTCACACTTAACAGAAGCACTTTAAACTTGAAAATTCGTATGTTCTAACATGGGAAATATTTGTCAAGATCAAAATATGAATTTCACCTTTGAACATATGAACTTTCAAGCTTAACATTAAAGTCTTTAACTTATGGTCACTGTGAAATTCATCTGTTTACATACCAAAATTTGAACTTTGGATACCGGACGCATTAAATGTAGTTGGTGAACATCTAGTTTTGTAGGGTAACCATTGGATAATGTCTCTAACAATTAGATCTTGTCTTTACTTATAGTTAAGACATAAATCTATAAGTAGAACTTCATTTGAAGTTGTAAAGAACAATTTTACGTTGTATATACTAAAACTCTATCAAAATCATTAGATAAAACCTTATACTCTCTTACACTTCATTTATTGTACCTCAACTATCATACATACACTATATTAGAAAGTTTCTCTTATTGTAAATAATCTTATCTTCATCTAGAAGAAAGATTTTCTTGTGAGGGGATTTCACAAGGGATTTGAGAAACACTTTGATAGAGGGTGTAGAGTGAGAATATGTAAGCTCTTAGAACAGAGCACAAGGTTGTACTGTGGCATTGCAAGGAGCCCATTGAATTCTTGCAAGATAGTAGAAAATCTCAAGTGGTAGCTTGAGGACTGGACGTAGGTAAAGAGGAAAAGACCAAACTAAGATAAATCTTTGTGTCTTCCTTTCCTCTACCCTGCTTACTGCTCTATAGTATTCTACACTCTGTTTTTTAGCAACTTTTGCTTTCACTGCTCTTTTATAATTTTGCAGAAAATTTCAAACTATTCAATTCACCTCCCCTCTTGGGAAGCTAACAGACCTAACACGTGGTATCAGAGCCCGGACTCCCAAGTAAAAAATCTAACAATCCGGGAAAATCAATGGCTAGCTTTAGAGAAAGCATTCTTCCTAAAGGAAATAACACTAATAGACCTTTTGGCTTCAATGGAGAGCATTATGGATACTGAAAGATAAGAATGCAAATCTATCTCCATTCTATTGACTTAGACATCTGGTCAGTCATCCAGAAGGGAGATTTTGTCCCAATGAAGCTGCAGGATGATGGCAAATAAAAAGAAAAACTAGAAGAGGAGTAGAATGAGGAAGATAAGAGAAGAGTCTTACTCAACTACAAAGTAAAACACTGCTTGGTTAGTGTACTCAATCAGCACAAATTCGATTGAGTATCTCAATGTACTACAACTAAAGGAATGTGGGACACTCTAGAAATTGCTCATGAAGGAACTACTGGAGTAAGGTAGAACAAACTAAACTCCTGCATTGGTGAATATGAAAGCTTTAGAATGATGGAAGGAGAAAGTATCAAAGAACCGCAAAAGAGATTCACCCTTATTGTGAATAAACTAAATAGCCTTGGTAAGGAGTAAACTCAGCCAGGGAAAGTCAGAAAGATTCTCAAAGCTTTCCCTTTGGAATGGCAAACAAAAGTAACAGCCATAGAAGAGGCCAGAGGAGAGTCAATGGCTTCTGTCACAACTTTCTTTGGCAGTCTTGAAGAGTTTGAGGGTAAGATGAAGGCTCTCAAGGAAGCTGGTCAAGATAAGAAGAAAAAGGGTTTTGTATTAAAAGCTACAGAAGAAAGAGAAGAAGAATCTAACAATGATGAAGAACTGGATAAAGAGACTCTAACTACATTAGTCAGAAAATTTGGAAGGTTTTATAGTAAGAAGAGAAATAAAAGATTCTTAAGAAAGGAGCAGTTACTGACAACAAGAAAGAAAGCGAAGAGCCTATCAACTGCTATGATTACAAGAAGCAAGGACATATCAAATGAAATTGCCCACAATTCTTGAAAAGGCAAGAATAAGAAAAAAAACTGCTGACAAAGGCAAAAAGAAAAAGTCATACATCTCATCAATCTGGGACAATAGCTTAGATAAAGACGAAGATGATGATGAGGAAGAAATTGCCAACATCTATTTGATGGCACATGCAGCTGAAGAGATTCCAAACTCATCTAGCAGTGATCATGAGGATAAGGTAAATGATTCTGAACCCTCCTTTTGTGAACTACTTTATGCATTTCATGATCTACATGATGAATTCATTAAAACTGCAAAAAAACTAAAACTGGCCAAGAAGAAGATTAACAAGTTGGAATATGATTGCAAAATGTCTGACACTGCATCTCTACATAGAACTAAATCTATTTGTTGTACATCATGTATTGAACTAAAGAAAAACAATGAATATCTTTTGAAAAGTATGGCTAAACTCACCAAGGGTAAAGATATATTGTTTGCTTTATTAGGAAGTTAGAGAATTGCATAAGGAAAAGATGGACTAAGCTATAATCCTTGTACAGTCAAAGAAAAGAATGAAAAGAAGAGTCAAAATTTATATATGAGACATTTTGTGCATGCTGATGGATATAAGAAGAAAAGTTACAACTCAAAATTCATTGAATCTTATGTCCAACAAAAATATGTAAAACAAAAATATTATCTGCATTGCTTTCTCCCTACATCACAATCTAGCAGTCCCTTTATCACCTGTTACTTCTGTAACAAGAAGGGACATATTTCCAGTTCATGTTTGTTAAGGAAAAATGGACATGGCAGGAAGGTAGAATATGTTCCCAAAGGATCATCAGTATCTAGGGGAAATACCACTCACAAAAAAGGACCCAAACAGATTTAGGTGCCAAAAAAGAAAAATTGAACTTTGTTTTGTAGGTTTGTCTCAGACTAGTAAAAGCAACAAATGGTATATGGACAGTGCTTGCTCAAGACATATGACTAGTGATAAGGAGAAGTTCATCACCCTTAGAGACAAGAAAGGAGGAAAGGTGACCTTTGAAAATGACCAATATGGCAGAATAGTTGGCATTGATATCATGGAAAAGAATTCTGAAACATCTATGAAAGAGGTGCTATTTGTAGTTAGCCTTAACCACAATTTGCTAAGTGTGAGTTAGACATGTGACAAAGGGAACTGGGTACTGTTTGACTCAAAATTCTGCTTGGTCATCCAAAAAAGCGATTCCAAAGTAATTCTCAAAGCTCAAAGGGATAGTAACTACTATACAATTGATCATGATGAACTTCCCACTTTAGACTCTGTATGTTTAATGAGTAAAGATAATGACAGTTGGTTGTGGCATAGAAGACTAGCACATGTTAACATCAACCAACTAACAAAATTGATTAAGAATGATTTAGTTGCTGGATTACCAAAATTTTCTTTTGAAAATGATAAAGAATGTGATGCATGCCTCAAAGGGAAACAAACTAAATCATCATTCAAACCTAAAAATGTAATCACCACATCTAGACCACTACAATTATTACACATGGATTTGATAGGTTTATCTAGAGTAAAAAGCATTAGTCAAAACTTGTATATGCTTGTGATTGTAGATGATTACTCTAGATTTATGTGGACTTTGTTCCTTTCTGCCAAGAATAAAACATTTGATGCATTTGTAACCTTAGCTAAGAGTGCAAAATGAGAAAGGTATTTCCATTGTGTCTATCAGGTCTGAATATGGAGGAAAATTTGAAAATTCAAGCTTTCTAAAGTACTATAGAGTATGGAATTGATCATAACTTCTCAGCACCAAGGACTCCTCAGCAAAATGGAATGGTGGAAAGGAATAACAGAACAATTGGAGAAATGGCGAGTACAATGCTGAATGAAAAGGAACTTCCTCAGGTTTTTTGGGCAAATGCAGTAAACACAGCAAGATACTGAATGTGAAAACAATGAAGAAATTTTCTCAAGAACTCCCTAAAGCTTGGAGATATTAAAGGAGTCATCTAGTTGATTAAGTGATTGGAGGTGTTCAAGAGAATGTTAAAACCAAAAGACAACTTATGGATCAAATAAACAATTGTTCATTTATTTCTTAAATTGAACCTAAGTGTGTTGAAGAAGCCTTAACTGATGAATATTGGATACTAGCTATGCAAGATGAACTTAATCAGTTTCAAAGAAATCAAGTTTAGGATTTAGTACCTAGACCCAAAGATCATCCACTTATTGGAACTATATAGGATTTTAGAAATAAACTTGATGAATTAGGAACAATCATTAGAAACAAAGCTAGATTAGTAGTGAAAGCATATAATCATGAAGAAGGCATAGATTATGAGAAAACTTTTGCTCTAGTTGCTAGATTGGAGGCAATAAGAATCCTCTTAGCGTATGCATGCATGAAAGACATAATGTTGTATCAAATGGATGTAAAGAGTACTTTTCTAAATGGATATATCATGGAAGAAGTTTATGTTGATTAACATCCAAGTTTTGAGGACTCAACAAAGCCAAACCGTGTTTATAAACTGAAGAAAGCTCTTTATGGCTTAAAACAAGCTTCTGGAGCATGGTATAAAAGGCTAAGTAATTTTTGACTAAAAAAACATTTAATAGAATAAAAGTGGATACAACTCTATTTACTAAGAAAGAAAATAAAGACTTACTTATTGTTCAAATTTATGTTGATGATATTATATTTGGTGCTACTAATGAATCTCTTTGCAAGAATTTCTTTAAGCTAATACAGAGTGAATTTGAAATGTCAATAATGGGTGAGCTCAACTTCTTCCTTGAACTACAAATTAAACATTGTAATGATGACATCTTCCTTAATCAATGAAAATATTTGAAGAAGATGCTGAAAAAGTTTGGAATAGAGAATGCCAAATCAATGGGAACTCCTATGGCTACAACAACAAAACTTGATATGGATGAGGGAGGAAAGCCTTTTGACATAACTCAGTATAAGAGAATGATTGGTTTCCTGTTATACCTAATAGCCAGTAGACCCGACATTATGTTCAATGTTTGTATGTATGCAAGGTTCCAATCATGTCCTAAAGAGTCTCAGGCAATAGTGATGAAAAAAATTTTCAGAGACGTAATTGAAATGTCACATATGGGACTTTGGTATCCAAAAGGCAATGGAGAAGAGCTCATGAGATATACTGATGCTGACTTTGCTGTATCCAAAACTGATAGAAAAAGCACAAGTGGAATGTGCCATTTTCTTGGAGGATCCTTGATTTCATGGTTTAGCAAGAAACAAAACAGTGTGGCTCTCTCCACAGCAAAAGCTGAATATGTTGCAGTAGGTAACTGTTGTGCTCAAGTCCTTTGGAAGAAGCAACAACTTCAAGATCTTGAGATTGAGATGAAGGAGACACCAATAAAATGTGATAATGAAAGTGCTTTCAACATCATAAAGAATCTAGTCATGCAATCAAGGACAAACTACATTAAAGTAAGACATTACTTCATAACGGATCATATTTTGAAAGGAGACATCAAATTGGAATACATCCCTACTGAAGATCAAATTACAGACATTTTGACTAAGCCATTTGTAGAAGATAGATACTACAAAATCAGAAGAGAACTGGGAATAGTAAATCCCAATGAATTGTAAGCAAGCCTCTAACTAACTCTATTCAAGTATCTGGCATTAATTTAATAATAACTTTAGCATCGGAGTGTGTTTAAGATATTTTACAGGTACTTCTCATGAGTCTAGATGATAGCAAATCAGTTTATTGGAGTTAATCAGACTTGCATAATCAAAAGATGCTAAAGAAAAGCTGAAAATTTAAACTTTTAGGTCCTATCTGTAAGTTCAGAAATATGAAATTTTCATTTTAGATGTTATTAGACAAATTTCCATTTAAATTGTGTTTTTGAATGAATTAGTATGCTTAATATTCGAACTTGGGTACTTATTAGATGAATTTCAATAGCTTCCATGCTATTACAGTACTTTCATATCCCTTGAAATTCATTTGTTGACTACTGGAAATTCGAATTTCTAAATTACATTGTGAATGTTTACTTTGCTCAAAATGCTCTCTGTGTGAATTTCAATACCTCAAAATACGCATTTTAGAGACTCTTTACAAAACCTTGAAATTTGAATTTTTGAATTAGTAAATTCGTCTATTGAAGCTTGCTTTCATGTCAAGTCTCTATAAGACGAACTTTTAAAAATGAAATTCGTTTGTTGCTTTTCTCATTCGTGTTTACTTAATGCTTGATTCCTTAAAATTTGAACTTTGATGATACAAAGTTTGTCAGTTGATATTTGTTCCTTGAACTTAGCTTTTGTCAGACAAACTTCATGAAGAAAATTCGTCTGTTAGAAAGCCTCTCTTAGTTGGTTAACTCGTAACTACTCAAAATTCAAATTTTGACCCCTTAAAATTCATCTGTTGAACGGTTACAGAAGTTAAAATGAAGGGTCTTGCTTTAAATAGACGCAACCCTATTTGTCTCTCTCCCAAGTCTATTCACTTTCTCTCTTTATTTCTCATCAATTCTGTTCACAAATTTTCATTTTCCATCATTTCAACTTCTTTTTGCACCTTATAAACCCATTCCTTGTATCTTTCTGTAATAATCATTCATGAGAATGGCAAGGGTTAAAAGTCCTGATGTGGGTAAAGGAGAGTCTAGACCAAAAAGAGCGGTTAAGTCTCAATATGCCTCTAAGGGAGGTGAGACTCAGAAAAGGAAAGGCTAATCCAGCAAGGAAACTCTATCTAAAAAGCATAAAACCACTCCCAAGGCTAATTTGAAGAAACATATCCCTACCACTACTACCTCTGCTGCTTCCTCTTCTTCCAGTGCTGAGTCAGAGGAATTCTAGTTAACCACGAAGCCATTATGGAACAACGCTCATATCTTGGAAGGGTATACCACTAAGTTTATTAGCAAGAAGGTAATTAAATCTCACTGTACAAATATGGAAGAATTTCTTATTTCCAACAATTTTGATGCTGGGCTATGGATGATAAAATATAAGAACTCGTTGGAAATTAAGGAGAGATATGATGATGAGGTTAACAAAACATGGTATTCTGCTCTGATATACAATAGCAAAAAGGAGAAATAGGAGGTAAATCTGAGGTCCAGAACTATTTGGCTGTCTAATAAGACCTTTAATGAAGTACTGGAAATCCCTGGACAAGATAGCCTGAAGATTGGCATCACCACCTTAAGATACATGGATGAGGATGAAGCTACAAATGAGGAAGATGGTCCTTTCTTGAAATACAAAGAAGGTACAGAACTAAATACCTTGTTCAGTATAAGTGAGAATAGGCCTCCTCTAAGTTTGTTGAAGCCCTCTGGCCAAAGTGCTTAAGTTAGGATCTACACTACATTGTGTTAGGATCATATTTAACAAATAGGGAAGTTTTAACTTGATCACAAAGGCTGAAGCTCATGTGATGACCACACTCATGCGTGGCAAGCTATTAACCATGGGATATATCATCCTTCAGTACATGATCAAAGCCAGAGATAAGAGGAGAGACTACACTTTGCCCTTTGCCTCTATCACCTCCAAAATACTTCAATATGCCAAGATGTAACACTTGGAGAAATGGAAAGGCAAACCACTGAAGTCTTCAAAGAGGAAGAGTTACAAAGGATAGGAATTAAGCAAAACGATGGAAAGTAGATTGGAAAAGAAGGTGGGAAGTCAGAAGACCTTTTCTTTGAAGAAGGTCACTCGCAATAGCAAGCAGGAACTTCTGAGGCTGCTCCACTCTCATAGCCCTCACCACAATTGTACCAACCTATTTCTCCTCAATCACAGTCTACTCAGACACCTCAGCCATCAATTCCCTCAATCTGGGCAAAGCCAACCAAGATCACTGAGTCATATGACAGCCTGTCTGCACTCATGCTAAGCATCAAAGATGAGTAAAATGCCAAGTTTGCTCACCTACAAGATCAAATCTTTCAATTGGCCAAGAACATGAAAGTGGTTGCTGATACATATAAGGACATCAAAAGTGTTATCCCTTCTATGTCAGCTCCACCTCAGCCAGGACCTTCTGAACCTACTAAGTCTCTTACTCCTGATCCTCCAAGCCTATTTGAGCTAGCCTATCCTGAACTTGTTGATGAATATCTTGTTGTTGATGTTGGAGATTATGCCCTAAGCCAATCATTGTATTATGAACATTGTACTTTATTATGAAAAAAGAAGAAGGAGTTTTTCCTTTTATTACATTATTATATTGTTTGCATGTTTGTCTTTTAATAACATTCTTGGATAAATAATTTTATCCTAAATGTCCCTAGTCAATCATCTTTGTGGGAACAATGATGAATTAAGACTAGTATGATTTTGATTGATAATTATGTATGAAGATACAAATCAAAATCATAACCTCCTGTTAGGGAATAGGCGCTGGATCGACCCATCATGAGATAGCTGCATGGATCAAGTCATAAGCATATCTCATATATAACTGTGTCACTAAGCCCTTAGACCTGAGATTACCATGGCTTCCTACATGGGAAACACTATACTTTGGCATAGTCAAAAGTCATCTTTAATCAGGAGATCATAAAGGCTATGATCGGGTATAATGGAACTTGTGTGGGGAAAGATGAATGGTCAAGATGGAATTTGTCCCTCTAATTAATGAAGAGAGATATCAGGGCCTCTCGATGAATAAGATTGAGAAATGCATGATCGTGCTCGAATGGAAGAGTTTCCATTTGTTCTGTCAGTTTGCTCGGAGATTGAGAAAGTGATGGTTGAGTAAAATGAGGATGACGTTTCCATGTCTCACACTTGACCTATATATCATGAGACAAAAATGACATGATCGGGTTATATGATGGGTTACATTGGATTACCGATCTCATATGATTTGGATAGTCACAATGTCTTGCTAGAGGCCACTTATGACTTATGGGTCCAATAGCATTATTAGCCCACTGCTAACATCATATGGGCCTATAGGGTTGCACACAAGAACGGGTCAACTCGAGTTAGAATGTCCTGATTCATTGAATTTATAATGTGTCTACATTTAATGAATTTAATGTTCAATTTGGGGTGATTGAATTATATATATTTTTGATATATATATTATAAAATTCAAATATATATGTTTGATATATTATATATTTGATATATATTATATTATTTGAAAATATATATATTGTTCAAATTAATTAAAATGAATTAGTTTTAAATTTAATTATATATGATAGATTTAAATTTAAACTAATCTACTTAATCAATATTTGATTTAGTTTAAATAATTGATTTAAATTAAACAAATATGAAATCCTATCTATATATTGATATAGACTAGGATAAAGAATCACCTTAAAGAGAGAGCAGCCATATACTCGAGAGCGAGACTGTACAGATGAACAATGAATAATGAGGATGTACAGATAAACAACAAAAAATATATGGACGAATAATAGGACTATATAGATGAACAGCAGGATTGTATGGACAAACAACGACACTATACGGACAAACATTGAAAATTGTATGGACATATAGCGGGACTTTACAGAGGAACAATGAAACTATATGGACATTCACAAATAGAGGTGCTAGCACGCCGTTCGAGTTGGACTCACCATTCGTGTGGATACCAATAGAGGGAACTGATCATACATGTTAGTTCCTAGGGTAAGATAAAATGAAAAGAACATCGAGGGATGCACCGGAGGTAAATTCTTCTTATACATCTCAATTTAAGCAATGTTAATGGATCCATGGGAGGGAATTTCTTGATAGTTTTCCACTGTGTGTGTGCTGAAATTCCCAATAGTGGTATCAAAGCCATATCAATGGTTGTTTAAGTTGAGTTCTTGAGTGAATATGATTGCATAAATGTGATATGTGTGTGAATTATATTCTGTCTAATTCGTCTATATCTAATATCGTATATGCATGCAAACTGTAGATTTTTTACTTGATTATGAAACTTTTAAACAAATTCATTTTTGGTTTCGAATATGATGTTATTAAATTCAAATTAGTTTCGTATATGTCATGATTAGAATCAAACATGTTTCAGTTTTGTATATGATACGTTTTCAAATCTGTTTCGTATGAGTTTGATTCAATTATGTTTTCGTATGTGATACAATTAGACTCAAATCTGTTTCTATTTTTGTTTCATACATGACGAGATTTTCAATATGTTTCGTATATGCTTAATCTGATTTAATGCTAAAATCACAATGGTTATAGCTTTTCATTAGATGAGATGTTGTGATTTGTTTGAAGTGGATGGGTATGGTGTATGATATGGCCCTAGGATGATATTGTGGTTTTAAATATGGCATGCATGTCATGCCTTTCTCTATATTCTGGATGTACATTCTCTTCTCACCTTACTCCCCTCAAATGTTCAATCAAGGTTTCTTTTTGTATATAAGTGTTATATTAGAAGAATCATTTCATTGGCTTGGGAGGATATAGGTTAGATGGGCTATATTATGACACATTTATTTTATGCTTTATGATGAGGTCATATGCATGTATGGGATGGCACCATTATATATATATTCATGTGATGAATAGATGTATGAATAACAACAACATAATAAAACCCCTCGAATTAAATTTTAAGTATAAATGCCACCAATTAATGAACACCTATCAAGGCTTTGATTGCCTAAATTTAGGATCCATCAAAGTGGGACACACTTAGGTTATCTTAGTGAGGCAGTTTGAGTAATGGTGATACTCATAAAGGTTCATGATGGTATGACTTAATTGAGACTATCAAAAAGGTTTTGGGTCTCAAGGCATTAGATGGGATTAAACATGCCGGGTCATATGATGAGAAGATCCAATAAAGATCTAAGAGTTACATGTGATATAATTGGTAAATAAGTTACCTACCAAAATAACTTAATTTGAAACATCTTACCAAAGCGGACTTACTATTACGTGAAATATGGGTCTTAGCCTACTAGACTAAATTAAGGGTTACTTTTTAGTAGGAAATTATTAATTTAATTTTGCATATTTTGTTGTAGAAAATGTTCACAAATGATTCTGCTACACTATCATTATGATCTATCCTTGAGAAGGACAAACTTTATGGGACCAACTTTCTTGACTGGTTTAGGAGCTTGAGAATTGTTCTTAAGCACAAAAGAAAGTCATATGTCCTAGATAAACCTATTCCTGAGGAGCCTACAGCCAATGCTCCAAGAGCCCAAAAGGATGCCTATAATAAGCATCTCAATGACTCTATTGATGTAGGATGCTTGATGTTAGCCACCATGTTCCCAGAACTTCAGAGAGATTTGGAACATATGGAGGTTTATGAGATGATTGGGCATCTTAAGGAAATGTTCCAACAACAGGCAAGGCAAGAAAGGTTTAAAACCACGAAAGCCTTCCATTCCTGCAAAATAACTGAGGGTGCATCAGTTAGCTCTCATGTTTTGAAGATGAAAAGCTACATTGATCACCTTGAATGGCTTAGATTTCCCATAACCCAGGAGTTAGCTATAGATTTGATCTTAAACTCACTCCTAGAGAGTTATGACCTGTTATGACCAGTTTGTCATGAACTACAATATGAACAACATGGAGAAATTAATTTTTGAACTACATGTGATGCTTAAGACTGCTGAGCAAAACATCAAGAAAAAACCTAGCAGTGTTTTAATGGTTCAGAAAGGAAAATGAATGAAAAGGAAAGGCAAGGGTAAGGGAAAGGGAAAAGGCCTGGACAACAAGTCCAAAGAGCAAGACAGGCCCAAGCCCAAGCCCAAACCCAATCCTAAAGCCAAGAAGGCAAAAGACTCCCAAGGAAGGACTCTATTTTGAATTTGACTTACCTATGGCACTGTCATCTAGGCCACATAAATGAGAAATGCATTTCAAAGCTCCATCAAGATGGACTTCTCAATTCATTTGATTTTGAATCATTTGACACTTGCAAACCTTGTTTATTGGGAAAGATAACAGAGGCACCTTTTATTGGACATAGTGAAAGGGTCACTGACTTATTGGGCTTAATACATACAGATGTGTATGGTCTGTTAAGTACAACTACTAGAAGTGGTCACCTGTACTTCATTACTTTTATAGATGACTTTAGTAGATATGGATATATCTATCTAATGAGACATAAATTTGAATCTTTTGAAATGTTTAAAACTTTGCAAAATGAGGTATAGAATCAACTTGACAAATCTATTAAAGCACTTCAATTTGATCGAGGTGGTGAATATTTGAGCCAAGAATTTGTTGACCATTTTAGAAATTGTGGAATTGTATAATAATTAACTCCACCAGGAACAACACAATGGAATAGTGTTTCTGAATGAAGGAATCAAACCCTATTAGATATGGTTAGAAACAGCTGCGTTCACACTAAACCGTGTTCCATCTAAGGTGGTTGAAAAGATCCCATATGAGATATGGACTGGAAAGAAGCCCATTTTGTCTTTTCTCAAGATTTGGGGATGCGAGGCATATGTTAATCAACAATCCTCAGATAAGTTAGCACCCAAATTTATAAAATGCTTTTTTGTGGGGTATCCCAAGGAAACTAAGGGATACTACTTCTACAATCCTACTAAGAATAAAATGTTTATTGCTCAGAATGGTATCTTTCTAGAAAAAAGGTTTGTCTCTACAAGAACTAGTGGGAGTAAGATAAATCTTGAAGAAGTTCGAGACCTACAAAATCTCATTGAGCTAGAGATGGAAGAATGAGAAGACTCACAACAAGTTGATGAGCCTACTCAAGTAACACAAGGCCCAAGAAAGTCTGATAGAACATGACATCTGCCTCAAAGATATGAATTTCTTTTAACTAATAGTTCCGATGTGTTGATCTTTGATCAAGAAAAGCCAACCACCTATCAAGAGGCCATAATGGGATCCAACTCTAAAAAATGGATGCATGCCATGAAGTCTGAGATGTAATCCATGCATGACAATCAAGTATGGATGTTGATTGACCCACCTAAAGGTATAAAACCATTGGGTGTAAATGGGTTTTTAAGAAGAAAACCTACATGGATGGCCAAGTGCATACCTTCAAAGCACTATTGGTTGCAAAAGGATTCAAGCAAACTCATGGTATAGACTGTGATAAAACCTTTTCGCCAGTCGCCATAATTAAGTCAGTCAGGATCCTTCTTGCCATTGTAATGTACTATGATTACGAGACTTGGCAGATGGACATCAAAACAGCATTCCATAATGGAAAGCTACTTGAGGATGTGTACATGACACAACCTAAGGGTTTTGTATGTCTAGAAGATTCTGTGAAGGTTTGCAAGCTTCAAAGATCCATTTATGGATTGAAGCAAGCATCTCGTAGTTGGAATCAACATTTTGATGAAGTAGTCAAAGAGTTTGGATTTATCCAAAATATTGATGAACCTTGTGTTTACAAGAAAGTTAGTGGGAGCACAATTGTATTTCTAGTGCTTTATGTTGATGACATCCTACTCATTGGGAATGACATTCCTACCTTGTAGAATGTCAAGACTTGGTTAGGAAAGTGTTTCTCAATGAAAGACTTAGGAGAAGCCACCTATATTCTAGGGATTAGGATCAATAGGGATAGATCCAAGAGGCTAATTGGCCTAAGTCAATACACTTAAATAGATAAAGTATTGCATAGGTTTAGTATGCAAGACTCAAAGAGGGGTTACATACCCATATTTCATGGCATCATTCTTAGCAAAGCTCAATGTCCTTATTCATGAGATGAGCGAGAAACCATAAGCAAGATTCCATATGCTTCAGCAATTGGATCTATTATATATGCCATGTTTTGCACTTGACCGGATATCTCATATGCCTTAAGCATGAATAGTAGATGTTAGTTAGATCCAGGTGAGAATCACTAGACTACTGTCAAGAATATCATGAAGTACTTAAGAAAGATTAAGGATGTATACTTGGTGTATGGAGGATTGGAAGACGAGCTGATTGTAAATGGTTACACAGATGCAAGTTTCCAGTTTGACAAAGATGATTTTAGATCGCAATCTGGATTCCTATTTTTTTTGAATGGTGGAGTAGTTAGTTAGAAAATTTCCAAGCAAAGCACTATTGATTATTCTACAACAGAAGTTGAGTACCTAGCAGCATCAGATGCAACTAAGGAAGCTGTTTGGATTAAGAAGTTCATCACCGAGCTTGGAGCGGTGCCTACCATCTCAAATCTAATAGATTTGTTTTGTGACAACAACCACGTAATAGCACAGGCTCAAGAGCCTAGGTCACTTCAAAGAACCAAACACATAGTTAGGTGATATCATCTCATTAGAGAAATCATTGATAGGGGTGATATAAAGATATGCAAAATACCAACTGACGGCATTGTTGCTGATCCTCTTACTAAGGTACTTGCATAGATAATGCATGAGCATCATGCTAGGACAATGGGTATTAAATATATCAACGATTAGGCCTAGTGCAAGTGGGAGTTGTTGGAGATTATGCCCTAGGCCAATCATTGTATTATGAACATTGTACTTCATTATGAAAAAAGAAGAAGGTGTCTCTCCTTTTATTACATTATTATATTATTTGCATGTTTATCTTTATAATAATATCCTTGGATAAATAATTTTATCCTAAATGTCCCTAGTCAATCATCTTTGTGGGAACAATGATGAATTAAGACTAGTATGATTTTGATTGATAATTATGTATGAAGATACAAATCAAAATCATAACCTCCTATTAGGGAATAGGCGCTAGATCGACTCATCATGAGATAGCTGCATGGATCAAGTCATAAGCATATCTCATATATAACTGTGTCACTAAGCCCTTAGACCTGAGATTACCATGGCTTCCTACATGGAAAACACTATACTTTGGCATAGTCAAAAGTCATCTTTAATCAGGAGATCATAAAGGCTATGATCAGGTATAATGGAACTTGTGTGGGGGAAGATGAATGGTCAAGATGGAATTTGTCCCTCTAATTAATGAAGAGAGATATCAGGGCCTCTCGATGAGTAAGATTGAGAAATGCATGGTCGTGCTCGAATGGAAGAGTTTCATTTGTTCTGTCAGTTTGCTCAGAGATCGAGAAAGTGAAGGTTGAGTAAAATGAGGATGACGTTTCCATGTCTCACACTTGACCTATATATCATGAGACAAAAGGGACGTGATCAGGTTATATGATGGGTTACATTGGATCACCGATCTCATATGATTTGGATAGTCACAATGTCTTGCTAGAGGCCACTTATGACTTATGGGTCCAATAGCATTATTAGCCCACTGCTAACATCATATGGGCCTATAGGGTCGCACACAAGGACGTGTCAACTCGAGCTAGAATGTCCTGATTCATTGAATCTATAATATGTCTACATTTAATGAATTTAATGTTCAATTTGGGGTGATTGAATTATATATATATTTGATATATATATTTGTGTGATATATTATATATTTGATATATATTATATTATTTTGAAATATATATATTGTTCAAATTAATTTAAATGAATTAGTTTTAAATTTAATTATATATGATAGATTTAAATTTAAACTAATGTTATAATATAAATTTGATTTATATGATGAATTAAATTTAAATTTGATTCTGAATATAGATTAGATGGTTAGTTTAAATTTAATCTATTAGATAGATTTAAATTCAAACTAATCTACCTAATCAATATTTAATTTAGTTTAAATAATTTATCTAAATTAAACAAATATGAGATCCTATCTATATATTGATATAGACTAAGATACATAATCAACATAATTTAGAATCACCCTAAAGAGAGAGGAGCCATATACTCAGAGAGTGAGACTATATGGACGAATGATGAACAATGGGGCTGTGCTGTATAGATGAATAGTATGATTGTACGAGTGAATAGTAAAAACTGTATAGACGAACAGTGGCACTATACGAACTGTTAGCAAGGCTGACTTCCCAAGAGGGGGGGTGAATTGGGAAGATTGAAATTTTTCTGCACAAAGTGAAGTAAGTGAAGATATCACAGTATAATGAAAACAATGCGTAAAACAGAGCAAGCTGAAAAGTAAAGATAGGGAGAAGAAGACTCAGTAATTTATCCTGGTTCGGTCCTTCCACTTGACCTACATCCAGTCCCCAAGACACCTCTTGGGATTTATCCACTATACAGCAAGAATTTCAATGGGCTTCTTGCAAAGGCCACAGTACACGAGTTTGCTCTGTTTCTGAGCTCTCTCAAACTCTCCAAGCACTTACACTGTGTGCTTCCCAATCCCCTTGTGAATATCCCTCACAAGTAAATCTATCTTCCAGATGAAGAGTAGATTGATTACAATGAAATAACTCTCTTGAAAGGAGTAGATATGAAAGTTTTGGTGCAAGTCTGGAAGTTAAGAGGGTAAAAGCTTTTGAGAAGAAAATTCAGCAGAGATTCAGTATATACAAGTTTGATTCGTTACCCATAACTTCAAGTGATGTTGCATTTATAGATTTAGGTCTCAAATATCCGTTAGAGACTAAATCTATCCGTTGGAGAAGTTATTCAACGGTTACTCTGAAAAAACTATCCGTTTACCAACCGCATTTAATGTTTCTGACATACTGAAATTCGAATTTCGGTTGGCCAACAGACGAATTTCGAAGGAATCGTAGATTAAAGCTTCCAACGTTACAGCACGAAGTTCGTCTGTTCATAAAGTGAAATTCGAATTTTGAAACTTACAAAACATTTTCACAATGTGACATACGAATTTTCAAGAAGAAAGTTTTTCGGTTAAGTATGAACAGTGTTTTCAATTTTCTACAGTGCCTTCGAAATTCGAATTTTGGATCCCCAAAATTCGTCTGTTCATTGAACTAAAAAGGGCCACAGTAGATAACTTTCTTTGAAATTCGAATTTTGGAAAGGCAAAATTCGTCTGTCAGAGAAACTCTTTTCAGACTCATCTTGTCATTCGAATGTTGCAAGTTCTTATCATTCGTATGTCAATGTTTCATTTAAATAGACTTAAGAACTTAGCTTCTGAAATTCGAATTTCAATGTTCAAAGTTCGTCTGTCAGAGAGCAGTTTTGAAACTTAAATCGCTTTTGATCTCAGATGAACTTTAACATAGTTACAGACGAATTTCTTCAGTTTTCTCAAATTTTGTTTTGCTTGAAATTCGAATTTTGAGAACCCAAAGTTCGTCTGTTGTAAAGAAGCATCTTTCAGACTTATATGAAAATTCGAATGTTGCAACTTCAAAATTCGTCTGTCAGAGAGCATTTTTCAAACTGAATTTCGTTTTGATTTCAGATGCACTTTATCATAGTTTCAGACGAATTTCTTTGATTTTTACAAACTTCATTTTACTTGAAATTCGAATTTTGAAAGTGTGAAGTTCGTCTGTTACAAAGGCCTCTTTTCAGACTAGATGAAAATTCGAATTTTTAACAACCAAAATTCGTCTGACAGAGAGCAGTCTCTTCAAACTTATTCAGTTTTAGCTTGAAATTCGAATTTCCAAAGGCAAAGTTCGAATTTCTAACTTGACAGTTCAGTTTAAACTTTCAACCTTCGTCTATTTGAAGGTATTTTTCAAATGTTCAAAGATTTAACATAAAATCAAAGTTTGAAAACATCTTTTCTTCAAATCAAAATCTTTTACCCAATTATATCAAAAACTAAAGATCCTACAAAAGATCTAACAACATATACTCAGTTAATCTTCACTTGAACCAGCTTTGTTCTTCTTTGATATCTTCAATCCAAGCTCTTGGGTGTTGGTTTTAACATCATCAAAACTCTTGATTCAACATTCTCTCCCTTTTTGATGATGACAAAACAACTTACAAACTGGATTAGTACTTGGGTTTGCTTTTACAAGCTCCCCCTCAACATATGCATAAGATATCAACAGAATTAAGACACAAAACTTTGCAACAAGGAATTCATCCATTTAAACAAAAGTTACTTATACAGAGCTAAATAAGGCAAAGTTCAAACAACAGAGACAGTCCAATCAACAAATTCCAAACAACAAAACTAATACAAAGTACAACAAGAAATTTCAATCAATTCTTCTTTGTCTTGATCTTCTTGCTGTAGGATTTCCTTTTTCCTTTTCCAGATTGCTCAGCAGCAGTCTTTCCAGTTTGCCCAGTCTTTCCAGTTTACCCAGACTTCTCCCCCTTTTTGGCATCATCAGGAAGGCCAACAAAGTCAGCCGGAGGAGGGATCTGAGAGATAGGAATAGCACGAAGGGGCACAGGAGCAAAAGGAATTTCAGCTGGGGGATCAGTGCTTGGTTCCTCGTCAGAGACTTCCAGCAGCTCCTGCATTGCCTATCTGGAAAGAGCTAGTTGAGCCCTTTGTTCTTCTGATAGCCCATAAGCAACAAGAGAAGAGGAGGCTGGTTTAGCAGGAGGAAACATTTCTTCCAGCCTTTTCCTCTGAGCTTCCAGTAAAGCATTGTGAGCAATGGCAACATAGTCAGCAATAGGTACAATGCTTCTTTCTTCAGTGCTCACATCTTCTTGCATGGAGGAGCTTGAAATGGCTGCCACCAGTTTTTCAACTTGCTCAGATTCTTGAGTGGACAGAATTGATTCCTGAGCAACTTCTTGCATGGGCTCATGAGGACTTGTCTGCTGAAGTCCTTCTTCTTCTTCCAATCCATAGTCCAAGGGTGGACCAGGACTTGGTGTTCTCATTGCACCAGCACCATCATGGTCAGAGGAGGCAAACTCGAAGGGGCTTGGAGGCTCAGGAGTTGGAGATAGAGTAGGCTCAGGGACACCAGGCTGAGGTGGAGCTGAAGTGGTAGGAATAGCATTCCTTATATCTTCATAAGCATCAGCCACCACCTTCATGTTCACAGCCAACTGATGGATCTGATCTTGTAGATGAGCAAATTTGGCATTTTGCTCATCTCTTATGCTGAGAATGAGTGTTGACAGACTGTCAAATAACTCAGTGACCTTTGTTGGCTTGGCCCGTGAGGAGGGAGTGGCAGGAGGGTGAGTAGGCCTGGAGGGAGATGGGATTGGCTGAGAAGGCTGAGGTACAGATTTGCTAGGGGCCTCAGAGGTGCCTTCTTGTTGGAGGGAGTCATCAGCAGCAAAGAACAGATCTTCAGATTTCCCTGCTCCCTTTCCAACCCATCTGCCTTCATCTCGTTCAATACCCATCCTTTGCAGTTCCTCTTCTTTGAATGCCTCAGTGAGTTTCCCTTTCCCCTTTTCAATGTGTTGAATTCTAGCATGCTGCAGGATTCTTGAAATAATTGCAGCATAGGGGAGTGTGGAATCCTTCCTCTGATCCCTTGCTTTTATCATTCTCTGGAGGATGATATGACCCATGTTAATCAGCTTCCCACGAATGATAGCAGTCATCACATGAGCCTCTGCCCTTGTTATCAAGTTGAAGCTGCCACCCTTGTTGAATATGATCCTGGACACTATATAGTGCAGGATTCTGACTTGTACACTTAGGTCTGTGGGCTTCAATAGATTTATAGTTGGCCTGTTTTCCCTTCTTCTGAACAAGGTGTCCAAGATAGTGCTCTCTTTGTAGTTCAGGAAGGATCCTCCTTCTTCATCCTCTGTGCTTGCCTCATCCATGTATCCAGAGGCTGTAATGTCAATTTTCAGCCCATCTTGTCCTGGGATTTCCAGAACTTCATTGATTGTCTCATCAGCAAGCCAGATGGTCCTAGATCTTAAAGTGACCTCCCATTTCCTTTTCTTGCTGTTATATTGAAGAGAGGCATACCAAGTCTTCACTACTTCATCATCATATTTTTCAACAATTTCCAACAGGTTTTTGTATCTTATCAACCATAATGCAGCATCAAAGTTGTTGGATATCAAAAATTGCTCCAAATTTACACAGTGAGGCTTGATTACCTTTTTGCTTGAAAACTTGGCAGAAAACTCTTCTTGAATCTCAGGAGTGCTCCAAAGTGGTAATGTGGTAAGTTCAAATTCTCCAGATTGTGTAGAAGAGGAGGAAGCCACAGCAGCAGTTTCACCCGAAGGGACTGCAGATTTTGAAAAGGAAGGCCCAGTTTTCTGAGAATCTGCCTTGGAAGAAGATTTCTGGCATTTAGAAGGGGTAGCTTTACTGGGTTCGGCCTTTCTCTTGGATTTTTCTCCTTCTTTTGTAGCATATTGGGATTTAGCAGTTCTTTTTGGCCGAGTTCCAGCTTGTCCTGCTCCAGGGATCTTTACTCTCGCCATTTTTCAGTGGAATGAAGCAAAATGTTGACAAGGAAGGGTTTATAGGATGCGAATGGAGGTTTAATTGGTGAAGAATGATGGTTTTTGGACAGGAGTTAAGAGAATTTAAGAAAGAATCAGAACAGATTCAGAGAGGTTACAGATAGGGCTGCGTCTGTTCTGAGGAAAACCGTAGCATTTAACGTGTGTAACCGTCTGACAGACGAATTTTGAGGGGTCAAAATTCGAACTTCGGGCAGTTACAAGTTAAACCGTTCAGCATAGCTTACTGACAGACGAATTTTCATCTTGAAAGTTCGTCTGACAGTGGCTTGAAACAAGCAATACAAGGACAACAGACGAATTTTGTTCCAACAAAGTTCGAATGTTGAATAGAGAAAGGCAGTTAACAATCAAACAATCAATCAATCAGACGAATTAAACAGGCAGAGCTGCATCTTTTAACAATTCAGCATGTAGGACATGTTTCAACAGACGAATATTGAACTGAAAATTCGAATTTTCTAACTATGTAAAGATTGTCCAACATTCGCATGTTAGGAGATAAAAAATTGTGCAGCAATGATGGACAACCATAATATTGAAATTTCTGATTTTGAAAATTCGAACTTTCAAGTGTCAACAGACGAATTTTGAGGCATTACAGAGAACTGTTCCAAGGCATAACATGCCGAAGTTCGTCTGTTAGTGAACTGAAATTCGAATGTTGACCATATTGACCATGTCAGAAGCACATTTTATTAAGCAAAATCCGTTTAACATACATGTAAAATGCGAATTTCATCTTTAAAAACTTACAGAATGGATCCAAAACTTAGGATTTACATCATTCATTCCACTTTTTGGTTGTTCCATTCTGACGTGCTCCACTCTTCAAGTTTATTGCCATTGATTTTCACAGGGAGCACCTGCAGCTTAGATTAAACATACTCCGAAGCTCAAGTTAGAATTAATTCTGATATTGAAAATTTTAATGACAGAATTGCATGAAAACATCTTACAGTTCATTGGGGTTTACCATCCCCAATTCTCTCCTTATTTTACAAAGTCTGTCTTCTGGCAGAGGTTTTGTGAGTATATCAGCAAATTGATCCTCTGTTGGGATGTACTCCAATCTGACTTCTCCTTTCAGAACATGATCTCTTATGAAGTGATGCCTGACTTCAATATGCTTTGTTCTTGAGTGCATGACAGGATTCTTGGTGATATTTATGGCACTCTGGTTGTCACACACGATTGGTATCTCTTTTATTTTGATCTCAAGATCTTCAAGTTGCTATTTCATCCAGATGACTTGGGCACAACAGCTTCCAGCTGTAACATACTCAGCTTCTGCAGTAGATAAGGCTACACTGTTTTGCTTTTTGCTGAACCATGAAACTAGGGATCCTCCAAGGAACTGACAGGTTCCACTTGTACTTTTTCTGTCAGTTTTAGATCCTGCAAAATCAGCATCAGTGTATCCTTTGAGGTCTTCTCCATTGCCTTTTGGATACCAAAGACCCATTTGTGATGTTCCAATAAGATATCTAAAAATTCTTTTCACAGCTGTTGCATGGGATTCTTTGGGGCATGATTGGAACCTTTCACACATGCAGACACTAAACATAATGTCAGGTCTGCTGGCAGTTAGGTATAGCAGAGATCCAATCATTCTCCTGTACTGAGTAATGTCAAACATCTTTCCATTCTCATCCATGTCTAGTTTGGTTGCAGTAGCCATAGGTGTTCCCATTGGCTTGGCATTCTCCATCCCAAACTTCTTTAGCAGCTCCTTCAGATACTTGGATTGACTGAGAAAGATGCCATCATCAAGCTGTCTGATTTGCAGTCCAAGGAAGAAGTTGAGTTCACCCATCATGGACATCTCGAATTCTCCCTGCATTAACTCAGAAAATTTCTTGCAGAGAGTTTCATTAGTAGCACCGAAAATAATATCATCAACATAGATTTGAACAATCAGTAAATCTTTATTCTCTTTCTTAGTGAATAAAGTTGTGTCAACTTTGCCTCTATTAAACCCTTGTTCAGTTAGAAAATTGCTCAACCTCTCATACCATGCTCTAGGGGCTTGTTTTAAACCATAAAGAGCCTTCTTCAGCTTGTAAACATGGTTTGGTTTAGTAGAATCTTCAAAACCAGGAGGTTGATCTACATAAACTTCTTCCATGATATATCCATTTAAAAAGGCACTCTTTACATCCATTTGATATAGTAAAATATTTTTCATGCATGCATATGCTAGCAGTATTCTTATAGCCTCTAGCCTAGCTACTGGTGCAAGGGTTTCTTCAAAATCAATACCTTCTTCCTGATTATACCCTTTAGCAACCAGTCTAGCCTTATTTCTTATTATTGTTCCAGATTCATCCAGTTTATTTCTGAAAACCCATTTGGTACCTATAACAGGATGATTTTTGGGCCTGGGAACTAAATTCCAAACATGATTTCTTTCAAACTGATTTAATTCATCTTGCATAGCTAGAATCCAGTAATCATCAGTTAAGGCTTCCTCAGCACATTTAGGTTCAATTTGAGAAATAAAAGCACAGTTGAGCATTTGATCCCTTAACTATTTTCTGGTTTTAACTTTCTCTTGAACATTCCCTATTACTTGATCAACAGGGTGATTCCTTTGATATCTCCAAGCTCTAGGGAGTTCTTGAGTTGTTTCTTCAATATTTTCTTCATTAAACTCTTGCTCCTGGATATCTTCCTCTATATCAATAGATTCAGATATCTTTGGAGGTTCAGTTTTACTTTTGTCAGAAATTCCCAGTTTTTCAAAATTGATAGTTAGATCATCTTCATGTTTTGACACAGCTTCATTTTCAATGAAAACTACATGCACTGATTCTTCTACTATATTTGATCTTTTATTATAAACTCTATAAGCCTTACTCCTACTTGAATAGCCCAAGAATATACCTTCATCGGATTTGGCATCAAACTTACCCAGATTTTCTTTCCCATTGTTGTGAATGAAGCATTTGCACCAGAACACATGGAGGTGTGACAAATTTGGCTTTCTTCCTTTGTACAGCTCATAAGGGGTCTTCCCAAGGATTGGTCTGATGTAGGCTCTGTTTATGATGTAACTAGCTGTATTCACTGCATCAGCCCAGAACACTTGAGAGAGTTCCTTCTCATTTAGCATCGCTCTTGCCATTTCTCCAATGGTTCTGTTCTTCCTTTCCACCACTCCATTTTGTTGAGGAGTTCTTGGTGCTGAGAAGTTGTGGTCAATTCCATGCTCATTGCAGTACTCCAGGAAGTATGCATTTTCAAATTCTCCTCCATGGTCTGACCTGATAGACACAATAGAAATACCTTTCTCATTTTGCACTTTCTTAGCTAAGGTTACAAATGCATCAAAGGTATCACTTTTAGAGGAAAGAAACAATGTCCAAGTGAATCTAGAGTAATCATCTATAATTACAAGCACATACAGATTACCACTAAGACTTTTCACTCTAGATGGTCCAATTAAGTCCATATGCAACAATTCAAGTGGTCTTGTTGTTGTTATTACATTTTTAGATTTGAAGGATGCTTTGGTTTGTTTTCCTCTTAGGCATGCATCACATTCTTTATCCTTTTCAAAAGATATTTTAGGAAGACCAGTTACTAGCTCATTTTTAATCAGTTTAGACAATTGATTCATGTTGACATGAGCTAATCTCCTATGCCATAGCCAACTGTCATTATTCTGACTAATCAAACATACAGAATCCAAGGGAGGAAGTTCATCAAGGTCAATAGTGTAACAGTTACCATCCCTTTGAGCTTTGAGAATTACTTTGTGATCACTTTTTCTGATGACCAGGCAAAACTTTGAGTCAAACAGCACCCAGTTTCCTTTGTCACAAGTCTGACTCACGCTTAGCAAGTTGTGGTTGAGGCCAATCACAAACAGCACCTCTTCAATGAATGTTTCTGGATTTTTGCCCACAATTCCAATACCAGTGATTTCGCCATATTGGTCACCTCCAAAGGTCACCTTTCCTCCTTTCTTGTCTCTAAGGGTGATGAACTTCTCCTTATCACCGGTCATGTGACTTGAGCAGGCACTGTCTATATACCATTTGTTGCTTTTCTTAGCTTTGAGACAGACCTGCAAAACAAAGTTTATGTTTTTCTTTTAGGTACCCAAATTTGCTTGGGTCCTTTTCGGTCAGTGAGTAATTCCCTAGATGCAGAGGCAACTTTGGGAACCCATTCAGTTTTCCTGCCTAGCCCATTTTTCTTCAATGCACAAGAACTGGAAATATGTCCCTTTTTGTTACATAAATGACAGGTAATGAATGGACTGCTAGATTGAGTGGTAGGAAGAAAACAATGCAAATAATACTTCTATTTAGCATGCCTGGGTTGATCATATGTTTCAATGTGAGGTGATGCATCATTTTCCTTTTTATTATTGTTAGCATGCACAAAATGTCTCATATACATATTCTGATTTTTCTTCCTGATCTTTTCCTTGACTGCACATGGATCATAGCCAAGACCAGCTTTTCCTTGTGATATTCTTTGGCTCCCCATCAAGGCAAACAACATATCTTTACCTCTAGTGAGCCTAGACATGCTTTTAACTAGATAATCATTAGTTTGCTTGAGTTCAGTGCATGAGGTGCAGCAGACAGATTCAGTCGGAGGTAAAGAGGCAATTTCAGAAACGATGCTTTGAGACTCCAGCTTAATTATCCTTTTCTTTGCGAGTTTTAGTTCTTTAGCAACTTTGATAAATTCATCATGAAGCTCATGAAATGCATCTAGTAATTCAGAATAGGAAGGTTCAGATTCATATACCTCTTCTTCCTGATCACTGCTGTGTGAGGGTGTGGCTTCTTCAGAAGCAAGTGCCATCAGACAAATGTTGGCAATCTCATCCTCATCTTCTTCTTCCTCATCTGAGCTGTTGCCCCATATAGATGAGATGTAGGCCTTCTTCTTCTTTCCCTTATCAGCAGCTTTCTTTTCCTTTTCTTGTTTCTTGAGGAATTGGGGGCAGTCCCACTTTATGTGTCCCTGCTTCTTGCATTCATAGCAAGTCACAGGTTCTTTTGTCTCTTTCTTGCTTTCTCCAGCTGCTCCTTTCTTGAAGAATCTCTTGTTTTTCTTCTTGCTGTAGAATCTTCCGAATTTTCTAACCATCATTGCCAGAGTTTCTTCATCCAGATCATCTCCTTTATCAGATTCTTCTTCCTTTTCATCAGCAGCTTTGAGGGCAAGGCCTTTCTTCTTCCTGTCCATCCCAGCTTCCTTGAGTGCTTTGATTTTTCCTTCATATTCCTCAAGGCTGCCAAAGAGAGCTGTGACAGAAGTCATAGATTCTCCTCTAGCTTCTTCTATAGCTGTTACCTTGGGCTGCCATTCTAGAGGGAGAGCTCTGAGTATTTTTCTTACTTTCTCAGACTGAGTGTATTCCTTTCCCAGGCCTTTGAGTTGATTCACAATGAGGGTGAATCTCTTTTGTAGCTCCTTTACAGTTTCTCCTTCAGCCATTCTAAAGCTCTCATACTCCCCAATGCACGTGTTCAGTCTGTTCTCCCTGACTCCAGATGTTCCTTCATGAGCAATCTGCAGAGTATCCCACATTTCTTTTGCAGTGGTGCATTGCGAGACTCTGTAAAATTCATCTTGATTCAGGGCACTGACTAAACAGTGTTTTGCTTTGAAATTCAGTAGGACTCTCCTTCTGTCCTCATCATTCCATTCTGCTTCCAGCTTCTCTTTGTGTCCTCCATCTTCAGTTAGAGCCATTGGAATGAAATCCCCTTTTTCAATGACTGACCAGATGTCAAGATCAATTGATTGGAGGTAGATCTGCATTCTCATTTTCCAGTACCCATAATGCTCTCCACTGAAGCCTGGTGGTCTGTTAGTATTGTTCCCTTCAGGGAGTATACTCTCTCCAAAGCCAGCCATCTTAATTCTCGGACTGTGAGTTCCTTTGTATGGGAATCCGGTCTCTGATACCACTTGTTAGCAAGGCTGACTTCCCAAGAGGGGGGGTGAATTGGGAAGATTGAAATTTTTCTGCACAAAGTGAAGTAAGTGAAGATATCACAGTATAATGAAAACAATGCGTAAAACAGAGCAAGCTGAAAAGTAAAGATAGAGAGAAGAAGACTCAGTAATTTATCCTGGTTCGGTCCTTCCACTTGACCTACATCCAGTCCCCAAGACACCTCTTGGGATTTATCCACTATACAGCAAGAATTTCAATGGGCTTCTTGCAAAGGCCACAGTACACGAGTTTGCTCTGTTTCTGAGCTCTCTCAAACTCTCCAAGCACTTACACTGTGTGCTTCCCAATCCCCTTGTGAATATCCCTCACAAGTAAATCTATCTTCCAGATGAAGAGTAGATTGATTACAATGAAATAACTCTCTTGAAAGGAGTAGATATGAAAGTTTTGGTGCAAGTCTGGAAGTTAAGAGGGTAAAAGCTTTTGAGAAGAAAATTCAGCAGAGATTCAGTATATACAAGTTTGATTCGTTACCCATAACTTCAAGTGATGTTGTATTTATAGATTTAGGTCTCAAATATCCGTTAGAGACTAAATCTATCCGTTGGAGAAGTTATTCAACGGTTACTCTGAAAAAACTATCCGTTTACCAACCGCATTTAATGTTTCTGACATACTGAAATTCGAATTTCGGTTGGCCAACAGACGAATTTCGAAGGAATCGTAGATTAAAGCTTCCAACGTTACAGCACGAAGTTCGTCTGTTCATAAAGTGAAATTCGAATTTTGAAACTTACAAAACATTTTCACAATGTGACATACGAATTTTCAAGAAGAAAGTTTTTCGGTTAAGTATGAACAGTGTTTTCAATTTTCTACAGTGCCTTCGAAATTCGAATTTTGGATCCCCAAAATTCGTCTGTTCATTGAACTAAAAAGGGCCACAGTAGATAACTTTCTTTGAAATTCGAATTTTGGAAAGGCAAAATTCGTCTGTCAGAGAAACTCTTTTCAGACTCATCTTGTCATTCGAATGTTGCAAGTTCTTATCATTCGTATGTCAATGTTTCATTTAAATAGACTTAAGAACTTAGCTTCTGAAATTCGAATTTCAATGTTCAAAGTTCGTCTGTCAGAGAGCAGTTTTGAAACTTAAATCACTTTTGATCTCAGATGAACTTTAACATAGTTACAGACGAATTTCTTCAGTTTTCTCAAATTTTGTTTTGCTTGAAATTTGAATTTTGAGAACCCAAAGTTCGTCTGTTGTAAAGAAGCATCTTTCAGACTTATATGAAAATTCGAATGTTGCAACTTCAAAATTCGTCTGTCAGAGAGCATTTTTCAAACTGAATTTCGTTTTGATTTCAGATGCACTTTATCATAGTTTCAGACGAATTTCTTTGATTTTTACAAACTTCATTTTACTTGAAATTCGAATTTTGAAAGTGTGAAGTTCGTCTGTTACAAAGGCCTCTTTTCAGACTAGATAAAAATTCGAATTTTGAACAACCAAAATTCGTCTGACAAAGAGCAGTCTCTTCAGACTTATTCAGTTTTAGCTTGAAATTCGAATTTCCAAAGGCAAAGTTCGAATTTCTAACTTGACAGTTCAGTTTAAACTTTCAACCTTCGTCTATTTGAAGGTATTTTTCAAATGTTCAAAGATTTAACATAAAATCAAAGTTTGAAAACATCTTTTCTTCAAATCAAAATCTTTTACCCAATTATATCAAAAACTAAAGATCCTACAAAAGATCTAACAACATATACTCAGTTAATCTTCACTTGAACCAGCTTTGTTCTTCTTTGATATCTTCAATCCAAGCTCTTGGGTGTTGGTTTTAACATCATCAAAACTCTTGATTCAACACGAACAAATACCAAAAACTATACGGATGAACAGTGAGACTTCACGGACAAACAGCAAAACTATATGGATGTATGGACATTCACAAATAGAGGTGCTAGCACGCTGTTCAAGTTGGACTCACCGTTCGTGTGGATACTAGTAGAGGGAGCTAATCATATATGTTCGTTCCTGGGGTCTGACAAAACGGAAAGAACACCAAGGGATGCACCAGAGATAAATTCTTCTTATACATCTCATTTTAAGCAACATTGATGAATCCATGGGAGGGAATTTCTTGATAGTTTTTCACTGTGTGTGTGCTGAAATTCCCAATAGCTAATGCTGCTAGCACTTTGGTCACCCCACATGCCTCCAGCAATGGAGAAGTCCTAGTCCACTTTCGGACTATGGCATGGAGGAAGATGCTCCCTAGGAAACAAGTTCCCATGAGCTTATTGTAGAAGATGCTCAGGAGTCAATTCTGTCACTCCAAGAATCTGAGCAAACGGAGAAGCTTGTTGCAGCCATCACCTCTATTCCTATTATTGAAGCTGCCTTGAATGAAGAAAGAAGCCTTGTTCCTTACATGGATATTTTAGCTGTTGTACATAATGCCACTATACAGGCTCAAAAACAAAGGCTTGATGAAATGTTTCCTCCTTCTGCCCCTCAATCTTGGTCTCCTTTATATGGCATGACCACAACTCAGAGGGCAAGGTTTGGCAATCTTAAGAAGATAGTTCAGGATATAGTTGAAGATGCAGAGGATGCCCTTCCTGAGTCACCACCATTTGTACCTTTTCCTCAAATTCCTTTTGATTTGCCATTTGTTCCTACTCCTTTTCATGCAATTCTAGTGTCACAGATTCCTTGTCCTGCTATACACGTTCAAGTCCTTGATGATGCCGAAAAGAGGGAGAAATCTAAGTAAACTGGGAATACTATTGTAGGGCATTATGGCAAAACTTACAGCAAGAAATCCAAGCCCAAGAAGAAATGATTAGATCTTAGGCATGCTTGTCTTTTTCTTGATTCTGACTATTTTTGTTTGCTGTATCCCATGAAAATGTAATGACAATCTTGCTTTGAAATACTGTGTTGGTGATGCCATATCATTGTTCCAAACCTTCAATGAATTAATACAATGAGATTCCCTATCTTCCTTCTGATCTATTGTATATGCTGCACTTATCTTTGAACTTTAATGTATATGATGAGGGGGAGCTCTTAGAAGAAAACTCAAGTACTGATCCAGTTTGCTAGTTGTTTTTTCATCATCAAAAAGGGAGAGAATGTTGAATTAAGTGTTTTGATGATTCCAAACAACTAGAGCTTAGAAGGAAGATATAAAAGGAGTACAAGAGAACTCAAGTGAAGAAATCCAGGAAGAAATGAGTACACGATTAGTTTGTAGGATTTTTCACAGTGTTCACAAAGCAAAAGGCTTTGATCTTGCACCCACTAGTTTTAAATAAGTGTTTTTCAACTATCCTATGCTAACTTATGATAAGTTTGAAAACTACTCACTGACAGACGAATTTTGAATTGCTAAACTTCATATGTTTCTTTGAAAATTTGAACTTTGATAACTAAAATTTGAAGTTACAGAGATGTTATGTTGCCTCTGACAAAAGAATTTCAGTCTGTTGAAATTTGAATTTTGAGTCAAGCATAATTTGTGAAAAATAAAAAATTTGTCTAAAGTTATATCAAAGTTCATATGAAATTAGAGTACAAAAAGAGTTTAAAGTCAGTCCCTCTAACAAATAAACTTTGGTTTTGAAAATTCAAACTTTGGAATGAAAACTTAGAAGTCTGGTAAGAGGTCCCTCTGACAGATGAACATTGGTTTTGAAAATTTGAACTTTGGAATGAAAACATATAAGTCTAGTAAGAGGTCTCTTGACAGATGAATTTTGAAGGATTAAAATTCAAATTTTGAAAAGAACTTTTGTGACATATTAAATTGCTCGCTGACAGACAAATTTTAGATCCCCAAAATTTGAATTTCGAGTGCACTATAGCAATATGGGACAACTGTTCACACTTAATAGAAGTACTTTAAACTTGAAAATTCAAATTTCACCTTTGAACAAATGAACTTTGAAATTCAACATTAAAGTTTTTAACTTACGGTCTCTGTGAAATTCGTCTATTGACACCCTAAAATTCAAACTTTGGATGCTAGACACATTAAATACGATTGGTGAATGTCTAGTTTTGTAGAGTAACCATTGAGTAATATCTCTAACGATTAGATCTTGTCTTTAATATATAGTTAAACATAAATCTATAAATAGAGCTTCATTTGAAGTTGTGAAGAACAATTTTACGTTGTATATATTGAAACTCTATCAAAATCATTAGACAAAGCCTTATACTCTCTCACACTTCATTTATTACACCTCAATTGTATAACACCTCTATTGAGGACCGTTTCCCATGTATTAGACCTTATTAGAGACCAATTATACTTAATTAGAAGCTTTAATCACATAAATGTTATAATAAAATTTTCCAAATTTTGGGTACTATTCATTAAATCAAATTTCTTTTTCCCGACTGAATTCAAAAAATCATAACTAATCCAATAAAAATCAAATAAAAGTGATTAAAGTCTCTATGGATATCTTAAAACATTATCTACATGGAAAAAGTATCAATCAAAGAAATTACTTGGCCAATTTGCACAGTAAATTTTATGAATTTCTATTGTTCATATGGTCAATTTCAGAATTCCAGTATTCTAAGCTAACTTTGAAAATTCACTATAAATCATACACTCATCAAAATTGAGTGATATTTAGACCATATGAAAAATATTTCTATCTAGTTTTTAAGAATATATAACATTCATACTTTATATATAAAAAATCTCATACTATAGCATGATTTTTTGGTAGTAGTCAGAATGACCATTTGTATCCTAATACCTACAATACAAAAACTATAAGATATTCACATGACCATATTTCATCTTCATATCATGCCATACATTAGCTAGGACTTAAAGGAACATAAAAAATTGAAGAAACATATTTAGCCTCACATTTATAAATTTATACAAAAGCTCGAAATTCATGGCCAATGCTAGCTTTATCAATTTGAAAACCAAATTCCTTCTCCTTTCCCTTCTCTTCCTTGGAGATCTTGCCATTGTTGCTACCTAATCATGGTTAATATGTGGGAGGGTGAGATTCAAAGAATCTTAGTAGATAAATCCCATACATGTCATCATATCACCACATTGAGCATGAAAATATTAAGTAAACATAGTTCATCACATAGGCACATTGGAAACATATACATTTTATAAAAGTTTCGGTAGAGTTTCATTTTGTAAAATGGACATCTCAAGACTCCAAACCCCTCATACAACCCAGCCAACAACATAGAAATATCACAAATCAACATTTCAAACATATGCCATAATGTCAAATATCAAAGAAACAATAATGACGATGTGATGTTAATAAAGAGGATTATCTACCTTATAGTACTTCCTTGCTTCCCACACTTTGTCCAACACTTCTTGGACCTTCTAACACTTCTCCAAGCTTTCTTAGGCTTCCTCAAACCTAAACATATCATCAAACAATTACTCAAGCTAATGGTTCCATGACTTTCTTCAAAAAGTGTGCATGAAACCCTAATTCTTCAAAAATTCACCAAAAATTCATTCCTAGCTCAAAAATGATGAATTATACCTCTATTCCATGTAATTTTTCATGAAAAATCTAAATATGGCCTCAAAATTACCAAATTCCATCTCTAGATATGGCTACTGTTAATTTCAAAATAAGCTTTAAAAACCTAAAAATTTCACTTTCTTAATCTTAAGCTTTTTCATGAACTCAACACTAGTTCTTAAGGTTTTGGACCATGGGGAACCCATTTTTGAGGGTCCAATTTATGAAATTCCAACCTTAAATATGAACAGTAGCTCATAAAAAATCAAGGGAGTTCAAGAAAAAATTGCTAGACTTTGTTATACAACAAACTACTTGGATATTCAAGCTTTAAATGAACATTTTATCATTTTCCATATGATTTATGGTTGCAAAACTCCATTTCTTGCTAAATCATGCCATGGAAGAAACCCTAAGAGGATGGTGAAGAATTTCTAATCCATGAACCATGCTTCTAATACCATAGATAGCAAGCATAAAGTAATAGAAGATAACTTACCACTTGAGCTTTTGGATTTCTCTTGGAGTTCTTCTTCTTCTTTCTCTCTTTTCTCCCTTCTCCCTTGTGTTTTTTTCCCTTTTGTTTTGCTGCTGCAACTCTCATGAAATGAAGTGGAGAGAGGGTAATTAATTGGTTAATTACATGCTTAATTAGGTAACTAATCATGTTTATTGACCATGGTTACTTTTTGACCAAAAATGACTACTTCTTGAGGAAGTCTTCTCCAAACAATTATGCTACCCAAGCTACCCCAATTTCATGTCCAATGAGAGTGTTCCAAGTCTCTAGTATGCTCAATTTTTCCTGGTCCAGATATATCTTGAACTAGGTAATTTTTAACCGTATCAATAAAACTGCTTTTATAGTAATTTAGCATTTTTGGGCTACAGGACTATTCTAATTTTATTTTTATATTTCCATAATTATCTTGTGCCAAATGATATCTATGTATAGCCTATATCCTATCCTGGTTATCTTTTAACTATCGGTAGGGCCTACAGTTTACTATTACTTTTAGGCACTCGACATTGATTATTTCTTTATTCTTGAACATTAACTCTCAGTTCCATATACCATTGGACTTCTCTCATCGAGGGCTTCATTTGACAATAATTTTTCATATTTACAAAATTTCCCTTAACCCAATGTTTAAATTATAATTTTTGAAATTTTCAGGTCATTAAGTGTAATTTTTCCCAAGGTCTTTTCTATTTCTCCACATAATTTTTATAAATTTAGGGACATGGATGTCATTTTTGAAATTCTTTAGGGGAAAAAATGTAATTTCTCTTTTTTATCTGATCAGGAAAAATGACCTTTTTACCTTTTTTCACGTAAAACGGTGTCTGTCCGTTTTTGTGAATTCCTTGTACATTTCATGTTATCATTTATTTCTTCCTCTTTCATTACTTTATATCTAATAAAGTTTTGAGATATTACAAACTGTCATACATACTCTGTATTAGAAAGTTTCTCTTATTATAAACAATTTTATCTTCATCTGGAAGAAAGTTTTTCTTGTGAGGGGATTTCACAAATTTGGAAAGCACTTTGCTAGAGTGCATAGTGAGAATCTGTAAGCTCTTAGAATAGAGCACAAGGTTGTACTGTGGCATTACAACAAGCCTACTGAATTCTTGTAAGATAGTGAAAAATCTCAAGTGGTAGCTTGAGAACTGGATGTAGATTAAGAGGGAGAGACTGAACCAAGATAAATCTTTGTGTCTTTATTTCCTCTACCTTGTTTACTACTCTATTATTATATTTTGCACTTTGTTTTTCAGTAACTTTTGCTTTCACTGCTTTTTTATAATTTTGCAGAAAATTTCAAACTTCCCAATTCACCCCCTTTTAGGAAGCCAACAGACCTAACAAGTGGTATCAGAGCCTAGACTCCTAAGTGAAGGATCTAACAATGTGGGTGAATTAATGGCTAGCTTTGGAGAAAGCATTCTTTCTGAAGGAAATAACACTAATAGACCTCCTGGTTTTAGTAGAAAGCATTATGGATACTGGAAGATAAGAATGCAAATCTATTTCCAGTCCATTGACTTAGACATTTGGTCAGTCATCTAGAAGGGAGATTTTGTCCCAATGAAGCTGCAGGATGATGGCAAATATAAAGAAAAACTAGAAGAGGAGTGGAATGAGGAAGATAAGAGAAGAGTCCTACTCAATTACATAGCAAAACACTGCCAAGTCAGTGCACTCAATCAGGACGAATTCTATAGGTGTCTCAATGTACCACAACTAAAGGAATGTGGGACACTCTAGAAATTGCTCAAGAAAGAACTATTGGAGTGAGGGAGAACAAACTAAACTCATGCACTATAGTTGCAAGTTCTAAATCAAATGTAGGAAAGTTTTCTTCAAGCGGTTTTAACTGACGAGAAGCATAGGCTACTACTCTTCCATCTTGCATTAATACACAAGCCAATCCATGCTTGTTAACATCTGAATAAACCATATATGATTTCTAGGGATCAAGTAGGATTAATACAAGAGAAAATGTTAACTTAAGTTTTAGTTCATGAAAACTCTTTTCGTAATCTCTATCCCACACAAAAGGTTTTTTCTTTCCTCGTTAATCTTGTAAGCAACAATGCAATTTAAGAAAAATCCTTGATAAATCTTCTATAATAGCTTGCCAAACCGAGAAAACTCATAATCTCTGTGCTAGTTTTGGGCTTCTCTCACTTCAAAACTGCATCTACTTTCCTTGGGTCTACTGCAACCCCATCTTTGGAGATGACATGACCCAAAAATCGTATCTCAGTTAGCCAAAACTCACATTTACTAAGTTTAGCATATAAGCTCTTTTCTTTCAACAAGCTTAGGACAATTCTCAAATGCGCTTCTTGCTTTACTAAAGATTTGGTGTATACTAAAATGTCATCTATAAAGACCATAACAAATCTGTCTAAATATAGCCTGAAAATCCAATTCATGTAGTCCATGAAAATCACGCGTGCATTTGTCAAACCAAATGGCATAACAAGAAATTCATAATGCTCATATCTAGTTTGGAAAGCAGTCTTAGGAACATCCTCCAGCTTGACTCGGAGTTGATTGTACCCAAATCTTAAATCAATTTTAGAAAACACACATTCCCCGACCAACTAGTCTGACAAGTCATCTATTTTGGGCAATGAGTACTTTTTTTTAATTGTAACTTTATTTAGCTCATGATAATCAATGCAGAGTCTAAGGCTCCCATCTTTCTTTCTCATAAATAGCACTGGAGCACCCTAGGGAGAAACACTTAGTCTAACAAATATCTTCTTGAGTAGTTCCTCAATTTGCTTCTTTAACTCAGCCACACTACTACAGAAATAGGCTTCTGGGACATTTGTTTTTTAACTTCTGGAACATTTTTGAAACGTTCCATATGTGACCGTTCCCTAAGCATTCTGGAATGTTTACTTTTTTGTTGGACGCATTCAAAAAAACTAGTCTTGGGGCACGTTTCCTACTACGAAAAGTTCCGGAATACTAGTCTTATGACACGCTTCTTACTACAAAACATTCCTCAACACTAGTTTTCAGGAATATTTCTTAATATGAAGCATGCCCGAAGATTAGACTTCTGGCACACACTTGAAACATTCCGTAAACATTTATTTTTAAAATGTAAAATTTCATTTTTCTTGTTATCTTAGTTCAACCATTCCAGCATACCCAAAATACAAAATCATGTCACTCAACCATTCAAACAATTCTATATGGAAATTAAAGACACATTAACCCAAAAAGTCTATATCTATTACTATTAATCTATCAATATCAATATACAAATGACTAATAAATAAGATTTTGTCATCCCAAAATATCTCAATAATTTCTAAACAATATAAACAATCTATAAATTACATTCTTTTAACATATACTTTGCCCACTCTTCTTTGACTTCTTGTTTGTCTTCTTTGGAGTAGAAAGCACGTTACTTGTTTGAAAAGCACTGTAAAATGAAGCACCGCATATACAATAAAATGTAGTTAAATAAATTTGGAGCAATTTAAAAACCTACATTTGAGGTACATACAATCTTAGGGATGGTAAATTGTTTCTTATTTCATACAAGCACTCAAAATTTCAAAAAAATTACTATTGTATACACATTGACAAGAATGCATAAATACTACATTAAAAAGTAAACATTTCAGTAATCAATTACAATTTAGTTCCTCATATATACACATTGCTAATACATTAAAAAAAATTATGCCCTATTAATTGCCAAACAGATCGATCAACAGAGCCATAGCTTATGATAAAAATCTATTTTGGGTCTCATTTCCAACAGGGGATAAATTAGCATGTTAACATTAATTATTCATAGAGATGCATCAAGAATATTACCTCTCTACCAATAGAAAGAAATAACAACTTTCTTTCTTCCTGGAGCATAGTTAGTAGCCCTTCCATGTCCTAGATCATAAAATATCTTCAATATCAATCACTGGAAATGCAATATGATTGGAGTTCTCAAGCTCGACCTATTTCTAATTCTTAGAGTTAATAGACTAAAATTTCAATTACCATCCAATGTTGATACATACAGAAATTGGGATTATTTAAAGGGAGTTTGACTCAAAACTTGCCAATATTGAATCCAACTTTTTGGTGATCTGAAAAATAAAAATTCCATTACTCTGTTCTTTTGCAAACTTATTGTTATCTAGTTGTGAGAAACTTTAAGGAAGACAATATCATGTTGGATTGATAATCTTAAAAGTATTCTTAGACCCAATGATTCGTACAATTCATTACACAATTTATTGATGGAGTCTCTTTCTTTGAATGAATACACCAATATCAAAAGATTACAAACAATGTTCCCAACATACGCTTATAATTAATCGTTAGCTAAATAAACAATTTTAAAAGTAATTCATAATTTTGACAACCTTGGTGCATATTGCAGTAGTTTGGCCATCTCAACCTAGAACAACCTTGAAAAATTCCACTTAGGATTTTTTTTAAATGGTTACATTTTACAAAGATTAATCAAACTAGGAAAGCATTCTCTACTTACAGGTGTATAAAAGCATAAAATCATGTCTATAGCATTCTCTCTACATCTAAATGTAGCTTACAATTAGTCCACAAGCAAAAAAAATTCAGATGAATCATCAATGTATTAAATTCAGTCTAGGACAAACTAGAGCAAAATAAAAGGCATAGGTAGCTAAGAAGCCAAAAAAAGATTTCATATAGCAAAGAAGTATAAGAGCCAAAGGGAAGTGGCATATACTCATTGGATTAAAACCAAGATGTAGCTTTTGATTTGCAAGAACCACAACCTGCATAGAAGAAGTAATGCCAGTACGAGATGATAGAATTATTATTCATTTTATTATGTAAAAATGTAATTATTATAGCAGAATTTTAGGTTGGTAATTTGGGCAACTGAGATAACTTGTGAATTATTAGTTAGGAATTTGACTAAATAACAAGACTATATTCTAGTAACATCATAAAAGGTCATCTCTTGCAAATTCATAATGCAAAATAAACAAGATTATATTCAAAGGCAAGGGAAGACAAGCTCTAGCCACTAAAGTTTCATGTTCTACTTTCCTATTGATCATATATAACATTTTATGCAAGTATAGATCCTCCCCATTCAAGAAAATAGATTCAGAGGCAGGGGAAGAAAATAAATAAGTTTAATTATGAAATACAAATTCTACAAACAACCATATTCTTTTGCAGTATCACTTTCTAGAATGCATAAATGGAGAAAATACAAACCAATTTTACACATAACTTGTGCGTGGAATGAAAAGTGGAAATTAACTACATTCATGACAGTAGAAAATAACAAGTACATATCTAGAACAAGTCATTCATGGAATTATTCACAACTATGGAAGAAGCATAGAACCATACCTCTAATCACACTCTACTATACCGTTTTTCCTCTCACACGGCACTATTAACGTCTTTTTGATTTTGATGAGAAGATGGAAAAGTTTCCCTGTTTTGTTATGATGATAAAGATGGCCTCAGCTTGGGTATCGCCAGTGGTGAGGAGGAGCTCGTGTCATTGGCCAGTGAGGATTGATGGAGTATCATCGATGAAAGGAGCTGAAAGGAAAGAAAAGGGCCGAAATCAAGTTGGAGGCCTGACCTTAACGCTTGAACCCTGGAAGGGAGATCATTGATGACGGTGGCAGCGGTGATAGGTTAGAGAGGGAAGGACGAGTGAGCTGTAGATCTGTGAAAGAGCAAAGGTAACGTAGCTGATACGATGTCCCATGTTTGAAGATTTAAAATCAAAATTTTAATGAAAAGCCATACTAGGAACGTTTAAATGAAAGCAACGCGTTGTAATCAATGAGGCCTTCCGAAACATTTAACTGAGTAAGCATTCCAGAAGGTCTCTGACAATGGTGAGCTATACAAACTGGTCAGATTTCAGGAACACTTTTTTAAAAAACGTTCCCGAAGGTCAAACTTCTAGCATGATCCACAAAAACACATTCCTGGAATGCTTTTTTAGCACGTTTTACCAATAAATGTTCCAGATTCAGAGTTCCTAAAGGCCATTTCTATAGTAGTGCCATCTAATTAAGTGTCATCCTATATGGTGCCTTTGAAATAAAGGTTGTTCCTGGCACTAGATCAATAGTAAACTCAACCTCTCTTTCAAGGGGTAAACTAATAATCTCTTTCGAAAACACTTCTGGAAATTATTTTACCACTGAGATCTCCTCAATACCATCTTCTACTTCAACACTTGCAGAAAGGAAAACCAGATAACCATGACATGCCTTCTATTAGCTTGAGTGGTCATTAGAAAATTAAGCTTAGTCTTAGTACACAAGACATTTTGAGGATCAGGAAGGATTGTGGTTCTATTTCTACAGTCAATGAGAACATTATTGGCAAACTGCCAGTTCATTCCAATGATAACATCTATATCAGGGAAAGGCATGCAAATTAAATCTATGGTCAAACAACAGTGCTCATGCTGGACCACACAATTGAGACATACATAGGAGGTCATAGCTTTGTTTCTTGTAGGGGTAGACACATGCAAATCATATGGCAATATAGTGACTACCAGACCCAGCCTCTTAGCATAGTCATAAGATATAAATGAGTGGCTAGCACCTAAATCAAACAAATATTTAACAAAATAATCATTAATCTTAAGCATACCTTCGATTAAATTGGGCGACTTACGAGCCTCTTGCTGAGTAAGAGCAAAAACTCTCCCTTGTGCTTGTGGTCTAGGGTTAGCTACCTCCATTATGCAATCCCGTGCTTAATGTCCAGCTTTACCCCATCTGAAGCACATATTCTAACCAGCATAGCAAACTTTTCCTCCATGAGCCCTTCCATACTAGTTACATATTAGTATTTGAGCATTTCTCTGCACATTCAGTCCTCTTTGCTTGCCACCTCATTTTGACTTTCGATTATTACCACTCTTGGGCTTCTTTCTTTTCTAGCTAGGTTCTCCTGAATTAGTAACATCTACAGCTTTCTTGGCATTGGCTGATGGAGTTATTCATTCTCTAATAGCGGGTCTAAGCCCTCTCTCCAGTTTCTCAGTTTTCCATCTTTCATCATCATGTTGCTGGAGGTAAGTAAAGTACCTAGCTAACTGAATGAACATCACCACAAACTCATCTATCAACTAATCTTCCGCTTGTCTTAATATAATAAACTCAGCCTTGTTCTCATCTCTCACTGATCGGGTAAAATATTTTCCGTAAAACTATTCTAAAAAGTTCTCCCATGTCAGAGGAATATTTCTAGCCTATATGATCAATTCTGTATTATGCACCATCTATCGACTTCTTTTTGGAGCCTGTACGTGGCCAACAATACTTTCATTCCAGAATTATATCTCATCAATCTAAAAATTTTCTCCAAACTAAGCACCCAATCTTCTGCAGCTTGTACATCAAACTTACCATCAAAGGAAAGAGGTTGATGCTTTCTGAAATTCAATATCATGTTCTACCCATAAAAAATTACTCCAGCTACTTGTTGTACTTGTGCAGCTTATGGCACTAGCTGTAGTATTGGAGGCTGATTAACTCTCGCCTCTTGTTCTTGTCTTTTTGATTCTATAGTTTGCTGCAGTTGCTCAATGGTTCGTCATCTTATTTGAACCATCTTTAACTATATAGACAATTCAATTCATAAATATAAAGCAATTGCACCAAAAGTATGCAAAACAAAACATTTCATTCACATATAGCAACTTTGTGCATATAAGTTTTCATATTTTAAACAAGTTCACATAGTTCTAAACTTCTTAACATCTAACTGCTTATATACATCAAAATTCACAATTTTACTATTCATATTTTTACATATTTACATGAACATCTTCATAGCTAGCCCTCAAGGCATTTCAAAGCTTGATTATGCTTCCTCAGGATCACCTCTTTCTTCCCGTTCAATCCTGAGCATATCTTTGTGTGCTATCTCACGAACACATGCTGCCATATTCTCCAGCCAATATCTTAGAAACTCATCTCCCACTGGCCCCCAGTATAGGTCATCTACTAGTAACACTTCTATAATAGCATTGACCCATGTTGGCATGTAGTAATGTCATCCCTATCTTTCCCAATAATACCTTGCATCATTAACAGCATCAAGGAAAGTCAATATCTTGGACTCCTAATAGCTTTGCAAGCTATCCTCATAACAGTTGGTCACTATCTCTAGTGTCCTCTCACCATCATCATATGGCTGAACGGACTTAGCATCATCAGGCGATGGTCTAGGCTTTTTGCACCTTAGCTTCTCAGCTCGTACATTGCCCTCAATTGTATAAGCTTTAACATAATGCTGGAGACATGAAAACTCTTGTCCTTCCATCTTAGCCTTGATGGGTGTCCAGAAAATATCTGTAGGAATTTGTCCAACCACAGGGTCAATCCATAGCCCTTCTAGATAATGTAACCCTTTGTCAGCAAAAAACTGCTTAACTTGTACCACTTTGCTGAGAAATGTAGGAATCTAATCAGGGCCTGAACAATACTTAGTACTTTCCTTGAAACATCTTCTTGCTATCTTGTATATCTAGTGCTCATCATTACAAGGTCCGTCAATACTATTCTCAAGATATAGCAGAAAACTTGCCTCATAATCTACATCTTCTTCTTCCATTATATAATAATGGGGTCGAGGAGGTGCAGATGGTGCTGGGATTGATCATAGGGGTATAGCTACTAGTGGCTATTTCCTTGGTTCTGAGGTACCTTCTCCGGAATTCACATCTTTATTTTCCTTCGGAGTACTACTAGAGCCTATACTCTCACCCAAATCCAAGTGGAATCTATCTTGGTGATCAAAGTCTCTGCTATATCCTGATGATGGTGTTGGGAATTCCACCATACACACAGCGGAAAAACTATAAGAAATTCCCTCCTATGGATCCGTCAATGTTGTTTAGATTAAGATGTAGAAAAAGAATTAACCTCCGATGCGTCCCTTCGTATTCTTTTTCATTTCATCGGACCCTAGGAACTAACATGATTGGTCAGCTCCCTCTACTAGTATTCACACGAATGGTGAGTCCAACTCGAATGATATGCTAGCATCTCTGGTTGTGATGTCCATACAATTCTGTACAAGTCCATATGCCTTCGTTGTTCATCGTTCGTCGGTGCAGTTTTTTCTTTTTGAGTGCATGACCGCTCTCTCTTTAGGGTAATTCGAATTCTATTGATTATGTATCCTAGTCTATATCAATATATATAGATAGGATTCGACATTTGTTTAATTTAAATCAATAATTTAAGCTCAATCAAATATTAATTAAATAGATTAGTTTGAATTTAAATCTATCTAATAGATTAAATTTAAACTAACTATCTAATATATATCTAGAATCAAATCTAGATTTAATTTATCATATAAATCAAATTTCGATTATTAGTTTAAATTCAAATTTAGAATCCAATCTAAATCAAATTTAGATTATGACATTAGTTTATATTTAAATCTATCATATAGAATTAAATTTAAAACTAATTAATTTGAACGATATATATATTTCGAAATATATAATATATCAAACATATATATATTTCAAATTTTAATATATATATATATATATTTGAAATATAAATATATAATTCTATCACCCTAAATTGAACATTAAATTCATTGAATCTAGACACATTTTAGATTCAATGAATTTGGACATTCTAGCTCTAGTTGGCTCATTCTTGTGTGTGACCCTATATACCCATATGATGTTGGCAATGAGTTAATAACACTATTGGACCCACAAGTCACAAGTGGTCTATAGCAAGACATTGTGACTACCCAAATTATATGAGATCGGTGATTCGATGCAACCTATCATATAACCCGATCACATCCCTTTTGTCTCATGATATATAGGTCAAATATGAGGCATGGAAACGTCATCCTCATTTTACTCGACCATCACTTTCTCGATCTCTGAGTAGATTGACAGAACAAATGGAAACTCTTCCATTCGAGCATCGCCATGCATTTTCTTAGTCTCACTCATCGAGAGGCCCAAATATATCTCTCCATTAATTAGAGAGACAAATTCCATCTTGACCATTCATCTTCCTCCATATGAGTTCCACTATGCCCAATCATAGTCTTTATGATCTCCATATTAAAGGTGACTTTTGACTATGCCAAAGTATAGTGTTCCCCATGTAAGAAGCAATGGTGATCTTAGGTCTGAGGGCTTAGTGACATGGTTATCTATGAGATATGCTTATGACTTGATCCATGCAGCTATCTCATGACGAGTCAATCCAGTGTCTATTCTCTAACAGGTGCTTATGATTTTGATTTGTATCTTCATACATAATTATCACATAATTATCAATCAAAATCATACTAGCCTTAATCCATCATTGTTCCCACAAAGATGATTGACTAGGGATATTTAGAATAAAATAATTTATCCAAGGATATTATTATAAAGAAAAGCATGCAAACAATATAATGATGTTTCATAATGAAATACAATGTTCATAATACAATGATTGGCCTACGGCACAATCTCCAACAAATGACATCTTCTCCTATCATAAAAAACAATAGCAAATACAGTTAGTTATTCCATCTTAAAGGGACTAATAACTATATTTAAAGATTCAAACATTCCATTGCCCGAATCTTTAGCTCTGATACCAAAAGTGCAACACCTTACTTTATCATGTATTTTCCCAAGTATTAAAACATATTTAATGTCCAAATAACTCATATTAGAGGCTTGAATCATCATAGGAACCATATTGGATAAAATAGAGAAAATAATGTTACTATTCATTTGGTTCCAAAGTTTTCTAGACAAATTTTGAAAATTCATAATTAATTCTAAAAAAATTGTATCAATATGATTCAAGTTTCTAAATGAGGCTGGAAACATGATATAAAAGGAAAAAATATGAACCTATGGTTTGACCATGCCAATTTATACAGTTTAATGCCTAAAATTAGTGTACAAATGGTCAAAATTCAGGTTTTAGATTTTCTGGCCTAAATTCAAAAATTTCATAACAAATTGTACATATATCCAATTCACATTTTCTTTAGCTTGTTGTAAATCTCTGTTTGTGTAGTTTTCTAAAATGTATAAAACTTATGTATTATTTGACAATTAGGATAAACAATGATCACTAAATCATCAGCTGTGCAAAATGGCCAGAATATGCTATTACATAGTAAAATACTTATTTACATTCCATACATTGTTCAAACTTGCTCATACCATGTTCTTATCATCAAAAGAGACTTAAAATAACATAATGGAAGAAATACAATACTCCATAAACTCCCTATAATCTTACATATAATTACATAAAAACAAAGAGCTATAGGTATCCAAAGTCTTTTCCTTGCCCTTTTCCTTTGTGGAGGTCTTGCCATGCATTAAACCTAAAATGTAGGACAGTTGAGGGAATGAGATTGGGGGAAAATCTCAGTAGTAAGTCACATTCAATGCATTATAACATTAATTTCACAAAATAGATCACATTCAACCACATTTAAACATCAAAGTACCATATTGGTCATACAAATTTCAACAGCATAATGGCTTAGAAAATGGACATCTCGGAGATTGAAACCCCTCAATTTACAGCCAAACCAATCAAAGAAAACACAATATATAATGTGGCAGCTCAAATTCATCATAATATTTCATATAAACATCATATGATCATAGTGAAAGAACACAAAGCAATAAATGGACTTAACTACCTTAGTGACTTTCCTTGGCCATACTCTATGCTTTCAATGGTTGCACAAGCTTCCTCCAACTTCCTCAAGTCCCTAGAAAACATTGAACATTAGCTCAAACCATTGATTCCATAGTATAACATAGATGATTAAAATGAGACTCTTAAAACCCTTAATTGTCCAAGTT